>OW028759.1:7331256-8581256 GCA_932294355.1 Aporophyla lueneburgensis
CCATTTAGGGGGGCTGGAAGAGGGCGTTGTCCGCCCTCCGCCGACGCCCGGTGCGCCTGCTGCGGGCTGGGTGGGCGGAAGATATCTCCCGCTCCCTTTCCGCAGCCTCCTTCTGCGACATGACTGTTTCGCAGAAGGATACCACCGCGTCCCAGGACTCCTCGCTACCGACCATGGACTCAACCACAGCCGGCAGCGATAGGTCGTTGCCTATTTCTGAGACGAGGGCACGACGCGGCTCCTCCCAAGCGGCACATTCTGCCAGCGTATGCCGCACCGTGTCCTCCCGGCAGTCGACGCAGTGGTGACACCGGGCGTCCGGCTCCCTGTTTATGCGACATAGGTACTTCCCGAAGCAACCATGCCCCGAGAGCACCTGCGTCGTCCGAAACGACACGGAGCCGTGCCTTCTCCCGAGCCATTGCCCGAGCACTGGCCGGACCGCCTCGACGGTGGCGAGGCCGGCGGTAGGGCGTGAAAGCCTATCCTGCCAGCTCGCCACCAGGGCTGCGCGGAGCTGCGACCGACGAAGCTCCATGTGGCGGTCCGTCAGTCGCTCGTCCCGCTCCCGCGCTTCCTCGCGCCACCGGTACAGTGACGCGAGTACTTTCGCCTCGAGGTCCCACGGTGGGGATCCAGCCGGTACACAGGCCACCTCGTAGGAGATCGTGCGATATCCCCTGATGACTCTGACGGCCATAGCACGCTGCGGTCTTCGCAGAACAGCGATGCTGCCGGCCGTCAGGTCAGCCGCCCAAATTGGGGCCCCATACAGGGCCATGGATCGCACGATCCCCACGTAGAGCCGCCTACAGGCGACGCTCGGGCCCCCCAAATTGGGAAGCAGCGTTGACAGCGCCCCAGCCGCGCCCATCAACTTAGGCGCCAGCCGCCGGAAGTGGGGGCCGAAGTCCCACCGGCTGTCGAGCACCAATCCCAGATATTTCATGGTGGACTCGACAGCGATCCGACAACCCCCAACCACGATGTGTGATCCGGCCGGCGGCGCGCGCCGGGGGCCATGAAAGACCATGGCCTCCGACTTATTGAGGGCCACCTCCAGGCCTAGGCGCCGTATGCGACTCACCACAAGTGAGACCGCAGCCGTCGCCAGCAACGCTGCCTCCCTGTACGAGCTCCCCCGGGCCGTGACCAGCGTGTCATCAGCATAACACGTCAGTTCCACGCCCGGCGGAAGCTCGCCCCTCAGCACCCAGTCGTACCCGATGTTCCACAGGAGCGGGCCAACGACCGAGCCCTGTGGAACACCGCACGACATGCGGCGCTGGTTTCCGCCATCACGTCCCATGTAGGTGACACCCCTATCCTCAAGATAAGCCCCAACGATGTGGCAGAGGTAGGAAGGCACCCAATGGTACATCAGTGCCTCCCGAATGCAGCTCCAAGGCAGGGTGTTGAAGGCGTTAGATATGTCCAAAGACACCGCCACCATCACCCCGCCCCGGGACACTGCTTCCTCTGCCAGGACTCTCACCCGCGATATCGCGTGGATGGTGGAGCGCCCGTGCCGAAAGCCAAACTGACTCTCGGCCAGGTCAGGCCCCTCTCTGCATAAGTGGTGGACGAGGCGGGCAGCGATAATTCGCTCGAATAGCTTCCCGACCTCGTCCAGCAACACTATGGGCCTGTACGCAGACGGTGAGTCTGCAGGGCGCCCCGCCTTCTTGAGCAGGACCAGACGACCTGTTTTTCACAAACTGGGAAACTGGCCCCGCTCAAGGCACGCTGTGAAGAGTCCTCTCAGTTGGGGCTCTAGCTCTTTCAGAGCGAGGGCCAACGCACAGCCGTGTATACCGTCGGGCCCCGGAGCCACGTTCTTGGCCCGGAGCCGCAACACGGCCGCCCCCATCTCTCCTTGTGTCACCTCTGGGACGCTGATGGCGTTCCCTTCTGTAGGCTCTGCTGCAGCTGTGGGCAATGCCATCGGCGGCGGAGTGTGCTCCGCTCTTGCCGGGAAGAGGGCTGTGACGACCTCCTCCAGCAGTTCAGGTTGGAGACTCTCCGTGAGTGGAGGCGCCGCGGCTCGAAGTTTCCCTCGAACCGCTCGATAGGGGCGCCCCCACGGATCCCGTTCGAGAGTCTCCAACATCTCCTCCCTGGCTCGCGTCCTCGCTTCGCCGATGGCCAGCCACAGAGCCTCCTTCGCCGCGCGGTACACCTCGTACAGCGCGGCCTTTTCGTCAGGGACCCGACGACGTCTCCTGCGGTAATGGGTGTACTGGCGCCTGACCGACACGCATGCGACACGTAGCCGCGCGATCTCGGCAGACCACCAGTACACCTGGCGCCTCGCTGATTGCGTGTGGACGCGGGGCATGGACGCGTCGCAGATGTGCGTCATCGCCCCGCGGAACCACAGCGCCTCCTCTTCGACGTCGACGGGTCCGTCCGTTGCCGACTCCCGGCTCCAGGCCTGGACAATAGCAGCCTCCTCGAGAAGTTCCCTGTCGATGCGCTTACGCGCCCAGCGCGGGCTGTCCATTCGCGGGGCCGATGGACTACGACCGCTGGTGGTCTGGGAGGAGACGTCGAACCGGATATACCTGTGATCCGACAACGTCTCTACCTGGGGGTAGAGACGTTGTCGGATCACAGGTATATCCGGTCCGGTTCAGCAACACGCCAGTCACGGACACGGCTTGCGACAGCAGGGCTTGCAAACGAGACGTCCACGATAGAACCGCCCCGCTGCCGCACGCACGTGTGAACCGAGCCCCGGTTTAGGACAACCAGGCCGGTCGTGACTGCCCACTCTTCCAGCGTCTCGCCCCTAGCGTCGGTCACCGGAGATCCCCACGCCGATGACTTGGCGTTGAGATCCCCTAGCAACAGCACAGGGCGAGGGTGGAGTCGGCCTAAGACGGCGCCCAACTCGACAAGGAAGTTCTCGAAGTCGGCGAGACTCTTGTTGGGCGAGAAATACGCCCCAATCGTGCCAATGCCGTCTGCGAGGGCGGCTACCCAGCCGTGACCTCGGGACGGGTTGACAAGAGCCCCACCAATTATGGCCACCGAACCGTTCAGGTCTCCCACCCAGTTATCTCTGGGGGGGACAAAGTACGGCTCGGCGACCACAGCCACGTCGATCGACCACTCTGCCATGCTCTGGAGCAAGAGGTCCTGAGCTCTGGCAGCGTGGTTGATATTGCCCTGGAGGAAATGGTAAGGCGCCATTATGCGCAGTCCATACCCTGCACAGCACCATTCCTAGGCCGGGAGTCGGCCGTTGAGCATCCAGGCTGAGGGGGGGGTAAAGAGCCCCCGGCAGCCTTGGCACCCCTTTTTCGCCTCCGCTTCTTGCCCTTTTTGGTGGGCGCACCACAGGCTTTACCACCCGCTCTGTGTCCAGCGGGCCTCCCTGCAGCTGTACAGAGGCTGCAGTTTGGCGCCGCGGAGCACTGGGTGGCCTTGTGGCCGGGCTGACCGCAGCGATAGCATTGCTCGCTGCGGTCTATTTCTGCACCAACCAACCAACCAACCAACCAACCAACCAACCAACCAACCAACCAACAAAAAGTGCAACTTACAAGTAAAAACATTGTCTAGTGTTTATGTGCCGTGTAAAATAAACTAAACTCTAAAAACGTTTTGCCGATCCCCAATAATATTTAAGTACCTGACACGAAAGAAAAATAAACAGTGTTTTATCTCGTAAACGGGACCTAACTGTGACCAAACTTTTAGTGTGTGCGCACCTTTACACTGATACTGTGCTCAGCCTATGGTGTTTATCCGTCCCATACACACCGTGAAAACTGCCATAAACGTGTTTTCAAAATAGCGCCATCTATTGCCTTATTGGCGTACTACTTGGACTCATCGATAACTAAATTATACAGCAACAACTTTACCATGGCTAAATGCGGTGGCTGTGGCAAGTTTTTGTCGTCGGCGGAGGCCGCTAATTGCAGTAAATGTAGATCCTGGTACCATCGAGGGTGCGTGGGTATACAGAATACCGGCCCTTTGACGACCCCCTGGCACTGTCCAGAGTGTAATAAGAACCTGGTGCGGGACAACCAGGCTGAAACGCCGGTGAGGGCGCGTACACCAGCTGCGCACGAGGAAAGCCTCGTGAACCTCATGGATACGAGCCCCATAAATAGCACAGCCCTTGACGCCACACAGGAGCTCAGCTTAGACATCCTCAGCAGGGCTGAGCTTAATATATTTAAGGAGGATTTTTTGAAGACCGTACGGAATGAATTCCAGTTGCTTCGTGATGACCTGTCGGAGCTGAGATCCTCTCTAAACGCAACTAATGACAGAATGAGTAATCTGGAAAAGAGAGTAGCTGTGTTAGAAAACAAACACACCCAGCCCCAAGTATCGTCAGAAGTAAATGATTTAATATCTCAACTGCGGAGCGATATTAACGACCGTGATCAGGAGCTGCTGGGGAATGACATACAGATTTCTGGCGTACCCGAGTCCAATGGTGAAAATCCAATCCACACGGCTATGTTAGTTGCGTCGAGGATAGGCGTCAAAATCAAAGCGCGCGATATAGTAAGCGCCGAGCGTGTCGGAGGTCGGCGTATCAACGCGACGCAGGCGACGGCGCCGGTGGAGACCCGCCCCCGCTTCCTCGTCGTGCGCCTCGCGCGCCGCGACCTGCGTGACGAGCTGCTGGAGGGTGCACGAGTACGTCGCGGCATGACTACTGCGGACCTAGATTTTCCAGGCCCTGTCACGCGTTTTTACGTGAACGAGCGCCTTACGAAGGTGAACCGTGAGTTATTTCGGAGCGCTCGTGAAGCGGGCAGTCGCTTCGGTTGGCAATTCGTATGGGCAAAACGAGGTCGTATTCTTGCCCGATACAAACCCGGAGACGCTGCCTGCCACATCCGCTGTGAGGCTGACTTACGGCGCACCTTCGGGCCGGCCGCGGCAGTGGGTAACGAAGGCGAGGTCAAAAACGCACTTTAACATTACTTTTTTATTTGTTTTATTGTTTTGTTACACTACACTAATTATCTGTGTAGTTAAATGCATACTTGCTTGTACTGTCACGCTGTTTTTTAAATCAAGTATTTTTGTCGTAAGAATCAACATTTCAAAAATGTTAAGATTATGTTGCTACTATCTGTTATCCTTTTTGTTAGTAGGTGTGTGCCTCGCGGCGCACCTCAGTCAACCACACTTCAATCAGTTTTATAACGGCACACATATTTATTTACACGTATTTATTACGAATCTACTATTTAATTTATACCTTTTATTTACATACCGAATCCTAAAACTTTTGTTTAAAATTTATTTTATTATAATACTAATTAACATATTTAAAATGAAACTAAAACTAATAATATTATTTCAAATTGGAATTGAAACTCCTGAATGGGTCCTGATAAGATTGCATTATGACGGAATTATTTTGTGTTATTATAATGATGACAAAAGGGGATAAGTTTCTAAAAGTTGGATTTCTTAATGCTGGTTCATTGGGTACAGGACATGATGACTTGATTGGTGCACTCGACAGGCATTGTTTTGACGTTATGGCCATCAATGAGACGTGGTTGAGACCGGGCGAGGAGGGGCGCGCTCCTGTGGTGCCGGGATACCGTCTGCGTCACACGCCGCGGCCGGCGAGTGTGCGCTCGGGTCGTGGTGGGGGCGTCGGATTTTATCTGCGGCGAGGTCTGAGCGCGCGCACATGAACTGGTGCGATCGATCCAAGGTTCGAATCGGTCGAACAAATGTGGATAACACTCTCTGTGAACGGCAAAAAAATTGCTGTAGGTACAGCCTATCGACCACCATGGCATGACCTGGTCCTTTTCCTTGATGCCATAATGGATTCCATAACTTCACTGGGAAATTGCGACCATTACATACTACTTGGCGACTTTAATGTTAATTTGCTCGACACGACCGGGTTAAAAACTAAAAATATTAATGAGTTTTTGAATTGCCTCAGCCTTTCACAGTTGGTCACAACTCCTACCCACTTTACAGCATCCAATGAAACCCTCATCGATCTCCTGTGTACCGACCTAAAAGCAAGAAAAACAGCGGTAGAACCTTTTGGTTCAATTAACGGCCATTCCATTATCGTTGGTGAATTTAACATTAAGCGTGATCATTTCAAACCATACTTGGTAAAATTTCGGCCCCTTAAAAACGTGTGCGCGGAAAGTTTTAATTTGGACTTATCGGTTTTAAACTTTGGAATAATTTCGACGCTTGAGAACGTTCATGATATGGTGCATGTCTTTAACACCTATATAATCTCCTTGTTTGATGTTCACGCACCGATCAAGACGTGTACTATAAAGGAAAAGTCGTATCCGTGGATTACAGACACAATCAAATTTATGATGCGTTTACGCGACGACGCACTTAGTAGTTATAGGAAAACGAAAGCCGATTCCAAAAAAAATTATTACAAAGAGCTGAAACATTTGGTGCTTAGTTCATTGTATAGTGAAAAAGTTGCATATTTTAAGCACAACATTAATAATAAAATAAATACCCCTAAATTATTATGGAAAAATTTAAAATCCACCTTATCGCCTTATAAACCTAAACAAGACCTACCGTCACATTTTACAGATCCAGAAATAATTAATAACAACTTTTTAAAAGTCCCCGGAAATCCTGTGGCAAGTCCATCGCTTATAAGCTACTACGGAAATCACAGATATGGTGAAGAAGTTTTCACAATAACTCCAGTGGAAGAGAGCGACATCTCTCGCATTATCTCCAACCTCAAAAGTAACGCTGAAGGTTACGACAACATTACCCTGGACATGATTAACATGACTCTGCCACACACGTTAAGTGTTGTCACGGAAATAATAAACCGCTCTATAGTAACGTCAACGTTCCCCGATCTATGGAAAATTGCCTCCGTTAGGCCCTTGCCGAAAAATTCAAGTCCATCTACTTTAAAAGACCTACGCCCTATTAGTATATTACCCTGTCTTTCCAAAATATTAGAAAAAGTTGTTAGCCGCCAACTGACGCTCTTTTTGGAACAAAATAACGTTCTTCCTGATTTGCAATCTGGTTTCAGAAAACAGCGCAGTACATCTACTGCTTTGCTGGATGTTACTGATAACATTCTGTCTGCACAAGATAGGGGAATGTGCTCATTACTGGTTCTACTTGATTTTTCCCGGGCATTTGACGCAATAAATATCTCACTATTATTATCTAAATTAAATTATTATGGTTTCGACCCCAGCGCTACGCAATGGTTCCGCAGCTACCTAAGTGATAGAGCGCAACTTGTTGAGTTGCGTTTGGGTGACGGCACTACCCTGAGATCAACACTCATTTCTGTAGAGAGAGGGGTACCGCAGGGCTCTATATTGGGTCCTATTCTCTTTATTCTGTACTGTGCGGATATTATAAAATGTCTCCAGAAATGCAAGTACCATATATACGCCGACGATGTCCAACTTTATATATCTTTTAGGCCCGACGAGTACAATACAGCCATTAAAGACCTTAATGATGATCTTCAAAGAATCGCCGCCTGGTCAGAGGAGAACTGCCTGTCGTTAAATCCAATAAAAACTAAATTTCTGGTATTTGGCACAAGACAGCAACTGGCTCGACTACCTGTGACATTTGATTTGAAACTTATGGGCGAGCAAATTGAGCGAGTGTATGAAGCGCGAAATCTAGGTGTTGTGATGGACAAGGACCTTCGTTTTGAGAAACACGTAGCGGACTCCGTTAGAAATTGTTTTTACCGTCTAAAAGTTTTATACAATATGAGGCCATATTTATCGGAAAAACTACGGGAACAGCTAGTGGAGACCCTGGTTCTGTCCAGGTTGAACTACGCTGACACCGTTTACGGCCCGCGCCTATTAGCTCGTACAGACCGCCTCATCCAAAGGGTACAAAACGCCTGTGCTCGGTTTTGTTATAATATCCCTCGCAGAAGCCATGTAACACCGTTTCTAAACAAACACTTTACACTGAAAATGAAATCTAGACGCAAATTACACTTAGCTTGCCTTCTGTTCGGTGTGGTTAAATATCAAAAACCGGACTACCTATATAACAAGCTGAGTTGGGTTGCGAGTAGACGCGAATGCGGAAGAAGGCATTGCTCACAGCAACTCTCGACGCAATCTCAGGGTACAGCTGCTTTTAGAGGCAGCTTTCGTTATGCGGCTTCTAAAATATGGAATAACATACCACCACCGATTAGAGTAATTAACACAATAGACGCTTTTCGACGACGCTTACGGCAGTACCTTATAGAAGCGCAACGGAAGCTGGATATGGTCACACTAAATGTCTCAATTATCTGATTTATGTACCTACCTAACCTATTTAAGTACACACTTGAGTACGTGCCAGTGTTAATTTCGGTAAATATTGCACGTTTACTTAAATGATTGGTGTGGCACTGAACAGTTTCATTGCTGGAAATCTTGCTCTTTCTCACGCTCGGCTCAGCCCCATGCCCTCCCTCCCCTATATCCTTGGCCACAGGCTGGTTTCGATACCCACGGAATTGCTGCGTCCCATTCGCGGGGGTGAAGCCTGTAGAATACAATACAACACACTAAAATGCACGTTTACCTACAATTTGAAGCATTGCTAAACGTCGTTTTCTTTTCAACTTACCTAATTTGCCTGGCCTACTTGCATGCGACTGAGACGCATCGTGATCGTGAGGTTGTGATGGTGCTATCTCACATTTCATCACCAAGAACTTTTCCCGTGGTGAATCTCGTGCATTTTATGATTTGTTATCCCCATAGAGTAGCATAACACTGTAGACAAGAGACAAAAATAAAATGGAGGAGGGTAGGTGCCTACACATTAAAGAATTCATCACGACTGTTTCTGCAAATAATACTACAAATTATTATTGATTTCCGCATACCTTTTCATCCCTATTTTCTTCGTTTGGCCAACATGTTTTTTTTTTCTTTCATTTCCACTTCCAGCAAAAATATTTAACAGGATTATTTATATATGTCATAACCATCGACATTTGAATCAAACTCAATGCAAACCAAACCATAGTAATAATAGATGATTTAAAAATACCAAAAGTTGCAAACTGTTCTGCGAATAGTCCGTCGTGTTTCACTGCTTGCAGCGTAATCTGCGATGAAGTGCATGGATAAATGAATTGTATAGTATGTTGTGGAAGATTCGCATTCTATAAGAAAATTATTTTTTATCTCTGTTTTTTTTTACTCTGACTAATTTTTATACGTTTCTTTCTTTATGTACTTAATTAGCTAAGGTCTATCATGCTTTTGTCTCATTTATGTATTTGCCTAACTATTTGTTTTGTTTTGCAATTGTATTAAATACCACACTCTAAGTAATTACACTAGATACTTACTAAACTTAGTATATATGCATATCAACATTTCACTATTCATTTATTTTATTTAAGAATGCATACAGTCGCCACGTTGCAGTACTTGTATAAAACTGATTAACATCCGTCCGCTCACACTTCAGGTCCAGTTGAAAACCAGCGTCAGGCACTAGTTGTCTGGCATTTTTTGCTGAACTGAACCTTTTTAGCGCAGCCGTGGGGCACACATAAATGCTAGTTTTTAACATCGCACTTTTATTGATTTTCTTTTTAATTTATGTTTTTTGTTAATTTATGTATTTTTTGGTGTATTATTTTGTGTGCCTTTTGAGTTTGTGCTAAATAAACGTATTTTCTTTCTTTCTTTCTTTCTTTCTTTCTTTCTTTCAACCAACCAACCAACCAACCAACCAACCAACCAACCAACCAACCAACCAACCAACCAACCAGTAAACACTGATAAAGAAACATGGGTTTCTGCACCTAATACACCGGTTACGTCATCACTCCAGACCCCACATGACTCACCCCTCACTCATGAGACTCAAAGCGATTGCGTGGTTGAACCGTCCACTTCCGGGGATTGGGTCAACAATAGACCTAGAAACAGAAACAATATCAATATTGACTAATCCATGTTATAAAAACTTTTTAACAAAAAATTAAACCGCCGAAAAACTGAAAAGCATAAAATAATAAACCTTAAAATTTTGAATCGGCGCTGAAAAATCAATGAACAAGGAACACTCAAAGCGCCGACTCATAATTTTAAGGTTTATTATTTTATGCTTTTCAGTTTTTCGGCGGTTTAATTTTTTGTTAAAAAGTTTTTATTTTATGATTTTTATTTTCCAAATTTATATGAGACCACCTTGGGAGTAAACCCTTTCCAATAGATGAAGAATTGTCACAATCGGACCACTATGTAACAAGTTATGCGTATTTATACGTTACAATCAGTGAGTGAACAATCAATCATCCCCTATTTTCCAACCCTTAGGGTTCGATTTTGTTTTCCAAATTTATATGAGACCACCTTGGGAGTATACCTTTTCCAATAGAAGAAGAATTGTCACAATCGGACCACTATGTAAAAAGTTGTGAGTGTCAGTGAGTGAACAATCAATCATCCCCTGTTTTCCAACCCTTAGGGTTCGATTTTGTTTTCCAAATTTATATGAGCCCACCTTTCCAATAGAAGAAGAATTGTCACAATCGGACCACTATGTAACAAGTTATGCGTGTTTATACGTTACAATCAGTGAGTGAACAATCAATCATCCCCTGTTTTCCAACCCTTAGGGTTCGATTTTGTTTTCTAAATTTATATGGGACCACCTTGGGAGTATACCCTTTCCAATAAAAGAAGAATTGTCACAATCGGACCACTATGTAAAAAGTTATGCGTGATCATACATAAAAAAAAAAAAAAAAATATACGCGTCGAATTGAGAACCTCCTCCGTTTTTTTTCGCCGGTTGGAAAACGTCTAATCTAATGTATTGGGTATAAAAACCGTGTTGGTAATTTAGTTGTAAGTAGATTGTAACAAGTAATTACTTGTAAGCACTGTACCAGTGAGTTTTTTTCATCTCCATAGTCATAAAGATCCTATAGAAGGATAATGCTAATATTATTGTGTAACTAGGTTAAGACTGGAATGTACTCAGAACAAGTAAACAATCATACATATCATATCATATAATAATACTTCTAAAAAAGTAAGAGGTAGGCAGATATATGGCGACAGATGTTGAAGTTATGATCACCTTTTATTGTTACACTAAATTAAATACAATATGTTTAGTTTTAGTTTGGTTTAGTTTAAAAATTTGAATTTCGTTTTAAGCTTAATCATTTGTTTCTTGTGAGGGAGGAAATGTAATATATTGTGATGTGGGTACACGAACAATAAATCAGTCTTGCTTAAACTGTCTTTATATTCGCATCGATATTCCACAGTAGATCTCCGCGTCCAGCTTGCTTGTTTTATATTCAGGTATTATTCACTATAAAACGGATATGAAAATAAGTTGATTGTAACAGAAATTATAACAGATATGAATTCTAAGGACTAGTGCACAGTACTAACCTTTAAAAATGTATTATAATACTACTTTTATAGTAAAGTAATTTTGAGGAGCCATATAGTATCGCCCAGAGCGAGAGAAGTCATTTGATGATTTGCCATCCAGAAAAAAAAGCCATATAGTATGGGCGGTTCAAAAATAATGATAGCGAAAAAATTATGGGTTACAACGCTTGTCAATAATAACAGTAAATAAAAAAACACAATTTTCTTCTTAGTAACATAAAAATTATTAGCACGACATTAAAAGGTAATTAAGTAGTTTAAAAACATCGTTTGCGTTAAAAAAGATATAACAAAAAAAAAACTGAAAAGGAGCCAGAACAACTTTTGATATAAGAGAAACCCTGAATTTATACCACAAAAACAGCGAAAATGAAATCAGCTAGTCCATAAATTTTGTCACCTTATGCGAACACAAATGTAAGGATCAGCTGATTCTGTTGCCATTTCAGGGTTAGTCCAGCTGATCTTAATAATAATAATATCTTGGTACAACCAACACAACGTTATCTGATCCCAAACTAGGCAGAGCCTGTACTATGGCAACCAGACAACTGATAAAAATACTTAAATATTTCTAAATACATGCATATTATATATAAATTACACCCAGACATAACAAATGATTGTGCTCACCACACAAAGATTTGTCCTGGATGGAAATCGAACCCACGACCTCAGTCTTAGCCGTCCGGGTCACTAATCACTAGACTAAAAGGCCAGTCACTGATAACTTTCAGGGTGTTTGTATTTTGTTTTAAATGGTCTCTGGATGTCAAAGGCATTATTTATTCCTAAAACAAAACTAAAAAAAACTGTATTTCAATAAATAAATGAAAATATCAAGTATGAGATTAAAAATAAAAAGTCACTACAATAAATTTTATTCTTCTTATACGTGGTTTGAATTTATCAATTTACAGTAAACCTTTGACTGATTCCTGAACGGTTATGAAATTTATTGGTAAACAGAATAATTTTGATAACAAGGCTCTTTTAAGCAGTTACCGCAATAAAAATATAAATTATGGAAGACCATCTGACCAACAGTTTCTGAAGTTTAATAAAGTTTCATTAATACGCAATCGGATACTAATCAGAAAAAGATTTTTAATTAAGTTAGAAAGAATATTCATAAAAAGACACGACCGTTCAGTGAATATTATTGACATAACAATTAATGATAGGTAGGTCAGAAGATTTGTGGAACCTGCTGAAATTATATACCTTCATTTTGTCTTCGCCGCAGTCGGGTATGAGAATATGTAATTAAATCAATTATGAATTTCATAATGAAGTAAACTCCTTTGCCATTGGCATAGCTTTACCTTTTCATATCGGTTACATAACAGAGAAATTTAACGAAAAAATAAAGGACATGAACGATTAGCACATGTCTAACCTAAAAAATTCCAAGTGGTGTTAAAATCAATTTGCTACCACAAAAACTTTCTACCTATTTAAGTTCTAACACCACATTTCTGTTCGTGTAGTAATATAAAAACGAGAAAATACTTACCAAAAGTCAGATATAAACCACAAAAACAAATTCCTTACACAGGAGATGAATTAGAACGTCATACACAAAGATACTCGCACTGTGCTAAAAAACAAATTGGCAGAATCCATTGTCTCGCCACCTGTTACAGTGTTTGATGTGTAAAGTTGCCAGTAAATAATTTAGTAATAAGTTACGAACAAGAAAATTATGTTCCTTTATTTACCTACTTATGTTATTGACAGAAACCCATTATTTTTTCGCCTATAATTGTTTTCATCCATCCATACTATATGGTTCCTCAACATTACTTAACTATAATTATAGTAACAAAGTATTTATTACTTTTTTTACACAAATATACATAATTATATTTTCTGAAAAACGATCTCAACTAATTCTATACGAAAAAAAATTAAGAGCACTTTCTTTATATTAAGTTATGTTTAATTGTAATCATAACTTTAATCAGTCAATTTTTATTTAAAATGACAATTAATTATGGAGTTTTATTAACCTTCTGAATTAAACACATTAAATCATAAAAATAATATTAAATACTTAAATAGTAATTATTATATTTTTTAAAGCTTAGTACTGTGGACTACTCCTTAGAATATATATCTGCTGTATTTTCGGTAACATTCAATTCATTTTCATAACTTTTTCAAATCCGTAACGTACAATTTTTATCAATAACATTTTCACGAACACATAATTATATTGACCCATGCTGTGCTGATACCTCAGTCAGAGATCTGGTTTGAATTTAGGTTTTCCAATAGTTCAGTCAGTTAGAGATTCATCAGAAAACGAGAGGTTTCCGCTCCGGGTGCTATTGAAATTTTTTGGTCTATTTTAGCAGACCACTTATTAAACTCTTGATATTAATTAAGTAACACATATTTTTAGCTAGTTCTAGTTTTCTTTTACATATTTGCGAATATTTTCGGATGCATCAGAAATCGCGGAGACCCAGTTCCTCAAAAACACTAAAATTTTGTTTTGATAATTTTATCAAAACCATCAATTACATTTAAAAAAAAAAATACTAATCTTACTAATCAGACATGCTCTGCTGAAATCCTAGTTAAAGTTCTGGGCTACCACTGAAAGTTTTTAGATAGTTTAGTTATAGATCAGCAGAATCCGTGGAGTTTCCCCTCCTGAGTGCTTCGTAACCATTTTTAATACATCTTGACTAAACACTCATTTAAATCTTGAGTTCAACTAACGAAAATCTTTGCCCATGCTCAACTGATACCTCATTCAGAGTTCTGGTTTAATTTTACATGTTTTCCTTTTTACCTCAGCACCTCAGTCTCATACGGATGTCTTGGTTACAACAGTGATTTATAATAATAGCATATATATGAAACACTAGAACTCTCTCAGTACTAATATAAAATACCTCGACGGATCGATAAAAAGATATATTCATTCCAGAACTCCCAGTTACACTACAGCATTCCACTCCTGTATAGATGTTTTGGTTATAACAATGTCATACACCTATTGTGAATATTCATAACAACAGAACTGTTTCGGTTCTTGTTTGAAAGACCTCGAATACTCGAGAGAAATCTTCACTCGAACCAGAATTCCCAGTTGTACCTCAGCATCTCACTCCTAAATGGTTGCTTGGTTTATAATAATGTTATGCACCTATTGTGAATGTTCAAAACAACAGAACTCTTTCGGTAATCGAGTACAAGACCTCGTCTACTCGATAGAAATCTTCACTTAAACTAGAACTCCCAGTTATACATCAGCATCTCACTCTTATATGGTTGTTTTGTTTATAGCAATGTTATACAAGTAGGGTAATATTGGGCATTCTATGCCACTGTCGGCAAGTAGCTCGGCTAGTGCGCCTCGCTACGCGCCAGTGGCATAGTATGCCCAATATTGAACGATCGACTCGACTGTGTAGTATATTACTGTACTCGCCTGGAGATCATGTGAGTTATACCACTGGCCGTCAGTAGCTGGGCGAGTTCACCTCGCTGCGGACGATGATATGGATCATTGTGCCATGCGTTTCGTTGTTAGAAACGACTTGATGATAAGTGATATGCGCTTCAAATGGTGGAAACGACTTGCTGGTTTTTTGTAATGCGCTTCAACAATGGAAACGACTTGGTGATTTGGTCATGCATTTCAGTATAAGAAACGACTTGGTTTTTGTAATGCGCTTCGTGGGTGGAAACGACTTGGTGTTTTTGACATGCGTCTCAATATTAGAAACGACTTGTTGGTTTTTGTAATGCGCTTCAACAATGGAAACGACTTGGTGATTTTGTCATGCATTTCAGTATTAGAAACGACTTGGTTTTTGTAATGCGCTTCGTGGGTGGAAACGACTTGGTGTTTTTGACATGCGTCTCAATATTAGAAACGACTTGTTGGTTTTTGTAATGCGCTTCAACATTGGAAACGACTTGGTGATTTGGTCATGCATTTCAGTATAAGAAACGACTTGGTTTTTGTAATGCGCTTCGTGGGTGGAAACGACTTGGTGTTTTTGACATGCGTCTCAATATTAGAAACGACTTGTTGGTTTTTGTAATGCGCTTCAACAATGGAAAAACTTGGTGATTTTGTCATGCATTTCAGTATTAGAAACGACTTGGTTTTTGTAATGCGCTTCGTGGGTGGAAACGGCTTGGTGTTTTTGACATGCGTCTCAATATTAGAAACGACTTGTTGGTTTTTGTAATGCGCTTCGTGTGTCGAAACGACTTATTAACTCGCTGCTTTGAAGTGGATCTGCATAATAAACAAGGTACATATTATATTAGGTTTTATGCCACTGTCGGCAAGTAGCTCGGCTAGTGCGCCTCGCTACGCGCCAGTGGCATAGTATGCCCAATATTGAACGATCGACTCGACTGTGTAGTATATTACTGTACTCGCCTGGAGATCATGTGAGTTATACCACTGGCCGTCAGTAGCTGGGCGAGTTCACCTCGCTGCGGACGATGATATGGATCATTGTGCCATGCGTTTCGTTGTTAGAAACGACTTGATGATAAGTGATATGCGCTTCAAATGGTGGAAACGACTTGCTGGTTTTTTGTAATGCGCTTCAACAATGGAAACGACTTGGTGATTTGGTCATGCATTTCAGTATAAGAAACGACTTGGTTTTTGTAATGCGCTTCGTGGGTGGAAACGACTTGGTGTTTTTGACATGCGTCTCAATATTAGAAACGACTTGTTGGTTTTTGTAATGCGCTTCAACAATGGAAACGACTTGGTGATTTTGTCATGCATTTCAGTATTAGAAACGACTTGGTTTTTGTAATGCGCTTCGTGGGTGGAAACGACTTGGTGTTTTTGACATGCGTCTCAATATTAGAAACGACTTGTTGGTTTTTGTAATGCGCTTCAACATTGGAAACGACTTGGTGATTTGGTCATGCATTTCAGTATAAGAAACGACTTGGTTTTTGTAATGCGCTTCGTGGGTGGAAACGACTTGGTGTTTTTGACATGCGTCTCAATATTAGAAACGACTTGTTGGTTTTTGTAATGCGCTTCAACAATGGAAACGACTTGGTGATTTTGTCATGCATTTCAGTTTTAGAAACGACTTGGTTTTTGTAATGCGCTTCGTGGGTGGAAACGGCTTGGTGTTTTTGACATGCGTCTCAATATTAGAAACGACTTGTTGGTTTTTGTAATGCGCTTCGTGTGTCGAAACGACTTATTAACTCGCTGCTTTGAAGTGGATCTGCATAATAAACAAGGTACATATTATATTAGGTTTATTTTTCGTAAAACATTGGTTTTTCAAGGAATAAAGTATCTACCGAGCGCACGAACTCTTGTAGTTTACGCCACTGACACGAATCCGCGTCGGTCTGGAACTTGAGTCGCAAAAGCGCCTTCTTCCACAGCTCCAGGGAGTCGGTGTGGCGAGCGTCGTCAGCCTTGTACACCTTGCAGTCGATGTAGTACTCTCCGTTGATGCTCGCTGCTCGCCGCTCGCAGCCGTTGGCGACTCGGTTAACGAAGAATGATGATAAACATGTACTCGATGAGTCGTCTTTTGGCGCGGTGTCAGACCCATAGTTGTTACTGATACCAAATACATCATTATCAGTATTGGTTTTTTTACTGAAACAACAACGAAAGCTTCTATTAGTTCATCATACACTTACAGGTTACGTTTACTGTTTAGATACGCATAGGGGAAAAAAAAATACACTCGGTCAAAAAAGGGACTTGCAGAACATGAGAGACGTACTTACGAATAAAAATGACAGATGATTTAAACTGGTATGGCGAACTAAATTATTGAATAGTTTGTTTACCTCGTACGAATTAAATTCGTTGATGGTGGATGCGACTTGCGTTTCCTAACGTTGTCTGCAGACGGTTTGCGGCTGCGTTTGGTTTTCTGATCGGTGATCGGAGCTTGTTGAAAGTATTCGCACTCAGACTCAGACCTGAAATAAAGATACAACAAAATAATAGTTAAACATAAGGATTACGATTAGTACATCGGGTCAGATCTCCGAACTATGTACTGAGTGGAAAGTTTTATACTTACATTTTCCAATTATGTCCAAACGGTATGGCAGGCTGGCAGGTGTAGTGACTGACGACCGTAGGCAGCGGTTAGCTATCAAAACTGATATTGATGGGATAACGCAGCAGGATCGCAGAACACTTCTTGAAGATTACTTCCACACTTGTAGACTTCAGTTAGCTTGTACCGAGTACTTCGAAAACATGTAGCTTATAAATCGGAAAACGAATGATAATTCACTATATTAAAAATTACTACAACCGTTCATATAATGTTGTGTAAAACAACTTTTTTCCTTAGACGCATTATAGTTACTATCGAAGAACTTCATATGTAAGCAGTTTGAAAACAAAATCCTCTGAGCACGATGCGCAGCAAGCAGAAATAGTCTTTACGATGTATAGATATAAAGTTCTTCGACGGTACTTCACCAAAAAGTGAAGACTAAGGATGTTTCAGGTAGCATCGAATGACGACACAGCGAAACGACTTAGGGTTGACAAAACGTTAACCAGTAGATAAGTTATCAACAACACTAATAGGGAATATTCTTGTAAGTAATTTAATTATTTGGCAATCCAGAGATAATCATTAGATTAGTATTTATTATGTTATAGATCCAAGTTTTACTTGTAATACTTACTTTTATGTTCGAATGAAGTAGCTACAGGAAATAAGTTAACTTGTAACAGTAACAAATTTTAAATGAACTTAATTTTTAATTCTATTCTTAAGGGTAGAAGCCAAAGTACTACATTTTATTTATTTTATGATAGTGTACCTAGTTTCTGATACTTATCCATACCTTAATATGTATGCGTGACAACCTTGACTAAAATAGCTTACTGTTGTGAATGCAACTTAGCTAACGAAAAAAGAAACAAGGTCACACGTGTAATGTTTTACGCAATAACAATTATTTCAATCAAATATTTTATTGATTGTTCGAAAATTGATAGTATGAATAGGTACTCAATAACGAATACTTCGTTAGTTAGTAACGTTTAAAAGTCAAAAACTAAAAATAAATTTTACATTATCTCAAAGCTACGCCGCGTGACGGAGTGACCTTTAATCATTTAAAAAATATATGGATTCATGGCGAATGTCGAAACACCCACAGTATTATAATCTCCCGAAGCAGCTAGTACCTGACGTTTAGTATGGTGATCTGAATACAGCCACACATTTGAACTAAGTACATAAAATTGAAACATTTATGTACAACATTAAGTAATTTGCGAGAAGGTAACTATTGAAAATGTTTGGTATTTTCGTTTCAAATGTTGTTGATTTTAATAAAAAATAGGTACTAACCGATCTTTCTTTTTTTCAGAAACATATTGATACCTACAGTATTATAATCTCCCGAAGCAGCTAGTACCTATCGATTAGTATTGTGATCTGAATACACCCATACATTTGAACTACATAAAATTGGAACATTTATGTACAACATTAAGTAATTTGCCAGAAGGTAACTATTGAATAAGTTTGGTATTTTCGTTTAAAACGTTGTTGATTTTAACAAAAAAAAGGTACTAACCGATCTTTCTTTTTTTTTTTTTTCAGAAACATTGATACCTAATCAGATGCACTGGTTGACGAATAAGTAATCATCAAACTTGAAGACGTATGCAGACCTGGTCCAGATTAAATAATTTAACAATTCTATCACACTATATTTACTTCGATTCTTCATTAGTTGGTATACGTGGGTAAGATCGTTTCATTTCGAGTTTAGCGTCTGTATTGGGAGATAATTAATTTCAATTTGTAAAATAATGCCCCACTGTTCGGTTTGCAACTTATTTAATCGTAGATGGTCTGGTCATTTACGTAGTAATGTTCATAAAAATAATAGTGCGACCACTGTTTTTGACAATGTCGCAATTATTAATTCTGCGTTCAAAAAACGAATCGTTAGTTACAAAATCATCGCAACTGGCGAAGAAATAAATAATTTTCCTGAAATGTTTCTCATTAATATTAGTGATCAAGTTAAAACTCTAATAAACCAATCATTATTGAAACATAAAGCTGTGAAAATAAATTTCGAACTTTTTTCTTTTTTTCTTTTGTTTAAAAATGATCAAAAGGAAATGAAATCGTTCGCCACAAAAAACATTATTATTACTTTTAATTACGATTTTGATTCAATATATAAAGCAACGGTTGATTTACTGTTAAAGAAAATTGAAGAGTTTCAGGAGAGAGATAGTGGCTGGACATTTTCGAACAATTCCCATGTAGAAATAAATATTAACAAATATCAACCTCTCGGCGGATCTAAATTTATAACTTTACCGAAATGTATAAAACATAAAAAAGCTTGTTTGAATATTCGTAACAATGATGAGTATTGCTTTTTATGGTGCGTAGTGGCGGCTCTGTACCCCACTAACCAACATCCCGACAGAGTTTCATCTTATCCCTACTTCCAGGATGTTTTGAATGTTGATGGTTTAACATTTCCGATAACATTTTCGGACATAGCTGTCTTTGAGAAGAATAATCCGTTTTTGAATATTTACGTGTATGGTTTAAAAAATGATAAGACTATCATTGGACCTTTGTATTCAACATCGAATCATAAATCTAAGAGCATCCATCTATTGTTCATTGAAAATAAAACTAATACTCATTATTGTCTTATCAATGATTTACCGCGTCTAGTCAGAAATCAGATGACCAAACATCATGGTAAACTGTACTTCTGCGAAACGTGCTTATTGTTTTTTCCAACGCGCAGCCGAATTGAATCACATCTATGTGGAGGGATTGCCACAGTATTACCAGAAAAAGGAACATTTTTAAAATTCAAAAATTATGATAGAAAACAAAACATTCCTTTCGTCATATATGCCGATTTCGAAACGATACTCAAACCAATTTCCGGCGATGAATTCAACACCGCTAACACGTCATACTCACATCGTCACGTGGCGGCCGCGTTCGCCTATAATGTAGTGTCATCATTTAACGATAGGGTTGATGGCTATAGAAGTTATCGCGGAAAAGATTGTGTTTCAAAATTTATACATTTACTGACTGAAGATGCTAAAACAATACACAGAATTCTAACTAAAAGCGAGCCTATGATATTCACAGAAATAGATGCTCTTGATTTCAAACGCGCTGTTAAGTGCTACCTTTGTGAAAATTTACTGTTGACCGATAGAGTAAGGGATCACTGTCATATTACAGGCCGGTACCGAGGTGCAGCACATCGACACTGCAACCTACAACACAAAGTACCAAAATTCATCCCAATATTTTTTCATAACTTAACCGGGTACGATTGTCATTTATTTATTAAAAAGTTAGGCGAAATTCCAGGACAAATTAAAATAATACCCAAGACTAAGGAAAAATATATATCGTTTACAAAGTTTATTCCTATTGCTGATAACGAGTTTATACAACTAAGGTTTTTAGATTCATTCAACTTTTTAGGAACTAGTTTAGACAAACTTGCTAAAACATTGCAAGTAGATGATTTTGTTAACCTTAAATTATTTTTTACTGATGAAACACAATTTAGTTTGCTGACTCGTAAAGGTGTGTACCCATATGACTATATGAAAGATTGGAAATGTTACGATCACAAGTCATTACCATCTAAATATTATTTTCATAATTCTTTGACTAACGAAGGTATTAGCGATGAAGATTATAATCATGCTCAGAATGTGTGGGCTGAATTCAATATTAATGACCTAGGCGAGTATACAGATCTATACTTAAAAACAGACGTGCTTTTGTTAACAGACATATTTCAAAAGTTTCGGAAAACATGTAAACAACATTACAAACTCGATCCTGCCTTTTACATAACTGCACCCAGTTTATCGTTCGATGCAATGTTGCTAAAAACAGGTGTTCAGTTAGAACTGATTTCGGATTTAGCTATCGTTAGAATGATTCAAAGCGGTATACGAGGAGGTTTGTGCATGTGTTCCCATCGGTATGCAAAAGCAAATCACAAATACATGCCGGAACATAATGCATCACAGCCTCAGAGTTTCATAGTATATCTAGACTGTAATAACCTATACGGCTTTAGCATGTGTCAGTATTTACCGTATTCTAGTTTTAGATTTCTTGATGAAAATGAATTAACTAATTTTCGTGTTGAAAATGTCGAGCATAACTCTGAGTGGGGCTTTATATTAGAGGTCGATCTTTTGTATCCTGAACATTTACACAAACACCACAATGATTTACCATTTTGTCCTGAGAAATGTATACCTCCAGGAGGTAAAACGAAGAAACTAGTTGCAAATTTGCATAATAAGTACAACTACGTAATACATTACGTTCATTTAAAAAAGTGTTTAGAACACGGTTTAATATTACGTAAAGTTCACAAAGCTATTACTTTCAGACAAAGTCCCTATTTAAAACAGTACATAGAATTAAACACTCGATTAAGACAAAAGGCAAAAAGTTCTTTCGAACAAGACTTCTTTAAATTGTTAAACAACAGTGTTTTTGGTAAGACATTAGAAAATACTGAAAATAGAGTAACTGTTCATTTAGTTAATCAATGGTGCGATCAATCTAATCGAACTAAGAAATTTACATCCGCTGAGAGACTTGTAGCCAACCCCTATTTCCATAGCGCTTCTATTATTACTGAAAACTTAGTTGCAATACAAATGAAACCCGACCAAATTATTTTAGATAAACCTATTTATATCGGATTCACTGTATTAGAACTTTCTAAGACACATATGTATGACTTTCATTACAATATTGTAAAACCTTTTTATGCAGACCGAGTACAGTTGTGTTATACAGATACCGATTCGTTTGTCTATAAAATATTCACGTTTGATTTTTATCGTGACATGAAGTTAAATTTTTTACAATATTTCGACACCAGTAACTATGATGTTAAAAATGATTTTAACATACCAATTATGAACAAAAAAGTTCCAGGTTTGTTTAAAGACGAAATGGGGGGAAAATATATCTCAGATTTTGTTGGTTTGAGATCAAAACTTTACTCGATAAAAACAGTCGATAAAATCATTAAAAAAGCAAAAGGAGTAAAATCAAGTGTAGTAAGAGACTTAAATATATCAGATTATGAAAATATTTTGTTAGATGGTGGAATTATTCGTAGAAAAAATGTTATGTTTAAATCCATAAAGCACGAAATATTTACTAAGAGTGTCAACAAAATTGCCTTATCTCGAAATGATGATAAACGTTCAATATCTGTAGATCGAATATCAACGCGAGCCTGGGGTCACTCACTTATTTTAAAGAGCGAAAATTAATTTTAAGATTAAGCTAATTAGTAATAGAGTTCGAATATAATAGATGTAACCTATGTAATATAATTTTAAAATATACCTAGATAACTTTTTAATGTTTGTTATATATAATTCATAGTTTTAAAAACCTAAGTTAATGTAAAACATTTAAATAAAATGTGGATAATTATGACTACTTATTTAATTTATGTTTTAAAACATCATCCTCCTTCTTGTAGTCGGTTAAATAAAATGAAACCTGACCAAGATTCAATTTTCAACATGAAGTGCATGTTGAAACTTGAATCGTTCATTTGTCAGAGGTAAAATGTATTTTGTATGTAATACAATAAGACTGATTATACAATTTTCGAAGAGCTATGTTTGCGTCAACTGCATAACGCTGATCATACAAAATACCTACTACAAACACACAACAGTGCATTGTCCTCACAAATGCTTAGTTAACATTCTAATCTAAAAATAGAGTTCGAATATAATTTATGTAACCTATGTAATATAATCTTAAAATAGTTCTTAAAATATACCTAGATAACTTTTTAATGTTTGTTATATATAATTCATAGTTTTAAAAACCTAAGTTAATGTAAAACATTTAAATAAAATGTGAATGATTATGACTACTTATTTAATTTATGTTTTAAAACATCATCCTCCTTTTTTGTAGTCGGTTAAATAAAATGAAACCTGACCAAGATTCAATTTTCAACATGAAGTGCATGTTGAAACTTGAATCGTTCATTTGTCAGAGGTAAAATGTATTTTGTACGTAATACAATAAGACTGATTATACTTTCGAAGAGCTATGTTTGCGTCAACTACATAACGCTGATCATACAAAATACCTACTACAAACACACAACAGTGCATTGCCCTCACAAATGCTTAGTTAACATTCAAATCTAAAATGTGAATTATTGCGAAGGTATATTTTTTTTTTTTGTCATTTACGAAATAATACTCATCTTGAGTACTTGTACTAAGCACACAGTGTTGTACTTTTTGCGAGCATGTCATCGGTAAGTTTCCCAATTTATTTTTATATTGTTTAGTAACTATCGATTGAACTCGCAGCAATTTTGCTCACAGTTTTGAGTGAATCTGCTATGAATATTTTAACCCGCTGAAAATTCGTTTATGCATCACTATATCAACATCTACGTTTAAGTTTAAAATTAATGAGTGTCTCTTTCTTTCCAGATTACAGAATCAGATATTATGTTTAGCCAGTACGCCCAAAATCCTTATGAAGGATTCTCTGAAACGCTTCACAACGAACCCGACCACAGCAAACAAGTGACGAAAGATAAGAAATCAAAACAACGATGCAGGGAAAAGTCGAAGAAGCAAAATCCAACTAAATCTTTTGTGATGAGCCGATTACAGCGACGAGGGATCAAATTAATTAAAATATCGGTCGTAGATCTGTGCAATAACACTCCGCAAACCATTGACAGTGACAGTGATAGTGAAAACGTTATTATAAGTGCTCAATACATCGTTAAAGACGCTATCGATAATGTTATGGACGAAACAGAATCTTTGGTTAAAAAAATATCTAAATCTTTAATAGATAGTGATTTTTAGTACTTAACTGTTTGCGTAAGCAATTGTTTAGGTAAATTCTTAGTACTTATTACGTTGTTTTATTTAATTTTAAAGTAGATTGTTTTATTTGAAGATGTGTTGGGTGTTTAACAAAATAAAAGCAGATTTAATATACAAATTATTTTTTATTCATGAAACCAATAACCTTAAAAGTAGGTACACATTTATAACTGTAAATACTTTCTTATACATAACACATTTTTAAGAGCACAATGCTTTAAATGATTATTACAATTTAAATTAGTTTTTCCTTCACAGTATCTTTTATGTAAAATAAAGAAGTTAGGACATTTTTCGGTCCCCAGGTCTGATACTTTACAGTTCTCACAAAGTTCCTTTATCCACTTTACTTTCTCCAAACCATTAACAACGATTTCCTTATTTGCTAGATAGAGAGCGATTATACGACGAAATTCTCTATAGTCGATATACCCTTCGTTCCAATAAATACCTCTGTTTCTTTCCAGCCATTTAACTTGCCTCTTTTCGTCACTCGTTAAGTGTTTAAACAAGTATGGTGGTTTTATTAAAAATGTTTGGGTATAATCATGGCTAGCAAAAGCTAACTCTTTTATTATAAAATTATTGTACAGGTCTTTAAACCCTTGAACATCTACTATAACAGTATTCGGATTCATGATATTTTTCTCACAGTATTACTTAAAGGTTTATATTCAATAATACAGTCGCTCAATATAAGACAATACGCAGAAGTTTGATCTGGTATTTCCGAATCACTCTCAATTTCCACTCTTACGTCCACAATAGGGCCTGTCTTTACATTATCAGCTTGTCTAGAGCAATCGATGACAAATAGTGGCGCCAAATCTTTAAATTGTTTTTCACTTAATAAGGGCTCCGGTCGGCGACCGTGATAAGACTGTTGAAATCTGACGTATTGCTCGTATAATAAAGCGATTCTGTTATTCGCGAAACTCACATTTAGGTTTTCATACGGGAAATAAGTAGAGTTGAGGTACACTCTAACATCACGAACATGACAATGATCGAATTGAGACATATCAGAACTGCTATTGTTTTTTCTATTTGTCTGTAGTCCCATAATAATATATCTTGGTTTCTCTATTTGCGAGGATGTTTTGATTGACCAGGTATGTTTCGTTGTTTTAGGTAAAGTAGGATATTCGTACAAATCCCAATTTCTAAAAATCATCTGGAGCGGTCGATCTTTCTCTAGCAGTTTTAACAAACTTATTTTCTCTTTATCTGACACTTTAACATGCGGTACACGCCAAACAATTTTATTTATCTGAACATCATCTACGACTTCACCAGTATTCAGTTTTACAGCGTTGAGGTTAGTATTGCTTCGTAACAATATCAATTCGTGTCTACTATTTATCACTACTTTCTTAAAATCTTCTGCAAATCCGAGAATGTTACAAAGTGGTATTGAAGCAGAAAAATTACCTCCATTAATATTTTTTATGCCATCGATATTCCAACCCCATGCATAAGATATCTTCGATTCACTCTCATTCATAGACACTAATGATTTCATCGTAGTAGTCACACCAGCGTTTTTTATTTTATAAATTTCCACTCCATTTAATTCGTATCTTATATCTTGAAACAAGTAGAGTAGAAAATTATTTGTTAAAGAAACACTACTCGCTTTATCTTTTGAATCTTTTTTGCTAACGATTATAGTTCCTTCCAAATACAAAGTGCTCGCTGACGGTAGTATATACAGATCCTGTTGATTAATAGGTATGCGGATTTCATCGTTCCTGTTGAAGCTTGTTACGTAGGGTTTGTAAGAATGAAATTCAATTCCTTCAACAGTGTTGTCGTAAGTTGGAGCAGATAAAACATCTAAGATATTCATTTTAGCAAACCAATTGCTTTAAGAAATTCCTTATTGTCTCTTGTTAATTTAATTTTTTTCTTAGACCGAGGTCTTATTTGTTTGATCACTTTAGTTGAACTGACGTTCCCACTTTGTTGATGCACATATTTATTGTAGTCAATCATTTTTTCTTCTAAGATGTAAATATAGCTGCACTTCTTCACCACGTAAGTTTATTAATCGATTGTTTATATCTAATAGCCTGATATGTATACAGCTTATGTTGTTTTGATTGATTGGAAAGTATATGGCGTTTTTCGGAATTTCTATAATTCTATATCCAGGTGGCACATTGAGTGCGAATTCGTGTACAATGTGACTGGGTTTTCCGTTTATGTACGAACCACTTACAATATCACATTCTATCCTGATCACAGTCGTAGGCAAAATGTTGACTGGTAACTCAGACACATGCCATTTATTGGCTTTTAAAATCTGTTTATTAAACCCTAATAATCTCCTAAAAGTTCCTTCTTTAGTAAAATTGATATCTTTGGTACAGTATATCAAAGTTTTTAGAGTATTGTTATTACACTGTACTTTTATTGAACAATCTTTTATTTCTGATTTTAAATAATCGCTGATATCTTGTAATTCATAAGTGCCTTCAGGTATTTCCAGCACTTCGTTAGAGCCGTAATATAACTTATTATTCGTTTTGTCAATGTTTGGAATTGAATTAAATGTTGAGAAATGCAATAAGGCACACTCATAAGGACCATAAAGTTGTAATGTATTAGGATAATATGTACATAAATCGGACGAATTTGCAGTTATCGACAAGGTGAGTGACATGATGAAAATGATTGAAATAAAAGAAATACATAATATTTATACGTATTTATTCCAAAATTTCCGTAGATATTCTAAACATAAGTGTCCACAGTTTACTGTATTAAATTGTTGAAATCTAGTATAGTTATAAAAAACATTACAATTTTTAAAGTACTGCATTAATTCCATCGGTGGTTTCAAATCCCCAAAGCTATCAAAGTATTCACAACAATTGTTTATTTTAGCATAAGCTACCCAATGCGTTCCCTCATTTCGTGAATCATCTAAGTTGACGATAGCACATTCAATACGTTTTGGTGTTCTTGGCAACCGATCCTTCATATAGACTCCTCGAAAGTATGGGATGTCACGTGCATGCTCTCTGATATCGATATTAGTTAAAGGACGATTAGGTAGCTTTTTATTTAGTTTTTTGAAGACTTTATAAACAGTCCTTTACCGTTTTTATGAGGCTTGATATACAACCCTTTGCCCAACGCTAAAGCTTCCATGGTCTTATTGTGTCGTTCTGATTCTTGCAAGCTTTTTTGGCCTGCTTTGTATTCGTTTACGGTTTTTGCAATACCAGCTGCACCGCCAGCTAAACTTCCTAAAGCAGATAATCCAGCGAAAATTGGAATTAAAGGTAAGACTCCTCCTGTCTTTGGTATGGGTATAACTCGTGGTATGTGAATCTTCTGAATGTCTGGAAATATCTTTTTCGCAGCTGAGTAAGCAATGTTGATTAATGTTCTACTATTTTTAGGTTTAAGTTTCTTAATTTTTGACTTAATTTTTGACACAAAAGCATTGAATGTTTTAATGCCAGCACCCGACTTTAGTTTGGCTTTCATAACTTTACTCACTAACCATGAGCTAAGTTTTTCACCTTTCCCTGCATCTTTTGATTTTAGTCTTTGTTTAGCCATGTTTAAAAGTTGTAAATCCGCTTTATGACGATTAGTTAAGTCTGTGTGATTTGCATATGCAATGTCGTGATGCATACAAGCTTCGTCTAGTTTATTCACACCTCTATCGCCTCGCAGCAATCGCTTCTCAAGTTTTGTTCCCGGTCCACAATAGTTATAACCAGGCAAATGAAGTTCGAACGGAAGATTATTAATCACACTATTGACTAGTCCACCACCTTGCATAGTGAAAAGTGTAATGAATGAAAAATCCTTACAAACATGGTTATATTCATAATCCTAATCCACAATTGCATCTTTATCAATCCAACTGTTTTCTTCGTTGCTTAAGCCCAGCCATTTCACGTAAACTTTCTTTCCTTTCCTTCTAAGAACCTTTTCTATCAAATAGACGCCTGGATAGCTAGTTTTTTGAAGTTCTTGTTCATAGAAACATCCTCTAATGGTTTGCTTTCGATGATCTTCTAAATGATATGTTACTGGTATGGTTTTATTAATCTTTTTTACAGTAAATATTTCAGTTGACCAATTAGGAGTGTAACCTTTATCAAAAATATGTTTGTATTTACTGATCCGAACATTTTCACCTACTTTGAACTTAGGTTGACATCGACGTGATGTAAGTTTCTGAGTTTTTTGAATATTTTCTCTTATCTTTGACTCGTTCAACTTATTTACCTCGAATGGTTTAAATTTAATTGTACGATGTTTTGTACTATTATAGGTTTTTAGAATAACTTCTAATGGTAAACCTAACCATTTGTAATTCCCAATGAAACTGAAGTGCTTATACAATTTATTTTTAATCGTTTTAATAACCCGTTCTACAATCGAAGCTTTCTTGGTAGAATACGAAGAGTAGTGGTTAATATTGTAGCTCTTCATAAGCTTTTGGAATGTTACGTTATAGAATTCTGTCCCAGAATCTGTTTGTAAATGATTAGGTTTTCGATTGCTGGTAGTTAATATTCGCTCAAATGCACGACTAACATCAAGTTTACATTTGGATTTTATTGGTTCTGTCCAGGTATACTTCGAGAAACAATCAATTACCACTAAAATATAATTATATCCTTTATTAAACTTTTTTAGATTTTGCATATCTATCAGATCAGCTTGCCATAAGTCATCTATGCCTTTTAAAATAACTGAACGTCTCACAAAGTTCCTTCGTGCTGCTTTGTGTAGTTCATTAACAATTTGTTGCTTCGCCATCACGGAATTTTTTCAAGTAATTTTTGGACTTCTGCTTTGTTATAAAACTTATCTTCCAACTGAACTAAAACTTCAGGTATCTTCGCTTTTAAAGTGGCTTGGACTGTTATTTGTGCATCTTTTATGATTTGAGCACGCAACAGTCCAATCATTCTATTCTGTTCCTTTATTATCTGATCGTACAATCGATCGACGTAATCCTTGTTAACAACATCATCTGTGTCTACAGGAGATCTAATTCCTCTCAATCTACATTTTTTCAAGTCAAAATCGCCACTTTCAGATTTTAGCAATGCATTTTCATTGACCTCTAATAATTCAGAGAAACGCATTCTCTTATGAATGTGGTGTCCAAATTTATCTACATTCATATTTAAGGTGTATTATATTTAAAGGTTGATATTAAAATGAACGGTGAAAATTTCATACCATTTATTTATTACTTAATAATTTTACTTTCACGCAGTTCTTCAATAATAGATATAATTTCGTTGTCTAATCCAGTGTTACCAGCGTCTCGAGATGCAATTAATAATTTTAACCTATCCACGAGTTCATTAGGATTATCCCAATATATAAAATCCATATTTTTTTTCCACATTTTTGTCAAGGGTAGCCCTTTCCCCTTTGCTTGGCTGTTTTGAATAGTATTCGGCAGTTTGAAAAGTGGTTTTATAACTTGCAAATATTTTTGACCTTTATTACTTTTTATTGGTTTGTTTGAATCAAAGTCTCGACGATGTGCGTTTGTGGCAATCAACATCATTTTATAATTCTGCATATCAGACTCTGTAACTGTGCTTAAGTCTACGTCCTTTTTCAATAATAATTGTTTCAGTCCTGCAGTACTTCGATATTTCCGTCCAGTAACGGTGATGTAATCATCGCTGATCGTTATGATAGCAGAACCTAACATCAATTGTCCTCGCTCCGCTCGAACACCAAATGGAATATCTGTGAGTGCTTCTGCAGATACTGACCAGGATGATGTATTACGCTCTTGATTATTGTCTCCTAATGATTTGTACGACTCATCACTGTCAATATCACATTCATTTTCTTCTACATCACTATCTTCTTCGTTATTAGAACTGTCTTTCTGTAAAGTATTGTTTTTAAATGGAACTTTTGTTTCTTCAAGTTCTTTAGATCGCAAGAGGTCAGTTTGCTTATTGGTGTTAGCTATAAAATTAAGAGACTCTGTTACAGGTCTAAAAACTGATTCCAATGCTTGCTTATTTTCAGTCTCCAAATCTCGCATCTTTCGTACTTTTTTCTTTACAGCTTCTGCAGCATCAACAATTTGCTTTTTCAGTGATTTTTCCATTACTATGATTTTGCGGACTATAATAGTTATCGATGAAGAGTTAGCCAAGGAATAATGATATCATGTAAGTACCATGTCTTAAATATTTGTATTTCTAATCAAAGACTACGAAAGTGTCAAATTTATTTCTATAGCATCCGTTATTTTTGGTGCAATCCTTATTAATTACAACATAATTAAAGGGCTCACTCCATATTTTAGAACACATTTCACGAAATTCAAGCCATGTCATATCAGTGTTAACATGTTCTTCATAAACATGTCTCAAGTTAATATCATCTTGTTTGAATAATATAATTAAGTTAGCATTATCTCTTACTAACTGTTTAGGGATTTTGCTGTATGTTTGATTGAGATAAAAACAGTCGATGTGTTTGTGCCTACCCATTGCGAAATAATCACGCATGTTAGTTTGATTCTCGCAAGCAACGTCATCAAATATAATCACAGAGTTGGGTTCTGCGTCTTGAACGCTTATAACTTCCACATTCCCTTGATATTTCTGGAATGAGATAATTGGTACCTGTTGTAAAACTCTTTCTAAAAAAATGTACTTTGGTTGGTGTAAGGTTTTTGAATAGACATAAACATTTTGAAACCGTAATCCATTTTCATGTATAAGAAGACCAATAAGTAAATTTGTTTTTCCACAATTCGATGGTCCGCAAATGATACATCGTATTGAATTAGGTAACAATTCTCCATGACGAGAACTAGTTTTACAAAAATCATCGCAAATAGTGCTTACATGCAGGGATTGTGGTTGTTTTACAAATTTCATGATAACTGTTGTCAACAAACTGATTAACAATGAGTGTATGTGTATATTACAACATTATTTATAAACTTAAACAGTAACAGATTTCGCGTTCGTTTATCCGAAGTGAGAAAAAAAAAACTCGATCGATCATCGGTTGATTATAGAGCGTTTTATACCACTGTTTACTTCGCCGAGCGGTAGACGGCGGTGTATTCAGAATGCTTAAATGTATCCGAACGTGTCGTCCTCGCCCAGCTACTGACGGCCAGTGGTATAACTCACATGATCTCCAGGCGAGTACAGTAATATACTACACAGTCGAGTCGATCGTTCAATATTGGGCATACTATGTCACTGGCGCGTAGCGAGGCGCACTAGCCGAGCTACTTGCCGACAGTGGCATAGAATGCCCAATATTACCCTACTTATACACCTATTATTTACGTTCAAAACAACAGAACTCTTTCAGTAATTGAGTGAAATACCTTGACTAGTCGATAGAAATCTTCATTCGAAGCAGAACTCACAGTTATACATCAGCATCTCATTCTTATATGATTGTTTTGTTTGTAACAATGTTATAAACCTATTTTGAATGTTCAAAACAACAGAACTCTTTCGGTAACTGAATGAAAGGCCTTGACTAGTCGACAGAAATCTTCATTCGAAGCAGAACTCCCTGTTATACCTCAGCAGCAGAAAGCCTTTTATACTGTAAAAGATTATATTGAAGACAAAAAAGCTTGGAATTAAGCTGCTCCAATTTTTATATTATAATTATACTGAATGTTTTTTTTTAATTATTATTATTATTTATTTGGAAATATACACTTTGACATTTGATTATTGTTTACACTATGACATGAATATATACTTTCAGAAGTATAATATTATTATTATTATTGAAGTGATTTTGAATGTGAGGACTATGTAGGTGATGTTTATTTTTTTTATATCTCTCTTACTCATTTCATTTTAATGATAATCTGGCAGTTTGAGTACCTAATGCGGCCTACCAAAATGTCCTTTCTTTGGTATTGTTCGTCGAATCTTTGTGCTCCTTATGTTCTGAGTTGAGCTGCAAGATTACTGACAAATGCGTGCATTGACTGGACAGGTCCACTCAATCTGTATGGTTCTTTCCTCAAAAGACCATTTCAGACACCCCCATGTACATGGTCCTCAAATGATCAGACCGGGACTATTTCCTGATTTTATATACACATTGACATTGATGAATTTTACTTATAAAATGACATGAATATTTACTTTTAAAGTATTATATTGTTTTAATTATTGCAAATGTGAAGACGAAGTGGGTGTTCTTTTTTTTTTGGTTTCCTTTTCTTCTGATTTAATTTTTTACATTGTCTGGCAGTTTGAGTAATTTGTGTGACCTACACAAATGTCCTTTCTTTGGTATTGTTCGTCGAATCATTGACCTCCTTAAGTTCTGAGTGGAGCTGCATGATTACTGACAAATGCGTACACTGATTGGACAGGTCCACTCAAGCTGTGTGTTCTTTCCTTAAAAGACCACTTCAGACACCAATCCACATGGTCTTCACATGATCTGATCAAGATTATGTCTGGACTTTAAAAGAGACTGTGACCTCTGAGTTTGTTTCGGCGTTTCTTCTCAGAGTAGTCAGATAGAAAATGCCGACCTCATCTAGTTTAAAAAAAAAAATCATTGACGTGTAAAAGTGTTTGTACTTGCAAAAATAAAGTAATTTATCATTTATAGCATCTCACTCCTATATGGTTGTTTTGTTTATAACAATGTTATACACCTATTGTTTATGTTCAAAACAACATAACTCTTTCGGTAATTGAGTGCAAGACCTCGACTACTCGATGGAAATCTTCATTCGAAGCAGAACTCCCTGTTATACCTCAGCATCTCACTCCTACATGGTTGTTTTGTTTATAACAATGTTAAACACCTATTGTTTATGTTCAAAACAACAGAATTATTTCGGTAATTGATAATAATAAATCTTCATTCGAAGCAGAACTCCCTGTTATACCTCAGCATCTCACTCCTACATGGTTGTTTTGTTTATAACAATGTTAAACACCTATTGTTTATGTTCAAAACAACAGAATTATTTCGGTAATTGAGTGCAAGACCTCGACTACTCAATAGAAATCTTCATTCAAATCAGAACTCACAGTAACACATCAGCATCTCATTCTTATATGGTGGATTTGTTTGTAACAATATTATAAACCTAATGTGAATGTTCAAAACAACAGAATTATTTCGGTAATTGAGTGCAAGACCACGACTACTCAGTAGAAATCTTCATTCAAATCAGAACTCACGGTTACACATCAGCATCTCACTCTTATATGGTGGTTTTGTTTGTAACAATGTTATTCACCCATTTTTTATGTTCAAAACAACAGAACTGTTTCGGTTATTGAGAACAAGACCACGACTACTCGATAGAAATCTTCATTCGAATCAAAACTCCCAGTTTTACCTCAGCATCTCACTCCTATATGGTTGTTTTGTTTATAATAATGTTATATACCTATTGTGAATGTTGAAAACAACAGAACTCTTTCATTAATTGAGGGCAAGACCTCGACTACGCGATAGAAATCTTCATTCGAAGTAGAACTCCCAGTTATATCTAAGCATCTCACTCCTATATGGATGTTTTGGTTATAACAATGTTATATACCTATTGTGAATGTTCCACACAACAGAACTCTTTCGGTAATTGAGTGAAAGACTTCGACTACTCGATAGAAATCTTCATTCGAACCAGAACTCTTAGTTATACCTCAGCATCTCACTCCTATACGGTTGTTTTATTTATAACAATGTTATACACCTATTGTTTATGTTCAAAACAACATAACTCTTTCGGTAATTGAGTGCAAGACCTCGACTACTCGATAGAAATCTTCATTCGAAGATTTCTATCTTCATTCGTTTTGGGCAAAATTGTTTTCTTGAGCGCCTTTGGACTGCGGGACTTGGCTGGGACGAGCCAATTCGGGAAACCCTGTTGGAAGATTGGCTCCAATTTGTATCCGCACTCCCTGCAGTCAACGAGGTCGTGTTACCCCGCGCTATTCTCCCCCCTGGGAGCTACACTGCTACCCTTGTTTGTGATGAGTCTTCGCACGGTTATGCAGCTGTTGTTTGTCTGCGCACCGTCTGCGCAACAGGCCAGGTGAATTTGTCACTGGTCTTGGCCAAGAGCAAGGTGGCCCCCCTCCGGCGGCATTGACCATCCCTAAGTTGAATTGTCAGGGGCGGCGCGTCTTGTGCGTCTATTGAACCACGTTGCTCACACTTTGGGTGGAACTGTGGACATTCGGGTTTCTTACACCTGGACGGACAGTCAAATTGTTTTGTGTTGGTTGAAGACGTCCGTCCACTCTTTGGAGGTCTTTGTTGCAAACCGAGTGTCCCAGATTCAAAATTCTTAAACGCATTTGATTTGGAGGCACGTGCCTGGAGATTTGAACCCAGGCGCCGTGGCCTCACGTGGGTGCATGGCACTCCGCTTGTTTGCTTATCCCCTATGGTGGGGACCAGACTGGCTGACTCATCCCGAGGATGATTGGCCTCGATCGCCAGTCTTGATGTCGGGTCCTTTGCCCGGGCTCAAGGTGCTCGCTGTTGGAACAAAGGACCCTGAGTTTTGTTGAGTCGATACAGCTCCTCGACAAATTGTTGAATTGTTGGTGACTGATAGTCACATTATGAACTCGCATGCCGGTTGCAATGCGCTGTTGGCCATTCTGCAGCGAGAATTTTGGATATTGTCGGGAGCCGTTTAGTAAGTTGAACCCCTTTTTTGGACGATACGGGTCTTTTGTTGTTTGGTTGACGGTTGAGGCACTCTAGCCTTCCTTAGGGGCCCGTCACCCCCTTTTGTTGCCAAAGGAGAGCCATTTGGTTAAATTGTTGTTGTTGTTGTTTGGTTGTTGGTTGTTATTGTTGTTTGGTTGTTTTTGTTGTTTGTTATTGTTTTGACCCGCCAGCCTGCCCCCATTGGGGGGGTATTTTTGAGGCCGCGGTGAAAGCGGCACAGGGACTCTGGCGCAGATTGTTGAGAGACACCGTTCTCACCTTTAAGGAGTTACCTACGGTATTTTGCCGTTTTGAAGCTGTATTGAACTCGCGTCCATTGTGCCCGCTGTCTTCGGACCTGAACGTCTTGGAGGCCCTGACCCCGGGCCATTTTTTGATTTGATAGCCACTTGCCGCCCTGCCGGAGCACCCTTTTGTCGATGTGAGCCAAAAGTGGTTATCGCGGTTTCAGTTGGTGCAGCAGCTCGCTCAGAGTTTTGGAAGCGTTGGAGCTTGGAGTATTTGCACATCCTCCAGCAGCGCGTCAGGTGGACTGATAAAACGCAACCTTGTCGGGATTGCCAAGTGATTAGCGGACGGGAAGGCCCGTCCGGGAGGGGTAGATGTTGCGTCCTGTTCGATTAGTTACTTTATGCGCCTACGTTTCTAAACGTGTAACAGAATGACATCTGACTTGTCAGTTTGATTTTGACACTTGACACTTCTTTCTTGGATTTGGCGCTTAAAAAGGGAGCCTCGTCGCCGTGTTGAATCTCGCGATCTTTTGTAAATTAATCCCTTAGAACCGGTCGTTTTGGTGGACAAAAGGTCATGACCCAATTGTATTTGATTGTAAATAACCCCAAGTTGATATAATAATACGGGTTTAGTTTCTTGACATTGAAGAACTTTGAGGCTAATGTGAAAGTGTTTGAAGACCGCATGTCTGGATGGCAGACCTCTTGAGCGGCCTCGTTGTATCCTGGAGAATACTCATAACGTCACAACACAATACATATATACTCACTTACATACATAACTCCAGGTAGGCACCAGAGCAGGTGTGCGCCTACCACAGGTAAGTTCTTTTGTTGCATTTGTAAGTGTTTGATTTGAATGTTCTGCTTCGCGTACGGCGGACTAGTTTTGCTAGCCACTTCTTGACCCAGGGCCCATCATCACGCTTCCACATAATAATTGAAATGCTATTGTAGGGGGCCTAGCCTGGCAGTGAACAACAGGTGTGTCAATTTTCAACTCAAAACAGGATTAATTTTCATTTTCTGCCTTGCTACTCACCTGTCTTCGCTGGATTGTCAGAAGATGGCGTTAAAAGCGTAAAATACCATTTAAAAAGAGTATTACTGAAGTCCATTCTTTCTTATGAAGAATTGTATACTGTATGATGCCAAATTGAGTCTAGTTTAAACAGCAGACCTCTCATGCCATTATCTAATGATCCAAATGATTATACTTGTATTACCCCAGGTTATTTCTTAATAGGAACTGCTTTAAATACCTATCCTGAACCTAATGTAAACACAATAAAACAATCTCAATTTTGGAAAAAATGTAATGAAATAAAAATGTCATTTTGGAAGGTTTGGAGTAAACATTATTTAAATTTGTTACAATCTCGCCCTAAGTGGCAAGACAATCAACCTAATGTAAAGGTAGGAGCATTGGTGATCCTAAGGGATGACAATCTGTCACCACTATATTGGCCCCTAGCCAGAGTCATAAACACTGACCCAGGTAAAGATGGTAAAGTAAAAGTAGTAGAAGTCAAAACTACAAACGGCCATACTCATAAAAGAGCTGTAATGAAAGTTTGTGTTCTGCCTCTGGAATGTAGTAGTTAGTTACTGGTTGATATAATCAAAATTGTAATTTTATTTAGAAGACTATCTGTGTACCTACCTATCTGTTATATTGTTAGTTTAATAAGATAACAATGTGAGTTGCCTTTTAAGTTTCTTTTTTGTTAATTTGACTCTTCTCTAAAAGGATGTTAAGTGTTTAATATTAATGGGCATCCTTAATGTGTTGTTAATTTGATTTGTTTTTAAAGGGTGTTATTATTAGTTTATTTAGTATCTAAGTGTTATAATGGGCTATTATTGACTTGGCTTGCCTGTGAAGTAGTTTTTTAAATTTTGTATTCTTGAATTATAAGTACTTGTTCAATCTTTCCGCTGCCTCGCCAATAATGTTGTCAACACAACATTTAGTTCAACTTGCTTTAAGGTACAAAGGCCTAGAGGCCATGTCAAAATACATATGTCATTTTAATGTCACTGTAATAATATGTTATCTGTGCACTGTACCAATCAACAAGCAACGAAGTACACGGCTTTTTCGTATAATCTGAGTTTTATTTTATTAATCAAGCAAGTTATCCCAACAATTCTATGGTGTATTATGTGTAATGATTATAATTTACCTGAATGTAAATGTTTTTGGATAGGGCAACACATTTATTTATTAATGAAACTAATATATCGTAGCCATAATCATTTATTTATTATTCATCTTCATCATGGATTTTTGGAGTGCCATAACTGATATCCATTCTCCACACCTCACTAGATCTCGAGGAAAACTAAAAAAAAAGCTCACGTCTTTAATTTTATTACATGCACTTAGTTAAAATTAAATCTATAAAATGTTACTATGTATAATATTGATAGATTAAATCTATAAAATGTTACTATGTATAATATTGATAGAAACAGCAAAGCTCGCTATATGGCGAAGCCTATCGTGAGGCACTCCAGGCCCTGGTGGCGCTGGGAGCGACGGTTCTTCTGCATCAGGGCTACTATGATCTGGGGACAAGGATAATTGTTTTATGATTGTGGAATTGGAAAGTAAAACACAACCCACTTCCAAAACAAAAATACTACAAAGTGAAAATTAACTTTAATTTCGGAAGTCCGTGTCTTTGCTTTTTTAGGGTTTCGTTGCCAAATTGCAAAAAACGGAACCCTTATAGATTCGTCATGTCTGTCTGTCTGTCTGTCTGTCTGTCCGTTCGTCCGTATGTCTGTTACGAATCTGCTTAGTGAAAGAAATGGATAAGGCAGATCTGATACAATTTATTAAATGAAAAAGAGGATGATAAAGAATCATGAATTAAAGTGTAAGTATAGGATGAACACTATATGTCACAGCCACTTTTCTCCGAAACTATAAGAGCTATGCTGTTGAAACTTGGTAAGTAGATGTATTCTGTAAACCGCATTAACATTTTCACACTAAAATAGAAAAAAATACAATACATTTTTGGGTTCCCCATACTTAGAACTGAAACTCATAAAAATTTTTTTCATCAAACCCATACGTGTGGGGTATCTATGAATAGGTCTTCAAAAATGGTATTGAGGTTTCTAATATCATTTTTTTCTAAACTGAATAATTTGCGCGAGAGACACTTCCAAAGTGGTAAAATGTGTGTCCCCCCCCCCCCCCGTAACTTCTAAAATAAGAGAATGATAAAACTAAAAAAAAATATATGATGTACATAACCATGTAAACTTCCAACTAAAATTGGTTTGAACGAGATCCAGTAAGTAGTTTTTTTTTAATACTTCATAAATCGTAAACCGCAATTTACCTTTCATTCAATCAACTCAAATACAAAAATTAAAAAAAAAACATTTAATTTCATAAACATAAACCTTATGCATAAACCGAAAATACCTACAGGTTTGTACGGAACCCTCGGTGCGCGAGTCCGACTCGCACTTGGCCGGTTTTTTGCTATTAATTTCCGAAACTAAAGTTATTTTTTACTTAGTAGATACATATTTTCCTAAAGGTCGGTTGTTTTTATTATTGTTTGAAATATATTTTTTATTTGTCTCCTTTTAGTTGTGTGTTAAGTACTACATTAAAAATGTGAAAATTTAAAGTTTCCCACATAAATTTGCGTACTGTGGCTTACTCATCAAGCTATATATTTCCAGTTTTAGCTGAACTCGAACTGTATGGGATTTTCGTTCAATGAGAGGTCAGCTTATGCTGGAAATGTATAGATGGTTTGTCGCCGTTCGTCATTCACTTGTCACTAAAATTATTATAACATCATCAATGTACATTATGTCATAATTTGACCAAATTTATATTAGACTACTCTATAAGTACACCCTAAGTATCGTGTGGTGACGGAGTATCGTGTGGTGACGGAGTATCGTGTGGTGACGGAGTATCGTGTGGTGCCGGACGTAAAGAATAGCATCACCCCATTTCTTCCCGTGGGTGTCGTAAGAGGCGACTAAGGGACATACTAGAGAATGGGCAGCAGCGTTCTCTATGTATTGTACACTACCACACTGCGATCGCCAACTCGCCTGCCAAGCGTGGCGATTATGGCAAACCCCCCCAAATAATGACAAGCACTTATAAAAAACGGCCCCTAGTACCCGGCGGCCCACCTACCCTTGGCTATGGTATCGGTCAAGGCCACGGTGAGGCAAGGGGTGCTATCCTCCCCGGAAGAAATCCAGCTACCACGACCACCGGCAACTGGACCTGGCAACATACAACACGCGTACACTCCGGACTGACGAGAAGATCGCCGAGCTCGAGGAAGAATTGAGCCGGTTACGATGGGGTATAGTAGGGTTATCTGAAGTCCGAAGACAGGGGGAGGACTTGATAATCCTAAATTCCCTTTCCCTGCTCTATTTCCTTACGTCCTAGGGTTGTGTTGGGTTTATCGTCTATAAGTCCTTTGTGAGCAACGTCGTAAAAATCGAGTGTGTCGACCAGGCTGGCGTTCCTTATACTCAGAATATCCGCAAGGTATTCCCTGAAGGTCATACAGGTATACGCCCCGACCTCGTCACACCCCGACGATGAGGTGGAGACCATGTATGAGGATAGTTTCAGAGCCATGCATGGTTCCAAAACTCACTTCACAGTTGTCATGGGGGACTTCAACGCGAAACTGAGCAAACGAGACGACAATGAGCTGCGGTTGCGCTATTTGGAGTTGGATGTCGGAATCACCGGAGTCATTTATCTCATAAATATACGATCTCTATCATACATACATATATGATCTCAGAAACATCATTGAATGTTTATATGAAAAACCGCGAGTGATCACCGCATGGTAAGAGGTACATTGGATTATCAATATCAATCCAAAATTCTCCGCGTGCCTTTCTCTAAAAGAATTGCGGTCGTATGTGGTCGCTTAGGGTGACGGAATCCGCGTGAATACATGCGGGCCAACACCTGGCCGGGGGAGAGTGATGAAATGCGCAAGCACTCTAGTACCCCCAGTCCCGTAAAAGGCTAAGTAGCAGCAGAGTTTTAATTAGTGAGAGTCTGACAGACCCCTCCACCCATCGGAGAGTGGAGGACATCCAAAAAAAACAAAATGGCTGTTCGTCTACCTGATGCCAAGTGAATTTGAGATTGCTCTTATTGGAGTATAATTTGATTCAATGAACTCTATTCCTCTTTGAACGCATATCTTTATTTTAAGTAATCGACCAAGCGTTTCAACTGAACTCCTGGACCATTTCGTATTGCAATCAATTATTAGTTTGAATTCTCTGTGGAACTCTTCCTCTACGAATTTTCTTTAGTTGTTTGTACTAATAACTTTGCACTTAAAAAACTCGAAGTATGTAGATAATTATTAAAATCCGTGTCATTTTTTAAAAAGATTAGTCAATCTCCACAGATTGTATTAAACTCTAAGCTACACTGTTGGTTTAATAGATTATTTCATAATTATATGTTAATTATGACTATAAGACTTAAGTATCAAAAGTGTCGTTATTTCTGAGACCAAATCTATTAGTCTCGAAAATACCAAAAAATCCTCGAGGCTCTCGAAATTTTCGAGATTGCCAGGTCCAGTTGTCTGTGATCATCACCGACAGCCAAACCAAACGACAAAAAATTGCTAATATTATTAATAGCTAAAATATTTAACTACAGTAGGTATAGCCACTTACAAACTGTGAAGTCCGCTGCGAGTGTGGTAAGTATCGAGAAGGCCCATTGCGCGGGCTATATGGCCAATTTTAGGTATATACCTATTTGGAACTGCGCCGCATGTTGCACGATATAGTCTAGTCAACAAGTTAAAAAACGTGAAAAATAGAGATAAAGGTCCTAAAATATGAACGATGGCTCATTCGATTCGGAATCACCTGTAGAAAAATGTTTTTGAAGGATTTTGGTGCAGGTAAAAAATATGTGCGTGTGGATTGAGAGATCTTTTTCCGCGGGGCGCTAGTTGGAAACTGACAACCGTGCAAGAAGCTCCAGTATCCAATGTCAGCTTACATGGTCTTCCGTTTACTTCACCTTTTATGATTAGGGTGTTCCCATCATGGGCTTGTGAGACCGAAATTCTTGGGGCTATTTTAACACCAGCCAGCACCCGCCCCGCAGTCCTGGCGTTTATTAGTTTTCCTGCTGCTGGGCGGTGACATCAGCCGCCCTTCTTTCCTGGGTCTGGTCTTCGTTAGCTGTGCTTTGCTTCGGGCAATTTGATCGAAGGTGGCCTTTTTCTCCGCAAGTGTAGTATCTAGGGCTGTACCTAACACGGTCACGAACAGGTGACGCCGCAACCTCCCTGATGCGATGAGCTCGATGATCATGCCTCACTGCCTCCACCTCCAACGCATGGGCCAAGCCGTCCTTGAGTGTCTCATGGTGCCCAAGTCTCACAGCAGCCCTTACTTCCAGGTCCCGTATGCCATCTATGAAGGTTTGAATTAGTATACCCTCGATGAGCGCGGGCGCAGACTGGTAGGTACGCCTTTCGAACCAGCTTTTCGATTTCCAGGGCCCACTGCTGCAGGTTTTCACCACTGCGCTGCACACGATCCTTCAAATGGGCACGAAAAACGTGTTCCAGGTGCGCGTCACCGTATCTGGCCTCTAACGCTTCAACGAGATGCTCGTAGGTAACATTTTTGCCGAGAGCTTCTAACACAGGTAAAGCCTGGTCATCGAAGCCGTAGTCCGGTCTCCAGCTTTCAGAACTCCAACCGCTTTTCTTATATCAGCGATCTGGACTTTGGCCTCGGAGATACGATTTTGATGTACCTGAACAGTCTCCTTCATGGCTTTGATGTCCTTGTCAAATGTCGCGTGTAGATCTTTCAAAAGGAGAACCTGCTCCTCTTTGTCACGCTGCACGCTGAAGCTGTTCTTGCAGTCGGCGAGTCTGTTCTTCCTGTCGGCGAGCTTGCTTCTCTTTGTTTTGCTGCAACTGTTCCTGTAGGCGGCGGGCCTGTTCTTCCTGTCGGCGGGCCTGCTCCTGCAGCATCGCCATTAGAGCAGAAAGGTCCATGGCTGGTGATGCTGTAGGAACACCAGACGCTTCGGAAACTGTCTCCATCGTCGGCTGATTACCCCCAGGTTTCTGTCTAGAAGATCCTTCAAAACGCCTCTAATCCACCTCCTGCTGGCGCTGACTTCTGGTACGGATACTTTCCGTATCCTCCTTCGGTAAAACTGGCATAATTTATCCCTTACTTCTGACACCAAATGTTACGAGCTGGGGTTCGGGATAAATTAATTTAAACCAATATTCCGAAACACACAAACTGTTTAATTGAATAAATACAAATATCGCAACTACAAGAAACGTCACTTTGGAATCACTTGTTTCGCTTGTACTGTATCACTCGAATCGTATTCGCTCGCTTCCGAAATCGAACTGCCCGTCGGCCGTGTGTTGAATTCGCTACGTCCCCGTAAGGGGGCGCGGCGGGCGGCTCCAGAGCAATGCTCCCTGGCCGCGGAGGGTTCGCGGTGGTCCGCTAAAACGGACCCCTCACTGTGTTGCCCCTTGGGCCATAGATAATTTTGGACGCGTTAAAATAACGCGTCCATGTGAGTGGTTGCTATGAGTGTCTCTGTAGGCGCGCCGCGACGTTGAGTTAATATCAACGCCGCTTTCTTCACGACATCTTGGCGGTCTGTCCCCGCCAGGTGAGACCCCCGATTACCCGGGGGAGGCCCGGCGAGAGACGACCAGCGACAAGATGCCGACTCGACGCTCCTACAGAGTAAGGTGCGCGCCCCCGCTTATCCCGTTTTCCAGAGCCGGTAGCGGTCTAAGCTAAGGGGCAGTATGTGCGTATGGGCGGCAGTGTACTGTGTGACACCGCCCATGTTAACGCGACACGCGGGCCCGTCCACGCGCGCGTGTGTGTCTTGGCGCCTGTTGAGAGGTGGGTGTCTGATTTCGTTACGTGACATGCCTATATTAACTTAGAACACGCCACGCAGCGAGTGTGTGTTGGATGTGAAGTTCTGTTTGTCTAGGTAAGCCGCGTGTAACCTGGATGCGACTTACCCGGGAGTCAAGTCCGGTCATGGTGTCAGTCGTCCCTGACCAGGTCGCGGGGCAGAGGTCTCGCGTCAGGGGGCCGCGTATGCCAGGGCGCGATTTGTTTGACGTGAGGCCATTCAGACGCGTCGGCACGCGCGAACATCCCCTTCGCGAGGCGCCGCACATGATCATCCAGGCTCTCGATCCCGAGATCCCGCTGGATGATGTCGTTCCTCACGTAGCGAGGAGCATTCACGATGGTCCGCAGCGCCAGATGTTGTTGGGTGCGGAGCAGCTTCCGGCTCGACTCGCTCGTGAGGGCGAACCAGGCGGGGGCGGCGTACGTCAGTACCGGGCGCACGTACATCTTGTACACGCCCAGATTGACGCGCGCCGGGATTCGGGACGAGAGCACGGGCCGGAGGAGATAGCGGGCGACTCTCCCCTTGGCAGCGACCTGGCGGACGTGCTGACCCATGGTGAGCCGACGATCGATGGTCACCCCCAGGTACTTGACCCGGGGCGCCCACGCGATGTCGGCTCCTTGTAGTTTCAAGGGTGGTGGGAGCTGGACGTGGCCGGTGATTATGGCCTGCGTCTTACCCACGTTCACCGATAGTCGCCATTTGGCGAGCCACTCGGGAAGGAGCTCTAGCGCTCGCTGCATTTTGACGGCCGCGTACTTCGCATTTAGCGAGGTAGAGATGTACGCGGCGTCGTCCGCATACAGCGCGAGCATCACGTCCGGAGTGGTGGGGATGTCGTCGGTGTAACGTAGGTAACACGCCGGCGAGACGCAGCTCCCCTGCGGTACGCCCGCGAGCACCGGCCTGGCGCTGGAAAGCGCCCCATCAACCACCACCCTGAAAGTTCTGTTAGAGAGGAAAGTAGAGACCACCTTAACTACGCGACGGGGCGCGTCAGTGGTGGCCATCTTATAAATGAGGCCCTCATGCCACACACGGTCGAAGGCCTTCTCCATGTCGAGGAATACTGCTACCGCGTATTCCTTCTTGTTGCGCGCAGCTGCGAGGTGGTGCAGTACCCTCGACAGCTGGAGCGTCGTGCTATGCTCCGCCCGAAACCCGAACTGTTCCGGGCGCGGCGTCGTGTGCGGGAGGAGATGTCGCAGCAGGAGTGCTTCGAACACCTTGGAGACTGTCGGCAGCAGGGTGATCGGCCGATAGCTCTTCGGCTTCAGCACGTTCTTTCCCGCCTTGGGCAGCATTACGACGCGCCCCTCCTTCCACGAATCGGGGAAGGTGCCGGTGCGCAGTATCGCCGTGAACAGGCGCGCCAGCGCCGCTACCATTCGGTACGGCAGGTGGCGCAGCACTGTATTGGTGATACCGTCAGCACCGGGGGCCTTCCTGGGTTTCGTCCTCAGGATGGCGCGTCGCACTGCGTTGGGCGAGAAGAAGATCGGCTCTTCATCGGGAGCTATCGGCAAGGCGAAGTAGTCTCCCAGGTGTTTCTCGACTGCTGCGACATGGTCAGTGTCTTGAGTCGGGTTTGGGCGGAACTGACGCTCCAGGTGATCGGCGAAGACCTCCGCCCGGTCCTCCGCTACGTATTTGAGCGCCCCGTCGCTGTTCAACAAGGGACGCACCGGGGCTGGGGTATTCGATAACTGGCCGCACAATCTGTGTATCGACGGCCAGCTGTCTGTAGCTTCATCGATTCTTTCTTCCCAGCCCGCGGCGGTCTGGGCCTGCAACTCGGCCTTGACCCTTTCCGCGAGACGGTTCAGCTGCGTCTTGAGTGTGGGGCAGCGGAGCTGTTGCCACTGCTTGCGTAGGCGCCTCTTCTCGGCGATCATCCTTGACAGCCGCGGAGGTAGAGGCGGTAGTAGCCCCCTCTCCTGCGGCTGTACAGTAGTCGCCGTTTGCAAGGCGCTCTGTATGCAAGCAGTGACGTCACGCGCCGCCCTGTCGACGTCCGCGGAAGTAGCGATGGGCCGAGTCGGCACGGTGGTCTCTACTTCCTCTGAAAATTGGGTCCAGTCTATACGTCGACGTGGCGCCACAGGTTTCAGGCGGGTCGGCACACCCGAAAGGACGACGAGCACCGGGTGATGATCCGACTGGAGCTCGTCGTCAATCACATGCTGGGTGATCTGGCAGTGTAGCCCTCGGTGGACCACAATGTCCAGCACGTCCGGCATGTACGAGACAGCGTCTGGGTAGTGGGTGGGTGTCTCTGGGCCGGACACTGTGTAACCGAAGGCTTCGGCATCAGCTAAGAGCCGTCTCCCCCCGGTATTCGTGCGGCACGAGTTCCACGCCGGGTGCTTGCAATTCAAGTCACCGGCGAGGAGAGTGGGACGCGTAGAGCCCGATATTAGGGCCCGCAACTCAGATGTATCTAAGTGAGTTGCGGGCGGCTTACTGAGTAGGAATTGGGCACAAGCGGACCACAGGTCGCACAAGAATCCCATTAGAAGTGCGTACAGAAACGACTCGCGTGGCACCGTCTTTAGACGTATGCAATTTTTCAATAACTCCTAGAGGCCAGGATAGAGGAGGCGCATTATTATTAACAATCACTACCACAGTGCCTTCCTTTATCATGTCTCCATTAGGTTTATTCCATTTTAAGCGGGATTGTAAACTATGAAGATACTCGCTTCGCCATCTTTTCCAGTACGACTGGACTAATTTATCCATAAGAGAGTGTCTTTGAAGCAGATTGTCATTCAATAAACCTACTTCCGCTTCGGGCAATGAGTTAAGCGGCACAGTATGTAAAAAATGCGAAGGGGTAAGAGCTTTAGGCTCTCCCGGATCAGCGCTGAGAACAGTAAGAGGTCTGGAGTTCAACAGGCACTCTATTTGAGAAAGAATTGTAACTAATTCTTCATAAGAGAGGAGTTGTTGACCTATTGTCTTGAAAAGGTGAGTCTTCACCGCCTTCACCATGGACTCCCAACATCCACCAAAGTGCGGTGACGCGCGGGCGGAATAAATTGCCAATCAATGCGATGCTCAGCGAGCTCCTCTTCAAAGCGCGGGCGGTATTCTTTATTTATGAACGTATACAAGTCGCGTAAAAATGAATTAGCTCCTCGAAAATTGGTCGCGTTATCCGAATATAGACATTGTACTGGTCCGCGGCGGGACAAAAACCGTTTCAACGCGGCTATGAACGAAACAGTTGTAAGATCTGTAGCTAATTCGATGTGAATAGCGCGAGTGGTCATACAGGTGAAGATACATAAGTAACCCTTGCGACTCTTAGTACCTCGAGTGCGTATGGGCACGTACTGTATAGGGCCAGCGTAATCACACCCTGTATGAAAAAAAGCCTTGGTAGCAACATTTACTCTTGATTTAGGGAGATCTCCCATCATCGGCGGATTATGAGGTCGTGGTTTCCACCTGTGGCATGCGTTGCACTTGTGGATTCTATGACGAATAATTCGTCTAGCGGACAAAATCCAATACCTATGGCGCAGTAACGACATAGTGAATTCTGGACCTGCATGTAAATATTTTTTATGATAATAGTCGACGAGGATATCAACTATGCGGTCATGCCGGGGCAACATTACAGGGTGTTTACTACTATAGGCCTCAGCCGAGTGGGTTAATCGACCCCCAACGCGGATTAAATCATCACCATCCACAAATGGCTTGAGTTTAATAAGACCGGGAGAAAAATTTTTATTATTTTGTAACCCGGAATAATCCTTCATGAAGTGTTTTCTTTGAACATGACGCAACAAAATGGTTTCAGCGAACTCGAGGTCGCTAGCGGTAACGGCGTCAGTTCGACGCGGGAGTTTTTTCATAAAGCGGAATATGAAAACAATAATACGCCGCAACTTGCTCCACGACGACGTACGTTCTGCGAGTGCGAGTAGAAGCGAATTGTCCGAACTTGAATCCGCGACAATCGGGTGCGCGTGGACCTTTTCTTCCTGAATGGGTTCCGAATTCAAGTCAGTAACCTTATGAATGGGCCATTCGGAAGGGTCACGCTTAGCCCAAGCGGGTCCGTGCAACCATAATGGGTGCTCAATGAATTTGTCAGGTGTTAAACCACGTGACAAACAGTCCGCCGGGTTTTCAGTACCAGCTACGTGGTAGAAATGCTCTGCGGGGACGTTGTCAACGATGCGAACGACACGATTGGCCACAAACGTGTGCCAACGATGCGGAGAAGAATTTATCCAGCAAAGAGTCACCTTTGAATCGGTGAATGCGTAAATATTGGTAACATTATAACGTGGATTATAAGTGTCGTGAACACGTCGAAGAAGCTTAGCGAGGAGCTCGGCACCGCAGAGCTCCAGTCGAGCGATAGTCAATGGTTTAACCGGCGATACCTTCGACTTGGCACAAACCAGCTGGACGACCACGTCGTCATTGCGAGTGATATGCGGATAGATGACAGCGCCGTAGGCGCCTTCGCTGGCGTCGGAAAATCCAAGTAGGCGAAGAATACCATTTTCAAAAATACCTAAATGGCGCGGAATTTTAAAATCATTTAAAAGCGGCAGGGCAGAGCGAAAAGCTTGCCAAATATTTATGATGTGACGCGGGGGAGTGTCATCCCAGTCGAGCTTCAGTAGCCACAGCTCTTTGATAAGTAGTTTAGCATAGAGAACAACAGGCGCGACAAGACCCATGATGTCCCACAGTCTAGCTACGGCCGACAGTATAGCGCGTTTAGTACACGTATCTGGCGGTGCGGAAATAAGAAATTCAAAGCAATCATTTGACTTACACCAGCGCAAGCCAAGGACCTTTTGCTCCACCAACTTGTCGAATTCTAGTTGTTCGGTCAACCTATGCGACGCAGGAATACTGTTTAGAACAGTTTGAGAGTTACTGGTCCACTTGACCAACTCGAACTGACCTCCTCTAAAGAGTTTAATCAGTTCGTTCGAAACCTGGACTGCACGCGATTCGGAGCTTACGCTACAGACTATGTCATCCATATACAGCGAGTCTGCGATGATAGCGCTAGCGCGCGGGAAGTGATGACCATCGTCTTGAACCAACTGTTGTACTGTGCGGATCGCATGGTAGGGACTTGACTTGAGACCAAAACAGACGCGGTTAAACTGATATAGAACCAGAGGATGTGTAATGTTATACAAAACTGTAAAGCTTACATGTACGCTGACGATACATGTCTCCTATTCAGTGGTAACGATCTAACCTCCATACAAGAAGCAATACAAGAGGACTTGGATAATATAATTAAATGGGCGCATGATAACGGCATAATAATTAATGTAAACAAGACTAAATGCATGCCAATACATTCTCCATATTCGAGAAAGAAAAACATTGACCTGTGCATTAAAGGTCATAGTTATGAATGTCTTCACAATGGCAAATCAAGTTGTCAATGTATTAACTTGGAGCAAGTAAAAACATACAGGTACCTAGGATTGACCATTGATACTAAATTTACATGGAACATACACATAGATACGGTTTGTAATAAACTTCGGTCAGTTCTGGGTAAATTGTATACCCTGAAACCTGTCGTCAAGAGAGGATTATTGTATGCACTGTACTATGCACTTGCCGATTCAACTATCAATTATGGGTTGTGTGGTTATGGACTTACTTTTAAAACATATCTAGACAAAATTAAAATACTACAAACACGACTTTTAAAAATGTTAGTGAGTAAAAGAACTAAACAAAGCTTGAATAAAGAGTATGAAAAATTATTTAAAAAATGCAATATATTACCAGTGGATATGAAAGTAAAAATGACAGTAATTCTTGAACAACATAATATTAACAAACATAAAAAAGAAAAGATACATAACTACCCAACCCGCCTTGCAAAGAAAAAGAAACTACAGGTGCCAAATGTAAACAACTACTATGGTAAGCGCACGAGACGATGGATTATACCGACAGTAATTAATGAACTACCTGAGGGAATGATCGATCGTGTCAAAAGTAAAAATCACCTTAAAAGTGTCTTAAGGAAACATTACATGTCAATGTGTCCATAGTTGCTACGGTCTATTGGCGGCCTCAGTCGGCTAATGTCGTGGGTACTAAGTTTGTTTACCAAATACTAAGTAGGTACTTATGGGATGGTCTCATGACGTTCGTTGGCTGATGTCGCTGTGTGTTGTAGCTGTAGTTTTAAAATCTGTCGTTGTGTGGGCAACCACACCGTATCCACATACGGAGTGTTTGCCTACCATGGCATAGTTTTGGTCTTAGTTTTAAATTACATTTAGTTTTTATGTTAAAGCAAAGATTCGTGCTAAATCCACGAGAACCTACTGCCGACAAATTGCATTGCAGTTTGGCAGATGATATGTAACAATAAAACTGTAACATTTCGGATTAAATAAACATTAAAAAAAAAAAAAAAAGGATCGTTTGTACTGAAACGATATAAGATGCGTTGAAAGCGACGATCGCTTTCTCTTACTTCAATCTGTAAGAACATTTGTCGACAATCAGCCGAGAGTGCGAATTCGAACAAGCGGAAATTCAAAATTATAGTAAATAAGTCGCCCTGTAAGTTTGGGCCACTGTGTAAAATATCGTTGAGAGATATTCCAGTACTCGTTTTAGCACTAGCGTCTAACACGGAGCGTAATTTTGTTGTTGTCTTATCTAAACGTACAACTGCGTGATGTGGAATTACATAGACAGGACAACTACTGTCTGAATTATCGAGAGGAGCAGGCGATAAATATCCTTTATCAATATATTCGCGGATGACGTCATCATACGCAGTACGTAACTCGGGTGCGGATTCTAGTTTCTTTTCTAGGCAGAAAAAACGTTTTTTCGCGACATCGAGTGAGTTCCCCAATGAAAACACATCACTGCAAAATGGTAGGGCTACAGAGTATCTACCTGTGCCAACATCGCGTTCCGTGGTCGAACTATAAAAGTACTCGCACTCAAGTTCGTCGAGCGATTTTCTCGTCGAAAGAGCGATGGGCGCTTCATCGATCTGCCAGAATTTTTTCAACGCCGATTCTAACGAGTCTTTGTCAGATGGGTGCGAAACATATGAGCAACAAGACAGTGAAGTCTTATTACAAGATACAGGCAACGCGGGCACAGTGCCCATGATGACGTAACCGAGTACCGTCTGCATGGCGGGCGGCGCGGAGGAGTTGCTGCTTACTACGCGGGGCAGCATAAGGTGCGGATAAAGTGAAGCCCCGATCAGCACATCGATGCGACCGGGTGTGCTGAACGATTCGTCGGCGAGCGGCAAACCTTTTAAGTAAGGCAAGGCGGAGGTATCTACGAGAGCGGTAGGTAGATTGTCGGTGATTGCATCGACAACTAGCGAATTAACGTTAAAAGAAACGTTTGGATTAAAGCGGGAAGAGAAAGCGAATTGTACGGAACCCTTAACGGATTTTTCCATACCACCGATACCCTTAACTGAAGGCGTATCAGATGAGTATTTAGTCAAACTTAATCGTTTGCAGCATTCTGCGGTAATAAAATTAATTTGTGAGCCACTATCTAATAGACAACGAATAAAATGTTCCTTATCAAATGCATCTCGAACTATTACAGTAGCGGTTGACAACAAAATAGTGGTATTCGTGTTACATTGCGGCTTTGATGCGCGGGAGTTCGAGTCATAAAAGATCGACGCAGCAATGGATGCGTTACATTGCGGGGCGCTCTGAACGGTGGTGGCGTGAATATGCTGCTCGCTCGGAGCCTGTGCGTGCGACAAGGACGGCTGCGCGGTGGCAGCAGTGCTATCAGACGCGCGAGCCGTGGCATTTGAATCCGATTGTTTATGTGCGGTATTATCAACAGTGTTCGATACTGTAGTCGCGAGCGATTCGCGATTAAAATGTAAAAGCGTGTGATGTTTATTGTTACATGCTTTACATCTAGATTCAGATTGACAGACTTTAGCCTTGTGTTTAATACTTAAGCAGTTAATGCATGCATCCTTTTGCTTCGCCGATTTGAAACGATCACTTGGTGTCATTTTAGAAAAGGCAGGACATTTATATAAATGTTCATGGACAAAGCTATCACACAAACATTTTGCGGATTTATCAATTATAGTGTAAGATTGCGGTTGCGGAGTTTTAGATGTCTTTTTATTTATAGGATTGTTATTAGACTGAGTGGAACTCGAGTTATTTAAAGCTTTAATATTTTGTAAAATGCGAGATTGATTTTTAATGAACTGAACTAAACTGTCGAATTTAGGGATTTCGTCGTTTGAGTTCATTTCGAAAAGTCGAGCGGTTTCAGAATCGACCTTTTTTATAGCGACATGAAAAAATATCAAATCTGATAAATCATTTATTTTAAGGTTTTTTAATGCGTTTGCGGCGGAAACAAAATTATCAGAAAAGGATTCGAAATTTTGAATAGATGCGGTATTAAAAGATTTATGTTCAAACATCCGATTAAGGTAACTAGAAGCCAACATACGTTTGTCTTCGTACTTGTTTATGAGCGAATTAAAAATTAATTGGTAATTATCGCCATTAGGGCAAACTCCTGAGAACGCGGTTTGAGCCTTATCTGTCAATTTCCCCATCAAGTAATATAATTTTTCCGAATCAGTCAATGTATTATTTTCGTGTACCGTGCTTTTAAAATTAGCATAGAACAGGGGCCAGTTACGAATGTCGCCATCAAATGACATAATTTCAATGGGAGGCAAGCGAACTGATTGCTTATTGACACCACTACCACTAGAAGTAGGTGACGATGTGGCTCCTGATTTTAAGTAATTCGAATGATTATATTTAATTCGGCAATATAATTCCTCAAAACTAATCCACGACTGTTCATCAACCGTATTTTTAGGGTTTTGTTTCAGAAGAAGCGAGTTATATTTATTAAATGCCTCGAGGAACTCGGTGCGCATCGCCTCAACATTGACACACGCACACATGAACTTCTCTAGCGGTTCCATGCCAGACTTCACCTTTTCCATTAAATCGTAAATGATTTGCATGCGGGCAAAGATCATATTACGACATGACAGTGCTATTTGAATGGCGGTTTCTATAGGATCATCTATATCAATGGTTGCTTTCTTAGACATTTTTAATATTTTGTTGGTTTATATTGTTGGTTTAAGTCTAAAATAAATCGCAAACTTCAACGAGCTGTGCGCGGTGCGGAATTGGTAGGTACCTACGAATATTGTACCGAACGATGACGAAGCGAGGGAGCGGTAGGTGAAATATATTTTTCTACCTACCTACATAAATTAAATATGATTTTGAGCGGGTTGCAAAATACCTGTGAATGTACGCGATGACAACGTAGGCACTGCAATAAATGAATGCGGTTTATTTTAAGAGTTTCGGGAACGAAGATTGAAATGAATGAAACGTAGTTGCGGGATATACGGATCTCGTTATCGAGGATAAAGAAATAGGTATCCGTGATCGTAGGACCAACAAATGTTGCGGCGGCCTAAGCCTTAGGGTGAAAATCGAAATTTTCTTAGTGGACTGTATCAGGGGCGGTTCTGTGACACAAGTAGGTGGCTTGGTGGTGTGGGAAGTAGGAAAATGGTACCTGCTTGGTGAGCTATGGCGGAGACACGGTGAGAAGTTTCCTTAGCCACGTGGCGGCGCTTCCAGGATATCACGTACGGACGAGAATCTGCACTTTACACAACACACAGGCACACACTTGCACAGTTTAATAACAATCTTTGTTCTTTGCGGTGAAATATGAGTCCTTTTTCGACTATGGGTTTATTTTTGACCCACAAGCGGCGATGTCGATCAAAAAAACACTGGCGGTCTCTTCATGGTGGCGGCGTACGCGCCATCCGCCAATCTTCCTTTTCGCTCTCGCTCAGGCATTATAGGGTTGCGGAAGGGAGAGAGAACGCGGAAGGGAGAAAGGAAGCGGAAGGAATCTTGTGTCGCACAGATACTTATTAGAGTTGCCATTAATTAGGCATGAAATATAAAACAAAGTAAGTTATGGCGTTAACATATTTAGAAATATATAAGTATGTTTATCAGTTATCTAGTACCCATAACACAAGCTCTGCTTAGCTTGGGACTAGATGACGTTGTGTGATAGTTGTGGAATATTATGATAATTTATGAGATATCTTTGTTCACTGGCATATTACCAGGGTGTCCAAACTAGAAGACGACACTAGTTATGACGCCCTGGTTGTTCACAGATATCTTTGTTCACTGGCATATTACCAGGGTGTCAACACTAGAAGACGACACAGGTTTTGATGCCCGGGTTGTTCACAAAGGTCTTACTCCGCAGGCATAGTACCAGAAAATCTTAACTTGAACAAGACTAACGCCTATGAAGTACCGAGGTATCATAGCGCGATTTACGCATCTGAAGAACCAGGGAGTTATAATTAGGACACGACATTAAGTTTGATTTCTTCCCGTGGGTGTCGTAAAAGGCGACTATGGGACTTACTAGAGAATGGGCAGCAGCGTTCTCTATGTATTTTACCAGCATACTGCGATCGCCAACCCGCCTGCCAAGCGTGGCGATTATGGCAAAGCCCCCCAAATTGGGGGAGGTCTAATTCCAGCAGTGGACGTTTTGCGGCTGAAATGATGATGATGATGATTAAGTTTGATGCCCTGGCTGATCACAGGAGTCTTTCTGCTCAAGTTTAGTACCATGGTTTCAAAACTGGAACACGACACTTGTTGTGATGCCCTGGTTGTTCACAGATATCTTTGTTCACTGGCATATTACCAGGGTGTCAACACTAGAAGACGACACAGGTTTTGATGCCCGGGTTGTTCACAAAGGTCTTACTCCGCAGGCATAGTACCAGGAAATCTTAACTTGAACAAGACTAACGCCTATGAAGTACCGAGGTATCATAGCGCGATTTACGCATCTGAAGAACCAGGGAGTTATAATTAGGACACGACATTAAGTTTGATTTCTTCCCGTGGGTGTCGTAAAAGGCGACTATGGGACTTACTAGAGAATGGGCAGCAGCGTTCTCTATGTATTTTACCAGCATACTGCGATCGCCAACCCGCCTGCCAAGCGTGGCGATTATGGCAAAGCCCCCCAAATTGGGGGAGGTCTAAGTCCAGCAGTGGACGTTTTGCGGCTGAAATGATGATGATGATGATTAAGTTTGATGCCCTGGCTGATCACAGGAGTCTTTCTGCTCAAGTTTAGTACCATGGTTTCAAAACTGGAACACGACACTTGTTGTGATGCCCTGGTTGTTCAAAGATATCTTCGTTCACTGGCATATTACCAGGGTGACAAAACTAGATGACGACACAAGTTTTGACGCCCTGGTTGTTCACAGATATTTTTGTTCACTGGCATATATTACCAGGGTGTCAACTTAGAATAATAACGCATAGAACCGCAGTAGTTGCACGAAAAGTGAAGCCATTTCAAGGTAGCCTTTTAAGGCTAAGTACGACTTTCGGACCGTTAGTACAAAATACCAAGCGCTATTGTAAAGAGCTCCCGCAATTTCACAAAAAAATGACGTACTGTGTAGTGAAAGGGTGTCACAACTCATCACATAACCACGGAAAACATTTAAAGATCCCATTTCACGGGTAACTATTGCCTAACATCATATATTTTTGATTAAAACATTCATCGAAACAAAATAAATAAATCGTAAATTTGACAGACGCCATTACAATAAAAGTGTTGCTAGGCAATGAAAACCATTTTACCCCATTTTTTGTTGTTAACTATGTACTGCCAATTTTATTGCAAAATCACATTTAAGTAGGTATTTTTATTAGCCTACTACTATTGGGGGTCCCGCTTGCCAACCTAAGAATTTACCTATATTCTACATTCTACCTAAATTCTTGTTACCAAAGAATACGATTCTTTTTTCGAATAGCGTCATCAAAGCGGCAGTTGTTTAGAAAACAGTTGCAAATTCAGGGTTATTAAGTAAGGTAGTTTAAGTAATCGATCTTGGTATATAATATTTTTAATTTCATGTTTTATTTAATAGTTTTTCTACTCACGAATCCTGAAACAGTTCTATTTTTCACACTATTTGGGGAAAATGTCTGTTGACAACCTTCTTGGTATATTATCTTAGTTGTCTATTTTTTTGATTTTGTTTCAAGTGATTTTGTCAGTTGTCTTCCCTTCACCACATTGTATAGAATATTCCTACTTGCTTATTAGATTTATATTGCCATTACTTGGTTTTATTGCACCACACCTCATATAATCCCATACAGTCCATTCCTATCGTCAATATTGTTACGTAGATCGTAAAGTCTAGAAACATCACGCTAACTCCGTCTCGGAAAGGGGCAGTGTGACGTAAATCGAAAAGTCTAGAAACATCACGCTAATTCCATCTAAGGACGGGGCAGTGTTAGAAACTACTGGAAATGACACGCTAACGCCATCTGTTATTGAGTAGCAAGTACTACACGAAATTGTACGTAGACGCTACTGCCATCTATTGTCGAATAGTGGGATTAAACGGTTCAATGGAAGTTACTAGAAGCTTCTACGCTGTGGCGGTGTCGAATGTTCGAGAATGTTCTGCTCGGGATATAAATAGTGGATTGTCGGGCCGACGAGCAGTTCGATTTCGGAAGCGAGCGAATACGATTCGAGTGATACAGTACACGCGATTCCAAGTGACGTTTCTTGTAGTTGCGATATTTGTGTTTATTTAATTAAACAGTTTGTGTGTTTTGGTAAATTGGTTTAAATTAATTTATCCCGAACCCCAGCTCGTAACATTTGGTGTCAGAAGTAAGGGATAAATTATGCCAGTTTTACCGAAGGAGGATACGGAAGGTATCCGTACCAGGAGTCAGCGCCAGCAGGAGGTGGATCAGAGGCGGTTTGAAGGAACTTCTAGACAGACACCTGGGGGTAATCAGCCGACGACGGAGCCAGTCTCCCAAGCGTCTGGTGTTCCTACAGCATCACCAGCCATGGATCTTTCTGCGCTCATGGCGATGCTGCAGGAGCAGGCCCGCCGACAGGAAGAACAGGCCCGCCGACAGGAAGAACAGGCCCGCCGCCTACAGGAACAGCTGCAGCAGGACAAAGAGGAGCAAGCTCGCCGGCAGGAAGAACAGGCCCGTCGACAGGAAGAACAGGCCCGCCACCTACAGGAACAGCTGCAGCTGGACAAAGAGGAGCAAGCTCGCCGACAGGAAGAAGAGGCCCGCCAACAGGAAGAACTGGCCCGCCGACAGGAAGAACAGACCCGCCGCCTGCAAGAACAGCTTCAGCGTGATAAAGAGGAGCAGGTTCTCCTTTTGAAAGATCTACACACGACATTTGGCAAAGACATCAAAGCCATGAAGGAGACTGTTCAGGTACATGAAAACCGTATCTCCGAGGCCGAAGTCCAGATCGCTGATATAAGAAAAGCGGTTGGAGTTCTGAAAGCTGGAGACCGGACTACGGCTTCGATAGTTGCTGCACCTTCCGTGCGCGGGTTTAAAGTGCCACCCTTCGACGGAACATCTTCCTGGTCAGCATATAAAATTCAATTTGAAGCTGTCACGGAAGCAAATGGGTGGACAACGGGCCAGGCCATGACCGCGCTTACTTTGGCCCTTCGTGACCAGGCTTTAACTGTGTTAGAGGCTCTCGGCAAAAATGTTACCTACGAGCAGCTCGTGGAGGCGTTAGAGGCCAGATACGGTGACGCGCACCTGGAACACGTTTTTCGTGCCCAGTTGAAGGATCGTGTGCAGCGCAGTGGTGAAAACCTGCAGCAGTGGGCCCTGGAAATCGAAAAGCTGGTTCGAAAGGCGTACCAGTCTGCACCCGCGCTCATCGAGGGTATACTAATTCAAACCTTCATAGATGGCATACGGGACCTGGAAGTAAGGGCTGCTGTGAGACTTGGGCACCATGAAACCCTCAAGGATGCCTTGGCCCATGCGTTGGAGGTGGAGGCAGTGAGGCATGATCATCGAGCCCATCGCATCAGGGAGGTTGCGGCGTCACCTGTTCGTGACCGTGTTAGGTACAGCCCTAGATGCTACACTTGCGGAAAAAAAGGCCACCTTCGCTCAAGTTGCCCGAAGCGAAGCACAGCTAACGAAGACCAGACTCAGGAAAGAAGGGCGGCTGATGTGACCGCCCAGCAGCAGGGAAACTAATAAACGCCAGGACTGCGGGGCGGGTGCTGGCTGGTGTTAAAATAGCCCCAAGAATTTCGGTCTCACAAGCCCATGATGGGAACACCCTAGTCATAAAAGGTGAAGTGAACGGAAGACCATGTAAGCTGACATTGGATACTGGAGCTTCTCGCACGGTTGTCAGTTCCCAACTAGCGAATCGTTTTCTTGGGGACTTCTTCGGTAAGCATGACGGCGTAAAATTAGTAACAGCCACCGGTCAGCACATAACCGTCCGTGGTGAGAAGGAGGTGGAGTTAAAACTAGGTAACACAATCTACCGGCATAAGGTCATCATGGCTGACATAGTAGATGACTGCATCCTAGGTTTGGACTTCATGCGACAGCACTGTTGCGAGATCGACGTTAATCAAGGAGTCCTAAAATGTGGATCAGAAGAAGTCTTCATGGAAGGTGCACCATCAGGGAAAGTGTACTGCTTGAAGAAGATTGTTCTTCCTCCCCGATCGGAAACAATAGTTCCAGTAAGTCTCCCACATAATTCTGGGCAGAAGAACCGATGTATTCTCATTGAAGGATTGGATGATAACCTTCCATGGAAGATTGCGCGGACCTTGGTAAAGGCAATCGACGTTGCAGCCGTACGCATACTGAACCCAAGTGAAAAGGAGCAAGTAATCAAGAAGGGTACATTGATGGGTTCCTGTGAGGAAGTAGCTTGGATGCGTGAATGCCAACATGGGCCTCCTCAAAATAACGCCCAAAGTGCAAGATTTAACGTGTTAAATCTTTTGGAAGACTGTCGTAAAGATCTATCAGAAGAAGAAAGAGAGAAGGCTAGGAAGATGCTACTTCAATATGCAGACATATTCTCTACAAATGATGCTGACATAGGGAAGACTGGATTGGTTCAACACAGAATTAATACCGGAAATGAGTTACCGATACGACAGCGACCAAGAAGACTACCAGTGGCAAGAGAAAAGGAGGTAGATACCATGATTAAAGGAATGGTAAAGGATGGAGTTATAGAGCCTTCGTCTAGTCCATGGTGTTCTCCTGTGGTCCTGGTAAAAAAGAAAGATGGCAGCATGCGGTTTTGTGTAGACTATCGTAGATTGAATGACGTTACTAAGAAAGACAGCTATCCACTGCCCCGGATCGACGACACGCTGGACACGCTGTCAGGAATGAAGTGGTTTACCACGTTAGACCTAAAAAGTGGCTACTGGCAAGTGGAAATAGACCCTGAGGACAAGGAGAAAACTGCATTTTCTACGGGAAAGGGACTATGGCAGTTTAACGTCATGCCATTCGGATTGTGCAATGCTCCTGCAACATTTGAAAGGCTAATGGAGCTAGTTCTCATGGGACTAATTGGAGACGCCTGCCTTGTCTATTTAGATGACATCATCATCGTGGGCCGCACATTCGAAGACCACCTTCAGAATTTGGAACGTGTTCTATCAAAAATCCGAGGAGCCAATCTCAAGCTAAGTCCAAAGAAGTGCTCATTCTTCAGACAGCAAGTAAGCTTTTTGGGGCACGTGGTTTCGAAGGAAGGAGTACAAACAGATCCTGAGAAAATCGTCGCCGTCAAGGAATGGCCAGTCCCGAAAGACAAGACGCAGGTCAGGGCATTTTTGGGTTTGTGCTCGTACTATCGACGGTTTGTCAAGAATTTTGCTGACATTGCCAAACCTCTTCACAAGCTTACGGAGGAGAAGAGACCGTTCTGTTGGGATGAGAACTGTGACATCGCATTTCGAGATTTAAAGGAACGTTTGTGTAATACCCCAATTTTGGGCTACCCTGACACAGAAAATGAATTTATAGTCGACACGGACGCAAGTAACACTGGGGTTGGCGGTGTGTTATCTCAACGGAAAGGAGATTATGAAGTTGTGATAGCTTACTTCAGCAAATCTTTATCAAAGCCAGAAAGAAATTATTGTGTCACGAGACGCGAACTTCTTGCCGTCGTAAAGACATTGCAGCATTTCAGCAAATACTTGCTTGGACGTAAATTCCACCTGCGGACTGACCATGCTGCATTAAAGTGGTTGTTGCAATTTAAGAATCCAGAAGGACAAGTGGCGAGATGGATTGAATTGCTACAAGAGTATGACTTCACAATTGAACATCGTAGTGGGAAGTCTCACGGTAACGCGGACGCTTTATCAAGAAGACCTTGTCCTGAAGACTGTAAGCATTGTGTCAGGCAAGAAGCTAAGGAAACAGTACCTGTCAGGATGCTAAGAACGGACCTTAGTGACGAATGGAAGGAAACCCTACAGCATGCTCAGCAAAGTGACACAGATATCCGGCCAATTCTCGAGTGGATTAAAGCTAATGCTCCCAAACCGAAATGGTGTGATATTGCAGCGATGAGTACCACCACCAAAAGTTATTGGGCACAATGGGAGAGCTTGGTGATCCAGGATGGTGTGTTGTGCCGAAAATGGGAAAATGCTCGAGGGAATAGCTGTCACCTGCAAATGGTAGTCCCAAAAACGAAGGTACCAGAAGTTCTACAGCTCTACCACAATGGTTCTTCAGGAGGTCATATGGGAGTAAGAAGGACTTTGTTAAAGATCCGAGAAAGATTTTACTGGATCCATTGTCGAGAGGATGTGGAGGACTGGTGTCGCAGATGCACCAGTTGTGCAGCGGTCAAAGGGCCACACACACGCAGCAGGGGTGCATTGAAAGTGTACAACGTAGGAGCCCCCTGGGAACGAATAGCACTAGATGTCGCTGGGCCATTCCCCGAAAGTGAAAGTGGAAATAAATATTTCATGGTTGTCATGGATTACTTCACCAAGTGGCCGGAAGTCTTCGCCATCCCTAATCAAGAAGCTTCAACAGTCGCTGATAAATTAGTCCACGAAGTCTTCTGTCGGTTTGGGGTACCCTTGGAAATCCACAGCGATCAAGGAAGGAATTTCGAGTCTCAAGTGTTTCAGGAAACATGTCGGGTTATGGGTACTCACAAAACCAGAACCACGTCATACCACCCACAATCTGACGGAATGGTAGAGAGATTTAATCAGACGTTGGAAAGATATCTGGCAAAAGTTGTAGCAAGCAGACAAAAGGATTGGGACAAGCACATACAACCGTTTCTTCTGTCATACCGAAGTGCAGTTCACGAGAGTACAACTGTGACTCCAGCCTTCGCGAACTTTGGAAGGGAGTTAAGGTTACCAGCTGATCTAATAACCGGCATTCCCCCTGATTCACCACGGAGTATAACAGATTATGCAAATGATCTGCGCAACAAGATGAATGACGTATATGAGCATGTCAGAGAATCAGGCCAACAGATGTCCGAGAGAATGAAAACTCGTTATGATCGGAAGATGAACAATACTGGCTTCGACGAAGGTTCGCTAGTGTGGTTGCATAACCCAGTGCGCAGCAAAGGAAAGTCCCCTAAACTGCAGGCAAAATGGGACGGGCCGTACCGAATTGTGACCAAGATCAACGACGTCACTTACCGAATACAAAAGGGTATGCGAACTGCACCTAAAATTGTCCATGTAGATCGATTGGCACGATATTACGGGAATAATGATGCTCGGGACGAGCATGTCTAAGGAGGGGGCAGTGTTACGTAGATCGTAAAGTCTAGAAACATCACGCTAACTCCGTCTCGGAAAGGGGCAGTGTGACGTAAATCGAAAAGTCTAGAAACATCACGCTAATTCCATCTAAGGACGGGGCAGTGTTAGAAACTACTGGAAATGACACGCTAACGCCATCTGTTATTGAGTAGCAAGTACTACACGAAATTGTACGTAGACGCTACTGCCATCTATTGTCGAATAGTGGGATTAAACGGTTCAATGGAAGTTACTAGAAGCTTCTACGCTGTGGCGGTGTCGAATGTTCGAGAATGTTCTGCTCGGGATATAAATAGCGAATTGTCGGGCCGACGAGCAGTTCGATTTCGGAAGCGAGCGAATACGATTCGAGTGATACAGTACACGCGATTCCAAGTGACGTTTCTTGTAGTTGCGATATTTGTGTTTATTTAATTAAACAGTTTGTGTGTTTTGGTAAATTGGTTTAAATTAATTTATCCCGAACCCCAGCTCGTAACAATATTTTGGTCCTTCGACGGTTTTATTTCATATACATTTTTGTCATTTTCACATCGGTAAGTACCATTTTTAGCATTACGACATGAACACGCGTAGTAAAACCAAAGCCTTGGCAATGTCATCTCATAGTATCGCCCGTCATTCACCAGTAGAACCTTCAACAACCACTCACGAGCCCGTAGCGTCAAGAGTTAGTGCCGGTGACGATGCGAACAGCATGCGCTCTGCGCAGACTAATTCTAGCGCTTCATCCACCACGCTGCACGCAAGCACCCAAGGCCGCCGCGGAAGCCGCGTACAAGCGCCGCCAGTTCGAAAACATGAAAGCGCTCGCTGAAGCGCAGCAACAGGCCGTGCTACAGCAGCAGCTCGCGGAAGTGGAGGAGGCCGAGTACCGCGCGGAGATTGAACAAATTGAAGCGGAGGTTGAAGGTAAAAGTAGGCGAAGTACTACGAGTCAAAAACGAACGTAAGAATGGGTAAGAAGTATTTCTACAATTCAAGTAAACGAAGGAAATAAACCAAAAGAGGTCTCACAGCCTGCTCATTTATCAATGAACCCTCAGGCTGCTGCTCCATTATCAGCAGCATACCTCGAAAATCAGGCAGGTTTCGTTACCCAAGTGCCCGGGCTGGCCGCCACGGTGTTGCCACCCTCTTATATGGGCTTGGAGGAACAGCGCCACAATATACCTGTATGTAATAATGAGTTTTCTCCCTTGCTTTTACAAGCAGTCGCAGACACTGCCGCTGCAGCGAAGTCTTTGGCTGTCGCACAGAATAAAACACAAAAAACAAAAATAGAGCTTTTCGCATTTACTGGAAATGCGTCTCAGTGGCTTCAATTTAGAAAACTTTTTGACACTACTAAACTCTCATACACCCCCGCAGAGAATGTTGCGCGCTTACAAAGCGCGCTCCGTGGGGCCGCACGCGAGTCCGTCGCGTCGCTGCTCATTTCTGAGATGATTGTCTTCGGTGAGGTACAGGTGTTGAAACAACTGCCACGGCTCGGTAATGACCTCAAAGAAATAGGTACCATTGCAAATAGAGTCAGAAATAGTCTTTCTACGATAAAATTACTCAATCATCGTGACTATTTACACTCACCAGAACTTTTTCACATTATACTAGGTAAATTAAACCCTATGATGAAAATGAGATGGTCTGACTATGCGTCAGAGGTATCAAACCCTCTGGTATCAAAATTAGAGGTTTTGTCCGAATTTTTAACTCATGAACATGAGCGTTATATTAAGTTTGCTTTGTCTCCTGACTTAAGTCTTTCGCAAGCTACACATCAATCGCACGTGATTCAGTCTGTCAATAAACCATTAAAACGCGAGAACATTCATTCTGTGTCACACAATAAAATTAAAAGTAACGATAAAACAGAATGTGTTTATTGTAAAAAAAAACACAACGTTAAAAACTGCGACGAAATAAAATCCTTGGCAGTTGACGAAAGATGGCGTTGGTTACGTGAGAACAAGATTTGTTACAAATGTCTTAGGCGTGTTTCCCATCAATGGAAATCTTGCAAAGTAAATCCTTGTGGGGTCGACGGTTGTTCTTTTCGCCACCATCCTCTTTTACATGGTAGGCAGGATACGTTAACGTCATCGCCTGCATCCGAAAAGCAGTCGTTTAACAACACTGTGTGTGCAGCTGCGTCTCTTAGTGACGTTCCGTGCACGTCACCCTCATCAGCCGCCCCGCTCGCGCTCCAGCCAATGGAAGAAAAGGTAACGGTTTTTAATACAGGTATCCATGAACATTTCAAGATGTCATCACAAACCAATGCGTTTTTAAAATAGTACCAGTTGTTGTGTCTGGTCCAGCTGGCGACTATGAAACATACGCTCTTCTTGACGACGGCAGTACAGCGACATTGATTGACTCAAACGTGGCTGCTCGTATAGGGTTATCAGGACCGCAAGAACTTATAACTATCAACGGTGTCGGTGGTTTACAGAAAAGTACAAACATTTCATATGTTAATTTTTACAAACAGGGTAAACATGAAAATAACAAATACTTAGTTAGTCGTGCTAGGGCTATGCAAGCACTAAATTTAAGCACACAAACACTGTCCAACCAAATGGTTGAATCATACAACCATTTAAAAGACTTAGCTCATTTTCTAATTTATAGTGACGCTGTACCGACCGTGCTTATCGGCGCTGAGCACTGGCATCTATCGATAACTCACGAGGTCCGCACTGGACGCCGCAATGAGCCTGTCGCTTGTCACACTTTGTTGGGTTGGACATTGTATGGAGTAGCTTCTAGTAAAACTAAACCAGTCGTATTTATTAACCACTGTCAGTTAGACCAAGCCGAACTATCGGAATACGAACATTTAGAACTTCTCATAAAAGAGCAGTACAAACTTGATTCACTTGGTATTTCCAAGCGTGAGACTCTTCATAGTAAGCAGGATTTGCGTGCTATTGAGATTTTAGACGCGACTACTACACGTTTGCCAACTGGTAGGTACGAAGTAGGACTCCCATGGCGAGATGACATTCAGTCTATTCCCGACAGCTATCCTCAAGCTCTCTCACGTTTCTTGAGTCTAGAGAAACGCATGCTCCGAGAACCAGAGTTTGCTGGTCCTTATAAACAGTTTATTGATAATATGCTTACTAAGGGATATGCGGAGGAGTGTGATCCTACCACTTACTATCGTAATTTTACTGGTCAAGAAAATCTTAATAATATAATCAGTCTCAATTCAGGGTGTTCTAAACAGACTGCGCCCTTTTCGACAACAAATCGTCCTGGAGCAGTTTCTAGTTCTAATTCTAGTACGAGGATTAGGTGGTACTTGCCACATTTTGGCGTGTATCACCCACAAAAGCGTAAGCTTCGGGTTGTTCACGATGCGGCTGCTACGAATCAAGGAGTGTCTTTGAATTCCTTGCTTCTCCAGGGGCCTGATCTATTAGAGAACTTATTAGGTATTCTTTTTAGATTCAGAGAGGGCCGTGTCGCAATGTCTGCTGACATTAAGGAAATGTTTCCTCAAATACGAATTCGAGAGCAGGAAAGGGACGCATTACGGTTTCTTTGGCGTGATGTTCAATACAAAAATACAAAGCCTATAAAAGAGTATCGTATGACTGCTGTAATGCTGTTATCTTTGGAGCGTCGTCCAGTCCATTTACTGCTCTGTACATTAAAAACAAAAACGCCAGGTCTCATCAAGATTTGTATCCAGAAGCAGCCAACGCTAGTGTTTATAGTTGTTATATGGACGATTATCTTGATAGTGTGGACGACGTCACCAAGGCTGCGCAGCTGTCATCTGATTAGTCACTATCCATCGAAACGCCTGTTTCGAAATGCGTGGCTGGATCTCTAATAATCAGGAAGCGTTACGTCTTATTCCAAAAGAATTTCATGCCGCACAACCGACTGAAGTGAAACTTGGTAATAATTCCACTATTATAAATAATGTCTTAGGCGTTTCATGGGATCCTTTATCAGATACTATAGGTTTTAGGACCGGTTTAGAAAGTTGTAGGTTTCAAGGCTCTTTAAATAAGCGAAAAGCGTTGTCTCATCTTATGAAAATCTATGACCCGTTGGGATTACTTGGGCCAATCGTTGTTAAGGGCCGAAGCCTGCTCCAGGAGGCCTGGAGCAAAAATATTGACTGGGACACACCATTTCCACCCTCAGAGGTTATGAGGTGGAGTGAATGGTTAGAAGAGCTCGTTGAAGTATCATTTTTTAGTATTCCACGCTGGTACGCTAATGAAAATGGTGAACCTTTATACAGGGAACTGCATGTGTTTGCTGATGCGAGCGAGCTTGCCTATGCCTGTGTTGCTTTTTGGCGTTTTACGTATGCTAACGGCATCGTCAAACTCGCCCTTATTGCCAGTAAGGCGAGAGTTTCGCCATTAAAACCAACATCAATTCCACGCTTAGAGCTACAAGCTGCTTTGATTGCTTCTCGCCTTGCTGTCACAATCAAAGATTGTCACAAAAAGAAGCCCATGCGCACATATCTGTGGACGGATTCGAGAACCGTTCTTGGTTGGCTGAGGAGCGATGCACGAACATTCAAGCCGTTTGTGGCTCATAGAGTCGGGGAAATAACCGAAAATTCATGCGTTCAAGATTGGCGATGGGTCCCAACCGACTTGAGTGTTGCTGACGATGCCACTCGTATAAAGCCTCTGCACCTGAATCCCAACCATCGATGGTTTTCGGGTCCTTCATTTCTTTTAGAGGCCCCAGAAGATTGGCCTATAGAACCAGCTGGCCAGCCTATGGCTCGGGAGGAGTGTAAACGTTCTCCTGTGCTTTTGGTTGCTCATCTGGTTGCGACAGTAGATTTCAGTCGTTTCAGTGACTGGCTTCGTTTGCTCCGCGCTACTGCTCGCGTTTTGCAGGCTGCGGCCAAACTCCGTTCATTTTTGGACCGTACTAGACTCACTGTCCCTAACACCGATGTTAGAGACCGCCATTGTGCAAGTTTACCTGCGTCCACCACTCTATTATTGCCTTTGTCAGCTGAGTTAATGGAAGCCGCAGAAAGGCATATCCTACAACGCCTACAGGCAGAAGCGTTTGCCGAAGAAATTCAGTGCATCGATCGAGACGAAACGATACCCAAGTCTAGCCGCTTGTCAAGGCTTTCACCAATGATGGGAGAAGACGGTTTGTTAAGATTGGTCGGAAGAATTAGAGCCGTCGAAAATGTCAGCTCCGATGTGAAGCGCCCGATACTGTTAGATGGTCGCTACCATGTCGTCCGTTTGTTGGTGCAATATTTCCACCGCAGTGCTGGTCATGCCAATAATGAGATGGTAATTAATGAGTTGAGACAAAAATATTGGATTCTTCGAATTCGCAGCATCGTCCGGAGTGTAGCCAGCCAATGTTTGTTCTGCAAGATAAGGAAAACAAAGCCAATGAATCCAAAGACAGGAGATCTCCCGGCACAAAGGCTTGCTCACCATCGCCGTCCTTTTACATTTACGGGCTTGGATTATTTTGGCCCCATCTCTACTGCAATTGGCCGAAGAAGAGAAAAACGTTACGTTGCCCTTTTCACCTGTATGACTTCCAGAGCCATTCATTTGGAGCTGGTGCATTCCCTCTCTGCTGATTCTGCAATTATGACTTTGCGTCGCTTTGTTGCAAGAAGAGGAACTCCTGACACAATATATTCGGACAATGGCACGTGTTTTGTTGGTGCAAACCGAATTCTTCGTGATTTTTACCAACCTGAAGTCGAAAACTTTGCTGCCAATAGAGGAATAAAATGGAAGTTTATTCCTCCCGCCGCACCATTCTTTGGTGGATGTTGGGAGAGATTGGTGCGCAGCGTGAAGGTGGCTCTAAATGCCACTTTGGAAGAACAAGCCCCCAAGGAAGAGGTCCTTATAACTCTCTTGTTAGAAGACGAAGCGATTGTCAACTCTAGACCTCTGAGTCACGTTTCGGTTTGTCATTAATGTGTAATTAGAGTGGTGGACGTAGCTACCTCAGGTGGCATACTTCGTCGGCCCACCAAGAGGATTGTCAAGATTTCCACATAGGAGACCCATTGCATTATTTTGTGCACTATCATGCACAAGGGGGTGGAATGTTGACAACCTTCTTGGTATATTATCTTAGTTGTCTATTTTTTGATTTTGTTTCAAGTGATTTTGTCAGTTGTCTTCCCTTCACCACATTGTATAGAATATTCCTACTTGCTTATTAGATTTATATTGCCATTACTTGGTTTTATTGCACCACACCTCAAATAATCCCATACAGTCCATTCCTATCGTCAATACCAGCCATGTTGTGACTATCCTCTTGAGGGACAAAGAATGGTTAATGCAGAATGGTGTACAAGGCTGATAGCAGTGGACTGTGGGGAATGTTGCTAGGTTGCTGGTAGGGCAGGAGGGCTTCAGTATTTGGTGAAGTAAAACTCTGAAGTTACAGACACGTCCATTTATTGCACCGTCGTGGTTGGAAGAGAGCGAAATACAGTGCTGTTTCCACAGATAATAAAAACGTCAAATTTACATTAAAGATAATAAAACTTTACGTTGAAATGTTGATGTTGGTGTTGCCAACATGCTGCGGCCTGCATAAAGCTATTTAAATAAAGTTATTTGAATTTAAATCTTGAATTTTATTACATAGATAAGTACCTACTAATTTAATTGATGAACAAACTAAAGACAAATTAATTTAGCATTGTGTAAGACAATTTACTTGTTTAGGTATACTTTTATTACTGTGCAACTATGGATCGTACAATTAAACTTACAGAAAGTAAAGTTACTGGAACTATTAACATTACAGAGCTGTTATTGTTATAAGACACAATATGATATTTAAATATTGGTGATATAAGAAACTCTGATAAGAAACAGTTACAAATATTGTTATTTACTATATAGACATTAAATATAGCAATTAGAAATGTTTTTTTAAGAAATTAGTTAACAACATGCGAGTAGGGTAATATTGGGCATTCTATGCCACTGTCGGCAAGTAGCTCGGCTAGTGCGCCTCGCTACGCGCCAGTGGCATAGTATGCCCAATATTGAACGATCGACTCGACTGTGTAGTATATTACTGTACTCGCCTGGAGATCATGTGAGTTATACCACTGGCCGTCAGTAGCTGGACGAGGACGACACGTTCGGATACATTTAAGCATTCTGAATACACCGCCGTCTACCGCTCGGCGAAGTAAACAGTGGTATAAAACGCTCTATAATCAACCGATGATCGATCGAGTTTTTTTTTTTCTCACTTCGGATAAACGAACGCGAAATCTGTTACTGTTTAAGTTTATAAATAATGTTGTAATATACACGTACACTCATTGTTAATCAGTTTGTTGACAACAGTTATCATGAAATTTGTAAAACAACCACAATCCCTGCATGTAAGCACTATTTGCGATGATTTTTGTAAAACTAGTTCTCGTCATGGAGAATTGTTACCTAATTCAATACGATGTATCATTTGCGGACCATCGAATTGTGGAAAAACAAATTTACTTATTGGTCTTCTTATACATGAAAATGGATTACGGTTTCAAAATGTTTATGTCTATTCAAAAACCTTACACCAACCAAAGTACATTTTTTTAGAAAGAGTTTTACAACAGGTACCAATTATCTCATTCCAGAAATATCAAGGGAATGTGGAAGTTATAAGCGTTCAAGACGCAGAACCCAACTCTGTGATTATATTTGATGACGTTGCTTGCGAGAATCAAACTAACATGCGTGATTATTTCGCAATGGGTAGGCACAAACACATCGACTGTTTTTATCTCAATCAAACATACAGCAAAATCCCTAAACAGTTAGTAAGAGATAATGCTAACTTAATTATATTATTCAAACAAGATGATATTAACTTGAGACATGTTTATGAAGAACATGTTAACACTGATATGACATGGCTTGAATTTCGTGAAATGTGTTCTAAAATATGGAGTGAGCCCTTTAATTATGTTGTAATTAATAAGGATTGCACCAAAAATAACGGATGCTATAGAAATAAATTTGACACTTTCGTAGTCTTTGATTAGAAATACAAATATTTAAGACATGGTACTTACATGATATCATTATTCCTTGGCTAACTCTTCATCGATAACTATTATAGTCCGCAAAATCATAGTAATGGAAAAATCACTGAAAAAGCAAATTGTTGATGCTGCAGAAGCTGTAAAGAAAAAAGTACGAAAGATGCGAGATTTGGAGACTGAAAATAAGCAAGCATTGGAATCAGTTTTTAGACCTGTAACAGAGTCTCTTAATTTTATAGCTAACACCAATAAGCAAACTGACCTCTTGCGATCTAAAGAACTTGAAGAAACAAAAGTTCCATTTAAAAACAATACTTTACAGAAAGACAGTTCTAATAACGAAGAAGATAGTGATGTAGAAGAAAATGAATGTGATATTGACAGTGATGAGTCGTACAAATCATTAGGAGACAATAATCAAGAGCGTAATACATCATCCTGGTCAGTATCTGCAGAAGCACTCACAGATATTCCATTTGGTGTTCGAGCGGAGCGAGGACAATTGATGTTAGGTTCTGCTATCATAACGATCAGCGATGATTACATCACCGTTACTGGACGGAAATATCGAAGTACTGCAGGACTGAAACAATTATTATTGAAAAAGGACGTAGACTTAAGCACAGTTACAGAGTCTGATATGCAGAATTATAAAATGATGTTGATTGCCACAAACGCACATCGTCGAGACTTTGATTCAAACAAACCAATAAAAAGTAATAAAGGTCAAAAATATTTGCAAGTTATAAAACCACTTTTCAAACTGCCGAATACTATTCAAAACAGCCAAGCAAAGGGGAAAGGGCTACCCTTGACAAAAATGTGGAAAAAAAATATGGATTTTATATATTGGGATAATCCTAATGAACTTGTGGATAGGTTAAAATTATTAATTGCATCTCGAGACGCTGGTAACACTGGATTAGACAATGAAATTATATCTATTATTGAAGAACTGCGTGAAAGTAAAATTATTAAGTAATAAATAAATGGTATGAAATTTTCACCGTTCATTTTAATATCAACCTTTAAATATAATACACCTTAAATACGAATGTAGATAAATTTGGACACCACATTCATAAGAGAATGCGTTTCTCTGAATTATTAGAGGTCAATGAAAATGCATTGCTAAAATCTGAAAGTGGCGATTTTGACTTGAAAAAATGTAGATTGAGAGGAATTAGATCTCCTGTAGACACAGATGATGTTGTTAACAAGGATTACGTCGATCGATTGTACGATCAGATAATAAAGGAACAGAATAGAATGATTGGACTGTTGCGTGCTCAAATCATAAAAGATGCACAAATAACAGTCCAAGCCACTTTAAAAGCGAAGATACCTGAAGTTTTAGTTCAGTTGGAAGATAAGTTTTATAACAAAGCAGAAGTCCAAAAATTACTTGGAAAAATTCCGTGATGGCGAAGCAACAAATTGTTAATGAACTACACAAAGCAGCACGAAGGAACTTTGTGAGACGTTCAGTTATTTTAAAAGGCATAGATGACTTATGGCAAGCTGATCTGATAGATATGCAAAATCTAAAAAAGTTTAATAAAGGATATAATTATATTTTAGTGGTAATTGATTGTTTCTCGAAGTATACCTGGACAGAACCAATAAAATCCAAATGTAAACTTGATGTTAGTCGTGCATTTGAGCGAATATTAACTACCAGCAATCGAAAACCTAACCATTTACAAACAGATTCTGGGACAGAATTCTATAACGTAACATTCCAAAAGCTTATGAAGAGCTACAATATTAACCACTACTCTTCGTATTCTACCAAGAAAGCTTCGATTGTAGAACGGGTTATTAAAACGATTAAAAATAAATTGTATAAGCACTTCAGTTTCATTGGGAATTACAAATGGTTAGGTTTACCATTAGAAGTTATTCTAAAAACCTATAATAGTACAAAACATCGTACAATTAAATTTAAACCATTCGAGGTAAATAAGTTGAACGAGTCAAAGATAAGAGAAAATATTCAAAAAACTCAGAAACTTACATCACGTCGATGTCAACCTAAGTTCAAAGTAGGTGAAAATGTTCGGATCAGTAAATACAAACATATTTTTGATAAAGGTTACACTCCTAATTGGTCAACTGAAATATTTACTGTAAAAAAGATTAATAAAACCATACCAGTAACATATCATTTAGAAGATCATCGAAAGCAAACCATTAGAGGATGTTTCTATGAACAAGAACTTCAAAAAACTAGCTATCCAGGCGTCTATTTGATAGAAAAGGTTCTTAGAAGGAAAGGAAAGAAAGTTTACGTGAAATGGCTGGGCTTAAGCAACGAAGAAAACAGTTGGATTGATAAAGATGCAATTGTGGATTAGGATTATGAATATAACCATGTTTGTAAGGATTTTTCATTCATTACACTTTTCACTATGCAAGGCGGTGGACTAGTCAATAGTGTGATTAATAATCTTCCGTTCGAACTTCATTTGCCTGGTTATAACTATTGTGGACCGGGAACAAAACTTGAGAAGCGATTGCTGCGAGGCGATAGAGGTGTGAATAAACTAGACGAAGCTTGTATGCATCACGACATTGCATATGCAAATCACACAGACTTAACTAATCGTCATAAAGCGGATTTACAACTTTTAAACATGGCTAAACAAAGACTAAAATCAAAAGATGCAGGGAAAGGTGAAAAACTTAGCTCATGGTTAGTGAGTAAAGTTATGAAAGCCAAACTAAAGTCGGGTGCTGGCATTAAAACATTCAATGCTTTTGTGTCAAAAATTAAGTCAAAAATTAAGAAACTTAAACCTAAAAATAGTAGAACATTAATCAACATTGCTTACTCAGCTGCGAAAAAGATATTTCCAGACATTCAGAAGATTCGCATACCACGAGTTATACCCATACCAAAGACAGGAGGAGTCTTACCTTTAATTCCAATTTTCGCTGGATTATCTGCTTTAGGAAGTTTAGCTGGCGGTGCAGCTGGTATTGCAAAAACCGTAAACGAATACAAAGCAGGCCAAAAAAGCTTGCAAGAATCAGAACGACACAATAAGACCATGGAAGCTTTAGCGTTGGGCAAAGGGTTGTATATCAAGCCTCATAAAAACGGTAAAGGACTGTTTATAAAGTCTTCAAAAAACTAAATAAAAAGCTACCTAATCGTCCTTTAACTAATATCGATATCAGAGAGCATGCACGTGACATCCCATACTTTCGAGGAGTCTATATGAAGGATCGGTTGCCAAGAACACCAAAACGTATTGAATGTGCTATCGTCAACTTAGATGATTCACGAAATGAGGGAACGCATTGGGTAGCTTATGCTAAAATAAACAATTGTTGTGAATACTTTGATAGCTTTGGGGATTTGAAACCACCGATGGAATTAATGCAGTACTTTAAAAATTGTAATGTTTTTTATAACTATACTAGATTTCAACAATTTAATACAGTAAACTGTGGACACTTATGTTTAGAATATCTACGGAAATTTTGGAATAAATACGTATAAATATTATGTATTTCTTTTATTTCAATCATTTTCATCATGTCACTCACCTTGTCGATAACTGCAAATTCGTCCGATTTATGTACATATTATCCTAATACATTACAACTTTATGGTCCTTATGAGTGTGCCTTATTGCATTTCTCAACATTTAATTCAATTCCAAACATTGACAAAACGAATAATAAGTTATATTACGGCTCTAACGAAGTGCTGGAAATACCTGAAGGCACTTATGAATTACAAGATATCAGCGATTATTTAAAATCAGAAATAAAAGATTGTTCAATAAAAGTACAGTGTAATAACAATACTCTAAAAACTTTGATATACTGTACCAAAGATATCAATTTTACTAAAGAAGGAACTTTTAGGAGATTATTAGGGTTTAATAAACAGATTTTAAAAGCCAATAAATGGCATGTGTCTGAGTTACCAGTCAACATTTTGCCTACGACTGTGATCAGGATAGAATGTGATATTGTAAGTGGTTCGTACATAAACGGAAAACCCAGTCACATTGTACACGAATTCGCACTCAATGTGCCACCTGGATATAGAATTATAGAAATTCCGAAAAACGCCATATACTTTCCAATCAATCAAAACAACATAAGCTGTATACATATCAGGCTATTAGATATAAACAATCGATTAATAAACTTACGTGGTGAAGAAGTGCAGCTATATTTACATCTTAGAAGAAAAAATGATTGACTACAATAAATATGTGCATCAACAAAGTGGGAACGTCAGTTCAACTAAAGTGATCAAACAAATAAGACCTCGGTCTAAGAAAAAAATTAAATTAACAAGAGACAATAAGGAATTTCTTAAAGCAATTGGTTTGCTAAAATGAATATCTTAGATGTTTTATCTGCTCCAACTTACGACAACACTGTTGAAGGAATTGAATTTCATTCTTACAAACCCTACGTAACAAGCTTCAACAGGAACGATGAAATCCGCATACCTATTAATCAACAGGATCTGTATATACTACCGTCAGCGAGCACTTTGTATTTGGAAGGAACTATAATCGTTAGCAAAAAAGATTCAAAAGATAAAGCGAGTAGTGTTTCTTTAACAAATAATTTTCTACTCTACTTGTTTCAAGATATAAGATACGAATTAAATGGAGTGGAAATTGATAAAATAAAAAACGCTGGTGTGACTACTACGATGAAATCATTAGTGTCTATGAATGAGAGTGAATCGAAGATATCTTATGCATGGGGTTGGAATATCAATGGCATAAAAAATATTAATGGAGGTAATTTTTCTGCTTCAATACCACTTTGTAACATTCTCGGATTTGCAGAAGATTTTAAGAAAGTAGTGATAAATAGTAGACACGAATTGATATTGTTACGAAGCAATACTAACCTCAACGCTGTAAAACTGAATACTGGTGAAGTCGTAGATGATGTTCAGATAAATAAAATTGTTTGGCGTGTACCGCATGTTAAAGTGTCAGATAAAGAGAAAATAAGTTTGTTAAAACTGCTAGAGAAAGATCGACCGCTCCAGATGATTTTTAGAAATTGGGATTTGTACGAATATCCTACTTTACCTAAAACAACGAAACATACCTGGTCAATCAAAACATCCTCGCAAATAGAGAAACCAAGATATATTATTATGGGACTACAGACAAATAGAAAAAACAATAGCAGTTCTGATATGTCTCAATTCGATCATTGTCATGTTCGTGATGTTAGAGTGTACCTCAACTCTACTTATTTCCCGTATGAAAACCTAAATGTGAGTTTCGCGAATAACAGAATCGCTTTATTATACGAGCAATACGTCAGATTTCAACAGTCTTATCACGGTCGCCGACCGGAGCCCTTATTAAGTGAAAAACAATTTAAAGATTTGGCGCCACTATTTGTCATCGATTGCTCTAGACAAGCTGATAATGTAAAGACAGGCCCTATTGTGGACGTAAGAGTGGAAATTGAGAGTGATTCGGAAATACCAGATCAAACTTCTGCGTATTGTCTTATATTGAGCGACTGTATTATTGAATATAAACCTTTAAGTAATACTGTGAGAAAAATATCATGAATCCGAATACTGTTATAGTAGATGTTCAAGGGTTTAAAGACCTGTACAATAATTTTATAATAAAAGAGTTAGCTTTTGCTAGCCATGATTATACCCAAACATTTTTAATAAAACCACCATACTTGTTTAAACACTTAACGAGTGACGAAAAGAGGCAAGTTAAATGGCTGGAAAGAAACAGAGGTATTTATTGGAACGAAGGGTATATCGACTATAGAGAATTTCGTCGTATAATCGCTCTCTATCTAGCAAATAAGGAAATCGTTGTTAATGGTTTGGAGAAAGTAAAGTGGATAAAGGAACTTTGTGAGAACTGTAAAGTATCAGACCTGGGGACCGAAAAATGTCCTAACTTCTTTATTTTACATAAAAGATACTGTGAAGGAAAAACTAATTTAAATTGTAATAATCATTTAAAGCATTGTGCTCTTAAAAATGTGTTATGTATAAGAAAGTATTTACAGTTATAAATGTGTACCTACTTTTAAGGTTATTGGTTTCATGAATAAAAAATAATTTGTATATTAAATCTGCTTTTATTTTGTTAAACACCCAACACATCTTCAAATAAAACAATCTACTTTAAAATTAAATAAAACAACGTAATAAGTACTAAGTATTTACCTAAACAATTGCTTACGCAAACAGTTAAGTACTAAAAATCACTATCTATTAAAGATTTAGATATTTTTTTAACCAAAGATTCTGTTTCGTCCATAACATTATCGATAGCGTCTTTAACGATGTATTGAGCACTTATAATAACGTTTTCACTATCACTGTCACTGTCAATGGTTTGCGGAGTGTTATTGCACAGATCTACGACCGATATTTTAATTAATTTGATCCCTCGTCGCTGTAATCGGCTCATCACAAAAGATTTAGTTGGATTTTGCTTCTTCGACTTTTCCCTGCATCGTTGTTTTGATTTCTTTTCTTTCGTCACTTGTTTGCTGTGGTCGGGTTCGTTGTGAAGCGTTTCAGAGAATCCTTCATAAGGATTTTGGGTGTACTGGCTAAACATAATATCTGATTCTGTAATCTGGAAAGAAAGAGACACTCATTAATTTTAAACTTAAACGTAGATGTTGATATAGTGATGCATAAACGAATTTTCAGCGGGTTAAAATATTCATAGCAGATTCACTCAAAACTGTGAGCAAAATTGCTGCGAGTTCAATCGATAGTTACTAAACAATATAAAAATAAATTGGGAAACTTACCGATGACATGCTCGCAAAAAGTACAACACTGTGTGCTTAGTACAAGTACTCAAGATGAGTATTATTTCGTAAATGACAAAAAAAAAAAATATACCTTCGCAATAATTCACATTTTAGATTTGAATGTTAACTAAGCATTTGTGAGGGCAATGCACTGTTGTGTGTTTGTAGTAGGTATTTTGTATGATCAGCGTTATGTAGTTGACGCAAACATAGCTCTTCGAAAGTATAATCAGTCTTATTGTATTACGTACAAAATACATTTTACCTCTGACAAATGAACGATTCAAGTTTCAACATGCACTTCATGTTGAAAATTGAATCTTGGTCAGGTTTCATTTTATTTAACCGACTACAAAAAAGGAGGATGATGTTTTAAAACATAAATTAAATAAGTAGTCATAATCATTCACATTTTATTTAAATGTTTTACATTAACTTAGGTTTTTAAAACTATGAATTATATATAACAAACATTAAAAAGTTATCTAGGTATATTTTAAGAACTATTTTAAGATTATATTACATAGGTTACATAAATTATATTCGAACTCTATTTTTAGATTAGAATGTTAACTAAGCATTTGTGAGGACAATGCACTGTTGTGTGTTTGTAGTAGGTATTTTGTATGATCAGCGTTATGCAGTTGACGCAAACATAGCTCTTCGAAAATTGTATAATCAGTCTTATTGTATTACATACAAAATACATTTTACCTCTGACAAATGAACGATTCAAGTTTCAACATGCACTTCATGTTGAAAATTGAATCTTGGTCAGGTTTCATTTTATTTAACCGACTACAAAAAGGAGGATGATGTTTTAAAACATAAATTAAATAAGTAGTCATAATTATCCACATTTTATTTAAATGTTTTACATTAACTTAGGTTTTTAAAACTATGAATTATATATAACAAACATTAAAAAGTTATCTAGGTATATTTTAAAATTATATTACATAGGTTACATCTATTATATTCGAACTCTATTACTAATTAGCTTAATCTTAAAATTAATTTTCGCTCTTTAAAATAAGTGAGTGACCCCAGGCTCGCGTTGATATTCGATCTACAGATATTGAACGTTTATCATCATTTCGAGATAAGGCAATTTTGTTGACACTCTTAGTAAATATTTCGTGCTTTATGGATTTAAACATAACATTTTTTCTACGAATAATTCCACCATCTAACAAAATATTTTCATAATCTGATATATTTAAGTCTCTTACTACACTTGATTTTACTCCTTTTGCTTTTTTAATGATTTTATCGACTGTTTTTATCGAGTAAAGTTTTGATCTCAAACCAACAAAATCTGAGATATATTTTCCCCCCATTTCGTCTTTAAACAAACCTGGAACTTTTTTGTTCATAATTGGTATGTTAAAATCATTTTTAACATCATAGTTACTGGTGTCGAAATATTGTAAAAAATTTAACTTCATGTCACGATAAAAATCAAACGTGAATATTTTATAGACAAACGAATCGGTATCTGTATAACACAACTGTACTCGGTCTGCATAAAAAGGTTTTACAATATTGTAATGAAAGTCATACATATGTGTCTTAGAAAGTTCTAATACAGTGAATCCGATATAAATAGGTTTATCTAAAATAATTTGGTCGGGTTTCATTTGTATTGCAACTAAGTTTTCAGTAAGAATAGAAGCGCTATGGAAATAGGGGTTGGCTACAAGTCTCTCAGCGGATGTAAATTTCTTAGTTCGATTAGATTGATCGCACCATTGATTAACTAAATGAACAGTTACTCTATTTTCAGTATTTTCTAATGTCTTACCAAAAACACTGTTGTTTAACAATTTAAAGAAGTCTTGTTCGAAAGAACTTTTTGCCTTTTGTCTTAATCGAGTGTTTAATTCTATGTACTGTTTTAAATAGGGACTTTGTCTGAAAGTAATAGCTTTGTGAACTTTACGTAATATTAAACCGTGTTCTAAACACTTTTTTAAATGAACGTAATGTATTACGTAGTTGTACTTATTATGCAAATTTGCAACTAGTTTCTTCGTTTTACCTCCTGGAGGTATACATTTCTCAGGACAAAATGGTAAATCATTGTGGTGTTTGTGTAAATGTTCAGGATACAAAAGATCGACCTCTAATATAAAGCCCCACTCAGAGTTATGCTCGACATTTTCAACACGAAAATTAGTTAATTCATTTTCATCAAGAAATCTAAAACTAGAATACGGTAAATACTGACACATGCTAAAGCCGTATAGGTTATTACAGTCTAGATATACTATGAAACTCTGAGGCTGTGATGCATTATGTTCCGGCATGTATTTGTGATTTGCTTTTGCATACCGATGGGAACACATGCACAAACCTCCTCGTATACCGCTTTGAATCATTCTAACGATAGCTAAATCCGAAATCAGTTCTAACTGAACACCTGTTTTTAGCAACATTGCATCGAACGATAAACTGGGTGCAGTTATGTAAAAGGCAGGATCGAGTTTGTAATGTTGTTTACATGTTTTCCGAAACTTTTGAAATATGTCTGTTAACAAAAGCACGTCTGTTTTTAAGTATAGATCTGTATACTCGCCTAGGTCATTAATATTGAATTCAGCCCACACATTCTGAGCATGATTATAATCTTCATCGCTAATACCTTCGTTAGTCAAAGAATTATGAAAATAATATTTAGATGGTAATGACTTGTGATCGTAACATTTCCAATCTTTCATATAGTCATATGGGTACACACCTTTACGAGTCAGCAAACTAAATTGTGTTTCATCAGTAAAAAATAATTTAAGGTTAACAAAATCATCTACTTGCAATGTTTTAGCAAGTTTGTCTAAACTAGTTCCTAAAAAGTTGAATGAATCTAAAAACCTTAGTTGTATAAACTCGTTATCAGCAATAGGAATAAACTTTGTAAACGATATATATTTTTCCTTAGTCTTGGGTATTATTTTAATTTGTCCTGGAATTTCGCCTAACTTTTTAATAAATAAATGACAATCGTACCCGGTTAAGTTATGAAAAAATATTGGGATGAATTTTGGTACTTTGTGTTGTAGGTTGCAGTGTCGATGTGCTGCACCTCGGTACCGGCCTGTAATATGACAGTGATCCCTTACTCTATCGGTCAACAGTAAATTTTCACAAAGGTAGCACTTAACAGCGCGTTTGAAATCAAGAGCATCTATTTCTGTGAATATCATAGGCTCGCTTTTAGTTAGAATTCTGTGTATTGTTTTAGCATCTTCAGTCAGTAAATGTATAAATTTTGAAACACAATCTTTTCCGCGATAACTTCTATAGCCATCAACCCTATCGTTAAATGATGACACTACATTATAGGCGAACGCGGCCGCCACGTGACGATGTGAGTATGACGTGTTAGCGGTGTTGAATTCATCGCCGGAAATTGGTTTGAGTATCGTTTCGAAATCGGCATATATGACGAAAGGAATGTTTTGTTTTCTATCATAATTTTTGAATTTTAAAAATGTTCCTTTTTCTGGTAATACTGTGGCAATCCCTCCACATAGATGTGATTCAATTCGGCTGCGCGTTGGAAAAAACAATAAGCACGTTTCGCAGAAGTACAGTTTACCATGATGTTTGGTCATCTGATTTCTGACTAGACGCGGTAAATCATTGATAAGACAATAATGAGTATTAGTTTTATTTTCAATGAACAATAGATGGATGCTCTTAGATTTATGATTCGATGTTGAATACAAAGGTCCAATGATAGTCTTATCATTTTTTAAACCATACACGTAAATATTCAAAAACGGATTATTCTTCTCAAAGACAGCTATGTCCGAAAATGTTATCGGAAATGTTAAACCATCAACATTCAAAACATCCTGGAAGTAGGGATAAGATGAAACTCTGTCGGGATGTTGGTTAGTGGGGTACAGAGCCGCCACTACGCACCATAAAAAGCAATACTCATCATTGTTACGAATATTCAAACAAGCTTTTTTATGTTTTATACATTTCGGTAAAGTTATAAATTTAGATCCGCCGAGAGGTTGATATTTGTTAATATTTATTTCTACATGGGAATTGCTCGAAAATGTCCAGCCACTATCTCTCTCCTGAAATTCTTCAATTTTCTTTAACAGTAAATCAACCGTTGCTTTATATATTGAATCAAAATCGTAATTAAAAGTAATAATAATGTTTTTTGTGGCGAACGATTTCATTTCCTTTTGATCATTTTTAAACAAAAGAAAAAAAGAAAAAAGTTCGAAATTTATTTTCACAGCTTTATGTTTCAATAATGATTGGTTTATTAGAGTTTTAACTTGATCACTAATATTAATGAGAAACATTTCAGGAAAATTATTTATTTCTTCGCCAGTTGCGATGATTTTGTAACTAACGATTCGTTTTTTAAACGCAGAATTAATAATTGCGACATTGTCAAAAACAGTGGTCGCACTATTATTTTTATGAACATTACTACGTAAATGACCAGACCATCTACGATTATCTACAAATAAGTTGCAAACCGAACAGTGGGGCATTATTTTACAAATTGAAATTAATTATCTCCCAATACAGACGCTAAACTCGAAATGAAACGATCTTACCCACATATACCAACTAATGAAGAATCAAAGTAAATATAGTGTGATAGAATTGTTAAATTATTTAATCTGGACCAGGTCTGCATACGTCTTCAAGTTTGATGATTACTTATTCGTCAACCAGTGCATCTGATTAGGTATCAATGTTTCTGAAAAAAAAAAAAAAAAGAAAGATCGGTTAGTACCTTTTTTTTGTTAAAATCAACAACGTTTTAAACGAAAATACCAAACTTATTCAATAGTTACCTTCTGGCAAATTACTTAATGTTGTAGGTACATAAATGTTCCAATTTTATGTAGTTCAAATGTATGGGTGTATTCAGATCACAATACTAATCGATAGGTACTAGCTGCTTCGGGAGATTATAATACTGTAGGTATCAATATGTTTCTGAAAAAAAGAAAGATCGGTTAGTACCTATTTTTTATTAAAATCAACAACATTTGAAACGAAAATACCAAACATTTTCAATAGTTACCTTCTCGCAAATTACTTAATGTTGTACATAAATGTTTCAATTTTATGTACTTAGTTCAAATGTGTGGCTGTATTCAGATCACCATACTAAACGTCAGGTACTAGCTGCTTCGGGAGATTATAATACTGTGGGTGTTTCGACATTCGCCATGAATCCATATATTTTTTAAATGATTAAAGGTCACTCCGTCACGCGGCGTAGCTTTGAGATAATGTAAAATTTATTTTTAGTTTTTGACTTTTAAACGTTACTAACTAACGAAGTATTCGTTATTGAGTACCTATTCATACTATCAATTTTCGAACAATCAATAAAATATTTGATTGAAATAATTGTTATTGCGTAAAACATTACACGTGTGACCTTGTTTCTTTTTTCGTTAGCTAAGTTGCATTCACAACAGTAAGCTATTTTAGTCAAGGTTGTCACGCATACATATTAAGGTATGGATAAGTATCAGAAACTAGGTACACTATCATAAAATAAATAAAATGTAGTACTTTGGCTTCTACCCTTAAGAATAGAATTAAAAATTAAGTTCATTTAAAATTTGTTACTGTTACAAGTTAACTTATTTCCTGTAGCTACTTCATTCGAACATAAAAGTAAGTATTACAAGTAAAACTTGGATCTATAACATAATAAATACTAATCTAATGATTATCTCTGGATTGCCAAATAATTAAATTACTTACAAGAATATTCCCTATTAGTGTTGTTGATAACTTATCTACTGGTTAACGTTTTGTCAACCCTAAGTCGTTTCGCTGTGTCGTCATTCGATGCTACCTGAAACATCCTTAGTCTTCACTTTTTGGTGAAGTACCGTCGAAGAACTTTATATCTATACATCGTAAAGACTATTTCTGCTTGCTGCGCATCGTGCTCAGAGGATTTTGTTTTCAAACTGCTTACATATGAAGTTCTTCGATAGTAACTATAATGCGTCTAAGGAAAAAAGTTGTTTTACACAACATTATATGAACGGTTGTAGTAATTTTTAATATAGTGAATTATCATTCGTTTTCCGATTTATAAGCTACATGTTTTCCAAGTACTCGGTACAAGCTAACTGAAGTCTACAAGTGTGGAAGTAATCTTCAAGAAGTGTTCTGCGATCCTGCTGCGTTATCCCATCAATATCAGTTTTGATAGCTAACCGCTGCCTACGGTCGTCAGTCACTACACCTGCCAGCCTGCCATACCGTTTGGACATAATTGGAAAATGCAAGTATAAAACTTTCCACTCAGTACATAGTTCGGAGATCTGACCCGATGTACTAATCGTAATCCTTATGTTTAACTATTATTTTGTTGTATCTTTATTTCAGGTCTGAGTCTGAGTGCGAATACTTTCAACAAGCTCCGATCACCGATCAGAAAACCAAACGCAGCCGCAAACCGTCTGCAGACAACGTTAGGAAACGCACGTCGCATCCACCATCAACGAATTTAATTCGTACGAGGTAAACAAACTATTCAATAATTTAGTTCGCCATACCAGTTTAAATCATCTGTCATTTTTATTCGTAAGTACGTCTCTCATGTTCTGCAAGTCCCTTTTTTGACCGAGTGTATTTTTTTTCCCCTATGCGTATCTAAACAGTAAACGTAACCTGTAAGTGTATGATGAACTAATAGAAGCTTTCGTTGTTGTTTCAGTAAAAAAACCAATACTGATAATGATGTATTTGGTATCAGTAACAACTACGGGTCTGACACCGCGCCAAAAGACGACTCATCGAGTACATGTTTATCATCATTCTTCGTTAACCGAGTCGCCAACGGCTGCGAGCGGCGAGCAGCGAGCATCAACGGAGAGTACTACATCGACTGCAAGGTGTACAAGGCTGACGACGCTCGCCACACCGACTCCCTGGAGCTGTGGAAGAAGGCGCTTTTGCGACTCAAGTTCCAGACCGACGCGGATTCGTGTCAGTGGCGTAAACTACAAGAGTTCGTGCGCTCGGTAGATACTTTATTCCTTGAAAAACCAATGTTTTACGAAAAATAAACCTAATATAATATGTACCTTGTTTATTATGCAGATCCACTTCAAAGCAGCGAGTTAATAAGTCGTTTCGACACACGAAGCGCATTACAAAAACCAACAAGTCGTTTCTAATATTGAGACGCATGTCAAAAACACCAAGCCGTTTCCACCCACGAAGCGCATTACAAAAACCAAGTCGTTTCTAATACTGAAATGCATGACAAAATCACCAAGTCGTTTCCATTGTTGAAGCGCATTACAAAAACCAACAAGTCGTTTCTAATATTGAGACGCATGTCAAAAACACCAAGTCGTTTCCACCCACGAAGCGCATTACAAAAACCAAGTCGTTTCTTATACTGAAATGCATGACCAAATCACCAAGTCGTTTCCATTGTTGAAGCGCATTACAAAAAACCAGCAAGTCGTTTCCACCATTTGAAGCGCATATCACTTATCATCAAGTCGTTTCTAACAACGAAACGCATGGCACAATGATCCATATCATCGTCCGCAGCGAGGTGAACTCGCCCAGCTACTGACGGCCAGTGGTATAACTCACATGATCTCCAGGCGAGTACAGTAATATACTACACAGTCGAGTCGATCGTTCAATATTGGGCATACTATGCCACTGGCGCGTAGCGAGGCGCACTAGCCGAGCTACTTGCCGACAGTGGCATAGAATGCCCAATATTACCCTACTCATGCGCTTATATCTATTCAGCAGTGCTATTCTGTAATCATCTCACCGGGTGAAGTGAGCGTGGAGTGAGCTATCAATGTCATTCCACCTGATGCTAGGGATGACCAACTATCATATTTACAATCATAATCGAGATTTAGATACCTAATATTCTTATGCTAATTCTATTGATTATTTTTATAAGGATTTCAAAGCTAGCATAGTGTCTAAATAATACTACTCTTTCGGGAAGTTTTTCAAATGAAATAGCAAAACCGAAATTCAGACATTGTTGTTTTTTTTTTTTCTATTTTTTCCTCGATTAGCCCTTTATGCCTAACGCACAAGTGCGACACGCACGAACAATTAATGAATATAGTAAGACATATGTACATGTATAGGTAAGATAAATACAATCACATGGCCTACGATGTGTCTTGGAGAAGCGATTGTAGATCGACTCGAGTAAAGATTGTGCAACGTTCTTCAGCGTTGTTACTAACCCAAATCTATTAAAAAAAGATGAAAGAACCTGACCGTGCCTGACTGACGGAGCATAAAATTCAATCTCACACATACTATGTGGGAACCCACATCTAGGCGCTGTCATATTCACATTGACATTTGTTTTTTTTTTATTATGTAGGTATCGTCACGTATGCGCGCTAAGAACAGTAGGAAAATGCAATACCAACGTCCAAAATGTGGCGACTAACATTTTATTGTAGACTAGCTTCTGCCCGCGTTAAATTTCTTGCTACCCCGACCCTTCCCGTCGCGTCGAATCGCCTACCCGTGCGATTTTCCCCGTTTTTGCAACAGTTTTCATTTCTGCTCCGCTCCTCTTGGTTGTAGCGTGATGTTATATAGCCTATAGCCTTCCTCGAGTAATAGGCTACTCAAAACAAAAAGATTTTTTCAATTCGGACCTGCAGTTACTGAGATCAGCGCGTTCAATCAAACAAACAAACATACAAACAAACTCTTCAGCTTTATAATATTAGTATAGATAAAGATATACCTACTTATGTCGTTATTAACAATAAAAAGAATATTCATCAAATGGTCACCATCTTGAAGATATTATGTTAAAATTCAACAGTTCAAAACGGTCACCCGCGTGCTCGCGAGGTGAAGTGATGTTACCATGACAACGGCATTGCGAGGATCGCGTGATCAAGCCGCGCATGCGCGCTAGACGCTATCATCAATAGGTATCAACTTTTTTTTTTGTTCTCCTTGTGCAGACGACATTTCGTATTCGGTTTAGAGAATAATTAGTACGCAGGGATTTATTTCAATGCTTGTAGATATGTACCTATCTAAATACAACAGTTTCCATACAAGTATAATGTCAGTTTAGTACCTACACTTTGATGTCAATAATTAATCCGCTTTTTTAAACTATATACCTACTTACTGCTCATTTAACCTTTATAGCGTGGTGACACCTGCACGCTAAGAATATGCAATACCAAGATGTACCGTACAGCGACCTACTACACAGAATCTTCTCGTAGTCTGAGCATTGATTGGTAAGGTAGCGATGATGAGAGATAAAATATGATGTGCATGTGTACTTAAACACTCATCATCATCAGCCATCATTCTCATCAACCTCATTGTCTATAATAATAGAATATTCATCAAATCATCATCTTGATACCTACTAGGTATATCAAAATTCAACGCTTCATATGACTATCGCGTAGCGCGTCTCAGCGCGTGTTCACTTCACCGAGAATACATGCGATGATGCGACGTGAATCGCGTGAAGTGCTCACGCCGCGCAAGCGCACTAGGCCACTAGTTCATCAATGTCATACATTTTTTATTCTTTTATTTTTGTTTTGATGACCATGTGCCTCAACATATTTAGAGTTCAGACAAAATGATTAGATACTCATTTATTTCAATGTTTGAAGGTAACCTATTTGGTTGCAAACAATAAAAAAGAATATTCATCGAATCGTCATCATCTTGATAATAATGTCAAGATTCAATAGTTCAAAACTGTTACCCGCGTGCTCGTGAGGTGAAGTGATGTTACCATGACAACGAAATAGCGAGAATCGCGTGATCAAGCCGCGCATGCGCGCTAGACGCTGTCATCAATAGGTATCAACTTTTTTTTTGTTCGCCTTGTGCAGACGCCATTTCGTATTCGATTTAGAGAATAATTAGTACGCAATTATTCGAAACATTTATATAAATGCATGTATACCTACTTAATAATCGTATTATTAATAAAAGTGGTTTTAAGTTTTTGTGGTTTTAAGGTTTAAGTTTTTTAAGTGGGTGTTATCTTTTTTTTCTAGGTTCCTTTTCTTCTCATTTATTTTTTATCACACTCTGGCAGTTTGAGTAATTTATGCGACCTACACAAATGTCCTTTCTTTGGTATTGTTCGTCGAATCATTGATCTCCTTAAGTTCTGAGTTGAGCTGCATGATTACTGACAAATGCGTGCACTGATTGGGCAGGTCCACTCAATCTGTGTGGTTCTTTCCTTAAAAAACCACTTCAGACACCAATCCACATGGTCTTCACATGATCTAACCAAATTATGTCTGGACTTTAAAAAAGACTGTGACCTCTGAGTTTGTTTCGGCCTTTCTTCTCAGAGTAGTCAGATAGGAAACGCCGACCTCATCTAGTTTTAAAAAATATGATTGACGTGTAAAAGTGTTTGTACAAAGCTACTTGCAAAAATAAAGTCATTTATCTAAGAATATTCATCAAATCATCATCATCTTGATACCTACCTACTAGGTATGTCAAAAATCAACATTTCAAATGAAACTCGCGTAGCGCGCCCGCGTGAGTTCACTCCACCTTGACTAAATGTGACGAGAATCGCGTGAAGTGTTCACGTCGAGCAAGTTGTTACTCATTCGGTGTGGTTGCTATGGCAACAACACCGTGTGAGTAAAGGTTTCGGGTGAAGTGAGGTGACCGACGCTGTCATTGTCAAGATAGTTTTTTTTTTTATTTCAGCCTTTCAAGTCATTGCTAAAGGCAATGACGTATTCGCAGTTAGTAAAAGAAGTATATTTTACTTAATGTCAATTCCAACCATTGTTGAACATATCAAAATTATAAATTATGTTTTCAACAAATGAATATTAGGTACCTCCTTACTTGAGAGGTGTGAGATCGAGCATTCGGTGAATCGAGAGAGGCTTGTAGCTAAATAAAAACAGTCGCATAGTCCAACCGATCCGGCTAAGCTACACTTGCCTCGGACGGTTCGTCTATGGGGGACCATCTTTACATACCAAGATCACGAAGGTCGAAACTCTGACAACCAGTCTTACCAAGGGAGTAACATATTACCAAATAACTGGGTTTTCGGAGTCGGATTGGCAGTAATTGCATGTCAAATACCCGTGCAACCGGTTAAGACTGGAAGCCGACCCCAACACAGTTGGACAAAGGCAGGCAGATGATGAGGTGAGATCGAGAAACTTCATTAAATTGTGCAAAGCAACTATTCAGTGATTGGTGATGTGTTCGTTAACATTATTTACATAAAATATGTAAATAGCATACCTAAAGGTTTTTTTAAACAGCTATCATCTAGATTCTGGATAAACAATAGTTCAAGATACAAACCTTATAACAACAATACACAAAATATTTAGGTAAATCAATAATCAAGTTATGGGTGCTGTTGAGACACAAATTGCTTATCTCCCTTGCTAACAAGATTTCAACATTATTCATGTATTGATTTTCGTTTATTTTTGTACTATAGGGTACACCTCTGCCCAACCCTTCGAGGAAACAAGGCGTGATGTTATGCATTTTTTTTTTCATAATATTTGTTAATAAACATTGTATGTAAGTACAATTATTATTTTAAGCCGATAGAACTATGTATGGTTTGGTTGCTATAGCCTAATTAAATCTGTTTAATGTATAGGTACCGTTCTACACAATGCGTCTATGTTTCTCATTCAAATTGCAGATGTGCTGCAAGAAATTTCTTATGTTTCAAGCAGTTCCTTTGTGCTTTCCTATCTTTGTGTGTTTAATTTTATTGTGTGTGTTCATAAATAAATAAGATTTTTAACACATCAAACAAATTTGCTAATACATTTTTCTACTGAGCTTGCTGTTTCCCGAGCTTTTTTTTTGAGTTGTCTTACTTTAGATCTAGGTTTGCGATATGTCTTACTATATTCATTAATTGTTCGTGCCTGTCGCACTTGTGCGTCAGGCATAAAGGGCTAGTTGAGGAAAAAACAGAAAAACAAAACAACAATGCGTTTCCGACTTAATTTCTGTTTCGCTATTTCATTTGAAAAACTTCCCGAAACAGTAGTAATGTCAAGATAGTTTACTAGCTTTGAAATACGCATAAAATGATCAATAGAATAAGCATAAAAAATATTATCAAAATCTCGATTATGGTTGTAAATGTTATGTTCGGTCAATCCCTAGCAGCACTGGGATGACACTGACAGCTCACTCCACGCGCCTTTTCACGGTGAGATTTTTACAGAATCGACATGCTGCTTATTAACTAGTAAACTTAGTAACTATGGACTAAATGTATCAGTCTGTTTGGTCTATAGGTAAAACACTAACTTTAGTTATGGAACGTACATGAGTTTTTGCATTAGGAGTTTTTACTTCCACAGTTCTAACTTTCCCATCATGTCCTGGAAATACATTTGTTATTCTAGCCATGGGCCAAGATAAGGGAGGAGTATTATCCTCTCTAAGTATAACCAGACTACCAATTTTAATGTTACACATACTATCTAACCACTTAGGTCTATTTTGCAGTAGATTTAAATACTGTTTATGCCACATTTTCCAGAATGATTGTTTTAAGTTGGTACATTGTTGCCAAAATTTAAGTCTATTATGAGGAACATTAACAATATCTGGTTCTGGATACATAGTTAAAGATTCTCCTATTATAAAATGAGCCGGAGTAAGATAACTAAAATCATTCACGTCTGATGCAGACACTGGCAAAAGAGGGCGTGAATTCAACACAGCTTCTATCTCAGTTAAAACAGTATTTAATTGCTCGTATGTTAAAATATTATTTTTAAAATTCTTTTTAAATGGTACTTTGTACTCTTAACTGCAGCCTCCCAAAGACCTCCAAATGTAGGTGAATAACTTGGAATGAAGTTAAAATTAATGCCTTGCTGAGCTGCATATTCATGAACCTTGCTCTGGTGGTCTTTGGAAGTCTGCAAGTTATAAAGCTCAACCAATTGGTTCCTTGCGCCTTTAAATGTACTAGCATTATCACAGTGGATCTCAGTGGGCAACCGCGTCTTGATATAAGCCTTTTTAAACATGCAAGGAAAGTGTTGGTAGTTAGATCTGAAGCCAATTCCAAGTGAATGGCCTTTGTCGTAAAGCAGACGAAAACGCAGATGTAACCTTTAGGGGAGAGTCCTACAGTACCGACACCCTAAGGTTTATCAACAATAAAATCAAACTACCTTAGGCTATATGTATAAAACCTCCTGATATGTGTAAAGGAACTCTTGTGCTGTAAACTTAAGTGATAAAATACCGGTATGTTAAGAAATAATCAACTTTATTATTGTATTTATTAAAAAAGGAACAATCAGCCTTAAAAAAATTGGCCTCCAGTACCGGCCAGAAAATATATGCCCATTTTTATAATGCAAATATCGCAAATATATTGGTTTGACAGCTCTGATACATTCGCACAAGCCTCGTAGACCCAAACCTTGCAATTTCCACACTGTATCCAATCCTCTTCATGAGCCTCAAGACACAAAAGACAAAATGTCTTTTCCTCAGACGGCCTGCAGGGAGGAGGTAAGTTTTCTTTATCTTTTTCTTGGTTTTTTTTGCTAACGTCTCTTCCTGAAACCAAACTTTTACCTTTCTTGCTAACATCTTTTCCTGAAAGCAAACTCTTGCCTCGCTTGGCTGATTCGACATTTCTTTTACCTGCTTTTTTCTCTTCCAGCATCATTTTATATGGAGAACTTGTTATGATTTTTCAGCTTTACGACGTCGGGCAGTAGTTTTTTTTTTTTGAAGCATCTGGAACCGGGTAGAGTTTTCTATAACTATTGTTTTTAAACTGTCTATGGATTGGTCAATGCAAGTTTTTGTTTGAAATTAGAATTGTTGAGACAAGTCAATTTGAGGCACGGAATCAGTAGCGGCAGTCTGAAACTCGGATTTCTTAGAAGTTGTAGGTACTTTGGGGTACAGAGGCGGAGGCAGCAATTTGGAATTCAAGTTGTTGAGAATCTGAAGGAGTCATTTCACTGGCCGGTACAGGAGGACAATTTTGTGGCCGGTACTGTAGGAAACGGAATAAAATGTTATGTTAGATCACAAACAAAAATGTATATAATAAGGTTGATTTGAAACATATTTTGTAATAGCTATATAAAAAGCCAATACATACCAGGTCTGAGTTCTTTTGAACTTGTCCTCTAAATACCAAAATTCATCCCCAGAACTTTAATTCTGTCGCGTACGTCTGCCAAGCGCAACACAAATCTTTGCACTGACAGTAAACAAGTTGCGACAGGTTGGTGCCACGCGGGACATATGTCCTTGGGAGCAAGTATTACAATAATGGCGGTAGGTCACAGCGTCATCTATGAAAAGTTACCAGAAATTACAACTGGCCAGTACTGGATGCTGGCCGGTACTGTGGGACTTTCCCCTACCTATTATTGCTCGCCTCACACGCGAGTTTTTTATATTGATTGGCCCAGCGAAATCGACACCGACTTTCTTAAAAGGACTGCTGGTTGCAATCACTCTGTTGGCAGGCAAGGATACCATTAGCTGTCTCGAGGCATGAGCCTTTTGTCGGAAACAAACTATACATTGGTGAGTGATTTTCTTTATAACTCTTGGACCATCAATTATCCAAAGTTTTTGATTTAAGTTTGACAGCAAAAGTTTAGGTCCAGCATGAAGAAGTCTTTCATGCTCCTTTCTTATAATAAGATATGTAATCTGAGAACCTTTAGGTAATAATACAGGATGTTTTTGCTCAAATGGAATATTGGCATAATGAAGTCTGCCACCTACTCTTAATAAACCTCGCTCATCCAAAAAGGGATGTAGGCTCTTTAGACTACCCTTAATACTTGAATTATTTATTATTAAATCTATTTCTTTTTTATAACGAATTTGTTGCTCATGTTTAATTATCAACAATAAGGAATGCTTTAGCTCAGTGCTAGTTAAATATGGATGACTAATTTTGGTATTTTTTGATTTAACATTGTTATAAAACTTGAAAATGTATGCTAACACTCTAGTCATTTTATTAATATCAGAAATGTTGTACAATTTATCAAAAGTGTCGTTGACCTCCTGAGAAGCTGACGCCTGATCGCTGGAGATCGCTGAACAAGATTTCATCTCAGGTACATCAAGAGATGGGTTGAAATTGGGAGCAAATGAGTACATGCCGTCACGCAGGAACTGTGGACCATGCCACCACATATCGCAGCTACTTAAATCTTGAGGATCGACACCTCTGCTGATGAGGTCAGCAGGGTTGTCCCGCGTGTCGACATATCTCCATGTCCAGTCAGCTGTTAGCTGGTTAATCACATTTACTCTGTTTGCGACATAAGCTTTCAAATTAATTGGATCTTTGCTTATCCAAGCTAGAGCTATTTGCGAATCCGAGAATAAATAAACACCTTTAATATTAATTTTAAGCATAAGCGTGCTGTGAGCTGTGAACCCTCGCTACTAATTTTGAAAGCAGTAGTGCTGCATTTAGCTCTAGGCGCGGCACGGTCAGACTCTTATTAATTAGCGGATTAATTCTTGATTTCGAACAGTTGAGCTGGAGGCATCTGCAAAGCCAATTAATTGTACAGTGTCCAAATCCATAACCTGAATATTTCTTTTTAAAGAAATTGTGCCCATGGAAGCTAAGCTGTGAACGAACTGAAGCCATTCTTGTGTTATGCTTTCAGGGGGGGGGAGCTGTCCAATTCACTTTGCTCAACCATAGTTTCTGCATAATAGCCTTTGCCTTTACAATGATGGAACTTATAAATCCCATTGGATCATAAAACCTACCGATGCAACTTAACATCCGTTGCTTGGTAATTTCATTGCAGTCATACGGCTGTGGGTTACTTATTTTGAACTGATCCTCATTCATGTTTATGAGGAGCCCTAAAGCCTTAAGATTATGATTTTCCTTTTGCAAATCCACACTATCAAAATGCTGGTCGCTTGAAGGAATGTCAGTCGATATACGAGCGTCATTGGAAGCCGACTTGTGTGTTTGAAACTTACCTAAACTAAGCAACTCGCGCAATTGACTTTTAGCTTCAAGGATTGTTTGCAAGCTATGGTGTGAGTAGATGACGTCATCAACATAAGTTGAATTTTTCAACATAGCTGAGGCTAAAGGAAATTGTTGCTCATACATGCATGCAAGTTCATTCAAGCAAGCCGTAGCTAAATATGTCGAGCTTTTTAAACCATATGTGACGGTATCTAGCCTAATACATTTGACACTCTCATTGGGGTGATCTAGCCACAATATATTTTGCAATGAGGTGTATTCAGAACTGACTTCAACGTTTCTGAACATGCGCCTTATGTCAGTTGTGAATGTGTATTGGCCAAACCTAAATAACATAATGATGTCAAACAGATCTCTTTGGACTGAAGGCCCATTCAGCATTAAGTCATTTAAAGATACCTTTTTGTTTGTTTTCATTGAGCCATCGAATACTGTACGCAGTTTTGTAGTTTTACTTTCTTGTTTAATGACTGCATGGTGTGGTAAAAAATAAATTGCATCTCTACTGAAGTGATATGAGTCTATGTCTACATAGTGACCATGACCTAAAGCTAAGTATTCATGAATAAACTTTTGATATTCTTTATAAAGGGATGAATTTTTGTGTGATTTCTTTTCTAGATTCAAAAACCTTTTTAATGCAAGATGGAATGAATCACCTAGTGTGTCATTTACTTCTGATAGAGGTAATTTTAAGGGTAAAACAACTTGAAATTGATTATTTTTTAACTGAACAGTACTTTTAAAAATGCTTTCGCAGAGCTGATGGCTCTGAGGTTTGCTCGTTGAAAATTTCAGGCACACTTTCTGTTTCCCAGAAATGACTTAATGTCTCACCGAGGTCTGATGTACAATCAATACATTTCAATGTTACCTTATTGCAGACCTGAGATTGGCACTGCTCTGGCAAACCTCCAGCAATGATGTGCCCGAACTGAGTGTTGATGATGCATGGCTCATGCGGGCTGTTGTGCAGCGCTGACTGCTCCTTCATAACAGGAACAGGCCTCTCCAGCGGCATCAGCACCTGAAAAACACATCAGCACCCAATAGTACTTGAATCTAACTTGGCATATAAAAATGATCATCTGCCAACTTTGTGCCTGTAAGTATATTAAACTCTGAAATGTTTAATTTAGTCTGAGGTAATTTGCACGTTATTTTGTCTACTACTTGGCAAGTAACTGTGGATTTGAACGTGGAATTTAATGAATATATCTCTATCGGTAAACAAAACCTTATTGTACTTTTCATATTAGTAATGCCAATGATGTTTGTGTCAATTTGCTTTGGTTCCAAACCTAGAACTTGCACAAGTGAACTTGTGACAAATGACAGTTGCGACCCACTGTCAAGCAGAGCCTTGACTTGCAGCTCTGACCCATTATGGGTAACAATCTTGATTTTTGCTGTGGGAAGAAGTACATCATTAGTAGTATTGCCTGTCAATGATGTGACAGGAAGTGCGTTTGCAGCAGGATCGTGATGCAATAGATTGTTGTGTTCTTGCTTGCACTCTTTGCATCGGAAATGAAATTTACATTTTCCTGAATGCGCACCTAAACATATTTTGCAAAGTTTATTACTCGTTGCAAATTGCACTCTCTCATGAGTGGATAATAAATTAAACTTTCCCAATCATTCGACAGCTAAATTCCAAATTTAATGTTTGGTATCTCGATGATGGAACCTTGGGAGGCGATGTAGAAACAGTTATAAATGACCTAACATTCTTAAAACATGAGCTTCATTCCATCGGCCTTGATCTAAACCTATCAAAATGTGAACTCTATTTAACGGACAGTACTGACAGACAACTGACACTTACAAAATTTAACGCAATAGCTCCAGAAATAAAAATTATTGAAAAAAGCTCTCTTCGTATCCTTGGGTCTCCAATCTTTGAGAACTCCTTTCCCTCTTTTATAGAGGAAAAAATACAAAATTTTAATGATGTTTCAGAAAGACTGTTCCAAATTAACATGCATTCGGCTATCACCTTAATTCGATACTGTTGTTTCGCCCCAAAATTAACATATTTTCTACGCGCTTCCCATTTATGGAAGCACACTCACCTTTTGGACAGAATGGACCAAATTATCCGGCACACACTAACCTCAATATTAAATGTGGCCTTGGATGACCGAGCTTGGGCACAAGCAACTCTTCCCATTCGTATGGGAGGCATCGGCGTCCGCAAAATTTCCAGTCTCAGTTTACCGGCTTTCATATCCTCGGTCCACGGCACTGAGAAATTAATCAGGAAAATCTTAGCTTCCACACTGATTAATTTTGATGTGCCGTGCTTCACCGAGGCTATAGATGCCTGGAAACTCGCTTGCCCGAATTCAAATCTACCCGATAACCCACTTTCCCAGAGACGGTGGGATGAGCCACTCTGCAGAGTTGTACAAGACAATTTACTAAACTCGTCTACTACTACTGCGGAGCGTGCGCGCCTGCTGGCTGTGGTTAAATGGGAGTCGGGTCTGTGGCTTCATGCGCTACCGTCGTCGAACATAGGCACTTTGCTCGACGACACTACTTTCCGCCTTGCTGCTTCTCTAAGACTAGGAGCTCCTTGTTGTTCTCCTCATCGCTGCCACTGTGGCGAAGTTGTCAACAGTTTAGGACACCACGGCCTGTCTTGTAGCCGAAGTGCGGGTCGCTTAGCGCGGCACGCAAACATTAACGACATCATCCGACGAGCTCTTGTCACCGTCGGCGTTCCAGCTGTATTAGAACCCATTGGCTTGGCACGCGACGATGGCAAGAGACCGGACGGTATGTCTTTGTTTCCTTGGAAGGTGGGTAGGCCTTTAGTGTGGGACGCAACGTGTGTCGATACTCTTGCGCCATCCCATCTTCCTAGCTCGGCTTGCTGCGCTGGCGCTGCCGCTGCGGCTGCGGAAAACCTCAAGCGGCGAAAGTATAGCAACCTTATTGGCAATTATATTTTCGAGCCGTTTGGGGTTGAAACCCTCGGGCCGTGGGGTCAGAGTGCTCATGGCCTTTTTAAAGAAATCTCAGAGCGGCTAGTTGACACTTCTCGTGACCCAAGGGCTGGTTTTTATTTTGGCCAGCGGCTAAGCATTGCTATCCAGCGTGGTAATGCCGCCAGTCTCTTGGGTACATTGCCGGTCGACAGCGTTGAGGATGAATTTTTCGATGCTTTATTTTAGTTTGTGTATAGTTTTGGTTAAGTTAATATATAATTTTGTTATTTTTATTTTAGTTAGTCTAGCAGAATAGTAAATAAAACACTTAATTGGAAAAAAATTAAAATAAATAAATAATATTAAAACAAAAAATTAAACTTTTTACAATTAAATAATTTGTGATCTGTTACCTTGCAGTACAGGCATGAAGACTGTTTTTCAGCTGCAGCATTACTGGCCACTTTAGGTCCCTGTGGCCGTGGTCCCCGCTCTTGATCTAAACTCTCCAGCGCAAGCGCCCGCCTCTCAATATATTCGAGGAAGTCAGCCAGGACTGGTTTGGTAGGTTTTTTTCGTTCCAGCTGGTAGGCTTGTGCAGTGTACAAATCTAGTTTGCGGTATAGAATGCACAACACTATAGGATCCCAGTATTTAACGCTAGGTTCAATGTTTCCTAAAGCGGCTAATTGTTGCTTTACATCAGACAGAGAGTTTCTCAGATTACTACTTGTAGATTTAGCTATTGGTTTCAAATCTATAAGAAAGTTTATGCGGTCATTAATTATTTTCTCTTCATTATTATACCTACCGTTTAATATTTTCAATGCATGACTATAACTATCACTGACCAATGGTAAGTTTTTTATCAAGTCATATGGTTCCTCTCTAACAAAACTCCTAAGATAATACATCTTTTGCACTGCGTCTAGCGATTTATTGTCATTAATCATCGAAGTAAAAACATTGATAAATAGTATGTAGTCGCTAAACTTACCCGTGAATGTTTGAATTTGCACCTCAGGCAGTTTTATTCTTGCGAGCGCAGTGGCAGAATTATTTGAGGGCTTGCCTGAGGGTGAGGAACCGGAATTTTCGAACATTTTAATTTGTTTATCCAAAACCCCAATGATGTGAAAGTATTTTGTCTCAATTTCGTTTACATCTTCTTCGTCGTCGGGGTGAAGACATAAAATTGCCTTGTTAGCTTCTTCGTAATCGTTGAATACCTGATGTGCCCGTATTCTCTTGTTCACAAGCTCTTCGATCGAGGCTGAACCGACGCCCTTGGGGTCACTAATGAAATTATTCAACCGCGTGAGTGAGGTTTTTAGATAGCCTCTTGAAGCCACAAGGCGCTTCAAATCTGGTTCTGCCATTGCACTCGCAAACACTTGAAACTGTTACTGACACAATTATCTGCAGTAATTACGATTACTAAAATTACTTAAATTAGCTAGAAACTAACAGACAAAGGGATTATAAGAACGTAAAACAAAATGTTTGTTCGAAAATACCACGTAGCGTAGGTCGTAGGAAAAAACTCGTTGCGTCGCTTGTTTTCGCTAATCGCCTTGCACTTGTCGCGTCGTGATTCGCCGATTCGTCTTGCTGCAACGATTGACCGGATCACCTGTCTCGTTCCTACGCGCAGGAAATCATATTGCTTTCTCAGTCGCGCTTGCCCGCGCTGCGTTTTCGTCACGTCGGAGATCGCTGATTCGTTGACGACGAGTCGAAACGAAGTTAGACGAAGTGTGCACGATGTCCAAACGAATATGTTTCATCAACTCAACCTTCTTGTGTCTGAAGAAAAAATGTCCGCTATAGGAATCTTGCTCCAACTTCACAAATCGCAAATTCTGTTGCCTCCTCCTCTTCAAAATCCAGAAGGACCATGTACAAGGCTGATAGCAGTGGACTATGGGGAATGTTGCTAGGTTGCTGGTAGGGCAGGAGGGCTTCAGTATTTGGTGAAGTAAAACTCTGGAATTACAGACACGTCCATTTATTGCACCGTCGTGGTTGGAAGAGAGCGAAATACAGTGCTGTTTCCACAGATAATAAAAACGTCAAATTTACATTAAAGATAATAAAACATTACATTGAAATGTTGATGTTGGTGTTGCCAACAAATGGTATGCTAGCATTTGTTTGCCACAGGTCGTTTCTGAACTCCGTAAAGAAGACCGCAACCTCCATCACGACAATGCGAGTTCTCACACCGCGCACAGAACAAAAGGGTTTTTAGAGCAAGAAAACATAGAATTATTAGACCATCCGCCGTACAGCCCAGACCTAAGCCCTAATGATTTCTATACTTTCCCTAAAATAAAGAATAAATTGCGTGGTCAGAGATTTTCATCACCTGAAGAAGCTGTGGACGCCTACAAAACGGCTAATTTGGAGGCCCCAACTTCCGAATGGAATGGTTGCTTCAATGATTGGTGCCATCGTATGGAAAAATATGTCAATTTTCGCGGAGAATACTTCGAAAAGCAATGAATACATTTTTAAATAGTAGGTAATGTTGTGTCACTTCCTTGATTCCCGAAATTTTCAGTGCCACTCTCGTACCAGGGTGTCAACACTAGAAGACGACACTGGTTTTGACGCCCTAGTTGTTCGCAAAGGTCTTTCGTCACTGGCATAGTACCAGGATATCATAACTCGAACAAGACTGACGCCAGTGAAGTACCGGGGTATCACAGCACGACTTACCGCATCTGAAGAACCAGGGAGTCATAATTAGGAGATGACAGTAGTTTTGACGCCCTGGAAGCCAATTTTCGCGCAATTCGGATTCATTATTGTCGCTCGATTCGTACTTTTCACTCGTTAAAATCGAGTTGAGCTATTCTCGCCACGTCGATTCGAGCATATCTCGGAGGAAAGCCACGCGATATGCCCTCGTTTACATGCGACATGCATAGAGTGGTGGAGACCAGTCGAAACGGCCATGACGTCATTTCGAGGGGCGTTCGAACGTCAAACAGTCAGTCAGTCATGATTGTGTCAATTGCTAAAGAAATTTATAAATATTTTTAACAAAATGTTTTACGTGTTCATAAACATCACAGAAGACGCTGCAATCGCCACGACAAGGAAAACACATACGAAGAAATCTTCAGGCCTCGTAGAAAGGTCTATCGCGTGGCAATCATTACATACGCGGTACCACTCCAAGATTTTTGAGCTGCAGTGCTCACCATCCTTCTGCATATTTCCCAATATGACCCACACATAGTTAGAGAAGGAGCCAAAGCCAAATCAGTACTAATGGAGGGACGTTGCTGAAGCTGTCGCGGATGAAGTCGAGCACTACTACACACTTTAAGGTGACGTAGCGAGATAAACGTGCTTTTTCTTTTTAGCGTACCTTTCTTACCGTATGACATCCGTACCTAATCTTTTAGTGTATGTTTTTTGACTATATGATCTAGTATCCTGTAAAAGGAATACACGATACGATGAAATTTTCTCGATACAAAAAAATCGCAAAGTTCTATCTATGATTATGATTTTTTTAGCCTCAAGGCGCGATGCGTATGTATTATTAAACATAGTTTACTTTAAAACATTGATTATAATTGTATCTAAGTTTTTGTAAAACAGTTTTTGTTTTAATAATACTTTTCATTCATAAAAAACGGCGATTCGTTTTGGCACATACGTTATTTTATTCCAAGCGCACACACATTATCGCCATCTCTTCTTTTGCCTATCATAAGTAGTGTCATCACTCTCGTTCGTTCATAAATCAGTCGCCCAGTAGGGCTCATCGACGACGAACCTTTGTCACTTTTTTACAAATCGGTACGATCCAAATTACGTTTTTTAAATATTTGTGTTCACAGAAAAAGGTAGTAGTTAAGCATTTTGCGGTAATGATTTAATTTAATAAGTGTTGGCTTTCCAAATAACTTTGTATTTCGAATGTATATGTGTCTATTTTTGTGACTGTGAACAATATAACATTCTTTTTCTATTACCATTTAGAGACGACCTAAATTATGTATGAAAATGGGAGGAACCATAAACCAAAACTGAACAGTACCTTCAAGGTTAGGAGTGCCTGCACAGGGCAATTAATTTATCCATTTTGCAAGAATGAAATACCAATAAGATGATGATAACAGTAAATCGAATTCACCACCTGCACTAAAGCATTACAGCAACAATCTATTCTCACTTTGTAAAGTAATATTGAGTAAACACCTTATTTTCTAGAGAAGAACGTCTGTTTTATCCCAAAAACTTATAATAATCATTCATTTAGAAATAAAATAAAATATATAATTTGTTTTTTGGTTTGAAGTATGTCAACAATATATCTATATGTCAAGTACTGTCACTTCAAATGCAAGAGCACAACGAATGAATGGAGTAGCTTTAGAATTGTAAAAAAAGGTGAGGTTTTACTTGACAGCAGCCCAAAGAAGGGTAATGATTTAAACAGGCTGTGTCAAACGCCGAACTAGTTTAAAAAAATATCATTGGCATGTAAAAGTGTTTGTACAAACCTACTTACAGAAATAAAAACATTTATCGTTTATAGCAGAATTGAAGTTTTATTGAAAATATAAATTTTAATTTCATATATCAATCAATCAATCAAATCAGTTTATTTCGGGCTACAAAGACCCAAATCATAATACCATACTGACTATCATACATACAAATAAAAACCACGTAAACATAACTATTGTACACGAAGTGATGGCGACATGTTGCGCTGCGTAGTATCGCGTAGCCTTTCGCGGAATCGCCGATACACGACACCCTTCGGCCAAAACTCTTCCTTGAGGAAGGTCTCGATTTGATGAGTTGGAACTCGGACCACGAATGACTTGAAGTTCGTGTTGTGGTACGGTTCCAACTTCTCGACCCTCAAGGTCCAGTTGGCCTCAACCTTCGTGGTGTAATGTAGACGGGGCACATAGAGCTGCGTCGTTAGTGTAGCTGGACGCAGCAGCATATTGAGTCCTGCTAGCGCGGTCCCACACTGGTTCCGACTACGAAGCTTCTTCCTCTTCTTCCTCTCTACCTTCACGAAGCCATCCTTGTCAGACACGTGGCCTGAAGCCGGGCCTAGCTGTTTCGAACCCTATGTGTACCGTGTTTGATACCTAATCATTAGCAGCCGTTGCCACTGAGCCACCACTGCTTCTCGATATCTAATTGATATCTAATCAAAGGTCTACAAGAGTGTTTTCTGAAAACATATTGGCTATTAATAATTTTTCATTCCTACAAGATTTTATGGATGATCAAAACAATGGTGTTTTACTCTGTTTTGAATAACACTAAACATACTTTTATAATGTTATGAAGACTGTTTAGCAAATTATTTGTGTACTCCATCTCTGAATTACCCCTAACCCCAAAATAACTGTAATGAAAAATAATATTAATAATTAAAATTTTTAATTTCATTTTGTAAATCTACATATTAATACGTGAAGCGAAAACTTTGGATCCCTTTTTACGAAAATTGGGTGGAGGGAGGAGTAAGAAATTTCGCACACGTATCTATACTAATATTACTAGCTTTTGCCCGCGGCTTCGCATGCGTGGATGTCGGAAATTAACGCAAGGGTACGTACTACCGCGGTAAGAATGTGTTAATCCAGGTTATATAGGTAATATATAATCTGTGTGCCATTTTAGATCCAGATCCATTCAGCCATTTTTGCGTGATTGAGAAACAAACACCCAGTCATACATATTTTCAGAGTAAGAAGACTGCGACATAGAGCTTGGTTTAGTTGAATATAAGTCTTCCTGGTGTTTCTTAAGGCTCCTATTTTACCGATACAGATACTCAATCATTTACCAGACATCGAACATAGTTATAGGAATAGTACTTTTGCCAGTGGCTTGGCCCGTATAGCTGTCGGAAAATATCACCCGGGAACCTACAACCGGGATAAAGTAGGTATCCTATCTGTTACGTATCCATGATATAATATATCTTTGTGCCAAATTTGATCTAAATTCGTTTGGCCGCCTTTGCATCATTGAGAAACAAACATCCAAAAATCTAAGCATCTAAGCCATTTCGCGGTCTCTTACATAAAATAATACTATTAGGTTTATTTGGAGTATAACGAACACAAATGATATTCGCATTTACTATGAAGCCAAAGTAATATGAATTACAATCCTGTTTATCCTGCACTACCCGACCGCTGCCAACGAAAGGACGGGACGCGAATTTACAAAGGCTATATTTTAGTCACGAGTCAGACTCTAATCAGTGAGCTTTTGTTTCTGAATATTACTCGACAATACCTAGTCTATCTCAGTAAAAAATTGGCTCAAATAGACTAGCTTTTTGTTTTGATTTTTTCAAAGATAATGCACGGACAAAATCTAGTACCATTTCAGTCACGCGTGGACGAAATCCCATCCATGGTTAATACCCCGACTCAGAGTACCCCGACTCGGATAGGTTAGGTTAGAAGGCTAAGGCGGGAGCGAAGCGGAGCGGAGCTCCCGCCTTAGCCTTCGTGGTTCTTTTTTTTTAAACCACCCAGAAATAGGTCAACCTATCTTAGCGCAGGTGGTAATCAGTTACATTCATATTAATTTTGAATACATATTAATCAAATAGATAAGCTTCAATGATAGGTTGATAGTTACATGGCAACTGTTATCATTTTAATTGCTCGTTTCTATTATGTATTTGATAAACAAAAATAAAACGAATTAACAAACGAGAAGTACTTTTATTAGGTAAAGAACACTACCCACTTGTTGCGAGTATAAATTTAAAAATATCTCGCCAAAAGTTTAGCTATTCGAGTGATATGTATTATATAGAACTAGATTTTGTCCGTGCATTTTCTTTGAAAATATTAAAACAAAAAGCTAGTCTATTTGAGTCAAGTCTTTTACTGAGATAGACTAGGTATTGTTGAGTAATATGCATGAACAAAAGCTCATTGAAAATACGCGGACGTGACGAATGTACGCCCGCCAGCCGTTCTGCCCCCGCTTTTTAAATCTCTGATATCTTCTAAGATATTCATTTAAATTGAATTCTGTAAAAGGCCATATTGATTTATATTAAATGCAAAATATACTTAAGGTACTTAATCGGATAAGCATTTATGCTGTATTGCTTAAAATTGCTTCGTAAATAAGGCATTATTGCTCGTAAAAAGTAAAAGATAAAAAATGGTTATTGTGGGTTATCCCTAAGAGATAGACATATACCATCGCGTATTTTTTTGTAGACCTTTTTAAGGTGTACAATACTGTAGTACATTATTTTGATATATTTCGTAGGGTTCAGCCAGCGTTCACAAAGTAAGCGCAAAAAAAAAATGTGTTTATTTATGACATCACATTAGAAACCTCTAAAATTATCAGCGTTTCTTTACTGTATTATGCATGATATATACATATAAACCTTCCTCTTGAATTATTCTATCTATTAAAAAAACTCGCATCAAAATTCGTTGCGTAGTTTTAAAGATATAAGCATACATAGGGACAGACAGACAGCGAAGTGACTTTATTTTATAACTAGCTGACCCGTGCCCACTTCGTTGGGCGGTAAACATTTTAACTTGTGATTAAATTATGAGTGGGGTTTGGTTAGGTTAGGTTAGGGTTACGTGTCAGTAGATACGTAACCCTACCCAACTGTCACCCACCGATCAGAATGAAACTTTGCACATCGATATAACACTAAAAAATATTGAACCCGTGTTTTTTTACTTTTCCGGAATCCAATTTTTAGGGGTAAAAACCACCCCTTAGGTTTATAAGGGTTGTAACGGTTTGTGGGGATAAGTTATATTAGGGTTAAGGTGGGTTAGCCTATTTGTGGTCAAGATCGTAATGTGCTGATGAAAAGAAGTCGAATAAACTCACTCTACCCAGAGTTACGTGGGTTAGCCTACTTAGGGGTTATTAGGGGTGGTTTCTACCCCTAAAAAGTGGATTCCGGAAAAATAAAAAAACACGGGTTCAATATTTTTTAGTGTTATATCGATGTGCAAAGTTTCATTCTGATCGGTGGGTGACATTTGGGTAGGGTTACTTGTGAGTTCTATGATTTATTTCCTGACTGCCAAAAGGAGGGTTTTGTTTTTATTGCATATGTATGTATGTATGTATTTGCATGCCACGTTGGCTATATAACCGGATTTCAAATGAGTGAATGAAATGATTATGATTGAATAAATTATGTTAAATTTAATTATTCAAAACATTTCTGTATACTATATTAGATGTAATGCTATTATTTGGTACCAAAATATATTGTCTTTCAGGAGTTCCAACCCAAGATAAGCCAACATGTGTCCATGGGAAAAACACTACTTTCTCAGGTCAATGCCCACCAGAGAGAATGTTTGACCCTAGGACTTATTTATAGTGAGGGCAAAAGAGATTTTGACGGGATACTGTAGCCTTTTAAACGGTATGGGTAAATCCGTCGGAATCATGGGTATCCGCGGAATATAAGCCAGTTGTCCCACTGCTGGCCCTGTGAGAATGGTCGCCACGATTATATTCTCCCACAACTCTTTTATAAGCAGTCATTACACAGCAGCCAGCAGCCATTACACATGTTGGGGGGCTCAAGTTTCTTAATAGCATGATAGGAATGCCAACTTTTAACATAACGTCATGAGGAGGTAGGCCAGAAGGGCTCAAAGAATTAAAAAATTCTTGATGATAGTGCACTGTATCCTCAATATTACACACCGTATCAATGGACTTATAGTGTTTGACTTGACCGGGAATTTTCTCTAAAATCAGTTTATTTATCTCATTCACTATATCGTTTCTAGGAGACACTATTGCCCTGGAACAAAGTCAATGATAATCTCTTTCCAATAAATTTTTAAGACCGGGATAAAAAGCGTCTATCGGATGTTCTAACCTATGTAATATGTGACCTAATCTATCGTCAAGGTTAATGTCATCGCTAGACGCTAGTGCTGTTGGTGCTACCAACAGTAATAATTTTTCCTTCTTCAAGATTTAGTAGTTGATGCGGAAAGTCGTTATCGTAGTTGTCGCTCAAATAAGCTCTCATGTTTGTTCGTAAATTGAGAGTTTCGATGAAACTCCATAAGTAAGATGATTTTAAGCATGCCCTGAACATCGGCGCGTGTTCCTTTTGTTAATACAGCCAGTGTTTGCCGAAAATCACCCGCAAAAACAAAACTAAAACCACCCATAACAGCATCTGAGTTTCTGAGGTCTTTAAGCGTTCGGTTTACTGCTTCAACATGAGCTCTATGACTCATGGTACATTCGTCCCAAAATAAAGATGTCTAGTTTTCCGAGCGGTCCATTTTTAAGTATGGAGCATACTGACTGTTGTTCCAATGATACTGTCAATGGTAGCTTAAAGGTGGAGTGTGCAGGCTGTTTTCCCATCATTTAATAGAGTTGCGGCAATCCCTGAAGAGGCAACAGCTAGCCCATTTTTCCCGGATTGTCTGACTTTTGCCAATACCAAATTTGCGAGGAATGTTTTCCCAGTGCCTCCTGGGGCATCTAGAAAAATTTTTTTTACCCCTGTTATTTATAATACTGTCCTAATAGCATCAAAAGTTTGTCATCTATGGTAAATGGATAAAACGTCCGTACAAAGCATGTTCTAACGCGGTTCGTAAATGGACGGCGGCATTTTGCGATTTAGTAATTTTGTATTATCTTCGAAACCATTTAACCAATTGACATACTGTTTCGGGCAAATCGTATCTCTATGATGTCTTTGTGATCATAATAATATTTTTTTCGATAAGGTCTAATATTTTGTTGGTTAAAAAATCGTCCAAAGGTAAGTACGTCGAAAAATACTTTTTTTAACACATAAAAGCTACTATATTTGCTAAATTATGAAAGATAGATATATGGTGTTGCGGACTCTTTTGTAGAACTATTCAAAGCGGACCAGGTTGCCATACATTGTTTTGAATTATATACAGCTGTTACGGCAGCGCATGCAAATAACTCTGTTGTAAGAGCAATTTTTTTCCGCCTGGCTAGACAAAAATTGAGATAGTTCGGCTAATATGCATGATATCTTTATAATTTATAGCCTATAGCACTCACGAATAATGTAGCTTTCTACCAGTGAAACAATTTTTAAAATTGGTTCATTACTTCCGGAGATTACCCCCTACATACAAACTTACAAACAAATGTTACCTCTCTAAAATATTAGTATAGATAAAGCTGAAGAGTTTGTTTGTTTGATTGATTTTACGCGCTAATCTCAGGAACTACCGGTCTGAATTGAAAAAATCTTTTTGTGTTGGGTAGCCTATTTATCGAGGGAGGCTATAGGCTATATAACATCACGCTACAACTAAGAGGAGCGGAGCAGTAATGAAAAATGTTGCAAAAACGGGGAAAATTTATTCCTTTTGAGAGTTTCCGTTGCGTGCGCTGCGTAAACGGTTAAAGTAACGCAAAAATTATGTATGACGGAATTGTTCCTTTTAAAAAGTTCTAAAAAAAAGTCTGTGAGAGCATATGTCTATCTTTTAAGGTTGACTCACTATAACTTAAAAGGAGCGAGCAGCAACGAAAAATGGAAGAAAAGTAGCAGGCAAATCGATGCGACGGGAAGGGTCAGGGGAGCAAAAATTTGACGCGGACGAAGTCGCGGGCAGAAGCTAGTAGATTATACAGAGAAGAAGTGACGAATGCTAATGGTTCTTTTTGTGTAGATTTGTAAGTATATATCGATGTACGCGCGACGCGCTGGCGACCGCTCCTGCGACGCTGCGTGCGCGACCTCAACGTGCCCTTGAATGGGACGCTCAGTCAGTTCTACGCCGCACATGAAGGACACGCACGTCGTCACCTTCACAATTATTCGCAAAATCAACTAATTATTGCACGCGCGCACCCTATAAGAATAGGGGATAGACCTCTGAACGTTGTGTGCTTGTGTGATTTGGTGATATGATATGATATACCCGAGGACGCACCAGATTGTTGGAGTCCCGCTGAAGGCGTTACGTTGGTGTGTACAACTAATTTGCATGAAACTGAATTATTTCTCCTGGCCTCTTCCTTTGTAAACCTCCCTTCGCTCTCCGCAGAAATTTTGAGAATATTACAGATCCAGCACCCGCGTGGTGAAAAATAGTTTATTTGAATATTTTAATTTAAAGGAATTATTTCCACCAGCTAATATTTTTTTTTTAAATTATGCGTAAGAATACATTATTTTCAATAAATAACACGTTACACACACTACTATTCATTACCGTGTATTTAATAATACACACATGCATAGATATTCTTTTGGTTATGGTCCAAATCTGTGGTCTATAGTCTTACTGAATGTCAAGTATAACCATAGGTAATAATTTAATTTTATAGATATATAACCTATTTCATTTTTAAATCTATGATCATATCGAGAATATTTGTCTTTAATATTATCTGTCTATAGTGTTACTGAATGTCAAATTTAACCATATTATTTTTTTATATTCTTTTATTTCATCGTATAAACATATAAATTGTATTTTTTAATATTAAAATAACAAAAATAAGCTACCGGCGGTCAGGGCTCGAGAGAAAGGAACCTCCTGACAATACGAGCCGTATCCAGAAGTACCGCTTTCTGAATCAAGCCCTTGATCCAGCTGCCTAACGAGAGCCTCTTCAGAAGTGTTGGTCGAGGCTCTTGGCTATCAAGCCGTTGGCAGTGACGACTATTGGCACAATGATCGCTGAATCCACATCCCACATGTCCACAACCTCGCGAGCTAAGTCAAGATACTTGATCTGTTTATCTTTCTCAGCTTTCACGAGGTTCTCGTCATGTAGGACCGTTATGTCAACAATCATTGTGCGCCACTCTATTCGATCCTCCACCACTATATCAGGCTTATTTGCAACAATAGTCCTGTCAGTGATGATGGATCGATCCCAGTACAATGTGATATTTCCATTTTCGAGAACTGGGTCGGGCACATACCTGTAGTTCGGCACCTCTGATTCCACAAGACTGTATTTTAGAGCAAGTTGCTGGTGGATAATCCTGGCAACTAGGTTGTGCCTATGCAAGTATTCTTCTTTAGCTAGACGAGAACACCCGGAAATTATGTGTCTAATTGATTCCCCTGGACGGTGGCATGCCCGACAGATCAACCGTGCCATCTTTCACAATAAACCTCCGGTAGTTGTTCGTCATCATAACTTCGTCCATAATTGCACAGACAAAACCTTCGGTTTCCCCAAAGAGGTCACCGAAACGCAGTCAGGCTACGGACGCTAGTAGATCTACATCGGGTCCATGTAAGGCCCGGAAATAACGTCCGTGGAGCTCCTTACTCTGCCATACCTTCATGCGGTCATTAGTGTCGAGTATTACAGGTTTGCGCCAGTTCTCGTTAGCCGAGGAGAGCGGGGTGAGGCCCTTGTCCACTGCGACCACATTTTGATGCATCCCCACGTCAGTTTGAAGGAAAAATTCCCTGAGACTGCAAATCTCGCGGTTGTGGAGGGTTTTAGCGTTTAAAAAGCCTCGACCTCCACACTTTCGCAGGATATACAGTCTCATTACCGATGACCCTTCTGTCCAGGGCATCGAGTTCGGTTTGAGTCCATTTTCGTATGCCGAAAGAGTACATCAAAACCGGCATGACCCAATTGTGAAGGCGCGCACCTTGTTTCCGCCTGATACAAGACTATTAAAAACTTTCTTCAGGCGGCCAAAGAAGCGCTCCTTCAACGATTGCTTCATGTCAGTAACATTGATGCCCAACGCTTCTGACATATGCAAATACTTATAGGTTTCGTGTGCGGAGAGGGTTCGGAGGTTTATGGAATCCGAGATTTGGGTTCCCACGGATTCCACAATCTCTCCTCGCTTTACATGCATGACCGCACATTTGTCCACACCAAATTCCATTCTGATGGCGCTACTGAAGGTTTCAGTAGCTCCATCAGCTGAAAATTGTTGGGGGCAAAGAGTTTTAGGTCATCCATGTAAAGGAGGTGAGATATAACCTGACCACCTCTCCTCATCCGATAGCCTATGCCTGAATCCTCCAGCAGTGTGCTTAGTCGATTCAGGGCTAAGCAGAACCAAAGCGGACTCAAACTATCACCCTGAAATATGCCTCGCTCGATCCTTATCGGTTCGCTGTTCCCTTGGATATTTCGATATCCTGGATAGCGAAGGACCGTCCTCCACTGCCTCATACATGAAATCAGGAAGGTGCGAAGAGTTGCATCGACTTTATACAACTCCAGCACCCTCATGAGCCATGTATGTGGCACCAAGTCATAGGCCTTCTTATAGTCTATCCAACATATCGACAGATCCTTTCGGGAACGACGAACTTGTTGGCTACTGGTCATATCAATGAGGAACAGCTCCTTAGTACCTTATATACTTATTATTATTACCTCCTTTTATATTTATTATTATATATATATTTTTCACTTAATAATGTAATTCTATTCGAATGAAGCACGGTCGAATTTCAACCAATGGGCGACTAGTGATCGCCCATTGGTCGAAATTCGACCGTGCTTTAAATACTGAAATTGTTTAGTATATATTTTTAATTAATTTGAGTTAATCAATCTCGTATTACCCAACATCCGTACATAAATATTAGCTAACTTTTTCCCACGACTTCGTCTGCGTAAATCTTACGTTACGCGGACGCAGGTGAAGTCGCGGAATAAATAGGGTTAATGGGTAACGAATAAGGTTTAGTCGTGAAATAGTTACAGACAGACAGAGTTAGTTTCGCATTTATAATATTACGTATAGATAAAGAAGATAACTTCTTGCTGTAAGATAGTTTTATGGCTTATAATTAAATATTTGTATTATTTGTCTACTCCATCGCACGCTATGTGCAAAAATTTCATAGACCGACTAAATTAATGCTACTTTCACGTACTTTTTTCGAAGATGTTTCCGTCTCTACCTTGCTATTGTAGTTTGACAGATGTGCAACAGTAACAGGAATAGTGCTTACAGCAAGGCTATGCTAAATTAGTAACGTTTTTTATTTCGAGACATTTTCTGTCATTAGTTCAACTTTTGGCCGCTGATTTTCCTATTCTCTATAAACTCAGATATATGTTCAGATATAAGTTTGTGGCGGCCGGCCACTTTAGGTTGACCCGCCATAAACCACGCCCATCATACTATCATTCACTTTCAAGGTGGGACCTTAAGTACCTACTTCATCATTGAGGTTCCTGCGCTGCAAAAGTCCATCGTCCTTAGCCCAGAATTGTTCTCGGCTTGTGTTGAGTTTACATGTTACAGTGAAGCATGACTAAACCCAAGTGTGGTGTGATAATAATTCTGTTTTTGTGGTTTATTCTGAATATATGTAAACTAGTCTTTGGTGAATTTTTGTAAAGGCTCTTTTGTCACCTATTATTATTATCTTACAACAGGGTCATCTATACTGTGGAGAATATTAAAGACATTTCAAACAATAATTCTTTCTTTATTGTTTTTTTTCAATATTAAACAATACTGTGCATAAACAATACATTATAAGAATCACTAGTTTACATGATTATTCGGTATCATGTGTGGTATGCTGTTCAGTAGCCCGCTTAAGAATCGCTGAATCTGTACACGTCTTGCCCAAAGTCTACATGAATGTGGACACATGGTCGTACAGCAGTTTCACCACAAACAAATTGAATTTTGTGTTCGACAAGACCGCTTGTCCTTCAGGTAGGAAATTTGTTTACATAAATATTAACAATATTTTCAGACTTCGTAATGTAGCTGGAACACATATGTATATAGATACAACTTTGTCGTTGGAACGGTTGGACGCAAAAGCTATACTAAGAGCCAGTGATTCGTTCCGGTCCTTACGACAATCACGCTTCGTCTTCTCCATCGTGTTAGGCTTTAATGTTATTTAGTAGTTATCAGTTTATTCATTGGCAGACATTCTGTTTAAATTACATTACATGTATAGGTAGATAACCAATGTAAACAATAAAATATGACTTTAATTTGACGTGATAAAACTCATGACATTTACAAATCAGCATCTTTCTATAGGCGGCCATGCATTCTGTTGTAACAAATACAAAGGAGAATTTATTTGAATATTTGTAATTAAATAAAAATTGATTAACGCAATCAAGCATATATTGTAAGTAAATAGCTTTTTCCAGCGGCTTCGTCCGCGTATTACACTTACAAACCTCTGGATTCACCCTATCTATCGGTGAAAACTGTGTTAAATCCTTTGCGTAGTTTAAAAGATCTAAGCATGTAAAGAAGATTATCTAGAAATTGAAACTCACGCCATCTATTAGGAATTCATAGAACTAACCAATGAACACACACATTGTATGTACTATAAAAAACATTTCATTTGCAAATATTGAGACCAGTAATTGACATAAAAACTATCCTATCTTTTAAGTTGGATCAAACTGCACGCGGTCTGCAAATTTTATTAAAATCGGTTAAGTAGTTTAGGAGTCCATCCCGGACAAAAAACGTGACGCGTAATTTATACATATTATTAAGATAATATATATATATATATTACTTTTGTACCTTACACATGTTATTATTTAAAGAAAGTTAGCTTTTAAATTTGGTATTTATAAATAAATAAACTAGGTATTATACATTAAAAACACAGCTAGTATACAGGGTTATTTGTAAAACACCGGCAACCTTTCAGGACTATGTTACTAACATCATAATCAACAACTTTTGTTCTATGACTTTTGAAAATTCATCATATTTTAGTTTATGAGATTTTCATACAAAAGTCAGCTGCCCCTAAATAGGTCAAGTTCAAGCGCTCCCGCCGCCCTAATCCCGCTCCCCTCGCTAATGTAGTATCTCTTTCTTTTGCTTCCCATAGACTGCGTAACATTTAGAGTGTTCAGATTAAATATTTTTATTTTTGTATGAAAATCTGATGAACTAAAATATGATGAATTTTAAAAAGTCATAGAACAAAAGTTGTTGATTATGATGTTAGTAACATAGTCCTGAGAGGTTTCCGGTGTTTTGCAAATAACCCTGTATATGCAAAATTTATATTACTAACAACAATACTTTACGTAAACGATACATTATAAAAATCACTAGTTATTACGAATAGTCGGAGTCATGATCGCGGGCTATCCTCGAGTTTAGAAATCGCCGGTTCATTTCACCTCTCGGGCAAATTCTTTATGTCGAAAAATGATCGTCTGGCACTCGTGTTTGATGAGACTCCTAACGCGACGCGCAGGGCGAAGTTTGTTTTCGCAAGATTTTCCCAACGTTCGTTTGGGCCTTTGTATAGTAATTTCATGGATCTCATAGGTATACAGCTGCATCATTGGAACAGCAGGACAGTCCGGTTGGAGTACAACTGCACGCATTACGACAGTTATACCCCCTCCTCTTCTTCTTCATCTTGAGAAGCTTTGATGTTATTTACCACAATAAACCGTTTACTATCTATAATCTGTTTACTTAGAATATCATTGGCAGTCATTCTGTTTTATTTAATTATTAATTTGATCAAATTGGACCGATGTAAACAAACAATCACATGATGGCTTTAATTTGACGTGACGAATATCGGTTGACATTGACAAAATGGCAGCAGTGATGTGTTCCGTTGCAGCAAATACTAAGGAGAACTTATTTTAATGTTAATATTGAAAATAAAAATGGAGTTACGAAATTAAGAATGATGATATTGATAAATGTTTATAAAATACGTATCAAATGCTGCTCAATACATTTTTCTGACTTGAAAATCATTTTTAAAGTTGGTCGAAAGTAAAATAACGATTGCGTTATAACAATAGCATCGTTATGTAAAATGGATTACATAGTGTGACGCATAATGGCAACATTTTTGTCCCTAAATTCGTAATTTACGATCGACTTGTACTTAGAATAGCTGATTTCAGATAATCTCACCATTTTATAAGCGACTTAGAACGCGAGCGAAAACAACGAATGTGAGATTTACGAGTGAAAACGCGAGAATTGCCTTCCTGGTTGTTAACAGATATCTTTGTTCATTGGCATATTACCAGGGTGTCGAAATTAGAACACGACACTGTTTGACGCCCTGGTTGCTCACAGATATCTTTGTTCACTGGCATATTACCAGGGTGTTATTAACACTAGAAGACGACACTGGTTTTGACGCCCTGGTTGTTCACAAAGGTCTTAGTCCGCAGGCATAGTAACAGGATATCATAACTTGAACAAGACTAACGCCTGTGAAGTACTGAGGTATCAAACACGACTTACGCATCTGAAGAACCAGGGAGTCATAATTAGGACACGACACTAGTTTTGAAGACCTGGTTGACCGCAGGTGTCTTTCTGCTCAAGTTTAGTACCAGGGTTTCAAAACTGGAATACGACACTAGTTGTGACGCCCTGGTTGTTCATAGATATCTTTGTTCACTGGCATATTACCAAGGTGTCAAAACTAGAAGACGACACTTGTTATGACGCCCTGGTTGCTCACTGATATCTTTGTTCACTGGCATATTACCAGGGTGTCAACACTAGAAGACGACACAGGTTTTGATGCCCTGGTTGTTCACAAAGGTGTTACTCCGCAGGCATAGTACCAGGATATTATAACTTGAACAAGACTAACGCCTGAAAAGTACCGAGGTATCATAGCACGACTTACGCAGAACCAGGGAGTCATAATTAGGACATGACAATAGTTTTGACATCCTGGTTGATCGCAGGTGTCTTTCGGCTCAAGTTTAGTACCAGGGTGTCAAAACTGGAACACGACACTAGTTTTGGCACCCTGGTTGTTCACAAAGGTCTTAGTCAGAAGGCATAGTACCAGGATATCATAACTCGAACACGATTGATGCCAGTGAAGTACCGGGGAGTTATAATAAGGACACGACACTCGTTTTGATGCCCTGGTTGTTCACAGCTATCTTTCTTCACTGGCATATTACCTGGGAGTCAAAACTAGAAGACTACACTCTTTTTGACGCCCTGGTTGTTTGTTCACAGATATCTTTATTCACTGGCATATTACCAAGGTGTCAACACTAGAAGACGTCACAGGTTTTGATGCCCTGATTGTTCACAAAGGTCTTAATCCGCAGGCATAGTAACAGGATATCATTACTTGAACAAAACTGGCGCCTCTGAAATACCGAGGTATCATAACACGACTTACGCATCTGAAGAACCAGGGAGTCATAATTAGGACATGACAATAGTTTTGACGTCCTGGTTGATCGCAGGTGTCTTTCTGCTCAAGTTTAGTACCAGGGTGTCAAAACTAGAACACGACACTAGTTTTACCGCCCTGGTGTTTCACACATATCTTTGTTCACTGGCATATTACCAGGGTGTCAATGTGCGGGATTGATCCAGGTATATTTACGGGAATTAAAAATGCGTTGCTTGATGTGAACATGCAAAATTTTATTTCTGATTCAGAAAGACCGATGTAGGTAGACGGTTAACAAATGTTAATAAATAAAAACGATTAGCTTTAATCACGTAGCCTCAACTTAATGTTGTTTGCGAATTTTTGTAGGCGCTTGCGGGAACATACCCCCGGGCGTTGAAAGCCTGCCTTTCAACCACTAAGAATCTTCAGCCTCCGGATAGATAGGCAAGGGACAAATCTTGCTGAATGATCTGCGTAACAGAACATTAGAAGTTTTGACGTCTGCAACTCTGACTACGCCGTCTGTTCCTGGATAAGTAGCAACGATCCGCCCCATTTTCCACTTGAGTGGGGGGAGGTTGTCTTCCTTCAACAGGACCAAAGAATTCAGCTTCAAGGAGCCCTTACATGCTCGCCATTTCATGCGAAGTTGGAGCTCCGATATGTATTCTTTACTCCATCTGCTCCAAAAATGCTGTCGAAGAAGCTCAATACGCTCAAATCGAGTCAGAGAATTGATGGACTGGTCTCGATAATCAGGTGATGGCAGCGATGTCATAAGACGTCCAATCAAAAAATGTCCGGGTGTGAGCGGCGTTAGATCCTCGGGGTTCGATGATAACGGCGTCAGTGGTCTGGAGTTAAAAATTGCTTCAATCTGAACCATCATGGTGTATACCTCTTTGTAGGGTAGGTTACAAAGGCCCAGCACTCTGACTAAGTGATGCTTGGTTGATTTAACACCAGCTTCGGCAAGGCCAGCTAAATGAGGAGAATATGCAGGAATAAAATGAAAGACAATTCCTTCCTTAGCCATCTCCTCGGAAAGCAAGCTGCAATTTGCCTTAAGAAACTTAGAAAGGTTATATGCACCAACAAACGAGGTCCCATTATCCGAGTAGATATAGAAAAACGTTAAAGTTATTTAATTCACTTTTCTTGGGTAATGGTTTATTATTCAGAAGTAATTTATAGTCTTTGAAAGATTGACATTGAGATAAACATATAATAACGTTTAAGGCCCGTTCTAGTTCATACACAGCAAGGGGACCGCGAATAGGTTGTTTTCTACATGCGTCAATAAAACGTAATACATAGGCTAATGTTCGCTGAAGCCGTAAAAAGTTTGAAAACCGTGTAAAATTAATTAATTCATCAAATTCATTATTATTAATTGAAACATGCAAGGCGACATCTAATTTCATTTCAGGCAAAATTGCGTTATTGAAGTTCATTAATTTAGAAGGCCAATCAGACATTTCATTCAATAAAAAACTAGGACCGGACCACCAATCATTTAAACCAGGTAATAAATTAATGTCTAACCCACGAGACAAGTGATCAGCAGGGTTTTGGTCAGTTGGAACATGTCTCCACTCACAGCCACCAGTATTCTCCAAAATCTCGGCAACCCTGTTACGAACGAACGGCTGTAATCTATTCGGTTACATCTTTAGCCACCCTAAGACAATAGTGGAGTCAGTCCAAAAGAAAGTGCGCCGCGCGCTGACTCGTAATGATGCCAGCACCTTTTGAAAGATGCGAACACCTATCAGAGCACCGCATAGCTCAAGTCTGGGTATGGTTGTCGGCTTGAGTGGCGCAACTCTGCTTTTGGCTAACAATAAGCGCACTAAAACCTGACCCTGCTTATCAACGCTTCGTACGTACAGACAAGCGCCGTAGGCGCGTTCTGACGCATCAGTAAAAATGTGAAATTCTAAAAACTCATAACAATCAATTAAAACTCGACGTGGAATATGAATTTCATTTAATTTAGGTACATTAATAATCAGTTAATTCCAAAGCTTACTAATGTCCGGTGATAGCTGTTCATCCCAAGATAGTTTTTGCAGCCATAACTTCTGAAGTAACATTTTCATAACAATTACACACGGGGCCAATAATCCAAGCGGGTCAAAAACTTGTGAAACTATTGACAGCATGTCACGCTTTGTGTTATTATAATATTGTTGGATACTACTACCCGGCCCAGAAACATGGAGGGGGTAAACGTTATAAAACTACCGCAGGCGATAGGACGCGCCCTGAACTTGCGAGTCAGCTCAGCATTGAGCACTCGGAGTACGGGGCTGTGGTCTCTGTTTTTCTTTTACTAATAAAGAAAAACAAAGATTTCGCTGCCGAATTCTCCGAGCTGTAGGGGCAAGTGCGGAACATGTGGACACTTTCCAGAATTTGTAATAAAACATTTTTTATTTCTGCATTAGTTAAGTTTTTTTTATTTTTAAGATATCACATGTCTTAGGGGATAATCAGCCTTTCTTAAACTATAATTTTAGTCTCAATATCACATATTACTTACGAAAAAAATCAACTTTCATTAAAATAGCATATTTGTCCACAGGTTTGACCAACGATTGTACCTATGTACAGTAAAATTGTACCTGTGGACGGTGTTGTACCTAGGGACGATTCACATTAATTAAACAACAAAAAACTAAATAAAACAATTACAGACTTCTAAAAAACTTCAAACAAACGTAAGACTTGTATCAAGAGATACAAATAACTTATTTGTATGCATTTCGACACTCTTCATACAAGTTTTGAGTAGATTCATCGCTATCGTGATCATTGTCTAATACGAAGCATGCCGCGCAAACGAAACCTTCACCCTCATCATCAGACTCAAAGTTATCTCTGTGTGTCTTCGGAATACAACAAATATGGTAGCTATGATTGCAAAAACTACATTGGAGCATTTGGTTTTTGTCTTTGGAATAAGTTTTACACTTCATACATCTAATGAACGACAACATCTCTTGTTGAATTATTTAAATTTTTTTTCACCATATTTTTCACTGTTTTGTTTCGAATGTGCGGTGGAAGGACCAGGTTCAGAAAAATTATTAGGGAGCAGAAGAGTTAGATGACCTTTAGTGCAGCTAGCGTCAACTTCTGAGGAACCAGATTGTGGAAGAGCTGTGGCAGCAATTGTTTTTACAGCAGCTTTTACGTTTTTTTTCTTGTTCCCTTTCTGGACTGCGATTTTTTTCTTTTCAGTTTTTTTAAATGCCTACCTAGAATTTCATCATTTTCTGGCGTGTCAGTTAAAACCCTGGTTTTTCCGGGTTTTCTTCCACGTTGAGCACCTTTTCGAGGACCAGCTTTTCCGAATAGGTGGACGGTTTCGGGTGTTATTTGTGGATTTATACTCTTAATTCTCCTGAAGTCATCTTCCCTAGCTGACGAATCTCTTTAGGAGCCAATACTTTTCCTGGATTGTGAACAGTAGAGATTCCAGTCTCATCAACATTATAAATCGATCCTGGTGGAAAGTTGTATCGTGTCATGACCGATTCTGAGTTGTTGAAGAAGTCACCGACGTTTGCCCTGTTAAAGCTAGTTGCTCTAGTTATGCTCATTGGTTCAGGTTTGCGAAGAAATAACTCCGGGAAACGAAGTCGAAAATTACGGAGCCACCCTGTTCCTGCCATTTTGTGCTTTGCCCAGTTAGCAGGCAGATTTGGTTTCTGTTTAGAAACGGCGTATTAATGAGCCAGCTCTCTACATTGTTTGGTATTTAAACCCATAATTATGTAGAAATGCAGCTTTTCTTAAATATTTGCATAGCAAAATTTCTTCTTCCCGGTAACTTTACATACTTAAAAATGGTTGACTTTGGCACTTTATACTTTTCAGCTACTTTTCTTAATGAATTGCCACTTTTTGCTTCTTTGACGGCTGCTGTGAGTGTATCGGGGCATATTACCTTTCTTTTTAAACCAGCTTTACTACGAGGCACTGCAAAAGTTAAACAAAACGACTGATCAGATGAGTAAGTAAACATTATGACACTTTTGTACCTATGGACAGTCCACAGGTACACTAATATTTTTGTCCACAGGTACAAATTCAGTCATAAAAAATAAAACTGATCTAACTTTGTGGATAAAACAGTCTTACAGACAGGGAAAACAGCACTTATTAAGCAAAAAACAACACATATCAGACTGCAAACACGATCAAACCGATATTATAAGTATTATGACAGTGAAACTCATTTGAATTATGCAGAAAAACTTACTTTTTGATGCAAAAAACTTTCATAACCGTCGTTTAGACAACCTCACAAAAAACAAACATGGCGACACGTCAAAACTATCAACCATAGACAAAGCTTTACGGTTGCGTTCAGATTAGAATTTTAGGGTTACCAGTTTCGTCGGAACCGATTGTGTCCACAGGTACAAGCGTCCATAGGAACAGCACTTGCCCCTACAGAGCTGAGCAACTCGCAATACCGGCCAGCCCGGGCATCGCTGACTTCAGCGATGCCCTCGAGGCCCCAACCGCCACCGACGAACCGTGTCAAATGGACACAGAGGATGTACCCATCCCCACTCCTTCCGACTCTGCCGCGCTCGCTCCCCAGACGGACTCGCACTCCTCTTCGTCCTCGGACGCAGAGACGTACGAGCTCGTCTCCCACACAAAGGGCAAAGGGAGCAAGCGCAAGAAAAACAAGGCGAGCAGCTCAGCCCCAGCCGCTAAAATCATAGCGGCTGAGGACTCCGCTCCTCCGTCTCGCGCCCCTACCCCGCAGGCGACCTCCGCCACCACAAACCCCCCCCACCCCGCTACGCAGGCGACCCCCGCCACCGCGACCGCGTCCATCCCCTCCACGCCGCCGGCGACCGCCGCCAATGCGTCCCCCTCCCGTCCCTCACCTTCAACCTCCGCGAAGGTTTCCGCGCCCCGCGCTAAAACTAGCGCCCCGTCCGTACCCTCTGGCTCAAACACCGCCAGGAAACTCCCTCCACCGCCCCCTGTATTTATACAGGACAAGGCCAAGTGGACGGAGGTGTCCAAATGGTGTGTTGACCAAAGGGTCAACTATACTAGTGCCCGTGCCACCCAGCACGGGATAAAAGTATCGGTCCCCACGTCAGGCGATTATCGCGATCTGACCAGGCTCCTCTCTGCCAGGAACGTGTCCTTCCACACGTATTCCTTGCCCGAGGAGTGACTGACCAGGGTGGTGATTCGCAGGATCCCCTGCGAAATCGCCACCAGCGATATGAAGGCGGACCTCGAACGACAGAACGTGCCTGTCACAGAGGTCAATCGCATGCACCGGTCCAGGCAAGGTACCGCCTTTGATATGGTCCTGGTGGTGTGCCCTCCCACAGAGGGTCACCACCCCATATTCAATGTAAAGTCCGTCTGTAACCTGTCAGGGTTAAAATCGAGAAGCCCCGTAAGTCAGGCATCATTGGCCAGTGCCACAGATGCCAACTGTACGGGCACTCAGCGTACAACTGCTACGCTACTCCCAGGTGCGTCAAGTGCCTGGGAGACCACGGTACAGCAGATTGTACCCGGCCTAAAGAACGCACTCTTTGCACCGAGCCACCTAGTTGTGTGCTCTGCAAAGAGCCCGGTCATCCGGCAAACTACCGGGGCTGCCCGAAAGCCCCCAAGTCATCTTCCCCTAAATTGGCGCAGCGTTTCGACGCTCGTCAGACTAGGGAATCCCCCTCGGCCAAACTCCCCGTGAGACTGGCCCCACAGCGTCCCTCCCAATGGCCTCTAATGAGTTCCCAGAAGGAATTCCCCCCACTGGCCTCCAGGCCTAAGCCCGCTCCCATCCCTCCATTAGAGGACCCGCGTACCCGTGCCCCCGCGCCCCTTACGCTCCCCGGTTTTCCCGCGACCGCACCTCCCGCCCGCGCCGCGGCCCCCTCCATAGCCCCTATGGCAGGACCAGTACCCGTACAGAGGAAAGATCAGGCTCCCCTTGATGCGTTTAACGTCATCACTGGGACCTTTAATACCTACAGCACGTTCCTCTCCCCGCGTGCCCAACAGATGGCCCAGGAACTAGTTGCCGCCGGCGGTAACTTGTTCCGAATCCAGTCAATTTATGCTGCGTATCCCGAGATCACGCAAGCAATCCATGTCATGAACTCCCAACGCCCCCATTATGGATAATCGCGGAATATTAACTAGACAAAAACCCCGTTCCCTAAAGCTAGGCTTCTTTAATGCCAATGGCATTCACGGCCAACGTGATGAGATCGCCACGTTCCTCCGCGACCATCACGTAGACATTTTACTCATTCAAGAGTCGTTCCTAAAACCTCACCATCGTGACCCGAAAATTGCAAACTATCGTTTAGTTCGCAACGACAGGTCACGTTGTCATAGAGGCGGCACCCTCATATACTATAGGAAGTCCCTGTACTGCATACCTATGGATACTCCCGAACTCTCCCGATTAGAAGTTTCGGCCTGTCGGTTAGCACTGACAGGTCACCAGCCGATCACAATTGTGTCGGTTTACCTTCCTCCCCAACATGAGTCAGAGGACCCTCAACTCCTCTCTAATGACCTTTCCGAACTCTTCGGCATGAGTGACTCCGTTATCATAGCGGGCGATCTCAACGCCAAACATCCTGCCTGGAATAGCACCAGGACCTCGACTAGAGGTAGGCAACTTTTTAACCTCTGTTCTACCATGAACTTTGATGTCATCGCCCTGATGACTCCCACTCACTTCCCCTTCGATACCGATCAGCTACCCGACGTACTTGATATAGCACTCCTTAAGAATATCAACTTAAGGTTGGATCCTATCGAGGCTATTCACGAACTCGACTCTGATCATCGACCAGTAGTCATAAACCTGGCCCCCCGATTAGGTACCCGCGACCCCACTCAACCCCCCGCCACTAAAGTGAACACTGACTGGAAGAAAGTAAGCGAACGCTTACAATCTAACACGTCACATCACTTAGACTCTATCCCAGATCAGTTCGACTCTGTCGCCGACACAACGGCCGCGATCGACTCTCTCACGGAGCACGTACAATCGATCGTGAACGAAAGTTCACGGGAGGTTCCAGATACGGGTGACCGTAAATGGAAGCTCCCCGACGATGTACGTGATCTGCTGACAGAGAAGAACGCGGCCGTTCGTGCCTACAGCAACTTTCCCTGTGATGCTAACGAAGCTCACATGCGTTACTAACAGCGTGCTGTAAGGACACGTGTGACTGAGCTGCGTGACGCTTACTGGGACAAGATGGTGGGCGAACTAGAGCCGACTCATCTCGCTTTCTGGGAACTTCAGAGGAAACTGAATTCCTCTGAGTTTTCCACTATGCCCCCCCTGACCCGCCCCGATGCGACCATTGCATTCGAGGATATCGACAGGGCTGAATGCCTGATAGCCTCGAAGCCCAATGCACATCCAGTTCGCAGCCAGTAGACCAAGCGTTTGTCGATAAGGTAAACGCGGAAGTCGAACGCAAAGCCTCACTCCCGCCCGTTGAAGACCTTGATCATCCCCTGCCCCCTGTCACACCTGACGAGGTGCAGGAGATCATCAAGGGTCTGAAATCTCGTAAAGCCCCCGGATCAGACGGCATCACCAACAGAGTGATCAAGCTGTTCCCCGCGCACCTGATTATGCTCATGTGTACCATCTTCAATGGTGCCTTGAGTAATAACATTTTCCCCCAAGCGTGGAAGGAAGCCACCGTCATTGGCATCCCTAAGCCCGGTAAGCCCAAAACCAAGCCCACGAGCTATCGCCCCATTAGTTTGCTCAAAGTTCTCAGCAAAATCTATGAGAGACTTATTTATAAGCGACTCAGAGATTATGCCGAAACCAAGGGCTCCATTCCCAACGAGCAGTTTGGTTTTCGAACCCAACACTCGTGTGTCCATCAGGTACACCGTATCGTCGAACATATCAATGCTGGTTTTCAGCGTGGTATGTTCACGGGCGCTGTATACTTCGATATAGCGAAAGCGTTCGACAAAGTCTGGCACAACGGCTTATTATATAAGCTGTACCAACTCGGAGTGCCAGACCGTCTCGTGCTCATCTTACGAGACTTTCTTGCGAACCGTACCTTTCGCTATCGCATCGAAGGGGCACTTTCCTCCCCTCACCCGATCCGTGCAGGAGTCCCTCAAGGCTCCGTACTAGCCCCCCTCATTTTCACGCTGTTCACTAGCGATATCCCCAGAAGCAAGAAGGCAAGGTTAGCTCTGTTCGCAGACGACACTGCCATCTTCTTCTCGGGATTTAGTGACACAGCGCTGGTTCGCTACCTCCAAACCGCAGTCGACGAGCTCGGCGAATGGTTCAGGAAGTGGCGAATCGAGGTCAATCCCGATAAAAGTCAGGCGGTCTTTTACACCCGACCGCGACGTAATCACCCCCCTCCCCGACCCATCTCAATGTTCGGCAAGCAGATCCCTTGGGCGAAGCAAGCCAAATATCTAGGTGTCATCCTCGACGAACACCTCACCTTTTCTGAGCACATAAAGCAGGCTCGCTCGCGGGCCGCTTTTGCTCTCGGTAGGCTCCATTGCGTCCTGAACAAGCGGAGTAAATTGTCTCTTCTGTGTAAGAAGCGGCTTTACACCGCTTGTATCAGGCCGATTATGACATACGCAAGCCCAGTCTGGGCACATGCCAAGCCCCGATTCATCCATAGGATGCAGACTCTCCAGAACCGTTTTCTCCGTCAAGCCACAGGCTCGCCTTGGTTTGTTCGGAATATCAATCTTCATTTAGATATGAAACTCCCGACTATCCATCAATACATAAAACGCGCTTCGAAGCGTTTCTTCGATAGGGCCGTAGCCCATCGCAACCCTCTGGTTGTGGCGGCAGCTACTTACACCCCCTCCCGTATTAGCAAAGTCCGCCGCTCGCGGCACATTCTTACCGATCCTGATGATCCCACTACTCTCCTCCAGAAGAGTCGAAAAGAGACCAGTACAGCTAGACCAGCAAGGTCGGTACGGTTGGTGTCTGTGATAAACCGTACCGACCTCGCCGCCGAGGTCCGTCGTCGCAACCCCGACTTAACAGTCCCTCCCGACCCTTGCAAGAGCCAGCCCGCGATGCTGCGCCGTTAGCTTTAAATTAGTCCCAAAATAATTTAACTCAGATCCAGCCAGTCCTTTGCTGCCCCCCTATCAGCGATTGCCTAAACCGAGGTTCGTACCCCCCTCGGGGTAACCCTTAGAGCTTTCGCTTTAGTTTTTAAGTATAATAAGCCCCGGCTGGAGGCCTAAAAAGGTAACTTTTTAGAACTCGCCGGGCCACAATCCGTTTAAGTAGTCACAATCTTTTCAGGATTAACGACGAGATGCCCCACAAAAAAAAAAAAAAAAAGGACGCGCCCTCTTTCTCATTTGGACCCGGTTGCGTGCGGAAGCGCTACCCGTCTGCTGTTCGGTGTAATCTGCTATCTTGGTAATCTCGTTGATTTTATTGTTGATGTAGTGATGACATTGTTCCTCTGATTGTAATATTGCCAAATGTGTTAATTGTTTTTAGTAAACTCATGTGATTCGTTTTTAGGTTAATAAATCTTTATTTTTTTTTAATTGTGATTTTACTTCTGTCCCAAGATCAGAAGTGGGATTCGCAATCCAACCCCAATTTGGGCCCACTGACTAGCTTGAATTTCATAACAGAGGAACTTTGTCGTGACCTACCCACGTGTGTGACTTTTGTTTTTGCTTTATTTTATTTTTTGTGTTTTGTGAACATATAACTTGTTTTGACGTGCGAATATGTCTAACACGCATAGTTCACGGAGTAGATCACGTAGCAGATCGTACCGACGGCATCGTAGGCACGATCGGTCGCGAGATAGCTCACGAAAACCACGAAATAAGTCACGTAACCGTCGCGAACGGACTCCCTCCAGTGTACGATCGAACGGGATTACACCGCTTACGTCGTATATTAGCCATACACCGCGGTCTACCCCTACTGAATCGCGAACGCTAGATACAATCTTATCCCGACTAGAAACGATCGAAAATAAAATCACATCTACCTCCACTCCGCAACCGGAATCAACGGCACCGTCCGCGGCTCAAGTTATAGTAGATGCGATTCACTCCATAAACCCAGGACGTTCGCATTATTTTATTTCAAACTTTGACCCGTCTATCCATGACGTGGACTCTTGGTGCGATGAAGTGGATCGCGCACTAATAGCCAATCGCTGGGGGGACCAAGAATGCCTGTCACGCGTAGCCGGATGTCTAAAGGGCGACGCGAAAACGTGGTTGAATGAATGGGTAACCTCTGATAGATCGTGGAGTAGTTTTAAACGCGAATTTAAACCACTTTGCCCTCGAAAATTAGATTATGCGACGATACTTTTTGAGACAATGAATACGACATCTAACGGTTTCACGTCATACGCCGAGTACGCGAGGCGTACGCTGCTTCGCTTGCGCATTGTCAAAGGCGTTAGTGAGGAATTAATGACACAAATAGTGATCCGCGTCATAGACGATGTACAAGTGCGGGCAGCGGCGGCAAATGCAGAACTCTCTCCAGAAAATCTGGTGTCTTTTCTGTCCATATATGCGAAACCAGATCAAATAAAGGGTGGCTCAACTAAATCTACTGCCTACCCTCCATCACGAAAACGCGACGCAGGACATGCAGACTCGAATAAACGTAAGACCTGTTTTAACTGTAAGAGCCAAGGTCACTTATCTCACAACTGCCCAAAAAAGTCTAAGGCTTCCGAGCCAGTGTCCAAAGCACGACCCAATGCTCCGACCTGCACGTTCTGTAAAAAGATAGGGCACACGGAGGACGTTTGTTTTGCTAAAGAAAGATCGTCTGGACCACAGGGTCAGCAGAACAAGCGTAACGTAAATTTTTGTCAGGATCCTGCGGAAAAAAACAGCGACATAACCACCGCCGTAGTACAGGGTATACCGGTCGATGTCTTAATAGACAGTGGCGCGCTAAATGTCTCCCTCATATCGTCAGACGTTATAAAACATTTGGCCTGCACTATACAACCTACTAACCATTCATTTGGCGTTTATCTGTCAACGTCAAACATGCGACTCTGCTCCATCTTGCTTAAAGCCATGACGAGATCCCGCCTCTTTTCGGACCACTTGTGGTTAAACCCCAATTTCTCGATATTTTACTATGAACCCCATACAAGATTGTGACTGTTTCGTAATGTTTACAAGTTTTACTATTCAGTGAATGACACTTAAGTAATTTGATTCAGAATAAAACGAGTATCATTCAAATTAAAAACAAGTTTTATTATTTTCGTCCCATTTTTATCATTATAAGTCCCAGAATTTTTTGTGAAAGACATATTTTAATATAAAAATCATTTAATTTTAATCACTATTACACCATAACAACGATTACATAATAAACACAGTACACTAAGCAGTCGAAGCATAAACAAAAGACGATATTCTTATCACGTCTCAAGTGGCCGTTTAGAATGTTTAAACAACGTCAACATTCATTCACCTTTGTTTTTTGTGGTCATAAATATGTCACAGTGTGTTCATTTAGTTAGTTCAAGAGTGACGCTACCCTAAGAAATATTTACAAGTGTTCAAAATGAGCAGAAGTCGTAAATATTTCCTGTTAAAAAGATAGGTAAAAACCGGCCAAGTGCGAGTCGGACTCGCGCACCGAGGGTTCCGTATAAACCTAGGTATTCTCGGTTTATGCATAAGGTTTATGTTTATGAAATTAAATGGTTTTTTTTTTAATTTTTATATTTGAGTTGATTGAATGTAAGGTAAATTGCGGTTTACGATTTATGACGTTTTAAAAAAAAACTACTCACTCGATCTCGTTCAAACCAATTTTCGTTGGTAGTTTGCATGGTAATGTACTTCATATATTTTTTTTAGTTTTGTCATTCTCTTATTTTAGAAGTTACGGGGGGGGGGGGACACACATTTTACCACTTTGGAAGTGTCTCTCGCGCAAACTATTCAGTTTAGAAAAAAATGATAATAGAAACCTCATTACCATTTTTGAAGACCTATTCATAGATACCCCACACGTATGGGTTTGATGAAAAAAAACATTTTTGAGTTTCAGTTCTATGTATGGGGAACCCCAAAATTTATTGTTTTTTTTCTATTTTAGTGTGAAAATCTTAATGCGGTTCACAGAAAACACCTACTTACCAAGTTTCAACAGCATAGCTCTTATGGTTTCGGAATAAAATGGCTGTGACATCGGACGGACAGACAGACAGACAGACAGACAGACAGACAGACAGACAGACATGACGAATCTATAAGGGTTCCGTTTTTTGCCATTTGGCAACGGAACCCTAAAAACAGTAATTTACAACAAGAAAAGAATGTGCTTCACAAAAAACGGGTTTAACTTATGAAGTGCACAATTGATTGCAAATGTGAAAATTGTTCCAATAACTTAATTAAATTACCTCTCAATTACACATTATACCATAGCTTTAATCGTTTCTAACAATTAAAGCTAAAAGAAAGGAAATCGGGCGATGACGTCATCGACTTTGGAATGGCGGCCGCGTTAAATAAAAATAGAGGAATGAAATTTTAAAATTGCAATATTTTGTTGCTATAATTGAATTTCTTGCACAACATCGTATATTTATGAATAGTTAATGAAATTGTCGTAACGTTTCAATAGTATTTCAGCCATTTACGACAAAAAATGTATACGAAAAGCCGTCACAAAGAATTTCTACGCCGCCCATTTTTTCAATTCGACAACTTATTTTCGCAAAATATATGCGTAAATGTAATAAACTTCATATAACTAATAATTAAATAGAAAGGTCATACACTTTAGTTACGTATTCATGCTTATAAAACCCAAATTCACCAGTCAATCACAGTTTTTTTTTATTGTTTCTTTGAGAGCGTCGGCCCGCGAGTGTGCCAACTTTTATAGTGTGTTTTGCGTCCAACACAGCGCCTCAAAAGTGCCATAATGTTAGTAGCAGTGAAGGACATATAGAAAGCTTTGTCTTCCTTGTTCATTTTAACATAAGAACGAAAGAGATAGGCTACGTAGTTTCATAGATAATCGCAAAACAGTGTGACCACGATCCATCCTCGGTACTACGTAGGGGAGCAATCTAATTGAAATTTTCATCCTCGGTAGTACGGAGGCTACCAGTGAAAGGGCTAAGTGTGTGTTGAAGGGTATAAGTAACCACGAAATTGTGTCCACATCCTACGTAACCCTTACGGTTGAGTTCGCTAATATTACGCTAGAGGCCGATTTCGTTGTAGTCCCAGCCTCATTTATGAGCACACCCCTTTTTTTTTTTTTTTTTCAGGATGGGAAATCATCAAATGACTTCTCCCGCTCTGGGCGGAGCGGGAGGGCGTGTCAGACTTTTACTGACTAAAACCCACCCGTGTTCCATCAGTTGCCCATGTGCCAGGGTCACGGTATCTCTTTCGAACAATCACGCGACCCCGGCAGGCATCGGTCCTAGTAGACCCCTACACTGCTGCTGACATCTCTTTGAGGCGCGCGTGGAACACTGCGTGCCGTCGACCCGAGCTTGGTCCTTACCGGGCGGCGAGCTACCCATTGCTCGCCACCCGCAAGCTCGCGCCTACGGTGGCCGGGAGTCCGCTATTGACTCCCGACGCCCGGGGCGTCTCCTCCTGCGGCGGCTAGGGACGTGAGGGCGCAGAGACTGCCACTCCCTCACGCGCCCCGCCTCCTCCTTCGCGAGCATTACTGCTTCGCAGAAGGAGGTGACGGCTTCCCATTCCCTCTCGCTCCGTACCATGGCTCGCACCAGGGCCGGACGCGAGAGGTCGCCGCCGCCAATCGCCTCCACGAGGACACGGCGGTGCTCCGCCCAGGCAGGGCACACCTCCACCGTATGCTCCACCGTGTCCTCCAGACGATCCTCGCAATGGAAACACCCGGACGTATCCTCCCGCTTTATCCTGAACAGGAACCCACCGAAGCACCCATGCCCGGTGAGAACCTGCGTCAGGCGGAAGGTGAGGACGCCGTGACGCCTCTCTATCCACTCCTCAAAGAGGGGACTTACCGCCGCAATTGTGGCGTGCCCAGCACTAGGTTGCGACAATCGTACCCGCCATGTCGCCATGAGATCACACCGGAGCTCTGTCCGCCGTGCCGCGATTTGTCGCGGCAGCGGAGTTTCGCCCCGGCGTTTCGCCTCCTCGCGCCACTCCCACATGTGGGCGAGGACCTTTGCCTCCAGATCCCATGGCGGCACTCCGGCAAGGAGGCTCGCTGCCTCGCAGGAGACCGTGCGGTATCCCCGGATTAACCGGATGGCCATGACCCTCTGGGCCGCACTCAACCGGCGCGCTGGGCGCAGCCTCAATGAGGGCGCCCACACCGGTGCCCCGTAGAGGGCCATGGACCGCACGACCCCCGTGTAGAGCCTCCGGCAGGAGGCGTTTGGACCCCCCAGATTGGGCAGGAGCCGCTTTAATGCAGCCCCAGCCCGCTCCAGTCTGGGAGCCAAACGTCGGAAGTGCTCGACGAATTTCCACCGGCTGTCGAGGACAAGTCCCAGGTATTTCATCGTCGACTCGACGCCGATGTGAACCCCTCCCACCGTGAGTTGGGAACCCGCAGGTGGCGCGTTCCGAGGACCATGAAAACCCATGGCCTCGGACTTGTGCAATGCCACCTCGAGTCCCAGTTGCCGGATCCTATCGACGATTGTCGCAACCCCGCGTGTCATCAGTTCGGCCGCCGCCTCGTGCGACCTCCCCTGCGCCAGGACCAGCGTGTCGTCAGCGTAGCAAACTACGCTGACGCCGCTAGGGAGGTCGGCGCGCAGCACCCAGTCGTAACCGATGTCCCACAGATGCGGCCCCAAGACCGATCCCTGTGGGACACCGCACGACATCTCTCGCCGGTTCCAGTCTCCCTGGTGACCGGGGTAGATGACGGCTCTATCCGTCAAGTAAGCCTCGACCACGCGACAGAGGTAGGTCGGCATCCGGTGATACCGGAGTGCCTCCCTAATGCAACTCCAGGGCAGGGTATTAAAGGCGTTGGCGATGTCTAGAGACACCGCCAAGACGACCCCGCCCCGGGCCACTGCATCCCCCGTCGTGAGGGCTCGCACGCGCATGATGGCGTCCACCGTAGAGCGCCCCTTGCGGAAACCGAACTGGCTGTCCGCCAAATCCGGCCCCTCCCGCACCAGCCACCCAACGAGGCGGTCTGCAATTACTCTTTCAAAGAGCTTGCCCACCTCGTCGAGCAGCACGATGGGCCGGTAAGCGGACGGAGAGTCCGCTGGGCGCCCAGGCTTCTTAATGAGGACCAGTTTCCCCGTCTTCCAGCGAAGTGGGAACTGGCCCCTCTCCAAACATGCGCTTAGGAGCCCCCTGAGTCGAGGCCCGAGAGCCTCTAAGGCCAGGACCCAGGCTTTGCCAGGCAAGCCGTCGGGTCCTGGGGCGGTATTTTTGGCATTTAGCCGACGTACCGCCACTCTCAACTCTACCCCGGTCACCTCTGGAGCGTTGTCGTCGTCATCGGTGGTGTGGTCCGCAGCATCGGGCACCGCAGGAGGCGGAGCCATGGGTGGGGGACTTTGTTCCCCTCTCGAAGGGAACAGAGCGCTCACCACGCCCTCCACGAGTTGGGGCCGGAGACTCTGAGTCAGCGGAGGAGCCCATGGGCGGAGTTTCTCCCGGACGGCCTTGTAGGGCCGTCCCCATGGGTCCCTGTTCAGAGTCTCCAGCGACTCCTTGCGGGCCAGTCCTCTGGCCCGCAGGATCTCCTCTTGGAGGGCGGTCTTCGCCGCTCTGTACCCCTCATATAGCTCCGCCTGAATGGCTTCCGTATCCGGGGGGCGGATACGGAGCCTGCGGTGCCTGGTGTACCGGCGTCGCGCTGCAACGCACGCTACGCGCAACGCTGTCAGCTGCGGCGACCACCAGTACACCTGGCGCCAAGCCCGTCCTGGCTGGACTCGGGGCATAGCCAAGTCACAAATCTCGGACATGGCCTCCCGGAACCACTCGGCCTCGTCGTTGATGTCAGCAGGCCTGTCCGGTGGTGACACCCAGGCCTGCACGATCGAGGCTTCCAGGAGAAGCTCCCGGTCCAGCTTCTTCAGCGCCCACCGCGGACCACACGGGGCCTGTCGGACCGGCGCGGTTGAGGTCTGGGCGGAGACGTCAAACCGGATATACCGGTGGTCGGAATACGTCTCCACCCCCTCCATTACACGCCAGTCAATGACCTGCGGCGACAGAGCGGGACTGGCGAACGAAATGTCCACCACTGAATCGCCCCGCATCCGTACGCACGTAGGGACAGAACCCCGGTTAAGGACGACTAGGCCTGTCTCCAGAGCCCAGTCCTCCACCATCCTGCCCCGTGTGTCCGTATACCGGGAACCCCAACCCAAATTCTTGGCGTTGAAGTCCCCGAGTACGAGCACGGGGAGGGGACGGAACCCGACGACGATGACTTTCAACTCTGCAAGGGAGTTGTGGAACTCGGCGAGAGTTCGGCTCGGGGAGAAGTATACTCCTACCACGACAATCTCCCCGAACCGTGCTGCTACGCAACCCCGTCCCCTCTTGACAGCCTCGAGGGTTGGGGTTCCGGCGGCGGCCGACGAAATGAGGGTCACTGAGCCGCTCAGGTCCTCCACCCAGTCATCCCTGGGCGGGACAAAGTACGGCTCAGCGACCACGGCGATGTTAATCGACCACTGCGCCATGCTCTGGAGCAAAAGATCCTGAGCAGAGGCGCAGTGGTTGATGTTCGCCTGGAGGAGGCGTAATGGAGCAGCCATTACTGACAGTCCATATCAGCCCCCTCCCGAGCCCCCTGTGAGGGCCCTGCCGTGGCGGTGCTGGCCACGACAGCTGCAGTGTTCGAGGCGGCAGCGGCGACAGCGGTGACGACGGTGGCGGAGGGCTTACCCTTGCCTCTGGCCCTGTCGGCTGCAGCGCAGGCCTTACTCCCAGCCCGGTGTTCAGCCGGCTTACCAGCCGCCGCACATGCATAGCAGTGTTTTTGCTGAGAAAATTAGAGTCCGCGAAATCATCAATGATCTTCTTCAAAAAGGCATTATTCGAGAATCCGAATCCGAATATTCTAGTCCTATAATTTTAGTGAAGAAAAAGGACGGATCGGACCGGCTTTGTGTTGATTTCCGCGCTTTGAATAGGGTGACTGTTAAAGAGCGATATCCGCTTCCGTTAATAGATGATCATATCGATCGTTTAGGTGATAAGAACATAACGAGATACACATCACTTGATATGGCCTCTGGCTTTCACCAGATAAAAATTAGTGATGAGTCAGTCCATCGCACCGCATTTGTCTCACCGGAGGGGCATTATGAGTACCTAAAAATGCCATACGCATTACAGACTGCAATGCTCTCAAGTCCACCGAGAGTAAAAAGGATCTACTGACGAGAGTTGCCCGCTGGTGGATGTACCTACAAGATTTTACCTTTGATATGGAGTACCGAAAAGGGGCAATGATGTCACACGCTGATTATTTGAGCAGAAACCCCCCTCGTAAAGTACTTCATATCACTCAACTTCGCAATTGGGCTCAGATAGCACAAGCTGCGGACGCGGAGACACGGGAACTTCTCCAAAAACTTAGAGAAGGCAATCTAGATCCTAATCGCTATGTTGAGAAAAATGACCTGCTGTACTATAGGTACACCCCAATAGGCGAGCAACCACGGTTTCTTTGCTTTGTCCCCCGAGGTTTCAGACTTAGTCTGCTGCGAGTATTCCATGACGAACACAATCACATTGGCTATGACAAGACCTTGGATCTAATCCTAAAGCATTTTTGGTTTCCAGGCCTCAGACAATTCGCTAAAAAACACCTCGATCATTGTTTGATCTGTATTTCTAAGAAACGTGTGCCTAGGACTCCACAACAAATTATAACTTCATGGGAAAAACCCGATCAACCTTTTTCTGTAGTACACTCGGATGTCCTAGGTCCACTTCCCGAGTCAAATGGCTTCAAGTTTGTTCTTCTCATCGTGGATGCGTTTACTAAGTACACGCTCCTTTACCCCATTTAAAGGCAGGACGTAGAAGAACTCTTAAGAGTGTTCACAAACGCAGTATCACTTTTTGGTGTGCCAAAAATGATTGTGACAGATAGAGGCTGAATGTATCAGTCCACTAGGTTCTTAGATTTTGTTAAAGATATGGGATCGGTGATACATTTGGTTACTCCAGAGATGCACCAATCAAACGGCCAGGTCGAGAGGTACGCTCGAACCGTTCTGAACCTTCTTCGAATCGAGACCAATCACAAAGGGACAGCCTGGTCTGAAACGCTGTGGAGACTTCAGCTGACCCTCAACGTGACCAAGCAGAAGACGACCCAAGCATCGCCTTTAAATCTACTGGTGGGCACCGATGCAGCGACCCCCGTCATCAGGTCACTGGTCCGTGATGTCGCTTTGGAAGGTGCACAGCCGAACCGTGAAGCACAAAGAGAGTTACGCCGAGCCCGTGCAACTGACTTACTGAAACGAAACCAGTCTCGACAGGACCATTATGTAAATCGAAACCGACCGACCAAAAATGTTTAATGTAAATGATTTGGTTTTCGTAATTAAGTTTTCACAGGCAACTGGAAAGATGGACCATGGGATGCGAGGGCCGTACAGGGTCATACGCGCACTGCCAAGTGGACGATATGAGCTTCGCTTATTGACCGGCTCCAATGGCAAGACGACACAAGCTGCTGCTCAGTACATGGTGCTCTGGAAAGGGGAGTGGTGTCCTGAGACTTGCGCTGCATTCTTTGAGCGTGAGTATGTTTGTGTACTATGGCGAATCTACATTGCCATAGAGTGTGATGCAGATCTTAGGCTGAGACAGTAGACGGACTGCGAGACGTCTAAGTCAGGTAAACTGCGAGGTACCTGACCGGTCTCATAAAGTGTGGCCTTGCCACCCACGTGTAACGGGTGTCGTTCCCGTATAACGTGTGTTTTGTCGTGTAGAGGACGGACTGCGAGACGTTCCTTTCGGTGATTTGGTAATCGCCCTACACGATGGGTCATGTAGAGGACGGACTGCGAGACGCTCCTCTTGGCGATAAATGCCCTACATGACAGCGACTTGTGTGATGTATGACTGTCGGCGACAGGAGTTTTGATATTTTGGTGTGACGAATGAAACTCTATGGAGTACTAAGATAACGTCTTGGTACCTCATAGACTACTTAGCTAGTTAATTTATGTGTCTGATGAATGAAAGAAAAGGCCACGAAAGATGAATTGAGTGTAAGCTGAAGAATAGGCAAATGTGTGTGATCTCCGAGAGACGTTAATCTTCCTTGTTGGTTTCACAGCAGACGACCTGACTGAAGACACCACTCCTGCCCAACACGGTACGGAGCCAGTCGCTGGGCCTTCCCGTACAGCTAATGAGACCCATGGAGCAGCAATGCAGAGCTTGCCGGACCTTTCTGATGCCGTCGAGGACGACGCATGATCAGGATGGTCGTGTTGGATACTACTACCCGGCCCAGAAACATGGAGGGGGTAAACGTTATAAAACTACCGCAGGCGATAGGACGCGCCCCCGATTCTACGCTCGACGCTCGCCCTGGAAGGACGTTACGCTGCTGCTCCGCTGCGCGTATCCCCTCCACCGCTCGCCGCTCGTTCGCCCATCAGTTGTGCTCCGTGCGCCACGCTGCGTAGTCGCCCCGAATACTCTCCGCTATTTTGCGATTTAAATTTATTTAAATCGCAAAATTCGGACTTCCTGTTTCTTTCATCAGATTCAGTCTAAACCGTACTGTCTTGTTCGCAAGACAGTGGTATTTCTGATTCGTCAGAATCGTCAAAAACGTGTGTTGTGTTGTGGCCCCTTCAGGGCAAATCCACAGTTTCGTGGTCACTCGGTGGATACCTTAACGGTGCCAACGAAGCCGAGTGGGTGCAGACCCAACGCACCCGTCTATCCCCTTCAGGGCTAGACGAAAGTTGGACGGGTCCCGGATCGCTGGCCTTGGGGGCTTCCCTCGTCAGCCCCAGTGACAGTCTTCCCTCCACAGCCGCGTACTAGTGCCGCGGGTATATCTATACCCCCCGCACTAGACTGGTCGGGTACCTTCAGTACCCATCGCATGACCGGTTAGGAACCCGTTCGCACAATAAGATTGGCAACGGGGGACACTCTTAGGGCTCACCAGGTTCACCTCCCTGTCTATACCCGACAGGGAGTGTAACACTCACCCCCGGCAACCCACCGGGGATTAGGCTACGTAGGAGTAGGGTTTTTGGTCAGGATCACTCTCATGAGTGATTAGGTCCCCCCTCCCCTCCGCCATGGAAAAACCCATGGATCCCACGGACAGATTAGCGAGAATCGAGGCGCTCCTGGCTGAACTTGCGAGTCAGCTCAGCATTGAGCACTCGGAGGTCGGGGCTGTGGTCTCTGTTTTTCTTTTACTAATAAAGAAAAACAAAGATTTCGCTGCCGAATTCTCCGAGCTGTACAGAGCTGAGCAGCTCGCAATTCCGGCCAGCCCGGGCATCGCTGACTTCAGCGATGCCCTCGAGGCCCCAACCGCCACCGACGAACCGTGTCAAATGGACACGGAGGATGTACCCACCCCTCCTTCTGATACTGCCGCGCTCACTCCCCAGACGGACTCGCACTCCTCTTCGTCCTCGGACGCAGAGACGTACGAGCTCGTCTCCCATACAAAGGGCAAAGGGAGCAAGCGCAAAAAGAATAAGGCGAGCAGCTCAGCCCCGGCCGCTAAAATCATAGCGGCTGAGGACTCCGCTCCTCCGTCTCGCGCCCCCACCCCGCAGGCGACCTCCGCCACCGCGAACCCCCCCCACCCCGCTACGCAGGCGACCCCCGCCACCGCGACCGCGTCCATCCCCTCCACGCCGCCGGCGACCGCCGCCAACGCGTCCCCCTCCCGCCCCTCGCCTTCAACCTCCGCGAAAGTTGCCGTGCCCCGCGCTAAAACCAGCGCCCCGTCCGTACCCTCTGGCTCAACCACCGCCAGGAAACTCCCTCCACCGCCCCCTGTATTTATACAGGACAAGGCCAAGTGGACGGAGGTGTCCAAATGGTGCGTTGACCAGAGGGTCAACTATACCAGTGCCCGTGCCACCCAGCAGGGCATTAAGGTATCGGTACCGACCTCGACCGACTATCGCGAGCTGACTAGGCTCCTCTCAGCAAGGAACGTGTCATTCCACACGTATTCCTTGCCCGAGGAGCGTCTGACCAGGGTGGTGATCCGCAGGATCCCCTGCGAAATCGCCACCAGCGATATCAAAGCAGACCTCGAAAGGCAGAACGTGCCTGTCTTAGAGGTCCACAGGATGCACAGATCCAGGCAAGGCATTGCCTTTGATATGGTCCTGGTGGTGTGCCCTCCCACGGAGGGTCACCACCCCATTTTCAAAGTCAAGGCAGTCTGCAATCTGTCTGGTCTCATAATCGAAAAGCCCCGTAAGTCGGGCATCATTGGCCAGTGCCATAGATGCCAACTTTACGGGCACTCAGCGTACAACTGTTACGCCACTCCCAGGTGCGTCAAGTGCCTGGGAGAACATGGTACAGCCGACTGTACCCGGCCTAAAGACCGCACTTTTTGCACCGAGCCACCTAGTTGTGTGCTCTGCAAAGAGTCCGGTCATCCGGCAAACTACCGGGGCTGCCCGAAAGCCCCCAAGTCATCTTCCCCTAAATTGGCGCAGCGTTTCGACGCTCGTCAGACTAGGGAATCCCCCTCGGCCAAACTCCCCGTGAGACTGACCCCACAGCGTCCCTCCCAATGGCCTCTAATGAGTTCCCAGAAGGAATTCCCCTCACTGGCCTCCAGGCCTAAGCCCGCTCCCATCCCTCCATTAGTGGACCCGCGTACCCGTGCCCCCGCGCCCCTTACGCTCCCCGGTTTTCCCGCGACCGCACCTCCCGCCCGCGCCGCGGCCCCCTCCACTGCCCCTATGGCAGGACCAGTACCCGTACAGAGGAAAGGTCAGGCTCCCCTTGATGCGTTTAACGTCATCACTGGGACCTTTAATACCTACAGCACGTTCCTCTCCCCGCGTGCCCAACAGATGGCCCAGGAACTAGTTGCCGCCGGCGGTAACTTGTTCCGAATCCAGTCAATTTATGCTGCGTATCCCGAGATCACGCAAGCAATCCACGTCATGAACTCCCAACGCCCCCATTATGGATAGTCGCGGAATATTAACTAGACAAAAACCCCGTTCCCTAAAGCTAGGCTTCTTTAATGCCAACGGCATTCACGGCCAACGTGATGAGATCGCTACGTTCCTCCGCGACCATCACGTAGACATTTTACTCATTCAAGAGTCGTTCCTAAAACCTCACCATCGTGACCCGAAAATTGCAAACTACCGTTTAGTTCGCAACGACAGGTCACGTTGTCATAGAGGCGGCACCCTCATATACTATAGGAAGTCCCTGTACTGCATACCTATGGATACTCCCGAACTCTCCCGATTAGAAGTTTCGGCCTGTCGGTTAGCACTGACAGGCCACCAGCCGATCACTATTGTGTCGGTTTACCTTCCTCCCCAACATGAGTCAGAGGACCCTCAACTCCTCGCTAATGACCTTTCCGAACTCTTCGGCATGAATGACTCCGTTATCATAGCGGGCGATCTCAACGCCAAACATCCCGCCTGGAATAGCACCAGGACCTCGACTAGAGGTAGGCAACTTTTCAACCTCTGTTCTACCATGAACTTTGATGTCATCGCCCCGATGACTCCCACTCACTTCCCCTTCGATACCGATCAGCTACCCGACGTTCTTGACATAGCGCTCCTTAAGAATATCAACTTAAGGTTGGATTCTATAGAGGCTATTCACGAACTCGACTCTGATCATCGACCAGTAGTCATGAACCTGGTCCCCTGATTAGGTATACGCGACCCCTCTCAACCCCCCGCCACTAAAGTGATCACTGACTGGAAGAAAGTAAGCGAACGCTTACAATCTAACACGTCACATCACTTAGACTCTATCCCAGATCAGTTTGACTCTGTCGCCGACACAACGGCCGCGATCGACTCTCTCACGGAGCACGTACAATCGATCGTGAACGAAAGTTCACGGGAGGTTCTAGATACGGGAGACCGTAAATGGAAACTCCCCGACGATGTACGTGATCTGCTGACAGAGAAGAACGCGGCCGTTCGTGCCTACAGTAACTTTCCCTGTGATGCTAACAAAGCTCACATGCGTTACTTACAGCGTGCTGTAAGGACACGTGTGACTGAGCTGCGTGACGCTAACTGGGACAAGATGGTGAGCGAACTAGAGCCGACTCATCTCGCATTCTGGGAACTTCAGAGGAAACTGAAATCCTCTGAGTTTTCCACTATGCCCCCCCTGACCCGCCCCGATGCGACCATTGCATTCGAGGATATCGACAGGGCTGAATGCCTAGCCGATAGCCTCGAAGCCCAATGCACACCCAGTTCGCAGCCAGTAGACCAAGCGTTTGTCGATAAGGTAAACGCGGAAGTCGAACGCAAAGCCTCACTCCCGCCCGTTGAAGACCCTGATGATCCCCTGTCTCCTTTCACACCTGACGAGGTGCACGAGATCATCAAGGGTCTGAAATCTCGTAAAGCCCCCGGAACAGACGGCATCACCAACAGAGTGATCAAGCTGTTCCCCGCTCACCTGATTATGCTCATGTGTACCATCTTCTTGGTGCCTTGAGTAATAATATTTTCCCCCAAGCGTGGAAGGAAGCCACCGTCATTGGCATCCCTAAGCCCGGTAAGCCCAAAACCGAGCCCACGAGTTACCGCCCCATTAGTTTGCTCAAAGTTCTCGGCAAAATCTATGAGAGACTTATTTATAAGCGACTCAGGGATTATGCCGAAACCAAGGGCCTCATCCCCAACGAGCAGTTTGGTTTTCGAACCCAACACTCGTGTGTCCATCAGGTACACCGTATCGTCGAACATATCAATGCTGGTTTTCAGCGTGATATGTTCACGGGCGCTGTATACTTCGATATAGCGAAAGCGTTCGACAAAGTCTGGCACAACGGCTTATTATATAAGCTGTACCAACTCGGAGTGCCAGACCGTCTCGTGCTCATCTTACGAGACTTTCTTGCGAACCGTACCTTTCGCTATCGCATCGAAGGGGCACTTTCCTCCCCTCACCCGATCCGTGCAGGAGTCCCTCAAGGCTCCGTACTAGCCCCCCTCATTTTCACGCTGTTCACTAGCGATATCCCCAGAAGCAAGAAGGCAAGGTTAACTCTGTTCGCAGACGACACTGCCATCTTCTTCTCGGGATTTAGTGACACAACGCTGGTTCGCTACCTCCAAACCGCAGTCGACGAGCTCGGCGAATGGTTCAGGAAGTGGCGAATCGAGGTCAATCCCGATAAAAGTCAGGCGGTCTTTTACACCCGACCGCGACGTAATCACCCCCCTCCCCGACCCATCTCAATGTTCGGCAAGCAGATCCCTTGGGCGAAGCAAGCCAAATATCTAGGTGTCATCCTCGACGAACACCTCACCTTTTCTGAGCACATAAAGCAGGCTCGCTCGCGGGCCGCTTTCGCTCTCGGTAGGCTCCATTGCGTCCTGAACAAGCGGAGTAAATTGTCTCTTCTGTGTAAGAAGCGGCTTTACACCGCTTGTATCAGGCCGATTATGACATACGCAAGCCCAGTCTGGGCACATGCCAAGCCCCGATTCATCCATAGGATGCAGACTCTCCAGAACCGTTTTCTCCGTCAAGCCACAGGCTCGCCTTGGTTTGTTCGGAATATCAATCTTCATTTAGATATGAAACTCCTGACTATCCATCAATACATAAAACGCGCTTCGAAGCGTTTCTTCGATAGGGCCGTAGCCCACCGCAACCCTCTGGTTGTGGCGGCAGCTACTTACACCCCCTCCCGTATTAGCAAAGTCCGCCGCTCGCGGCACGTTCTTACCGATCCTGATGATCCCACTACTCTCCTCCAGGAGAGTCGAAAAGAGACCAGTACAGCTAGACCAGCACACAGACACAAACCGTACCGACCTCGCCGCCGAGGTCCGTCGTCGTGACCGTCGGGGTCACAGTCCCTCCCGACCCTTGCAAGAGCCAGCCCGCGATGCTGTACCGTTAGCTTTAAATTAGTCCCAAAATAATTTAACTCAGATCCAGCCAGTCCCTTGCTGCCCCCCTATCAGCGATTGCCTAAGCCGAGGTTCGTACCCCCCTCGGGGTAACCCTTAGAGCTTTCGCTTTAGTTTTTAAGTATAATAAGCCCCGGCTGGAGGCCTAAAAAGGTAACTTTTTAGAACTCGCCGGGCCACAATCCGTTTAAGTAGTCACAATCTTTTCAGGATTAACTACGAGATGCCCCACAAAAAAAAAAAAAAAAGGACGCGCCCTCTTTCTCATTTGGACCCGGTTGCGTGCGGAAGCGCTACCCGTCTGCTGTTCGGTGTAATGTGCTATCTTGGTAATCTCGTTGATTTTATTGTTGATGTAGTGATGACATTGTTCCTCTGATTGTAATATTGCCAAATGTGTTAATTGTTTTTAGTAAACTCATGTGATTCGTTTTTAGGTTAATAAATCTTTATTTTTTTTAATTGTGATTTTACTTCTGTCCCAAGAATATAATATAATATTCCACAACTATCACACAACGCCATCTAGTCCCAAGCTAAGCAGAGCTTGTGTTATGGGTACTAGACAACTGATAAACATACTTATATATTTCTAAATACATACATATTATAGACTAGCTTCTGCCCGCAACTTCGTACGCGGATCCTGTTGCTTATGCCAGCGACAACGGGGTCGTCAAAATCGAAGATTGAAAAGACTGAAAAGTCTGATGTAGAATTCTAAGGCCCGGGGACGGGACAACAACGGGATGAGCGAGACGATTGGAGTCGTTCCAGATCTTTCATTTTTGTATGTCAATAGGAAATGCCCATCAGACTAAGCAACTTTTGCTAAGACGTCATTCCTTAATATGTTATTAAGAGTTTTACTTAAGATTTCCACAACAGGTGTTCCAGATCTTCAAATGTATTCTCACAGCAGAAAATGCTCTTCACGTGGAGTATTTTTTGCTATGGCACCATTTTTATATCTTTTATATTTAATTTAGCTGGTCTGTTGCGGTCTGCATCAGGTGTTCATTTTCCAAAATAAATTATGTATAGCCTATATGTTGCCCTGACTTAATACCTTTACAACAAAAAACTTTTCTTCCCGTTACTCCGCAGCGGATTCCAAGGGTACACTGAATTAACAATAATATTGTATATAACTTTAAAAAAATTCTTTATAAACTATATTTGAGGTTTTTCCTTCAGGAGCTAATATATAAAGACCGGAAGCGTTGCTGACCCTTGAAAAAGCGACATAAAGTTGGCCATGAGAAAAACAGTCGGTTGTCAGGTCAACACAAGCGGCTTTAAGCGTCTGCTCTTGTGACTTGTTTATTGTCATGGCAAAGCACGTAGTCACAGGGAACTGTGTGCGCTTAAATTGAAAGGGGAAATTGTTGGGGATGAGGGGTATGCGCGGTATGAACACAGTCTCACCGGCACCACACCCAGTGAGTATTATAGCAACAATTATATTACGTTGTAAAGCGTTGACAATAAGACGGGTTCCGTTGCACAGTTTTGGCGGAGTTAAATTTCGCATCAGCATTATGGGAACACCGACTTTAAGTCTTATTTTATGAGCAGGGAGACCACTCGCTGTAAGTGAATTGAAAAACTCAACTGGGTAATCATAACGTTCGCGATCAGCGGACAGTCGCGCATCATATTCTTCACTGGTCTCTAGAGACCTGGGTGTAGATGCATAAATACGCTGAGAACGCAAGTGAGCTTCGCGATCCGAAGATGTTTCTACGGAGCGAGTTGCAGCCTGATGTTCTCGAACAGCATCAAGTCTATCCTGACGCTCTTCGGTAGATTCTTGGGATCTTATGATCCTCAATCTTTTAGCTCCTTTGGAACGTTGGGAAAGATTTGACCTCTTTCTAGGCATGGTTATAGTTTTATTCTGAAGATATCTGATCAATTAAAATCTAAGTGACTGCTCGCCTGCGTTACCGGGTAGGCTACCGTGTCACGAAGATAAATGGAAAAGGAAATTAAACACTCAAATACCATAAGCCCAAAGGCATATTTCTTCGATAATATTAAAATAATAAATGGGAGTTTTAGCCGGTAGAGTCAAATTTTCAATGGTTCGTAGAATTTTCATCGAAAATCAGTCCTAAACTGTTACCGCCTTCACCGCGTGGAGGTACTCCCGGCTTATGTTATTTTATAATTATACAGTGAAATTAGTGGTAGCTTTGATTTCCACATCAGGTGTTCCAGATCTACAATCTTTATACGTCAACAGAGAGTGCTCATCAGGCTAAACAACTCTTGCTAAGAGGTCATTCCTATATATGTTATAGTGTAGCTGGGCTCTTGGAGTTCCACATCAGCTGTTCCAGATCTTCAAATTTTATACGGCAACTGAGAGTGCTCATCAAGCTGAAAAACTCTTGCTAAGACGTCATTCCTATATATGTTATAGTGTAGCTGGGCTGTTGGAGTTCCACATCAGCTGTTCCAGATCTTCATATTTTATACGACAACAGAGAGTGCTCATCAGGCTGACCAACTCTTTCTAAGACGTCTTTCCTATATATGTTATAGTGTAGCTGGGCTCATGGAGTTCCACATCAGCTGTTCCAGATCTTCAAATTTTATACGACAACAGAGAGTGCTCATCAGGTTGAACAAATCTTGCTAAGACGTCATTCCTATATTTGTTATAGTGTAGCTGGGCTGTTGGAGTTCCACATCAGGTGTTCCAGATCTTCAAATTTATTCTCTTAGCAGAAAATGCTCATCACGTGAAACAATTTTTGCTATGGCACCATTTTTGTATCTCTTATAGTTTAGCTGGTCTGTTGCGGTTCTGCATCAGGTGTTCAAGTTTCCAAGATAAATTATAGCCTATATCTTGCCCAGATTTAATACCTATACAACAAAAACAAAAACATTCAAATCCGTCCAGTAGTTCCGAAGATTAGCGTGTACAAACAAACAGACAAACAGACAAACAGACAGATTTTTTTTTTTGGTTTCGTGCTCTGTTACTGTTTCTAAACCTCCCTCAATTATTATTTTTTTTAATATATTCAATGTACAGACACAGTTTTTTTACTGTTTTATTATATGTATATAGATATAGATAAATTACACCCAGACACAGAACAAATGATCGTGCTCATCACACAAACATTTGTCCTGGGTGGGAATCGAACCCACGACCTCCGGCATAGCAGTCAGGGTCACTAACCACTAGACCAACAGGCCTGTCAATTATGTTATTAAAATTAACTGGCTGACTAATTGGAAAACAAAGATAATCTGACAGTGTCTGCCAACCTAAGCCTAAAGTTTTAGTTGACTCAAATCCACCAACATTTAAATCCAGTGAACACTGGGGAAAATCAGAACCACTTACCAATTGTTGGTCATTTGACTTCCATTTCCTTAGATTCATCTGCGCTGAAGCGAGAGTTGAAGTAACTTTATGTCGCAACTCCTTGACTTCATTGATGTCATCTCCTCCGGTGAGCAAGTCATCTACGTAAAAGTCATGGAGGATGACGTCACCAATCTCCTTACCAACACACTCGAGCCCTAACTGCGGAAGACACCGGGTTGCTAGATAAGGAGCGCTGGCCGTGCCGTAGGTCACGGTATTAAGTTGATAAGCGTGTAATGGAGTTGACGGATTATCACGCCAAATAATTTGTTGAAGATACCTATCGTTTGGATGAACAACTATCTGCCGGTACATCTTCTCAACATCAGCAGCTAGGATGTACTTATGTTGTCTAAAACGCAACAGGATCGACAAAAGATCATCCTGTACCACGGGTCCAATCATCTGGATATTATTAATAGACATACCAGAACTAGTTAAACTACTTGCATTAAACACCACCCTTAACTTAGTGGTGGCGCTGCTTTCGCGCAGAACTCCATGATGCGGAATGTAAAACGCTTGATCTTCAATAGTTTTACATTTAAACATATGACCTAAAGTTTCATATTCCATTAAGAACTCTTTGTACATAGTAGAAAATTGAGTTTTAGATTTAAATCTACGTTCCAGAGAAGCAAAACAGTGTCTGGCTCTTGACAAAGATTCGCCTAAATTGTCCGGGGAACGTTTTAAAGGAATCCTAACACAAAATTGACCATTTGCTAAACGAGTAGTGTTTTTCATGAAATGTTCCTCGCATAGCTTCTCCTCTGATGAATACGGAGACGAAGTACATACTTCTTCAAGTTGCCAAAACTTTGTGAGTTGTTGATCAACATTAAAATTCAATTCATCATCACAGTCTGAACGCACCTTTATTAAATTACATTTTAAACTTTTAGAAGAAATCCCATTGTTAATTGGGCCGGACACCAACCAACCCAATTTAGTCTCACAAAGAATTGGTTGCCCATCGCCTAACTTAATTCGTTGAGATTCCAATAAATCCCAAAATATGTCAGCACCCAGCAACATATCGACAGGCGCCGGTGAGTTAAAATTGGGATCTGCGAGACAGATATCAAAAGGAATTTTAATTTTGAACAAGTTGACATGTTTACTTGGAATCTTATCTGTGACGGATGGGAGAATAAAACAATTGATATCCGTACCAAAATTATTATTTAAAGATTTTATTGATACCGAACACATTTTGTTGATGAAAGATGACGAATTGTTGATACGTATAATATAATTATTTACAATCTTAGCAGTCAAACCTAGTTGGTGGTATAATTTCTCAGTCATGAGACATAACGTGCTGCCACTGTCGAGCACACCACGAGCAGCATACTGCTGACCATTAATACCCATGACCTTGACGAGAGCAGTGGACAATAACACGTCACCGTGTTCAACACTCGCGGACAGCGACACACCGGTACCTATACCTATAGTAGTGGGCTGAGTGGAGGCAGTCGCATCGCTATTCGTGTCAACAACAACACTGCTCCCAGAAGCCCCACTTACGTCTGACTTCAACGTCTGCCATTTATCAACGTGAACAATTGTGTTGTGTTTACGACCGCATATTTTACAACCTGGCCTTTTGCAGTTGTTTGCATAGTGTCCCAGATTAAAACAGTTATAACAAACTTTGTATTTAGGTAATAACTGCAAACGAGCTTCATTGCTCAACGATAAAAACTGAGCACAACAACTTAGCTTATGATCACCGTTACACATAACACAATTCTTAGGCTTATTTGATACACCATCATTCTGTTTACTTGAACTTTCACCTGAATAGTTTTTCTTAGAATCCTGTACCAACATGGACCTAACCTTGTTTGAATTTTTACTTGTGTGCCAGTGTTTAGTATTCGTAGAAGCTTCCAATTCGAACGTTTCTAATATCTCAGCACGGTTTTTAATAAAGGTAATAAATATTTCAAACGTAACCTTAGAATGCTTTTCCAGGCGGCCCTTATACTCACCCCATTCACGATAAGTTTTGCTATCTAATTTGTGTGTGACAGTATAAATGAGTAAAGTATCCCAATTATTAACAGGCTCATCTAAGGAATCAAGGGCACGTATGTTTTTGTTAACAACATCAAGTAAACCTTTTAAATTAACTGACGACTCCTTTTGAAGGGTGTCGATTTGAAATAATGCAGTAACATGGTGTTGGATAATCAGGTGTTTGTTATCAAACCGCTCGCAAAGAAGATTCCACGCTACCGAATAATTTACAGAAGAAAACTGAATTGAATTGATCACCACAGCAGCAGACCCTTCTAGGGATGACCTCAAATAGTGAAACTTATTTATTTCATCCATATCATCATTGGAATGGATGAGACTAACAAAAGTGTCGTGAAACTAACCAGTTTGTATACGAACCACTGAATTTCGGCAACTGAATCGTCAATAATTTAACAAACTTATGATTGCTAGAATGCGACATTACGTCACAGATATCATTAGAATCTCTTTTCCTATTATCATGCAACATTTGTTGAGCTTTAGATAGGGTTTTGTAATAAAGAGATTCAAACTCTGCGCGTTCCAACATCTGACCATCCAAGTCAACAGTCATACACTCCAGCAATAATTGCACCTCATCATATTGGGCATACAATGCCTTGAGTCTAGTAAGACGTAGTTGCAACTCGTTTACCTCGGTAGGGCTCAAAGAAGACGGATTCAAGGAATTTAAATGGTTAGAGAAGATTGTCACCTTTCCTTTGTAACTCGCTCGTTTCCTAACGAGATCTTTATTGTCCTTATTAAATTCCTTATCCTCTGGCATTGCGTAAGCTGGTGCGATCAACCTGGAATGTATATAAGCACAGTTATAGCAACGTTTAAATGACAATTACTTAAGATGCAGCCTAAAATACGTACAAGAGTAAAAAAAACACTAACTTTAGCGTGAAGTTACATAAATAATAAGAATTTATAATAAACTATACGTATTGACGGTTATATTGTACGAAACTTTAATAATAACACTGCATATGCAATTAATCTACAGGGTGCAATCGAAGTCATGGGCATTATTTTAACCTAAGGCCCTACTTACGATACTGATTGCATTAGGTCTATTAATACGCAAATCAAAAATATTGTAATGCAAGTATGTAAAACCTTAGAACTGTAGTAAGTCATATTGCAAAAGGCTTATTATTGTAAATAAACACTTAAAGTAATTAAAACAAGACACTTCATAAACGCTACTAACAATAAGTGATGAAGTATCAACATCTTAAAGCACAGTACAGCGCGACGAAAAGTAAACAAACATCAAATAATAATAATAACTAGTCATTGCGGCCGACCGGTGGCGGCGAGCGCGCGGCGTTTCCTTAGAAGCGGTAATACAATTACAGACAATAGGCTAAAAGGCATGCCGCCCGCCGACAACTCTCTCCGTCCCGCTCCCTCACATGTAAAAATTCGGATATCGCCCCTGCGCGGGGGATGTGTCCCAAACCTGTCATAACAACTGCGCAGGTGCGTTGACGCATGTAATTGATCCCGTGACGTAATCGCCGCACGCGCATCTCACGTCTCGATCATACCTTTGGATTGCAGTGTATTAAGTGTCCGTGGTAGCAGGGGCGTAGCTACCGCCGTATCTGCCGTATAAATTATACGGGGCCCCCGGGCCAGGGGGGCCCCCGATGTTCATGAGCAAAAATTAATAAAACTTCCCAATTTTTTTTTCAGAAATGGCAAAAGTCACAAAAAGCAATTTATTTTTTTCCGCGTAAAGTTGGTAACACCCTACATCGGTTATCGCAGGCTGCAGGATTTCCCCGTTTATAGTCTTTTTCACATAGGATGGGTACAGTGACACTTAATCACGTGACTTAAATAGTGAGGTCCCTTTGCGTAATGAATTCGATTATTAGCAAAAATCGAGAAGTTTTGCGATTGAACATTAATCTATTTTTTAAACAGATGTGGTAATAGGTAATAGGTAGAACGGGCTGGTTTCCGCAACTCCACGTCTGAGCGCGTATTTTGCGTACGGGTGGGAAATCGGTTATTCGATCCACCCCAGCTCCTCGAGAAAGGCCAGCAACGCCTTGATGTTGCTGACTATCTCACGTAGGGTACCTGGGTTACCGAAGTACTTGGCCCTGTATGTGGCGATCGCCGGGCAGTTTAGAAGCACGTGCGCTGCTGTCTCGTCGTCCTCAATGCAGGCCCTGCACAGCGGACTGTCTGTAGCTCCTATGACAAATAGATGTTTATTAAACGACCCATGGCCAGTTATTGCTGCTGTAACCATACGCAGCTGTCGTTTGTCTAGCCGAAGGACCTGTTTTGTGAGTCGGGCATCGATGGTAGGCAAAGCCTCCTTGGCCTGCCTGCAATCACTTTGGTCCACCCATTGGTTAAAGTGTAGATCCCTGGTACGTTTTCTTACCAGAGAGCGTAGAAACCCAAAGGGGAGTGGCGCGATGGGTTCTGGTCCCACCGGTGTCATGCTCGACCCCCTTCTGGCCAGTTCATCGGCGGCATCGTTACCAAGCGAACCGCTGTGTCCTTTTATCCACTGAATGGTTATATTATTGAGGCTACCCACCTGGTTGAGGCGCTGGTGGCACTCGTATATTAACCCAGAATCAATCGAGTGACTGTCCAGCGCTTGCAGAACAGCCATACTGTCTGAGAGTATGCGGATCGAGTGGTCTTTAACTGCCCTGGCCATGATGGCTGAGGCGGCAAGAGTGATCCCAATGCATTCCGCCTGGAACACTGTGTTGTGAACTCCTAATGGTGTGGCTATATGTATGTTGAAGTCCTGCGAGAAGACTCCAGCACCTGTGCCACTGTCTGTTTTTGATCCGTCCGTGAAGATGCGCAGCTCAGTGGGGCGCAAACCCTCACATCGGCGATCTTCGTGCAGCTGGATTCTGTATTTTTTATCAAAAATGAATTGTTTAGGCACCCGGTCCATTATAGCTTTAGTAATGGGGAACTCATTGTTGAGTTCCTTAAGCAGCGCGCGGAACGCGTGTAAACAGATGTGGTTACTTATAAATAATTTCTAATAAAGATAATGGATGTAAAAAGAAAAACAAAACAATTCATAAAAATCATTTTAATCTATTTCGTTGTCAGATTTCATTGGCAAAGACGAACAGTCATCCGAATCACCTAAGTCAATAATAAACATCATCTCCGCTCTAGTAGTCGTCCTGCACAGATATCAAAATTTGACAATTTAACAACATTCAGTTTAAACAACTTGCACAATAAGAAACAAACCGAAAGCATTCGAAGCAGACGCACTCGTAAAATAGCCGATCTGATTTATCGATTATGCTGCGTCAATCTCTATTACTGGGCGGCTCATTTCTCGCATCAAACGCTTAAATGATTTTTTTGTTTTCTCGTTTTTAAAAAACACTTGGTAAAATAACTTATTAAAATTGGATAACAGTAGAATTATGTACTTATTACCTCCAGTTTGCCGAAAAAAAAGGCAAGGAGAGTTATTTAATTTGAATTGTTTATAAAAGTTTTGGAAAAAGTGACAGATAGATAATTAGTCTAGTCAACAAGTTCAAAAACGTGAAAAATAGAGATAAAGGTCCTAAAAATATGAGCGATGGCTCATTCGATTCGGAATCACCTCTAGAAAAAAGGTTTTTGAAGGATTTTGGTGCAGGTAAAAAATTGCAATTGTTATTAACAAAATAAGATGAAAAAAAAATGATATTTCGTTTTTTGTTAATAACTCAAAAAATATTAACATATAAGCAATTTTGAAATTGGAGCCCTATTTTCAACGTCAAATTAAAATTATAAATGATGGAGATAGAGTTCCGGGAGTCAGGACTTTTTTATTGGAAATTTCCTCCTCTTTAACGAGCTTTTTCAAAATTGCTAAAATGTTAATATTTTTCGAGTTATTACCAAAAAACGAAATATCATTTTTTCTTTTTTCATCTTATTTTGTTAATAACAATTGCAATTTTTTACCTGCACCAAAATCCTTCAAAAACATTTTTCTAGAGGTGATTCTGAATCAAATGAGCCATCGCTCATATTTTTAGGACCTTTATCTCCATTTGTCACGTTTTTGAACTTATTGACAAGACTAAATTATGATGAATAAATAATTCTCTTAATTTTATGCAAACATTTTTTTTCCTTTTGTGAGAAATCGTTACCCTTCTGTTTGAGCAAATATGTAGTTCCTAATTGTACCCATAGATGGCGTTGCTCATGGATCGTGAATCTCGGTGTTAAGATTCTCCGCCGTTTAATAGGGTCAACGAAGTTTTTTATGCTAATTTGATCTCAATACACATGTTATAAGTATACCTAATTGTTTTACTGTATATTCATCCTAGTTGCGATTGTGAGTGCTGCAGTAGTAGTAGTATCTGTGTTCAGTGGTGCTAAGTGAAGTGAACGGGTTCAACATTTGGTCCTTCGAGCCGGATTAACTTGTCCGAAAGTTTTTGAACCACGTCTTGGCTGGGCAAGTGGATCGCTTGCGCAAACCAGCCAATAGAGGAGCAGCAGCAACTCAGAAAGCAGCAGTAGCGGTGCAGGCAGCGGGCTACTGCAGACGGTGCCGGGTGACGACATCGTCAGGAATCGTAACTGGAGTGACCGGGAGGTGTGACGTGCCAGGACGCATTGTCATTCATCATTCAGTGGACAATTCATCATCAGGTGGTACCAATCAAGAGGAATAACTGTGAGTGAACTTTTATTACTAAGTGAAAGAAAAGTGCTAGTTAACTAAAATCAGTCGCAGAACATTTAAAATTGACATTAATTTGAACCTTATTATATTGAAGATCTGAACTTTAAAAATTTAGTATTAACTTGGGAACATTTGCCGTGTTTAGAAATAGTTTAATTTTTAAGAAATTGGTTGAGACGAGGAATCTATGCCCAAATTTGTAAAATGTTAAGTGTGTTTAAAAAACTTGTAATTTTTTAGCAAATAGTTTGTTGATACTTGCAAATTATAGTGGGTATCATTAACTTAGAATAGTTACCTCAAATCTTGTTCAAAACAACAGTTTATATTATTAACATTTTGGTCTATGTCCACGTCTTATTTAATTAAAAGTTTGCAAATTCATTTACTTTGATTTAGATTTGACAAATAATAAATATTTACGGGTATTTGGAAAAAATAAAAATGGAGTCGTTCGTTAATAAGTTAGAAGACATTTGTAATAGAATCAATAAGGCTTACACAAACTTTAAGAAATCGCCTAAAGAGAGAATAACTCGTCCTTATGTCAAAGTTAGGTTAGAAAGTGTAGAAAAATTATGGGATCAGTTAGTAGATAGTCACAGTAAATTATACGAGGAATATGATCCCGATGAATTGAAACAAATTTCCTATGTTAAAAAAGATATGTACGATATCACTCAAGAAGTCTATATTCAATATAAAACTGAAATAGAAACTATTTTAGAATCATATGAGGAAAGTATTATAGAAAATCCGAAAGATGTAAAAAGTAATTTAAAACAATGTCAAGTAAAACTGCCAAAAATTGTAATTCCAGTATTTTCTGGAAAGTACACAGATTGGGTCACCTTTCGAGATTTGTACATATCACTTATTCATAACAACAAATCATTGGATAATGTGCAACGAATGCAATATCTAAAAGGGTACTTGTCTGGGGAAGCAGAGCAGCTTCTAAGGCAAATTCCCATATCAGAAACAAATTATGATAGATGTTGGGAACAACTAAACGCGCGGTATAATAATAAAAGATATTTATCACATTTTATCTTAAAAAGGTTACTTAGTCAAAAGAATTTAAGCAATGAATCCGCTGTGGGTCTCAAGGAATTAATGGATAATACTAATGATTGTTTACATGCATTAACTAACCTTGGTATCAATACTGCTAACTGGGACCTCATAGTGATTCATATAATTACTTTAAAGTTGGATCTTGAATCCCGAAGACAGTGGGAATTAAATGTTACGAGCGACACTTCTTCTGATGGTTTACCAACTTATGAACAATTTAACAAGTTTCTAACCAGTCGTTATAGAGCACTTGAATTTTTGGATACGGGTTCCAACACAGGAAGAGCAAAACAAATAGAAAAACCTAAAGTTTTTCATGCGTCTACTATGCAATGTAAATTCTGTAAAGAAAGTCATAAAATAATAAGTTGTAAAAATTTTATAAAAACTGATGTAAATGCCAGACGGGAGTTTGTAGCGCAAAACGGTTTATGTTTTAACTGCCTAGGGTGCAACCATTCGGCCAAACAGTGTTTGAGTTCAGCCTTATGCCGTATTTGCAAACGTAAACATCATTCTTTACTCCATTCCGCTGGTCAGGTAAATAGCGATGCAGAAAATACAAAAAGTTGTAACGTACCTCGGAACGATGACGGAGATATATCTGGTGAACAAAAGGCTATACCATCCAAACCGTTAAACTCTGACACAGTGTCCACATTTTTCTCGTCAAATAAAATTAAAACGCAACATCAGGTGTTGCTAGCCACGGCTCTGGTAAACGCTACAGCCAGGAATGGAATGAGTCACACTATCAGGGCGTTGCTTGATCAAGGGTCTCAAGCTTCCTTCGTGACAGAAGCAACTGCTCAATACTTGGGTCTTAAAAAGATGCCAATAAGGGGACACATTTCAGGGCTGGAAGGGAATACTCATGTTATTTCAAAGTTTATGGTAGAAATAATACTTACCTCGATTCATGATCCAAGCGTCAAAGTCTCAGTTGCCGCTTATGTATTGAAAACAATAACCGGGTTTCTTCCTTGTAAGAAAATCATGTCAATGGATTGGGTATGCGACTTACCTTTAGCGGATCCACAATATAACACACCAAACAAAATCGATATTTTGCTTGGTGCCGAGGTTTATGGTCAAGTAATTCAAGAAGGAATGAAAAAGGGACCTCAGGGAACTTTAGTAGCGCAAGCTACTTCATTTGGGTGGATTCTTTCGGGTGTGGTAGTAAAATCACATCAACCTCATGAGAATGTAGTGGTTATGCATTCCTATGTGGAGGAAAATGACTTATTAAAAAAGTTTTGGGAATTGGAGACGGACACAGTAATCAACAAAAATATCTTAACTGAGGAAGAAAAACAGTGTGAACGTTTCTTTGCTGAAACAACAAAAAGAGATAAAAATGGGCGGTATATCGTACGGTTGCCGTTTATAACCACAGATCCAGAATTAAGAATAAATAATTCAAAAAAGATAGCTGAAAAGAGACTTTCGTTATTAGTTACAAAATTGGGTAAAAATGAAAATATGAAAGTAAAATATCAAAATGTGTTAGATGAATACTTACTGCTGGAACATATGGAGAAGATTCCTGAAACAGAGATAAATAACTCGAATGGAATTTACTTACCTCATTTTGCGGTTGTTAGAGAGGATAAAGATACCACGCAAGTGAGAATTGTGTTTGATGCATCCTGTAAAGGTGAAAACGGTGTTTCATTGAATGATCTTTTAATGATAGGCCCTACCTTACAGCCAACTTTAAGGCATATTTTGATGAAATGGAGATTGTATCCAATTTGTTTATCTGCGGACATTGTCAAAATGTACCGGCAAATCAAAGTTGACGAACAGGACGTTGACTTTCAAAGGATTTTGTGGAAAGAAAGTCCTAATCATCAAACTAACGAATATCGTTTATTAAGGGTAACTTTTGGTACGGCATGTGCCCCGTATCTTGCAGTTAAAAGTCTTCAGCAAGTGGCCGCAGACGAGAAGCATAACTACCCTATAGCTGCTAATAAAGTAAAGGAAGACTTCTACATGGATGACCTGCTAACGGGCGTCGAAACAGTGGAAGAAGGTGTCAAGTTGTATCATGAATTTAACAAGTTAGCAGAAACAGGAGGGTTTACGTTACAAAAGTGGTCAAGCAATAATGGGGACTTATTAAAAAGTATAAGCAAAAACGATGAAGAAAATAAAGAAGAAGGAAGAAAACTTAAAATCGACGAAGTTATGAAGTTACTTGGACTTACCTGGGATCGAACGATTGATGCGTTTCGTTACACGGTGACACTTACGCCGACGAAGAAACCTGTAACAAAAAGAATAATTATATCAGACATATCACGTTTGTTTGATCCACTCGGATGGGTTTCACCAAGTGTCATAGTAGCAAAAATAATAATTCAAAAGCTATGGCTATCAGGCATAGGCTGGGATGATGAAGTTCCAAGCAATATATTAAAAGAGTGGCGTACTTACCGGGATGACTTGTGTCAATTATCACAATTACAAATTCCTCGCTGGATTAACACCAAACGCAACGATGCACTCGTTGAAATTCATGGATTTTGCGTTGCGTCAAAGGCAGCTTACGCCGCGGTTATCTATATCCGGGTTATAGATGTTTCGGGTCAGGTTTCTGTGAATTTGGTGACATCAAAGACAAAAGTAGCACCGATCAAGCAAATATCGATTCCCAGGCTGGAGCTCTGTGGAGCGGTTCTTCTCAGTAGATTGTTGGTTGAGGTGGCTCAGATATTGGATATTCGGAAGGAGAACATTCATGCTTGGACGGATTCTACTGTCGTGTTGGCCTGGCTCAATAGCCACCCAAATAGGTGGCAAACCTTTGTAGCCAACAGGGTATCGGAGATCTTAACAACTTTAGATGCACAACAATGGTCTCATGTTCGGTCGGGCGTAAATCCAGCGGATTATGCGTCTAGGGGTCTCAACCCTTCAGAGCTCAAGAAACAAACGTCTTGGTTTGAAGGGCCAGCGTTCTTATCTTCAACGGATATAGTTTATGACAAACCTAAAGATATGGAGACCAATTTAGAAATTATCAAAGTACATTTCTCGAGCACTGAAAGTAATTTATGGGACCGGTTTTCAAACTTAACCAGATTAACGAGAGTGGTTGCTTATTGCCGACGCATGTGGATAAAGAGGAAGAAGGATAACGGTGAAATAGCAGGGTTTTTAACAGCTCAAGAGTTAAAAGAAGCATTAGATGTTTGTATAAAGAAGTGTCAAGCAGAGAGTTTTGGAGAAGAAATAGATAAGATAGCAAAGGACGGTAACTTAGTGAAATTGAAAGGACCTTTAAAGTATTTAAACCCTTTCATAGATGGAAAGGAAATTTTAAGAGTAGGAGGGAGGTTACAAAAGTCAGAATTAAGTGATAGTAGAAAACACCCTATATTGTTACCCAAAAAGTCCAACCTAACTAATTTGATTGTGGCAGACTCACATTATAAAACTTTGCATGGAGGGCCTCAACTCATGCTGGCATATCTCAGGTCAAAATACTGGATTCTTGGTGCCAAAGAATTAGTAAAATCACACGTACATAAATGCGTTACATGTGTGAGGCATTCGGCAACTACATCAAAACAGTTGATGGGGCAATTACCAGCTGCAAGAGTGACGTCTACCAGACCCTTCAAATGTACCGGGGTAGATTATGCGGGTCCAATAAACATTAGGACCTCCAAGGGCCGTGGTCATCGTGCCTATAAAGGCTATATTTGTTTATTTATCTGTATGGCCACAAAGGCCGTACATATTGAGGCTGTTAGTGATCTAACAACTCAAGGCTTCTTGGCGGCGTATAGAAGATTTGTGTCGCGAAGAGGCTATTGTTCTGACATCTGGTCAGATAATGGAACCAACTTCGTAGGGGCATCAAAGGAATTAAGAAGATTGTTCGCTGCGGAGAAATCTCAGTTACCAAAAGAGCTGGCTGACTGTTTAGCATCACAGGGCACGAAGTGGCACTTTATTCCTCCGTACTCACCAAATTTCGGCGGTCTTTGGGAAGCCGGAATCAAGTCTATAAAATTTCACCTACGGCGAGTTATTGGTGACTCAACGTTAACGTATGAGGAGTTGTCAACCGTATTGGCACAAATTGAGGCCTGTCTCAACTCGCGACCGCTGTCAAGGATGGATGACGGTCTGGACGGATTAGATGCATTGACTCCGAGTCATTTCCTTGTTGGTGAGTCCTTGGTCGCCGTTCCGGAGTACAATTTTGAATCTTCCGCTGTGTCCTCTTTACGTCGATGGCAATTAACTCAAAAGATGATGCAGAACTTTTGGCGGCGCTGGTCGCAGGAGTATTTGTCTATGTTTTTAAATCGGTATAAATGGAATAAACTAACTCCGGAACCAAGTACTGGTGATTTAGTTTTAGTTAAAGAGGATGATTTGCCGCCCTCTCGCTGGCTGCTTGGTCGTGTGGTTGCAAAACACCCTGGGGCCGATGGTATTACTAGAGTTGTATCTTTACGCACAAAGACCTCTGTAATAAAAAGGTCTATTTCTAAGATTTGTATCTTACCCGTAATGTCCACGACAACGTAGCCATAAGTGGGTATAGTAATTAAGATATTTTATGTAATAAAAGTTTATTAGCTTGTTTTAACCATAAGTTAAGATAGTTCACCGGTGGGCGGATAACAAAATAGTTGGTGATAATGTAAGGCCAAATGTTTGAATTTGTCCTTGGTGGGCGGAATGTTTGAGCAAATATGTAGTTCCTAATTATACCCATAGATGGCGTTGCTCATGGATCGTGAATCTCGGTGTTAAGATTCTCCGCCGTTTAATAGGGTCAACGAAGTTTTTTATGCTAATTTGATCTCAATACACATGTTATAAGTATACCTAATTGTTTTACTGTATATTCATCCTAGTTGCGATTGTGAGTGCTGCAGTAGTAGTAGTATCTGTGTTCAGTGGTGCTAAGTGAAGTGAACGGGTTCAACACCTTCCTAAGGGCCCCCAAACAAATTTTTATACGGGGCCCCGCCAAGGCACGCTACGCCACTGCGTGGTAGTGTAGTGATTGGAAACACGATGCCTCGACCGCGTAATGTGCAGGCTAGGTACACCAAACGTTTTTCTTGGCCGGCGAGATCACCCGATCTAACACCTCTGGACTTTATTTATGGGGTGAAATTAAAAGAATTGTTTACGAAAGTGAAAGTGAGTCGAGAGACCATTTAAAAAACAAAATTGTTTACGCATTCGACACAGTGAAAGCGCGGGACTGTGTTGAACAGTCTGAAAGACAATCACAGACGTAGGGCTTTTTTTTTTTTTTTTTTTTTCAGGATGGGAAATCATCAAATGACTTCTCCCACTCTGGGCGGAGCGGGAGGGCGTGTCAGACTTTTACTGACTAAAACCCACCCGTGTTCCATCAGTTGCCCATGTGCCAGGGCTCAATTGTGTAATGAAAAAGGTGGTGGACATTTTGACCATCTTTTAAAATACGTGTAAGTGCTAGATACTAAGATAGGTAGTTTAAACATTCCTGAACAATTATTGTAAATACTGTGATTCTAACTTTGTAAATAAGCCAAAACTACAGGAAATTAATTTTATCTAGGTAGGTACGTACGAGCGTTCTCTATGCATTTTACCACCATACTGCGATCGCCAATTCGTCTGCCAAGCGTGGCGATTATGGCAAAGCCCTCCAAATTAGTGGAGGTCATGTCCAGATTACGGCTGAAATGATGAGGTACGTAAACATTTTTTTAATTTGTGTTAATAAACGTAGTTTAGACCGTCCTAAGCCGGCAAAGTATGAAGGGAAAGTTGGAATCTAATATGAATCAAATCGTTAGCAACTTACGTACCTAAGTCACGTGGGTCGCGTAGGGTCAAAAAGTTCACGCGTACGGCGTAGTGTACCTACTGCAGCATTCGCTATCGCCATGCGCAACGATTTGATCCTTTGTATGACTTACTACATTTTTATGATTTTCCATACTTGCATTAAGAATATTTTTGATTTGCATAATAGTAGCCTTAATGCAATTAGTATTGTGAGTAGTGCCTTGGTTTAGAATAATGCCCATGACTTCAATTCCACCCTGTATAGTCTATCTGTGCTAACTGATGTGATTACGTAACTGTCTCAATAACTGTAAAATTATTACACCGTATAGCAAAATTATGCAGTTACTACAAAGAACTACTCTTATACAATGTAAATAATAACAAATAACTAATGGTTACTGATCGGTTAATAATTGTCACTCACAGAACAAAGAAAAATTACATAAATTATTTTCTACTAACCTGGCTCGGAACGGCTGACTTACACTAATATTACCTGATAAATAGAGTGAAAAAAAAGGCATATTAATTATTAAATTGGTGTACCCAAGTACACCAATTTAATAATTAATATGCCTTTTCTCAGCTATTAAGTGTCCAGACCACGTTAATTCCAAAAAACTTCTGATTGACGTAGCAGAATTCACCGGCCACACCGAGCGTCGACTATGATTTTTGATGTCCACCAATTCTCTTCAATCCCTTAGTAACAATACGCTGGTCGGAGTAAATATTCTTCAAATATCCAAATCCGGTACGAAGGAGCATGTGCGGGATTGATCCAGGTATATTTTCGGGAATTAAAAATGCGTTGCTTGATGTGAACGTGCAAAATTTTATTTCTGATTAAGAAAGACCGATGTAGGTAGACGGTTAACAAATGTTAATAAATAAAAACGATTAGCTTTAATCACGTAGCCTCAACTTAATGTTGTATGCGAATTTCTGTAGGCGCTTGCGGGAACAGTCAATATTTGAAGACGACACTACTTTTGACACCCTGGTTGTTCACAGATATCTCTCTTCACAGGCAGGGTGCTAGAAGACGACACTGTTTGACGCCCTGGTTGGTCAAAGATATCTTTGTTCATTGGCATATTACCAGGGTGTTATTAACACTAGAAGACGACACTGGTTTTGAAGCCTTGGTTGTTCACAAAGGTCTTAGTCCGCAGGCATAGTAACAGGATATCATAACTTGAACAAGACTAACGCTTGTGAAGTACTGAGGTATCATAACACGACTTACGCATCTGCAAAACCAGGGAGTCATAATTAGGACACGACACTAGTTTTGAAGCCCTGGTTGATCGCAGGTGTCTTTCTGCTCAAGTTTAGTACCAGGGTGTCAAAACTGGAACACTACACTTGTTTTGACGCCCTGGTTGTTCACAAAGGTTTTAGTCAGAGGGCATAGTACCACGATATCATAACTCGAACATGACTGACGCCAGTGAAGTACCGGGGAGTTATAATAAGGACACAACACTCGTTTTGATGTCCTGGTTGTTCACAGCTATCTTTCTTCACTGGCATATTAACTGGGTGTCAAAACTAGAAGACTACACTAGTTTTGACGCCCTGGTTGTTCACAGATATCTTTATTCACTGGCATATTACCAGGGTGTCAACACTGGAAGACGACACTGGTTTTGACGCCCTGGTTGTTCAAAGCTGTCTTTCTTCACTGGCATATTACCAGAGTGTCAAAACTACAAGACGACACTAGTATTGACGCCCTGGTTGTTCACAGATATCTTTTTCAGTGGTATATTAAAAGGGTGTCAAAACTAGAACACGACACTAGTTTTGCCGCTCTGGTGTTTCACACATATCTTTGTTCACTGGGATATTACCAGGGTGTCAATATTTGAAGACGATACTTGTTTTGACACCCTGGTTATTCACAGATATCTCTCTTCACAGGCATATTATCAGGGTGCTAGAAGATGACACTGGTTTTGACGCCCTGGTTGTTCATAAAGTTCTTACTCCGCAGGCATAGTAACAGGATATCTTAACTTGAACAAGACTGACGCCTGTGAAGTACCTACCTCGGTACTCACAACACGACTTACGCATCTGAAGAACCAGGGAGTCATAATTAAGAGATGACAGTAGTTTTGACGTCCTGGTTGTTTACAGATATCTTTGTTCACTGGCATATCACCAGGATGTCAAAACTAGAAGACGACACTTGTTTTGACGCCCTAGTTGTTCAGAGATATCTTTGTTCACTGGCCATATTACAAGAGTCTCAAAACTAGAACACGATACAAGTTGTGACGCCCTGGTTGTTTACAGATATCTTTGTTCACTAGCATATTACCAGGGTGTCAAAACAAGAACACGACACTATTCGTGACGCCCTGATTGTTCACAGATATCTTTCTTCCGTAGACAGAGAATACTATAGACACTTAGAAAGCGTGTCGCAGAAAGAGACAAAAAATATACGTCACTATATTTAGGGTTACCATGTGAGGAAAAATTTACCCCACAATTTGTGCGATTCTAAATACAATTTTTTTCTGAGAATGGATAAAATTAGAAATTAGTATGCAAGTGTAAGCCAGAAAGTGGCACTAAAAATCGATTATCAGCGGTATATGTGTATGTGTAGGTATGGGATGCCGAGGATAAACAAGAATGGAAGAACACATTCTGGTGAACTCCAATAGATGATGTGATTCCAAATACGTACCGTTTGATATGTGATAATAGATTGACTTTGTGAATAAATAATACAATATATTTATTTTTAATTAGCTTTATTGATTTTACAAGTTATTGACCTTTAAATAGAACAAGCTTCGTAAGAATATTTCTAATTTTTTGCTTGGGTTCAAATCCTTTTGTTGCGTGATGTATACGCAGTTCAAAATAGTGCATGGAGATTGCCTTAATAAGTAAAACTTTGTGGTTTATAATAAAAGGTTGACTTTCAAAATGATTGGTTGTAAATACATCCTGGCACCGTTTGAAAGTCGCTAAAATGAGTTTGGGCAAAAGATTTTTTTCTGCAAAGAATGATATTCCTTTATGTGAATGAATCCTAAATATTCTTTCTGCGAACGTACATACTTTAATTACATCGCGTGAAGGATAAATTAGGCCACCCTTATCTTTTTTTAAATATAAGACCTACATATTTGTCGCTAATAAGAGCTAACAGACAATCTTCACATTTTATAGCTTTTCTTAATTTCCTAACAACAAACCCACCGATATAAGAAATTATTTCTTCAATATAGGTTGTCAATTTTGAGGGGTTAAAATATATTCGTGGTCATCATCGACAAAGAAATTATTATTAGTGGGAAAATCTATAATCGAGTCTTCGACATCTTGAGCGCAGTACATATTAATTTTATGTTCATATCGAACTTCTGTGTGCGTTAAAATTTTTATGTCTTCTAGAGGTATACAGTTTCCCGACTCAATACCTTTTATTTCCCCGTGTATAACTAGTCTTTTGTAGGCACTTTGAAATTGAAAGGCTGTTGGATTGTTATTATAGCCGCCTTTCGATCGAATCGAGCTGAAGAAGCACTCCAGGTGATCCTGGCTAAGTTTGTACACAGGTAAAAATTTAAGTTTCCCCGTTACTATGATATCAGCATAAATTTTTTTAAGACTTTGTATACATATCAAAAAACCAATGAATCCAACTTTCCTATTTGTTTCCAGTATTGGTTTTCCCTCTAATTTCAGTCCTCTGATATAGGAATCCATTACATTGATAAATTCTAGTATGCTTTCGCCATTTTTACTGTTAATAGGTTTCTTAAAACCATACGTATTCAGATTCCGACTATTTAAAATATCAAACAAGTTGTTAATTTTTCTTATGAAATCAACAGTGTCATCAGAACCAGAAAATTCTGGCAAATTCAATTGTTTATCACAAAATTCTATCGCATCTGCCACGGAATTACTGAATGTTTGTGCCGCTAATTTAACTTTCATTATTTGTTTTGAAAAGTTAATTATGTTGATTTTTAAGACGGTTAGCTAGATGGAGACCCTCCTTTTCTTGGAGATTATGAAGCGATTCGATAAATTGCCATGAAATTATTCCTCCATGCAGATTTGTTAATACATTTTTCTGACTTAGTGTATTTCTCACAAGTTTCAGCATATGCGCTGGATCCGGAAAAATAACTATATGCTGTTTATCAGCAACAAAATAAGAAGTTACATTTTCTGGATCATCGAAATTGCAACCTAAGTTTTTTGCCATTGAAAAGTTGGCCGGACAACCATCAAAAGTTAGGGAGACTATAATAACGCCACAATCTCCTAACAAACTCGTACATTGTTTCATCAATGTTACCTTTTGTTCACCAGTACAGCCGTCAGTAAAAAAATAACCGATGGGCATCTTCCATCCACTATTTATAAATGTTACCATAAAAACCAATGCCTCCCTAGCTTCAGCTACATTATGACCATCCAGAACTTCCCCATAGTTAACCAGCCCTACACACTTTGTTCCGTCCCACTGAACGTGCCTCCTAATAGCCATCTCATCTATGCATACAGCACAATACAATTCGTTTTTTTTTTGTTCATTGCCATCAATTTAATACATTGTAATGATTCTGTTGTAAAACCTGGATTTGCATCTACACTTTTGTACCATGTACTGTGGATGGATGAGGCAGACAAGTATTAAATTGTTGTCGCACATACTTGTAAGCCCGAGGACTTATAAATTGCAAGCAAAGAGCAAATTTGCGTAAAGATGGTGAATATTTTCTACCACTGGAAGCGGGGTTTAACATCTTTTTCAAGAAATCTCTATTAACAGGGTCAATCGATTCCAATAAATCCCCATCTTCTTCACTTATCAAAGACTTTTTTTTAAATTCCGCAATCACATTTTCTAGTCTGGCTACTTTTTTCGTTAAACGCCTACTTTTTTCTCGAAGAGCCTTTAATTTTTTCAGTCGTTCGTATGATAGTTTTTCCGCGTTTATCCATTTATATCGCAAAGTTCTAGGAGTATACTCTGGAGTCTTGTTCTGAAATAAATAAAAAACACCGTTTAATAATTCCATAACATTTTTACAGACACAATATTATTTGGTTGTAATACTTACTATTGATGGTTGTTTAGAAATTGGAGGGTATACTAATTCAACTGGCTTTTGACAACTCGTTGACGGCAGTAGGGCAACAGCAGGATCAATCTGGAATCATGCGATTTTTATGCTGTTAAAATCTGCCACACTTTTGGTTTCATAACATCCCTCGATCAAACTGTTTGAAAATGAATTAATGTACCTAGAATATTATTAGTATTTATAGTACTTACAAGAATGCTTGAGATATTTTCAATTTCCATAATTGGTTCTTCACGTAAACTGATGGAGGAAGAAGATGGAATACAGGCCCTTGTTTCCTTAAAAAAGTTAATAATCCAAAATAAGTATAGGAAAATGTTTACAGAAAAGGGTTTTTAAGTTCTTGATCAACATTAAAACTTGAATCGCGTTCAGGGTTTAAGAGAACGAATCATAAATAAAAATCTTATAAAACAGAACGAAACTTATTGTCTAAACTTGTTATCAACTAAATATTTACCAGAATAGGTACAGCATTAGGTAATAGCAGTGTAAGTTTCTTCTTTTTGATTAGCATTTTTTTCTCGAAATGTCTGCTGCATATTTTTGATGACGGTTTTGGTATCCAATCTGTTCGTGCTGTAGCTACAATCCAATCGCGGCGTAAATTATCATGTTCAGGAAAACTGCAACCAGCAATTAAATCTTTCATAAATAATTAATACACATTGCGGAATACATATTTCCCGTAATAGTGGGTAATAATATAAAGAGAAGTTGGCAACACGCAAAGTTCTTAGGTTAGAATTGATTATTGTTATTTTTGTGCTTTTTATTCGTCTTTTAGATGAATTACCGTCTAGGGTATAATATACACTATGTATAAACACAATAAAATGTTATTAAACGCCTAGTAACTGATAAAAAGTGGTATACTTACGAATGAAAAGACAAGTCTGGCATTTTTGTTCCACTATCACTTTTACACCCTGTAACGCTACACCGCACCATGTTTTTTTTTTAATTGTTGAAATATTATGTATAGAAGGTTCACAACAATTTAAAACATGAATTACGTAGTTCAATATCACTTAAAAACAGTATTTTACATGAAGACTATGGACAGCTGAGGATAACTGTCAAACTTTGTTTAGCAAAGTAGTTTGCTAACCTTGAAAAACGCGGCACGCACGGTGAAACAAAAGATCTCATCGTCCTGTCTCATTTCTTTACACGACTTCGGTGTAAGTTGCTCTTTTTCTTGTGTGAATGCGACAAAAGGTATCAATTTGTCTATAGTATTCTCTGTCTACGCTTTCTTCACTGGGATATTACCAGGATGTCAAAACTTGAAGTCGACACTAGTTTTGACGCCCTGGTTGTTCACAGATATCTTTGTTCACTGGCATAGTACCAGGATATCATAACTCGAACTAGACTGACGCCTGTGAAGTACCGGGGTGTCATAATAAGGACACGACACTCGTTTTGATTCCCTGGTTGTTTACAGCTATCTTACTTCACTGGAACAAGACTGATGCCTGTGAAGTACCAGGGTAACATAACTAGAACACAACTATAGTTTTGACGCCCTGGTTCTTCATAGGCGTAGTACCAGGGTGAGGGGGAAGGGAAGGAAGTCAAAACTTACAACAGCTGTTAACTAATTGTATTTGGGCGTCCTTTCATAATAAAATTGCAAGACCCCGGTTTCTTTGTGTTACCCGCAGTTCTTGAGAGGTGCCAGCTTCGTGTGGGGAGAAGTATGTCTCTGAGTTCATCCGTTTCTTGTACGTGAGCAATTTGAATGCTTTGATGTGAAAATCCAGCGTATATTTCGTTATTTAGCTTGTTTCCAGGCCCCGCGACCGGTTTCAACGTTCCGTGCGTTTCTGGGTAAGTGTACCTACTTAATTGTGGTGGAGGTCGGGTTTCGGAGTATTGTGTATCCAGTGTCGTCCGCGATTACGTCTGATAACGGTGTAAGTAGTGTGGCTTTTTGTTGTCCATCAGCAGCCTATAATGTTCCCACTGCTGGGACACAGGCTTTGAATTCATTCTTCTAGGACATGTCGGTTTCCTCACGATGTTATCCTTCACCGTTTTGAGAGCAGGGCAGAGCAGTGGTGATGAAATTATTTACACAAAGTAAAGCGCCTGCTTGGGTTTGAAGTCACTTCCTCCTACTACTAAGTCGCGGCCGATACCACTGGGCCAGCACTGCTCTTGTTGTTCGCACAGTGTTATTGAGTTTACTATTTGGGGACTGATTCTTTGAGGCTGGGGTTTTGTGGCTTTTCAGGCGCTTCTCCTGTATTGTACCGATTACCTAAAGGTTTGGTATGATTTGTTGTTTTAGCTTTTTGGTTGAACCTTTTGGTAGGTTTATCCGTGTGTTTTATTTTTTGTTGTTAAACAGGAACAAGCACTATGATAGCTGGCTATCACAGTGCTGGTTCTTGTAGAGGATGTGAATGTTGGAGGTTCCTGGATCGCCAATAGGAGAATACACCTGTGTGTTTCTGTTATTTTTGTCCAGAAAGAAAATGAAACAATTAATCAATTAATTTAAGTGTTATTGGGTTTTTCCATCTGGAATTCCTCAGCCAGTAGCAGCCCGGAGTCTAGATTTGTGCCCGGTTGATGCAATAGGCTCGCCCCCTATTCCATGGGACTTAAACATAACTGGCGAAATGTGGGTGTACTATAGGTACACCTCTGCCTAACCCTTCGGGGAAACAAGGCGTGATGTTATGTTAGAAAATTAAACAAAATAATTATGAATAAATGTTTTTATTTCAGATCTTTAAAAAAAATCAGAGAATATGTCAAAATAAATAAATGTATTGCGATTAAAAAATTCATTGTCAATGCAACGAAGTGCAGTAAATTGTATACAACATATATATTTAATTTCACGTAAAAAAATAAAATTGTAGATAGCTAATCGCACAGAACTAAACACGGACGCGTTGCCCATAGATGATCCATAGACAAAACGCTCTAGCACATTGGAATGGATAATCGGTGAATAGAGAAATACTGTTTAAATTAAAAACTATTTTGCAACAAATGAATTGACTACTCATAACATTTAGCACAAAACAGTGAGCAAAATACAAAAATATATTTTTTTTAAAGTTATTTTAGTCTATTACACAGATATTATACCCGTATAGAGTTAATTAAGTCACCATAAGTTAATTCTTAATTAATAAAATATATTTTGTGACTTAGACGTATGAATCTCACATACACTTACTTGCAAAAAAATTGTACTCACTAATTTTAAATAACATCTTATGTTTTTATGCACGGAAGTGTAACAATTCTTATAAAATGACGGCAACATATAGTTTTTTTTTTTCAATGTACGTTATGCGTAAATAGGCCTTAGCTATATAACAATAAGGCATGTTTAGGCTTGACGTTTATGAGTGGACTGTGCGATTCAGCCATTTTTCGAGGGAGAAAGTGGCGTAATCACCGCCCGAAGACCTCCCTTTGAACGTATCTGTAAAATTAATTGTTTGTATTAGTTTTTTTGTATGTTTTGGCGCGAAAGTTAACAGTTAGTAAGCGTTGTAGTGCGGGGACATTCTACAAGGTATTTTGTGGAGTTTTGAATGGATCTAGAAAATTTAAAAAAATATTAGATACTTGTAAAATGTCTAAAAGAAGTGGAGGGGTTACTGTCTGCGAACAGTTTTGTGTAACATTAATATTTAAAATAAAATAAGTTTATTACATATCATTTTAGCGTACATTGCATATCGAGGAGTCTCCATTTAGGCATAGAAATACCTGTAGTTGAAGGCTCCGCTCTTCCCTTGCATTATAAATATGTATACAAATAACAAAAGAGAAAAAAAAAAGTAAGACAGAAAATACGATCTTTTGTACATATGCGTGAGTGTGATTGTATGTGATGTGAGTGTGATGGTTGTCTAAGTATGTGTGTGTGTGTGCGCGCGTGTGTGTGTGTGTGTGTGTGTGTGAGAGAGAGAGAGAAGGAGGTTTTGAGTGTACATGGTGTGACTAAATAAGGTAATAGCATCACTACATATATAATTTATTATTAAGTCACCCGTTGCAAAAGTAACTCTGTATCATCATAATTTAAATTGTGTAACCATATTGTTAAATCTTTTTTGCATTGAATTTTCTCTTTATCATATATGTATATAAGTTTATTAACTTTGTTGTATAAAAAGGCTGAACGTTTTTTATACTGTCTGCTGGCAAATTCAATTTTAGTTGAGGGAACATTTACTATGCAGTACTTTTTTCTCTTTTCTAGTATTTTAGGATCATATGGCGTCTCTTCGTGCGTTTTAAGGATGATAAGAAGGATGTACAATTTTCTCACTGACAGCAGATTACATAATTTGTAGAGCTTTTCAGTGGAGAATATTCTTTTTTTGAAGTACATCACTTTAAGCATAGCTCTTTGAGCGCGTTCCAACTCTAGAAAACTAGATTTTGTTGCTCCACCCCATACAGTTATGCAATAAACTAAAACAGACTGGACCAAAGATATTTAAATTTCATTTAATAGATTTCTTTGATTATCTTTATTTTTATTTACATTTATTGTCCTTGGTACAACATATCTCAGCTCTTTAAATATCCAGATCAGTTTTCGTACTCTACTCATGACTTTTTCCAGTTGAGGATAACAAAGTCAAAGTCAAAGTCAAAGTATCTTTATTGTGGGCACATGTAAGTTACAGGTCTTAACAATATTTTAAAGTATCAATATGTCCTGCCTTATAGGCATACAATAACAACAGGAAAGACGCTGGTCAAAAATCACTCCCAGATACTTTGCTTGGGTAACTTGTTGAATAGTAGGGCGATTGCAGCAAGTTCCAACGGTAGTAATGTCGCACGTGTGGATTCTTAGATTAAATTCTTTATCTGGTTGAAGCTGATTGTAAATATTAAAGCAAATGAAGTTGGTTTTACTTGTATTCATGGTAAGCAGATTCTTTTTTAACCACGTTGCAACAAGAGCTAGTCCTTCTTCTGCACTATTTTTAACATCATTCCATGATTTCCCTGAGAAAATGACAGCTGTATCATCGGCGTACGAGAATACTTTAGCATTATTAATCCTTATGCTGCAGAGGTCATTTATGTAAATTAGGAAGAGCGTAGGTCCCAGTACACTTCCTTGTGGTACGCCGTATGATACATCTGCGTCCTCACCAACAATTTGTCCAATTTTCACTTTTTGTGTTCTAACAGAAAGATAATCTCTAAAGAGTGTCAGTGGTATTCCATGAATTCCAATAGCCTTAAGCTTGTGTAAAAGAATGGGAGTAGAGACGGTGTCAAAGGCTTTTCTTAAATCCAGAAAGGCAACCATACATTTATTTCCTTTATCGAGTTGTTCGGATACTAAAGAACTTAGTGCTATGATAGCATCTTCAGTTGACTTTTTTTACCTAAATCCATATTGAGAAGGGGACAGAATATCAAATCTATTTAGATACTGCAAGAGGCGAGTATTTAACAGTTTTTCTATAATTTTTGAAATCGCAGTTAAGACGGAAATAGGTCGATAATTATTCACATCGTCTCTATCACCACCCTTATACACAGGTGTGATAATATTTTTTTTTAATGGGGCAGGGAACGTACCTTTTTGAAAACATAGATTGGCAAGATGCCTGATAATTGGCACAACTTCATTTTTAGCAAGTTTTAAGAAGCAAGTGGGTATATTGTCCCATCCGGGGGCTCTGTCAGATCGTAGTTTCATAAGCGTGGTACAAACTTCATGTTGATCAGTATCTAGAAGTACCATTGAGCTTATGTGTGATGGTGTATTACTAAGGAGTTTGCTAAAATTAGTATCAGTTGTTATGTTTTGGGCCAGATCTCTGCCTATACTTGCAAAATATTTATTAATAAAGTTAGCGGATTCTGTGGGAGATGATTTAACCTGCAATCATTCTGAGTTTTCTGTTCGTGATTTATTAGTATAAGTGATATTTTTTATATTTTTCCAAAGAAGTCTATTGTTATTGATGGCGTTAGTAATTTGTACCCTATTATATTTTCTTTTTAACTTTTTTATAAGATTATTGCAATAGTTTCTATACCGCGTATATGTCATTTTGGAAATTTCATTGTGAGGATCATTTCGTGCCTTTTTCTGTAACGCTTTACGATTCCGAATACATCTCAGAATACCCTGAGTAATCTAGGGTTTTAATAAACGTTTACTGTTGGGTATGGTAATAGTGCGTGTATTAGCAGTCAAAGATTCACTAATTTTTTCTATTAAAGAGATTGTAACCACATTTGGGTCATCAATAAATAGAAGTTCAGCTAAATTTTTATTTTGCAAATATAGGAGAGCACTGTCAAAATCTATAGTTGTTTTAGTCTTATCTGGAGCGATTCGGTCTTTCATTTTTGCCAAAGAAAGGAAGGTGGTATAGTGGTCTGTAGTGGTAGTGCGTAAGATAGCTATAAATGCAGAGTTTTTTTTCGGATTAATTTTTAGCATAAAATGATCGAGACAATTCATTTCTCTAGTGGGTAGTGTATGCCCGGCCAGAATTCCGTAAGACGATAACATAGTTAGGTAATTTATTCTATTTTTATGTTCGTAGTATTGTTCACTTTTCTTGGGTCTCAAGTTAATATTAATATCCCCTGTGATCACAATGTTTCTTTTTTGTACATTTAGTGATTCCAAATGTAAGCTTAATGAGTCAATAAAATTATCTGCACTTAAATTTGCTGGAGATCTAAATACACCAAAGACAATGTTATTTAGAACCTCGATTTGAAGACAAGATGCGTGTAAGAGCTTGACTTCTGTAACTTTATGTTTAAAAGATTTTTTCACGTACGCGACGACTCCATCATTTTTATTTGAAAGATTTGTGGTATAATAGCAATTGTAATTTTCAAGTTGAGAAACAGGTTTATTTAAATTAAGTTGGCATTCCGTTAATATTATGGTGTCTGTTTCAAATTTAAGACTAGATAATGTAAGTAAAAAGTCATCGAAATTGCAACAAATGCCTCTAATGTTCTGGGAAATTATAGTGAAATCATTTTTATGTATGGATGTATGTTTATCAAGATCTGTACAGTCACATGTGATCGATTTAGCAAGCTGTATGTTATCTATTTCTTGTAGTGTTTGTAATGATTCACACGCTGCAGCCATTTTTTTAATAATAAGAACATAAACACTTGTCCATGCTAGCCATTGCTTAAAATGTGTGTAGTGTCTCGGTATGATGGTTTTGTTTGTCTTATGTGTGTTAATATTTGTTTGGACATGTATTTTAAGAGCTTGTTTATTGTAGTGGTGTGGTCTAGAGTGATTGATGGAATTGTGTGTATTTTTTTGTTTTTTGTAGGTGAGTGTACATTCAAAAGTGATACATTTGAATAGTAAAATTCGTTAAATTCAAAAGTTAGTTTACATTTTCCGAAGTACCGTCACAAACAATAAATATGTTCGAAGGCTGCGAAGGAAATATCTTTTGTTTTACAAATTCAGTTAAATGAAAAATGTTGTATTTGGGCAAAAAGTTTACTTGTGTTTTCTAGATTTAAAAAAAAAAAACAATATTTCAAAGGCTTTCTTTTATTTTTATCAATTATAAAACCCTATTTTACTGTCTTCCTAGTCTCTATATGATTTAGGACCTTTATAGCCATTTCCGCGCATATATCCTCTTTGTACTTTGTCCTCATTGTCATATCTAATTTTCAGATCTAATCGAATCGTGGACTGGAAGCGCAAAATGTGTCAGAGGTCGTATTCTTCGAAAATCATCATTATCAGCCGAGCCTTTTCCCAACTATGTTGGGGTCAGCTTCTAGTCTAACCAGATTCAGCTGAATACCAATATTTTACACGGAGCGACTGCCTATCTGACCCCCACAAATAGCTTCTGAGTAAAACGATACCCCTAGGTAAGACTGGTTATCAGACTTTCAGGCTTCTGACGCCCTATAACGACTGTCAAAGATCTAAAAATGACAGCAGGGACCAACGAATTAACGTGCTTTCCGAAGCACGGAGTGGTCTTGGTATGTAAAGATGGTCACCCATCCACGGAGCAACCGCGGCAAGCGTAGCTTAACCTGATCGTTCGATCCATGCGGCTGATATTACTTAGCCACAAAACCCTCGTATTCCTCAAAAATATATAAGTACTTTTAATATTTTTTTTAACTTTTTGCCCTGACAACACTGATGTTTAATTACTGGCAACATTCCTCCACAGCCCATGGAAGGTGAGACAGCGGTACAGTGACGTAATTCCTGTAAGTATATATTACGTGGTGCGTGGCGTGGTCGGCGCCTCTCACTTGTTCCATTGCAGCTCGCGCTCGAGATTCTCGAGTGGCTCGCTGTTCGCTGTTATAGTTATTATTTTTTGTAATAACTTTGTTATAGCACACATTTTTAATTGGACAGTCAAAATCATACTTAGGTAGTCATATCCAAAGATTTCAATCGATTAATATTGAAAATATCTCATATAATTTGTACAAAATGAAAAATTTTAACCGATATAATACTTTAGCGGTAGACGACTTCGTTGTGATGTTCACTGTACAATTGTATTTTATATACCTACTAGATAAATGAAGACATATTTTGATAAATTCTGCGTTTCAGAAACGTACTTACATCGGTGAAAAATAAGTACGAGTATAAACAATGACAAACATTAACTACTTCTTAATTACTTGGGAATCTTATGAGAGCTATATACCAATATCACAAAATCTAGAGACAATTACATTGAATTTGTTCAGCTTCTAATATCGCAAAATATAAAACATATTGTACGGAAATCATGCAGTATACACGTTACAATTCCTCAAAAATAGAAGCAGAATAGTTCTAGCTACACTTCGGTTTAACATTTAAAATTGTTCAAAAACTACCATTCATTAGAAGTTATGAAAATTTCTACTAAACTAATCTTTTTTTTCAACGTTAACCCTATTAAAATAGTAGATACATAGGTGATTTAGAAGCTATTATTTGAAGTAAGTACTTTAATAAAAGAGACACTATTAGATACTTCTTTTTATCTAAATCATTCATTTTCATCTTGTCAAGCTACTCTTACTATTCTCACAATACATTAGCTAAAACTATTTATAAATGAACTAAAAATATTTACTAAAAATTATAATGTTTTGTTCAACTTACCGATCATGGTCTTGAGTAGCACCAAACACATAATGAAATCATCGAACTGAATGTAGCCGTCGGAGGAGCCGTATCTGTTGACACGAACAATAAATGGAGTTAAATATTTTTCTTTTTGTTATTTTTGTACCATGGCAATCTGTTCTAGAAAAATAAGCCATTGCGTTGACCAACGTAAGTAAGTTCGGCTATGACTTTTTTTTAATATGAGAGAGCTTCCAATGATGTGTATATCGACGCTTGAAAGGCGAAATTGACTAAGCGACATAGGGCCACAATGTCGCTTAGTCAATTTTGCCTTTCAAGCGTCGGTATGTATGTCTTCAGATACCGACCGACGACTGTAAAAATTGGTTAATAAAAACCGGCCAAGTGCGAGTCGGACTCGCGCACAAAGGGTTCCGTACAAACCTGTAGGTATTCTCGGTTTATGCAGAAGGTTCATGTTTATGAAAATAAATGTTTTTTTTTATTTTTATATTTCTGTTGATTAAATGAAAGGTAAATTGCGGTTTACGATTTATGACGTTTTAAAAAAAAACGACTTACTCGATTTCGTTCAAACCAATTTTCGGTGGTAGTTTACATGGTAATGTACATCATACATTTTTTTTAGTTTTATCATTCTCTTATTTTAGAAGTTACGGGGGGAGGGACACACATTTTACCACTTTGGAAGTGTCTCTCGCGCAAACTATTCAGTTTAGAAAAAAATGATATTAGAAACCTCAATACCATTTTTGAAGACCTATTCATAGATACCCCACACGTATGGGTTAGATGAAAAAAACCATTTTTGAGTTTCAGTTCTATGTATGGGGAACCCCACGATTTATTGTTTTTTTTCTATTTTTGTATGAAAATCTTAATGCGGTTCACAGAATACATCTACTTACCAAGTTTCAACAGCATAGCTCTTGTAGTTTTGGAGAAAAGTGGCTGTGACATACGGACGGACAGACAGACAGACAGACAGACAGACAGACAGACAGACAGACAGACAGACAGACAGACAGACAGACAGACATGACGAATCTATAAGGGTTCCGTTTTTTGCCATTTGGCAACGGAACCCTAAAAAAGAACATTTGGACTTTAATACGTCAACGAAAATGTTACACAAAAAATTTTAATACGTATAGAGAATATTATCTATTCCCTCATAGGTAATATTATTTATATATATCGGAAGAGTCAAGAGTACGGGATGTGAATTGGCAACGAAACGCAAGTGTGAAGTTGGCGTGCTTCGACAGAGTCTAGCCTGACGTTCGTGTGAGTCGAAGAGAGCACCACAGCTCTCTAAACCATCTAATATCTTGCGGGCAAAAAGTGTCTAGAAACTGTCCAACGTTTCGTTTGGCAAGTTCAAATATAACCTAAAAATCAATAATCATCTTTGGAGATTTTCTTCTCACCCGCAAAACACGTCTACGCCCAGTAAAATGTTTAACTGTGAAGAATCCAGCTCCAATCGGCCTCTTGCACTGACATGTATATTACCTATTTACAGACAACTTTATCGCTGTTAGGTTCAAGATTGATTGGCAAAATTTGACAGTTTCGGGTAGCTCTATACGCTGGCGTCTGTACGTTTAACACGTGAGCGTAGTGTATCCAGCGGAGTACAAAGCGTCGCGTAGACGACGGTTTGTGTCCTGTATGTAAAGAGCGGTCACCCATCCAATATGTTACCTATGAGCGAGCACGTTAAGCAGATGAGCGTTGACAGTGTATCCTGCAGAGTCCAAAGCGTCGTGTAGACTATTGTATGTGTCCTATATGTAAAGAGCGGTCACCCATACAATACGTTACCTATGAGCGAGCACGTTAAGCACGTGAGCGTTGACAGTGTATCCTGCGGAGTGCAGAGCATGGCGGAGGTGGTGAGCAGGGATCGCACCACGGCCGTCTGTGTCGTAGAGACGGAATACAGCCTGCGAAGGAAAGTTTTATATATCCTAGTCATAAAGAGATGAATTTTCGACATGTTGCGTCGATCCCAAATAAACTGGAATAAAGGAGAATGGTGAAAGGGATGAATTTTTGAAATGGCATTTCAGGGTAAAAATATAAGCTGATAAATAAAGTAATCGTTAAGGTAAACTTTACCTTCATTTTGGAGACAACATAAATTGTATTTTTCCTTATATTTGGAAATATCCTTGTTCTAGTCTAGCCAGGAAGCGAACATGATGTTTATTGCAAAGAGAAAAACATTACTGTATTGTCAGCTATAACAGTGCTGCTGGTAAAGTTCCAATGGTATAAAGTTATGTGCAGATATCCCTAGAAAATAATGTGCTTCGGGAAACATCGTGTATCTTCGGAATTACGAACATTGATGAGATGTAATATAGACATGTTACGATCATGGTAGTATTTGTCTTTGTTGCATTACCATGATTACAGTGAGAGCAGTGATGGTCCAGTCTTGTCGATCACGAGTTCTAGCTTGTGGGTTTGGAGATTCTGCCGATGCAGGCGCTTTACTTTGTGTAAATAATTTTATCAACCCTGCTCTAAAATCGGTGAAGGAAAACATATTTAGGTAGGTCGACATGTCCTAGAACCAAATTCGATTCATGTGTGTTCACATGTACCCAGTATTTTGTAATATAATATCTTGATTTAAAAGAGTTTCTATTTAGTTTCTAGCCTGTTCATCTCTATACTGATCTAAGTTTTGTAATAAGCAACTAGCTGCAACTTTCTGACTTAACTGATAGACTTTTTGGTAGTTCAAAAGTGCCTGAGAGTTAACTCACCTGCCAGTTTCGCAGATCAATCCACAGGCCCTTGAATTCCTCAAAGCCGAGTCCTCCCGAGCCGTCCTTGTCTAACATGGCGATCATGCTGTGACATACCTCCTTGGAGAAACCCTGGCCCTTCAGCTCTGTAACGTTTTGTTGAGGTCAGAAAGGGGAGGTGAGAATGAAGGAAAGCTGTGAGACGTGGCACTGGTTTTATGATTTTTGGAAAGATGGGTAGTCTCTTTTAGATGTGTCTGTAAGTTTAGTAAAAACGAGACCTATTTATTTATTTAGTAATTATGAATAATATAAGTACCGGTATGTATGCCTATTATAGGTACACATAGCTTTAGCTGTAAAATAACATGGCAATCAACAAAAAAAAAAAAAAAAACTTGTTGTGACAATAGGTATAAGTTTTAATAAAAACGATGATTTTGTTATGTCTAAAAATGTTATGTAATGACGATGATTTTGTATCAGATAATTAAAAAAAAACAGTGTTTTTATCACAGATTTTTTTTGATTTTTACAATCAATTTTGTTATATAAAAACTCTACCTGATACACAAGTTTATTGGAAAAATTAAAGACATTTATGACACTTAATAATTGTTAGAAACAAATATTTAAAAAAATCATAACTCCCGCTCAAAAATCTATTCCATAAATTACGAATTCAGTGGCACGTCTTAAAATAAAACTTAAAAATATTTTTATGGAAATGGAGGTGACATAACTACCTACAATGAAATTTTCATAAAATAAAATAAAAAATTTAAAATGCCCATTTTCGTTCACTTCCGATGTACAGACGCCACCAGGTCAAGCTACCCGAAACTGTCAATTTTTCCCAATGAACCTTGAACCTAATGCTCTAGAAATAAAGTCTAAAATCTATCAAAGAAATCTGACAGATTGTAGTAACTTGATGTGTTGGCGTCTGTACATAACATGCGTTCAAGCGGAAAAACGTACAAATTTCCAAAAACATACATTTTTGAAAATTCCTACATTTTTAATGTGAGTTAGTAGTGGCATTAAGCAGACATAATGCAAAATATTGCTTATAGATCCATAGATAAGACAATATTGAGCATTATTTGACATTGACATTTGACAGTACAAAAAATAAAAATAAAATTGTGAAAAATATAAATCATAAAAAAGGGGGGAAAAATATTGACAAGCAAATAATAACAAAAACAGACATTTTAAATTGTGCCCTCCATTTCGATAAAATGTGATAGTATTTAAAGTCAAGCTGTGCATGTATCGCTGCTGGAAGCAATCTGAAAAAAATCTTATAGGCATTAGTAATTTGCAAGGAATATTCGATTATCAAAACATTTTAAATATATGTAAACTATACTCTTTGATTTAAAACCCACACGTGGTAAAAGACTTTTATGAATATCTACTATTTATTTAATTACATATTTAATTAACAAATCCTAAAATAACGGCTGTTTGATTTTTTATTGCTTTATCCTAAAATCATGTTGCTTTTAGTTTAATCATACAAATTCCAGCAGCCGTGTAACATAAATAAATATCACACAATTGTTTTTGTTCTCAATACACAGTACAGTGTATTCTTTTTGCAGATTCTGCTATCAATACTTTTTTTTTGCATTGCACCCCTTATGGAAGGACGTGCTAAGTTATCCCTCGAAATTCCATTTTTCTTTCGTATTTTGTAGTTTGCGGGTCAGTGTCTGGTTTTATATTTATTAAAATATGATTCTACCGCAACAAATATGGTTTTAATATAATCATATAAATATAGATAAATATGTATTGGATATATTTGGATAAAACCTGATGAAACTTCTTCAATAATACATACATTCATTAAATAAAAATAAAATCATACATTTTGCAAAATATATTAAATATTCACACCAATTTTAGTAAAATAAAAAGTTACGTAAAACCACGTCATACGAAAAAAATCTACACTTAAAAAAACGTCTACAAAAACATATTATAATTATTGTTATTTAAATACTTACATATACTATACCGTGGCTCGGTAAGCTAAACGAAACGAAAGCGGCGGGGGCGTTTTACTCGACACAAAGCGTTAACATATTGAGAAGCTCAAAAATGGGCATTTTAGAACAGTGTATGATAAAATTACAGATAAACTAATTATTAAATGTCTGCCTATTATAGAGTCGAATAGATATCTCATCGCACTTTGAAATTACAAGAATATTTTTTTTTTTAATCTTTTAAATATGTAAGGTGTATCTATTCATACACGAAATATTTTAAGAGGTGCACCTATAGGTGGTAAAGAAGCTACAGCATGGAAAAAAAATTCAATTTTTTTTTTCAAAATTTAATATTTATGGATTATTTGATGCACATAAGAAATACTGGAAGAAATCCTTCTTATTTTTTATGGCCCGAGACACCTCAACCATGCTCGTGCCATCCGGTCACCGCCCTCGCAGCGTCAGGCGGGCCATTCATAGAATTTGGAGTAAAGGTTTTATACAACACGTCTCAAGCAGTTTTAAAATTATAATAATTACGAAAATTCAAAAACGCTTAGATAAAAATTTCTTTTCGTACCACTTGCTCAAAAAAGTGACATTCTATGCCACAAAAAGCTAACATAACAATAGTCATTTTTAATCTGTCAAAAACAGGGAAAGAAAATTGTACTGAATTTCATTCATCCTCTAGGGGGAGAATGTGATTTAAATTTGGAATACTTACCGGAATTTATACTGAACTAAATCTGTGTTTACACCATTGAGTTTGTATATAAAGCATTACTTATACATGTTTTTGAAAAAGGAATACGCATTTATTATGCAGTTATGATTATTAAATAAAATTACGAAAACCGTCGAGGCCGTATGAGCTTGATGCCTTTGCTTTTCCGACAAAAAAATATTAGTCTAGGAATTTGCCGCGTTTTTGTTTTCTTCAAATACATAAACGTTAAGTTTATTTTAATTGATTTTTATAAATAAGTTAATGTTCTAAAATGCTTATCTCATATTATTATTTTGTTAATTTTTTCGCAAATGGTACGAAAAGTAGAGTATTTTCCTCGGTGATAAAGCTGTCTTAGTCTTGTGTGAACTTAAATCCCTCGCTACACTCAGGACTCGTCTTAAATCCCTCGCTTCGCTCGTGATTTAAGTTTTTAACACCCTCGCTACGCTCGGGAGTAAACCTTGAGTCCTTCGTTACGCTCGCGATTTAAATCGTCACCCGCGACAGAAGACACTGCTTTATCCCCTTGGTTAATAATCTACTATTTTGCTTCTATAGCTTCTTTACCACCTACAGGTGTACCTCTTAAAATATTTCGTGTATGAATAGATACACCTTATATATATATATTTTTTTTTTATTAAAATTATTATGAAATATGGGAATGCAATGAAATATGAATTGACTAAAATACATTGTTACTACATTCAAGGAATGAATAAACGTACTTAGGTAGTATATGCAAAATAATTTTTCAGATTAAAAAATGTTTGAAAGACTGTTCCTTGATTATAAAACAATATATTTTGCTGACAAAATAAATTCAAATAAATATAATTTAAGCCTCTTTTAAATAAATTAGATACACTCTAAGCATAAACTGTTTGTATGTATTTTATTATTTGCATTAACACAATTTTCAATATTTTTAGTATAATTCGTGAGAGCTGTGTTAAGCAAACACATATTTTAAAACTTAATTATAGATTTCTGCCCCAATTATTTTTTATGATATCTATACTAATATTTTAATACGAAAGTAACTCTGCCTGTTGTTGTTGTTACGCTGTTATGACTAAACCACTGAACCGATTTTGATGAAATTTGGTACGGGTAAGTTTGAACCCCAAGAACGAACATAGGCTACTTTTCATTCCGCTAGTTCATCTGCGTCTGCGATAACCGACATTTACGCGGACGAAGTCGCGGGCAAAAGCTAGTATGATATATTTTTCTTTTAAATATAAATATTTATAAATGAATTTAGCAATGCGATGAAATCTGAAACAAAGGCTACTACAACTTTTTACTATACTTTGATTTACCTTTCAAAACAAAATGCCAAAAAAAAATATAAAAAAAATCATTTGAAAAGTATGTTTGAAATCTCAAATTTATCAAATCTACAGTAATATCAGCTGATATGAGATTAGAGAATAGACTAAAGCTTTGGCCCCACTGAAACGAATCCCTCGCGGAATGCGGGATGCGTAATGTGCCTGCGCCGATTGTGACAACTAACTTGTATGGAGATTTTCAAAATGGTGCGGTTTGCTAATAATTAAAACAATCAACGCGCGGAGTTGTGACAGGATTCACTTCAATTTTGTCAGAACTTAATAATTAATAAAGCTTATTTTACTTCTTATAAAGTAGCACATAAAAGTCAATTTTATGTATCCTCTTAAAAATCAGAAGTTTCTTTGGATAATACTCCTTATCACGTCGACAATAAAGATGAATATTACGTACCCTCTCGCATGGCATAGTCGAAGAACTTCTTGAGTTCCTGCCAGTCCACCTTGCCGTCGGCACCAGCCAGGCGGTTGAAGGAGTCCTGCACCGGGTCTGCTGGCTCGGGGTTGGGGTTGGGGGCTATTTCTTTTACCTGGGGGGGAAATATTGTTTTAGGAATTTGAGTATGTGGCGGCATCTATATCGTCAAATGTGAATAAGACTGATGCCGAGCAAATATTCTACGTCGCGTAAAAGTGTTTACCGAGCAAGTTAGCATATACGGGGCCAAATTCGGTTCGGTTTTAGGTTTAAAGATCTAAATCTAAATTATCTTCAAAAAGACACAGTCACTTACACGAGAACAATGCTTACAGTTAATTATTTATACAAAACATTCGTCACAGACGTTACTGTAGTACATACACCCATCCAATACATTCAGATTTTGGGAAAGGTGGTATTTATATAAGCAGCTAATTGAGTTTTGAATGCATGTTTATTACTATAGGTAGATGTTGTAAGAAACTTTTACACGTCAATATTTTAAAAACCAGATGGCGCTAGCATTTCCTTGCTGACTGTTCCTTGAGAAGAAACGCCAAAACAAACTCAGGGGTCATGGTCTGGGCACGCCACAATTGCGGCGGTAAGTCCCCTCTTTGAGGAGTGGATAGAGGGGCGCCACGGTGTCCTCACCTTCCGTCTGACGCAGGTTCTCACCGGGCATGGTTGCTTCGGTGGGTTCCTGTTCAGGATAAAGCGGGAGGATACGCCCGGGTGTTTCCCTTGTAAGGATCGTCTAGAGGACACGGTGGAACATACGGTGGAAGTTTGCCCTGCCTGGGTGGAGCACCGCCGTGTCCTCGTGGAGGAGATCGGTGGCGGCGACCTCTCGCGTCCGGCCCTGGTGCGAGCCATGGTACGGAGCGAGAGGGCATGGGAAGCCGTCACCTCCTTCTGCGAAGCAGTAATGCTCGTGAAGGAGGAGGTGGGGCGCATGAGGGAGTGGCAGTCACTGTGCCCTCACGTCCCTAGCCGCCGCAGGAGGAGACGCCCCGGGCGTCGGGAGTCCATAGCGGACTCCCGGCCACCGTAGGCGCGAGCTTGCGGGTGGCGAGCAATGGGTAGCTCGCCACCCGGTAAGGACCAAGCTCGGGTCGACGGCGAGTAGTGTTCCACGCGCGCCTCAAAGAGATGTCAGCAAAACTGAAGGGGTCTGCTAGGACCGATGCCTGCCGGGATCGCGTGATTGTTCGAAAGAGATACCGTGACCCTGGCACATGGGCAACTGAAGGAACACGGGTGGGTTTTAGTCAGTAAAAGTCTGACATGCCCTCCCACTCCACCCAGAGCAAGAGAAGTCATTTGATGATTTCCCATCAAAAAAAAAATGCGTCGTGGTCTCTTGTCAGGGTTACGAATTTGTTCGAAACAGTTACCGTGGCCCTGGCATATAGACAACTGAAGGAATACGGGTGGGTTTTAGTCAGTAAAAGTCTGACACGCCCTCCCGCTGCGTCCAGAGCGGGAGACGTCATTTGATGATTTCCCACCCAAAAATAAAACAAAAAAATGTTGTCGTGGTCTCGTCCAAACTTTATATTATTACAATATTATGTGAGTTTAACAATGCCGGGCAATGTCTGGAGCATGTAGGACTTCTGATTGCACCCGTTAAGTGCGTTTCAAGTGAACGGGAAGCCATTTGAACTGCGCTCATAGAAGAACAGTAATGACTTTTATGTTGTTACGTTTTATTTCTAAACTAATTGACATCATGTAGCAAAGATTTACCATAATTTTGAACGAATGGATAGGGAATTAAACTTACCCGATCATCAACGTCTCCCATGCCGATGTCTTCGTCATTCTCTCTGAAAAAAAAAAGAAAATATTTTAAATAGCCATAATGCCATAATCGTCACGCTTGGCAGGCAACACTAGGGTTACCAGATGACCGGGAAATCCGGGAAAGTCACGGAATTTTACGTCGGGTCCCGTGTCCACTAATCTTATACCTTTAAATGAGCAATTCTTGTATATATATTTATATAATCTGAATCTCGGAAACGGCTCCAACGATTTTCATGAAATTTAGTATACAAGGGGTTTCGGGGGCGATAAATCGATCTAGCTAGGATTCATTTTTAGAAAATGTCGTTTTATTCGCGTTTTCAATAATCAACTTTTAAACATAAACTGAAAAATATGACTGTTCCTGACATCTATTGGCGACTAATAATATTATTTTTTTAATTGGGAGCAACTAACTGCTTTAACGACACAACAACACTAAAGCTACTTCAACAGATGGCGTTGTTAAGCAACACTAAGTCATTGGCTTGACGTGTTTGGTTTGACGTTATGGTCCAGGAGGTAGCGTTGCAAATGAAAAAGTCATAGTAAGCCGGCTGATACTGTCCTCAATGGTTGATCTTATATGACCAATTAGTGAACCAACCGTCAGCTACTCAAGTAGCGGTGGGTGCGGGTGTGGGTGGTTCCGGAAGTAGTAAAAAAAACAAAAAAAAATTTGTCATAGTACACAGGCTGCAAATTTTTTCATAAATAGTTTACGTCATACTGAGCTGAAAAAAAAATCGTCAGCTGCATAGTAGAGGGGGGGATTATGCATTAGCCGCTCGCTTGAACTTGTAAAAGAAACTCGTAAAATAAAGTTATAGTACGCCGGATGAAATCTTATACCTTTAAACGAGCAATAATCAAATATATAATCTGAATCTCGGAAACGGCTCCAACGATTTTCATGAAATTTAGTATACAGGGGGTTTCGGGGGCGATAAATCGATCTAGCTAGGATTCATTTTTTTTAAATGTCGTTTTATTCGTGTTTTCAATGATCAACTTTATCGATAATCAACTCGAACATAAACTTATTATTTTAAACACAATTTACCAAAAAATACCGAGCAAAGCTCGGTCATCCAGATATTGATCTTTAACTGTCCCGGATTCCGAACACATACTCCTATTTTTTATAAAGTTATAAGTATAATAGAGTTGAAAATTACGTAATATTAAACTGCCTGCTGAAAGTAGAAGTACAGACTCATCAATATTGTATGTTACTTAGAAATTTTAATTTTTTTGAAAAACCCATGGTGGTCATGGCCCTAAAATCAACTCCAGATGCAAATACACGGGTGTAGGGTGGTATGTGTTAGTTAAAACAACATACAAAACACGGTAAAAACGCGCATTCCATATTAGCCAACATTTCAACTTTATGTGAATATGCATCTGAATATCCGATCTCTAATTATAACTTACCTAGCGCTAACTTCTCTCAAGTTAATGAAGGTCTGACTGCGTCCAACCGAGGCGTTGTACTTGAAGAAGTTGATATCCAGAGGCTTGGGCACGTGTCCGTAGTCGGGCAGGCGGTATATGGCGAAGCCTATCGAGAGGAGTTCCAGGCCCTGGTGGCGCTGGGAGCGACGGTTCTTCTGCATCAAGGCTACTATGATCTGGGGACAAGGATAATTGTGTTATAAATGTGGAATTAACGCAACCGACTTCCAAACAAAGTGAAAATTTACTTTAATTTCGGAAGGCCTTTTTTTTTGCTACCAACTTCCGAAATTAAAGTTATTTTTTACTTAGTAGATACATATTTTCCTAAAGGTCGGTTGTTTTTATTATTGTTTGAAATATATTTTTTATTTGTCTCCTTTTAGTTGTGTGTTAAGTACCACATTAAAAATGTGAAAATAAAAAGTTACCCACATAAATTTGTGTACTGTGGCTTACTTATCAAGCTATATATTTCCAGTTTTAGCTGACCTCTCACTGTATAGGATTTTCGTTCAATGAGAGGTCAGCTTATGCTGGACATATATTGCGTTATTTGTCGCCGTGCGTAATTTACTTGTCATATACATTATGTGGAATAAATACATATTATTGAAGAACTCAAACACCAATAATCATAATTTGACCAAATTTATATTAGAACACTCTATAAGTATACCCTCAAACACAAGAAAGAAAATCAAATTGGTAATAAATTACTGTAACACACATAAAAAAGAGAAAATTACAAGTGAATTAAAGAAAAAAAAATTGAAACTCCTCCTTTTTTGCTCAGTAAAAAAATGAGCAACATTGCACATTGCTGGCAACATGGAGCCAAAAACAAAATTATTTTTTATCTCAATTTACTCAGTACTGGCGACAATAAACAGTTATACGAAAATATTGCCATAATCACAACTTTTGACGAATGAAATATACCTATTATTTTGTTTATATTTTATCAGGTCATAATGATTATTACGACCTATTAAAATATTATTTACTGTCCTCTTTTATAATATAGAATTTATATTTCTTAAATTTATCTATGTGAATTATGGTATGGAAATTAGAAAATATAGAAAAGGGGTGACTACTGAGATGACGACTAAAGCCTCCTACAAACCGGCGCGACGCGGCAACGCGACGCGACACTCGTAGAACAATTTTTATGTGAACTTCATGGAAATTGTTCTACAAGAATCGCGTCGCGCTGTCGCGTCGCGCCGGTCTGAATAAGCCTTAATAGAGAAGTGTGGAAGAAAAAGACATGTTGCGCCGACCACAAATACATTGGGATATAGGGCAGGAGAATGGTGATGATTTCTTAAATTTATCAAAGAGTAATTAAAACATTAATAAGTACTTACGGTACACTTGTTCTCGTCGTCTCCTTCGTCAACATCATTCAACGTGACAGTGTACTGCGGGTTCTTCCAGAACGACTTCAAGAAGTTTGTGCACCCACCGGCCGTTACACCTGTGTCACAAAATAAACAAATGTTTTATTATTCAAAAAATTAATGAACGCAGCCTATCGCAGCCCACTGCTGGACATGGGCCTCTCTCATGATGCGGTACGACACCCTGTCTTCCACCTTCTGCATCTATTCTGACCCAGCCACCTTTGTATGATATTATTATTATTATTTATTTATTTAATACTTTAAGCATACAAATGTACACCGGCGCACTTAATGCCACAGGCATTTTCTACCAGTCAACGTTTTAGAAACAGTGATAGGTGCAAATAATTTGAAGATTTAAATATAAACGTATTCAGATTCGCTGTAATTTCGTCGAATGCTTGAATAGATATGCTGGCTATAATATCTTGTTTCTTTAGCCTACACAGGAGGTTTACGTGAAAGAATGATAAATAAAATTACCTCTGACCCACTCTCCCTCGAAGACTGACATCTCCCACTTCTTGGTGCATCCCTCAGGGCATTCCTCAGGGTCCAACGAATCGGGGTTCAAGTTACAGATCTCCACACTGAAACGAGTACAAGACAATATGAACTATTAATAATATGATAAATAATATAACCTTTATTTATCCAAAAACATAGTTTGAAATACATTTTGATATTTGATTTTTAAAATATATTTATAGTTTACTAGCTTTTGCTCGCGGCTTCGATCGCGCTAATTTAGTATTAGACAATCAATTCGGGTTGTACTCTACTTGTCCATACTTAATATTATGAATGCGAAAGTAACTCTGTCTGTTACGCTTTCACGACTTAACACTGAAACGATTTTGATAATTTTTTTATTATATTAATATTTGCTTTTGTTCACGACTTCGTCTGCGCAAATGTCGGTTATCGCGGACGCAGACGAAGTCGCGGAATAAAAGGTAGCGTGTGTGTGTGTGTGTGGGTGGATTACACAAAATAGGTAACCTATTGAATGCTTGTTGATAGAAGTGTCGGCTTACATTACTAAAGTAGTCTTGGTTGATCTGCACGCGTAGCATGACTGCCATAGAAACGGAATTTGTCGACGGAAGAGAAGACAAAATGATAGATTGTATCGTAGAAAAATTGTGTAAAACTGAAAAGAAGGGATGTTTCTATTCTTCAATCGACAAGAGTACGATGTCAAATATTAAAAAAAATGGAATGGATGGTTGTGGAATTAAAATAGATAAGGAACTTTTTTGTTCTTCGTAGAATAGATATAGAATTGGTCATGCTACGTCGGCTGAGGTATATAGGAAAAAAAAGTGTGACAAACCTTGAGAAGTGTTTAACGACGTCATTGAAAGACATCCAGAATTCCCCATCGTCGTCGAAAGTTAGACCCATCTCCTCCTTCTCAGATTCAGGAATAAATCGCCACTTGGGAGATCTGGGAACAAACAAATATATTTCATTAATTTCTATGCCTTAGCATCGGGCCTAACAAAGCTTAATCTGCAGGAGGAGACGCCCCGGGCGTCGGGAGTCCATAGCGGACTCCCGGCCACCGTAGGCGCGAGCTTGCGGGTGGCGAGCAATGGGTAAATCGCCGCCCGGTAAGGACCAGGCTCGGGTTGACGGCGCGTAGTGTTCCACGCGCGCCTCAAAGAGATGTCAGCAGCAGTGTAGAGGTCTACTAGGACCGATGCCTGCCGGGGTCGCGTGATTGTTCGAAAGAGATAAGCCTAAAAGTCTGACACGCCCTCCCACTCCGCCCAGAGCGGGAGAAGTCATTTGGTGATTTCTCAACCAAAAAAACGAAGGATTTTCTAGCCGTCATTAAAGGCATATTAAGAGAGCAAACATCTCCGTGCCTTATTTACGAAAATGATTTATTTTTTATTTTGAATTTTTTGTATGGAAAAAAAGGGTGAGAAATGATCCACTGCTAATGTATGTGGTTCTACGTACTTATCGCTCCAGGGTCCATTCCACTCGGCCTCATTGCCCCAAGGGTTCCGCAGACGCAGAAGGGGTATCTTCCCCGGGCGGCCGGGAGTCTCAATATCCACATACTTCACTTTTGTTACTGAGTACGCGTGTCCTCGGATGAGACCAACCGGGGTTACGGCTTCCAAAATGTTCGGGTCCGGCTGCGAAAAAAAATGGGGGTTATTTATTTTATACTATATATTTAATACATAACACCAACAGCTTATATAATTAGGAAAGGTTTTACTGCTAATGTAAACACAAATATAAGTGTACATAATCTTTCATTTAAAGCTATAACCTCCTTTGGCTTTGCAGCTGTCGGGTAAAAAAAAAACAGTCATTGCATGGAAGCTGCTTACAAATAAACTTGTAGTAGTCCAAGTAGTGGGGGTTAGGTTAAAATGTGCACTTTATAAGGTAATAAAAGCTTTTTAACAGCGACCGTCCTCCAGGTTGGCTATAATCCTAAGGTGACGTACTACCGTACTACACAAAAAATAGAAGAGTAAAATGTACTTTCCGATATGCGAAGGCGCTGACTAAAGTTAGTTTCATATAAATCTGTCCGATTAAATTAATGATGGAGTGTCTTTACGGGTGGATTAGCAACCTTAAGGAAAACCTATATTCAAGCCAATTCTACAGGATAAGTTTTTAACCAGTGCGCAAATTTTAACAAATTAAACTTAAACGAGTTATAATAACCATGCATTTTTTATTTAGATATATTTTAGTACAACAAACTTAAATTATCGTTAACGAAATATGTTTATTTTGAAACTGGTTTTTATGGTAACTTGCGCGCGGCACCGGTGCGGCGGTGAAGGTGAACGACCGAGCGCAGCTACAAGTACCTACCAGCTGTTCGATCGATCAAATTCTAAGAAGTTCGAAGTACCTACGTACTGCGTGCGGCTACTGACCTATTTCTATTGTCAATATCATATTACGAAATAATATGTAGGGTGTCCACAGTTTATTGATTTAAGGTCGGATAAAAATTTAAAAAAGTATTAAAATACTAGTTGAAATGTGTTCTATTACTGATACTGACCACCAAAAAATATTGCGCACCGGTTAATTTTTTCATGTATATTCAATATCTTAACCTAGCGGGCACAAGTTAGTGTTGGGGCATCTAAACCGCCACATGTGAACTACGCATCACACCGCGAACTAGCATATGTGCAACGTCCTGACATCACCCGTCTGATCGGAGGATCCTACGTTTTCTACGGAGGATGAGTGAACTTTAAATCCTGTTCCTCATACCTCCAAACTAGTATGTTAGCATATGATTTATTATTATTTTGAAATGAAATGAAATTTATTTTGCAAGAATTGTAGTACATTACAGATGGTCGGGTTATTTTACAGTATCTAATACAATTCGCTAAACCTAGCATGCAAAGTAATTGCTTACACTAATTAAATAAATGAAGATATTAAATTCGAACATAAATCATAGTTATTAAATTAAGAATAATAAAGTCAATCATTTGTCAAATTATAATAGCAATAAATGTCATTGTTAATCTTTACAGTTTAGGTACTCATTCACAGAATATAATCTACACTAATATTATAAATGCGAAAGTAACTCTGTCTGTCTGTCGGTCTGTCTGTCTGTCTGTCTGTCTCGCTTTCCTGCTAAAACTACTGAACCGATTTAAATGAAATATGGTGCACAGATAGTTTAGAGCCTGAGAAAGGACATAGGCTACTTTTTATCCCGGTAGTACGTTCCCGCGGGATAATTTCCGACCTCCACGCGGGCGAAGCCGCTGGCAAAAGCTAGTTTATTATATAATCCTTATGACCATTGGAAAACAACTTCTGTAATATAATTGGCTTTTCATTTGAGGAATAATTAATCTGTCAGGATATCTTGTGTTAAACGTTACAGTGTCTCCAAGACGTTGAAATAATTCGGAGTGCATTTTAACAAATTTACAGCACTCAAATATGTACATACCGGGAACGGTTAATATATTTAAATCTTTAAAAAGAGGTTTACATGAAGTCAGTGGTGGCACATCACAAAGAGCACGGATACATTGCTTTTGGGCTATAAACACCCTATTAATAAGGACAGAATTCCCCCATAGTACAATGCCGTATCTAATGTTTGAAGCTACATGAATGTGAAGACTATGTGGGTCTTTTTTTATTTTGTTTCTTTCTTTGTCAGTGTGTTGTAATCATGATTTGGCAGTTTAAGTAATTTATGTGGCCTACCCAAATGTCCTTTCTTTGGTATTGTTGGTCAAATCGTTGAGCTTCTTAAAATCTGAGTTAAGCTACACGATTAGTGACAAATGCTTACATTGACAGGACAGGTCCACTCAATCTGTGTGGGTCTTTCCTCAAAAGACCATTTCAGTCACCAATCTACATGGTCTTCACAAGATGGGACCAAGATTATGTCTAGACTTTAAAAGAGACTGTGACCTCTGAGTTTCTTTCGTCCTTTCTTCTTTGAGTAGTCAGTTAGGAAACGCCAACCTCATCTAGTATAAAAACATATGATTGACGTGTAAAAGTGTCCATTTATGATTTAGGGTCACAGCACACATATCAACTCGTAAACGGATCGTAACCGTATCAACTCGAGCCGTTCAGTATGATTTGTATGAAACTCCCTACTGCAACGCACACTAATTGGAATCGTAACGTAATCGCCTCGCCTCCGGACAAGCTCACGAACCACGATGTGGCGCGTGGCAACCAGCGGTCCCCGCGCTTACGGCTCTCCGTACCCTAGCTTACGGCTCCCCGTACCCTAGCTTACATCTCTTCGTCCACGCGACACAAAAACGTTCGGATTCAAAATGACTGAACTAGTGCCGCCTAGCTGTCAACCAGGGATGTTAAGGAGCTCCGTAACCGTAATCGAAGCTATCGGATATCCGATATAAAAATTTATCCGTAACCGTAACCGAATCCGAAATAAAAGTTTCGGTTAATATCGGATTTGTTATTACATTTTTATTTTAGGTAGATTAGATAATACTCAATATATATTTATAATCATTTTTATTTTAAATAGCTGTAATAATTACTCACGGGCTGATTGTAATTCCTACCAAATGGTGACAAATAAATAAAACCATTTTATTAGCTATTTGTATTTTACTTTTGAAATTCCTTAAAAGTTTAATATCCGTAATCGATATTATCCGAAACTAACGGATAATGCGAAATAATTTCATATTCGTAACCGTATCCGTATCCGGTATAATAATCATTCCTACATCCGTATCCAATCCGTATTCGAAATGTCATATCCATAACATCCCTACTGTCAACCAGCGGTCGGCGAGCCGTAAGCGCGTCGTCGCGCGTCGCCTAGTTGTAGCCGAGTCGACGTGCCGGAGCTTCCGATCCGCTTACGTTACGTGGTTACGTTAGGTTGACGCCTGTTTGACGGCGAGGCGAAAGGCGATACGGTGACGATCCCTTTCCGAGTTGATATGTGTGCTGTGACCCTTATAATACTTGCTCACCTCAATACTGCAGCCAATGAGAGAGTTCCTCTCGTACGCCTTCAAGAGGATGGTAAAGAAGTTTGGGGGCAGTTCGGCCATGTCGTACATCTCCGTCACTCCGCCAGTAAAGTCCTCCATTGCCTCTAATGTTGAACCGCCCTTTAGGGACTCGTAGGAGCCGTGGAGTCTGGAAATACAATAGTGTTATTAGAATAAAATAGTTAATTTTCTTTTTTTTTACCTTTATCTGTTGGTAAACAAAAGTGGGGTGTTCATCAGCAGCTTATAATGTTCCCACTGCTGGGACACAGGCCTCATGAGAGAGGGAGTGGGCCATAATCCACCAAGCAGTGTCGGCGCAAGCACGTTTAAGTTCACTGAACAAAAAGTGACATAAATGGACGCGACGATCGCGTATTTCCTCTACCAACGCTACCTATAGGTTCGGACGTGATCTTGTTAAAAACAGTAAATTTTGTGCAAAGTGCAAACATTATTGTAAAGGGTAAAATTATTATAAATAAAATTAAAATAAGCTAAATACGATAGTTAATAAAATGTAGGTATCTGAACTAAATTAATTAAAAAAAGTCTAAAATTAAACGCTCTGCATTTTGGTATGTTACGTACCTATGTGTGCACAATTAAAAGGTAAGACATTTATGTTGTTCTTTCCCCTACATAAATAAAACCATTTTATTAGCTATTTGTATTTTACTTTTGAAATTCCTTACATAAATTCCCTTCCCTTCCCTTCCCTTTCCTACATAAATTCATGCCTTCTCCCTATGCGGGTAGGGGTTTTTCCTGTTGATTTTTAATAATGTTGAAGCTTCCTTGAATAATGGGAAAATGTGTGTGTCTGTTTGTCCTTCTTTCACGGCAAAACGGAGTGACAAATTGACGTGATTTTTTAAGTGGAGATAGTTGAAGGGATGGAGAGTAACATAGGCTACTTTTTGTGTCTTTCTAACCCCCCACTTCCCTAAAATGGGGGGGGGGGGGTGGAATTTAATGCAAGCGAAGCCGCGGGCAAAAGCTAGTTACTTATACTTTTGAAAAACAATGACAATATTATTTTCAAATTCGATTAATAATTACTTATTTAGCATAAGGTTAGTGTTATAGCACTTACTTGGCATAAGCCTTCTCTAGTAAGGCGCTCCAGAACTCGTTGTTCTCCGACGAGTGAAGGAACACGAGCTTTCCCCTGTAGGTGGGGAGACGGTCGTCTATGACCACGTCCACCCATCTACCGTACTGCCAGAAACTGAAAGAATAATGAAATAAGTATAGCAATTTATAGTACAGAAACACGAACACGATATATCACTTGATAAATGTGGAATTATTAAATGTTTTTTTTATGAATTCATCATCGTCATCATTTCAACCGTAAGACGTCCACTGCTGGACTTAGGCCTCCCCCAATTTGGGGGGCTTTGCCATAATCGCCACGCTTGGCAGGCGGGTTGGCAATCGCAGTATGGTGGTAAAATGCATAGAGAACGCTGCTGCCCATTCTCTAGTAAGTTCCTTAGTCGCCTTATACGACACCCGCAGGAAGAAATGGGGTGGTGTTATTCTTTACGTCCGGCACCACACGGTACACGTCCGTTTTTTGAATTAATTTCTATTAAAACGAATTTATTTATTTCTTTTTTGATTCTTCTTTATTATTTAGTTAGTTTTTTGGATTAAAATGAGCGGTTCGTCATCACACAGGTAAATCCTTGAGAGGTTTTCGTTGTGTGACTAAAAATAATTTTAAAATAGGTTAAGTCTTTTGAAAATGACGTTAGACACAATTAATAACTTCAATTGACGGTATACGATATAAAAAGTCAGCTATTCAAATTCAGCTGAGAACTAGCACTTTTAGAACGTCAAAATTACTTAAGACAGTCTCCCAAAACGTCCGCCCTACATGAAGATCTGGATAATGATAGCTTACCGGAAATGGAAGACACCGGCATAGTCCTCATCGAAGCTCTGGTCATCTGGCACTACTTGGAAGAACAATCTGAAAAAGAAGTAAAAAAATATTTTAAATATTTTGGCATTAAGATCGGCCAACCTATCACGAATGTCATAAGACGCTCGTACGGGTTTTATGGCGTTATAACAAATAGCTTCTACCCACGACTTCGTCCGCGTCAAATTTTTGCTCCCTTGACCCTTCCCGTCGCATCGATTTGCCTGCTAGTTTTCGTCCATTTTTCGTTGCTGCTCGCTCCTTTTGAGTTATAGTGAGTCAACCTTAAAAGATAGACATATGCTCTCCCGGACTATTTTTTAGAACTTTTTAAAAGGAACAATTCCGTCATACATGATTTTTGCGTTACTTTAACCGTTTACGCAGCGCACGCAACGGAAACTCTCAAAAGGAATAAATTTTCTCCGTTTTTGCAACATTTTTCATTACTGCTCCGCTCCTCTTAGATTTAGCGTAATGTTATATAGCCTATAGCCTTTCTCAATAAATAGGCTATCCAACTCAAAAATAATTTTTCAATTCGGACTAGTAGTTCCTGAGATTAGCGCGTTCAATCAAACAAACAAACAAACTCTTCAGCTTTATAATATTAAGTATAGATAGATAGATTTTCCTACAGATATTTTGAGCACAAGTATGTTGTGGTTTTGCCACAGTTCGTTCGTAAGAATTGTAACTATCTTTTAAATACCAAGACCCACTCCGTGCTTCGGAAGGCACGTTAAGCCGTTGGATCTTTTACAGTAGTTACGGGTCATCAGAAGCCCGAAAGTCTGATAGCTGGTCTTACCAAAGGGTACCTATTAACTGTGGGTAGGTAAGGGTATTATCTCTTAACTGGGTTTTTGAGGTCAAATAGGCAGTCGCTCCATGTAAATTACTTTTATTGAGCTGCATCCAGTTAAGACTGGAAGCCGAAACCAACATGGGCTAAAAGGCTAGGTAGATTATCTGCACTGTTATAAGATTTTTATGGTCAGATAACAATATGAATGGAAGGTCAGTCTTATCAAGCACAATTCTAGAACCTTTTAATTTTCCTAGAAATATGTCATATTTTATCACACTAGGTAGGTACTGCTGATATGGTTTGAAGGACACCATATCGAGGAAAAATATTAAAACACAACTTTATAGGCATATCACTGATCAGTGTCCAACTGCATACAGTATCATTATCCTGTTTCAAGTAGGTGTGGTTATTTACTATAGTACCTAGTTTGTTCAGCTGAAGGGTTTTAGATAACTTATCTAGAGCTTGGCACATGACTTTTGGTCCTGCGAAATATAATCTAAACTTTTAATATTTTATTTATTTTAATTTTATTTATTTATTTCAATTCTCCATTACATTCATTTTATAACATATACAATATGATCATTCAAGCTTAATCTAATAAGTTTAAAAGACATCAGTGTCTGAACTATATAAATTAATAACTGTATCTCAGACAACAGGGCTCTTCCCTATAAATGTAGCATTTAAAAGCTAACCAAACTCCACGACATTGAGTTTGCCAAGTATCAAAATGATTTATTCCTATTATACTCAGCGATCACGTAGGGAAACTCCAAGTATCGCTCTCTCCCTGTGGGTGACTTTCAGCCTTCTAATAAGGCCCATTGTAAGCGACCACGTTTGAGTACCATAGGTAGTCAATGGCAACACACACTGGTCAAAGACCTTCTGAAGGCCGCAGGAATCCGTTAGATGCGGGAAGCACCAAACCGGTCGAAGTGGCGGAACTTGGAGACCTTGGAGACCTTTGTCCAGCAGTGGACATCTTTCGGCTGAAATGATGATGATACGCAGCGATACCATAAGCATAATAAGCCCACTAACTGGGACACAGGCCTCCTCTCAAGTAAGAGGGACTGGGCTGTAATCCACCACGCCGGCCCAGTGCGGGTTGGTAGATGTCACATGTCTTAGAATTTTTGGTTCTAGGACATGATAGTTTCCTCACGATGTTTGTCTTCACCGTGAGGAGAGCTGTCGTGAGCCTGTCTGTAATCGAATTTACGTCCTCCAATTCGTAAATCGGAGGCATTATCACTGGGCCACCAATGCTGTGGTGTCATACGCAGTTTTCTTTTTAATTTGCGCGCTTTTTCTCAACCTTTTAAGAGCCAAAGTCTAACTGGCATTATGCATAATTTAATGATTTTCAATCACGAATGCATTTAGAGATATCCTGTTTTTATCTGTAGTTTTATGAGGATAACTACAGCGTGGCGCAGGAAAATACAAGTGATTAGTTGCGCAGAAATAATGTGGATTATGAAGTGGAGCTGCCACGACTGAACGGCAGCAGGGCGTGGCGCTGAATCACAGACTATGCTTAACGTACCAACATTAAATTTCGAATATTATGCCGAATCCTCAAGTCAAAACGATAACAGAAATCTAAAGCATCTGAAACATAAAAGTGTAGCCAACATTGATAACCAACATCCAAATGAAAGGTAGGTAACTCACTTTCTGTGGAGCGTGAGGTTGGCGACGGCGGCCAACAGCCAACAGTCACCCAACACGCCCTGTTGCACGTCGAAGCGACTGTAGCCCTCCACGAACAGTTGAGGGTCTTCGGCAATTTCCTGCAAAAACACAAAACATATTAGATTTGCTCAGATGTAGCTACTTTACACACGTGTCCACATGTCTCCGCCAACTTTCCTGAAGCACGTCAGTTGGGAGACATTTCTAATGAAATAAGCCGTACACTTTGTCTTGCATCTATAAGAAATTATCTTTTTGAGTGGTTTAACTCATCATAAGTAATACTATATACGTGAAAGTAAGTCTGTTTGTGATGCTTACACGCTAACACGGCTGATCGGATTTTGACGAAACTTGGCACACGAATAGACCATAACTTGGGTAAGGACATGGACTTTTATTCTTGCATTGCAGATGAAGTCGCGGAAGACAGCGAGTATTCTTATAAAGGCCAAAGATTTCATTTTTTGTATAGGTATTTGTTACGCTTTCACGCTACAACAGGTGAACGGATTTGGATGAAATTTTGCGCATATGTAGACTATGGCTTGAATAAAACTCTGGCTCTTGTGATACAGGAATTCTTAGTACATGAGCCAGGGCTGCAATGATGTCTGTAACCTGAAGTGAACAATAAATAACTAAAACAACTAATAAAAAATAAAATAAAAAACTAATAAGGATACTACTAGGACTAATAAAGATATACTATCTATACTGATATTACTGGGTTCTCGTGGGTCGCGCTCGTGAGTGGACGTGTGAGCAATACAGCGCTGTGCCGAAACGTTGCCTTATCGTTGTGTAAAACGCCGTCGCGATGCTAAATATACAAAGAACACCAACTAAAGGTTCCAAATACTTATCGGATCCGAACTTAGCGTCGACCAAAGATAAGGAATGGGTCACCGCGAAGCAGGGAAAGAACAAAAGGGAAGAAGATGAATCGAATAGCGATTCCTCATGAATATCGCACCAGGCTAGAAGATTCAAATCATGCTATTCAACAAGCGCACTGAATGAAACATTAACCGCATTCCGTGAAGAAATGAAGGCCATGCACACCTTGTTGACCACCATGAAACATAAACAGGATGAGAAATACGCTGCTATTCAAACCGACATAACTTAGATTAAAAAGGAGGTAGTCGAACTAAAAAATAAAAACCAGGAAAAAGAAATCTCAATGCAGAATCTTGAAGATAAACAGAAGGAATTAGATCAGGCACACCTACAGCTGGTTGATTCCAACCATAAAAATGAACATAGTTTGAGGGACGTGATAGAAAAGGGTATATTTCTGGAAAAATATAATAAGTCTCTAGAGGATCGCATAGGATGGCTGGAGCAGAAGGAATTGAAACTAAATATTGAGTTAATTAATGTACTTAAACAGGATGGTGAAAATGTCAAAGAAGTAGTAGAGAAGATTGCGAACGAATTGAAACTGGGAGTCGACGGCATAGAAAAGGTATGGAGAGTCGGAGGCGAGGGTCCAGGTACACCAGTTATAGTGAAAATGTGTAACAAAGAAGCACGCACTCAATGGCATAAAAGTAGCAAAAACAGCTGACGAATCACTCGATCTACAACAACAACGACGATACCTCTACATTAATGAAAATCTTACGCGTCAAACGCGTTATCTACTCTGGACAACTAAACAGCAGCTTAAAGATGATTTCAAGTTTATATGGATACAAGATGGTAAAATATTAATAAAAAAGAGTGAGGCCGAAAAAAAAGTACATAATATCTCCTGTGAGAACGACATAAGTAAATATATACCTATTAATAGCGAGAGCAGAGAGTAAACAATATCTAAACAAACCTTACTATAGAATAAAACTAAATAGATAACAAATTACTTAAATAGAAACATGAACGCTATAGACTTACAGGATATTATCTACTCAAAATATGAATATACAGAGCAATGGATAAACCATAATGAATTTATTGTACTTATAAAAGACTGCCTACCAACATTGGATGTAATATGTCTAACTGAAATAAATATAAAAGAAGATGAAGTTTATAATTATGAAATAAATGGCTACTGTTCATACTTCTTAACCAGGAAAGAAAGACGGGGAGGTGGAATTATAATGTATGTACAGGAAAAGTTGGAATTTAAAATGATACAAAATTATAACCAATACTGTGAATTATTGCATGGTCAGATAATCATGAGAGAAAAAATAGTTGACTTAATAATTACTTACAGGCCTCCACAAATGAATAAACCACACTTTGTTAATGCACTCAAGAACCTAATACAAACAATACCGGTTAAAAATGACTTGGTGTTCATGGGAGACTGCAACATACACATATTGCAGGGAGAAACGGACTCACGTGCTAACGAATACGTTGAGTGAGTTAGGCATGGAATGTTGCATACAAGATATTACGCGAGAGGTAGTGTTATCGGAGCGGCGAGTGACATCATGCATCGATCATATTTTTGTGCGAAGTGCGCGACCGGCCGGCGAGCTGCACGCATACGTACTAATGACCAGTGGATAAACAGCTGATGCCTCCTTGTTATCGCACGACGCTTAATAATGAATCGGTCAAAACTAAGTTATGCAATGTAGAATGGAATAATTTCATGTGTATTGAAGACCCTTTGGAGTTGTATAGGCGACTGTGCGATATTTTTGGCAACATATACAGCACGTCGAAAACTGAAAAAATAATCAAACAACGTGAATCTAATATCTGGGTGGATAAAAAGCTGCAAAAACTATTAGAATATAAAGATGTTCTCTTTCTAAAATGGAAAGCAAATCCTAAAAATATGACACTACGATTAGAATACACAAAACATCGAAATAAAACAAATAAAGCTGTAAATGTTGCTAGAAATGCGCACAGGCAACTAAAGATAAAAAAACTGTAATGGAGACATGAGAAAAGTATGGGAGTGTGCGAACAAATGGCTTGGCAGAAAAAAGATGAATATCGATGACGTAATACAAAGGTATTTTATAAGAAGTAACGAGACACTGGATAGCGTATGTAACAATTTTTGTCAAACATTGACTAATGAAATTGGTTCGTTAAAACAAAAACATTTATGTAACCATTTATTCTATGATAGATGTGAATACGTAAAGGAAAGTGATGTGAGTTTCAGATTTAAAAGGGTATGTTCAAGAGATATATGTTTAATAATTGATAAGTTAAAATGCAGCAAGTCCCCTGGTTCCGATGATATTAGAGTACAAGATTTAAAAATAATTAAGTATCCAATTAGCCAAGTCATTGCCCATTTCATAAATAAATGTATCGAGCGAGAAGTGTTCCCTAATGAATTAAAAATTTCCATTATTAGACCAATATTTAAGGGGGGGGGGGGGAATACAAAGAATATACAAACTTTAGGGCTATCGCGATATTGAGCGTAATTAATAAAATTGTCGAGAAAATAATTATGAGCCATATTTCAGTGTTTTTAGAAAATAATAGTATTTAAACTGATACACAACATGGTTTTAGGCCAAATAGAAGCACAGCAACGGCATTAAATACGTTTACTGATTATGTAAATAGCTCATTAAACTCGAAAGAGATGGTTTTATTAACCTTTATTGATTTTAAAAAAGCCTTCGATACTTTGGACCATGAGGGGTTGCTGCAGGCCATGGATGAGTGTGGAATACGAGGACCTGTAAAAGGGTGGTTTAGGCAATATCTGAATAACAGGTATCTAAAAGTTAGAGTTAAAGGAACAGACAGTGAACTCGGTAAAATCAATTATGGGGTGCCGACCGGGTCGGTTTATGGACCGGTTAGGTACCTATATCATGCACGTTAATAGTATGGGCAATGTCATTAAAAACTATAATACCTATATGTATGCAGACGACACATGCTTGGCGTACAGTGGACGGGACTGTGAACTGATCCAGTCGGTAATGCAAGAAGATCTTGATAATTTAATTAAATGGGCGCACGATAATGGCATCCTTATCAATCTAAGTAAGACCAAATGTATGTTGATATCTTCTCCGTACAACCGTATAGCTAAAACCGCTATCTCAGTAAAGGGTCACTCGTATGAATGCCTTCATGATCACAAAGCAAATTGTCAATGTGAGTGTGTTGAGCGCGTGGCGAACTACAAGTACCTAGGACTGACAATCGATGAATCGTTTACTTGGGACGCACATGTAGACACTGTGTGTGCTAGATTGCGCTCAGTACTAGGGAAACTTATTAATTTAAAATATATAGTTAGTAAGCGAATATTGTACGTTCTTTACCACGCACTCGCAGATGCAACAATAAATTACGGGTTGGCTGCTTATGGGCTGACATTTCCGGTACATTTATTTCCGGTAACAAAATAAAAAAATTGCAAATTTGATTATTAAAATTATTATCAAACAAGGCAACCAAAGACAAACTGAGTAAGGACTAAAAAACTATTTAAAATTTGCCGAATATTACCTATATAAAAAAAATCAAGTTATCTATAATATTAGGACACCACAATAAAAACGAACACAAAATTGAGAGAGTTTATAACCTGCCAACCCGTAAGGTGGTACAAAGAAGCAAATATTTAGTCCCTAAAATAAATAATTATTTTGGTCAAAGGACGCAGCGATGGCTAATTCCAACACTATTAAATGAATTACCTCAAATTGCAACTGAAGTAGTTACTAAAAATGTTTTAAAAAATGTCCTGCGTAAGCACTATTTAGGTTTATGTCCTTAGCGTAAGAAATTAAACTCCATTTATTCATAAGATAGGAAGTTAAATGATTACAATATAGTGTGACCGCTGGTTTATAAGTAGTTTTTAATAATTTTGGCGGTTATCGTAACTGTAACAAGTTTAATGTACTTTTTTTTACAAAGTGTACATTAAAAAGAACCATTTTGACTTCTTTCTAATGCTATTATAAATAGAGTTTGGAGTTTGTGAGGCAGGCGCGGGCCGGCCAGCCTAGCATGCGCACAAGGCGCGTTGTTGTTGTTGCCGCTCGAGCGACTGTCGCGGCATCTCGCTCGCGCTGGGTTGCTTGTCTCCCTCCGACGGGGGGGCGTGGCGGCGGTCGGGAGGATTGGATTGTGTGCATGCGTTGCTCATGCCAGCCTGGTGGGCAAGACGACCTGAGCCCATCATGTGCAATTTTCTTGTGTGAACCCCTTTTTGTTTTCTTTGTATATAATATTTATACTTGGATATTTAAAGCTGTATCCACGAGAACACTGCCGGCAAACTGTACTGCAGTTTGGCAGAAGAATTGTGTTAACTGTCTATGTATAATATCCACGAATAAACGATAAAAAAAAAAAAATAAAGCTGAAGAGTTTGTTTGTTTGAATGCGTTAATCTCAGGAAGTAATGGTCCGAATTAAAAAAAAATATTCTTGTGTTGGGTAGCCTATTTATTGAGGAAGGTTATATAACATCACGCTACATTCAAAAGCAGCGGAGCACCAACGAAAAATTTACGAATACTGTCAGGCAATTCGATGCGACGGGAAGGGTCAAGGGAGCAAAAATTTAACGCGGACGAAGTCGCGGGCAGAAGCTAGTATAACATACATAATCATCCTATAAGGTTCCCACTGCTGGGACACAGGCGTACTCGCTGTGAGAGAGAGAGTGGGCCGTAATCCACTACGCGGGCCCAGGGTGAGTTGGTAGATGTCACATGTCGAATGTGGTCGTAAAATCCCACTAAGGTATTCACTTGTTTTAGAAAGTACTGCAATTCGTCTTCCTAATGGGTTAATGTATATCTTACATTATAGAGTTTAAATCGTCCATTTTTGACAGTGGACGTTTGGAGAATCCATCAAATAATTCGTAAACAAAAAAAAAAATTGGTTGCCTGTAAAGTCGGTATACGGGCGAAAGTTTTACGTGACAACGGCTTTGAGTGGTAAAATAATTTTAATGTGAATATTCATTCGTATAGTAGGAAGAAGGATGAAATAATAGTAACAATTTAAAACATTTATTTATACAAAGAATTATATTTAAAACATTAATTGCATTTAAGGGAGGCGTGCCTTTCACTTTTTATGTCTGTCTCTCTCGCTCTTAGGCGGGCCAACCATGCCCGAGTGGAAGGGACGCGTGCCTCTCACTCGCTCTCATTGTGAGCGCATAACGTGAGCGGAGCGTAACGCAGTTTCTTGAAGTGTCACCCGGCAAACCAATTTATAAGACGTTGTCACGTCAAAAAACATTAAAAAAACTGTGATAAAATTCTGTGACATAAGTTCTAGACAGGATGTGTTAATGTAGACAGGATGTGTCATAGAAGTAGATAGGTATCATTATAACAGAAAGATATCTCGTAACTTTATGACCGTCTGTCGTCCGTATATGAGATATGATGACTGTAATAGGTAGCTATAATTGAGGCTACGCTAATTTGATGGTTATTTAATTAACAGTAAATATGAAATTACGTTAATTTCTATTGTCAATTTGTTTTTATGTTTTAGCATAACTCACAACAGCACTGAGTCACAGAACAGTAGTGGCCCAATGGTAACAGTCGCGACTTCAAACCCAAGCAGACGCTTTACTTTGTGTAAATTATTTAATCACTACTGCTCTCAAAACGGTGAAGGAAAACATCGTGAGACAACCGGCATGTCTTAGAACTAAAAACTCGAAGACATGTGACATCTACCAACCTGTATTGGGCCCGCGTGGTGGATTATGGCCGGCTCCCTCTCGACGAGAGGAGGCCTGTGTCCCAGCAGTGGGTACATTATAGGCTGCTGATGATGATAACTCACAAAACATCATATTAGTCAAACTGCTATTGTAAAAACGATATTTATGACGCTACTATAATCAGTAAGGATGATAATAGCTTTACCAAACAACTGTTTGTTTGGTTAAGCTACTGAAATGATTGACCAATGCAAATAATATTAAGGTAGTAGCGCATTTTCAGGCACAGGTAGGCTGCGATCTGGGCCCTAATTGCGTAACTCACTATTAATCAGAATGGACCTTGAATCTCGCACCTGGACACGAGTTGCCTTGCTTTTCTGGAAGTCTTTAAATAGGCTCCGGACTCAAGTAGGCCGAAGTAAAGAGAACCTGTTCAAGTGGAAATTCATAGATGGCTCCGCCCTGGAGTGTAAATGTGGTGCTGTCCCACAAACAGTGCGGCACTTAATATTTTGTCCAGCATGTCCTGCTGTTTGCACGCCACAGGAGTTGATGGATGCCTCGAAAAGTGCTAAGCTTGTAGCCAAATTCTGGGCTAACTATATTTAGATTGCTATCGACACGCTAAGAAGAAGAAGATTAATCAGAATCGGAATTCTTTTGAAGGTTATTGCTAATCCTGTCGCTTCATAATGTTCAAAAAAATTGTCTGCCCAACAGCGGTAATAATTCAATTATTGTTGTCGAACAGCTAACATGAAAAGCCATTGCGAAAACTGTTTTTATGCTGGGGGTAAATTGGACCTCCACGCGGCTGAAGTCACAGGCAAAAGCTAATAATGCCCGAACGATATATTATAGAAAACGTTATATCAATAAACCTGCGTTTCGCCGAACATATCGTGTTACTTCTTACATCTTCGGCTTTAAGCGAAATGCTAAGTGACCTAAATAAGGTGAGCCTCGAGACTGAACTTCAAATGAACTTGTCAAAGACCAAACTCATTATCAACAGCGTCCAATGTAAACTGTATGTAGAGAGCGAGAAGTTGCATATATTCCAGAATACTCTTGGCCAAATAGTCTTATTCTAGGCAACACAGAAAAAAGAAGTTGCGAACAGCCGGGTGGCGGGCGGCCTCCGCGGTCTTAGGAAATTCTAGCTTTATCATCATTATCATTTCAGCCTACTGACTTCCACTGCTAGACATTGGCTTCCCCCGAAAAACGGGAGAGTTTGCTATAATCGCCACGTTTGGCAGCCGGGTTGGTGATCGCAGTATGGTGGTAAAATGCATAGTTGCCCATTCTCTAGTAAGTCCCTTAGTCGCCTTTTACGACACCCACGGGAAGAAATGGCCCAATCCCAGCCTAAGTAAGTATAAATCGAGAACTCACCCCAGGTCTCAACCATGTGATGGGTTTATCGAGCCTCTTCTTGTAGTAGAGACTGCGGTCTATTGCGGGGAACTCGGGGTCTTCGAACAGTCTGCCCTCGGCCACGCAGCGAGACCGGATCTCCTTGAAGTCCTGGTACGTTGCCGGACCGAACGATGAGGGACGGGTCTCGCCAAGCTGTAAGAAAAGTAGGTGTAAATTAGCTTTGAAATAAATATTATGACATGAACACAGTCTGCACAAACGAATAGAGGAGTCTGAGGGCAAAATATTTTGTTTCACATAAACCTTCACGGGCACCTTTGAAACATCAGAACAGTTGGAGCCGTGTTGTTAGCACGGTATCAATTATTTTCTATAGCAAGAACCGACAAGAAAATCCACGGTTTTTTTTTGTGATTAAGTATAAGTATAAGTATAATTTTATTAAACAAAAAGGAAAAATACAATGCATGTTACGCTTAAATAGAATATTACATTTATGCTCAAGTTTTGTGAATAATGACCCCGATGCTAGGAAAATCCTGTGTTATAGGGGCCATCCATTCGTCCGTATATTTTACAAAATTAGGGAGCTAAAACGTGTAACAGCTGCAGTAGTGTGTGAGTAAGCACGTGTAATGTGGTGTAATGGGGAAAGTGTATGTGTGTCTGTGATGTGTGTAAACGTGTGTGTTGTGTGTGAACGTGTGTGATGTGTGTGATGCGTGTCGTGTGTGTTTAGAGAGGTGTGTGAGTGTTTGCGATACTAATACATTATTTATTTGTATTGGGGTTTCATCAGTAATTCTGTTTCAGCGTAGTCTAGGGTGAGGAGGAATTCTTTAATTATTTTTTTACATTTGTGTGTGTTTAGTGTATGTATGCTATGTTTTTGATGTAATTTATTATATATAAGGGCACTTAGGTATGAGTAGTGACGTCTAGCAAATGTAGTTTTTGTGTGTGTTGTGGGACAAGCCGGTTTGGGTCTTCTTCTTACTGGCGAGCTGTTATTTACTCTGTATGGAAGAGTCGCGTGTTTTCGCATGACTGCACGTAGTATGTATAACTGTCGAACCGTTAGTGTTTTGAAGTCCCTGTAAAGTTGCCGCGTTGGGAATCTAAAGGGTCTTTTTAATATTACTTTAATTACGGCTCTCTGGGCTCTTTCCACCTGTATAATATCGGTTTTGGCGGCTCCTCCCCAGGCAGTGATGCAATAGCTCAGGACTGATTCGGCAAGTGCCGAATAAACAATTTTAAGGACTTCACTGTTTGCCCTCAACTTCTTAAATAGAAAAATAAGTTTTCGTATTCGTGCGGACACTGTTTGTAGATGTTTTTTCCAGGATAGGCAGGCATCTAATTGAAGGCCGAGATACCGTACCACTGGTGCTCTAGTTACAACGGGGCATGTGCAAGGGGCGAAATGGTTGGAACATTTGTGGGCTTTAAGAAGTAGTGAACCGTCTTGTGGTAGGGTGGAACGTCTTGATCCAAAGGTGATAAAATTAGTTTTTGCAACGTTTAGTGTCAGTCTGTTTTGCTCTAGCCATAACATCACTTCGCCAAGTGCCTTTTCAGCTGCCTCTTTAGCTGAGGCCCAGTCGCAGCCATAAGATAGAATTGCCGTGTCATCGGCGTAGGCTATTATTTTTGCAGAGGAAAGGGACAGCTGACAGAGTTCGTTGACGTAGATCAGAAAAAGCAGAGGACTGAGCAAACTTCCTTGCGGAACTCCGACGATCACAGGACTTGCTTCGCTAACGTACTCCCCTATCCTAACGCACTGCATCCTATCAGTCAGAAAGCTTTTAAATAAGTCATGAGCGATGCCTCGCACTCCGATGGACTCAAGTTTAGAAAGAAGTAGAGGAACAGACACTGTATCGAACGCCTTCGATAGGTCTAAGAAGATTCCTAGACACTTGAGCTTATTGTCGACTTTATTAACTACAAAATCCAGTAAAGATGACACCGCATCCTCTGTGGATAATCCGCGTCTGAATCCAAACTGGTTTTGGGAAATTATTTTGTGTTTGTTTAGGTAGTTATTAAGGCGTTTGTACATTATTCTTTCCAGAATTTTGGAGATTGCTGGAAGGACTGAAATTGGGCGATAATTTGTGACCTTATTTTTGTCACCCGACTTGTGTACTGGATGTACGATGGCTTTTTTTAGAGCACTGGGAAATGTACCTGTCGATATGGCCAAGTTGCAAATACGTGTGATAGGTGGAACTAGGATGTGGCTAGCGTGTTTTAATAATTTTGGTGGGATACCGTCCCAGCCCGTAGCACTGTCCATCCGGAGGCTATTTATTATTGAATTTACCTCTTCTTCGTCTGTTTCTAGAAGAACCATTGAGTTGACTGTATTTTGTTGGTGGATGTCGACAGACTGGGGGGAATTTAAATTAGATAAATTGTTTCCAAGATTTATACCAACGTTTGCAAAGAACGTGTTAACTTTGTTGACGGACTTACGGGGGCAGGTTTCAAGTGATAAAAGTTCTGTTGATGTTGATCGCACGGTTTTGGTGTCAGTTACACTACGGACAGTTTCCCACATTTTTTTAGGATTGCATTTAGCCTTTTCAAATTCCTTGTCTTCATAATCCGATTTTATCCTTTTTAATAAATCGTTACAGAAGTTGCGATAGCGTAAGTAGGTTAATTTTAGGATCTGGTTATCCGGCTCTTTATTTGTATTATAGTGCATGTTGTCTCTATTACGTATGCATCTCAAAAGACCTGCAGTAATCCAAGGCTTTATAATTCTTTGTTTGCTTGGGATTGTTCCATATATTGTATTTTTAATTAATATTGGGGAGACTATATTTAGTAATTCATTAGCGGCTTGGTTAGTGTCGTTCATTGTATCTAATACAGAGAAGTTACAATTTTCAATATCAGAAATAGCGCTTGAAAGATTAAGGAAGGATGTATGAACTTTATTATTGGACGATTTGGGTTTGTTATTTTCCAGATTTAGCAAGACTGCGCAGTGGTCTGTTATCGATGTTTTTAGTATTAAAGTAGTCGCTTTGTTGTTAGTTTTTAATAAGACATGATCGATACAGTTATGCAGGCGAGTAGGGAGGAGGTAAGCTGGAAGAAATCCGTGAGATGCAGTCATGTTTAGGTACTGTAGAGAGCGTGGGTCATTGCTATCAGGGGTGATATTGATGTTTACATCTCCAATAATTGTGGTGTGATGGTGATTTTTAAGGTCAAATATAACATTATTTAGTTGATCTAGGAATGGGTCAATGTTCCTTTGCGATGGTGGTCTATATAAGGCAATGATAGTAAGGTTGTTTTCTATGGAGCAGGTTAGGCAACTGGCGTCGGGGAAAAACGGTTCAGTTGTAGTGTGACGTAGATTATTCCTAATATATAAGACTAAGCCATCATTTTGGTTACTTAAACTTCGGGTTTGGTGTGATGTGTATCCATTCAAAATAGGTATGTTTCCTGCTTTTTTAAGCCAGCATTCAGAAAGCACAATTACGTCGCATGTTACATTCATTGTGACTAGGAGACATTTAAGTTCGTCAAAATTTTTAGTGATACTTCTGATATTTAGGTGTAAAACAGTTAGTGCATTTGAAGTGTGTAGATAATCTTTGCAATGGTCTGGTTCACATGTGTATGATGTAGATACTTCGATATGATCTAAGTCGATGGATATGTTATTTAACGCAGCCATTTATTAGACTTAAGGCATCAAAATGTGTATAGGGGTTCGATATTAATTTGAGTATGGGTTTTGATATTAATGAATTCTTCGTATAGATTCTTTTGCAGCTGTAGAATATTCGGATAGGCCTGAAAATCCAGTTGTGGGAGCGAAAATAGATCATATCGTTATATCGAATACATACAGACGAAACAGACCGTCGAATGACAGGTGTTTTTATTATATTGTTATGCTTAATCAGTATGGTGGAAGAATTAGTTTGATTGTTGTGTATTGTCTCTTTCATTGTTTTACAGTGCTATGCTAATATGTATGAAGGAGAGGGAACACTGTGTAGGTACGAAAATATCACAATCAATCAACATTTCCGAATGCCAGGGTGGACAGCGAAATTCAAAGTTGTAGGTCAGGTTTGTTGTATGTTGAACAAAATATAGTTCGCGACCGTAACACGTATGTAATATAAATTATATTCATTAATATCATCAATACAACCCATTGAATTTGATACGACCATAAGTCATATTTTGTTTCACATAGGTACAGCCTGATACTACCTGCAAATTGCAAAAAACAAAAGAACCTCCTTAATCAGGACTTGTAATATTTTTAACAAGGGGTAAAGGATTTTTGATAGTCACCTGATGTTTTTGTTGAACTCAACCCATTTCGCCTAATGTTTGTGTTCAACTCAACCCAAGAACATAGAACATAATATAATTCACGTTGTTACGGGTGGGAAAAAGAATCAAGCTGGTGAAAATTTCACATTTCAAAAATATCAAGATGCACCTAATGTTCCGTAGTTTCTTAACGTTCATGTAAGTTATCAATGTGGGTTGCTTTTTTGCATATGACTATTCTTGCCGCTAACCACTTCAACTAATCTTAATATGCTTTTAATAAGAGTAGGATCACGGCAATAGTGCATCGTGTGGGCATCGACCTCTTGTTCGCAAGTTCGACGCCCACATACACACCCCGTATCTTTACGATAAATCATGTTGAATTTCTTCGTCAAACAAAGGAGCTAGTGACTGATGCCAGAAAACCAATTCTGATAGTTAAAAACGCTCAAAATCTTGTCTGTCAGGCAGTCTCATCTCGGCGAAAATCAAATGTCAAAAATACATGGAAACTCGAAGAATTTTTGACAGATAGAGACTGAGATCAGACTGTGAACATTCTTAACTTTACGAGGATTGCCTCTCAGGATTCTGAGGGCTTCAGATAAAGTCCCTAAGGACGATAAACTTTAAACTCTGAGGAAGAGTATTTAGAAGCGCAATTTGGCAAGATGGGCATCAATGCCCATATCAGACACTTCATTTATCGTCAATTTTGCTTTCGGATTCCGCGCTCTGGATGTTTTAGTTGCTAACCAAATGATCTAAAAATTAAATGAAAGGAGCAGATAAACGTATATTGCTATTTTGTCTGTGTCGTGTGAACGTAAAATGAAGCTTAAATGAACCTTCACTCAAGTAAACCTGTCACGTCTGATAATTGATACACATCGGTTGAAAAATCGGGTATGAGTGACAGAATGCAGAATCATGAAGATGATATTATCATGAATAAACAAGCCTAGAAAAGGAGACATCACCATACTAATGTTTTTCTAAGTTGAACAGTATTCTGTTACCACTTCGTTTTTAGCCCCCGACGCAAAAAGAGGCGTATTATAAGTTTGACCGCTATGTGTGTCTGTCTGTGGCATCGTAGCTCTTGCATGGGTGAACCGATTTTGGTGCGAAATCGGTTCAGTCCTTTCGACACGACGACGCGTTTATCAAAATATTACCAAAAACTTTTTATTAAACTCTTAGATTTGTATTTGGTGTCTAAAACAATGAAAATGTTCTAGACGTAGATTGCAAAATATCTGGTAATTTTGGCAAGCTTTAGGTCATTAGCACACACTACTATTGTATCTTATATCTATTCACATATAACGTTCAAGTAAATAAAACTACAAGTAAAGCCATATTAACAAGCCAGCAGTGCTATTTCCAGAACCTAAGTAAGGATTCAATCAATTATTGAAAGGCATTCGACCGACGTACTTTGTTAAGTGGATAATTTTAGTAAGAGACACTTTGATAAAATGTTTGTTTAATTTAGTTTCAACGATGTTTTCTTTTCGTTAAGCAAACTTTATAATAAACTTATTGATTACATTCTGATCGAAAATACTTGTACTTTTTTCAATCATCATCATTTCAGCCGGACACGTCCACTGCTGGATTTAGGCGTTCCTAATAACACTCTTCAAATTGGTTGAAGAGTTTGCCATAATCGTCACGCCTGGCAGGCGGGTTGACGATCGCAGTATGGTGGTAAAGTACATAGAGAACGCTACTGCCCATTCTATACTAAGTCCCTAAGTCGGCTCTTACGACAACCATGGGAAAAATTAACCGGCACAAGGCCACCATGGCCGCTTTTCTGAACGATGTCCAGCCATTAAGCAATTGCTGACGTGTTCGTCCATAGTGGACACAATCAATAAAGACTAGTACAGGACGCTGTGGCCGCAAAAAGACCGAAAATTGTCCAGCAGCCTTGAACTGCGATGACGGAATTGAAGTAAACGGATAATTAATTATGATTTTAAGTCTACTTGTGTTAGAGTCCGGTTTTGAAATGATGTGGGTGGCTGTATGTAATGATGTTTTGAGTTTATTAACTTCTATTATGAATTTCTGACATGATATTGATGCGAAAAATGCGCATTTGGGAACAGAATGCGATCTCGGACATGGACAGAAATGAGTATTATCCAGCTGATTACTGTGGCTATTATGGCAAACCCACCAAATTGGGGGAGGCCTATGTCCAGCAGTGGACGTCTTTCGGCTGAAATGATGATGATGATGAGCGAAGACTGAAAGTTCTCTAAAAATCATTTCAGTGCTTGTAAATGCAACTGTTCTATATTTTTTGTAACGTCAGTTAAGATTAATGATTTATTTTTGCACCGAAAAATGCTAAAATATACAGTGTTGACGTAAAAAATAGTTTCTAAATCAAAATGTAATGGACTGTGAGTGTATTGTTTTATCAGAAACGATTACATTATATTGTATATTAACATGTTAAATAGATATTAAAATATCTTTTATTCTAACAGTTTGTTGACTGTTGACCTCGCGCGAAAGTGACTGAACGACCTTCGAGGTCTTGAGATAGATATGAAGTGTGAGAAACATAAATATTAAGAACGCTATAATAAATTATATTATATTTTATAATAAACAATTTCAGGTCATGACTACAAATGACCTAGACCTCTTAGATGGTGACGGAATGATAAGACACAATATTTTGACGATAAGTTCCAGCACAGTAACGTAATATAATCATCATCATTTCATCCAAAAAACGTCCACTGCTGGACATAGGCTTCCATCCAGTATGAGGGGTTTTCCATAATCGCCACGCTTAGCAGACGGGTTGGCGATCGCAGTCCGGCAGTAAAATGCATAGAGAATGCTGCTCCCTATTCTCTAGTAAGTCCCTTAGGCTCAACTCACACCAAAAGAGCGTCTAAGAGCAGCGTAGCGGAGCACAGTTTCAGTGTCATATGAATTTCAACTTTATTTTCATTACTATAATACTTATTATTGCATGAGAAACTCAAACGAGTCGCGCGGATGCCCGCGGTGCCGCGGGAATTCCGGCGAATTCCAGAAACGGAGCCGTGCGACTGCGCGAGAAGTCGCGGGAAGTCCCGAGAATGCTCGAGCAGTCACGAGCGGCCGCTGGCGATATCCCGCCCCTCGCACCCGCACCCCGCGCGCGTCTGTTGCGCGCGAGCATTCGCATTCATGAAGTGCAACGAATACGAGAAGGCGCACGAAGTCCTGCGACTTCTCGAGCATTCCAGTGACTTCTCGAGCAGTCGCGGGAATCCGCGCGCCTTCTCTACCGAGCGGGTCGCTGCGCTTCGCTGCCCTTCGCCGCTCTTTCAGTGTGAGTTGACCCTTAGTCACTTCTGACGACACCCACGGCAAGAATGGAACGTAATATATGGAGAAGCAATGATATGCAAGTATGAGCTTAAAGGTAAGGCTAAGACATAAGATTAAAAATATTGCAGCGTATAATTTATTCTAAGGAAAACTTTTCGAGAAACTCATACCAGGAAACTGGAATTTCCGAATGAAATTACCCAACTTTTTCCGAATCAAAACTGTATCACCAAATAAAAAATTAGGAGTAAGAATATGACTAAACAAGCGTGGGAAGCTTATCGATGATAAAGGAGCCAACAGCTCTAAAATTATCTACGTCACACAATGATTCAGTTTTTAATGTCCGAACAAACCCGTGTTAGAGTATCTGAGTAAACTTAAATGAACGTTTGCACATGATATCGCAACGATCGTAAGACTAATCATTGTGAGTAATTAGAGTCATTATTTGTTCCTGAGTGCAATCAAGAAACAATCAAGAATTTGTAACGTTTGTCAGAAATAGGACTGAAATTACACAGCTTCACAACAAATTGCCTCAGAATGTAAAAGATCAAAAATTCATGTATGCATTCAAAAAAAAAAAAATCTCTGAAGAAACACATTCTAGCGAATTTAAAATTTTTGATTATCTTCGGGTAATGTAATAATTTAACCTTTTTTTTTTGTGTGACCGTCGCGTCGTTGAATATATCTCATTAGAAATGAGTATTTTCTCACATAAGTGAATGGAATTCTTTTTGAGAAATAAAGTTCTTAAGCCATAGATTATACTTACATTAACAACATCCACAGTATGCTTGTAAATAAAAAAAAAAACAACATCATTTTTGGTAAGATTTTGTCTCGACTCGAATCAGAGTAGTGTATAAAATATATTACATTTCTTGAATAAAGCCGGTTTCGTCCCAATGACCCGGTAAAGGACGACTATAGAAATAGCCAGGCGTTTACAATACCATTTATGGACCACTATTCAAAATTTGCCGGCTTTGGCGATGCCAAAAGTTATCTTAATTTTTATGGATGAAATACTTATGAGTACGTTAAAGAATAAGAGTACTTACCACTTTATAAAATCTGGTGACTTTGTTTATTAATTATATGGACAAAGCTCTCCAGTCTTTGAAATAAGAAAGCTCGCGTGTTCAGAGTAATTTACCATTTGACAGATCCTTATGAAGTCAAGATTTCCTTGAAGGTCTAATTCAACACGTCCTGCTTTAGCTAGTCCAAGGTGATTTCTTGAACTCTGTGCAACTTTCAAGACTACAAAACGTGGCATAATTAGCATCGGTAGAAACCATTACATCTTCAATTTAAATAATGGTCTTTTTTGCCACAAAGCCATTTTTTTTTACTTTGTGAGACAAATCAGACAGACAGTTATGTCATGGTTATCAACCCGAAGGCAAGCGCCATAATCGTAGTCATAACAGTCATATATATAGTATACAATATACAAATCATAACCATACATATATACTTTTTTTTTTTTTTCAGGATGGGAAATCATCAAATGACTTCTCCCGCTCTGGGCGGAGCGGGAGGGCGTGTCAGACTTTTACTGACTAAAACCCACCCGTGTTCCGTTAGTTGCCCATGTGCCAGGGTCACGGTATCTCTTTCGAACAATCACGCGACCCCGGCAGGCATCGGTCCTAGTAGACCCCTACACTGCTGCTGACATCTCTTTGAGGCACGCGTGGAACACTGCACGCCGTCGACCCGAGCTTGGTCCTTACCGGGCGGCGAGCTACCCACTGCTCGCCACCCGCAAGCTCGCGCCTACGATGGCCGGGAGTTCGCTATTGACTCCCGACGCCCGGGGCGTCTCCTCCTGCGGCGGCTAGGGACGTGAGGGCGCAGAGACTGCCACTCCCTCACGCGCCCCGCTCCCTCCTTCGCGAGCATTACTGCTTCGCAGAAGGAGGTGACGGCTTCCCATTCCCTCTCGCTCCGTACCATGGCTCGCACCAGGGCTGGACGCGAGAGGTCGCCGCCGCCGATCGCCTCCACGAGGACACGGCGGTGCTCCGCCCAGGCAGGGCACACCTCCACCGTATGCTCCACCGTGTCCTCCAGACGATCCTCGCAATGGAAACACCCGGACGTATCCTCCCGCTTTATCCTGAACAGGAACCCACCGAAGCACCCATGCCCAGTGAGAACCTGCGTCAGGCGGAAGGTGAGGACGCCGTGACGCCTCTCTATCCACTCCTCAAAGAGGGGACTTACCGCCGCAATTGTGGCGTGCCCAATACATATATACTAATAATAGTATAAAGTGGTATCTACTATCTAGTGAGTTCGCATGTAGGAGGCGATCTTCGGAAGTACAGATTCGATTCTCAAAATTATTTTTCTAATATGAAGTCACAGTATTGAAGAGTGCCTTAGGATATTATTTTATATCAAAAAAAAAAAAAAACTCGCGGATTGTAGTTATAAAACAGGAGTAATAAAACTCGTTGAAATATACTAAAATTACAAGAAAGTATTGACATCAAAAAGTTAAGCCTTTGCCAAAGGGAAGACTGTAAACATTTGAAAGAGATTTTTTTCGTCACTTCCTGGTTCCTATAGATAGAACTCTCCAGTATCCACCTGGGTATTGTAACGGTTTTTTTTTGAGTCCTTTACATTATACTCATAACTCATCCCTTTCTTTTATCCTTCCTCTATATTAGAGTTCTTTTCGATTAATTAAAACTCTATTTATTTTTTTAATTCATTCATTGGTTCTTAAACCACCATTATCTTTCTTTATATCTTTTCTTTTCTATAAGTTAGTTTGTCTAACTTGTTTCTTTCTATCGACTCCTAAAAGTTGATTGGAGCGGATAACAACTCCATAAAAATAAGCCCATGTTAACTAATAACTCTAAAAGTCAATCTATCGACTCTAAAAGTCAACTTATCGACTCCTAAAAATTGATTGGAGTGGATAACAACTCCATAAAAATAAGCCCATGTTAACTAATGACTCTAAAAGTCTAAATATCAACTAAAAGTTGATTAGGAGCGGATGACAACTCCGTTAAAAATAAGCCTTTGTTAAAATCTTTCTATTTCATCTCATTAGTGGTTTTAGACGCGAGCGGATTACAACTCCTAAAATAAGCCTTAAAGTTATTGATTTATCAGGTTGAGTAGTGATCATTGAATGTGAATCCTACCTGACCTAACTTCGTAAGATGTCGGTGTGTTTGAATGAGTTTTGTAAGTTTTGTGAATGCTGTAATACTTTAACTTAGCAAAATTTTTGTTCTAGGCCAAAAATTTTCTCGGGGTCGTTGGGGAAATATAGTGTTCATGCTATACTTACACTTTAATTCATGATTCCTAATACCTATTTATCATCCTTTATTATTTGTTTCTATGTTTACACTATTCATGCTTTACTTATTTTTATTTGTTTATATATCTACACTCAGCAAATCGATCTAAACACGATTTATTAACTTAAAAATAGCTGAAATAAAATATTAACTCAAATTTTCATGTTGTGACAAGCCAAATTGACAACTGTCAGTTACTTTTCTGCTTAGTCTATGAATGGCTACTTTTTGGTTTATATAATTGAAATTATTTTTATCAATATGTCTAGCTATTTGATTTTATTAATTATTACGATTGTTTACTAAATAACTTAACTTAAAATTATATTTATAAAATTCTTTACGAACTCATGTGGCCAGCTACACGCACTCATGGATATGTCCTGGCCGACTATACTTGTCAGATGAGATGATGGCTACAAGAAAACGAATATTTGAAAAATGTTTGGAAAGGGAAGACGACTTTGGTATAAAAACGGGCGTTCGAACCGCTGACGGGCCACTACTTGGAAGACTGTCCACTACTCTTTAAGCCACTACTTTGGAAGACTGTCTACACTCTGGAAACCACTACTCTGGAAGCCAGACTATTCTTGAAGGCACTACTCTTGAAGACACAACTCTTGAAGCGTTCTACTCTGGAAGCCAGTTTACTCTTTTTCATTTAATAAATTGTATCAGATCTGCCTTATCCATTTCGTTCTAAAGCAGATACGTAACAGTATGTAAAATGTAATTTACAGTAAGCTATCTAAAACACATGGTTTTAAAAACATCGTAAAAGATTATATCAACGCCAAGAGCGATAAAATAGATGAAAGTACTCACCACAGCGTTCACGTTAACAGAGGAACAAACTTCCTCTATCACTTCTTCGACGGCTCCACTTTCATACTCCTCAGCAGGCAGGGCAGGGTAAAGACTTCCATTACCAAGCAGAGGTTCCTTCCCTTCTCCGCGCTCTCCTCTAGGGAAGCCCCTAACAGCAGTTGAAGCATTGGCTGTACGATGCCAACCCCAGCCATTGGCTTTAAAATTCTTCGGGTAGTAATTAAACATGGTTATCACTACACGGTATAGACTGAACTTTTCGCACTGAACGTTCGAGGGTTAATGCTCTGAAAATATCCTAGTTTTCACCTCTCAGCGGTAGGACGTCGAATGAAGTAGTCTCGTATTTTTGTTTATTTTATAAACCTGTAACAAAGGAAGTTATCCCGTTAATGAGGTATGTGAATAAGGAATATCATTAATTTTGTGGTGGGTTAAGTAATTGCGGGAAATAGAGTCATAATTAGGTCATTATACTGGTTGGGAAGACCAAATCGAAGTAAATTTAACCAACGACCTATATATTTTACCTATCCTGGTCCCTTCCTTCGGAACCGTTATGGCAACGGGTAATTGAACTGGTCCAAGAAATATAGTAAAGTAGGAGGACCTATGCTTGTATGTGACAGAAAAATCACTATATCAGCTTGCTGATTAAATTCTACTTAATTTATTAATGTATATTCTTCTTTCATAGCTTGAAAAAAAAAAATACGTCTATGACGTAGTAAAAATCCTCTGTTCATGCAGTTTTAATTTTTAACAAATTTTTTAAAACGCCTTGCATTCAAATCATTGGCAGCAAAGTAGAAACGGACATCTACAAAATCGCAATTTTACAGGAGAGCAGATGTAGTAAAAAAATAAAGGTCGAGAGTTATGGACCAGTTAAAATGAAATCTATGATGCATTAAAATAACGTTCTCCATGAATTGGATTTTTGGATTGATTATAAATTCATTTTTGTAAAAAAAGCATTTTCATCAAATGTAGATCTCCGTTTCTACTTTGCTGCCATCGAAATGATCATTGAACATGATCTTGATTTATCAGACACATACAAAAACCAAAAACATTCATTGTTTGGTCTAAGTGTGCGAAACAGACGCGATCAAACTTGTGGTGTTTTATCATTCGTGACCGTTTGATTGACGTCACAGTAATTTAGGCTATTTCAATTTTTTGGTGCACTGATACACTGTTTTGGTCTGATCTTTCTTGCAAAGACGAAGTATGATCTTTTCTAACCTTTACAGAGCGACTAGCAGTTTCTTATGTTTATTTTGGGTGCATTTGATTGAAGGTCGGTCTACTTATATTTTATTGATTAAAATATGCATCACTCATTTCTAGCATAGGTACTTAATATCAAAAGTAAATTAAGTCAGGTAAAAAAGGGTGATCCATTATTAACAAGAGTCCACATCAAAATCAATACATACGGTCCCACGGCTGGGACACCGGCCTTCTCTCTATGAAAGAGAGTGGGCCGTAATCTACCACGCCTGCCCAGTGCGGGTTGGTAGATGACACATATAATCGAATTTATGGGTCTAACACATGTCGGTTTTCTCACGTTTTCCTTCACAATTTTCAGAGCAGTCGTGAAGAAATATTTAACATAGAAAAAGTATCTGTCGCGGCCATTAACACTGGGCCACTACTGCTCTTAAAACCAATACATAGGTATAATTCCTTATTGTATTTACTAGCAAATTGGCTAGATAAAATAGAATCAACATGCAATGCCTCTGTTTGCTTAGAGGACATTGTATTCGCTAACCTTGGATGAAATTGAAACGTGATTAAATTTCCTCTGCGATCTATTCCTAACAGTGTGCATTATGCAGTTTAGAAACATACGATCATGCTTTTCAGTCAATCTCCCAACCAGTACGCATAACCCACCGTTGCGACATTAGGCCTCATATCTGTCAAAGGGTGTGGGTTGGTGAGTGTCAAATGTACCTATTTGTTTGAGGACATTCAGGTTCTCTCACGATGTTTCCTTTAACCGTTTTGAGAGCATCATAGAAGGATTCGCCCATAATCCATCACGCCGGCCCAGTGCGAGTTGGTGGATGTCACAAATCTTCTAATTTTTTCGCCCATAATCCATCACGCCGGCCCAGTGCGAGTTGGTGGATGTCACAAATCTTCTAATTTTTGGTTCTAGGGTTTTGAGAGCAGTGGTGATATAATAATATTTACATAAATTTAGGTGCCTACTTGGGTTCGAAAACTTCTAAGTTCAAACTTACTACTTAGGACACCTAACTCGGCCCACCAATACTCCCTACAGGACCTACAGCTAAAAAATAACAGTTCCGTTACTAGAGCTGTCTTCTGAGGGGTATGCGGTTGTAAAGGCCAGTTAAAATGCCCATACCACGAGAGCCTTCCAGACCTCGTTTGGTAGTCTATCGGCTCAATTGCTTCATGTGTTTTGGCAGCACTAGTCCCTGATTCGGTGGGAGATCCGGTGGCTGCAACTCTTTATTCTGCTTGTTTAGCAGATCGTGAAAGTACGAGCTTTCACGATCTGCTAAACAAGCTGCTCAGGATCTTTATTCCTGGCTTCTCTAAGCTTAGCTAACCGCTCTTTAGTTGTTGATGGCATGATCATGAACTTAGAGGAAATATCAACACCGTATTAACACACCCGAGCATTAATAATAAGATACGAAGAAAAGTAAGTACGTAAACCAGTATAAGCTTCTTCTTCAAATAATGTAACACCCGAAACGTTTCGGGTGTTACACAATTTCAAACGTTGAAAATACAATTAAAACGCATGCTTTCGCAATCATTGTTAGATATTCCATTAGATCAACCACAGAACCTTACTTTGGCAAAACATGTTAGTTTAAAGATAATCTGGCGAAAAATTAAACAACTAATTACCTCTTTTTCGTTTCGAGTGTTACACTGATACCATCGTTTGGAAAACTCTTCTTAAAACAGTAATTACAAACTCTTTTATAGTTTTAGCGAGAGTCAAATAACTGCAATAAGTAAAGCTCACTAATAACGGAAACCAAGTGACTACTGACAGCTTCTTTCCCTATTTTTTTAGTTGCCAAATATTGGCACATAAATTACCTTTAGGACTTGATCTTTCTAACATTACTTTCAAGTAAGTAAAATATGAAAAATATTGAGAATTATGTAAAAAAAATATCTAGGCATGAAGGATAGGAATGTTTTCTTTGAAAATAGGTTGTATTTCACTTCTTACGCATATTTTTTTTCTGAGGCCTTTGTAACGTTTACTATGGAATGACCCTTGACTTTTTGGCAACAGCAGTGGGACAATTCTCCTAATTTTAAGTAAGAACGATCACAATCTCAGCTCAGTCTCAAACTCGAGTTTCCATAAATTTTTGACAAGTTTTTGACACTTGATTGTCGCCGAGATGAGACTGCGACTAGATTTTGAACTTTTTATTTATGAGCATTGGCCTTCAGTAGAGTTTCTCAAATATTAAGTATTTCAATCAAAATATTTTTATTTCACATAAGCCTGCAAGGGCACTTATGAAACGTTTGAAGCTAGGTGCACATTTAAAACTCTACCTGATAGAGTTTTAAACTTTTCTTGCATTTTTTTGTTTTAGAGCCATTTTCGCTTGATTTGTTGATCACAAATTTACTACTGGTGCTGACTAGCATATTTCTTTGACTAATTAACTATGCACAATTCCTTGCATTGAACTTGAAGCTAAAAATAAATCTGGATCATCTAGGACTGCTCGGGCAAATCCATAAATTTAAAGTTTACATTTATGGAGAAAAGCAGGTTCTCCAAACGTTGTTTTCTTGGAGCTGAAATTCATCGTGAAATTCTGCTTTCGGAAAAGGACATGCTTTCTGAGAATAACACAATGAGTTTCTGTTTGACTACTGGTGGTTCCTCATGAGGGAATCTGACCCAGATTATTAAAGAAAATCACCTTATATTAAAGAAAAAAAATTGTGCTAGGTATTTAAAAAAAATGTGTCTTAAGTGAGGTATCACTTAAGAAACACAATTTTAGGTACATAATTATACAATCATTTTCTGAATATTATCGTAATAATAATTTATTTTATCCAATTAACAACAAAACGTGCGTGGAAAATTAAGGGTTAAAAACATAACTACGACTGATGTGAAATTTTACTATCAGATTTACCTTCAGCATTTGTGTTTTGCCCACGTTATAATACTTATTGCACTTCGCCTCGGATATTTTAGGTTAGCGTTTGTCTATTCATAGAACGATTAACTTGGCCGACAACTAAGTAAGAGAATATGCAAAAGTGAGCGGAGCGAGCTCAAACATTTTAGGAGCTCACCTAGATTAAGTTCCCTATTACTGTATTAAGCGTTTTCGGATATTTCAAGTTTTGAATATTTTTACACCCTCATTTTATTTTGAAGCCAAGTGGGTAGAAGTATACCCTCTTGCACCCTATTCCCGGCGATCATAGTCACATTAGTACTTGCCCGGATTTGAATCTAAAACTAGTTGTATGAGGCGAGATTTTTCACGACATGACATAACTAAAACTGCGTACTAAAAATATATGATACACAATGATGTTGATGACCCAACATAAATTATCTACTTAAATTATGTGGCAGGCATTAAATTTTTTGCGTCTGACCTCCATATTAACAAAATGCAAAATAAATAAAACTACACTTAATTTCAGGTGCGCAAGGTTATCCTTTACTTGTGTAAAGGTGCAAAGATACCGAAATTAGGCCGCTCCCTTTGCGCAAGCATGGCGGCGCGCGGCGCGTCATCGCGACCTCCTTGTTCTAGACTCTAGGGAGCGTTCGCTTTAATTACTGGGATTAAAACCATAGAGTACATACACATAGTCTATTGTTTATGACTGTTTAGGGAACGCCATTGCGTTTGTATACTAGTTAATAAAATGGTTTTGTTCGATTAAACGACGGTACAAATGATCGGTCACCACAATCAGGTGGTAATTTTAGCCTATCAGTTGCCTGTCTTTTAATTAATGCTGGCAGTACTAATGCTGATGACATAATAAGGTTTTGATATGGAATGTTTCAATTACGGAGTAATAATGACTCTGACACGACACGACATTTCTTTCTTTTGCAGATTTGTTCTACAAGTCCCATTGGTATCATAAGAAGACTGGAAGTCACCCAAAGGGCAATAGAGAGGGCTATTCTTGGAATTTCCTGACGCGATTGAATCAGAAATGAAGAGATCCGTAGGAAAAACAAGGTAACCGAGATATCCCGAAGATTTGCCAAGTGGGAAGAGCACATTGCTCGCAGAACAGTTGGCTGATAGAGCCGAAAGAGAAGGGGTAGCGTTGCAAAGACTCCCACAAGGTGGTCCGATTACCTGGTCAAGGTCGCAGGAATCCGCTGGTGCCGAAAAACATTGAACCAGTCGAAGTGGCGGTGCCTGGGGAGGCCAGGTCCAGCAGAAGAAGAAGAAAGCAGAATTTTTCGGCTGAAATGATGATGATTGTTCTATGATGCAATAAAGCGTCGACTTTGGGCCAACACAAAGAGAACCAGCTACCCAATTGCGAAAAAAACTTTTAGAATGTGAAGAATTTAGACGGAAATTCTTTTCCCATTGCTTGATAGTTTGAACAATTCGTCTGCCCAGCAGCGTAAATGAATGTTGTCGAATGTTCAAAATGAAAGGCACTGCAATTGTTAGTGTGCTCTCTCCGGAAACACTTAAAAAGTAAATAAATTATTGTCTGGAATAAAATCAAACTTTATATGATTTATAGCATTGCTCTTACAGCAGCTCTACAACATTACATCGCATCCAAATCATTTCTTTGACTTCAACATTGAAATTACCGTGTTCTTTTCTGTGTATTAATGACAGACTCCAGATCAATGTTACAGACTTATTGTCTTCCCTTAACGTTGTCCCATGTTTAGGGTTACCAGATGAACAAATCAAAAGTTCGGAGAAAAGGCCTGATTTCCATTGAAAAATCCTGAGACTTTTTACAGTTTGAGAATTTTCTCTCAAACGTAGGTACTTAACAATTTAAAAAAGTCGTAATATTATCGTTTTTATACCAGGGTATAAAAACGACTTATCAGGATAAAACTGATTAAGTACCTACTTGAATAAATAAGTATTGATTTTAATTGTGCAATTAATTGCAATAAATAATTTTTAGAGAAGATTATTTTTAGTTTGTTTAACTTTTTATTAAAGAGATCTTTAAAATGTAAGCTGTATTTTATTGAAAATTCTAAAAATCCTGAGATTTCATGAGATTTGCAAAATCCAGCCGTAATCCTGAGAAGACTCCAAAAATCCTGATATCTCAGGACAAATACTGAGATATACCCTACCCATGTTCCTCGGGGTCGGCACCACGTGTTTTCTTCTTCCATTCTCCGCTGTCAACCGTCACGCTATCATTCCCTCCTCTCTCTTTCATATCATTCACGCACAATACATCTATCATTTCTCTGGCCTTCCTCTTCCTCTGCATTCATCCAAATTTCATATTACCTAAACTTTTAGTCACATGCGTTTCTTTCCTCTTCAACGACTACATTTGTCCAAAGTAAATCGACCAAACAGATTTTTCCCATTACGTTTTGTGCAGCGTTTTTACCCATATATGCACAAATTAGGCTATTTTGAGAACAACTTGTGTTTCCCTTATTAACTTAACGTATAGTTTCAGGAATTAGGTGAATTTTCCTAATTCCTGCGGTTTTCCGTTAAGTAAATAATTACTTGTGTCAATAAATTACCCATGATCACTAATGAAGGTTCTATTTGGTTATTGTTCAAGTTTTTTCCTTTTGTGCTAAACCAAGCGGTTTTTTCGATGCATTCCTCAAAGTATTTAATTGCACTATATGATTAAAGCTTAAAATGATTAATTTTTACCTATACAATGTGGGTTTCTGTGACGGGGCAGGAAGGTCAAGTACTTATCGGGTTACTTGTTGCTATAGAAAAACGTTTCTACCTAGGAAACTGTCCGTTACGTTTTAAATACGTCAATTCTTATGAAACGCCGCAAACGCAATTTACGGCTTTTAATTAAGGCCACATATATAAGGTCAAGAAGCGTATTTTATTTTTTATATGAAATTGCATGAAGTACTAATAAAAATGAAACGTGACTGACGACATGTTTGTAGTTGAGTGTCTATCCTTAATAAAAAAAGGTCTAAATCTATAAGGCATCTAAAGGTAAAGGACAATCTTTGGCATCATAATGACGTCACCTAAATGACGAAAGATGAGGTTGGGTGGGGTTGGTGGTGAATGATTGTCCAAAATTTACTCGCAAATGCTTGTGCATGCTTGGCTTCAATCCTTTTAGAATAGCGCCAGCATCTATACGTATTTATACTTAATATTATAAAGCTGAAGAGTTTGTTTGTTTGGTTGAACGCGCTAATCTCAGGAACTACTGGTCTGAATTGAAAAAAATCTTGTGTTTGTGTTGGGTAGCCTATTTTTTGAGGAAGTTTATAAGATTTTCAGTAAGTAGGGTATGTAGGCGCGCATAAGTTCGACGACTGGCTGGTCGTAGAAAGTACGAGTACATATCAGAACCGGTCGTTGTAGCTACTGACGATGCTTAAACAAGGCTTTTGTACAGCAATGGAAGCTTTTGGGTGGGTCTGATGATAAAGCAGGTACTCAGTATGGAAGTTTAGTTACTGCCTTTACAAAATTAGTTCTTGTAATAGTAACAATGTACACAGTGATAGCAATTACATACCATTAAGAACAATATATTGATGACCTGACAATAGGTAGATTTATACAGAAGTTTTCCTGTCCGTATAGGTTATCATAGGTCTATGGTTAGTTACTAAGCTCAGAACACATGGTACTTGAGATTTTTAGGAAATAGGTAACGTTTTGTGTTAAATACTTCCTAAGCATAAGTAAGAAACGAAGGCTGGACTGTGTGACAGATGATATGACTAGGAGCGAGGTGACTACCTAGATGACGACTAATTTAGCAATATAGGAGAAAAGACATGTTGCGTCGACTCCAAATAAATTAGGATTAGCGCAAGAGAATGATCATGATGATCAAGTATCAGTGAGAAAATCTTGAGAATTGTTACTTTTAACCGACGAAAAAAACGAAGGAGGTTATCAATTCGACGCGTATTTTTTTTTAATGTATTAAGTACGCATAACTTTTTACATAGTAGTCGATTGTAATAATTAACGTAACTACTACCCGCTGACCATGAAGCCCTGGTTTCTTTATCCAGGGTGCTTTCATTGGTTAAGGAAAACCTTGTCAAGTATTATTAGTACATTAACCTCTAAGTCCCTGAGATACCACATTTGGTATAGACACAATGGTTTTTAATTGTGTCTCTAATTACGGTATTCAAGTGGTTAAAGCCACAAAAAAGTGTTTGTTTTTCGGTTTTTTCGGAGGTAAATTTTTTTTTTAAAGTTTTTTATATTCTTAGTTCTTATTTATCATTTCGGAGGTCTCCATGTCTTGTGCGAACTTTTCTAGTATTTGTTTTATTTTGTACTCACTATAGTGAGTCATTGTTGCAGAATATTTTCTTAATACTCACCATAAATTAATTATTGCGTTCATTCAGTTATCATGTTTACGAATATAAGCTAGTACTTTTCGGTGCATTTTTCCTTAACTCTTTCCGAATCATGTGTCACATTTGTTCCCTGTTTCATCACATTTTGGGCTTTACAGGCTAAGACCTTAAGCTAGGCCTTCTTTTTTCTTCCTCACAAACTCTTTAAATTCACCACAACTGGCGAGCGTGTATGACGATATTGCCCCATTCAGTGTCTAGAGCCCGCTTCTCGAGTCCTTTACTATAAGGATTTGGTTGAAGCAAAAGGAATGCTAGGATCGTAGCACATGTGAAGTTCTGTAGTTCATGTCTACCTCCGTGGGGGGATTACGTGAGTTTTTATTGGTTTGTTTTATTCCCGGAGAAATATACGGCAGAGTCACAGATGGTCAGATCACAGATTTAGAATATTCTTCTCTTCATCCCTAATTGAGCAACACTTCTCAGAATAACATACGGTAGATTCACGGATAGCGCTATTTCAGATTTAGAATAAACTTCTCTATTTTACCTACTTACTGAAAGGAAATCTACTGAGTTCATTTGTTTATTCAAATGTGCAGATGAAGCCGTATGCATTACAACATACATACCTACATTTAAACATTAGGTCGATATTTATTTATACAATTTATTCACGTGTGCAAACATACTCTGGTGTCTAGTTATCAAAACAAAGATTGAAGCTATTTTTGACTGCTTTTATTTTAATTTGTCAACACTTCCGACTGAAAAATGGGAGTTTGGTCATTCATTATGATTTTAGGCGAAAGTCGTCCACTGCTGTCCAGCATAGGCCTCTCCAAAAAGGGGAATTTTGTCATAATCGCTACGCTTGGCAGGCGGGTTGGCGATCACAGTATGGTGGTAAAATGCGTAGAGAACGCTACTGACCATTCTCTAGTAAGTCCTCTAGTCGCCTTTTAAAACACCCATGGGAAGAAAGAGGTTGGTGTTATTCTTTACTTCCCGTTCCACACGGATCGGCAGTTTGGTGTTATTTCCTATCTTTTGGATTTTCAGTTAATTACGGACTACCTTCTTTCACTCACAATCAGAGGGATTCTGAAGGAAATTTTGTACCAATTGCTTCATACTGGCTTCATATCAACGTTAATAATGAAATAAATGGTTTGCATTTGGAGCTGTCCAATTGAAAGGCATTGCTATTGTAAGTATATGTAAATTACCTGCAGTTTAGTAGCCTAATTGAGTAGAAAAGGTACTTGGGTTAGATGGAGCCTTCTAGATTTAGGAGAGTTGCATACATAGTGGAAAATATGTTTATTTTGTGAAGTTCTTACCTACTTTTTTGTTTTGTTTGTGAATTGCCAGGTTGAAGTGGTAGCGCCAGGGCAGTCCATGACATTAAATTTTTTACGTTTTTAGCAATTTGTAGGACAGGCGGCATGTTGAACAAAATATTCGCATCTGTATTTCAGATTATGTGTGTATTACAGAATTATAATCATTAAAATCTTCAATCCCTCTAAGTTAATTTAATTCCATTGAATGACAATTTCATGAAAAAAAGTCATTTTGGCACTCCACCCTATTGCGTCCATTTTACGGGGACCCAATGCCCTACCTGCTGTATTTGGGAAAGGAGGGGTGGCGCCCTCCGGGAAAACTGGTGCGACAGGTAGACGACGTACAAAAACGGTTAACAGGTCAGCTGATTTCCGATTCCAATGTACATTTTATATGCGTAATTGTAAATTTTAAATCGTAATTGCTTTGAACCCAAGGCAATTACGAATTTGTACTAGGTACAGCTGTTTTTATAAACCGATACTAAATATACAATTCAGTGCATTACGAGATAAGGGCTTATTGTGCCAGATAAGTCGGTTCAAAATTACAGGTTGGTCAAATCTTGCAATACTAAACCGGTTTTCAGTGAATCAAAAAAGGAGATTTTAACAATACGGTCTTATTTACTTTTTTATTTAGGTATCAGACGAATCACAGATGATTCATCTTTTAGTTTCGGTACCGATTTATTCTAGTAATTCATAGAAATTAATGGAACAAACTTGAAGGAGTTTAAAGTTAAATCAACATCGTGCAAAAAATTAGTGAATCTGCGATAACTTTATTTGTTGTCATCACGTGCAGTACATATTTGCAAGCCGTTCACTTGTTTATTTCAGGGGCACACAATGATATTATATACAAAAATATGTAGATAGGGCATTAGAGTGCGAAAATTGTTGCCGACAAATCACAACAATTGGTGTGATTTGATTTAGTCGGCTAATAGCGGCGAGTGAACCAAAGCGTGTCCGTGGTGTAAAGTATTATTATATTATATCGAAAATGCCAAGTTGTGTTGTAAGAAAGTGTAAAAACGATGGTTCCAAATAAGTAAGAGTGAAGGGATTTCATACCATAGGTACCTAAATGTAGTAAAATAATGAATATTTGTCACGATTATCTTTCACATTTAGAAATAAATTTCGATTTATTAACATTTAGTTAGGTTCGAAAAGGATAGAGAATATGATGGCAACTGCAGCGAGACAAGGTCAAATAGCATGCGTCATAGATTAAATTAACCAGAAGCGAAATCGTAGGCACAATTCATAGCATTCGTTAGCCGCTTGAATGCGCAACGTGAGTTTTGTTGTTATTTAGTGAGCGTCTTTCTAACAATAATATTATGATGATCATAATAAGTTGTAGCTTTCAACGTTTTATACATGAGAATTTGATTAGTGATAGCAGGTTATTAAATGTTTTATTAGTAAAATTAAAATGTATGTAATCAAATATTTATTTTCTCATTATCTTTTATTATTTGTCAGATTTCCGAGTGATGATTACACAAAAAGTAAATGAGTCAGCATAGTTCAAGGGGAATGAAATCAATATGACTGGATTCCTACAAAAAGAAGGACAATATCATATATACTCAGTGAGTAGGTACATACATTATCGAAAATCCGGTCTGCAGACCTCAAAATTCTTTAGAATTTGTGAGTAAATAGATAACAATTGTGTTTTTTGTTTATTATCAGTGTAGTGTTCCCAGTTATAATCAATGTCTCTTCTGTGGCAAATCCAAATACTCTATGATTCACTAGTGTACTTCAAGCGCAACACACTACAGCTAGCTATCTCTTTCTGTATTATACTTTCCGTATTATCTATCGCAGTCGTTGTTAACAATTAGGTACTATACATCTGTAGGTAAGTACATTTGTACTAACAACGGAACGATTTCTGGTCGCCGATCAGTATGAACGTGGCGTATCATTGGGGGCACATAAGTAAAACAAAAACAGATGCTGTTATGTAAATATCTGACAGAACGCTACGTTTTACTATAACCTATTTGACTTATATCACAAAGTAATTTTTCTTCGGAAAGTAACTTTTGACACAATACAAAATAGCGAAAATACGAGGAAGTTTAGAAAAATTGGCAAAATAAATTTACCACCTCTCACTCCGGCCACTAGTGAACGATTTCCTTGAATGAATCAGATTTTTGAACGAATGATCTGTGAACTGTGAAGTTCAAGGCTCATTCATGAGTTGGATATGTCACCGTTAGATAACAAGATCCGCAAGCTTATAAATTTCCTAGGAAATACAATTTATATCTATACTCGTTTAGAATCCTACGAAAGTTTATAAATTTCCTAGTAAATTTATAAATTTACGGTACTTGTTATTTTCCGGTGACAGATATATAAGATAATTGTGCCGTTCTGAAACAATAATTTGACTTTCACTGGGTGTACTGTTTGGTTTCTTACTAATAGCAGATTAATTATATTTGAATTATTAGATGTTTGAGCCATAAAAGTACCGAATTTATGTAATACAATGTTTTTTGTGAGCCAATACACTATTTTTTCCAATTCGTTTATATTACACTAGTTTCTGAACGATTAGAATTGTGAGCTGTCAGCAGTGTCAGCTGTCATGTTAATGTGTGTCAAGCTCAGTGGACACTGTGGACAGGGACACACGTGTTTTTGTTATTGTTATGAAATAGTTAAAAATCAAAATGAAAGTGCTATCAGAAGAAAGGGCGCGAATTTTATTCGAAAAACTAACTAAATAGTAAGTACTTCTGTTAAAATTAAGCTATTTTATTCATAAAATGCTATATCGTAAGTGCGGTCGTACCAACGTGTGCCGAACACAGTTTTTGTTAGATAAACATTATTATAACCTCTTAATCAACCATAAACTTCCGTTTATAAACAATATAACATATATTCTCCGTTTGACTATGTATTCTGTTAGAGGGTGTGGATCTAACCCGTCAGCCGCGTGTCGAATGTCGTGAGCAGAGATTAAAATAAATAAGTCGGGTTTCGAAATTGTGGAACTAATTTACTCAGCAATATTTACATTGTACACAACACGATTATTTCACTATGATGTCTTTGGATTGAATATAATATTAATTGGACAACACAAAACTATACATGTTAGCCTTGGAACGGAGCAAGCAAGAGAGAACCCCGAGGGACGAACCATAGAGTAAGGTATACAGATAACACCAACTGTCAATCTAATGCATAGATTATAAAGTTCTAATTTCTAACACTCCTCCTTATGCATTACATGAGATAACAAGTGGCTTTACATTAGCTCTACATGCTTTAAGAATGACTCTATACAAAAAAAAACAACTCTATATTCTTATTTAGTATGACTCTATACATTTGAATAAAGAACTATACCCAAGAATAAATCCTACTCTACATATGTAAGGAAGGTACATTGCAAAATCTAAATAATGTACCTTAACTCCAGATTACTGACAAAATTACCATGCTTTTGACCACACAGAGGCTTGGTTAACACATCAGCGACCATCTGGTCTGTAGGCAGGTATTTAACATTAATTTGTTTTCCCTGTATTAAGTCTTTTACATAATGGTACCGCAAATCTATGTGCTTAGTTCTTTTATGGGAGTATTCTTTAACAAGTAAAAGCTTTTGAGCACTTTGGTTATCGTTAAATACAGTTACATCAAAGTTTTTGTCAATAATTTCTGATAAGAAATTCCTAACAAAACAGATGTCCTTGCATACATCACTAATAGCAAGATATTCTGCTTCTGTGCTAGATAAAGCCGTACAACGTTGCTTTCTAGCCTCCCAATTGATGACATTCTCACCAATTTTTACAACAAATCCAGTATATGATTTGCGGTTGGACAAATCATTGGCCCAATCTGCATCAGCATAGGCAATGATATTAAAATAATTGCTTTTGACAAAATGAAGACCATAATTTATGGTTCCCGCAAGATAGCGTAATACTCGCTTAGTAGCGCGCCAATGACTCATATTAAAACGTACTTTACTGACTTAACTGACTACATGCATATGAGATATCTGGACGTGTACATACAGATAGGTACATTAGTGATCCTAACAATTGTCTATACTGATAAATATTATCATCTAAACAATCTTTAAGATCAAGAATAGTTACACCTTTCTTAATTGAAACATTCATGCCTAAACAATTTTTCAATGTTCCTAAGTGACGGATTTCAAAATGTTCTTTTAAAAGTAATAGAATATTATCTATATACCCATTATGAAAAACATAAATATCGTCAACATATAAGGCCAATATTGTGTATTCATTCTTGGTCCTTTTACAATATACACAAGGTTCACATTTACTCTGCCTGAACCCATTTTTGGATAAAACATCATGGATTTTAATATTCCACATGCGATTTGCCTGCTTCAAGCCATAGATACTCTTTTTCAGTAAACAAACTTTATTATTATTAGCATCATCAGATTTGAAACCAGCGGGTTGCTTCATATGTATAACTTCATCTAAATTACCATTTAAAAAAGCTGTGGTCACATCTATGTGATCCACATTCAGGTCCAACTGATTTGAAATGCTGAATAATATTCTAAGAGTCGAATGCCTAACAACAGGCGAAAAAGTATCAGCATAATCAATGTCTTGCTTTTGACTATAACCACAGGCAACTAATCTAGCTTTATATTTTATAAATTGACCTGTAGCATCAAACTTTTTTTTTTTTGACTACATTTAGACCCTTAGGTCGGTCAACCAACTCCCAAACATTGTTTTTGATCATGGAGTTGTACTCACCCTTCATAGCTTCGTACCATTTATCCTTCTCAGGTGAATTCCTATAGTTCATTAGATGAACCACAAACGCATTGTGCTGCTATCAGCACAATGCGTTTGTGGTTCATCTAATGAACTTGCAGCTGCCAATAACGATGACAAATCATAGTCTTTTAATTTTATGGGTAAAATACCTCGAGTACTACGCACAGGACGAGGCATAGACGCGTCGGACCTTGCCAACGTAATCAGCTCTCCTCCTCGAGATGAAGAGGCCGGCAGAGAAGATACAGCGCCACAAGGGACATCATCTTCATCACCGTCAACATCCTCAGAGACGTCTTCAATAGTACGGTACAGCTCAGACAGTGGCAATCCCGTTGGTGGTGTATTGCCCACATCTGAAACCGATAGTTTCCCATTTGAATTATCTATAGACTTAACATTATCACTACTATTAAAACTAATATCACAGTGTACATTGTCATCATCAGCAGTCGATACACTTATATTTATATTATTATTATTTCAATTTTCAATAAAACCATTCTGATTATTATCATTATTAATAAAATTTATCTGGTCATGAAAAATAAAATGCTCTTTGCCCCGTTCACAATTGATCGTCTTTCCAATAAACTTGTCCTCAAGAAAGGTAACAGTCCTGGAATAAACAGCCTTTCGAGGATCAAGTGGATCGATAAATCGGTACCCCTTGCATGTTTCACCATAGCCTACAAAAATAAGTTTTTGTGCCTTGGCATCAAGCTTGCGTCTACGTTGTGCAGGTATGAATGCATAAGCAACACAGCCAAAAACGCGCAGATGACTGAGGTCAATATTTGACCCAGTCCATTCACACTCAGGTATTCTATCTGATAACGCAGAAGTAGGGGACCTATTTTTTAAGTAAATAGCTGTCATCACAGCTTCACCCCAAAAGCGATTACTCAGACACGATTCCTGCAACATGGCTCTAGCTTTTTCAATTACTGTACGATTGACGCGCTCTGATACGCCATTTTGCTGAGGTCAATAAGGTACAGATACCTCGTGAATAATGCCTTCCTTTTTCAAGAAGTGGGTTAAATTGTTATTGCAATATTCAGTACCGTTATCAGTACGCAAGATTTTAATTTGCAAACCAGTCTGTTTTTCTACCGTGTTTTTAAAGGTAACAAAATAGGAACTAACCTCCGATTTATTGTTCATAAGGAAGCCAAATGTCTTCCTCGTCTTATCATCGGTGAAAGTTAACAAGTAGCGCCACAAATATCAGAGTGGATCAGTTCCAGTGGAGCAGCAGCACGCCTCGCAGTTGCCCGGGGAAACGATGACTCATGCATCTTCCCAGTAAGACACGAGACACAGCTGCCTGGCACGCCGTCTTCCTGCTGAAAAACGACACCAACACACTGATTCCCTCCACCAAGTACAGACATACCTTTCTGACTAAGATGACCAAGACGCTTGTGCCATACACTCATAGGTACGCACGCTGCAGCATTGGCACTCTCTGTTCCCTGCATAGCTGGAAGGGAAGGAGAATAACCTACCCTGGAGGTGGGCCAACCTTGCACTTTCAATTTAAATAGCCCATTACTTTTCCTAGCGGACAAAACCTGGTTGCCTGTGATTTTACAGTAACAACATAACCTTTATCAGTCATTGCACTTACTGACATTAAATTATTAGAAAGAGAAGGAACAAACAATACATTTTCTAAACTAACATTAGATATAAGAGGAACCTTACCAAGACTTTCACTCATCAAATGCTCTCCATTAGCAACAGAAATAGTGCACTTCTTCTGTTTAGCGTTCTGAACAAGCTTAGAGTCTACACACATATCAGCCGTAGCGCCGTTGGCCACGATGAACTCATCAGAACTACAGGCTGAGTAGGCTGAAGCAAACAAAGAGTGTTCCTCTTGTTTCTCTCCTTTCTCTTCCCGTTTCTTCTTGAAGCACCGCTTGGCAATGTGACCACTCTTGTTACAGTACGAGCAGGTAAGCTTATTTGGTTTCTTCTTGTTGGCTAGGTAAGCCGAATTGTCTATGACGTTGTTGTTGTTACGACGATGATCCTCTTGTAGCAGTCGAGTGCGCACCACTTCACTGGTTAGATTGTTTGTCAAGCTCACAGTTTCTAGACTTGAGACGAGCACATCAAATTGTTCCGGTAGGCCAGAAAGTAAAATCTCAGCTATCTCACCATCTTCTATGACTTTTCCTATGTCAGATAGTTGTGCAACAAGGCTCATGACACCTTCGATGTAATCTGACATGTTGGGATATTGATTGTACTCAGTCCTGTGAAGCTGTCTCAGAAGCAATACTTTCCTGTATAGACCTTTATCCTCGAACGTATCAGACAAACGTTTCCACACTTCTTTTGAAGTTCGTCACGGACAAACTGGTAGAGGTTTGGCTGTATTGAAAGACAAATACGCGCCAGCACACGACCATCGCGCGCTGCATCACTGTCCGTGCCATCGACACAATTCCATACACCATCCAGCGTCAGCAACATCCGAATAGTAAATTTCCAATTTAGATAGTTCGATATTCCTTGCAGTCTTTCAATATTGTTGTAGGTTATGTTGTTGGCATTGGAACTTGTGCTGCCATCCAATACATCACTCCGACGATTCTCATTAGCCAACGGCATTCTGGAGCTCAGAGAATAATCTGGATTATATTCCAATGAACCCGCACACTGGGCCCATAAACTGTTAGAGGGTGTGGATCTTGAACAACCCGTCAGCCGCGTGTCGAATGTCGTGAGCAGAGATTAAAATAAATAAGTCGGGTTTCGAAATTGTGGAACTAATTTACTCAGCAATATTTACATTGTACACAACACGATTATTTCACTATGATGTCTTTGGATTGAATATAATATTATTAATTGGACAACACAAAACAATACATGTCAGCCTTGGAACGGAGCAAGCAAGAGAGAACCCCGAGGGACGAACCATAGAGTAAGGTATACAGATAACACCAACTGTCAATGTAATGCATAGATTATAAAGTCCTAATTTCTAACATAATTTTCCCTCTGTATTTCTTCAATAGACCACCATGCAAGCACCAACCTCCAAATAACACCTAACTTTAATTTTTCAGTATCGGAGTCAACGTTAAACTTCTTATCGACAGGCCAGACGGTACATACTGCTTCAGAGAAAAGAAAGATCGAGTATACTACATATCGGAGCGCCTCTTACATTTAGCACAAACAGTGAAATCAGATACTTAATTTAATAGCAGCAGGAACATGCTTTGGAAAGTTTACTAAGAGTAATAAATTTAGGCTGCATATTACAGCGTTGGCGTATATTGCTCCGTATGCTCCGTAGAAAATATGGGTGAAGCCCTCTGCAGAACAACAGTTTTTATATGGACATCATATTATAAAGAGTGGTAAGGATTTGTCAACTACAGTGTTGGGCTCTAAAACAGTCAATTTTCTTTTCATTATTCAAGTTTTTCACAGTCTAATGAAATGTTGTGAAATTACTTCACTACATATTTGCAATTTTTACGAATGTTTATAATAAAGGTTCTAGAATTGAGGCTGCAAAGAAAATAAGTCCTAACTTTGTTCAAGCTTAAATCTTCAAACCAGTTGTTGTATTTAGAACCTAATTTCTATTGAGGTAACATTTCGTCTTGTGTGGTACCGAACGTAAAGTCCCGTGTGGTGCCGGATGTAAATATTAGTACCACACCATTTCTTCCCTTCGGTGTCATAAGAGGCGACTAACAGACTCACTAGAGAATGGGCAGCAGCATTCTCTATATATTGTACTACCATACTGTGTTCGCCAACCTGCCTGCCAAGTGTGGTGATTATGGCAAACCCCCCCAAATTGGGAGAGGCCTATGTCCAGCAGTGGACGTCTTACGGCTGAAATGATGATGATGATGAAAATTTCGTAATACAAAACTGACAACTTAGATTCTGGTTTATAATCAGTTTTTGTATTTATAACTTTAACTTGCATTGGAATAAAGTTTGAAATTCAAAACCAGCTTCAAACAAACTTGTCTTATAAAACTTGTTTTATAATAGGGCTATTTTTAGCACTCTAAACGTAGGAATGGCTTTCATTTGGACATTTCAATAACATTTATTGTGTTTGTTTTTTTACATTGTTGGGTAGACAAATTTGTAAAAAAAATCAAGCATGGGATTAGCAATATCGTTCAAAATTATTAATATTGAGATTGATAGTGTATTGCACTATCAGTGTGCTGGTATGTGTTTTAATTTATGAAGATCACTACTCAGAATTAAAAATGTTCAAAATCTAGTCACAGTATCATCTCGATGACAATGAAGTTGTAAAAAATGTAGAGAAACTCCATTTTTAATTCCGTCATTTTTAAATAAATATACCTCGGTATATTTGCCAGACTGAGAAGTTCAAGTTGAGCTATCGACACAGCCGGACGTGTTTATTTTTTTTTTTTTCAGGATGGGAAATCATCAAATGACTTCTCCCGCTCTGGGCGGAGCGGGAGGGCGTGTCAGACTTTTACTGACTAAAACCCACCCGTGTTCCATCAGTTGCCCATGTGCCAGGGTCACGCGGTATCTCTTTCGAACAATCACGCGACCCCGGCAGGCATCGGTCCTAGTAGACCCCTACACTGCTGCTGACATCTCTTTGAGGCGCGCGTGGAACACTGCACGCCGTCGACCCGAGCTTGGTCCTTACCCACTGCTCGCCACCCGCAAGCTCGCGCCTACGGTGGCCGGGAGTCCGCTATTGACTCCCGACGCCCGGGGCGTCTCCTCCTGCGGCGGCTAGGGACGTGAGGGTGCAGAGACTGCCACTCCCTCACGCGCCCCGCCTCCTCCTTCGCGAGCATTACTGCTTCGCAGAAGGAGGTGACGGCTTCCCATTCCCTCTCGCTCCGTACCATGGCTCGCACCAGGGCCGGACGCGAGAGGTCGCCGCCGCCAAACGCCTCCACGAGGACACGGCGGTGCTCCGCCCAGGCAGGGCACACTTCCACCGTATGCTCCACCGTATCCTCCAGACGATCCTCGCAATGGAAACACCCGGACGTATCCTCCCGCTTTATCCTGAACAGGAACCCACCGAAGCACCCATGCCCGGTGAGAACCTGCGTCAGGCGGAAGGTGAAGACGCCGTGACGGATCACACCGGAGCTCTGTCCGCCGAGCCGCGATTTGTCGCGGCAGCGGAGTTTCGCCCCGGCGTTTAGCCTCCTCGCGCCACTCCCACATGTGGAGCCGGACGTGTCGGCGCGCGCGCAACAGATGTGGTCCGACCCGCTTGAGTTCGAAATCAAACCGTGTTATTGTGTGTGCCTGCTTCTGTGACATAATTTAAAATCGGGTGGCATAATACAACGTGTAACATAATTAACGCAAGACCTCATACACCCGAATTAAAGTTTTGAGTTTATTAGAGTATTGAATAAAGAAAGTCGTGTGAACACTAGCATTGTTTGGTGCATTTAAATTTGAGTCCTATTTCCTTGAGATAGGATTGAATTCTTTCGGGCTCAATAAGTGGACTTGCGTCTATTCAGTTACACATTGTATAAAACAAGGAAGCAAATGTGTCATTCGTGCGCCCAGCTCTCAGCAGAGCTTGCCTGCCAGCTGACCCCTGCCGAACCCGGTGAGCCCGTTCCTAACATTTCAGGCATTTGTTTACTAAACTGCGCATGACCGCGGCTTTGTTTTGCCACGCTTGGGGACCTATCATCGTCATCACATCACACCAGGAAGCGTTGTGTGAATGATTCTGTTCACACTAACTACAATAGGCTGAATAATAGGGTGGGTCGAAAATATTTTTTTCCGAATTTCGATTTGTAATAGTGCGGAAAACATGACCTGGGTAGAGACTTAAAAACGTACATATTTATTTTTTATTAATATTAACATTAATTACCCGCGCATGACGTTTGAAAATTCGGAAAAATTGTTAAAATTGGATTTATTTTATGAGAGTTTATCGTATAAACTACATGACGTAAAATGATATTAAATTCTTATATTCAGAGATACACGTAATACAAATAATAATCAAACCAAAATATTAGAATAATCGTGCGTATAGTGCGGGGGAGGAGTGGGGAAAGAGGGCGTAAACTGTCGATCACGCATCATTGTCTTAGTGCGCCTAATTTGTTCCGGGTGAAAGTTCGCACGCATTTATCTAATTTTTTCGCTATTTTAAGTAGTTTTTGTTAGTTTTGTGACGTTGTGCATCATGGAGATTTCAAATAATACCCGAAAATCAATCAAAAATTAACGAAAATCAACTACCCACTTACAAACGGTGGAAGAACATATTTCAATAACTAAAGAACCAGGATCAGTTTATGTCGGATATGCCATTCCAAGCCATTTGCAGTTGCAAAAGGGTTGGAGTCTGCTATCTTTCAAACAGTAACAGGTCGACTGAATATCTCTCTAGAGGATACTCTTGCCATAGGTTGTGATGGGACGGTAACCAATACGGGCAAATACGGCGGAGTCATACGGCTCTTAGAAAAGCGTTTACACCGACCACTTCAATGGATCATATGTCTTTTACACTTAAATGAACTGCCCTTATGACATTTATTTGCAAAACTTGATGGCACCACAACAGGACCTAATACTTATTCAGGTGCTATCGGAAAGTTATTAGATGATTGTGAGAAGCGGTTTGTTGTCGTGTTTGAAAAGATAGAAGGTATGTTACCAAACATTTCAAATGTAAAAGACCTCAGTTCTGATCAACGTTACATTTATGATATCACATCTGCCGTCATAAGTGGTAAGTGCTCTCCTGATTTGTCAAATCGCTCTCCGGGAAAAATGTCGCATGCCAGGTGGCTAACAAAGGCCAACAGGATCTTGCGCTTATATGTGTCTATTGAGATACCTACAAAAGAACTGAAACAACTCGCTACTTTTGTAGTTAAAGTATATGCTCCTATTTGGTTCGAAATCAAATTAAATCCGACATGTAAAGATGGAGCAAGGCACTTTTGGAAGTTGGTATTTTATTCTCGATATCTTCCGCAAGAATTGAAGAGTGTTGTTGATCCTGTAATAAAGCGAAATGTTTTTTTTGCGCACCCAGAGAACTTGCTCTTGTCTATGTTATCTGACGAACAAAAACATGTGAGAGAACTTGCCGCTAGAAGCATTTTAAAGGCAAGGAAACCATCTGAATCCTTTCAGCTTCGAGTCTTTAAAGTGCCTAAAATAAATTTTTCGCGCTTCGTCTTACATCGATTTGATAGACTGGCAGCAATTTTACTCGGAACCACCTATATTGACCAATGTTCCGGATGAGACTCTTCATTCCCTAGTTGAGTCAGGTGGTGATGATGAAGTCCTTTTTCTGCGGCTACCATGTCATACTCAAGCTGTGGAGCGGGCTGTAAAAACGACTAACTAGCTAACTAATTTAAGCTTTGCCAGTTGCCACAAAACAGCGAGAGAAGCGTTAATTAAGAATAAAATTATTTCACGAAAGCATATGCCTAAGTTCGAAAGTCAGAAAGATTTTAACGTGATTTGAAGATATTTTATTTTTATTTTGTCTTATTATTTGTTTATTTTTCTTTCTTAATAGTAAAATTTAGTCTAAAAGCACTTTATTTTATTAGTTTACGTAGTTGTTTTTCCTATGAGCCACGAGAAGTAGATTTTCAAATAATTCAGAAAAAAATAAAAAAATTCAGTTTTTCAAACTCAATGCGCGGGTAGAAGGGGTTAAACTAGAAAATTGTTTTTTCGTTATTTTTTCATAAATGGATGTGGGTCACGTTTTTTTAACTATTACAAAACGTATTGGACAATTTTATTTTTTTCCATACAAAAGCGACCCACCCTACTGAATAACCCTATTCACGCTATAATTCTGGAACAAAATACGATACCGATTAAGACGCCGCACCAAAAGATCCTATTTTTGTAACACAGTAATGAATTCTTAAAATTCCTAAAAGCTTGCTAAGAGGCCACAGCCCCTCCAAATGAACACATGGGCGGCAGCTTAATAAAAAAAAGGGTACCCAATCCAGACTCTCTCTGTTTCAAGTTAAATGCACATTTTGCTATACAGATAAACAAAAGAAACCAAAAAAAAAAGGTCATCCCATAAATTGACTCACTACAAGTGTGCTTCAGCCCCCAACTTGCACGTGTCTTTAGTGGCCACACAGTCAAAGCGTTTATAATGGTTATAATTGGCACTTCTAAATAATATACAGGAATTTCTCCCCAACAGCATTCTTTCCCAGCAATAAAGGATAACAGAATACAAAGCCGCGCAATATAATGAAGAAATCTGGTGTGGCGAATATATCATAATCGCCGTGGCCGAATTCTACGTCGTAAATGTGCATGTACATATGCAAAACAGAAACACACAGGTGCATTCACCTACTAGCGAACAAGCTCCCGCTAACAAACACGTACTGTTCATGAACCAGCACTATGACAACTGGGTCCCGACAAACGACAAACAATACAACAACAACCGGAATAACCTAACGCAAGGTTCAACTAGATTGAAAGCACTGCATCATACCAAAACATTAGGTAACAGGCACAACACAGGAGAAGAGCAAAACCCATGAAACCCTAAACTCAAACGAGCAACCGCCAATTAGTTAAATCATTCACACCGTGTGGACAATAAGAACAAACACTACTTACACTTGTATCAAACGTAATCGCGGGCGACACGGGATACGCAATAATGAGAAAGCCGAAGTCTACCCAATTAAGTAAACTTGCACAGAAAAACCAGCTAAAAAAAAACGAATTGACGCGGCACTGCCACGTACAGGAATTCAAGCCAACCTACAAGAAACAGGGATGAACTTAGGAACATTCAGCTACACTACACATACCACGATTGGCATCTCTCCGAACCGGTAGGTAACACGCACCAGGATCTTGCAATTTTATTAAGAACGTATTCCCAAATTGAATTAGTTAATAGTACAAGTGAATTAGCTACAGTTAGTAATACAAGGATACTAGGTCAACTATTGGCATGGGAAAAGACTAGCCAACTCCTCTGCACTTATTCAACTCCCACTTCAACAGTTGTTCCCCGAAAGCAACCAGACCCTTCACAGTCTTATTAAACTTGATTAGACAAAAAGTACGCTAATAATACTCGGAAACTTCAACGTCCATATTGGTCGACAAGATACTCTAACCAAAAGAAAACGCAAAGGATCCAACAAAACTTTCAGCATAAATTTCCCAACTACAAGGCGAACTATTAAAGGATAAAGCCTACAGAGAAAAACTTCAAACAGAAACGACAAAAGGATAATCATCCATTAGAATAATATGGTCAAAAGGCACACAAAAATTGCAATTGGACTAAATCATCATGCCACAGGTAACAGAAAAACTCGTCCACGTTGACGAGACGGGACTATAAGATCAAACAGAATTGTAAACGAAAACGAAAAAAACAAAAAACCAAACACAAAAGCAACAAAAAGGAATGAAGGAAACAACAATGGATGCTAAGTATTTCAATCATAAACAATGCAACTATACCGCTCTCAATCGAAAACATATTAAAATAAAATATCAAGATCGCATATAAAAATAAAATAAAACAACTAGCAAATATAGGTATCATCCCAACGAATGAAAACACCGAAATAACATGGAACAACATAACGGAGGTATTAAAAGCCGCTGCCCAGGAAACTCTCGAGTCTTCAGCCAATTTACTCAAGGGAACATCGAATAGCCCTCGCGAACCTACAAAAGGCCAAAGCTAGCAACTGGATAACCCAATAGGCATAATCGCGTACAAGAATGCCAGACAATACTCCAAAAGGTTAAAAATCAGTACAAAAATAGGCAGAGCATACTTTTGCGTAACCAACAAAACCGATAACCGAAGCACAATAGACCGACGGTAAAGGAAATAATGGAAATCATCAATTGGGACTGCAACATTTCACTCCCTTTGTTGAGCTAGAAGGACTAGAATGCATCCAATACCAAATTAAAACGTCGCTAAATGATGTAAGCCTCCGAATAAAACGAAACAAGGATGAAAATTCTAATTGGAGAGGGGGTCTGTAACTAGAATTTATATTTTCGTTTCGTTAGGACAACCACAGGATTTGCTACCTGACACACATTTTCAGACGCTCTGAACCACACTCGTTACAAGCAGCAATGCAGTACAGGGCAAAACCTAAGAAGGTTGGATGACCTATTTACACAGGGAATGACAACCTAAAACAGGACATGAAATACTTCGAAAAGGAATTCCAGTTTTGAAGGGGCACGGCTGGAGACAGAAATAAGATCAAGAAAGCGGCTCGTGATATCTACAAAAAACCAGAAACTGATAGCAGCTAAAACGCAGAAGACGACCAAGAAAACATCAACACTGAACATAGCGAACCCTTGACATAGAAAAGAGCCAGCAAATGGTAAACCCCACCAAAACATGCATCGGTGAAGCTCGACCTGGATCAACATGCCGGCGACGACGTGAAAAGATGCCCTCCTGATAGACAAATATCACCCTTCTCTCCACTAGTCCAATGCTTACTTAAGGCTGCATAGTCGGTAGGCTCGTAATCCTTTCCTATCCTATGGGCACGTCTTCCCTACCATTACAGCGCCCCCCGGTCTACTTCTTGATATGCAATGGCCTATGTAGCACCATGAAACATGAGGCTTCAAAGGCTAGTGCATATCTTGGGGTTCATTCGATTAATCGAGTCTGGTCAAACCACGCTGGGATCGGTGCAATTCATTTCATTTCATTTCATTTCGGTATATTTGCCAGACTGAGCTTGAGATAAGGTGATTATCACACTGCACCGCGCACCGCCGCGGAAGGCGGTTGCGTAAAGCGAATTGACCGCGCGGTCGGTCGGTGTACGTGTGTTAGGCTAAATGACTGAACCGCCTAGGTTTATTATTTCTTGTTCCAAGCTAAATGACTTAACCGCCTAGGCATGCAAATAATGGCTCTAAGCTAAGTGCTTTAATCAAAGAGTTGGTTATATTTCAAACCCAAGCTAATTGATTTAAATACCATGTCTTAAACTTATTAATGTATGGCTAATTAGTTTATGCGACTGATTTTTTTTTAATAAATTGGTTGTAATCATACTTGAATAATGAAGTTTGCAGAAATTGGCGGTTAAAACATTGATAAATTAAAACATACATACATAGGGTGTACCTAACTATCTTGTTAATAATTATGAAATGAAATAAAACACATTATAAATTATTTAAAGATAAGTTTTTTATTTCAAATGACAATCACCTAGGAACAGCAGTAACTTCTTAGCTTACCAAGGTAACAAGTAAAGTTTTTATCACAACTGTATAGGAATCAGAACTTAAACAGTATTTTTATTAAGTAGCCTCACGATTTGCGTCAACTAAAACGAGGTGGGAGACGCCTGAAGCGCCCGCGCGGGGTGGCGAGGGCATTTAAACCCGCGCGGTTTATCGCGATGGCGCCAATATCATTGTTTTAACCAACGTCATAATAGTCATCCATATAAAATTTTGATTGTATTAATGTGTATACTATTCTTATTCCGTTTAAGTTAAACTGTTTGAAGTACTAGAACTTTACTTTTGATATAACTGAAACGACACTGCGAATCAAATATTGAATAAAACAAATAGGTTTAATCATAATCTTTAAATGTTTACTGTTGAAATCCTAAATAGTTCATGCGACCGACATATCATTATCTACTGCAAGCTAAATGGTTGAAGTGACAACATCTAACATTTCATGTACAGAGCTAAATGTATGGATTGACACTGGGTATCAATTTGACAAAGAGGCGAAATGTATTAAACGACATTCTTGTATATTAACAAGGTAAAGCTAATTGTATTAAGCGACACTGGATAAGAATTTAACAAAGAGGCTAATTGTATGAAGCGACATTTCTATATATTTATAAAATCAGGCTAAATGCTTTAACGTACGTTGCCTGTAAATTGTTGCTCCAGGAAAAAATGTTTAAACGAATGCCTGGTATTTGGTAGTCAGCTTAAGTACACAGTTCCTAAATTTGTCAATATTTTATGTCGCTTCATTAATTGCAGTCCAAAATGGGCCCCAAAAATGCGGTTGTATTAAGCGACAAAAAAGTGCTCCGATCGTCACCAAACCCAGCTCAAATGACGCAGAAAAATTCGCTGATTCCAAATATGTAAAAAAGTCTATATCGCTCAGAGTGTCGCTTAATACAATTAGCCCGGAACCCGTCGTTATGAAATAAAGAACTAAGCTATGAGGGCCATCTAGTTACGATAACTGAAAACAAATCAACACATCTGCAGAGTGTAGCACGGTAGGTTTTGAGAACATTGCTAGATGACGCTGTTATCAACATTCATTTCATAAAACTAATCAACAGCTTTCAGGTTCTTTTATTTTATTGATGGGCCTATTTACGGCAAGAGGGCTTTGATTAATGCTAAACAATCACAGCTAGTTTCATTAGAAGGGATATAAGGGATCATGAGCCGGGCTTATTATCTATATCTATACTATATCTATATATCTATATACATATAATAAAACAGTAAAAAAACTGTGTCTGTACATTGAATATATTAAAAAAAAAATAATTGAGGGAGGTTTAGAAACAGTAACAGAGAACGAAACCAAAAAAAAAAATCTGTCTGTTTGTCTGTTTGTTTGTACACGCTAATCTTCGGAACTACTGGACGGATTTGAATGTTTTTTTTTTGTTGTATAGGTATTAAATCTGGGCAAGATATAGGCTATAATTTATCTTGGAAACTTGAACACCTGATGCAGAACCGCAACAGACCAGCTAAACTATAAGAGATACAAAAATGGTACCGTAGCAAAAATTGATCACGTGATGAGCATTTTCTGCTAAGAGAATAAATTTGAAGATCTGGAACACCTGATGTGGAACTCCAACAGCCCAGCTACACTATAACAAATAAAGGAATGACGTCTTAGCAAGAGTTGTTCAACCCGATGAGCACTCTCTGTTGTCGTATAAAATTTGAAGATCTGGAACAGCTGATGTGGAACTCCATGAGCCCAGCTACACTATAACATATATAGGAAAGACGTCTTAGAAAGAGTTGTTCAGCCTGATGAGCACTCTTTGTTGTCGTATAAAATATGAAGATCTGGAACAGCTGATGTGGAACTCCAACAGCCCAGCTACACTATAACATATATAGGAATGACGTCTTAGCAAGAGTTTTTCAGCTTGATGAGCACTCTCAGTTGCCGTATAAAATTTGAAGATCTGGAACAGCTGATGTGGAACTCCAAGAGCCCAGCTACACTATAACATATATAGGAATGACCTCTTAGCAAGAGTTGTTCAGCCTGATGAGCACTCTCTGTTGACGTATAAAGATTGTAGATCTGGAACACCTGATGTAGAAATCAAAGCTACCACTAATTTCACTGTATAATTATAAAATAACATAAGCTAGGAGTACCTCCACGCGGTGAAGGCAGTAACAGTTTAGGACTGGTTTTCGATGAAAATTCTACGAATCATTAAAAATTTGACTCTACTGGCTAAAACTCCCATTTATTATTTTATATTATCGAAGAAATATGCCTTCGGGCTTATGGTATTTGAGTGTTTAATTTCGTTTTCCATTTATCTTCGTGACACGGTAGCCTACCCGGTAACGCAGGCGAGCAGTCACTTAGATTTTAATTGATCAGATATCTTCAGAATAAAACTATAACCATGCCTAGAAAGAGGTCAAATCTTTCCCAACGTTCCAAAGGAGCTAAAAGATTGAGGATCATAAGATCCCAAGAATCTACCGAAGAGCGTCAGGATAGAATTGATGCTGTTCGAGAACATCAGGCTGCAACTCGCTCCGTAGAAACATCTTCGGATCGCGAAGCTCGCTTGCGTTCTCAGCGTATTTATGCATCTACATCCAGGTCTCTAGAGACCAGTGAAGAATATAATGCGCGACTGTCCGCTGATCGCGAACGTTATGATTACCCAGTTGAGTTTCTCAATTCACTTACAGCGAGTGGTCTCCCTGCTCATAAAATAAGACTTAAAGTCGGTGTTCCCATAATGCTGATGTGAAATTTAACTCCGCCAAAACTGTGCAACGGAACCCGTCTTATTGTCAACGCTTTACAACGTAATATAATTGTTGCTATAATACTCACTGGGTGTGGTGCCGGTGAGACTGTGTTCATACCGCGCATACCCCTCATCCCCAACAATTTTCCCTTTCAATTTAAGCGCACACAGTTCCCTGTGACTACGTGCTTTGCCATGACAATAAAAAAGTCACAAGAGCAGACGCTTAAAGCCGCTGGTGTTGACCTGGCAACCGACTGTTTTTCTCATGGCCAACTTTATGTTGCTTTTTCAAGGGTCAGCAACGCTTCCGGTCTTTATATATTAGCTCCTGAAGGAAAAACCTCAAGTATAGTTTATAAAGAATTTTTTTAAAGTTATTTACAATATTATTGTTAATTCAGTGTACCCTTGGAATCCGCTGCGGAGTAACGGGAAGAAAAGTTTTTTGTTGTAAAGGTATTAAGTCAGGGCAACATATAGGCTATACATCATTTATTTTGGAAAATGAACACCTGATGCAGACCGCAACAGACCAGCTAAAGTAAATATAAAAGATATAAAAATGGTGCCATAGCAAAAAATATTCCACGTGAAGAGCATTTTCTGCTGTGAGAATACATTTGAAGATCTGGAACACCTGTTGTGGATATCTTAAGTAAAACTCTTAATAACATATTAAGGAATGACGTCTTAGCAAAAGTTGCTTAGTCTGATGGGCATTTCCTATTGACATACTAAAATGAAAGATCTGGAACGACTCCAATCGTCTCGCTCATCCCGTTGTTGTCCCTTCCCCGGGCCTTAGAATTCTACATCAGACTTTTCAGTCTTTTCAATCTTCGATTTTGACGACCCCGTTGTCACTGGCATAAGCAACAGGATCCGCGTACGAAGTTGCGGGCAGAAGCTAGTGAAGAAATAAAATGAATGGTTCTTTTTATGGATCATGAATTCGTGGATAACATTCCAAAATATACGTTCCTATTTATTTATTCTGAGGTGAAGAAATACACACTATTTATATTTCATATGAAAAGCCTCACAGGTTACAAGAAATGAAAACTTATTTATTTAAGGAAAAAAATCTAACTTATTCAAAAAGCTGCTTGTGTTTCTTGCGCTTAAGTTCGTTACTTTACACCGGAACCTAGCCACCACTTGCTACTTGCCACTAAGCTTGTATCTAATTACATGAGTAAAGGTTCATAATAATCTAACAGCAATAGACTATATTGGTAATGTCCCGCTGAGGCGGATCATAGACTGCAGACATTGGTGGTTGTGGTCTGTGAGCTAAGCTAGGCGACTTCTACTAAAGTGAGCAGCAAGGCATTTGAGAGCAATTGTGGCCCATTGGTAATGACCAACTTTCGAGTTGAAAGTTGTGGGTTCGAGCTCAGGCAGGCACTTTACGTTGTGCAAATTATCACCATTGCTCTCAAAACGGTGAAAGAAAACATCGTGAGGAAACCGGCATGTCTTAGAATCAAACATTTTAAGACATGTGACATTTACCAATCCGCAATGGGCCCGCGATGCAGATTTCATGCACACATGCAGGTTTCGAAATATCCCGACTTTTTGCAAATACTCGCTTTTTTGCAGGTTTCATTACATGAAATAACATATCCCGTGTTGTCGAAAGGTGTTCTGGCATTTTCTACGTAGATTAGTTCAGTTAGAAAGGATTATTAATCAATCACCAAAAGAGAAGATTTGGATAGCTATTCCTACTTATTATGGGGACAAGTGGGGATCTATTTTTTTTATTTTTATTTATTTATTTTTTGATATCCACATACTCCAATTTTAATTGATAAAATGCTCGACATCAATGAATACCCAAAGAAAATACGAAAAATAATGTAATTTATTTAAGGCTTACCAAGGCGTCAACAGGGCTACGGATTCTTGCATTCCTTAACGCCAGTTTAACTGACTCATTCGTCAACTCGCGCGCAATTAACTCGCTCGCTCGAGCGAGTTGGCACATGCCAATTTTAATTATTTTTGCTGTCGTCAACTCGCGACTAGAGCGAAAAATGGTACAGTCATCTATAAAAGTGTTATAATAAATTCAATATAGAAACCTACTTTATAAGTATAAGGCGTTGTACGATTTGAATTTGAAATAAAAGAAATGTAGTTTTTTAATAGATATATTATGTATTTATAATTTACAACACATGCCAAACATAAAAAACTGCTCATATTTATGTTACCTACATTTTGAAGATTACCAACAATATCACATTTTTTTAAGAATTTTTTAACCTCAAGATTTTGGTTAATAACCTAGTATGTAACATGACTAAAACTAAACAAATATAACAAAGTAAAATAAACAATACAAAAAAAAAATACGAGTATACCATTTGGCTAATTATTACTTAATACTACTATAAACAATCATAGTCTTAGGAACTATAAAATCACAGATCAGGGTTTGTTGTAAATGATTTTTATAACAAACTTTAACATATTACTTACTAATGACAACAATCACAGTCTTAGTTTAAAATTTTATTGGGCTTGCCTTATTTTGAAACCCTAGGCACGCCACTGTTATTATACATAATCATTGCGTAATTTCGCCAAATGGTAACTTAACAAAAGCTTTTCTTTGGAAAGAAAGATTCGAACCGCGAGCAGAATTTCACCTCTAAGACGACCTACTGACCCTTTTTTTTTTTTTTTTGATCTCGAGGTGGAAATCCTCATGGATGTCCTCCACCCTGGGGTGGGCGGAGGGGTCTGTCAGACTCTTACTGACTAAAACCACCCCGGTGTTCCGTCCCACACCTACGTCGGGGACCACGGGAACCAATATGTCTTCCGCGATCCCCAACTGGTGCCGGCCCGCTTCTGCGGGCCTCCTCACGTTGGGGGGAGCGAGGTGTTAAACTCCCCCCATACATCACAGAGAGGCGCGCGCGGAACACTACGCGCCACCATCTCGGGTCCTAAGGAATAGGGGGCGACGGATGTCCCCAGATCCGTCGCCCCTGGACCCATTTAGGGGGGCTGGAAGAGGGCGTTGTCCGCCCTCCGCCGACGCCCGGTGCGCCTGCTGCGGGCTGGGTGAGCGGAAGATATCTCCCGCTCCCTTTCCGCTGCCTCCTTCTGCGACATTACTGTTTCGTAGAAGGATACCACCGCGTCCCAGGACTCCTCGCTACCGACCATGGACTCGACCACGGCCGGCAGCGATAGGTCGTTGCCTACTTCTGAGACTAGGGCACGACGCGGCTCCTCCCAAGCGGCACATTCTGCCAGCGTATGCCGCGCCGTGTCCTCCCGGCAGTCGACGCAGTGGTGACACCGGGCGTCCGGCTCCCTGTTTATGCGACACAGGTACTTCCCGAAGCAACCATGCCCCGAGAGCACCTGCGTCGTCCGAAACGACAGGGAGCCGTGCCTCCTCCCGAGCACTGGCCGGACCGCCTCGACGGTGGCAAGGCCGGTGGTAGGGCGTGAAAGCCTGTCCCGCCAGCCCGCCATCAGGGCTGCGCGGAGCTGTGACCGACGAAGTTCCATGTGTCGCTCCGTCAGTCGCTCGCCTCGCTCCAGCGCTTCCTCACGCCACCGATACAGTGACGCGAGTACTTTCGCCTCGAGGTCCCATGGTGGGGATCCAGCCAGTACACAGGCCGCCTCGTAGGAGATCGTGCGATATCCCCTGATGACTCTGACGGCCATCGCTCGCTGCGGTCTTGCCGATGCTGCCGGCCGTCAGGTCAGCCGCCCAAATTGGGGCCCCATACAGGGCCATGGATCGCACGATCCCCACGTAGAGCCGCCTACAGGCGACGCTCGGGCCCCCCAGATTGGGAAGCAGCGTTACGACCTACTGACCCTCAGTTAGCCTGTTCTATACGTTTAATGTCTTAAACTAAATGTTTGAATTAAATTAAATGTTTTTATAAAAAACACTTTTGTGGACGACTGTAAATTTTCGCTCAGTCGCGAGTTGACGACAACAAAAAAAGACAAAATCGGAATGTGCCAACTCGCTCGAGCGAGCGAGTTAATTGCGCGCGAGTTGACGGATGAGTCTTTTCTACCTACTACTTAGATAACAAACTCGCGTAAACCTTCGTAACGAAAATCAGTCTTTATTTAACACTAGTTAAATATTATAATAGACTATTTCCAAATTCAGCAGTTAGCACTTAGCAGTTAATTAAATTAACACGCTCAACCTTAACATTCTAACTGTGACTGAACACTAAATACAAAATTAGTAGTTGCTAAATAAATCAGTATGTTGAAAACAATTCAATAGATACGGAAACGGAACACGTGTGTCGTGTGTCCTTTTCTAGATGCCGTCGCGTCCGCCTGCGGCCTGCAGTAGTGGGATAAAGCGAGACAAATATATATCCGGCGTCCGTGTTTGGTGCGGATGGGAGCACTGTCCAGCCACCAAGACCATTATTGTTTTGTTGTGAGTTGTGACTGCTAAATTTAACAGCTATCTCAGAACTTATTTAACAGGTGTAGACATTAAAAAAAAATTAGCAGTGCTAATTTAGCAGCTTATTAATTTGAGACCCATCTCTATTAGCCACCCTCTCCAAGTCAATCTTTGTTCAGTCTCTCTGTCTGTTTGTTCCGGCTAATCCCTGAAATGGCTGGACCGATTTTGACGGGACTTTCACTGGCAGATAGCTGATGTAACAAGGAGTAACTTAGACTACGTTTATTTTAGAAAAATACTTGCGTTGATTTCCGACACCCACGCGGGCGAAGCCGCGGGCAAAAGCTAGTCTATACTATATAATATTATAAAGCTGAAGAGTTTGTTTGTTTGATTGAACGCGCTAATCTCAGGAACTGCTGGTCGGAATCGAAAAATTATTTTTGTGTTGAGTAGCCCATTTATTGAGGAAGACTATAGGCTATATAACATCACGCTACGGTTAAAAAGAGCGGAGCAGCAAACGAAAAATGTATGAACACTGGCAGGTAATTCGATGCGACGGGAAGGGGAGCGAACATTTGACGCGGATGAAGTCGCGGGCCGAAGCTAGTTTAATATAATCACATCATCATTTCAGCCGAAAGACGCCCACTGGTGGACCTAAGGCTCCCCCATATTGGGGGGATTTGCCATAATCGCCACGCTTGGCAAGCGGGTTGGCGATCGCAGTATGGTGGTAAAATGCATATAATCACATAATTAATATAATTTGTTATTTTAATTTTGATAGCTTCTAAACAATTTTTTATATTTTTTGCGTGCCTATTTCCCGGCAGAATGTTCTTGGCTCACTCCTATCTACTATACCTGTATTTTAATGTAAACTACATTTGTTGCAAATAAATTATAGATTGATATATTATGAGCGATATTTAACGCCACCTACAGGGTCCAATAATGAATCTAAATCATCCAGGGTGCCACCCAAACGCATACAAAAAAATTCATTCAAATCGATCCAGCCGTTTAGGAGGAGTTCAGTGACATACACACGTACAGTAGAATTATTATAAAGATTGAAAAATTCATCAAAACACCGAAATATTTTTCGGCTATTTTCTGGATTCCAACTATCAGAGCCCTCCTCCCTTTTAACTTTAAAATGCAGTTTTCTCAATTCCATCGCAGTACAGAATTCTCTTAATTCTTGAGTGAAAGCAATTTCATGCAGTAGAACAAAAAAGTGGCCAAGTGTGAGTCTAATCTCACCGAAGGGTTCCATATCACCGTACAATATTTAACACGACATTTCTACCTATATCTATACTTATAATAATACTGTAGAGAGGTCAATTCTGTACATTGAATATATATTCAAAATGAATATTGGAGGATGAATGGTGAGCGATACTGATGCCAAAAATGCAATCAGTAAATTTTTTGTCTGTCTGTCTGTCTGTATATGCACGCATGGGTCAGAAACTACTGAAGGGATTTTAACCAAACTTAGTACGATTGTAGTCCAAACTCCTGGGCAGGTTATAGGCTATATAACATAACGCTAAGACACACAGGAGCTGAGCAGTGATGATAAATTTGAAGCAAGTCGGATGAAAATGCGCTTTCGATCCTCGCATCGTTAATCATACACCAAAAGTATGTATTACAAAGACGATGGTCTTCAAAAGATCTACAAAAAAGTCCTCAAAAGTTTGTATGTATGGATGTATAGATGTATGGATGTTTGTTCCTGTTTCACGCAAAAACTACTTACCCGATTTAGATGAAATTTGGCACAAGCTAGTTTTTAAATAATTCTGTAAAAACATGTTTCTTGTAAAGGGGTCCCCTTTTCCTTATAATTTTATTTTAGGCCGAAATGGCGGCTATAGTAGAACACATGCTGTGAAAATTTCAATTCTCTACCTATCATGGTCCAAAAGATAAAGCCCTGTGAAAGATGGACACACACACAGTGGAGCCTTAGTCAGCAGCCGTGGAGAACGTGCCACTCGTATATTTGAGTACAGTGCTCACGAGCGGGAATGTTTTAAGGACTGCAGGTGACACTGCAATTGACACCTGCCTCACGTGTGTATGAGTACTTAGTATTCGGTTCCTGTAGGCATCTTTTCAGCACGGAACCCTAAAAATAGCCGTCCCGTCCACTAACTCTCGACAACCTATTTACTTCTTCCAACCATTTTATCTCTCCCGGAAGGCATTATAACTGAAACCAATTATCTTGGAAAATAAAAGTAGCGTTATTGCACCGTTTACTTTTAGGGTTCCCTCGTAATAAAATGGAACCTCTGAAGATTTGTTATTGTGCGCCTACTCTGACAAATAATTCAAGAAGAACATGAAATATCTCATTTTTCGGCTAAACAAGGTGCAGTTTTGGATCTGCAAAACATTTTAGGAGGTAATTATGTTAGTGATTCTCGACCCGAATCAACAATAAAATGGGCAGGTATTTTTTTTTATTTTATTCTTATTCACGAAAATCGGTAAGTGTGAACTCCCTTTTTTAAAACGCGGCCAGTCTGTACGTGTCCTTAAACTGCACACACAAACAAACGCAATCGACATTTCTTTCATAGATTTTTTGAAGAGGGTTTTTAAGAGAGTTATTCGGAAAAACAATAAAATTGAAATATCTAAAATAAAACGTATTATTGACTTGGTATCGATTTGTTACATGATTATTTACGAGTCTCATAACAACCTCCTGAAATGTTTTGCAGGCTCAAAACTGCATCTTGGATGACGTACCAGTAAGTACGTGTATGAACAGATGTGTAAACGTAAATGATGCAAAAAGAGTATGTAAGACAAGGTTCATAGCATGTGGCAATCTGTTGATTATACGTATTGGAAAAAGACGTGAGTTTATGTGTGTTTGTTTGTATGAGCAGATAATATTGAAGTGGTATAGTACTCCGTTTATAAGATTAATTATACCACTTGCAATATTATATAAATATAGCGGAAGCACTTGAGCAATAGGCGATTAAATAAAATTCCAGGCGATAAGCAACAGCGTTGTATTAAAATAGCAGAGTAGTAATGAATAAATATACTTACTTTTGTTTTTTTTTTGACAATGACTTCTCGTAGTTAGCCCGAAGGCTTTCACTACTTAAGCGGGCTTTCCCTGCGAATGACTTTAGACGCGAATCTAAGGCCTCCAGCCAGGAATAAATATACAGAAATGGACAGGTATTTATACTAATTGATTAAAACTAAATAATAATAATAACGGTTCGTGCTTGACCGTTTTGCGCCGGAGTTGACACGCCCTCGTTGGCGAAGACAAAAGACGGGTGCGCCGCCATCTTGCCTCATTAGCGCGGGCGCACAAATGCGCGGGCGCCATGTTCCGGAAGGCGGGGCTAAGTCCTACCGCCCGGCTTGATATGGGTGGAGCGTTGGAACCTGTTTTGCACACGGCACGCTGTGACGTAGAATCGCGTGATCTTGGTGCTGCGTTGAGTCGAGCGAGTGAACTTGCCTACTCGCTCGCTACAAGATACTTAGCACGACTGAGATAAGCAACTCAAGAAAAAGGCTACTATTGAAAGTCCGAAAGGATTGCAATCTCTTCTGTTTATTAAATGAGCAGTGGTGTGTGTAACGGCTGCGACTAACGAGTTGTAGGTCGTAGATTCGAACCCAGACATGCTTTTTTGTGGGAAAATCATCAAATGACAACTGTCGCTCTGGATGGAGCGGAAGGGCGTGTCAGACTTTTACTGACTAAAACCCTTTGCGAGCAATACTGCTTCGCAGAAGGAGGTGACGGCTTCCCATGCCCTCTTGCTCCATACCATGGCTTGTACCAGGGCCATATAACGTCAAATAATATGAAAATTATGTCAAAGAAATTTGTAAAGTAAGTTAAAATAAATGTACATCGTCATTTGGGAGCAGTTAATAGACATTTACATGGTTATCCCGTTAAGTTAGTAAGTACTTACTAAAAGAGTGAGGAACATAATGTTTACCTCATCAAATCATGAGTCTATAAAAAAAGATTCAAAACCCGTGTTGATTTTAATGAATTGGCTTTTACGCACGAAAGACTTGACAAATAAGGAAACGCTTGTACGTTTTGTATTAAGGATAGACACCGTATTTTAATTAACTTGTTGCTATGCATATCTATACATATAGGTAAGTATATACAAAATAATTAAAATTGAATTGTTTGTTTTTAATGTCAAAGTAACTTAGTAGTTCTACGTACGTTCTAGGTACGTAGTTCTTTTTAACCGACTTTAAAAAATGAGAAGGTTATAATTATGTTCTACTGTATATTTTTTTATGTATGTTCACCAATTTCGACAATGCTTTTTTTAATGGATAGGCAATAATTCAGGGGTGGTCTCATATATTTTAATGACTTTGCATTGTTACGAAATTCATATGAAAGTTAAAACAAAAAAACTCTTTTTGTCGTCTGTCCGTCTGTTTGTTCCAGCTAATCTCTGAACTGAATGGGACTTGCAGCAGATAGCTGATATTATAAGGAGTAACATAGGTAACTCTTTTCTCGGTAGCGTGTTCCCGTGGAATAATTACCGACACCCACGCGGGCGTAGCCGCGGACACAGCTAGTCTTAAAATATCATCATCATCATAATTTCAGCCGTATGATGTCCACTGCTGGACATAAGTCTCCCCCAATTTGGGGGGGGGGGGTCTTAAAATATGAGGTCGGGGAATTTATTCATTTATTTTCTGTCCTGAGATATAAGATTACAATGATTTACAGATAACAGGATAATTTAATGCGATAGTATACTGTTAGAAGAATAAATACGTTGGAGGGAACGAGAGACTGGTCAAGACAGCCGCATCAAGAGTGACAGCCGACGGCGACGGACCTCTCTCCACCTCAGTGTTTCTCAGTGCCTAGTGATTATATTAAGTTTTCGATGCGTAAGCATACATCAACTTGCCCTACTTCGACAATATATGCTCATTATTGCGCTATGCCTACAGATAACCAATGTGTTTGTCCTGTAATCAAAATGGCAAATACAACTAAATACCTTGGTGTTATAATGGATGAAACACTTTCGTTCAAAAAACATATTGAAACTTTAAATAGCAGAATTCGCATGTCCGTTTCCACCGTGCGGCCAACTCTTCAAATTTGATGAAATTTTGCCAGGAATTAGTTGTAATTTGTTACAATACACACCTCTTTTCCTGAATTTGTTACAAAAAAAATAAGACGCTACGAACAAAAAGTTGGCCGCTAGAACCGCCACTTGCCGTAGTGATCGCCCGTGATTACACAGAAACTAAATAATGCAGATAGGCGAATGATACATCAAAAGAAAGGTCTTAACTTGTTGTATTTGTTACAAAAACAAAAATCATCAAAACTTAAATATACAAAATGTTATGCTATATTTAGTTTCCAGGTTAAGTGTAGGTACATATGTCACCATAAAATCAAATTAATAGAAGCTAATGTGTATGGACAATTAGTTGCTAATTTGTTGCAGCAAATAAACAAGAAAAATACTAGAAAATAGGTTCAATATTTTTTTACAGTCGATTTTAGTTGGCCGCGCGGACGGCAATATGCCTAAAATACAATGGCGTTTATTTCGTTATTAATAGTAGGTTCAAGCTTAGTTCTAGTACTAATCGACAGGTATCGTAGCCAAGTTTGGATAAATGTGGCGAATATAACTACAGGCTTTATATTTTAGGAGATATTCACTAAAATATAGTAGTATGAAACTGTGTTAGAGTAGAGTGACCATCAATTTTCATAATAAATTGAGACTTGGAATGTTATTGGAATGTTTCTGTAGTCATATCTTATTTTTTTAGGGTGAAACTGTTTAAGACATCCTACTGCATACTTTATAAAAGTCAAATTCACAAATCGATAAAAAATTTCTTTTTTCAAAATCAGCATACAGGCAAAAATCAAGAATTTTTTTTTTTTTTTTTAATAAATTACCATATCATTTATAAATTAACTGAAACTAATGTAAGACACAGAATGTAGATATATATTCTTACAGGAACTTATTTCAATTTTAGAATAATTTTAAAAATATAGTAATTTTATTTACGCCATATTTATCCAAACAAGATTACTTTACATGTCGATTAGTACTAGAACTAAGCTTGAACCTACTTTTAATAACAAAATAAACTCCATTGTAATTTAGGCATATTGCCGTCCGAACGGCCAACTAAAATCGACTCTAAAAGAATTATTGAACCTATTTTCTAGTACTTTTCTTGTTTATTTGCTGCAACAAATTAGCAAATTATTGTCCATACACATTAGCCTTGTTACTCCAAAAAACTTCAAAACATCAAAGTTAATTAAAATCTAAACAACGCCGGACTAGGTCCCTGATTAAAAATATTTATAGAAAAGAAAAAAGTAAATTCTAAACTGTAGAACTGAAATAACAAAAACTTTTTTCTAAAATAAAGACTGCAATTGCAATGTAGCGCACTCAGCTTTACTCACTGAACTACCGATTAGTATCAACATTGAAGATTTTTTCTTAGTTAGTGCTATAGAATTTATACCAGGCACAAAATTAGAACACTATGTCATTTTTAAAATAAAATTATTATATTTTTAAAATTATTCTAAAATTGAAATATGTACCTGTAAGAAAATGTGTCTACATTCTGTGTCTTACATTCATTATTTCAGCCGTAAGACATCCACTGCTGGACTTAGGCCCCCCCAATGGGGGGCTTTGCCATAATCGCCACGCTTGGCAGGCGGGTTGGCGATCGCAGTACGGTGGTAAAATGCATAGAGAACGCTGCTGCCCATTCTCTAGTAAGTCCCTTCTTACATTCCTTATTACATTCTGTCTTACATTAGTTTCAGTTAATTTATAAATGTTATGGTAGTTTATTTAAAAAAAAAAAAATTTGTTACTTGATTTTTGCCTGTATGCTGATTTTGAATAATTTTTTTTTTATCGATTTGTGAATTTGACTTTTATAAAGTATGCTATAGGATGTCTTAAAGAGTTTCACCCTAAAAAATTAAGATATGACTACCGAACATTCCAATAATGGCGATTCATTCTCACTTTATTATGAAAATTTATGGTCACTCTACTCTAATACAGTTTCATACTACTAAATTTTAGTGAATTTCTCCTAAAATATAAAGCCTGTAGTTATATTCGCCACATTTATCCAAACTTGGCTACGATACCTGTCGATTAGTACTAGATTAGGTTCAAGCTTAGTAGCTTGAACCTACAATTAATATCGAAATAAACGCCATTGTATTTTAGGCATATTACCGTCCGCGCGGCCATCTCAAATCGACTGTAAAAAAAATATTGAATCTATTTTCTAGTATTTTTCTTGTTTATTTGCTGCAACAAATTAGCAACTAATTGTCCGTACACATTAGCCTCTATTAATTTGATTTAATGGTGAGATACGTACCCACACTTAACCTGAAAACTAAATATAGCATAACTTTTTGTATATTTAAGTTTTGATGATTTTTATTTTTGTAACAAATACAACAAATTAAGACCTTTCTTTTGATGTATAATTCGCCTATCTCCATTATTTAGTTTCTGTGTAATCACGGGCGATCACTACGGCAAGTGGCGGTTCTAACGGCCAACTGTTTTTGGTCGTAGCGACTTAGTTTTTTTTGTAACAAATTCAGGAAAAGAGGTGTGTATTGTAACAAATTACAACTAATTCCGACTCACTCGCGCGCAATTAACTCGCTCGCTCGAGCGAGTTGGCACATGCCAATTTTAATTATTTTTGCTGTCGTCAACTCGCGACTAGAGCGAAAAATGGTACAGTCATCTATAAAAGTGTTATAATAAATTCAATATAGAAACCTACTTTATAAGTATAAGGCGTTGTACGATTTGAATTTGAAATAAAAGAAATGTAGTTTTTTAATAGATATATTATGTATTTATAATTTACAACACATGCTAAACATAAAAATCTGCTCATATTTATGTTACCTACATTTTGAAGATTATCAACAATATCACATTTTTTTAAAAATTTTTTAACCTCAAGATTTTGGTTAATAACCTAGTATGTAACATGACTAAAACTAAACAAATATAACAAAGTAAAATAAACAATATAAAAAAATACGAGTATACCATTTGGCTAATTATTACTTAATACTACTATAAACAATCATAGTCTTAGGAACTATAAAATCACAGATCAGGGTTTGTTGTAAATGATTTTTATAACAAACCTTAACATATTACTTACTAATGACAACAATCACAGTCTTTTTTTTTATTTAATTTTTTTTCAGGATGGGAAATCATCAAATGACTTCTCCCGCTCTGGGTGGAGCGGGAGGGCGTGTCAGACTTTTACTGACTAAAACCCACCCGTGTTCCATCAGTTGCCCATGTGCCAGGGTCACGGTATCTCTTTCGAACAATCACGCGACCCCGGCAGGCATCGGTCCTAGTAGACCCCTTCACTGCTGCTGACATCTCTTTGAGGCGCGCGTGGAACACTGCGCGCCGTCGACCCGAGCTTGGTCCTTACCGGGCGGCGAGCTACCCATTGCTCGCCACCCGCAAGCTCGCGCCTACGGTGGCTGGGAGTCCGCTATGGACTCCCGACGCCCGGGGCGTCTCCTCCTGCGGCGGCTAGGGACGTGAGGGCGCAGTGACTGCCACTCCCTCACACGCCCCGCCTCCTCCTTTGCGAGCATTACTGCTTCGCAGAAGGAGGTGACGGCTTCCCATTCCCTCTCGCTCCGTACCATGGCTCGCACCAGGGCTGGACGCGAGAGATCGCCGCCGCCGATCGCCTCCACGAGGACACGGCGGTGCTACGCCCAGGCAGGGCACACCTCCACCGTATGCTTCACCGTGTCCTCCAGACGATCCTCACAATGGAAACACCCGGGCGTATCCTCCCGCTTTATCCTGAACAGGAACCCACCGAAGCACCCATGCCCGGTGAGAACCTGCGTCAGGCGGAAGGTGAGGACGCCGTGACGCCTCTCTATCCACTCCTCAAAGAGGGGACTTACCGCCGCAATTGTGGCGTGCCCAGCACTGGGTTGCGACAATCGTACCCGCCATGTCGCCATGAGATCACACCGGAGCTCTGTCCGTCGTGCCGCGATTTGTCGCGGCAGCGGAGTTTCGCCCCGGCGTTTTGCCTCCTCGCGCCACTCCCACATGTGGGCGAGGACCTTTGCCTCCAGATCCCATGGCGGCACTCCGGCAAGGAGGCTCGCTGCCTCGCAGGAGACCGTGTGGTATCCCCGGATTAACCGGATAGCCATGACCCTCTGGGCCGCACTCAACCGGCGCGCTGGGCGCAGCCTCAATGAGGGTGCCCACACCGGTGCCCCGTAGAGGGCCATGGACCGCACGACCCCCGTGTAGAGCCTCCGGCAGGAGGCGTTTGGACCCCCCAGATTGGGCAGGAGCCGCTTTAAGGCAGCCCCAGCCCGCTCCAGTCTGGGAGCCAAACGTCGGAAGTGCTCAACGAAGTTCCACCGGCTGTCGAGGACAAGTCCCAGGTACTTCATCGTCGACTCGACGCTGATGTGAACCCCTCCCACCGTGAGTTGGGAACCCGCAGGAGGTGCGTTCCGAGGACCATGAAAACCCATGGCCTCGGACTTGTGCAATGCCACTTCGAGTCCCAAGTCAGCGTAGCAAACTACGCTGACGCCGCTAGGGAGGTTGGCGCGCAGCAACCAGTCGTAACCGATGTCCCACAGATGCGGCCCCAAGACCGATCCCTGTGGGACACCGCACGATATCTCTCGCCGGTTCCAGTCTCCCTGGTGACCGGGGTAGATGACGGCTCTATCCGTCAAGTAAGCCTCGACCACGCGACAGAGGTAGGTCGGCATCCGGTGATACCGGAGTGCCTCCCTAATGCAACTCCAGGGCAGGGTATTAAAGGCGTTGGCGATATCTAGAGACACCGCCAAGACGACCCCACCCCGGGCCACTGCATCCCCCGTCGTGAGGGCTCGCACGCGCATGATGGCATCCACCGTAGAGCGCCCCTTGCGGAATCCAAACTGGCTGTCCGCCAAATCCGGCCCCTCCCGCACCAGCCACCCAACGAGGCGGTCTGCAATTACTCTTTCAAAGAGCTTGCCCACCTCGTTGAGCAGCACGATGGGCCGGTAAGCGGACGGAGAGTCCGCTGGGCGCCCAGGCTTCTTAATGAGGACCAGTTTCCCCGTCTTCCATCGAAGTGGGAACTGGCCCCTCTCCAAACATGCGCTTAGGAGCCCCCTCAGTCGAGGCCCGAGAGCCTCTAAGGCCAGGACCCAGGCTTTGCCAGGCAAGCCGTCGGGTCCTGGGGCGGTATTTTTGGCATTTAGCCGACGTACCGCCACTCTCAACTCTACCCCGGTCACCTCTGGAGCGTTGTCGTCATCCTCGGTGGTGTGGTCCGCAGCGTCAGGCACCGCAGGAGGCGGATCCATGGGTGGGGGACTATGTTGCCCTCGCGAAGGGAACAGAGCGCTCACCATGCCCTCCACGAGTTGGGGCCGGAGACTCTGAGTCAGCGGAGGAGCCCATGGGCGGAGTTTCTCCCGGACGGCCTTGTAGGGCCGTCCCCATGGGTCCCTGTTCAGAGTCTCCAGCGACTCCTTGCGGACCAGTCCTCTGGCCCGCAGGATCTCCTCTTGGAGGGCGGTCTTCGCCGCTCTGTACCCCTCATATAGCTCCGCCTGAATGGCTTCCGTATCCAGAGGGCGGATACGGAGCCTGCGGTGCCTGGTGTACCGGCGTCGCGCCGCAACGCACGCTTCGCGCAACGCTGTCAGCTGCGGCGACCACCAGTACACCTGGCGCCAAGCCCGTCCTGGCTGGACTCGGGGCATAGATACGTCACAGATCTCGGACATGGCCTCCCGGAACCACTCGGCCTCGTCGTTGATGTCAGCAGGCCTGTCCGGTGGTGACACCCAGGCCTGCACGATCGAGGCTTCCAGGAGAAGCTCCCGGTCCATCTTCTTCAGCGCCCACCGCGGACCACACGGGGCCTGTCGGACCGGCGCGGTCGAGGTCTGGGCGGAGACGTCAAACCGGATATACCGGTGGTCGGAATACGTCTCCACCCCCTCCATTACACGCCAGTCAATGACCTGCGGCGACAGAGCGGGACTGGCGAACGAAATGTCCACCACTGAGTCGCCCCTCATCCGTACGCACGTAGGGACAGAACCCCGGTTAAGGACGACTAAGCCTGTCTCCAGAGCCCAGTCCTCCACCATCCTGCCCCGTGTGTCCGTATACCGGGAACCCCAAGCCAAATTCTTGGCGTTGAAGTCCCTGAGTACGAGCACGGGGAGGGGGCAGAACCCGACGACGACAACTTTCAACTCCGCAAGGGAGTTGTGGAACTCGGCGAGAGTTCGGCTCGGGGAGAAGTATACTCCTACCACGACAATCTCCCCGAACCGTGCTGCTACGCAAGCCCGTCCCCTCTTAACAGCCTCGAGGGTCGGGGTTCCGGCGGCGGCCGACGAAATGAGGGTCACTGAGCCGCTCAGGTCCTCCACCCAGTCATCCTTGGGCGAGACAAAGTACGGCTCAGCGACCACGGCGATGTTAATCGACCACTGCGCCATGCTCTGGAGCAAAAGATCCTGAGCAGAGGCGCAGTGGTTGATGTTCACTTGGAGGGGGCCTAATGGAGCAGCCATTACTGGCAGTCCATATCAGCCCCCTCCCGAGCCCCCTGTGAGGGCCCTGCCGTGGCGGTGCTGGCCACGACAGCAGTGGTCGAGGCGGCAGCGGCGACAGCGGTGACGGCGGTGGCGGAGGGCTTACCCTTGCCCTTGGCCTTGGCGGCTGCAGCACAGGCCTTACTCCCAGCCCGGTGTTCGGCCGGCTTGCCAGCTGCTGCACATGCATAGCAGTGCGGCGTGGCATTGCACGAGCTGGCCTTGTGACCGGGCTGACCGCAGCGGAAGCAGTGACCGCTGCGATCCACCTCTGAGGTGCAACTCACGAATACGTGGTTGCCCATCTGGCATCGGAAGCACCTCAGAGGTCAGGGCTCCAACAGTTTCACCTGCGCTGAGACCCAGCCCACCAGAAGCCTTCGGCCCTCCGCGGTGATTCTTTGGGCCGCCAACACGGGGCAGCTCACCGTGACGGTTCGCAACCCCGCATTTCAGGGCGGATGGTGCCTGCCCTCACTTGCTCGGCAGGACAACCCCCCGCCCTAGCGATGGCGGCCACCACCTCCGCCTCCGTCACGCAATCGGACGCGGACTTCGGGGCGCGGAGCCTAGCCGCGACAGTGCTCTTTTTGCGTCGCTGCTGCCTCTTTTTATTTCTGGCCGCCCTTGTAGCCTTGCTTGCCTTCTTCTTCTCCCCAACCACTTGCCATTCGGCGTTGGCAGGGGGAGATTTAGAAGGCGGGGGCGGCACTGGCGGCCCTCTCGCCACCTGTACTGGGGGGGCCCTCGCAGGTGCCTGCTTGGGCCGGCCTTTGGTCTGCCCCGGCCCTTTGGCTGGGGCAGACGCGGAAGCGGCATATGACGCCGCTTTCGTCTGGGCCGAGGCTGCCTTTGGCTGGCCCGAAGCTGCCTTCGGCTGGCCCGAGGCCACCTTCGGCTGACCCGAGGCCACCCCAGACTGGCCCAAAACCGGCCGGCTTGCAGCCAGCGGGGGGCGCAGGACCACGGCCTCCAGAGCAGAAAACCTGCTCTGGAAGACAGCGAGCTCATTCCGAACCAGGGTTAGCACCTGGTTCTCGGCAGGCAGGAGCCCACCCTGCCCATGCCGCGCTCCCCCCTGCGATGCCTCCTGGGGGCTGACTCCTCGGAGCCCGGCCAGGTCCGCTCGGAGCTCCGCATTCTTCTTTTGGAGGAGCTCCATGGCGGCAGTCACGCGGGCGACTTCCGCCCGCAGTTCTGCCACCCCATCCACCACCGGAGGCCCAGAGCGAAAGGCCTTCGCTGCCGCCACGATGGCTTTCGTGGCAGCAGATATGGCCTTGTCTTTCGACCTCTGGAGCCTTTTTAAGGTGGCCGCCTTGATGGACGTGGCCACGACCTCCGCGAACCTGCCCATTTCCTAGGAGTAGGCGGCAGCATCCGACTCACCACCGGAGGACTCTGAGGGGGCCCTACTACTGGTCCCTCCAGAGGGATGCCCCTCCGTGGCCTCTCCCCTCCTTGAGTCAGCTTGGCTGAGCCTGTTTGGCTTGGCTCGCCGGCCTCCTTGGTGGGGAGTCCTCGGCCGGTGCCCCTCTCCTGGAGCCCACCACGCCGTGATATCTTCCGGCGGGCCGAGCTCAGCCCGCCATCAGAGGAGGACTTCTGCCCTGCCCCCGATTTAGGGCGCTTCTGGGAGACCTTACGGTTCCCACCAGCAGCGCCCGCCACTCCTCTCTCCAAGCTCGCATGCGAGCCCTTCGCGCTCGACGCGGCGTCGGACTCCGACCCCGCATCGCACCCTTCCACTTCTTTTGTTTGTTTTGTTTTTAAATATTTTTCCATAATTGTTCCCACGAGTATTAAACTTTATGTCTCAAAAAATCAGTGGTTCGCACTAGTGACTAATTCAGCTACCCATTAGTCAAGCTGTCAACCTCCCTCACGGTGCGCCGCCGCTTGGAGGTTTGGGGTAATTTTTTATAGAGGTTTTCTACCTCGCGGCCCGGGCGATTAAGCCAAGACCCTCGTCAAAAGTCAGAGACATGACCGTGACAGTCTTCGGGGCTACGAGACTAACGGTGGCAGAAGGAGAACACTCCTTCTTGCCTGCCCGGCGGCAGTGTAAGTGCACACCGAGCCCGCTCTAACTCCACCGCTGTGCGCCTCTGCTAAGATCAGAGGGACACACGGTGGAGCGTTCCTCCGACAGGACATTAGCGTACGGGCACCGAGACCCCTTAGGCACACAGTACCTAATGGGGAGTCCTTGCCCGCACCCTAGGATGCACCGTCCCGGACATTGGCCTTCCCCCTGGACGTATCCATAAGGGAACTCCAACCCCCGGGCACACGAGGAGGTTTCCTGTCCAAGCACCCCGACAATCACAGTCTTAGTTTAAAATTTTATTGGGCTTGCCTTATTTTGAAACCCTAGGCACGCCACTGTTATTATACATAATCATTGAGTAATTTCGCCAAATGGTAACTTAACAAAAGCTTTTCTTTGGAAAGAAAGATTCGAACCGCGAGCAGAATTTCACCTCTAAGACGACCTACTGACCCTCAGTTAACCTGTTCTATACGTTTAATGTCTTAAACATGTGAATTAGGTTGAATTAAATTAAATGTTTTTATAAAAACACTTTTGTAGACGACTGTAAATTTTCGCACAGTCGCGAGTTGACGACAACAAAAAAAGACAAAATCGGAATGTGCCAACTCGCTCGAGCGAGCGAGTTAATTGCGCGCGAGTTGACGAATGAGTCGTTGAACTTAGAATCCAAGTCGGGATGCTCCATTATAATAAGAAATAATACATTTTATTTAGAAAGCCTAAATACTAAAACAGTGGTATTTTAGGTAAATGACTTATGCTGTTTAGTCCCGATCTATTTGTTTATTATCTGTGCGCCTAACGGAATGCGCGTGTAACAGAGTGAGAACTGACTTGTCAATTTGACGTTGACACTTGACAGCTCTTGTTAATTTGCCGCTAAAATAGGTCCGTCGCCTGTTGGAACCCCGCGACGCTTTTGTTGAAATTAATCCTTTTAAATCGATCCGCTTGTGACAATTAGTCGTGATCCAGTTGTTTGATTGTTAATAACCCCTAATTTGACGTATTAATACGGGTTACGTTTGTTAAAACTGAAGTTCTTGTAAAGGGATGGCGGTCCGAATTGCGCGTGCGACCCTGTTGTAAAGTAATCCCTTAATCCCTGAGAACCGGTCGTTTTGTGGACAATCTGTCATGACCCGATGGTTAAGTGTTAGTGACGCTATTGGGAATGAGTGATTTGAAGACCGCGTGCCCTGAAGACATCGGGCGGATTGTTGCGGATTGTTCCTGAGAATACTTACTCATAACGTCACAACACAATACAGATACACTCACTTACATACACAACTCCAGGTAGGAACCAGAGCAGTTTCCTTCAACCATGAGGTAAGTTCTTTTGTTGTACTGTAAGTGTTTGATTTGATTGTCTGCTCCACGTACGGCGGACAGTACGCTAGCCACTCTTGTCTCCAGAGCCCCCCATCAAAAACTTCCACTGCGCAATTGAATTGAGGTTTGGCCTGGCAGCGTACAATTTTGGTAGCAGAGCGTGGTTTTAACCTACAAAACCACCAAATTGGTAATTTACAGTAGGCTAATTACTTGGCAGTCTCTATAAGGGAAGTAGTAATACGCTGTAAATATTTGATAACTATGATTGCTAGTTTATTTGAAATAATTTGTTGGAATTAATTGAGTTGAGTAACTCATATTGCCGGGGGTCAACCAGGTTTGCATATGCTTCAGAGTTGGTTAGATTGAGCTATGTTATAACCTCTTGTTGTTGTTATTTGACCTCTGTCTTGTATTGAATGTCAGGAAGACATTAAAATGTTGAGTTTGTGCCATTGATATGGTTATTTGTGAATATTAATATTTGAAATTGGCATTTTTGAGTATTACCATTGTTTTAAATAGGAAAAAAGGTTCATTATTGTTGTACCATTAACAAAGTGGTTTGTGAACTTAACATTTGGAATTGGATTGGAATTTGAATATTTGAATTGAATTGTGAAGTTGAATGTTGAACGTTGATATTGGTTTGAATTAAAATAAAACTTTATTTTTGTTCATTAAATTGGAGCCAGTATTTGTTATTTCTTGAGGTGCTGATTAGTCAGTTTGGTAGTTTGATTGTTTGCTTGTAGTTATTTTGTATTGATTGTTTGAACTTTGTTATTTGATTATTTGGTTTATTTGAATTGTATTGTCTGTGCAATGGCACACAAAGCGGTGAGAGAGGCAATCAGTGGATTGACCACACAGCTACGGTGGTTCACTTCAGCTGCAGCGACTGCTGAGCGCCAGGATCTCGAAGGGATCACGCTTGCTCGGTTCGAGCAGTTGAACTTGAGACTCGGCAACGTTGATGCTCTGCTCACCCGCTACAACGAGTACATTTGTGATGTGGCTCTGGAAGTGCTGGATCAGGCAGCACGTGACAAGGTCCTTGCTGACTACGACCAGATCTTGGACCTGGGGGATGTCATTGGTCAACGTGCTCGGGAAATATTGGGGAGCCGGACACCTGTCCAGGTCAAACCGGAGACCTCGGTTGTTTCAGGTCCCGGACTATTGAGTACACTGCCTACTTTGGAACTGCCACACTTTAACGGTCGCTTGGACCAGTGGTTAAGTTTCCAAAACCTGTTTGAAAGTTTGGTTGATGCACGCTCGGACCTCAGACCCGCCCAAAAGTTGGCCTATTTGTTGTCTGTCCTGGAAGGTGAGGCCCGAGCCTTGGTGCAGCATCTGTCTTTGACTGACTCAGCCTACCCTACCGCTGTGGAACTACTCACCCGGCGGTACCAAAATAAACGTTGTTTGGCTGACGTTCATATTGGATTGAGTTTGGGGTTACCGGTCATTACTAGTTTGTCAGCATTGCGTACTGACCTGTTGAACCCGTTGGTGGCAGCGACCAACGCTTTAAAGCAATTGGAGTTGCCGGTGGACCATTGGTCTTACTTTTTGGTGCACGTTGTGCTGCAACGGCTTCCTGCCGATTTGAGGGCTCGTTTCGAGCAAAAGTATGGTGGGGATAGTGTCACACATCTCCCCCCATTTGGTGACCTCGTCCAATTTTTGGAGGATGAGTGTCGGTTTGTGGACAACTCTGGCGTTGCCACTGAGTCATGCCAGCCGTCTTCCCGGCCACGAGACCAGGGACGGACTAGGGCTCGCGGGCCTGTTGATGGTCGCCCCGCCGCTCGTTTTGCTGGCACCCAGAGTCGTCCTGGTTGTGAGTTTTGTAGGGACACGGGGCATGGCATGGCAACTTGCGCGGCCTTTTTGAAGTTGCACGTGAGTGCCCGCCGCCGAATTGCCAATGCACGCCGCCTGTGCTTCTCTTGTTTGGGGGCTCACTTCCATCGGGACTGCCCCAACCCCCGCCCTTGTAGAATTTGTGGGGGGTCCCATTAGGACATATTGTGCGCTAACGCGAACCACGCTGGCAGACCAGCCTCTGATGAAGGTTCGCGTACGGGGGGGTATCATGGAGTTGGTCACCGGGCTTCTGCCTCGCCGGTTCAGAACCGGGGAGAGGCCCGCAATTTTGAGCGCCGCACTCCACCCCCCGCGCAAGTTGATCGGGAGCCGCGCACCGCCATTTGGTCTCCCCGCGTAAAGGCGATTACGCAATTGTTGCTAGGCACCGCTGGCCAGACCAGCACCGCCTTCCCTCCCCTCCTTTGGCGGAACGTCCCCGGTTGGAGTCACGCCCCCCGCCATTCAGGCCTCCGGTGGGATATGCCCTTCCAGCGATGGCGCGTGGCTCGGGACACCGCGCGGACGAGGAATTTGAATTGCATCCTCGTCGGGAAAGACTTGGGTCTGGGTGTGGCGATCGGTCGCCGCCCAGGCATTGTTAGGACATTGGCGCCTGCCCCGTTAAGGTACCCCTCAGATCGACACGGTTTTGTTGCCAACGGCATCGGTCAGGTCTGGGGGCCCACGGGGGACTCTGTTGTGGTCCGTGCCATTTTGGACATGGGAGCCCACGGTTGTCTTTTGTCTATTGTTTTGTTGTTTGTTTGTTATGTTTTGGGCAAAATTGTTTTCTTGAGCGCCTTTGGACTGCGGGACTTGGCTGGGACGAGCCAATTCGGGAAAACCTGTTGGAAGATTGGCTCCAATTTGTATCCGCACTCCCTGCAGTCAACGAGGTCGTGTTACCCCGCGCTATCCTCCCCCCTGGGAGCTACACTGCTACCCTTGTTTGTGATGCGTCTTCGCACGGTTATGCAGCTGTTGTTTGTCTGCGCACCGTCTGCGCAACAGGCCAGGTGAATTTGTCACTGGTCTTGGCCAAGAGCAAGGTGGCCCCCCTCCGGACGGCACTGACCACCCCTAAGTTGAATTGTCAGGGGCGGCGCGTCTTGTGCGTTTATTGAACCACGTTGCTCACACTTTGGGTGGAACTGTGGACATTCGGGCTTCTTACGCCTGGACGGACAGTCAATTGTTTTGTGTTGGTTGAAGACGTCCGTCCACTCTTTGGAGGTCTTTGTTGCGAACCGAGTGTCCCAGATTCAAAAGTCTAAAACGCATTTGATTTGGAGGCACGTGCTTGGAGATTTGAACCCAGGCTCCGTGGCCTCACGTGGGTGCATGGCACCCCGCTTGTTTGCTTAGCCCCTATGGTGGGGACCAGACTGGCTGACTCATCCCGAGGTTGATTGGCCTCGATCGCCAGTCTTGATGTCGGGTCCTTTGCCCGGGCTCCAGGTGCTCGCTGTTGGAACGAAGGACCCTGATTTTTTGTTGAGTCGATACAGCTCCTCGACAAATTGTTGAATTGTTGGTGACTGATCGTCACATTATGAACTCGCATGCTGGTTGCAATGCGCTGTTGGCCATTCTGCAGCGAGAGTTTTGGATATTGTCGGGAGCCATTAGTAAGTTGAACCCCTTTTTGGACGATACGGGTCTTTTGTTGTTTGGTTGTTGACGGTTGAGGCGCTAGCCTTCCTTATGGGGCCCGTCACCCCCTTTTGTTGCCTCAGGAGGGCCATTTGGTTAAATTATTGTTGTTGTTGTTGTTGTTTGGTTGTTATTGTTGTTTGGTTGTTTTTGCTGTTTGTTATTGTTTTGACCCGCCAGCCTGCCCCCATTGGGGGGTATTTTGAGGCCGCGGTGAAAGCGGCACAGGGACTCTGGCGCAGATTGTTGGGAGACACCGTTCTCACCTTTAAGAAGTTAGCTACGGTATTTTGCCGCATTGAAGCTGTATTGAACTCGCGTCCATTGTGCCCGCTGTCTTCGGATCGGAACGTCTTTGAGGCCCTGACCCCGGGCCATTTTTTGATTTGACAGCCACTTGCCGCCCTGCCGGAGCACCCTTTTGTCGATGTGAGCCAAAATTGGCTATCGCGGTTTCAGTTGGTGCAGCAGCTCGCTCAGAGTTTTTGGAAGCGTTGGAGCTTGGAGTATTTGCACATCCTCCAGCAGCGCGTCAGGTGGACTGATAAAACGCAACCTTGTCGGGATTGCCAAGTGATAGCGGATGGGAAGGCCCGTCCGGGGGGGGTAGATGTTTAGTCCCGATCTATTTGTTTATTATCTGTGCGCCTAACGGAATGCGCGTGTAACAGAGTGAGAACTGACTTGTCAATTTGACGTTGACACTTGACAGCTCTTGTTAATTTGCCGCTAAAATAGGTCCGTCGCCTGTTGGAACCCCGCGACGCTTTTGTTGAAATTAATCCTTTTAAATCGATCCGCTTGTGACAATTAGTCGTGATCCAGTTGTTTGATTGTTAATAACCCCTAATTTGACGTATTAATACGGGTTACGTTTGTTAAAACTGAAGTTCTTGTAAAGGGATGGCGGTCCGAATTGCGCGTGCGACCCTGTTGTAAAGTAATCCCTTAATCCCTGAGAACCGGTCGTTTTGTGGACAATCTGTCATGACCCGATGGTTAGGTGTTAGTGACGCTATTGGGAATGAGTGATTTGAAGACCGCGTGCCCTGAAGACATCGGGCGGATTTTTGCGGATTGTTCCTGAGAATACTTACTCATAACGTCACAACACAATACAGATACACTCACTTACATACACAACTCCAGGTAGGAACCAGAGCAGTTTCCTTCAACCATGAGGTAAGTTCTTTTGTTGTACTGTAAGTGTTTGATTTGATTGTCTGCTCCACGTACGGCGGACAGTACGCTAGCCACTCTTGTCTCCAGAGCCCCCCATCAAAAACTTCCACTGCGCAATTGAATTGAGGTTTGGCCTGGCAGCGTACATATGCTATGCGCAATACATTAGAGATTAGGGATTTAATGTATTGCGCATAGCAACTAGGGAGGTCCCTGTATCTTAGAGATCAGTATCCCTCCGCAGCAATGTCACAAGCCAATATTAGTGACATACTCAATATTACAAATTGTTTTTATTTTTAATCGTAACCATAAAGCTATGAAACACTCGTGCAATGACACAATCATTAAAAAAACAAAAGGTTTTCAAACTTCCGATTCTGCAACTTTAATGTACTCGACCAGTCAGTTCAGTATTCTTCGAGTTACACAGGATATAAGTTAAGATGTAGCGTATGAGTATTGGGACTGAATAAATAGTTTAAAGCTGTGAAAAGCATTTAGTTTTACTGGAGAACTATTGATATACCGCTTTCAAGATTTTTTATCCGTAAAAACGTATTATTTTGTAAAAAGAAAAAGCCTTGACAGTTTGTAGTTATATGTTTTTGTCGAATCTGGGCACTATGAAACTTGATTTCGATGAAACAGTCCACGTTTCCTTCAATAAATTATCTAGGTCCTGACGTTGAGCGGATCGCGGACTTTATCAAAGAAACGACAGCGACTAACTACATAGTTTGGCTTAGCGCCTGTTATTATATCTATCTGTCCTAGCTTCTGCCCGCGACTTCGTCCGCGTCAAATTTTTGCTCTCCTGACCCTTCCCGTCGCATCGAATTGCCTGGCAGTTTTCGTCTATTTTTCGTTGCTGCTCCGCTCCTTTTAATTGTAGCGTGATATTATGTAGTCTATAGCCTTCCTCAAGAAATAGGGTCCCCAACACAAACAGTTTTTTTTCAATTTGAACCTGTAGTTTCTGAGATTACCGCGTTCAACCAAACAAACATACAAACTCTTCAGCTTTATAATAATATATACTAGCTTCTGCCCGTGACTTCGTCCGCGTTAAATTTCTGGTTCCCCCGACCCTTCCCGTCGCGTCGAATCGTCTACCCGTGCCATTTTCCCCGTTTTTGCAACGTTTTTCATTACTGCTTCGCTCCTCTTAGTGGTAGCGTAATGTTATATAGTTTATAATCTTTTTCGATAAATATACTACCTAACACAAAAATAATTTTACAATTCGGATCAGTAGTCCCTGAGATACCGCGAGTAGTGTATAATTGGGGTTCCTGGATCAGAGATCCAGTCACCCCAATTATACATTTGATGTGAACTAGACAATCAGTCATTCGATCAATATTTTGAGAACTAGACAATCAGTTATTCTATCAATATTTTGTGAACTAGACAAATCAGTCAATAAATGAATATTTTGTGAACAATCAGATTTGATTTGATTTGATTAGTGATCAGTCAATCGATCAATATTTATTCAAACATTTCATTAATTTATTTACTCAGGTTCTACATTCTAGTATTCGAAATAATTTGATTTTGTAGATCATATTATTTCGAATGCTTCTATGTAGAACATTCCATTACAATGCGATTATTACGATCGTGGCAGGAGGGGCGTTTCGTAGTATCTGTGTCCCCATAGGAAAAAAGGCGTGAGTTTGTGTATGTATGTATGTATTCGAGTATTCTAAAATATGTACAATTCATTGCAGTGCGATGCTGTCGAGGTAGTGCGGATGTGCTACACAACGTATCACTTTTATTCTCCCCCCCCGCCCCCTTGACCTTATTGATAATCACAACCACAACACATCCTTACACTAAGTGAGTAAAGCTCATAAAGTACTAGGTACAAATCTTTGATAATACGTTTGGTGCATTGGTTACTAGCTCGTCTCTATTCCAACTATAAATTGGGGTAGGCTTGTATGATAAATTCTGATTGAAGCCCTATCCCTCAATAATGATAAAAAAAAGGTAGAACATGTTAGTGAGTTTTTGATTTACTTTTTGTTTAAGAAGTTTTTGAAGAGGGAAAATGGTAAATAAAAGATTGAACCAGAATAATATCATGATACATTTATTAATGGATTTCCATTGAGTCTGAGATTTTTACAACAATATCCTTAACAGAATTATATATATTATCCATATACATATTTTTTACAACATGTTGTATACATAATTCGGCATCACATTTGCACTGGGAGCTTTCACTGTCACTAAACTTTTCAGCATCATAGATTTCAATTCTAATCACCTTTCCCCCGTTGACATTAGACCCCCGCGTAAGTTTCTTCACGTAAGAAAAAATAGCGGGGGACTTTTTCAGTTTCTTACTATTCGGTCCATCGAGGTTTAACAACCTTTCACCTCGCTGTCCCGCTGGTGGATTCGCAGGAATGAAGTTAAACAGATCGTTTTCAGAGTCCTGAAAATAAATAAAAACGTATGACTAACTAATAAACCTAAATAATACCTACTCTAGTTGCCTTTATTCAAACATTAAATATTCCTACATGCTATACACATGGCTACATAATATTAGATTGATTGTTGGTTTTAACTCAGCTAGGAATCGAACCCCAGGCCTACAACGAATACCATCACTTATCAATCACTCTACCCACTTTACTATTCTCGTGTGTTTAAACTAAAAAAAAAACATGTCCTAATTTAAAAAATAAAACCACATTACTGAAATAAAAGGTCTACATAATATTTTAATTCGTGTGATGAAAAAGTGAACTGAGCGTAAAATGCATTAAAATGTTTGTTGCAAGCATTTCACTATTCAAATTCAATAATAAATGATGGTAAGATCTGTTATTAAACCAAGTTGAAACTTTTTTATAAAAACAAATATAAAATAAAAGAATTAAATTAATACTCACCGACATAATTATTACTCGTTGATTTACTCGCGCTTGCTGATAGGAAACTAAATAATAATTGATTTTTCAAGATATTTTATCCTTTATATAGGGTTCTATTAAATAATTTTAAATGGATTTAAAGTTCAAAATTGCTGTGAAAAAGTCTAATAGCACATGTCAGCATAATTTTATATATTCGCGACAAACCGACGCTATACCGTTTCAGATTACGCATACCATAATATAAAGCCACCGGTAAATAGACGGCGGTGCGATGCGATAGCGTCGCAATGACGTTTCAATGCTAGCTAGGGAAGGCGTGGGCACTGCTCAACAACACAGGATAGTAATGATGCAGTAGTTTAACTTTATAGAAAACGTCCAAAACGACACGCTTCAAAATCTCAGTGTATACCGGTAGACAGTTGTTCGATTGCGCAATATACGTGGATTTTTCTATCGAGCAGCCGTAGGTAATTAATTCAAGATCACTGCACTATTAACTTACTGTATCATTATTATCCGTGTCCGCATCATGTGTTATCGCATATACTGATTTAAACAATTCAAAACATCACCGCGACGCTACCGCACCGCATCGCTATCTGTGAACTGGTGACTTAAAAGTCAATACACACAGAAAGCGGCATCATCCAGAGCGACACTTAATACACATTAGAACTGGACCACCCACTGATTTATCGACTTTAAGTATCTTTAACTATGAAGATAAAGTTCAAATTCAAGATCTCGATGTTTATTGTTTAGGAAGACGTTTTTCTACAACGTAAACTATTACATATTTGGGTGTAAGGGCTGATAAAGCATTTTTGTAACGCGTGATCTATTCCTTATACGGGATATCGTGACGTGGATTTTGCACTATTTAAGAGTGCATCCTGCAGAAGCTGGATCACATCAACACTTCAACTAGGAGTGGTTACATCTAAATCACTACCAAACTACCAGATCTTACTAACTACCAAAGCAACGTCAATCTTCTAAAATGTAAGTACATATCTATTCACTGTTCAATGTAATTTACTTTGTGTTGTTTCCACCTAATTCACTATTCAATCATTCGAGTATTATAGTATTCAGATGAGTTAGTGAGTCTACATCTATAAAAATTAAACAGTTTATTGATTCATAATTTAAATAATCATTTATTCAAGTAATTAGTGCATTCAGTTAATATTGCCTACACGATTAAAACAAACTGATTACTGATTCACTATTTTTATTTATTACAGGTCCAAGAACACGGCTGACCATATTTTCCCTACGGAGGACGAATCGACGGACGAGGAGCATGTCTCAGTGAAAACCAAGCCGAAGGAGAACAAAAAGCGCAAGCCTTCGTCAACGAGCAGCTCCCAGCCGTCTACGAGTAAGAAAACTAGGCCGACCATTCACCCAATCACTCCTGTTACCAAGTCAACGGCTCGCGAGTTGTTCGGGAGCGACAGTGACGACGATGAAATTGAGGTGGTTGCGGACAAGAAGAATGCCCCGATATACTCGTACATCACTAGGAGACTAGCGAACGGGTTTTCACGTCAAATGAACGAGCAGAAGAGAGGTGAGTTCTATATAGAACTCAAAGTATATAAATGTAATGAAATAGAGCGGGTCCAACCAGTAAATAGGTGGCGCCACTCGGTAATCACGATCAAAAACAAATGTGATGAGGATTCAGAGTCCTGGCGTTGCCTAAACGCCTACATAACAAGCACCCGGAAGGAGTTTAAAAAATGTACTCCTACTTTTATAAGCTCTTACCAATAGTTTACATTATGAGATTTAAGCTATACCACATTATTATACTTACATGGAGTTTATTTTAAGATAGAATTTTATAACCGCATTTAATCCCTAATAATTAAACTATACAATAAAAAATGTTGTGTCTTTTTTTCCAGTTATACACCCCGTCGATGGCTCATCAAATTCTGATAATAATAAAGTTAAATCCAAGATTGATATTCCAGAAATTGAATATGATACAAATAAGTCAAAGTTTGATAAAGTTAAATCCCAGATTGATATTCCAGAAATTGAATATGATACGAATGTTTATGAGCCAAATTGTTTACCAAAGTATATTCATTGTGATAAATGCAAAATTGAGATCCCAGAAGATAAATATAGATATCATAAGAGAACGAATATTCATAAATCGAATTGTTTAATAAAGTCAAAGTTTGATAATATTGATATTGTAGCTACGGCATTTAAAAATAGAATCATGACTTATCGCTTAAACCCTTCAATAGAAGACGAGTACGTCATACTAGAGGCGTTCTTGGGTGATAAGCGAAAAGATGTTTTGAAAATCATTGAATTATCATTATTGGAACACACCTGCATTAAAGTTAACTTCGAGCTGTTTGCTTACTTTTTACTACCACAATTAAGTGAGCAGCAGCTTAAGTCATTTAATACGAAATATGAAACTATATACAGCAGTACTGACATTAATAATTTATTCTCAAATATAATAGAAATATTTAAAAGAAAACTTACTGAATTTGAGCATTGTGAATCCGGATGGTCATTTGTCTGTACAAGTCATTTAGAAATAAATATAAATAAATACTCTCCCATGCGGGGTGGTACTTATTTAGAGCTACCACAAGTTATTAAAAACACAAAGAGTTGTTTGAATATACGCAATAATGATGATGAATACTGTTTTTTATGGAGTATTGTTGCAGCATTATTCCCAGCAAAAAGTAATGTATGTAGAACAAGCTCTTATCCGCACTTTAGTTCAATATTTAATATTCAAGGAATTTCATTTCCACCTTTACCTAAAGATATCAAGTTATTTGAAAGGAATAATTGTGAGTTCAGTATTAATATTTACGGATTAGATGAACGTTGTACTGTAACCGGCCCTCTATATGTGACGAATTGTAAGAAAGATAAACATATTAACTTACTGTATTTTGAAAAACAAAATAAAGGACATTATTGCTTGATAAAAAACCTTTTACGCTTAGTGCGACGGCAAGTTACTTGTCACAAGGGTCAAATGCATTTATGTGAAACATGTTTGCAATTTTTTACTTCCGAACAAAAGTATCATTCTCATAGTTGTTCCAAAATTTTAACCATACTGCCGGATGAAAACAATATATTACAATTCAAAAATTATGAGCGAAAGCAAAAAATTAACTTTGTGATTTATGCTGACTTTGAAAGTATACTATTAAATTATAAAGAAAAATGTAATGATAAAAGTACGATAAAAAATAAACTACATCAACCGTCTTGTTTTGCATATTATGTATGTTGCTCACATGATAGTAGCTTGAACAAATTCGTAACATACAGAGGACCTGACTGTGTAAAAGTGTTTGTTAAGAGATTAATTAAAGAAGCGAAGGTAATTCACAATATTTTAATGACTAAGAAACCCATGAGATCTATGACGAAAGAGCAAACTGATAATTATAGTAAAGCAACTACGTGCCATATCTGTAATCATTTATTGTTTGGTGATAAAGTTTGTGATCATGATCATATTACATCCGAGTACAGAGGCGCGGCACATTCGCACTGCAATTTAATTTATAGAGTGTGTTCATTTATCCCAGTTATCTTTCATAACTTATCTGGTTATGATTCTCATATATTTATTACAGAATTATCGAAATATGATGGTGAGATAAAAATTATACCAAAAACAAAAGAAAAATATATAAGCATAACTAAAATAATTAAAACTGAAACAGGATGTAAACCGATACAGATTAAATTTATAGATTCTTTTCAATTTCTTAGTTCAAGTCTTGACAATTTGAGTAAAAGTTTAACGGAGAACGATTTTAATCATTTATCATCACATTTCTCAGATAAAAGCCAATTAAATTTACTGCGAAGCAAAGGTGTATATCCGTATGAGCATGTTTGTTCATGGCAAGCATATAATGAAACACAACTTCCAGCAAAGAATCATTTTTATAACACTTTACAAATGAAGCACATAACAGATGCTGAATATCAACATGCCCAAACCGTATGGAAATGTTTTGATATTAGTTCTCTTGGTGAATATACTGACCTGTATTTAAAGTGTGATGTACTATTATTATGTGATATATTTGAAAATTTTAGAAATATTTGTCTGCAGCACTATAAACTCGATCCTGCGTATTATGTGACTTCGCCTGGATTAAGTTGGGACGCTATGCTCCTATACACAGGTGTTCAGTTAGAATTGATCAATGATTTTGAAATTTATAAAATGTTAGAAAAAGGAATACGTGGAGGATTAGCTCAGTGCTCTCACCGATATGCTGAAGCCAATAACATTTATTTACCTTATTTCGATAATTCTAAGCCATCAACATATTTGATATATTTAGACTGTAATAATCTTTATGGCTATGCTATGACTAAAAAATTACCGATATCAGAGTTTAAATTTATGAAAAAGGATGATATCAAAAATTTTAATTTATTGGATGTTCCTGATGATGGCGAGTATGGTTATATTTTAGAAGTAGATTTAGCGTATCCAAATCATTTACATAATTTACATAGTGACTTGCCTTTTGCTCCAGAGAAATTCATACCTATTGGAGGGAAAACACCAAAGTTAATTGCAAATTTGTATGATAAATATAACTACATTATTCATTATATTCATTTAAAAGCATGTCTTAAAAATGGCCTAATCTTAAAAAAAATTCATAGAATCCTTTGTTTTAAACAAGAATCTTTTTTGAAAAAGTATATAGACTTGAATACTAGCTTACGACAAGCAGCTTCAACATCATTCGAAAGAGATTTTTTTAAGCTTCTTAATAATTCAATATTTGGTAAAACGATTGAAAATAAACGTAAGCAAGTGGAGGTCAAATTAATAACCAAATGGAGTGATGATTTAAATATTACAAATAAAATAGTAGGTGCTGAGAAATTAATCACAAAACCTAATTTAAAAAGTGTTTCTATCTTTAATGAAAACTTTATAGCAATACAACTGAGTCCCATGAAACTTGTTTTAGACAGACCAATATATATTGGGTTTGCTGTGCTAGAATTCTCTAAGTGGCATCTGTACAATTATCACTATAATTTCATTAAGAATAAATATGGTGACAAAGCTAAATTATGTTACACTGATACTGATAGTTTGTTGTATTTAATACATACTGAAGACTTTTATAAAGATATGCGTGATAATTTGTCAGAATTCGATACAAGTAATTTTGAAACTAATAATCATTACTTTATTCCTAAGGTGAACGAAAAAATTCCTGGTTTATTTAAAGACGAGTTAGGAGGTGACCCAATAACCGAATTTATAGGCTTAAGAGCAAAGCTTTATTGCATTAAATCATTAAATACTCAAATAAACAAAGCTAAAGGTGTATCAAAGCCTGTTACAAGATGTTTAAAATCATCTAATTATAAAGATGTTTTATTTAAAAACTTAACATTAAAGCGTAAGATGAATATGATAAAATCAATGAAGCATGTGCTTTTTTCACAAGAAGTAAATAAAGTAGTTTTAAACAGGATAGACGATAAAAGGCATGTTCTAGGCAATCAAAAAGATACCGTACCTTGGGGTCATTGTGATTACATATGTTAATTAATTTTTTTTTTTTTTTTTTTTTTTTTTTTTTTTTTTTTTTTTTTTTTTACTTCAATTGTAGACTTATATGATATATTTAAATATGAGAATTGTTATGCATTATATAAAATCGAATAATTATATTGTTAGTTAATACATACATATTTAGCTGTACTCTATATTTGATGGTTTTATTTATAACCCTTTTTCGACATTACCTGTAGAGATATTATCTAAGTATAAACGATCATTTTTATTTATTTGTGTACTTATTCATTGAAACCAAAGCTAAAAGAACTACCAAAAATCTGATTATTGGGGGTTATAATTACTTAGTGTTCCTGATAAGCATTATAAATACTAGAACATATATGTTTTTTGACAGATACAAACATGAAGTGGGTCAAGCAACCAGTTTCATTAGAAGTAAAAAATATTGAAGTGGAGAAAAATAAGCTACACGCAAAGCATAGTGTTCTTTTGCCGAATAATATAAGATGTATAATATGTGGCCCTTCGAATTGTGGGAAAACGAACGTCATGATTAGTTTGTTAATCCACGAAAATGGCTTAAAGTTTCAAAATGTTTACTTGTATTCAAAGACTAGCTTTCAACCAAAATATATTTTGCTAAAACAAATCTTAAAAAGAGTGCCAGAAGTAAAACTTTTTATATTTAATTTTGATGACGAAGTTATTCATCCTAACGATGCATTACCGAATTCTGTTATTATTTTTGATGACGTGGTTTGTGAAAAACAAATTAACATACGAAATTATTTTACAATGGGCAGACACAGAAATATAGATTGTTTTTATTTATCTCAAACGTATTCAAAAATACCAAAGCAGTTATTACGTGACAATGTTAACTTTTTGATAATTTTCAAGCAAGATGAAGTTAACATGAAACATATATACGATGAACATGTTAGTTCTGATATAGAGTGGTCGAAGTTTAAAGATATATGTTCTAAAATCTGGATACATCCTTATGATTTTTTGACTATTAATAAGGATTGTGAATTAAACAAAGGCAGATATAGACAATCATTCGACAAGTTTATTTATTGTGATTAATGGCTATATAAATTATGAGTGCAAAAAATTAAAATCATTTGAGCATAAATACTTCTTAATATAAGTCGTATAATGGACCACGACATTACAGATCAATTAATTAAGTCTGCGGACGCTATTAAGGCAAAAGTGAAACAAATGAAAGATTATGAGTTTAAAACTGACACTCATTTGAAATATTTTTTCAAGCCTCTCGCAGACCCTCTAAATGCAATCGTAGCTAACAAGCAAATTTCTACAATAAAAAATGAAGATACTTATGATGACGAAATTAAACACACTGATATAGGTTCAACAATATTTTTGCGTGATAAATCTCATGATATGTACAAACATGAATCATCTAATGAGTCAAGCTCGTTAGAAAATTTTTATTCAGAAGATGAAGGAGATAATGGATCGGAAAAAGATACAAATGCATCGTTGAAAAAAGAAGATATCATTGAAATATATGAGGATATGAATATACCATTTGGTGTACGTAGTGAGAATAACAAACATATGATCGGAAATACAATAGTTAATTTCTCAACTACTCATGAGAACTCTGGTAAAGTGTTTAACATTTGCGTAGCTAATAAACAGTATACAATAACACCTGGTCTAAAAGAACTATTGCTTCGCAAAAAGCCTGATTTAAGTTTAGTCAATTTAAAAGATAAATTGGTTTACAAAGAAATACTCCTGAAAACTAATGCTCATAAAAGAGACTTTGACCCTGCAGGTCAAATTAAAGGTGATAAAGGTCTAAAATATTCTCAAGTGGTCAAACCATTATTTTCTGAGTCTTATAAATGCTTACAAGCACCAATAGAAGTTAAATCTAGGCAAAAAAGAGGAGCTGGTTTACCGTTTCTTAAAAAATATAAAAAAAATACTGAACTTGTTTATTGGGATGATCCTAATGAATTAGTGGACAGGCTTAAACTTTTGATCGCTTCTAAAACTGCAGGTAATACTAACCTTGATAACGAGATTTTATCAATTATTGAAGAACTAAAAGAAGCGGGTGTAATACATGAATAAAAGGGCTTATCATAGAAATTGTTACTTAGTCTAATTTTATAGTTCAGAAGTGACAGTTGAAAGAATGAGCAAAGTGAAAAGAGACATCATAAACGAAATTCACAGAAGTGCAAGAATCAATTTTTCTCGAAGACATGTAATATTAAAAGATATTGATGATCTTTGGCAAGCCGATTTAATGGATATGCAAAGCATTTCCAAATTCAATACGAACTGCAAATATATTTTAGTGGTTATCGATGGATTCTCTAAGTATGCTTGGGCTATTCCACTTAAACAAAAAAATAAAGAATCTGTATCTAATGCTTTCAATACGATATTGAGTAGTGAAAAACGCATCCCAAGAAACTTGCAAACAGACCTAGGAACAGAATTTTACAACGCAAGTTTTCAAAAAATTATAAAAAATAATTCTATCAATCACTACAGCACTTATTCGACCAAAAAGGCCTCCATTGTAGAACGACTTATAAGGACGATAAAAAGTAAGCTTTACAAGGAATTCAGTTTAAAAGGGAACTATAAATGGACTGACGGTACGCTTGCTAAAGTAATTAACAGATATAATCGAACAATACATACAACAATTGGTTTACCACCAGCTCGAGTCAATCATAAAAATAAATCTCAAGTACTAAATATTTATTTTAATCGACAACAAATGAAAACAAAGCGTTGTAAGTTCAAGATAGGTGATTTTGTTCGAATAAGTAAACATAAAGGTTGTTTTGAAAAAGGCTATACTCCTAATTGGTCCACAGAGATATTTAAGATTATTAAAGTTCAAAATACAAATCCTACGACATATTTATTACAAGACATTAAACAGCAGCCTATTTTAGGAGCATTTTATAATCAAGAATTACAAATTACCAAACATCCTGATACTTACCTTGTTGAAAAAGTTTTGAAACGTAGAAAGAGAAAAGTTTTTGTGAAATGGTTGGGGTTACCATCATCAGAAAATTGTTGGATTGATGATACAAATGTTTTGTAAGGGCTTTATAATGCTATGATCTATGATTTAGGTTCTATTCTGTTTGCATACATGAACGGAGAAGGACTTGTGAATAATTTAATTAATAATTTACCATTTGAGCTCCATTTACCGGGATATAATTACTGTGGTCCTGGAACGAAATTACATAAAAGATTGGCTCGTGGTGATAAAGGTGTAAATAAGTTAGATGAGTATTGCAAACATCACGATATCGCTTACAATAAATCCAAAAGTTTGAAAGATCGTCACAAAGCAGATATCATTTTACTAAAGATGGCGAAGAAGCGTGTTCTGTCTTCAGATGCAAACACAGGAGAAAAACTTGCTGCTAATGTGGTTAACAACGTAATGCTATCAAAAGTGAGTTCTGGATATGGCCTCAAAAAAAACTTTAAAAATATAGTCTCCCATACAAGAAAATGCATTAAAAAATTAAAGCCAAAGTGTAAGAAAAAACTAATAGAATTGGCATACGCAGCTGCTAGGGAGTTAACTCATAATTCATCTACGAAGCTCCCACGGATCATACCCATTCCTAAGTCCGGTGGTGTTTTACCTTTAATTCCTATATTTGCTGGCCTGTCTGCTGCTGGAAGTATAGCAAGTGGAATTGCTGGAATCGTCAAAACTATCAACGAATATAAGGTTGCAAAAAAGCATTTGGAACAAATGGAACGACAACATAAGAAAGTGGAAGGTGTTTCTATTGGAAACGGATTGAGGTTAAACCGTAGCAAGAATGGACTTCGATTATATCTAAATTTAAAGAAAAAAAACTAAATCGCAGGCTACCTAACCGTGCTCTTACTAATATCGATATCATACAATTTACGGAAAATATTCCATATTTTCGTGGAGTGTATATGAGAGATACCTTACCAAGGTCACCGTTTTCCCGAGAGTGTGGAATCATTAATTTGGATGATTCTAAAAATTCTGGTACACATTGGGTAGCCTACGTAATTATAAATAAATATGTTGAATATTTCGATAGTTACGGAAACTTAAAACCGCCCATAGAATTTGTTCGTTACGTGGGTTCTGACGACATCCATTATAATTACAATAATTATCAAAATAATAACTTATTTAACTGTGGACACTTATGCATAAAATTTCTTAAAGAGTTTTGGAAAAAGCAGTCTTTTTAAATTATTACTTTAAATAAAGTTTCTTACTCATAAGTCAACACTTTAACGCTGTCTGTTACAAGAAACGAATGTCAATTATATTATAGCCGAAAACATGATAGTGTATAATATAAAATCAATCACCAAAGTAAATAACTTTACTCGTCCTCGTATCGTCAGAAGACGCAGACATACACGAAGTGTAAATATAATCACTGAAGAGAATAAATTGTTTCTTCAAGCTTTGGGATTTAAACTATGAGTATTCTTAATATAAATGATTCACCGCAGTTCGATAACTCTATAGTGAGTTATGAATATCACACTTATAATCCGTACAGCAACAGTTTTAAAGAAAATGATGAAATACGAATACCCATAAATCAGCAAGATGTGTACATATTACCTTCAGCCAGTTACATTTACGTTGAAGGCCGAGCCACTGTGTCTTCTAAAGATGCATCAGGAAAACTTACACGAAAGTCTGTTAATTTCACAAATAATTCTATATCATTTCTGTTTCAAGACATTCGATATGAAATTAACGGTGTTGAGATAGATCGAATAAAAAATGCAGGAATTACTACAACTTTAAAATCATATGTGTCTATGAGTGAGGGGGAAAGCAAAGCTGCTGGTGTTTGGGGTTGGAATTTGAATGGGGCTAAAGATAATGACGGTATTTTTAGCGCTCTTATACCCCTGAATAAAGTTTTGGGATTTGCGGAAGATTATGATAAAATTATCATTAACTGTAAACATGAACTTCTACTTAACAGAAGTAGTTCTAAGCTTAATAGTGTTATTCTTGATAATAACGACTCGATTGAAATAAATATAGAGAGATTGCAATGGCGCGTGCCTCATATAAAAGTTTCAGATCGGGAAAGATTAACTTTACTGAAACATTTAGAGAAAGATCGCCCTATTCAAATAGCTTTTAGAAATTGGGACTTGTATGAATACCCTTTATTACCTAAGACTACAAAACATTCCTGGGTTATTAAGACTGCTTCACAACTCGAGAAACCGAGGTATGTGATCTTTGGGTTACAGACAAATAGAAAAAACACTAAATCTAGAGACAGTTCAATATTTGACCATGGTAAATTAACTAATGTTACTCTTTTCTTAAATTCTAACTATTACCCATACGAATCTGTTAATTCAAAATTTCATGAAGATAAGTATTGTATATTATATGAGATGTATACCAAATTTCGTCAGTCTTATTATAATATTCGATGTGAACCGATGCTTGATCTGCTTCAATATAAAGAAAAGGCTCCTTTATTTGTAATTGATTGCTCAAGACAGAACGAGGCTTTGAAGACTGGGGCTATAGATGTGAGACTAGAAATAGAAAGTTCTGAAGATATTCCAGAAAATACATCCGCATATTGTCTAATCATCAACGATCGCCTGATAGAATATAAACCCCTGAGTAGTATTGTAAGGAAATTATCATGAACGCCATAGTCGATGTGCAAGGGTTTAAGACGGAAAATAACGAGTTTATTGTCAAAGAAATAGCAATAGCATGCAGAAATCAAATTATGGTGTTGTTAATCAAACCACCATTCCCATTTTACAATCTTACAAAAAAAGAAAAATCGCAAGTTTGTTGGATAGAGAGAAACAGAAAAATTTTGTGGAAAGAAGGTTTTATATCATACTTAAAATCGCTGCAATGTATTGAACCTTATCTGAAAGATAAAAACATTTATGTTAAAGGGTGTGAAAAAGTGTTGTGGCTAAGAAACCTATTAAAACATGATAATGTATATAATTTAGAAGATAAGAAATGTCCTAGTTTACAAAAATTATTTGATGATTATAAAACGTCTAGTAATATATTTATTTGTATGTATCATTCGAATGTATGTGCTTTAAAAAATGTAACATGTTTAAAAAAGTGGATTGATGATAACAGTATTTTTAATTGTTTATAATTTAGAAGACAGTCTGTCTTGAAAAAAAAAATATATACAAAAAAAAAAAAAAGTAATGTTAAGTAATTACATGCTCTTTGTATCATAACAATATATCGAAATAAATGCTTTTTTTATAAGTAACCGTTTTTTTTTTTTTTTTTTTCATAATAAACGCGTTAGACATAGAATACCACAACGAAATGTGCTTTAATTTCTTTATAAATTGAGAACACCAGATACAAGAGTTCATTATTCTTTTATACATACTCGTATCGAGACCTTCTTAAAAATGATTCAAAATTATTTCAGCCCGCGTTACGAAATATATAATAAACACAAAATTCGATTATGCTCATTTCGATATTATTGGGCTACAGTAGATTCAAAACGAAGATTGGTGATGGAAATGGCCGATGCAGGTTTTTTTTACTGTGGAAATGGTTTAAACGATAAAGTTATGTGCTTTTCGTGTGGAGTTGGCATCGAAGATTGGGAGTATTACAATGATCCTTGGATGCAACATGCCATATTTTCCCCTGATTGCTTTTATTTAAACGCTGTAAAAGGAACAGACTATGTTGCCAAATCAAGAAGTCTGTTTTATAAAGAAACAAAAATATAAAGTGATTGTAACGTGGAGCAGAATAGATTGATGCGATTGACTGTCTGATTGTCTAGTTCACAAAATATTGATCGACTGACTGATTGTCTAGTTCACAAAATATTGATTTATTGACTGATTTGTCTAGTTCACAAAATATTGATAGAATGACTGATTGTCTAGTTCTCAAAATATTGATCGAATGACTGATTGTCTAGTTCACAAAATATTGATAGAATGTCTGATTGCCTAGTTCTCAAAATATTGATCGAATGACTGATTGTCTAGTTCACATCAAATGTATAATTGGGGTGACTGGATCCCTGATCCAGGAACCCCAATTATACACTACTACCGCGTTCAAACAAACAAACTCTTCAGCTTTATAATATTAGTGTAGATCTGGCCAAATTAGGTCAGGCTGTATTTCCAGTTTGCAGCTTGTAGGATTAGCCCACTGTGCCGGCAAGCGCTCAAGCATAAGAGCATTGAGCATATAGGCTCCCGGTCGCTCACAGCCGCTAAGTTATGCCCAATGGGTATCTATAAAGTACAATAACGTAGTGTCAATCGAGGCAGTGAATTAATTAGTACTTGCCAGCCTACATAGTGTGTGCTATAGGACGCTCGTGATTTGATGTACACAATTATGGCTCTGAAACGGTTGGGTCTTGTATTTAGTATGAAATATTGGGTTAATTACGAGTAGTAGGTTGTGAGTGCGACCCAAGCAGGTGCTTTACTTTGTGTCAATTATTTCATCACCACTGCTCTCAAAACGGTGAAGGAAAACATCGTGAGGAAATCGGCATGTCTTAGACCCAAAAATTCGAAGACATGTGACGTCTACCAACCCGCACTGGGCCCGCGTGGTGGATTATTGCCCACTCCCTCTCACTGAGAGGAGGCTTGTGTCCCTGCAGTTAGAACGGTATAGGCTGCTGATGTATTACGGTAATTTGGAATCTGTGTAGCGAATTTAGTTCCCGGTGAGCGTATAAAGGCACAAGAGCAGACAATGGAGGCTGCGGGTATCGACCTCAGGACAAGATGCTTCTCTCACAGACAGCTGTACGTAGTTTTGCTACCGCGTTACCAGTCCTGATTCTCGGTATATTTAGGCTGCTGAGAACAAAACTACAAGCATAGTCTACATATAGCCAGTAATGTCTGCGCGGGACCATGGCCCAAAAGTTTGGTTTACCAAAGTTTTATAAAAATGTGGCTGTTACAATATTATATTGTGGTGCCTTATGATTTCCACTTAAACGAAGTCGCGGTCAGAAGCTGGTACATACTATAAATGCAATAGGTACCTACCTACGTACAAAGCTTGTTTCTTAATGAAAATAGAATAGACATGGTTTTTAGGGTTCCGTTGCCAAATGGCAAAAAACGGAACCCTTATAGATTCGTCATGTCTGTCTGTCTGTCTGTCTGTCTGTCTGTCTGTCTGTCTGTCTGTCCGTATGTCACAGCCATTTTATTCCGAAACTATAAGAGCTATGCTGTTGAAACTTGGTAAGTAGATGTATTCTGTAAACCGCATTAAGATTTTCACACTAAAATAGAAAAAAAAAAAATTGGGGTTCCCCATACATAGAACTGAAACTCAAAAATGTTTTTTTTCATCAAATCCATACGTGTGGGGTATCTATGAATAGGTCTTCAAAAATGGTAATGAGGTTTCTAATATCATTTTTTTCTAAACTGAATAGTTTGCGCGAGAGACACTTCCAAAGTGGTAAAATGTGTGTCCTCCCCCCCCCCCGTAACTTCTAAAATAAGAGAATGATAAAACTAAAAAAAATATATGATGTACCTACATTACCATGTAAACTACCACCGAAAATTGGTTTGAACGAGATCGAGAGAGTAGTTTTTTTTTTAAAACGTCATAAATCGTAAACCGCAATTTACCTTACATTCAATAAACTGAAATATAAAAATTAAAAAAAAAAACATTTATTTTTAAACCGAGAATACCTACAGGTTTGTACGGAACCCTCGGTTCGCGAGTCCGACTCGCACTTGGCCGGTTTTTCAATCAAGATTTAGAACGAAAAGATTTTTTACTTACATCACTTTGGAAGGGTTAAAGGCACCTGCCGGGGTCGCGAGATTGTTCGAAAGAGATACCGTGACCCTGGCACATGGGCAACTGAAGGAACACGGGTGGGTTTTAGTCAGTAAAAGTCTGACACGAAGAGAGCGGGAGAAGTCATTTGATGATTTCCCATCCAAAAAAAGGGTTAAAGGCAGGACGCAGGTGCACTTTATAGTACGACCACATTTCACCAGTTGTTGGTACAGACGTCAGCACATAAAACTACTACAATCTGTCAAATTTCTTTAATAGGTTTTCAACTTTATCGCCAAAGTATAAGGTTCAAGAAAGATTGATTGGGAAAATTTGACAGTGACGGGTAGCTTGATGTGCTGCCGTCTGTAGTTGCCCGGATTTGAACCTCATGCATGAGAGGTGAGCCCTTAATTGCTAATCCATCACGACAATTCATAAAATGTTTTATTGTCACACAATACACAGAAATACAGGTACTTATAGGTAAAACAAGATAAGTTGATCATAGATTCTTGGAAAGGATCTACCTTCTTCAGCCCTAGAATAATTACGAGTAAATTTAGAACCAGTCTAGTCTTAAAAAAAAGGATTGTATGGTTTTTATGAAACCACGGTAAAAGTGAATAATTTTTTCACATTATAGACATTTATCTAAAAATCGGAATATATGCAATAGCTCAATAAAAATACTTAATTTAATATTCATACGAAATAAGTTAAATAATAAATTCAAGCACTCAAAATTGAAATAAATCCATAAACAACAACATGCACCAGCGAGGGCCTTTCACTTTATTCCTACTCTGTGGCCGGCCGTCACGCGACTTGCAACACACAGACGAAAAAGTGTGTGATGAAGTAATAAAAGTTTCATTTAAAAAAAAACGTGTTTCAAAACAGCTACGTTGAAAAGTGAAGCATTATTTTTTAAGTCCCTTTAAAACCACCAACCGAACCTAAAAAGAATGATTGCCAGCGTAGCAAGTTTATCAGCAAGATCTGTCCTGACTTCTGATAAACTCGGGATTCATTCGTCTAATCTTTAATCCCTTCATCCCTCGCTCGTAAACCTTGGTTGCTTAAAACCTCATGTATCATGTATAGTCCCGTTACTTATGTAAGTATTATGCATGGTTCCTTAATTAATATACGTTAAAGGGAAAATGTTTTAAGCCCCCTCCGAAAATTCAGATATTTGGGAACAAATCAAATCAAAAGTCATTTATTCAAATTAGGCTGAGGATCAGCACTTTTCGAAAGTCAAAATTACAAAAGACAGTCCCCCCAAAACGCCCACCCGTCACCACTTCCTAGTGCTTTAGCTACGAAGAAGAAGTGGCCAACAAACTCCCCAGCAGCACAGCTTTAAACACCACATTCACGGCCAGCTTTGCGGTGATTTAAATCGGCTGAAGTCAAATGTTAGGCTGCAAAAACGTAGGACGCACTGGGAATAATTCCAAATTATAACATTCTAAATTACAAAGTTTTTGCATTGTGTTTGTTCCTGTTTCTACAATCATTTTGTCATCATCATCATTCCAGGTGATGACATCCACTGCTGGACATAAGCCTCCCCCAATAGCGGGTTGGCGATCGCAGTATGGTTGTTAAATGATTAGAGAACGCTGCTTCACATTTCCTAGTAAGTCCCTTAGTCGCCTTTTTCGACACCCACTGGAAGTAATGGGAGAGTGCTGTTCTTTAAGTCGTGCATCACAGGAAATGTTGCAATTGTGATCTTTCTTAAATGGTTATCGAGTAATAATAAGTCTTGCTAAGAGGTACCTAACCAGTAACTGGGTTGGGGAACTTATGGAGGTCAGATAAGCAGTCGTGCCATGTAAAATACTGGTATCAGCTGGATCGGGATAGACTGGTAGCCAACGCCAAAATACATAGGAAAAAGCCAGACTGGTGATGGTGGTCATTACCAGAATCAGCCTATATATTGTGGCCACTGCTGGCAAACACGCCTCGGTGAGAGGGAGGGCCGTAATCTACCACGCAGGCCCAGGGTGGGTTGGCAGATGTCACATGTATTCAAATTTTAGGTTATAGGACATGCCGGTTTCCTTACGATGTTTTCCTTCACCGCTTTTGGAGAGCAGTGGTGATGAAATCTTTTACACAAAGTAAGGCACCTGCCTGGGTTCGAATACACGATCTACAACTCGGAAGGCCACTACTGCTCTCATGGTGGTTATGAGTCGTGGTAAAAGAGTAATTACTCTGATAGTCCAAAAAATTTTTTGGCTAGGTCTTGCAGATATGTCGACAATTTTGCAGATTAAATAGCAAAATGTCACGATCCTGCTATTTCACAGTCCCCTAAATTCCCTTTAGTTATTCAAACGCCTAACCAATGTAATACCTTTTAATATCTAAAATCTTATTTAAAGCCTTTTAGAAGGTCCTTTTGTGTAGTAAATAGGTGGTATATTAAATAGGTCTGTAAGTGGCGCGGGTGAACGGGAAAGGTGGCCCTTTTTATTTCAATGGTCCGTTGTCCCTTGTAACGATATTATGGCACGAGATAGGCTGTCAAGTAATAGAGTTTATGCCTATTTGGCTGCCCTGTATCAGAACAAAGTAACATTAATAAGTAAAATCCTTTTATTTCCTATTTTCATAAAGTTTATAAACCTTTTAAAATGAATAATTTTAAATAATGCAAAAGCAAAATGGCTGAGTAAAAATAGCAATAGGTTTATGCTAAATTAAACTAATTAATACTAACATAGCATATAAGCACAATCTGTTACACCTTACGGACTTATGGTTCTTACAACTTATGGACTACTTTAGGTCTCAATTAAAGATATTTAATTAATTCAATTATATAATAAGCATGTAATTGTTATTGTATAGCTCAAGGTAACAGCCTCTTCCAAAAACTGCTATTTTTCTCGATCTTTAAGTTGCTATTTTGATAAAACTACTTTTCATGTTTACTGTATCTATACTATATATATCTAATATTATAAAGCTGAAGAGTTTGTTTGTTTGATTGAACGCGCTAATCTCAGGAACTACTAGTTCGAATTAAAAAAATCTTTTTGTGTTGAGTAGCCTATTTATCGACGGAGGTTATAAGTTATATAACATCACGCTAAAACTAAGAGGAGCCGAGCAGTAATGAAAAATGTTGCAAAAACGGGGAAAATGTATTCCTTTTGAGAGTTTCCGTTGCGTGCGCTGCGTAAACGGTTAAAGTAACGCAAAAATCATGTATGACGGAATTGTTTCTTTTAAAAAGTTCTAAAAAAAAAGTCCGCGAGAGCATATGTCTATCTTTTAAGGTTGACTCACTATAATTCAAAAGGAGCGAGCAGCAACGAAATGTGGACGAAAACTAGCAGGCAAATCGATGCGACGGGAAGGGTCAGGGGAAAAAAAAATTGACGCGGACGAAGTCGCGGGCAGAAGCTAGTCTAATATAAGTTAGTACCATATCGAAACTTAGTGGAATGTACATCTTATAGCATACTGTGTAATGTGCGATTGTTTGTTTTCCCAAATAAAATAAAATAAAAGAACCTATAGTGTGTAACCACCTTTGTATCGTTAGCTCTATGGGCTTTTCCATGTTGTAATCATTTTGGTTTATGTGTGGTCTTTGAGACGCACTACGTGTCCAGCGCATAACCAAGCAATAATAAAATATCAATAATAAAAAAATCCTAGTTAGCTGTAATTGTGCGAAATAGGAAAATTTTGTTAGATTCACTTACTGGGTTTTAATACGGGGCAGTCGTATTGTTGAGTAGAATTTTACGTGACATTTTCGCATTGTGAATTTGAGGAACTTACTCTATTTCCGATGTAGTAGAAATGTTTAATGAAGCAAGGTGGTCCTTGACTGTGGAGTCGCCTGGTTGTAAGTCGGAAATCCTTTGATGTCTAGAGAATTACAGGCATACATTACCAGCATCAGCAGTTGAGTTATGGGTTGAGAAAGAAGCTGTTGGCCCACCTGATGATAAGTTATCATTATAGAACACTAGCTATTACCCGCGGCTTCGCTCGCGTTAAATTCCACCCCTCCTCCATTTTATGGAAGTGGAGGGTTAGCAAGAGACAAAAAGTAGCCCTATGTCACTTTCCATCCCTTCAACTACCTCCACTTAAAAAATCACGTCAATTCGTCGCTCCGTTTTGCCGTGAAAGAAGGACAAACAGACACACACACACACTTTCTCATTTATAATATTAGGTCTTTAAGTATGAAATTGCCGTTCTGCAGTACTGGCCATTTCAAATCAAAATAATTTTTGTTTGTCTAAGAATTCTAATTTCAAATTAATTTTATTTTAAAAACATGGAATTCTTTTTCCATAAGTAGTCATTTGTTTATTGATTAGTGTTACATTTTCATCGCATTTCAATCTTTTTCGTCATCATGGATACGTTAAAAATTCGAGTAATTATGGAATATGAGTACCGTCGTGGCAGCAACGCGGGACAAGCGGCACGCAACATCAACGACGTTTACGGAGCTAACACTACAAACCAACGCACCACCTGTTATTGGTTTGCTCGCTTCCGTTTTGGAAATTTCGACCTGAAAAATGAACCTCGCGGTCGTCCGAAGACTTTGGTCGACAATGACGAATTAAAGGCGATTGTGGAAGCTGATGATACACAATCTACGGCTGAATTAGCAGCAGCTTTCGACATTAGCGTCAAAACAATATTGGTCCATTTGCGTCAAATTGTCAAGGTAAAAAAGCTTGACAAATGGGTGCCCCACGAACTCAATGATCGCCAGCGCGAAGTACGCGTCGAGACGTGCCTTGCACTGCTCAACAGACACACAAATGAAGGAATTTTGAACCGCATTGTTACCTGCGATGAAAAATGGATTCTGTTTGATAACTGCAAGCGCTCAGCAAGTTGGTTGGATCCTGGTTCAGCACCTAAACAATGCCCTAAACGAAAACTTACCCCTAGAAAAGTGATGGTCACTGTTTGGTGGTCTAGCGCCGGTGTGATTCATCACAGCTTCTTACCAAACGGGGTGAGCATTACTGCAGATGTGTACTGTGAAGAACTGAACTCAATGATGGAGAAGCTGGCACATCTCCAACCAGCATTGGTCAATCGCTCGTCTCCGCTGCTCCTGCACGACAACGCGCGACCTCATACTGCACAGCAGACGGTCTCCAAGTTGCAAGAACTGGGGTTGGAAGCTCTCCGTCATCCGCCCTACTCACCAGACCTTGCGCCTACAGACTACTACTTTTTCCAGAATTTGGATAACTTCTTGGTGGGAAAAAAAAATCAATACCCGAGAGGCAGTACAATATGCCTTTGAAGAGTTTGTTGCCTCCCGTCCAGCTGATTTTTTTAAGAAGGGCATCAATAAACTGCCAAAGCGTTGGCAAAGATACATTGATTGCATGGGTGATTATTTCGATTAATACAAATAAAAAATACATGAAAAAAATTCGTTTCATTTTTTTCATACAAAACGGCATTTTCATAGGTAAAGACCGTGTTCATAGGTAAAGACCATTAGTATGGATTATGCAATCACTACCGCATCATGTTCCTTCCTTTTTCCAACTATGTTGGAATCGACTTCCAGTATAACCGGATGCAGCTGATTACCAGTAGCTTATATGAAACGACTTCCTATCTAAACTGGACAAACTAGTTATAGGTTAACACAATATTCTGGGAAGACTGGTTGTCACACTCTCTGGCGTCTTGACGACCCGTAACGACAGTCCAAGATTTACGAATGACAGTTGGGACCAACGGTTGAACGTGCTTTCCGAGGCACGGAGCGGTTCTCGGTATGTAATGGATGGTCACCCATCCACAGACCGACCTCGGTAAGCGTTACTTAACCTAAAAGCTCCAATCGTGCGGCTGTTCCAACGAATTCCTATCGCAAATCAGTGACAGAGACACAGCTGATGCATTACAAAACTACCAAACTAACAAACAAAACTACCGCCTTTGCAATACTATGTTAAGTAATGTTTCCTGTATCTTAGTTTGAAGGTTAAGTGAAAGTGACCTTGAAGCCGCGTGCCATGAAGACATCTGGCGGATTGTTGCGGATTGTTCCTGAGAATACTTACTCATAACGACACGACACGATACATATACACTCACTTACATACATAACTCCAGGTAACCCCAGAAGCAGTGTCCTTCAACCACCAGGTAAGTTCTTTTGTTGTATTGTAGGTGAGTTATTTGAAGTATATTGTACCTATTGCTTGAATTGTATTTGTATTGTCTGCTCCGCGTACGGCGGACTAGTTTCGCTCGCCACTCTTGTCTCTAGAGCCCCACGATTATCACACTTCCACTGCGCACTTGAAATCGTATTGTGAGGTCTAGTCTGGCAGCGAACACTGTACGTGATTTGAGTGTTCTCGTGGATACAGCTTTTAATATCCAGGTGGGCTCAGGTCATCTTGCCTACCAGGCTGGCATGAGCTACGCATGCACAGTTGCATACAACCCAATCCTCTCGACCGCTGCCATGCCCCCGACCCACCTTCCGCCGGAGGGAGACAAGCAACCCAGCGCGAGCGAGACGCCGCGACGGCGCTCGATCGGCGACAACAACAACGCGCCTCGTGCGCATGCCAGGCTGGCCGGCCCGCGCCTGCCTCACAAACTTAGCTAGCTAAACTCCATTTAAAATAGCATTAGACAGAAGTTAAAAAGGTTCTTTTTAATGAATACTTTGAAAAAAAAAAGTAAGTACATTAAACTTGTTACAGTTACGATAATCGCCAAAATGATTAAAAACTACTTATAAACCAGCGGTCACGCTATATTGTAATCATATTAACTTTTTATCTTATGAATAAATGGAGTTTCGTTTCTTACGCTAAGGACATAAACTTAAATAGTGCTTACGCAGGACATTTTTTAAAACATTTTTAGAAACTACTTCAGTTGCAATTTGTTCATTTAATAGTGTTGGAATTAGCCATCGCTGCGTCCTTTGACCAAAATAATTATTTATTTTAGGGACTAAATATTTGCTTCTTTGTATCACCTTACGGGTTGGCCGGTTATAAACTCTCTTAGTTTTGTGTTCGTTTTTATTGTGGTGTCCTAATATTACAGATAAGTTGACTTTTTTTGTATAGGTAATATTCTGCAAATTTTAAATAGATTTTCGTACTCCTTATTCAGTTTGTCTTTGGTTGCCTTGTTTGATAATAATTTTAATAATCTAATTTGCAATTTTATTATTTTGTTTAAATGTACCGCAAATGTCAGCCCATAAGCAGCCAACCCATAATTTATTGTTGCATCTGCGAGTGCGTGGTAAAGAACGTACAATATTCGCTTACTAACTATATATTTTAAATTATTAAGTTTCCCTAGTACTGAGCGCAATCTAGCACACACAGTGTCTACATGTGCGTCCTAAGTAAACGATTCATCGATTGTCAGTCCTAGGTACTTGTAGTTCGCCACGCGCTCAACACACTCACATTGACAATTTGCTTTGTGATCATGAAGGCATTCATACGAGTGGCGCTTTACTGAGATATAGGCGTTTTTAGCTATACGGTTGTACGGAGAGGATATCAACATACATTTGGTCTTACTTAGATTGATAAGGATGCCATTATCGTGCGCCCTTTTAATTAAATTATCAAGATCTTCTTGCATTACCGACTGGATCAGTTCACAGTCCCGTCCACTGTATGCCAAGCATGTGTCGTCTGCATACATATAGGTATTACAGTTTTTAATGACATTGACTATACTATTAACGTGCATAATATACCCAACCGGTCCATAAACCGACCCGTCGGCACCCCATTATTGATTGTACCGAGTTCACTGTCTGTTCCTTTAACTCTAACTTTTAGATACCTGTTATTTATATATTGCCTAAGCCACCCTTTTACAGGCCCTCGTATTCCACAGTCATCCATGGCCTGCAGCAACCCCTCACTCATGGTCCAAAGTATCGAAGGCTTTTTTAAAATCAATAAATATTAATAAAATCATCTCTTTCGAGTTTAATGAGCTATTTACATAATCAGTAAACGTATTTAATGCCGTTGCTGTGCTTCTATTTGTCCTGAAACCATGTTGTGTATCAGTTAAAATACTATTATTTTCTAAAAACACTGAAATTTGGCTCATAATTATTTTCTCGACAATTTTATTAATTACGCTCAATATCGCGATAGGCCTATAGTTTGTGTATTCTTTGTATTTCCCCCCTTAAATATTGGTCTACTAATGGAAATTTTTAGTTCATTAGGGTACACTTCTCGCACGATACATTTATTTATGAAATGGGCAATGACTTGGCTAATTGGATACTTAATTATTTTAAAATCTTGAACTAATATCATCGGAACCAGGGGACTTGCTGCATTTTAACTTATCAATTATTAAACATATATCTCTTGAACATATCCTTTTAAATCTGAAACTCAAATCACTTTCCTTTACGTATTCACATCTATCATAGAATAAATGGTTACATAAATGTTTTTGTTTTTACGAACCAATTTCATTAGTAAATGTTTGACAAAAATTGTTACATACGCTATCCAGTGTCTCATTACTTCTTATAAAATACTTTTGTATCACGTCATCGATATTCATCTTTTTTCTGCCAAGCCAATTTGTTCGCACACTCCCATACTTTTCTCATGTCTCCATTACAGTTTTTTATCTCTAGTCGCCTGTGCGCATTTCTAGCAACAAAAAAGTTTTCAAACTTCCGATTCTGCAACTTTAATGTACTCGACCAGTCAGTTCAGTATTCTTCGAGTTACACAGGATATAAGTTAAGATGTAGCGTATGAGTATTGGGACTGAATAAATAGTTTAAAGCTGTGAAAAGCATTTAGTTTTACTGGAGAACTATTGATATACCGCTTTCAAGATTTTTTATCCGTAAAAACGTATTATTTTGTAAAAAGAAAAAGCCTTGACAGTTTGTAGTTATATGTTTTTATCGAATCTGGGCACTATGAAACTTGATTTCGATGAAACAGTCCACGTTTCCTTCAATAAATTATCTAGGTCCTGACGTTGAGCGGATTCGCGGACTTTATCAAAGGAAACGACAGCGACTAACTACATAGTTTGGCTTAGCGCCTGTTATTATATCTATCTGTCTTAGCTTCTGCCCGCGACTTCGTCCGCGTCAAATTTTTGCTCTCCTGACCCTTCCCGTCGCATCGAATTGCCTGGCAGTTTTCGTCTATTTTTCGTTGCTGCTCCGCTCCTTTTAATTGTAGCGTGATATTATGTAGTCTATAGCCTTCCTCAAGAAATAGGGTCCCCAACACAAACAGATTTTTTCAATTTGAACCAGTAGTTTCTGAGATTACCGCGTTCAACCAAACAAACATACAAACTCTTCAGCTTTATAATAATATATACTAGCTTCTGCCCGCGACTTCATCCGCGTTAAATTTCTGGTTCCCCCGACCCTTCCCGTCGCGTCGAATCGTCTACCCGTGCCATTTCCCCGTTTTTGCAACGTTTTTCATTACTGCTCCGCTCCTCTAAGAAACTTCGACAAATGCTCTTTGATGTGCTAATGTGGTCTGTCACAATATTTATACTATACTTTGTAAGACTACCCTCATTTTGTGCCAAAGCACAAAAGATTTGCTCACAAGGAATAATATCAGTCGCCTACGATGGAAATTGTACGACGAATAAAATAATTCTGTTTAATAGAATTTCTGAAGGTTCTGACTTTTCGGTCGTGAACCTGCACAATAATTGGCAAATATAGTGTCTGAGTGCCTATGGACTGGTCCATTGTATCTTGTTTCTCAAACCTTACCTACTATAATCCTACTAATAATAATATCAAATGTAAATGTTTAAGGACACATGGGTTTGTGTATCCCGGATGCGTATTTCCATTCTGTACAAGGCTAGAACGCAAGGCGCTAGTCGCGTATAGATTTGAAATCATTTTTTATTCAAGGTCTTTCAATCTATACAAGAGTGGTACGCAAATACTCGTGTATACTTTGTAGTGGCCAAAGTAACTACGAACTAACACTGTATATTTACAGTGCTAGTACGCATGCAAACTAATCCTGTATAGACGAGCGGCTGGCGAGTGCCAGAAATGACATGGTTTGGGGAGGTTAGGTTAGGTTAAAACTGTGATCTCCTATAGAAACGCCTTGATTCTGTTGACGAGCCCTGTCAGCGAAGTGTCCTGTCGAGCACTGCTACTTTCCCTTCATTTTATTCGTCAACCCCACACCTCTTTCAGCCTTTAAATCGATGTCGATACACGAAAATTCGAAAGTTTGCATTACAAAGTATACGCGAGCAGATTCCTATGGTTGCGTGTTGGCCATGTACAGAATGGAAATACGCATCCCGGATAGGTACGTTGGCAAAGACGACAGCCATGGCTGCTGGCGGAACCGCGCGCTAGGACAAATCTTTTGAGTGAGGCGCCACGGACGCGTGTGTTAATAATTGTGTATATATGTAGATATTTAACCCTCGTTACTCGATATTAAAGGGAAATAAAACAATAGGATCCAATTTACAATAATATTATATTTATCTTGTCGCTATAAGAACTATCATACTGGTGTATATAACACAACATTACGTTACAATATACCAACTATACCTTAATAGACAAGTTATTATGACCCGTATTTTAAATACACCAATCGTCATAATAACATTACTTTACATAATTCCTAAATATAATATAAATATACAATAAGCAACAAATAATCAACAATAATCAGAAAAATATCATACCTTGGATGTTAACGCCTTGAAAGCCGAAGAGTAACTGACTGTTCCATTTTTTTTTTTTTTTTGTGGGGCATCTCGTAGTTAATCCTGAAAAGATTGTTACTACTTAAATGGATTGGGGCCCGGCGAGTTCTAAAAAGTTACCTTTTTAGGCCTCCAGCCGGGGCTTATTATACTTAAAAACTAAAGCGAAAGCTCTAAGGGTTACCCCGAGGGGGGTACGAACCTCGGCTTAGGCAATCACTGGTGGGGGGGCAGCAAGGGACTGGCTGGATCTGGGTTAGATTATTTTGGGACTAATTTAAAGCTAACGGCGCAGCATCGCGGGCTGGCTCTTGCAAGGGTCGGGAGGGACTGTTAAGTCGGGGTCGCGACGACGGACCTCGGCGGCGAGGTCGGTACGGTTTGTGTTTGTGTGCTGGTCTAGCTGTACTGGTCTCTTTTCGACTCTCCTGGAGGAGAGTAGTGGGATCATCAGGATCGGTAAGAACGTGCCGCGAGCGGCGGACTTTACTAATACGGGAGGGGGTGTAAGTAGCTGCCGCCACAACCAGAGGGTTGCGGTGGGCTACGGCCCTATCGAAGAAACGCTTCGAAGCGCGTTTTATGAATTGATGGATAGTCGGGAGTTTCATATCTAAATGAAGATTGATATTCCGAACAAACCAAGGCGAGCCTGTGTCTTGACGGAGAAAACGGTTCTGGAGAGTCTGCATCCTATGGATGAATCGGGGTTTAGCATGTGCCCAGACTGGGCTTGCGTATGTCATAATCGGCCTGATACAAGCGGTGTAAAGCCGCTTCTTACACAGAAGAGACATTTTACTCCGCTTGTTCAGGACGCAATGTAGCCTACCGAGAGCGAAAGCGGCCCGCGAGCGAGCCTGCTTTATGTGCTCAGAAAAGGTGAGGTGTTCGTCGAGGATGACAGCTAGATATTTGGCTTGCTTTGCCCAAGGGATCTGCTTGCCGAACATTGAGATGGGTCGGGGAGGGGGGTGATTACGTCGCGGTCGGGTGTAAAAGACCGCCTGACTTTTATCGGGATTGACCTCGATTCGCCACTTCCTGAACCATTCGCCGAGCTCGTCGACTGCGGTTTGGAGGTAGCGAACCAGCGCTGTGTCACTAAATCCCGAGAAGAAGATGGCAGTGTCGTCTGCGAACAGAGCTAACCTTGCCTTCTTGCTTCTGGGGATATCGCTAGTGAACAGCGTGAAAATGAGGGGGGCTAGTACAGAGCCTTGAGGGACTCCTGCACGGATCGGGTGAGGGGAGGAAAGTGCCCCTTCGATGCGATAGCGAAAGGTACTGTACGCTGCCAGACTAGACCCCGTACAATACGATTTCAAGTGCGCAGTGGAAGAGTTATAATCGTGGGGCTCTAGAGACAAGAGTGGCTAGCGTACTGTCCGCCGTACGCGGAGCAGACAATACAAGTACAAGGTACAATATACAAACAAAGGCACTTACCTCATGGTTGAAGGACACTGCTCTGGTGCCAACCTGGAGTTCTGTGTGTAAGTGAGTGTATGTGTATCGTGTCGTGACGTTACGAGTATTCTTCAGGTTAGATTCCGCTTCCAATTAGGCTGGAGACGATCACAGCATGCGGTCTTCAAATCACTCGTCCCAACAGCGTCACACTTTGCTTAACCTTCAAACTATTTATCGAAAATATGTCCAAAACCCGTGTTATTTCTTCAAATTGGGGGTTATTACAATTAATACAATTGGATCACGACTAATTGTCACAAACGGATCGATTTAAAAGGATTAATTTCAACAAAAGCATCGCGGGCGTCTCAAAACGCGACGGGCCTCTTTTAGCGGCAAATCAAGAGAACTGTCAAGTGTCAACGTCAAATGTCACTCCGTTTCACGTCATGGCGCGTTCACAGAGTAACCAATTCAATCGGAACGGAACATCTACCCCCCCCGGACGGGCCTTCCCGTCCGCTAATCACTTGGCAATCCCGACAAGGTTGCGTTTTATCAGTCCACCTGACGCGCTGCTGGAGGATGTGCAAATACTCCAAGCTCCAACGCTTCCAAAAACTCTGAGCGAGCTGCTGCACCAACTGAAACCGCGATAGCCGATTTTGGCTCACATCGACAAGAGGGTACTCGGGCAGGGCGACAAGTGGCTGTCCAATCAAAAAATGGCCCGGGGTCAGGGCCTCCAAGTCGTTCGGGTCCGAAGACAGCGGGCACAATGGACGCGAGTTCAGTGCAGCTTCAATGCGGCAAAATACCGTAGCTAACTCCTCAAAGGTGAGAACGGTGTCTCCTAACGATCTGCGCCAGAGTCCCTTTGCCGCTTTCACCGCGGCTTCAAAAATACCCCCCCAATGGGGGCAGGCTGGCGGGTCAAACAACCAAGTGACCCCTCGGCGGGCTAATTTGTTACCAATGTCAACCTGGTTCTCAGCAAGGAAGGCGTATACCTCCTTCAAATAGTTACTTGTACCCTTGTAGTTAGTACCGCAATCAGACCTGATCAAAGTAGGTAACCCACGGCGAGACACAAATCTATCCAAGGTCGCCACAAAGGCCTCCGTCGAGAGGGAGGTTACCAACTCCAAGTGCACTGCCTTAGTTGACAGGCAGACAAACACACACAAATAAGCCTTAACAATTTTACTATTCCGAAGAGGAGACGTCTTCACCAAAAAGGGACCAGCAAAGTCCGTTCCGACGCCTGCAAAGGGTCTCGCCTCATTGACATGATCAGCCGGCAAGTCTCCCATCATTGGCTGCATAGTAGAGGCCTTAGTCCGGTAGCACGGCAAACAACGGAAGACGATGCTACGAATAGTACGACGGGCCGACAATATCCAAAACTCTCGCTGCAGAATGGCCAACAGCGCATTGCAACCGGCATGCGAGTTCTTAATGTGACGATCAGTCACCAACAATTTAACCAAATGGCCCTCCTTAGGCAACAAAAGGGGGTGACGGGCCCCATAAGGAAGACTAGAGTGCCTCAACCGTCCCCCAACACGCAAGAGACCCGTATCGTCCAAAAAGGGGTTCAATTTACTAATGGCTCCCGACAATTTAGCCTTACCAGACTTCAAAGTTTCAATCTCCTTCGCAAAGTGTGCAGCCTGCACGGAGCGGACCCAAAGGAGGAGTGATTCCTGTCGCTCCTGAGGAGAGAGAACCGGAGACAGGCGTTTGTTCCCGGAGTTCCTAGAATTATGACCAAAACGCCTGATCCACGAGGTAACGTTCAACAATTTGTCGAGGGAGCTGTATCGATTCAACAAAAATTCAGGGTCAAACGGAGGGTCCTTCGTTCCAACAGCGAGCACCTTGAGCCCGGGCAAAGGACCCGACATCAAGACTGGCGTTCGAGGCCAATCATCCTCGGGGTGAATCAGCCAGTCTGGTCCCCACCATAGGGGGTGAGCAATCAGGCGGGGTGCCATGCACCCACGCGAGGCCACGGCGCCTGGGTTCAAATCTCCAGGCAAGGGCCTCCAAATCAAAGGCGCATCAAAATTTTGAATCTGGGACACTCGGTACGCAACAAAGACCTCCAAAGAGTGGACGGACGCCTTCAACCAACACAAAGCAATTCGACTGTCCGTCCAGGCGTAAGAAGCCCGAATGTCCACAGTTCCACCCAAAGTGTGAGCAACGTGGTTCAATAGACGCACAAGACGCGCCGCCCATGACAATTCAACTTAGGGATGGTCAGTGCCGTCCGGAGGGGGGGGGGCACCTTGCTCTTGGCCAAGACCAGTGACAAATTCACCTGGCCTGTTGCGCAGACGGTGCGCAGACAAACAACAGCTGCATATCCGTGCGAAGACGCATCACAAACAATGGTAGCAGTGTAGCTCCCAGGGGGGAGGATAGCGCGGGGTAACACGACCTCGTTGACTGAAGGGAGTGCGGATACAAATTGGAGCCAATCTTCCAACCGGGTGTCCCGAATTGGCTCGTCCCAGCCAAGTCCCGCAGTCCAAAGGCGCTCAAGAAAACAATTTTGCCCAAAACAATACAAACAAACAACAAAACAATAGACAAAAGGCAACCCTGGGCTCCCATGTCCAAAATGACACGGACCACAACAGAGTCCCCCGTGGGCCCCCAGACCCGACCGATGCCGTTGGCAACAAAACCGTGTCGATCTGAGGGGTACCTTAGCGGGGCAGGCGCCAATGTCCTAACAATGCCTGGGCGGCGACCGATCGCCGCACACCCAGGCTCCGCACCCAAGCTCAAGTCCCTCGCGACGAGGATGGAGGCCAAACTCCTCGTCCGCGCGGTGTCCCGAGCCACGCGCCATCGCTGGATGGGCATATCCCACCGGAGGCCTGAATGGCGGGGGGCGTGACTCCAACCGGGGACGTTCCGCCACAGGAGGGGAGGGAAGGCGGTGCTGGTCTGGCCAGCGGTGCCTAGCAACAATTGCGTAATCGCCTTTACGCGGGGAGACCAAATGGCGGTCGCGCGGCTCGCGATCAACTTGCGCGGGGGGTGGAGTGCGGCGCTCAAAATTGCGGGCCTCTCCCCGGTTCTGAACCGGCGAGGCAGAAGCCCGGTGACCAACTCCATGGTACCCCCCCGTACGCGAACCTTCATCAGAGGCTGGTCTGCCAGCGTGGTTCGCGTTAGCGCACAATATGTCCAAATGGGACCCCCCACAAATTCTACAAGGGCGGGGGTTGGGGCAGTCCCGATGGAAGTGAGCCCCCAAACAAGAGAAGCACAGGCGGCGTGCATTGGCAATTCGGCGGCGGGCACTCACGTGCAACTTCAAAAAGGCCGCGCAAGTTGCCATGCCATGCCCCGTGTCCCTACAAAACTCACAACCAGGACGACTCTGGGTGCCAGCAAAACGAGCGGCGGGGCGACCATCAACAGGCCCGCGAGCCCTAGTCCGTCCCTGGTCTCGTGGCCGGGAAGACGGCTGGCATGACTCAGTGGCAACGCCAGAGTTGTCCACAAACCGACACTCATCCTCCAAAAATTGGACGAGGTCATCAAATGGGGGGAGATGTGTGACACTATCCCCACCATACTTTTGCTCGAAACGAGCCCTCAAATCGGCAGGAAGCCGTTGCAGCACAACGTGCACCAAAAGGTAAGACCAATGGTCCACCGGCAAGTCCAATTGCTTTAAAGCGTTGGTCGCTGCCACCAACGGGTTCAACAGGTCAGTACGCAATGCTGACAATCCAGTAATGACCGGTAACCCCAAAATCAATTCAATATGAACGTCAGCCAAACAACGTTTATTTTGGTACCGCCGGGTGAGTAGCTCCACAGCGGTAGGGTAGGCTGAGTCAGTCAAAGACAGATGCTGCACCAAGGCTCGGGCCTCACCATCCAGGACGGACAACAAATAGGCCAACTTTTGGGCGGGTCTGAGGTCCGAGCGTGCATCAACCAAACTTTCAAACAGGTTTTGGAAACTTAACCACTGGTCTAAGCGACCGTTAAAGTGTGGCAGTTCCAAGGTAGGCAGTCTACTCAATAGTCCGGGACCTGAAACAACCGAGGTCTCCGGTTTGACCTGGACAAGTGTCCGGCTCTCCAATATTTCCCGAGCACGTTGACCAATGACATCCCCCAGGTCCAAGATCTGGTCGTAGTCAGCAAGGACCTTGTCACGTGCTGCTTGGTCCAGCACTTCCAAATCCACTTCACAAATGTACTGGTTGTAGCGGGTGAGCAGAGCATCAACGTTGCCGAGTCTCAAGTTCAACTGCTCGAACCGAGCAAGAGTGATCCCCTCAAGATCCTGGCGCTCAGCGGTCGCTGCAGCTGAAGCGAACCACCGCAGCTGTGTGGTCAATCCACTGATTGCCTCTCTCACCGCTTTGTATGCCATTGCACAAACAATACAATTCAATATACCAAACAAAATAATTAAGTAACAAAGTTCAAACAATAAATAACTGGTTCTAATTTAATTAACAAAAATAAAGTTTTATTTTAATTCAAACCAATATCAACGTTCAACATTCAACTTCACAATTCAATTCAAATATTCAAATTCTATCAAGTTCCAATCCAATGAACCTTATTTTAATTCAAACAATGTCAACGCTCAATATGTTAATTTCACAAACCACTTTGTTAATGGTACAACAATAATAATCCTTTATTCCAACTCAAAACAATGGTAATGCTAAAAAATGCCAATAATTTTTCAAATATTAATTTTCACAAATAACCATATCAATGGTACAAACTCAATATTTTAATGTCTTCCTGACATTCAATACAACAGAGGTCAAATAACAACAACAAGAGGTTATAGCATAGCTCAATCTAACCAACTCTGAAGCATATATGCAAACCTGGTTGACCCCCGGCAATATGAGTTACTCGACTCAATAAATTCCAAATTATTTCAAACAAACAATTAATTACCGATAACAAATATTTACAGCGAATTACTACTTCCCTTATAGAGACTGCCAAGTAATTAGCCTACTGTAAAATTACCAATTTGGTGGTTTTGTAGGTTAAAACCACGCCTCTGCATACCAAAATGTACGCTGCCAGGCTAGACTAGACCCCTACCATAGGATTTAATTATTATGTGGAAGCGTGCTAATCGTGGGGCTCTAGAGACAAGAGTGGCTAGCGTACTGTCCGGCGTACGCGGAGCAGACAATACAAGTACAAGGTACAATATACAAACAAAGGCACTTACCTCATGGTTGAAGGACACTGCTCTGGTGCCAACCTGGAGTTCTGTGTGTAAGTGAGTGTATATGTATCGTGTCGTGACGTTACGAGTATTCTTCAGGTTAGATTCCGCTTCCAATTAGGCTGGAGACGATCACAGCATGCGGTCTTCAAATCACTCGTCCCAACAGCGTCACACTTTGCTTAACCTTCAAACTATTTATCGAAAATATGTCCAAAACCCGTGTTATTTCTTCAAATTGGGGGTTATTACAATTAATACAATTGGATCACGACTAATTGTCACAAACGGATCGATTTAAAAGGATTAATTTCAACAAAAGCGTCGCGGGCGTCTCAAAACGCGACGGGCCTCTTTTAGCGGCAAATCAAGAGAACTGTCAAGTGTCAACGTCAAATGTCACTCCGTTTCACGTCATGGCGCGTTCACAGAGTAACCAATTCAATCGGAACGGAACAGGTACGGTTCGCAAGAAAGTCTCGTAAGATGAGCACGAGACGGTCTGGCACTCCGAGTTGGTACAGCTTATATAATAAGCCGTTGTGCCAGACTTTGTCGAACGCTTTCGCTATATCGAAGTATACAGCGCCCGTGAACATACCACGCTGAAAACCAGCATTGATATGTTCGACGATACGGTGTACCTGATGGACACACGAGTGTTGGGTTCGAAAACCAAACTGCTCGTTGGGGATGAGGCCCTTGGTTTCGGCATAATCCCTGAGTCGCTTATAAATAAGTTTCTCATAGATTTTGCCGAGAACTTTGAGCAGACTAATGGGGCGGTAACTCGTGGGCTCGGTTTTGGGCTTACCGGGCTTAGGGATGCCAATGACGGTGGCTTCCTTCCACGCTTGGGGGAAAATATTGTTACTCAAGGCACCATTGAACATACGGTGGAGGTGTGCCCTGCCTGGGCGGAGCACCGCCGTGTCCTCGTGGAGGCGATCGGCGGCGGCGACCTCTCGCGTCCGGCCCTGGTGCGAGCCATGGTACGGAGTGCGAGGGAATGGGAAGCCGTCACCTCCTTCTGCGAAGCAGTAATGCTCGCGAAGGAGGAGGCGGGGCGCGTGAGGGAGTGGCAGTCTCTGCGCCCTCACGTCCCTAGCCGCCGCAGGAGGAGACGCCCCGGGCGTCGGGAGTCAATAGCGGACTCCCGGCCACCGTAGGCGCGAGCTTGCGGGTGGCGAGCAATGGGTAGCTCGCCGCCCGGTAAGGACCAAGCTCGGGTCGACGGCGCGTAGTGTTCCACGCGCGCCTCAAAGAGATGTCAGCAGCAGTGTAGGGGTCTACTAGGACCGATGCCTGCCGGGGTCGCGTGATTATTCGAAAGAGATACCGTGACCCTGGCACATGGGCAACTGATGGAACACGGGTGGGTTTTAGTCAGTAATCTGACACGCCCTCCCGCTCCGCCCAGAGCGGGAGAAGTCATTTGATGATTTCCCATCCTGAAAAAAAAAAAAAAAAAAGGCACCATTGAAGATGGTACACATGAGCATAATCAGGTGAGCGGGGAACAGCTTGATCACTCTGTTGGTGATGCCGTCTGATCCGGGGGCTTTACGAGATTTCAGACCCTTGATGATCTCGTGCACCTCGTCAGGTGTGACAGGAGGCAGGGGATCATCAGGGTCTTCAACGGGCGGGAGTGAGGCTTTGCGTTCGACTTCCGCGTTTACCTTATGGACAAACGCTTGGTCTACTGGCTGCGAACTGGGTGTGCATTGGGCTTCGAGGCTATCGGCTAGGCATTCAGCCCTGTCGATATCCTCGAATGCAATGGTCGCATCGGGGCGGGTCAGGGGGGGCATAGTGGAAAACTCAGAGGATTTCAGTTTCCTCTGAAGTTCCCAGAATGCGAGATGAGTCGGCTCTAGTTCGCTCACCATCTTGTCCCAGTTAGCGTCACGCAGCTCAGTCACACGTGTCCTTACAGCACGCTGTAAGTAACGTATGTGAGCTTTGTTGGCATCACAGGGAAAGTTGCTGTAGGCACGAACGGCCGCGTTCTTCTCTATCAGCAGATCACGTACATCGTCGGGGAGTTTCCATTTACGGTCTCCCGTATCTGGAACCTCCCGTGAACTTTCGTTCACGATCGATTGTACGTGCTCCGTGAGAGAGTCGATCGCGGCCGTTGTGTCGGCGACAGAGTCAAACTGATCTGGGATAGAGTCTAAGTGATGTGACGTGTTAAATTGTAAGCGTTCGCTAACTTTCTTTCAGTCAGTGATTACTTTAGTGGCGGGGGGTTGAGAGGGGTCGCGTATACCTAATCGGGGGACCATGTTCATGACTACTGGTCGATGATCAGAGTCGAGTTCGTGAATAGCCTCTATAGAATCCAACCTTAAGTTGATATTCTTAAGGAGCGCTATGTCAAGAACGTCGGGTAGCTGATCGGTATCGAAGGGGAAGTGAGTGGGAGTCATCGGGGCGATGACATCAAAGTTCATGGTAGAACAGAGGTTGAAAAGTTGCCTACCTCTAGTCGAGGTCCTGGTGCTATTCCAGGCGGGATGTTTGGCGTTGAGATCGCTCGCTATGATAACGGAGTCACTCATGCCGAAGAGTTCGGAAAGGTCATTAGCGAGGAGTTGAGGGTCCTCTGACTCATGTTGGGGAGGAAGGTAAACCGACACAATAGTGATCGGCTGGTGGCCTGTCAGTGCTAACCGACAGGCCGAAACTTCTAATCGGGAGAGTTCGGGAGTATCCATAGGTATGCAGTACAGGGACTTCCTATAGTATATGAGGGTGCCGCCTCTATGACAACGAGACCTGTCGTTGCGAACTAAACGGTAGTTTGCAATTTCCGGGTCGCGATGGTGAGGTTTTAGGAACGACTCTTGAATGAGTAAAATGTCTACGTGATGGTCGCGGAGGAACGTGGCGATCTCATCACGTTGGCCGTGAATGCCGTTGGCATTAAAGAAGCCTAGCTTTAGGGAACGGGGTTTTAGTCTAGTTAATATTCCGCGACTATCCATAATGGGGGCGTTGGGAGTTCATGACATGGATTACTTGCGTGATCTCGGGATACGCAGCATCAATTGATTGGTTGCGGAACAAGTTACCGCCGGCGGTGACTAGTTCCTGGGCCATCTGTTGGGCACGTGGGGTGAGGAACGTGCTGTAGGTATTAAAGGTCCCGGTGATTACGTTAAACGCATCAAGGGGAGCCTGACCTTTCCTCTGTACCGGGGCGGGTCCTGCCATACGGGCAGTGGGAGGGGCCGCGGCGCGGGTGGGGGGTGCGGTCGCGGGAAAGCCGGGGAGCGTAGGGGGCGCGGGTACGCGGGTCCACTAAAGGAGGGATGGGAGCGGGCTTAGGCCTGGAGGAGGCCAGTGCGGGAAATTCCTTCTGGGAACTCAAGAGAGGCCATTGGGAGGGACGCTCTGGGGCCAGTCTCGCGGGGAGTTTGGCCGAGGGGGATTCCCTAGTCTGACGAGCGTCGAAACGCTGCGTCAATTTAGGGGACGATGACTTGGGGGCTTTCGGGCAGCCCCGGTAGTTTGCCGGGTGACCGGACTCTTTGCAGAGCACACAACTAGGTGGCTCGGTGCAAAGAGTGCGGTCTTTAGGCCGGGTACAATCTGCTGTACCGTGGTCTCCCAGGCACTTGACGCACCTGAGAGTGGCGAAGCAATTATATGCTGAGTGCCCGTACAGTTGGCATCTATGGCACTGGCCAATGATGCCCGACTTACGGGGCTTTTCGATGATAAGGCCGGACAGATTGCAGACTGCCTTGACCTTGAAAATGGGGTGGTGACCCTCCGTGGGAGGGCACACCACCAGGACCATATCAAAGGCAATGCCTTGCCTGGATCTGTGCATCCTGTGGACCTCTAGGACAGGCACGTTCTGCCTTTCGAGGTCTGCCTTAATATCGCTGGTGGCGATTTCGCAGGGGATCCTGCGAATCACCACCCTGGTCAGTCGCTCCTCGGGCAAGGAATACGTGTGGAAGGACACGTTCCTTGCAGAGAGGAGCCTGGTCAGATCACGATAGTCACCGGATGTGGGGACCGATACTTTGATGCCGTGCTGTGTGGCACGGGCACTAGTATAGTTGACCCTCTGGTCAACACACCATTTGGACACCTCCGTCCACTTGGCCTTGTCCTGTATAAATACAGGGGGCGGTGGAGGGAGTTTCCTGGCGGTGGTTGAGCCAGAGGGTACGGACGGGGCGCTGGTTTTAGCGCGGGGTGCGCCAACCTTCGCGGAGGTTGAAGGCGAGGGGCGGGAGGGGGACGCGTTGGCGGCGGTCGCCAGCGGCGTGGAGGGGATGGACGCGGTCGCGGTGGCGGGGGTCGCCTGCGTAGCGGGGTGGGGGGGTTCGCGGTGGCGGAGGTCGCCTGCGGGGTGGGGGCGCGAGACGGAGGAGCGGAGTCTTCAGCCGCTATGATTTTAGCGGCCGGGGCTGAGCTGCTCGCCTTATTCTTTTTGCGCTTGCTCCCTTTGCCCTTTGTGTGGGAGACGAGCTCGTACGCCTCTGTGTCCGAGGACGAAGAGGAGTGCGAGTCCGTCTGGGGAGTGAGCGCGGCAGAATCGGAAGGAGTGGGGATGGGTACATCCTCGATGTCCATTTGACACGGTTCATCGGTGGCGGTTCGGGCCTCAAGAGCATCGCTGAAGTCAGCGATGCCCGGGCTGGCTGGAATTGCGAGCTGCTCAGCTCTGTACAGCTCGGAGAATTCGGAAGCGAAATCCTTGTTTTTCTTTATTAGTAAAAGAAAAACAGAGACCACAGCCCCGACCTCCGAGTGCTCAATGCTGAGCTGACTCGCAAGTTCAGCCAGGAGCGCCTCGATTTTTGCTAATCTCTCCATGGGTTCCATGGGTTTCTCCATGGCGGAGGGGAGGGGGGACCTAATCACTCATGAGAGTGATCCTATCGCCAAAACCCTATTCCTAACAACCTAATCCCCGGTGGGATGCCGGGGGTGAGTGTTACACTCCCTGTCGGGTATAGACAGGGAGGTGATCCTGGTGAGCCCTAAAAGTGACTCCCGTCGCCAATCTTATTGTGCGAACGGGTTCCTAACCGGTCATGCGATGGGTACTGAAGGTACCCGACCAGTCTAGTGCGGGGGGTATAGATATACCCGCGGCACTAGTACGCGGCTGTGGAGGGAAGACTGTCACCGGGGCTGACGAGGGAAGCCCCCAAGGCCAGCGATCCAGGACCCGTCCAACTTTCGTCTAGCCCTGAAGGGGATAGACGGGTGCGTTGGGTCTGCACCCACTCGGCTTCGTTGTCACCGTTAAGGTATCCACCGAGTGACCACGAAACTGTGGATTTGCCCTGAAGGGGCCACAACACAACACACGTTTTTGACGATTCTGACGAATCAGAAATACCACTGTCTTGCGAACAAGACAGTACGTTTTAGACTGAATCTGACGAAAGAAACAGGAAGTCCGAATTTTGCGATTTAAATAAATTTAAATCGCAAAATAGCGGAGAGTAGTCGGGGCGGCTACGCAGCGTGGCGCACGGAGCACAACTGACGGGCGAACGAGCGGCGGGCGGTGGAGGGGATACGCGCAGCGGAGCAGCAGCGTAACGACCTTCCAGGGCGAGCGTCGAGCGTAGAATACTGACTGTTCCATTTTTTTTTTTTTTTTTTTGTGGGGCATCTCGTAGTTAATCCTGAAAAGATTGTGACTACATAAACGGATTGTGGCCCGGCGAGTTCTAAAAAGTTACCTTTTTAGGCCTCCAGCCGGGGCTTATTATACTTAAAAGCTAAAGCGAAAGCTCTAAGGGTTACCCCGAGGGGGGTACGAACCTCGGCTTAGGCAATCACTGGTAGGGGGACAGCAAGGGACTGGCTGGATCTGGGTTAAATTATTTAGGGACTAATTTAAAGCTAACGGCACAGCATCGCGGGCTGGCTCTTGCAAGGGTCGGGAGGGACTGTTAAGTCGGGGTCGCGACGAAGGACCTCGGCGGCGAGGTCGGTACGGTTTGTGTCTGTGTGCTGGTCTAGCTGTACTGGTCTCTTTTCGACTCTCCTGGAGGAGAGTAGTGGGATCATCTGGATCGGTAAGAACGTGCCGTGAGCGGCGGACTTTGCTAATACGGGAGGGGGTGTAAGTAGCTGCCGCCACAACCAGAGGGTTGCGGTGGGCTACGGCCCTATCGAAGAAACGCTTCGAAGCGCGTTTTATGTATTGATGGATAGTCGGGAGTTTCATATCTAAATGAAGATTGATATTCCGAACAAACCAAGGCGAGCCTGTGGCTTGACGGAGAAAACGGTTCTGGAGAGTCTGCATCCTATGGATGAATCGGGGCTTGGCATGTGCCCAGACTGGGCTTGCGTATGTCATAATCGGCCTGATACAAGCGGTGTAAAGCCGCTTCTTACACAGAAGAGACAATTTACTCCGCTTGTTCAGGACGCAATGTAGCCTACCGAGAGCGAAAGCGGCCGCGAGCGAGCCTGCTTTATGTGCTCAGAAAAGGTGAGGTGTTCGTCGAGGATGACACCTAGATATTTGGCTTGCTTCGCCCAAGGGATCTGCTTGCCGAACATTGAGATGGGTCGGGGAGGGGGGTGATTACGTCGCGGTCGGGTGTAAAAGACCGCCTGACTTTTATCGGGATTGACCTCGATTCGCCACTTCCTGAACCATTCGCCGAGCTCGTCGACTGCGGTTTGGAGGTAGCGAACCAGCGCTGTGTCACTAAATCCCGAGAAGAAGATGGCAGTGTCGTCTGCGAACAGAGCTAACCTTGCCTTCTTGCTTCTGGGGATATCGCTAGTGAACAGCGTGAAAATGAGGGGGGCTAGTACAGAGCCTTGAGGGACTCCTGCACGGATCGGGTGAGACTGACTGTTCCACTGTGGCTCCACCCTTTTATAACCGTTAACAAACAAGTATGATTCACAACTTCGCAAGTGACCGTTGTTGAGTCAAATCAGTGTTTGACTTATAGAAAAATATGTTCGTTATAAAAATCATTTTGTAAATTCAATAATTAATTTTAACAATTGAGTATAACATATTACTAAAATATTAGACACATAATAATTACATTTATATATATCACGTGCACTCCGCACTCTCAACCTCATAGCTAGTGACACGGACCTATTCTGTTGTTCTCTGAGTTCACGAAAGCTGCAATGTTTGTAAAAAGTTTCAAAATATAAATATTGTAAAAAGTGATAATAGTAAGTTAGTCAGTAAGAATTTAGATGTTACACTATCGCATTAGGTACAAACATGTAATGGCAGATGTAAACTGGAAATAAATAAAAACTTTTTAACAAAAAATTAAACCGCCGTAGAAACTGAAAAGCTTTTCAATTTTTTGTAAAAAAGTTTTTATTTTATAATTTTTTGTGGCTTTAATGTACAATAATACTTGGCATCATATAACAAATGAGATGATAAAAATGTCAATAGCTGTACCTGAGAACCTAAGAAAACTTACAGAAATATACAATACTATCCTAAGAACAGAATCCATACGATCGCAATGGACTAAGAGTACAATTATCTTAATACACAAGAAAGGAGAAAGGGACAACATTGAAAACTATACACCAATAAGTTTAATGTCAAACATTTACAAAGTATTTTCGAAATTGATCCTAAATAGAATAACAAGAGTAATGGATTATGAAAACTTTAGTGGTTACTATAATAAAACAAGACATCTAATCTAATACAATTATCTTTTATTGTTACACTCTTATAAACAGCCATCTTAGGCAAAATCCAAAATCCCAGAGAGTGAACAAAACTAAAGATGTGACAGACATCATGTTCACAGATAATTAATATCTTAACACTCCCCCTCAATTTTATGTTTGTGAAAACTTACAAATTGCTTCTATAAATAAATGAAAATAAATTCTACCAAACTTTAACTTTAACATGGCAACACAAACTTAGTAATATTTAAATTCTTGAAATTGCAACACTAAAACTGACATATATAAGTTTTGACAGATAATTTTGACAAGCTAGTGACAAGTGACAACATAACCTTAAAATATAAACAATGCAAACATTCTATGAAAAACAATGTTACAAAACTAACAGCTTGTCACGAAAATAGCAAAACTTAACACTACACAGTGGTTTCGTCATAATGTCCGAAGTATTTTCACTGGTACTTACGTATTTAACAATCAAAAAATTTTGGTTTACAATGTCTTTTATGAAATGATATTTAATGTCTATGTGCTTGGAATGTTTTGTATTTTCACAATTATGTATCATTTTTATTGCACTCTGATTGTCCACATAAAGCACAATATTACACTTTTCATTAAAGTCAACTGATAATCCTTTCACAAATAACAAATCACTGACACAACTTGCAGCAGCTATGTATTCACTTTCAGCACTGGAGAGAGATACAGTCCTCTGCTTTCGTGATGACCATGCAATTAGGTTCCCTTGGTGATATATTAGTGCTCCACTAACACTTTTTCTTGTGATCTTATCACCTGCCCAATCGGCATCTGAAAATGCTGAAATATTAGAACATTTATTAGTGTTTTCTTCTTTCTCTTGACAATAGTATGTCAACTCTTTATTAATTGTGCCCTTCAGATAGCGTAATACACGTTTTGCAGCTGTCCATAAGCTTCTCGTGGGTTTATCAAGATATCGACTGAGGAATGAAGTTGCAAAAGTGATGTCCGGTCTGCTTATTGTAGCCAGGTAAGTTAAACTTCCAATTAATTCTCTGTAAGGTATATCACTAATTATTTCTTCTGTTTCAGGTACTTGAAAATTGTTTTCCATCGGCGTCTTCACTTCTTTACAATCTTGCATTTTATACTTTAGTAATAAATTTTTAATAAACAGTTTTTGTGATAATTTCAATGTATTATCATTTCTCATAATTTCAATTCCTAAGAAGTTAGATACTCTTCCCATATCTTTAGCTTTAAATTCTTCTTGCAATTTTCTTGATATTTTATTTATTTCACTACTCTTTCCCATCAGTAAAATATCATCTACAAATAATATGAGCCATATATCTTTTCCTATGTATAAACATATATCATATTTTGATCTTTTCATGTTTATTGTTTGACAGAAATTATCAAATCTTATATTCCAACATTTTGGTGACTCTTTCAATCCATATAAAGCTTTTTTAAGTTTCAGAACAGTTCCTTCTTGTTTATTTTCCAAACTTATTCCCTCTGGAACTTTGATGTAAACTTCTGTGCTCAAATTTCCATTTAGAAATGCTGTAGGTATGTCCAACTGCTTTGTTTCCCAGTTATTATTTATTACTTCTGATAATCCCATTCTTATGGTAGTTATGTTGGCTACAGGGGAATAAACATAATCTTCTGTGTACTGTTGAAATCCGCGTGCAACTAATCTTGCCTTTTTAGTTCCATCCGATTTTGTTTTGAAAATCCATTTTGTGTCAATAGCACTTTTTCCTTTTGGCAATTCTGATTCTATCCATGTGTTTTGTTCCTTTAATGACTTAATCTCTTTATCTATTGCTGTTTTCCATTCTTTATCTTGTTGAATGGCTTCTGTGTATGTGACAGGATCGCTTTCACTTGAAAGTAAACAATAATCTTCATATGTATTTAAATCAAATTGTTTAGGCTTTTTTACTTCTCTTCCACTTCTTGTTCGCTTGATTTCTTCGTTTTGTTTTTCTGGAGTGGAGTAATTATTCTCTTCTGGATCATAAAAACTTTCTTCTTCTTGTATTGATTCTGAATACTTTGTTTCTTTTATTATTTGTTTTTCTTTTGGTTTCACACACATTTCTTTCTGAATTTCATTTTCTTCTAAGTATCCTTTTATATTTTTGTTTTGTTCTTCATGTTGATATTTTATGTTTGTTTCATCAAATCTTACATCTCTTGAGACAAATATCTCATCAGTTTTTGGGTTCCATAAGGTATATCCATTCATAGAATATCCTATCATTCGAGCTGGCACTGCTCGTCTTGACCATTTATCCTGTTTGGGCATAATATGTGCCCATGCTTTGCATCCAAAAACTTTGATTTTATTTAAAATTAATTCCTTGTTCTTGATCCTCGCAGGTACTTGATAATTTATTGAAGAACATGGCGATCGGTTGATAAGAAAAGTAGCCGTTAAGATTGCTTGACCCCATAGGTGTCTTGGTAGATTTGATTCATCTAACATGGTTCTCGCTTTATCATATATTGTCCTGTTCATACGTTCAGCTTTCCCATTTTGCTGTGGGCTATATGGCTGCGTGTATTCAATTTTGATACCTTTTTCATAACAAAACTTTTTGAGACTTTCCGCTGTGAATTCCCCTCCATTATCACATCTGATCCTTTTCACTTTTATCCCATCTTGCCTCTCTTGTTCTATTATATAATTGATTAATTTATCTGTGGCTTCATTTTTGCTTTTTAACAAATACGTCTGAGTATAATGAGAATAGTCATCTGTTATTGTTTGGAAATATTTATATCCTTGTTTAGTTGCTACTCTTGCTGGTCCAGCAATATCAGTGTGTATTAAATCTCCTATCTTACTTGACCTTGGACTTTGTAATCTGTTAAATGGTAGTCTGGTTGATTTTGACCTCATGCATGCTTCACACACTTTCTTACTGTATGGCAATCCTAATATAGCTAGATGTTTTCTACACATATGACCCATTCTTTTGTGCCATAAGTCATTATCTTCTTGTATCACATTACATTCATCTTTATCTTTTATTTTTATTGAGAAGGTATATAACATATTCCTCTTTTCTCCAAAATATTTCTTTTTACCTGCAGTTATTATTAACTTATCCTTTTTGAAAATTACTTGCTTTTCTCGTTCTGCTAATTTATTGACCGACATTAAATTGTTACTGATTCCCGGTACAAGTATGACTTCCAGTCTTAATGGTTCATTTTTGTAATATCCATCAAGATATCCTGATTTATGTGCTGTCAGTATTTGGCCATTAGCAATTTTGATTTCTAATTTCTGTGACAGTTGCTTGACATCTGTGAGGTATTTCTCATAAGATTCTTTTATGAAATGCTGAGTAGCTCCTGAATCCACAACAAATGTTAATATTCCATCATTACTATTACATACAAGTGCTTCATTTGAGGCAATAAAAATTGGTTGACTTTCAGCAGGATGAGCAGTTCCTCCACGAGTTCTTGGTCCTCGATATCCTCTTCCTCTGCCTCGTCCTCTACTGTAGCACTCATAGGACTTATGTCCCCTCTTTTTACATTTATAGCAGGTTATATTCGATATAAAAGATGTATGTGGCTCGTTTGTAACTGTTTCTTTTCTTATTTCATGATCAAGTAATTTAGTTTTTACAAAATCTATTTTTATTTCAGTGTTCACCGCATCCAAAGCTGTAATTATGTGGTTGTATTCTTCACTCAGTCCTGTTAATAGATAGCATACTTTGTCTGTATCATTAATCTTGTCTCCTGATACCTCTAGATCTCTGATTAAGTTATCAAAGTTTGAAAAATACTCTTGAAGATTTCCTTGCTGTTTCAAGTTTAGAAGTTTTCTTCGCAAACTTAATTTGGAGATTACACTTTTTCTTTGGAATGTACTTTTCAAAGTGGATATCATATCCTTTGCGTTAACGCATTCTTTTATCAGATTTAGATGCTGATCCGTTAGACATTGAACAATAATGTTTCTTGCTTTTGCATCGTCTTGTTTATTACAGTCTTCGATTTTTGGTAACGACACAACTTCACTTAATCCCTTTTCTTCTAAAATACAATTCACCCTGAACATCCAATTGTCGAAAGCTTCTGGATTTAGTTGGGGAAAATTGTAAAACAACTTAGTTTGCTGCCCGGCCATTTTCTTTTCTTCGTTACGCTTTTGTTGCATAAAATTAAATCTTTGAAAATCTCGACAATCTACTTCCTACTCGACACTATTTGGCGTCTGGGCCCATAACCTATGAAAACTTTAGTGGTTACTATAATAAAACAAGACATCTAATCTAATACAATTATCTTTTATTGTTACACTCTTATAAACAGCCATCTTAGGCAAAATCCAAAATCCCAGAGAGTGAACAAAACTAAAGATGTGACAGACATCATGTTCACAGATAATTAATATCTTAACATGGATGAACAGCAATCTATAGAACAAGCTGGTTTCAGAGCAGGATTTTCAACTATCGATCACATACATGTCATAAAACAGTTAATAGAAAAATACCAAGAATACGGTAAAGCGTTGTATATTGCATTCGTGGATTATAGCAAAGCCTTTGACTCAATAAAACATGATTCACTATGGAAAGCTCTCATTCAACAAGGAGTCCCCAAAAAATACACACGCATAATAAAGAATATATATAAAATAAGAGCACCGCACAAATTAAATTAGAAACAACTGTTGAAGAGTTTCCAATATCTAAAGGCGTAAGACAAGGAGACTCGTTATCTCCAAAACTTTTCTCAGTAATCCTGGAAAGTGTATTCAGGGCTCTTGAGTGGGAAAACGTTGGTATAAATGTCAACGGCAGTAAACTAAACCACCTAAGATTCCCGGATGACTTAGTCTTAACAACTGACAATGCTAATACGCTGCAACACATGTTGCAACAGCTGACACAGGCAAGCAGAATAGTTGGTCTTACCATGAACAAATCAAAGACGAAGGTAATGACAAACAGAGAAGAATAACCATAACAATAGATGATGAAGATATTGATCAGAGACCAAACAGACATGGAAATAGAAAGACGAATTGCTTGTACATGGAAACGGTATTGGTCACTCAAGGAAATATTCAAAAGCAAACATTTCTCCATGACAGCGAAGAAAAAAGTGTTTAACTCGTGCGTATTGCCATGCTTGACATATGGATGCCAAATTTGGGCACTGACTCAAAAACATTCACAAAAACTGAGAACATGTCAGAGGGAAATGGAAAGAAGTATGATAGGCACCATGATTCAAGATCGCAAAAGAGCAGAAGATATTAGATCCATAACCAAAGTGAAATACATAATAAAGAAAGTAAGACAGCTGAAATGGAGATGGACAGGACACATGAACAACATTATTACAAAATGGCAACCGCGTGATGGTAAAAGGAAAAGAAGCAGGCAGGCAAAAAGATGGACTGATGATATTGGGAAGGTTGGAGAGGCTATCTGGTCAAGGACGGCTAAAGGTAGAAAGGAAGGAAGGAAGGAAGGAAGGAAGGAAGGAAGTGGAAGTTTAGTTTCAGCAATAAAGGCTTAGTAATAATAATAATACTTAATAATAATATTAATAATCTGGCAACACCGTGTCAACAGGACGTCACATATTTCAATCAGTACAATTTAAATAGTAAAAATAATTTTGAACCCATTTTATTATAAGTTTACAGTTTCACAGTGAACTTAAACCTACGAAATATCAGAAAATCATCAAAAAGAGACTACATAACAGCAACATGAAAAAATTATATCAAAAATTACAGAAGAGGAGATGACATGACAGATGTCATCTCCGAAAAACAATAACTACAAAATGAAAAATCCGAAAAATCGATGACGAAATGTTGACCAGAGCCGCAGCACGGAATGCACGCCTACCACCACCGGACTCCTCGCTCAGCTCCGCCTCGCCGCCGCCGGTACCCAGCCCTACTGCGGGCACTGTGACGACACCGGCCGCGGCAGTTGCGTCGAGCTCGAGCGACGAGTACTTCTCTCCGCCCACGACGCCACCACCTGCTCGTCGACGGAGAGGACGCCGGCCTCCGGACGGCTTAGGACTTCGAGGCCCACCAGCCTCTGATAGGGTCCCAGCTCCCGGCGGAAGTGTGCAGCGCATGAGATGGACAAGATCCATCAATGAGAATGTCATGCGCTCATACTATGGGGCTACAGAGGGGGGAAACAATTTGACCGCGTACCGTGTTCGGATGCTCTCTCTTTTTCAGGTGCTTGAGCCAACTGTCAACGTTTCAACCCAACGACTATCGGATCAGGTGCGGGTCATCCAGCGTAATCATATGTTGGATGACACTGTACTTGATCGCCTTCGAAATGAAATGCTGATTAGCCATGTCATCGCACCTCCGTTGCAGACTGTTGTGGTCCCACCACAGTACGTCACAAGTCACGCTGACGAGGGGAGTGATGACAGGGCTACAAACGTAAGTACCCAGTGCAATGAGGAATTGAGGATTGCTTTGGAGAGTGCGATTCGAGAATATCGATCCATGCCACCAGAACTTAGACCACGGTTACCTCGTTTGCCCATGCATAACAAAAATAGGGCGCTGGTGGCGGCTCTGGATTCGCAGTTGTCAAACTATTTTGATGACTGCGAAGACCTCACTGATACTCATGCAATTCTGTACTGCGCGGCTGTAGCGGCATGTCGTGTAGCTCACGTCAAATTTGCTAGTGACTCTGGAGCTACACGACCAAAACCAGCCGTACCAGCTTGGCAGTGCAGAATTGAGCGTCGTATTAGTGGGGCCAGAGCGCTCATCGGCAAACTAATCTGTTTCAGGGAGGGCAACACTCGCCCTAGGGTGATGCGCTTTGTGAGACGGGCGTTCTCAGGGACTGATACCAGCCCTCAGGATTTTATGTCCCGTGTCACAGAGCGCATAGACTTCCTGAAGCAGAAAGTTTATGCATGGGCAAGCCGTATTCGTAGGTATAAGCGGCGAGTGAACCGATACACTCAGAATCGCGCCTTCCAGAGTGATGAAAGGTGGGTTTATAGGGCTTGGGAGCGACCGATCCAAGGTGTGGCTGATACGCATCTGCCGGATAATGACGCCATGTGTTCTTTTTGGCGCAGTATCTGGTCGGTGCCTGTCAGTCACACCGAAGGGGATTGGGCTAGAGAGGTCGAGCGGGCCTGCGATCCTATACCAGAAATGGGGGCTATTACTATCTGCCCCCAAGATGTAGCTCGTGCAGTCCGTCCGTTGCCCAACTGGAAGTCTCCAGGGCCGGACGGGCTGCACAACTTCTGGATAAAATGGTTTGTAGGATCGCACGCTCGCTTGGCCGCTCAGTACCAGACTGCTTTGGAGTCTGGTTCGCTACCCCAGTTTCTTACAACAGGAGTTACCCACCTGCTCCATAAATCAGGTAGTACCGCGGAACCCAAAAATTATAGACCAATCACGTGTTTACCGACGGTCTATAAAGTTCTTACATCCATTTTGAGAGCTAAAATTTACAATCATATAGACACTAACACCATCATGTCTGTCTCTCAAAATGGATGTAGGAACGGGTCCCGCGGTACTAAGGAGCTGCTCCTCATTGATATGGCCATTAGCCAACAGGTTCGTCATTCCCGTAAGGATCTGTCGACATGTTGGATAGATTACAAGAAGGCCTATGACTCGGTGCCACATACATGGCTCATGAGGGTGCTGGAGTTGTATAAAGTAGATGCAACTCTGCGCGCCTTCCTGATGTCATGTATGGGGCAATGGAGAACGGTCCTTCGCTATCCAGGATGTCGAAATATCCAGAGGAATAGCGAGCCGATAAGGATTGAGCGAGGCATATTTCAGGGTGATAGTTTGAGTCCGCTTTGGTTCTGCTTAGCCCTGAATCCTCTGAGCACACTGCTTGAGGATTCAGGTATAGGCTATCGGTTGAGGAGAGGTGGTCAGGTTATATCTCACCTCCTTTACATGGATGACCTTAAACTCTTTGCCCACAACAATTTGCAACTGATGGAACTACTGAAGGTAACTAAAACCTTCAGTAGCGCCATCAGGATGGAATTTGGTGTGGACAAATGTGCAGTCATGCATGTAAAGCGAGGGGAGATTGTGGAATCCGTGGGAACCCAACTCTCGGATTCCATAAACTTTCGAGCCCTCTCCACATCCGAAACCTATAAGTATTTGGGTATGTCGGAAGCTTTGGGAATCAATGTTACTGACATGAAGCAATCGTTGAAGGAGCGCTTCTTTGGCCGCCTGAAGAAAGTATTTAATAGTCTTCTATCAGGCGGAAACAAGGTGCGCGCCTTCAACGGTTGGGTCATGCCGGTTTTGATGTACTCTTTCGGCATACTCAAATGGACTCAAACCGAACTTGACGCCCTGGATAGGAAGGTCCGTACGTTGCTGACTGCATATCGAATGCATCACCCACGGTCATCGGTAATGAGGCTGTATATCCCGCGAAAGTGTGGAGGTCGAGGCTTTTTAAACGCTAAGACTCTCCACAATCGCGAGATATGCAGTCTCAGGGAATATTTCCTGGAAGCCAACGTGGGGATGCATCGAGATGTGGTCGCGGTGGACAAGGGCCTCACCCCGCTCTCCTTAGCTAACGAGAACTGGCGCAAGCCTGTAGTACTTGACACTAATGACCGCATGGAGGTATGGCAAAGTAAGGAGCTCCACGGACGCTTTTTCCGGGCCCTACACGGACCCGACGTAGATTTTCTAGCGTCCGTAGCCTGGCTGCGTTTCGGTGATCTCTTTGGGGAAACCGAAGGTTTTGTTTGTGCAATTATGGACGAAGTTATGATGACGAAGAATTACCGGAGGTATATTGTTAAAGACGGCACGGTGGACATCTGTCGGGCATGCCACCGTCCCGGGGAATCAATTAGACACATTATCTCTGGGTGTTCTCGTCTAGCTAACGAAGAGTACTTGCACAGACACAATCTTGTAGCCAGGATTATCCACCAGCAACTTGCTCTGAAATACCGCCTTGTGGAATCAGAAGTGCCGTACTACAGGTATGTGCCCGACCCAGTTCTTGAAAATGGCCATATCACACTGTACTGGGATCGATCCATCATCACTGACAGGACTGTTGTTGCAAACAAGCCTGATATCGTGGTGGTGGATCGACTAGAAAGGCGCACAATGATTGTTGACATAACGGTTCCGCATGACGAGAACCTCGTGAAAGCCGAGAAAGATAAACAAATCAAGTATCTTGACTTGGCTCGCGAGGTTGTCGACATGTGGGATGTGGACTCAGCGATCATTGTGCCGATAGTCGTCACAGCCAATGGGTTGATAGCCAAGAGCCTCGACCACCACCTGAAGAGGCTCTCGTTAAGCAGTTGGGTCAAGGGCTTGATTCAGAAAGCGGTACTTCTGGACACGGCTCGCATTGTCAGGAGGTTCCTCTCTCTGGAGCCCTGACCGCCGGTAGCTTGGACCCTGTTCCCGATACCGGTGGGCTACTATTTTTTTTTTTATATTTTTAAATGTTTTTATTTTATATTCTAATATTTAAAAATATAATTTATAAGTCTGTAAAAATGAATAAAGGGAATAATACTTGGCAAGGTATACCCTATCCAATATAAAAGAATCATCAAAATAGCGTTTATTGCCCGTGGTTCGACCGCGTAGTTCTACTAGTAGGACCAAGGGTATTTTTCTTTTCGGTGGTTCTACCAATCGGACCATGGGTAAATCAAGTTCTATCAATAGTACTACGGGCAAATTTGTTTACCCGTGGTTCTATTAAAACTAAAATCAGTATTTAACTTCTTTGCATATGTAGGTACTTCATTCGGAAAGTATTTTAGATTTTTTTTTGTATCATGATGGCATTGACATTTAATATTTTCTGCCTAGATTTATATTGAAAGAGCATCATAAATTATTGTTTATATTCTTTGGCTACCTTGATTCTTGTGGAGTATATAGTTGTTGTTTCACAAAGGAAGTAGATTTAGACAGGGATATTTGTTTTATTAATAGAAAAGGTGGTACAGTAATATTATATCGCGATTACCAATATTATAAAATGCGACATTATAAAAATGGATCCGCAGTGTGGCGGTGTTGGTACGTTATTGTTCTTGCTTGATGTTTCACCCAAAATTAATCTGCAGGTTCCTGTAGATCTGCCAAGGTCGCGAGATTTGTTATTATATAGATTAATCGGCTCGCTGGCCTCAGCCACGGTGGCGGGCGTTAAATCCACCTGCTCCTCAGCTAGCAAGCCGCCTCGCCCTTACGCGCCTACGCGGGCTTTTTTTTGGATGGGAAATCATATGAATTCTCCCGCTCTGGGCGGAGCGGGAGGGCGTGTCAGACTTTTACTGAGTAAAACTCACCCGTGTTCCTTCAGTTACCCATATGCCAGGGCCATTTCTTGTTTGAACAATCTCGCGACCCTGGCAGGCATCGGTTCTAGCAGACCCCTTCAGTACTGCTGACGCGGGCTTAGATTACACTCTAGGGGTAGGGCAGACAAGACTACGTGGAGTCAGTTTTGCAGCGATTCGTCTCTGTCACTAACTTTTGTAGCACAACATATCGAATGTTTAAGACATTAATTTTATTTTAAGGTTAAAAATTAAATTTTAGAAAGTATGCCTTAATACTATTATGCTAATAGTCATCATTACACCTATTAAAATGAAACGAATTTAATTTATGCCAAAATAAATTAGCCTTCAAGATCATTATGCCAACTTAAACTGTATGCCAAAAAAATATATGACAAAGTATTATTATGGCAAAACAAATTATATCAAAATAGGTATGCCAAAAAATATATGTATTAGGAAAAATAACATTATGTAAAAAGAAGGGATCCCACCTAATTTACATAGTTAGTTTGTTAGTTTAGTTTTAAGTCAGTTAATTTACATAGTCAATTCGTTTAAATAACAATGTTATGTGAAACCAATAAAACCATTTTCAAATTTAAAAAACCTTTTTCAATCATTTTTAAGTACAAGTAGTACCATGGGCAAAAACATTCATCTTAGTTCTACTCGGCCAGTAGATCTACTGCCAATAAAATATGATAATTTTATAAAAATGGTTCGATTGGTAGAACCACCGAAAAGAAAAATATCCGTGGTCCTACTAGTAGAACTACGCGGTCGAACCACGGGCAATAAACGCAAAATAGGACTACTCTGTATAAAGTTATACGTAGTTAAACATGACAATTAGTGAGTGAACAATCAAACATCCCCTGTTTTTCGACCCTTAGCGTTCGATTTTGTTTTGCAAATTTGTATGGGACCACCTTCGGAGTATACTCTTTCCAATATTTTTTTTTTTATCAAAATCGGAAAAAAAATACGCGTCGAATTGAGAACCTCCTCCGTTTTTTTTCATCGGTTAATAAAATGAAAAATGTTTGTTACTCAATTACGCAAAAACGGCTCAACGGATTTCGACGAAATGGGGCACACAGTCTATAACCTGGATTAAAACTTGAGATATCGTTATCTCGGTATTACTTTCCCGTGGGGTAATTCCGTCATTCACTAGGGCGAAGCTGCGTACAGCAGTTACTATCTATACTTAATATTATAAAGCTGAAGGGTTTGTTGGTTTGGTTAAACGCGATAATCTCAGGATCAGAATTGAAAAAATAATTTTGTTTGGTAGCCTATTTATTGAGAAAGGCTATAGGCTATATAACATGACGCTACAATCAAAAGGAGTGGAGCAGCAATGAAAAATGGAAGAAGACTGGAAGGCAATTCGATGCGACGGGAAGGGTCGGGGGAGAAAAATTTGACGCGGACGAAGTCGCGCGCTGTAGCTTGTTTAAAATATTTATGTCCGAATAACATTTTAAACAACGAATGGCCAGGGAAACCTTTAATTCTAGGAAATACATTCCTTTCATAGCGTCATTTTTAATTACAGCTCGTTTTAAATAACGGAACAGCGAGTTTTAAATTAAGGTATTCATTTGTTTTTTTTTGTTTATTCGAGAAAACACGATGTTACGAACACGTAAACTCAATAAAATTTTGGGATCCTTGTTTTATAACATTAATCAATTGCATAATTATAACGTTTTACTATACTAAATCAAAGATTTAAATCACTAGATTAGCCCACACTGTACTTAGTCACGCGAAAAAGGGTTCATTGGGAAGAGTGAGCTCTTACATTATGTCCAAGACATTAAGGCTTCGGCATTGTTTGCGTCAGACGTATCAAAATGAAGCAGGGACATAAGCATAATCAGCCTTTAATGTTCCCACTGCTGGGACACAGGCCTCCTCTCAGTGAGAGTGAGTGGGCCATAATCCACCACGCAGGCCCAGTGCGGGTTGGCAGATGACACATGACCTCGAATTTTTTGGTTCTAAGACATGCCGGTTTCCTCATGATGTTTTCCTTCACCGTTTTGAGAGCAGTGGCGATGAAATAATTAATCGAACTCACAACTTACAACATGTAAGTCTCGGTCACCACTACTCTTTCCAGGTTTAGAAGCAGGGGCCTACCCTCTAACTCTGTCTACGAAGAAACGGGCATGTGCCAAAGTAGTTCCCAACTTCAAAGTAATTCCTACGGGTACACTACATAAATACGAAAAACTTTATTCCGACTGTCACAAATACGAATTTCAAAATACCGATTTTCATAATTCCGAATGATTCAAAATTGCGAATATAACAACTCCGACTTATCATTACTCCTATTTTTATAAATCCTAAATTTCAATATTCCTAACGTTTATAATTACTATTCTCAAAATACCGAGTTTCAGTAGATCGAATAACAAAAAGTCCGACTTAATGATAATTCGAAACATCAAAAATACGAATTCCGATTATGAAAATACCGATGAACAAAATTCCGAAATAAAAACGCTTTGTAAAACCGAATAGCAAGACAAATAAACACATAATTGCTCGTCAGATAGAAGTATAATATTATGTTTAGTATGAGGAGGTAGAATTAAAAAAAAATGCAAGCAAGCATGCAGCATGCAAGCAAGCATGCATCGTGCAAGCAGACATGCAGCATGCAAGCAAGCACGCAACATGCAAGCAGGCATGCAACATGCAAGCAGGCATGCAACATGCAAGCAGGCATGCAACATGCAAGCAGGCATGCAGCATGCAACCAGGCAAGCAGCAAGCAAGCAGGCATGCAGCAAGCATTGGTTCTGTCGCGGCTCTGGCGCTGCGGGGTTTGGGCGGCCCCACGCGTCCTTATCGTCGCAGATGGTTTTAACGCTCACCACCGCAGCTTCGGCTTGCTGGCCGGCTCCTCAGCTCGCGGGCCGCCCCACCCCTCCGCGCCTACGCGGTTTTAAATTAAACTCTAGGGGTAGGGCAGATAAGACTACGTGAAGTCGGTTTTGCAGCGATTCGTTTCTGTCACTAAAGTTTGTAGCACAACATGTTGGCTTTTAGTTTATTCGGACTATTGAAAATCGGAATGCGGTTTTTCGGACCGAGAACCCTTCGAGCATTTGATTCTTCGAACGTATGAAAATCGGAAAACTAACAAATCGCATTTACGACTTTCGGTAAAATAAATTTCGTGATTTTTAATAATAGACATTATAATTCTTAGGTATTATGAAATTCGGACTTTTGAAATTCGGAATATCGAAATTCGGAATAAAATATTTCGGAATATTTGGGTGTTCCCAATGGTTCTCTATTGTATGACCTAACTTTTTTATCCATAATCTAAAGAGTCATAATTTTTTTTGTCCTAATCATCATTTGTCCGAATGATAACTTGCCCGAACTAAATGTCACATAATATCACATGCCATAAAATTGAAATCCCTAAATACAATATGCCCTAAAACCGTTTGTCATAAATATTACAATCAATAATATACAAAAGACTAAAAATTGTTTTCAATAATAGTTATAAGATCTAAATTCAAATTATTGTATGTTTATTCATTCTAATAAGATTTTTAAAACAAAGTATTACAAAGTTCATTAAGAACTTTATTATTTGATCAAATCCAACTGATACAATACATAAATAGTAAAGTTGCAAAGCATTATGGCATTTATCAAGGCATAGCATGACGCTGCATCTATTATATCATTCAATAAAACAGGTGATTATGAACATGTGGTTTTATTTCCCTCTAAGAAGCATGGAAACAAGCATACGCCATGCATGCAAGCAAACAACATGCGATCGAGCATGCAAGCGAGCATGCATGCAAACAGGCAAGCACCATGGAATCGAGCATGCAAGCAAGCATGCAGCAGGCATGGTTTCTGTCACGGCTCCGGCTCTGCGGGGCTCCGGCGGTTCCACGCGAGCTTATTGTCGCAGACGGTTTAACGATCACCACCGCTGCTTCGTCTTGCTGGCCGGCTCAGCCGGCCGGCCTCAGCTACGGCGGCGCGCGTTACAACCACCTGCTCCTCAGCTCGCGGGCCGCCTCGCCCCTCCGCGCTTACGCGATTCTAAATTACACTCTAGGGGTAGGGCAGACAAGACTACGTGGAGTCAGATTTACAGCGATTCGTTTCCGTCACTAAAACCTAACTTGTAGCAATTTTTTACTACTAACAATTTTATTATAAATTAACATTCGGCATAATACACTTTATTTAATAAAATGCTTAGGACATATGACTTTATAACATACAAAATTAGGAGACTTAATGATTATAGTATTTGATATTATGACAGAATAGTTTTAGAAGCAAATATAATTATGTAAAACAAAATTTAGGGTTTTTAATATTATGGTTACTGACGTTTATACCTAACGTGTTATGGATAATGATTTTCGGACAAACGATTTTAGGAGAAGAAAGGGAGTACCGTTCCCAATTCCTACATACGATAATTTTTTTTTTGGACGGGAAAATTACACAGGGCGTAGTAATAACTGTCAAATAGTGTTGTTATTTATTCTTAGTTCAGCATCCTAATCACGTAACTTACTATTAATCAGAATTTGCATCATTTTGAAGCTTATTGCTAATCCATTATTTCATTTCAACGTTCCGTGTGCTGCCGGACGTAAAAAATAGCATACCGACTAAGGGACTTACTAGAGAATGCCGGGGCAGTAGCGTTCTCTGTGCATTTTACCACCATACTGTGATCGTTAACCCGCTTGCCAAGCGTGGCGACTATGCAAAGTCCCCCAAATTGGGGAGGCTTATGTCCAGCAGTGGACGTCTTTCCGCTGAAATTATGTTGAAGATGATGATATTTTCGAAAAATTGTTTGCTTGACAATGTAAACAATGACATGAATGTTGTGGAACTGTTAAAGTGATAGCGATTCCAGCTGATAGTGCCATTACTCATTACTTTTCTTGTCTCAAACAAATCTGATATCCATACGTAAAATAGAGTAGTAATATTGCGAGTAACTTTGGGCAAAACTACATACTTCTTTAAATAAATACTTATTAAGTTATTACTTTTTCAAATAGTATTTGTTTTAAAATTAACAAAAGGTATAATTTTGTCAGTGGAATACTAACACGGTTTTTTTTAATGTTTACATATTCTGTTAGATATACCTATGTACTAGTTAAGAACCAGAAATATTGAATTGCTTATGCTGAAAAAAAGAAGCGCCATACCATTGATCTAAAGTTTAAGTATACGAAAAATAAAGCTATTTGCTTGTGCTTTTGTGTAATTTGTTTGTTTTTTGCTTTTTTTTACCTGTTTTTTTTTTATTGACCTGTAGTATCTATAATTTAGATGAGTTTGGTGCACTTAACTAATTTTTGACCAAGTTGTGGATTGGATCCTCTTTGCTTAACTACGCCCAATTGGCATTTAACACCTCTACCTCAGCCGCGACTTACGAAGTAGGTCGTGAGTTCTAACCCAAGCAGGCGCTTTACTTTGTATAAATTATTTCAGCACCACTGCTCTCAAAACGGTGAAGGAAAACATCGTTAGAAAACCGGCTTGTCTTAGAACTAAAAATTCGAAGACATGTGAGATCTACTAACCCTCACTGGGCCCGCGTGGTGGATTATCGCTCGCTTCCTTTCACCGAGAGGAGGCCTGTGCCACAGCAGTGGGAACGTTATAGCTGCTGATGATGATGACCTCTGCCTACATCTAGGGTGAAATACAGGTATGATGTTATATTTTCAGTCACAAAACACACCCTAAATCCATTTGTTAGAGAAACTTTACTCACCTCTTGTACTTTACTAACCTACTTAGACGTCGCTAGGAATCGACGTAAGTAACTTAGGTATCGCAATAGCTTCGCTAGAGCCCCAGGCTATCAAAGTGCCTCTCAGTGGCAAGTATGTTAGTATTGCTCCGAGCTACACTTGTGCCCCTTTTACAGTGAAGTGAGAATGTTAAGTTTATTTTATTGGTTTAGCAAATAAATTATGTACAACAACTTGTACAAGTTCGTATATTCAGGGGCTTTCGTGATACCTCTATGATCTTAAGAACATGGTATAACGCAAATATGACACCCGTATGGACATGAGTTGCCTTGGTTTTCCTGGAAGTCTTTAAATAGACTCTGGACTCAGGTAGGCCGAGGTAAAGAAAACCTGCTAAGGTGGAGATTCATAGATGACTCCGCCCTGGTGTGTAAATGTGGTGCTGTTCCACAAACAATGAGGCACTTGATATCTTGTCCAGCATGTCCTGTTGTTTGCACGCTACAGGAGTTGATGGACGCTACAGAAAGTGCTAAGCTCATAGCCAAATTTTGAGCTAACAACTATTTAGTGCTATCGACACGCTGAGAAGAAGAAGAAGCAAGTTAAATAAAAGCTTATAAAATCAAAATCAAAATAAAAAGTCATTTATTCAAACTAGGCTGAGAGTCAGCACTTTTTGAACGTCAAAGTTACAAAGACAGTCCCCCCAAAACGCCCGCCCTTCGACACTTCCTAGTGCTTTCGCTGGGAAGAAGAAGTGGCGGAACAAACTCTCCAGCAGCACAGCTGTCTGTTAAGTTAGAAGAACTTGATTCTATACAATTGTAAGGAGGTAACATTAAGAGACACAAAACATTAAATTAAACGATTTGCCATATGTCAGCTAGCCAACCCAATATTCCAAGAAATAAAATGAAATCTATACTCAAGCAAACGCAAAAAATATTTTTATAATGTAAATAAAGGTACCAAAATAAACGCCTCAATAAAAGCCTATAAAATTCTCCAGCCTAATCTTAAAGAATGTTGGACAAACACGACCAAGTAAGAACAAATCTTGACCTCCATCCAACCGACATAATGCCGTTACACATGACCCAAACGTTATTAAACCTTCATAGTTCCCGAGTTTACACCGACTACGACACACGTGCCAACATGTGCCGTGTGTTACATCCCTAACACGAGCCTTGCATAATCAGCCCATTAAATACAGATTTAGAACTAATTCCTCGGAAAAAGGAAAATCGTTGAAAATGAAACATTTTTTTCAACAACGTATTAAATTGTGACGTGCCGCGCATAAAGGTACCAGATGTCGGCATTTAGTTTCCGAGTTGTTTGCATTTTTGTAAAATCGGGTGAAAATATGGCATTTTATGATTTTTACTGATTATTGTTCTACAACAAATTTGATACAATTAACATCTACAGACAACATTTCTAAGCACTTTTTTTTATAAAGGAAATGTTTAGTAATAAAGTACCAGACGTTGGTAGGTGGGTAAAATGTCGATATTTTCATAATTACTATTTCAGTTTTTGAATTTGAATACTATTTGTACAGTGGCAGTACAGTATCGGGTCTGCTAGTGAAACATTGAACGAATGGTCAAATTGTAAACAATGTGCATAACCCAACTTTGTGTTTGTACTTGTCAGATAAAATTCGCTCGATGATATCATTAGTTACCATCCAGCAGACGCAGTCAGAATGTATATAGTTGATATTTTTTTATTTATGTTTTGATGCCGAAACAACGCAGTCAAAATGTTGTGTTTAGCACTCGAGCGGGCCGCTTGCGGTGGCGCTGGGGCAGTTGAGACGAATCTCCCCATATAATATGTTTGGCGTTAGCCAGGAATTGCCGAGAGTAGAACATTGTTTTTTTGTAACTTTAACTTTCAAACTCCATTTTCTCGAAACTAGTTTTTTCAGAATTTCAACTCTGGATGTCTGTTACAAAAAAATGTAGTAGTAATTTTTTTTTTTGTAATCAGCATAATAAAGGGACTCTTCCAGATTCTACATCCGGCCTTAACTCAATACCTCTCTACTGGTACCTATATGCGCGGAACGCCACAATTGTTGAAATGTGCTTGAAGCTCCATTTAGGTTTTTGCAATTGGTCTATTGGAAGGTTTTTGGGTATGTCATCATCATCATCATTTCAGCTGAAAGAACACAGTTCGAAATAGGCCTCCCGTAAACGGAGAGGGGGGGGTGGACGCATAATCGCCACTCTTAGCAGGCGGGTTCGCGATCGCAGTATGGTGGTAAAATGCATGGAGATCGAAACCCTCACTTTCAATCCTCACCTCTCCGAGAGATGGTGAGATGAATATACCACGCGCGCCAGTGCGGGTTGTTAGATGTCGCATGTCTTCAAAGGTTTGGTTCAAAGACATGCCGATTTGCGCACGATGTTTCCCCTCACCGTTCTGAGAGCAGTGGTGTTGAAATATTTTACACTAAATAAAGCCAGTTTGGGTTCGAATGTACAACCTATAAAATACTCACCTACATATACACCTTAAAGAATACATCATCATTCTCCTGCTTTTATTCCAATTTATTTGTGGTCGTTTTTCTCCACACTTCTCTATTAGTCGTCATTTCAGTAGTCACCCCCTTTCTATCCATATCATCATTCACACAGCCCACCCATCGTTTCTCTAGGCCCCCCCTACCCTTATGGCCATCGATATTCATATTCAAAACTTTCCTCGCGACATCTTCCTCATTCCTCCGTATCACGTGCCCATACCATGACACCCGATTTCCACACAACTTTTCAGGGTGCTACTTTCAGACTTCCTCTAATGTACCCTATTCTTATTCTATCCATTTATGTAACACTATACAGCTCTCTTAACATTTTTAACTCAGCTGCATGCAATTTCTGCCAGGGTCGCGAGATTTGTTCGATAGAGTTACCGTGGCCCTGGCATATGGGCAACTGAAGGAACACGAGTGGGTTTTAGTTAGTAAAAGTTTCACACGCCCTTTTGCTCCACCCAGAGTGGGAGACGTCATTTGACGATTTCCCACCAAAACAAAAAGAAAAAAAAATCTGTATGCAATTGCTTTTCATACATCCCTTTTATGGCCCAATATTCTGACCCATCCAAAACAGCAGGTCTAATCTCCAACCAAACAATTACAGTTGCGGAAAAACAGGACCCACCACGACCCAACTTCATCCACCCCCAGAAGAACTCGCCACCCGGACAGCAGAAGCTCTAGTGTCATGTAAAATGTAAATAGATACATTTTACGGTCTGCATCGCTTCGATGTAGCCAATTGATATTTATTGAATCATTATTGTATTGGATCTACATAGTCCGTTTTATGTTAGCTTAGACAATGTTTCGGTTTTATGTCGCAATCAATATGAATTGAAGAGCCACCTGAAATGTCCAGTAACTTTTTTAGGGTTTTACTGCGAATTCCAGGATTGGGCCTACAAATTTGGCTAATACGATAATAGCGAAATATTGGTTTTACCTGTTTAAATATGACCAGCGGCTTTTGGATTCTGAAGTAGCATCAGTAATATATTATTTTTTAGCATTATTTTATTCTGCACAGCAAACACCTCGTATCAAAATACTTCAGTCAAAAGCGGGTAAATATTTCAAATGTTACCTTTGCCGGCAAACTAGCTTTTGCTCGCGACTTAGCCCATGTTTTTTTTTTGTTTAACATCAAATAAATCTTATCATACTCGGCGATACTTTTTCTTATTAGTGAAAGAATTTTTGGAACGGGATGTTCCTAAGATACTACCTACCACAAATTAATATAGATAAAGGACATTGTTAGTTATGTAAAAATATATAATTAAACATTTCATACCGGTCTACTAAACAAAAACCACATTTTTGCTAACGAACAATAAAAACTTGTAACAAATTTTTCATGCAATAACTTACAAATACGCGATTCTTATCATGATAATATTATACATACACATTATACAAATGAATAACGTCAACAAAAAGATCCGTTTTGTAATAATCTATTTTAGGTTTCTCCGTAGGAATTTACAATTGGAACGCGGCGGTGAAAATTTAACAAAATTCTTGACAGTTCGAAAGTTTCAAACCAAGAAATGATATTTTGATGAAATTCTTTGAAAATGTCAAAGGTCACGCTGTAAAATTGGATCTAATTGGTTCACTTCAGGTGGTCTGGCTCTAACCTTTTGATCCCACTGCCCACAGATACGTCTTTCTTTAAAGAAATTGGTATCATGGTTATTGGTTAACGGAAATCTACAGGCAAAAGGTGAAGTATCGTGAGATGAATCTATGCCTGTCGATGCATGGGTGTGCTGTGACGTGGACACTAAGACAGCGGTGTAAAATGGAATACGAGTGGAATGAGTAAAGAGACAGAATTCTGGAGAATGCTCCTAAATCAAGCCAGTTCAACACGCAAAATTAACATGCTTTTATTAAGTTGGTATGTATGTAACGGAACCTTTGAACGTTTTCACCCTCTTTAAAACGTCGGATTTTATTTATTTATTTGTGCACAATTTATTAGCTTAAGATACTGTTCACATTACAATATACATATAAAGCCGTCAGTAACAGTCACAATACCCCCTGTACTAGTTGATACTGTATTACAGTGGGGTATTATTCTTCATTGCTGTGACCCGTATAGTAACAAACGAGTGAGAACTTAAGATAATAGGCTCCATAAGAAAGAAAAAAGAAACAAATGAAAAAACTTACAATAATTTAGCAATGAAATTAATACACTTATTACTATTTTGGCTTGTCTGTGATTGTGATGTTTGATAGTGTGTCTGTATGTATGAATGTATGTATGTATGGAGTTTGCTATTTCAGAATTTTAAATGTGTCTTCAGTGCTATTATAATCTAAGCAGAGTAAGTGGTTTCGTAAAATCTTTTTAAATATGTGATAATTATAATTCCGAAAACCTAGAGTTACATTAAAGGCCCTAGGGGTATAAGCATAGTGAATTTGCCCTTGAAAGATATTGGCACGATACTTAGAGGATTTTTAGGTATCAACAAGATAATAAGATCCTGAAAGTTTCAGATCTCTAACCCATTTGGTTTTTGAGAAAAAGAAAAAAAAGAAAAATCTGACAAAATCAGAAAAAAATAATTTTCTCAAAAACGCGTGAATTGATTGATTTGAATTTTGGATAAGTTTTGGGGACTGATAATAGCTTCTAGGAAAAAAAATTACACCTTTAACGGTTGATAAGAACCTTGAAAAAAATTGCACTTTTTTTTTAATTTCGTTTTTTAGCTATGATACAATTCTGGCACAATCATGAAACTATTTTTTTCGAATTTCCCATTCATTTTTCTATACACTTACATGCTTTTAAGATTTTAAAAAGAGGTACGCCATATTGCAAAAAATAAAAACCATTTTTTGAGCAAATATTTACTTTACGTATTTTAAGGCTGCATCTTTATTTGTGTCGCTCGTTTATGTCTTTTATTCTTATTTGAAGTAGACATGTCTAAGCCAATAGTTAAATCTTAAAATATCAGTGAATATCAACTAAAATATTATAAACATTGTACGCACGGCGACAAATCAAGCGATAGCAGCAATGTTTGATGAAACAGGTAATCATACCATTCAATACGTAAAAGACCAGTCAAACATACGCGCAGCTCAAATTCAGTCTCGTCATATCAATAAGAAGGTTTATAGATGTTTTATTGAGTATAAAAAAAAAAAACGCTATTGGTCCCAAAAGCATATTGAGGCATATTTGTGAGTGGGCAAATTGTATTGTTTATTATTTGTCACACGAAAGATATTTGAACAGATTCTGAGGCCTGCTGAAACACTAAGCAAATTATTTGATGCAGACAATAATTCGCCTGTGTTTTTTTTGTCTGTGGCAAATCATCAAATGACGTCACCCGCTCTGGGTGGACGGGCGTGTCAGACTTTTACTAACTAAAACCCACCCCCTTCAATTGCCCATACGCCAGGGCCACGGTATCTCTTTCGAACAAATCTCGCAACCCTGGCAGGTCGCCTGTGATTGAAGATGGTAGTGATGAAGACCGCTAAAATGTGATTATAAACTTTTTTGCAAATATACCTTTCAAACATTTGTTGTTTTTATTTATAATTTATCAATTAAAATCTGTCTCTTATTTTAGAAGTGTACACATTGCTACATATCAAGCTATACATTACCAGTTTTAGCTGACCTCCTATTGTATAGGCTTTTCGTACAATGAGAAGTCCACTTTGACTGGAAATGCTCGATTTGTCGCTTTGTGTACAATATTTATAATATTTTAGTTGATATTCACTGATATTTTAAGATTTAACTATTGGTTTGGACATGTCTACTTTAAATAAGAATAAAAGACGTAAACGAGCGACACAAATAAAAATGCAGGCTTAAAATACGTGAAGTAAATATTTGCGCAAAAATGGTTTTTATTTTTTTGCAATATGGCGTACCTTTTTTTAAAATCATAAAAGCATATAAGTGTATAGAAAAATGAATGGGAAATTCGAAAAAAATAGTTTCATGATTGTGCCAGAATTGTATCATAGTTAAAAATCGAAATTAAAACAAAAGTGCAATTTTTTTCAAGGTTCTTATCAACCGTTAAAAGTGTTAATTTTTTTTCCTAGAAGCTACTATCAGCTTCCAAAACATATCCAAAATTCAAATCAATCGATTCACGCGTTCTTGAGAAATTATTTTTTTCTGAATTTGTCAGATTTTTCTTTTTTTTTGCTTTTTCTCAAAAACCAAATGGGTTAGAGATCTGAAACTTTCAGGATCTTATTATCTTGTTGATACCTAAAAATCCTCTAAGTATCGTGCCAATATCTTTCAAGGGCAAATTCACTATGCTTATACCCCTAGGGCCTTTATTATAAATATATGGAGCTAGAAAGAAAAGAAAACGCTGGGCAAATTTTGTCCTATGTATAGGTTGTTTGTAGGATTAATTTGAAACTTTGCACACTTCTCGAGAACTGATGACAATTTAATAACTTCTTACATTTCTGCCAATATCCAGGATCACCAAAATAGTAAAAAAAATCCCCATGGGCGTAGCTACTGCTATGTCAGCCGTATAATGTTTGATACTTTATTTATTTTGTAGAAAAATAATAGTCGGGTATAAAGAGCCCTCAACAAATTTCGATACAGCAGCGCCTCTTTTGGACTCCTTTACTCCTACATAGTATCCCGTGGTTCTGATAGCCCGAATACTAGAGGAACTTATAACGGACTGTAGCAAATTTAGTTTATCAAGGTTGGCCGAGTTGTGGCTCTAAAACTATCTGCAGCAAGATAGCTTTATTTGGAATCTTGCCTTCTTTTTACCCTCTGGTAAAAAGCTGCTAAAGGATAGATGCATAAGTACTTAATAACAACTACAATTAAAATTCTTCTTCTTGTGTCAATTTTACTCTTCTTGGTTGTTTTATTTATATTTGTATGTTTGTTTACACCGCCACACATGAAATACGCCTCACATGACATCATGCAAATCGCGCAAGCACCGCAGTTTACTGCTAAAGTAACATATATACAACCTCCCGACATCAATCGGCAGTTGTCCACCAGACACGACTCCCGTCTGGGTCGGAGAATCCTCCGTTTTCTACGGACGTTGAGTCGTTCCTCATACCTCCTTATTTCTTATATATAGAGTTTGAGAGCAGCAGGTGACCACACTGATTGCGAGTTGTAGGTGAACGGGCACCTAGGAACCTCCAGTAAGTGGGGTATGTTTTGATCAGAAACAACGCAATCGCACTGCCTGTTAAATGCAGTTATGCAGTAATGCCAATTAAATGATAGTAAAAAGATCTACTGTTTAAACAGCGCTTTGCAGATTATTAAAGAAAAGCGGATTTTTTTTTATTAAGAATGGCTTGTGGCTAAGTAATAACAGCCGCACGGGTGACCGTTCAGGTTAAGCTACGCTTGCCGCGGTTGGTCCGTGGATGGGTGACCATCTTTACATACCAAGATCCTTCCGTGCTTCGAAAAGCACTTTAAGCCGTTGGTCCTGGCTGTCTTTCGTAGATCTTAGACAGTTGTTACACCCGTAGACTGATTGTCAGACGTTCGGGCTTCTGACGACCCCGTCAGAAGCCCGAAAGTCTGACAATCAGTCTTACCAAGGGGTATCGTATTAACCAGTAACTGCGTTGTGAAGGTCAGATAGGCAGTCTTTCCATTTAAAATACCAGTATTCAGTTGCATTCAGTTAGACTGGAAGCCAACCCCAACATAGTTGGGAAAAGGCCAGGCAGATGATGTTTTTTTTTTAATTGTTATTGTCAGTTTTGTCGGGAACTGCAATTTAATACTACTTCTCTGTTTATTTTATATTTGTGGGGAAAGCGAGAAAATTGGACGGTAATTTAAATTACCTTCAATCGCACCTAACAACAATTTAAGTGCTACGAGCGTAGCACTTGCTACGGCGTAGAACTTGCTACGGCGTAGCAAGCTTTATGAAATGAGACTTAAGTGGTTGCTTTTCAAGTATTTTCAGTTTGTTGCGTTGGAAACGTTACTTTATTAAAATTGTCGTGCAAAGAATTATGACAATGACAATTATGAAATGGACAATGGATATTCTAAAATTGAATTATTATACCGAAGCACACCTAATGTTAAGAGTACACACTATGTATCTACACTTAATACATACAACTCTCTCATACACACCCTAAACACATACCACACACATTCACAACCTACACCCACACCACACACACCATACATAATCACTTGCATCAATCACCCGTCAAGTTTTAGACATAAGCTACTATTGTATCTCCTTTCATAGTCTGTCATTTAATTGTGGAATTGTCACATAAGTGAATTTATAGTTCTTACACCTATTTTACCACGGAAGAACACTGATTTCCAAGATACAGGTTTTTGCCTACTTTGGAATTCAGGAGTTCATATAGTTTTAGCCGTTTACTCAACACATCATTTGTATCCTAGTTCGTAAGAATATATTACTGTATTAGGCCTATATTTTATTGAGTCCAAATAAACGTTATATTATATTATATTATATTTAATATAATATACAGATAATAACACACAAGGGATTTGATAAATCCTGCGTGAGTTAAGAAGTTACATGGGGTAGGTACATCTTGGGTATCAATCCACTCAGCCTGTCGCAGTCCACTGCTGGCCTCTCCCATGATGCGCCACAACACCTGGACTTCCGGCCTCTGCAACCAGTCTGTCCCAGCCACCTTTTCGAGGTCGTTGGTCCATCTAGCTAGGGGGCGTCCCACACTACGCTTGCCGATTGCCGATACGCGGTCTCCACTCTAGGACTCGTTTGCTCCATCGGCCATCAGTCTTTCGATAAACATGGCCAGCCCACTGCCACTTCAACGTGCTTACTCTGCCAACTATGTCGGAAACTTTAGTTCTTTCCCGGATAACTTCGTTTCTGATTTTATCCTTCAAAGAAACTCCGAGCATAGCCCGCTCCATAGTGCGCTATTTGTGGACCTGCCCAACTGTGAGTGTCCACGTTTCGGCACCGTATGTAATCTTGGCCATATGGCCTGAAAATTAACTATGTTTATGGGGTACTCTTTACCCACAGCCTGAACTACTGTTACTTAACCCATTAAACTTTAGAAATTTTTTTTTAGAAAAATGTCTTTAAATTAGTCGAAGAACAATTTTTTTTTTAAATCAGCTATTTTTGAAAAAAAAAAATTTTTTGAAATATTTCGAAAATCAAAAATTGACTCCAAAAATTCTGAAAGAGTTTGAGAGTGTTCTTTAAGACAATTTTTTCTTAAATTCTTTTTCCGTAGTTTATAGTTTTTAAGAAAACGACTACCTGACGTACTGAAAGATATAACAGTAAATGATGTAAGAAAAGCACTTTGTCCTAAAATTCTACCCACTCTGCTCCTTGAAGCAGTCGTGAAGATGTCTTTATTTAACGTTTATGAAAAGCCACTTCAGAAGCATGAAGTAGATGTAGGTCAGTTGCAGACGGGCTGCATAATTAATGTAATCTTGTCCGCGTGCAGCCGGGCTGTCTTGTTCCTTAGTTTGTTGTAGTTTATGTTATACTAGCTTCTGCCCACGGCTTCGCCCGCGTGGATGTCGGAAAATATCCCACAAGAGCGTACTACCAGGATTAAAAGTACCCTATGTGTTAATCCAGGTAAACAATATCTTATCGCACTGCTTGCTTTGTCTTATCCGACACAGGGTCAAAAGTTTCACAGAAAATTCAACCCCCCACTTCACCCTCTTAGGGATGGAATTTCAAAAAACCCTTTCTTAATAGAAACCAAAGAAAGAAAAGAACACACTCTCTAAATTTCATGTCTCTAGGACCAGCGGTTTAGGCTGTACGTTGATATATCATATAGATAGATTATTAGATATTTTGCTTATTTTCTGTTAAATGATTTTATGTCTGTAAGTCTATCATTCATCATCATTTCAGCCGAAATACATTTTTAGACACCACTGTTAGACATAGACCTCCCCAAAGAACCGCCACTTTGAACGGTTATGTGCTTCTCACATCCAGCGGTATTTTTCGCTTTGATATCTTTTTAACTTTGCCCATTTGCCTTAGGTAATAAAAAATTGGTCTATCAAATTAAGACACATAATTTCGTGCGTTAAAACATTGACCGAGTTTAGGACATTGCATACTTATACCAGTAGTAAGCTCCCGTAGAATTATATATTATAATTATATATAATTAATAATTCCCAGCCACGCAGACGATGCCGCGGTCAAAAACTATAAATAAGTATCATAGAGTTATAGAGTAATAACTAAATTAACAGCTCATAGGCAAAACTTGAACTGATTAAAAGTATGGAATGAACTTGGCAACACTATGGGATATATAAATTAGTTTTGTTTGTGTTTAGTTGTGGCATCGCTTGTTACTTGTCACGAGTTGTAGTTGATGTTGTCTTATTTACAATTTGATATAGGATGTATTTTAATGGCTGTTATAATATTTTTCAATAACTGTTCCTCTCAATCAAAGCACCATCAAAAGTTGGTCACAGTTACTTGGCGATTTAGAAGTGGGCCGTAATCTACCACGTAAGCACAATGCGGGTTGGTAGATGTAACAACGTCTTCAATTTTTGTTCTAGGACATGCCGGTTTCTGCACGATGTTTTCCTTCACCGTGTTGAGAGCAGTGGTGGTCCTTCTCACAGAGAAAAGGCCTGTGTCTTAATTGGGAACATTTTAGGCTAATTTTTGCTATGCATGATATTATGTACCATAAGAAAATACCTTATGTTTTTAAGTTCATTTACCATTCTTGGACATGATACCTTTCTCTCTGAAGTGTAATAATTAGTCTAAAAAGGAAGAAAGGTCGAGAGTGATTTGGGTTTAAATCTGAAAAAGGTTTGCTTTGTCGGTATAAAGGATAAGTGGACGGTTAATAAAGAGGATATTTTTGGGTTAAATTAAAGGTCGGTGCAAAGATATATAGATTATTTTTGGAATGTCCTTCAAAAAAGGTTAAAAGAAGGATCGAGTGCTTCGTATAGTTACAAAGAGTCAAAATGAACTCAGATGAAGTATCGACATCAAAAGTATCAGATTGTGTGTTTGAACCTTTGTTTTTCGGGTGGGAAATCAACAAATAACGTCTCCCGCTCTGGGCGGAGCTGGAAGGAATGTCAGGCTTTTACTGACAAAAACCCACAAATGTTCCTTTTTTTTTTATCAGGATGGGAAATCATCAAATAACTTCTACCGCTCTGGGCGGAGCGGGAGGGCGTGTCAGACTTTTACTGACTAAAACCCACCCATGTTCCATCAGTTGCCCATGTGCCAGGGTCACGGTATCTCTTTCGAACAATCACGTGACCCCGGCAGGCATCGGTCCTAGTAGACCCCTACACTGCTGCTGACATCTCTTTGAGGCGCGCGTGGAACACTACGCGCCGTCGACCCGAGCTTGGTCCTTACCGGGCGGCGAGCTACCCATTTCTCGCCACCCGCAAGCTCGCGCCTACGGTGGCCGGGAGACCGCTATCGACTCCCGACGCCCGGGGCGTCTCCTCCTGCGGCGGCTAGGGACGTGAGGGCGCAGAGACTGCCACTCCCTCACGCGCCCCGCCTCCTCCTTCGCGAGCATTACTGCTTCGCAGAAGGAGGTGATGGCTTCCCATTCCCTCTCGCTCCGTACCATGGCTCGCACCAGGGCCGGACGCGAGAGGTCACCGCCGTTCCTTCAGTTGCCTATATGCCACGAAACCTCTTTCTAACAAATCTCGCGACCCTGGGAAGGCAAATCACCCCTTGCAAATTATATCCGTATAACATTGGTCAGGCAGTCTTAGTTCTAGGTTACTACTGTAGCAACCCAAACCCATAGCCCAATATAATTTAACTCTTACGACCGCAAACCTGGCAGGCATCTGTCCTCGTAGACCTCTTTAATATGTGCTGACATCTCTTTGAAGTGCGCGTGGAGCACAACACGCCGTCGATCCGGGCCTGGTCCTTACCAGGCGGCGAGCTAGCCATTGCTCACCGCCCGTAAGCCCACACCTGCGGTGCCCGGAAGTCTGCAATGGACTCCCGACGCCCGGGGCGTCCCCTCCTCTGTGATTGAACCTAGCGATTATATAGTCCTCCAGACGGTATTTGAGCTATGGCGGCCAATCATAACGACTAGCCATCGGCGCGGGAGATATTATAGTGCACAAGTGTGTGCGCAGACACAGGGGCACTCACTATTCCCTTACTCTCATAGTCCGAATGGTCTAGGAAGTATATGATGTATACTTAATATTTTGCTTTGAATTTTGTTTAGTTTACTTAGTAAGCTAATATTGAAGTCTTGTACTATACAAGGTTGCTAAGTAATAACAGCTGCAAAGGACGATCGATCAGGTTAAGCTACGCTTGCCGCGGTCGGTACGTGGAAGGGTGACCACCTTTAGATACCAAGATTCCTTCGTGCCTCGGAAAACACATTCTATCAGTCCGATGTGGTAAATGATTAACCCGTCAAACGTCCCTGATGAGATTTTTTTTTTAATAATAGTGCCCCAAATGTCGCGTGTGCACCCGTTGGATCATAAGAATTCTTTTTGCCTAAAATTAACTTTGGTTGATTAAAATTAACGATATAATAGATCAAAAAATTTCAAAAAAAAACGGGCATTTTTTCTTATGATCCCCCGGCGGCTCATTAGGACGTCTGACGTTATAGGTAGAATAGGAGCCTTAAAAATAACAGGAATTGACTCTGTCTGTTACATTTTACGCTTCAACTGCTAACATTTATAAAGACCAAGTGAATCAAGTGTCTTCTTCTTAACTCATTGTGACTAAGAATTTGATATTTTTCTTAGTTTTGTAGTTACTTAGCAGTTTAAGTTATATTTTAAGTTAGTCGCTAATAGGCTAGATTGTAATGTAAATTAAATATTGTCATATACGAATATTTAAAAAGCAAAACAAGGGATTTGAATGAAAGGTATAGACCATGAATTTAGGAAACTTGTCATATTCCATTAGTAAGTTCCCGTAAGATAATTTCCGACATCCACGCGGGTACTGCGGGCAAAAACTATAGCATACCCTAAATTGTGAAAGCACCACAATACTAAATGAATACCAAATAATAATTACTTTTCTCCTAAACAACGTTAGCGAATTTATGGTACACTTAAAACAAAAAGCTTTAATTAACAAATTAGCCGAAAAAAAACCACAACAAATCTATTCCAACAATAAAAGAACAATGTGAAACATGAACTAATAAACCTGATACTCGACTACCCTCATAAAATTGTTTCCACTCCGTGTCTATTAAGGGGACTGCCCAATAACTATAATTCCCCATCGGTTTATGGAAGTGCTGACTGGTGACGTCATAAGACCGAGCCCTGTTATTGTCTATGTGGTAGAATTAAGTAATTAGGCGATGTGTGTGCCAGGAGTATGGTAAGAATGGAGTACTAAGTTACAGCTAGTAAATAAATGATCGATTGACTATATTAGTTTCATAATGTTATTTGTAATTTGTCTATGGTGGCAAGCACTAATGCTGAGCATGAGGTCTTGGGTCAAATTTCTAGGTTGGGCAGTGTTATTGGGGTATTCGTCAGGAATTTGTCGATAGTTGGTCACGGAAGGAAAACGGGTGGGTTTTAGTCAATAAAAGTGTGACACGCCCTCCCGCTCCACCCAGAGTGGGTGTCGTCATTTCATGAATTCCCACCCAAAAAAAAGCCGGTTGGAGTTTTGGTTTGTGCCTGGTTGATGCCAAGGTTCGCCCCCTATCAGGCGTGACTTTATATTATGTTATAAATTAAAGCAGAGCGCAGTTGTGGCCATGTGGTAAAGGCCACAACTTATAAGTTGTAGCTGAGTTCGAACCCAGGCAGGTATTTTACTTTGTGTAAATTATTTTATGACCACTGCGCTCTTAAACGATGAAGGAAAACATCGCGTGGAAACCAACGTGTCAGAACCAAAAATTTGAAGACTACTAGAAACTTTTAAAAAGAGAGGAGTCGTGTGTCCTTGCAGTGGACACATGGCTGATTATGCAGCACTCCATTTGTTCTTACTCCGTGGTGCGATAATTCACGCTGTAGATTACACGTCCTGATAAGTACATTGTGGTCTCTGTGAGATATTTGATGAGCCTGTCGCGTTTGTAATTAGAAAATATAAGTAGATCAAGAAGTTTGCTAATGAAAACCTCCATTATGAACGTTTAAAATAACAATCTTAATATTTTATTTGACGTAAACCTACATCGGAGCACATATGAAACGTCAGAAGCTAGGTGCACAGTTCCAATTGGTTGATTCCTATGGAGTAGAGCCGGGAAGAAACTCCATGGTTCTTCTTTTAAAAATAATTGGAGTATGGGAGGGCAGTGTAAGCCTTTCTTGTGCGTGGAATATCATCAAATGACGTCTCCTGCTCTGGGCGGAGCGAGAGGGCGTGTCAGACTTTTACTGACTAAACCCCACCCATGTTCCTTCAGTTGCCTATGTGCCAGGGCCACGGTAACTCTTTCGAACACATCTCGCGTCCTTGGCAGGGGACAATGTAGACCTGTCAACAAGTAACGAGTACTTAATTAAATAGAAAATGGAAGTAGCTGTTTTTATTTAAACTCAAGTATTTGCTCGAAGAAACAACAAAAGTGCTTTAATGTATTTTAAATAGAATATGCTTTATTGTTTACTAAAGTACAAATAAGTACTCGCAAACACACGTATTCTGCTATGCCTAAAGAAACATCTTTACATGCTCAAGTTATTCAAGATTGAGTACGACCTACGTTGGCCTAGCTACGCCGTAGCGCTCGCTATGTCGTAGCATGTGTAGACTTTACTTAACAAGAAAATAAATAAATTAAAAAGTGGACATAAGTAAAAGAGATCACACAATTAAGTTTCCAACACACTGAGTGTTGGGCAGTCTGTGAAACGATCGGTATTCTCTCATACTATTCTATTTCCTAATAATATTATGAACGTGAAAATTTGTATATTGAGATGTTTGTATGTTTGTTTTTCAGTCACGCCAAAAAAAAACTAGATTAAGATAAGATAATATTTATTTGCTTAAACATGTGTCATACATATACGACTTACGAGTAGTAGGTCGTGAGTTCAAACCCAAGCAGGCACATTACTTTGTGTAAATTATTTGATCGCCACTGCTCTCAAAACGGTGAAGGAAAACATCGTGAGGAAACCGGCATGTCCTATAACCAAAAATTCGAAGACATGTGACATCTACCCACCCGCACTGGCCACGCATGGTGGATTATGGCCTACTTCCTCTCACCGAGAGGAGGAGGCCTGTGTTCCAGCAGTGGGAATATTATAGGCTGATGATAATGATGATACATACAGAGAGACAAACATGCAAGATGTTCAAAACATTTGATGGTACAGACATGTTTGTTGGCGTGTTTATTAAAAAAAACTAACAAACACGCTTTCATAGTCAACCAAACTAAAAAGTTTATGTTTCAAAAGTGGAGTGCTTTCTGAGATATAATAAATTGATTTCAAACATTCTCGATTTTTTGGTGTTCAAAAGTTTCAAATTAATCCAAAGTTTTAAAGGGGGTGAAAATTACGTTCAAATATTCCGTTACATAAATACATACATAAATACCAAGGTAATTTAAGCGACTTAAAAACTGCACGGATTTAGAGGAAATTTGGCACGCAGATAGTTTATAACCTAGATTAACACAATGGGTACTTTTTATTTCAGTTAGTACGTTCTCCAGGGGAAACGAAACACGGGGTAAACCGCAGGCAAAAGCTAGTTTAATTTAAAGTTCATGCATCCTTGATGCAATACTTTGTATATCAGTATTTTCCAAAGGACCCTTGATATCTTTTCTCAATATATATTTCCATTCAAAGAAACTTTATTAATATTTAATTTTTGTCCAAGTTAATGTAAGAAATATGGACGTAGAGGCAAGAAAATCTGATTATTTCTTCCTCTAGAAAACTTTGATAAAACTGGCAACGTCGCATAGTCTTATGTTAAATCTCAATGTGCTAAAGATATGCAAAAGATGATTTATAATTTATGAAAATCAACAAGTTTTTGTAACGGGAAGCGTTAAACGGGTACGGAATCCCAAAAATAACAATATCTAACGTTACAATAAATTAAATAAAAAAAAAGGGATATTATAAGTTTGACCGCCATGTGTGTCCGTCTGTGGCAACGTAGCTCTTAAACAGATGAAAGGATTAAATTCGGCTTTTATTTAAAAGTAGGTTTTCTAGCGGTGGTTCTTAGACATGATTTATGACAATCAGTTCAGTCGTTACGAGACGACTATCCTTTGATCAAAATATTACCTAAAGTCAATATGAGGTTTTGGATGAGGTTTTTTTGAAACTTTAAGTTTTTCTAGTTTTATTCCGTGGAACAACATAATATTTTTGTTGTCAGGACATCTACAATATAAGGCTGGTGCCGCCATCTATGTTGTCTATGTATCAAGTATGGTTTATGGAATAAATTAGTCTTTGGTCTGTCTTTGCTAGTAACGTTGTTTTATTTTACTTTTCTCTTCAGATATAGTTTCACTATTTGAATCCAACCCTCAATCGTATAATTTGATAGCCGCAATCACTTTACTGAAGTGTAGAAGGCTATGGAGTCCATGAATTATTACGAGCCTCGGTGCCTGTGTGTCAAGACAGGCAGAGAAATAATGTATTTATTAGTAGCATCGTTTCAATAAGGCCTCGTGGTAATGACGTGAAAGTAATCTTGTTACGTATAGGTTGTCACGTTTCGATGTAATTGTCACGTCTTTTGGTGGATATAGGAGAAAATTGTGCTTGTTCGTAAGCGAAAAAAGATGTTATAAATTGCAGTTTTGCAAGTAGTCTATTTTATAGCAAAATAGTAGATACTGCCCGCGGGAACATGCTACCGGGACAAACGAAGTTATAGTGCTTATGCTAATGTCCTTCCTTTGATATTGTTCGTCGAATCGTTGAGCTTCTCAAGTACTGAGTTGAGCTGCACGATTAGTGACAAATGCGTACACTGACTGGACAGGTGCACTCAATCTGTGTGGTTTTTCCTCTAAAGACCATTTCAGACAGCTATCTACATGATCTTCACATAATGTGATCAAGATTATGTCTGGACTTTAAAAGAGACTGTGACCGAAACAAACTCAGCAGTTTGTTTCGGCCTTTCTTCTCAGAGTAGTCAGATAGGAAACGCCGACCTCATCTAGCTCAAAAAAATATTATTGACAGTAAAAGTGTACAGTACAGTGTGTAAAGTACAAACCTACTTACAGAAATAAAATCATTTATCATTGATGTTATTCTTTATGACACCAGCTATCAGCTAGTAAAAGTCCCGTTAATATCGGTTGAGCCATTTTGGAGATTAGCTGGCACAAAAAGGCAGAAAGACAACATTATTTTATTTTACTTCTTAACCTCTAAGTCTCTGAGATACCACATTTGGTATCAGGCACAATGGTTTTTGATTGTGTCTGTAATAACTGTAATTGACTGGCTAAGAATACCATATTTACTTTCATATTCATGAAGTGTAAAGTTGTTATTGGACATTACAAACTGATACTTCATGTATAGAAAAGATTTGTTTGTCTATTTAATGTTGCTAATTATCACTGTAATTATCGTGAATTTTAGCTCCACGACCTTCATCATCATCTGCCTAGGCTTTTCCCAACTATATTGCAGTCGGCTTCCAATCAAACTAGATGCAGCTGAATACCAGTATTTTATATGGGGCGACTGCCTATCTGACCGCCACAACCCAGTAACTGGGTAATACGAAGGTCGAAGGTTGAGGGGTTCGTGGACTATGTACGTGTGAAGACCAACTGGAGCTTGAGGGTCGAGAAGTTGGAACAGCGCCACAACACGAACTTGAAGTCATTCGTGGTGCGAGTTGTGACTCATCAAATCGAGCCCTTCCCCAAGGAAGAGTTTTGGCCGAAGGGTGTCGTTTATCGGCGATTCTGCGGAAGGCTAGCGACACCACGCAGCGCAACACGACGCCGTCACTTCGTGTACAATAGTTTTATGTTTACATTGTTTTTTATTTATATGAATGTTAGTCTGTAAGGTATTTATGATATAGGTTTTTGTAGCCCGAAATAGATCGATTTGATTTGATTTTGATTTGAATACGATACCCTTGGATAAGAGTGGTAGTCAGAATTTCAAGATTCTGTCGACTTGGAATGACTGTCAAAGATGCACAAATGACCAGCCGAGACCAGCTTAGCATGCTGTCCGTACCTCGGACAGCACGCTTAGTCATTTTTGTATGTAAAGATGGTCACCCATCCACGATCCAACCGCAGCAAGCGTAGCTTACCCTGATAGATACGTGACGCTCTTATTTCCTAGTCACCAGCCTCTCCCCTCCTTCCCTAGCTTCCACTTCCCTATTATTACGATATATTTTATATGCCAGCAACAACCATATGCCATTATCTTTCGACAAACCCAAGGCCAACCTTCTCCCATAAAGAGAAAGGCCATCCAACAATTTTATTATCTAGAAACAATTTTATGTGCTTCATATTGAATTTTGGCCTGCCCCATAAGATCTAGACGTAAGGTCACATGTCCAGTGTAAGTTGACTGGGTTTAGTTTATGTGTGTTTTGGCAAAACTCACCAAAACATTTATTACAAAACTTCTGCCCGCGACTTCGTCCGCGTCAAATTGTTGCTGCCTTGACCCCCTTCCCGTCGCATCAAATTGCCTGCCAGTTTTTATCCATTTTTCGTTTCTGCTCCGCTCCTTTTGATCGTAGCGTGATGTTATATATATAGCCTTCCTCAATAAATAGGCTACCTAACAAAAAAATATTTTTTCAATTCGGTCCAGTAGTTTCTGAGGTTAACGCGTTCAACCAAACAAACATACAAACAAACAAACTCTTCGGCTTTATAATATTAATATATAAATATATAATAAAAAAAAAACAATTTTATTTCTAGTAGCACAATAACAACCTTAAGTACAACAAGTTATATGTATTTATAAAACAAAAAACAACACGATAAAAACAAATAAGATCTCATGTCAAACGTAAATGGTTGCTAGAGAGTAATTCACACTGACCTCCGTACTAGTAAAAAATGTATCACGGTAGGTCAGTATTCCTCGTTCTCCAATAATCACAACGTTGTCAGTGAACATAATCCCATCAAAAACATAAATGTGAAATGAGAGCCAAGTTCAATATTATGATATATGCCTTGGTTGTTGACTTCAACGACAAAAGAAGTGAGATCTAAATGGGTGCCAAGTCCAATGGTCAGTCTTGACTTGGCTAGTTCTCATATACGAATTATTATGTTCAGTGGCTAGTTTCTACCAGCAAGCCAAATTTTCGGAATAATAAAATAAGAACCGACAAGTAGTTAAAACTTGCGAAGGCTATAATATAATTCCTATATGAAAACTAGCCAAGTCAAGACTGACCATTGGACTTGGCACCCATTTAGATCTCACTTCTTTTGTCGTTGAAGTCAACAACCAAGGCATATATTGAACTTGGCTCTCATTTCACATTTATGTTTTTGATGGGATATCATTACTTTTTGTACATAAATTATTAGTAGGTACTTATTTATAACAAATTTATAAGAAAATTAATACCAAATCGTTTTTGTTATAAGTGTTATAAGTGTTCCTAATAGAATCAATTAAGTGAAAAATTATAATAAAATGATAAAAATTTGCCAGTTTCTGATTTTTTCCTTTGTATTCACCTAATTACCTATTTGCATGCCAAATTTGAACTTTCTAGGTCATCTGGAACTGGGTTAGAGTTTTGATCTATAGGTCAGTCAGTGATAAAAATGACGATTTTTGGACATCAATATCTAAATAACCGTTTGAGATATGTTTATGAAATTTGGAGTACATATGTATCTTGCAAGTCTCACTATATGAGCCAAATTTGACACGTTTATGTGAAATAGTTTTTGAGTTATGAGGGGGTCAAAAGTGGCTCCAAATGGTTCGTGTAATATTACACACGGTGCTGCTCGCCAGTTCTGTTACTTGAACTTGGCTTGGCTTGACACGCTGCCGCGTGTCTAGATATTTGAAATATTTAGGAGGTAGTTCGGTATTAATTAATACATTGCGATCACTACTACCACTCGAAGGTGGGTAAAATTTGAAAATATTTAGTATATGCAAAATATTTAGACAAAAATAGTTTTAAAAAACAAGATGTTGTGTTGATGTTTGTATGATGTTGTGTGTTAATATGATTGGTGTATGTGACTGAATGTGTGTGAATAAGTGTTGTGTGTTTGTATTTATGATAGGCTTACTAATAACTTTACTGTGTTGTAATCAACTTGAAGTAGAAAATCATTTAAAATCTTTTTGCACTTAAAGATTGACAAATCACGTAACTTCACACTTTTAGACAACTTGTTGTATAAATGAGGCCCGATATGATCAAAAAATTTGCTAGCAAATGCCGTTTTAGTTCTAGGAATAGAATAAACTAAATCCTTTCTACGCCTAACTGTAGAAAGAGGTAGCTTCGAGTGTTGCTGTATGATCGAAGTTTTTATAAACAATTTTCTAATTGTAAGTAATGACAATTCTTTGTATAATTTATGGGTGGGGTACATAAATCTCCTGAAATTCATTACTTTGAGTACAGCTCGCAGCGCTCTTTCTAGGGATAAAATTGTTGTTTTAGATGCGCCTCTCCAAGCAGTGATACAGTACATTATTATTGACTGGCAAAGGGAAAAATAAATAGTTCGCATTAGTCTTGGGTGACAAACATTCCGGAGATTTTTAAATAGGTGGATCATTCTCCTAACTCGCGTAGTCATGGAGGCTATTTGTTCCTTCCATGAGAGATTTTGGTCAACAGTGAAGCCCAGATATTTGATAGAAGCTACCTGTGACAGACTGTAGCAGGAGTAAGACGGGATTTATGCATGAATGAATTTTGATGGATGGGGTATTCATCGGTGGTTGAGTACTATTCCGAATGCTGAAGGCAATGTACTTAGTTTTTTGGGCATTTAGGGTAAGAAGGTTATGGTCAAGCCAAGTTGTAACTAAACTAAAACCCTCATCTACCAACTTAAAAGCCTCGCTCCATGTGTTGCCTTTAAACAAAAGAATCGTATCATCGGAAAACGTAATTATTTTACCGCGTGTGAGATGAAGGTCACACAAGTCGTTTATTTAAATGAGGAATAAGGTCGGTCCCAAGATGCTCCCTTGCGGAACCCCAAACAGGACTTTTTCTAGTTGACTTGTGTAGTCCTTCATTCTCACACATTGCGTCCTGTTTGTCAAGTAATCGGTAAACAAATCCAGCGAAACACCACGAACACCGATGCTCTCCAACTTTCTTAGGAGTATGGGGACAGAAACTGTGTCAAACGCTTTTGCTAGGTCCAAAAACACACCTATAGTCCTGTCACCCTTATCCAAACCATCGACAACATATGATAGAAGCTGGTGAACCGCATGAGAAGTTGAGTTCTTACTTCTGAAACCGAACTGGTTTGCAGACAGAAGCCCGTTGGATTCTAAGTAGCTTTTCAAGCGCTTGTTTATAATGTGCTCAATAATTTTAGACAGGGTTGGCAACAACGAGATTGGCCTATAGTTTGATACACAGCCTCTGTCCCCAGACTTATGTATGGGAATAATCACCGATAGTTTGAGGACGTTAGGAAAGACGCCTTTTGTCAGGCACAGATTACAGATCAGAGTTATTGGTAATGCAAATATCTCAGCGCCTAGTTTAAATATGATTGAAGGAATCTCATCCCAGCCACTGAAGTTAGATGATTTTAAATTAATTATCGTACTTTTTACTTCAGTTTCGTCCGCCGGCAGCAAGACGAAAGATTTAAGAGATGAAAAGTTTGGGTTACATGTTCTAGCTAAATAATCTTCATTTCTTTGTGTTTTAACTTGGATGCTATGAGCAAGTTGACTTCCTACATTAGAAAAATATTTGTTTATATAGTTAATAGAATCTTGTATATAGTATACATTAAAATTGAAATATATATAGTATACATTAACATTTTAAGTTCTCACTTCACCGTTGTCATGGGGGACTTCAACGCGAAACTGGGCAAGCGAGGCGATGATGAGTTGAGAGTGGGGCAATTTGGAGTTGGACGTCGCAACCACCGGGGTCACCGACTGGCTAGTTTTATGGAGAAGGAAGGCCTCTTTATGATGAATTCCTTCTTCAGAAAACGTGAGCACAGGAAGTGGACCTGGCAGAGCCCTGATGGTGCAACAAAAAACGAGATTGACTTCATTATGTCGACGAAGAGACAAATATTCAATGATGTCTTAGTGATCAACGCGGTGAAAACCGGGAGTGATCACCGCATGGTAAGAGGCACATTGAATATCAATATTAAGCTGGAAAGATCTCGGCTGATGAAGTCAACGCTCCGTCCAGCACTGATCCAGCTTCAAAACCCCGAGAGCTTTCAGCTCGAACTCCAGAATCGTTTTGAGTGCCTAGGGAGCTCCGTGGACGATTTTAACGATGTGTTCGTGGAAACTGTCCATACGGTTGGGTCTAAGTTCTTCAAGACCCGCCGTACTAATAGGCAAAAGAAACTCTCAGATCCAACATTACAGCTCATGGAACAGAGGCGCGGAATGATCCTGCAGTCTTCAGAAGCTGCCTTCGAGTACCGGCAGCTCAATAGACGGATCTCTAAGTCCTTGAAAAGCGACCTTCGCCGCTATAACACAGAGCGGATCAAGGACGCGATAGAGCGGAATAAAGGCTCCAAGGTCTTTGGTAAGGATCTGTCTATTGGGCAGAGCCAGCTTACGAAACTGAAGACCAATGATGGCAAGGTCGTATCCGCCAAACCTGAGCTGTTTAAGGAGATTGAGAGGTTCTATGGACAGTTATACACGTCAACAAGTAACCCCGTTAAAAATCTGGCAAATGACCCAAGAGCTAGGTTGACCCAACATTATACCGAAGACATCCCGGACGTCAGCTTGTACGAGATTCGGATGGCTCTGAAGCAGCTCAAAAACAACAAGGCGCCGGGTGATGACGGAATTACGACTGAGCTCCTGAAGGCCGGCGGGAAACCCGTTCTCAAGGCCCTTCAGAAGTTGTTCGATTCCGTTATACTCGAAGGCAAAACGCCACAGGCATGGAACAGAGGTGTGGTGGTACTTTTCTTTAAGAAGGGTGACAATGCCCTACTTAAGAATTATAGGCCCATCTCACTTCTGAGCCATGTCTACAAGCTGTTTTCAAGAGTCATTACGAATCGTCTCGCGCGCAGGTTTGATGACTTCCAGCCTCCCGAACAAGCCGGATTCCGTAAAGGCTTTAGCACCGTAGACCACATACATACGCTGCGACAGGTTATACAGAAGACCGAAGAGTATAACCTGCCTCTATGCTTAGCGTTTGTGGACTACGAAAAAGCCTTCGATTCGATCGAGACCTGGGCTGTACTGCAGTCTCTTCAACGGTGCCAGATCGACTATCGGTACATCGAGGTGCTGAAGTGTCTGTACGAAAACGCCACTATGTCAGTCCGACTTCAGGACCGGACCTCGAAACCTATCCTTCTGCAGCGAGGGGTGAGACAGGGAGATGTTATTTCTCCGAAACTGTTCACCGCTGCACTGGAGGATGTCTTCAAGGTTCTGGACTGGAAAGGGGCTGGCATCAACATCAATGGCGAGTACATCACTCACCTTCGATTTGCCGATGATGTAGTTGTCATGGCTGAGACTATGGAGGGCCTCAGTACAATGCTCGATGACCTCAGTAGAGCTTCCGAAAGAGTGGGTCTCAGGATGGACAAGACAAAGGTCATGTCCAATGCTCATGTGATACCCACTCCAATGAAGATCGGAGGCGCTACACTCGAAGTTGTGGACGAAACGTGGTCGCTCACAATGGGCCTTATTAGAAAGCTGAAAGTCACCCAAAGGGCGATGGAGAGGGCTATGCTTGGAGTTTCCCTACGCGATCGAATCAGGAATGAAGAGATCCGTAGGAAAACCAAGGTAACCGACATAGCCCGAAGAATTGCTAAACTGAAGTGGCAGTGGGCAGGGCACATTGCTCGCAGAACAGATGGCCGATGGGGCCGGAAGGTTCTGGAGTGGCGACCGCGTACCGGAAGACGTAGAGTTGGAAGGCCTCCAACAAGGTGGACCGATGACCTTGTGAAGGCCGCAGGAATCCGCTGGATGCGGGAAGCACAAAACCGGTCGAAGTGGCGGAGCTTGTGGGAGGCCTATGTCTAGCAGTGTCAGCATAATAATGATGATGTCTGGTTCAAATTTTATCCTGTAAAGGTTTTCCGTACATTGAGAACTCATCTTATACTGGCAATGTATAGCTTGATGAGTTATCGTGCGTACATCCCTCCGCTATGGGACAATAACATCGTGTATTGAATTAGAAGCAATCATGGGCCGCACCTTTTTTCATTACTGTACTCGTAAATGAGGAGGTTTATTGGTACTCAATAAGTGTGTGCTGTTAACTAAGTGTGGGTGAAGGTTATGGTAGTGTAAGGGTGGGGTCGTGTATACTATAGGGTTGTCACTCGTGTGAGCTTCTTGAAAATGTTGAAAGAAAAAATGATCGTGAAGAAATCGGCATGTTCTAGAACCAAGAATTCCAAGACACGTTACATTTAGCAAACCCGCACGTGGCCCGTGTGGTAGATTACAGCCCCTTCTTGAAGAGGGGAGGCCTGTGTCCCCTCTTCGAGAAGGGGCAGTACTGTGTGCAGTGGGAATACTAAGGCTGATAGGATGAGGGAAAGTTTTCATTAAGAGAGTGGGTGAAATCTGAGCTGTAAGACTATAACCATCTGCCAGGGTCGCGAGATTGTTCGAAAGAGATACCGTGATCCTGGCACATGGGCAACTGAAGGAACACGGGTGGTTTTTAGTCAGTAAAAGTCTGACATGCCCTCCCTTTCCGCCCAGAGCGGGAGAAGTTATTTGATGATTTCCCATCCAAAAAAAAAAAATACTACCATAAAAATTAGAATCATTCGAAATGCCATTTTGACATTCTTTGCTGCATAGGATTGAACAATTCGTTAGATGAACAACTGAAATAACGCAATGACCTGCAAATTGCAAAAAGCGTAGAAAATTTCGTTTCGTACTTTGGCGCTGGCGCTTCACCTTGAAGAAAGCAGTCAACGTTTATTTTGTCTATTCTTTAACGCACATTTCGTTCTCCATTCACAGCAATAAATTAAAAGAATTTATGTCTGTCTTGTCTATCTTGTTTTCTACATCTAAAGTAACAGAGTCGTCGGAAGGAAACGGAAATGGCATTCGTGTATGATAAGCTAGCCAGTCCAGTCGTAACTTGTACTTTATGATTTTCTACACTAGATTTGCCTCTGACTTCATTTGTGTAGGATTATTTAGGTATACGAGTACTGAAGCCTGGCTAGCTTAACATTCCTACATTTTAACCGACTTCAAAAAGGAGGAGGTTATCAATTCGGATGTTTATATTTTTTTTTTTATGTATGTTCGGCCATAACTCCGTCATATGTAAACGGATTTGCAAAATTCTTTTTTTGTTCGAAAGGGGTTTACTCTGAAATGGTCCCATATAAATTTTATATAAATCTGATAATGAGTTCCGGAGACAGACACCGGAATTCTTTAAAAAATGACTGCAAATGAACCGCGATTTCTGCTATCGCATAAATATGCATTGTTTGCTTGGAATTAGTGCGGGGTAGATACGATAACTAAAATTTTAAAATAAAAACTTTTTTACAAAAAAAAACAACCGACTTCCTTAAAAACACTACAAAGTGAAAAATAACTTTCATTTCGGATGTCGGTGGCAAAAACCTCAAATACAAATCCTAAGACACCGACTTCCGAAATTAAAGTTATTTTTCACTTTGTAGTGTTTTTAAGGAAGTCGGTTTCTTTTTAGTAAAAAAGTTTTTTTATAGTTCCGTACGCAAAGGGTAAAATGGGACCCCATTACTAAGACTCCGCTGTCCGTCCGTCCGTCCGTCTGTCACCACGCTGTATCTCATGAACCGTGATAGTTAGATAGTTGAAATCTTCACAGATGTTGTATTTCTGTTGCCGCTTCAACAAAAAATACTAAAAAACAGAACAAGATAAATATTAAAGGGGGCTCCCATACAACAAACGTGATTTTTTTGCCGTTTTATAGATAATGGTACGGAGCTCTTCGTGCACGAGTCCGACTTGCACTTAACCTGTTTTTATTTCTGTTTTACCTTCTTTCGTAATGCCTAAGTAACTGTTACCTATATGTGTTACCAAATGGCAATAACCTTGGCTGTCAACTTTGTAGCGACACTACTCCAAAATGCTGTTATGTTGAAAATAGAACCCAGAGCTGAACGGTGAGTCCTAAAATATAGGTTCAGACCTAGTTTTGGTGTTAGAATCAGATTTGTGGCATACATTCATGTGCTATTTTATTACGACTGGTTTATAACACGTAATTTTAACTGTTATTTTTTTTCTTTGGTCCCGTGTTTGACCAAGTGTTTGCATGAAACACTTGTGAAATTAACAAAAATTATAGAATAGAATAGAATATTTTAGTGTAAAGACTGCCTCGTTGGTCTAGTGGTAGCAAGCGCTACTGCTGAGCATGAGGTCCTGGGTTCGATTCCCAGGTCGGGCAAAGTGTTTATTGGGTTTTTCCATATGGAATTTCTCAGTAGCAGCCTGGAGTCTGGATTTGTGCCCGGTTAATGGCAATAGGCTCGCCCCCTATTACATGGGACTTAAACATAACAGGCGAAATGTGGGTGTACTATAGGTACACTTTGCCTAACCCTTCGGGGAAACAAGGCGTGATGTTATGTTTATGTTAATAGAATATTTATTTATTAAAGCAACCAAGACTCAAGAAGATTGTCAGTAAAACTTACGAGTATGTTAGTAGTACAGACAATAAACGAAACAAAGAAAACAATACAAGAAATAAATAACGATCGGTCACCATTGTGACATCCCATGAGAGACGGCACAACAGCGACGGACGTATGTACAATCCAGGCGACTCGTAACCATGCGACATAAGACACTGTTCGAGCTGCCCCACCCTCTGCACACCAGGGAAGCGCACTTTTTACGCATTGTTACGTAAAAGCAATTTACATGCGCAACTGCGAACATCCCTGACGCACTACAGAAACGGGGCAGCCCCACCAATACCTTAAACGCATTGTTATACTGAACGCGGAGAGGTCTGTACGATATTTACGTATATCTAACCCACATGCTGCACGTGTAGAAGGCAGTACAGTTTATAAGTTAGTAGGTTATAGGTATTTAATAGGTTGATGCATAATCAGTCTATAATTTTCTCAATGTTGGGACACAGGTCCGTAATCCAACACGCGGGCCAAATGTGAGTTGGTAGATGTCACATGTCTTCGATTTTTCGTTCTAGGACATGCCGGTTTCCTTACGATTTGTTTTACATTTTCCGAGAGCAGTGGTGATGAAACACAGCACATGACATACACAGTGACATGTAACATCTAGCAGCCCGTACTGGACTCGCGTGATAGATTACGGCGCACTCGTTTTCATCAAGAGGAAATCTGTCTTCCAGCAGTGAGAACATTATAGGCTGGTCATGCTTTATGCTAATGAGCCTGTCTGACCTCGTAAGTCATAATCCGTGGGTGATTATTCAGCATTAACGCAATCAATCAACGCAATCATCAATGTCAATATCACCCAGGTGCATCCTTGTACCAGTCAACTTCATTTTGACATCATAGAAAAAGAAGACTGCCCAAAATTAGAATCAAACTCATGACCCAAATTACATAAGCAGAACTGGCAACCACTCACCAAACCGGTTAATGTTTATACGAACAAAACCAACTAATCATGCTCTTAACAATACAGCGGACAGCAAACGCTTTCCGCATCGTATACAAAGCGCTGGGGCGCTGCCGAGGAGCAGGTCTGCCTGTAATTTAGGTACTAAAACAATTGAACGACGGCTGGCCAAATTACTGGGTGACGGTAAAATATTTATGTTTAGACAAGAAATACACTATGTGATACGCGACTGCATCTGCTCAGCGACTAGACGACACGATAGGTTACGCCCCTACAATTTTCTTTGTTTTCAAAGCTCCCGTCGGTCGTGGCGACTCTGCTCTTGGCGTCGAGTTGCAGAGTCGCCACGACGGGCTAGAAGAGCCATTTTCTGTCGCTACTTGTCGCAGCGACTAGACGCAAGGTGCACGTCGATACCCGATGACAGTTGCATGCGATAGGGCAACGTCATTTCGTCGAACTGTCGCAGTCGCAAGTCTGTGTATAGTGTGCGGCGTGGTTCAAAGGCTTTTGTGGTGCTCTTATTAGAAGGTGAACTAAGTTCTTTCAACTATAGGTATTATTTACAACTCATAGGGGTGCGTGGCTAAGTAATAACAGCCGAACTGGTCCATTGAAAAGTAAATTATGCTTGTGAGGTCTGCCTGTGTTGGATTGGGGGCGCGGCAGGTGGCACCGGAGCTATGCTTCCTGTCCGCGGAGGGTATGCGGTGGCCTGCTGAGACAGGCCCCTCAATGTGTTGCCATAAAGGCGAACAACATATTGGTCGCGTTAATTTGACGCGTCCATGTGTGTGGTTGCTATGAGTGTCTCTGTAGGCGCGCCGCGGCGTCTCGTGCCCAGACTTTACACCTTACACTTTTTAAATTTATTTTTATTTTATTCTTTCTTGCTGTATACCTTTTGCGTGCCTTTTAAACTGTGCTAAATAAGTGTATTTACTTTCTTTCTTTGATAAAATCGTTACGAATAAGGTGGATTCAGAAGCCCGAAAGTCTAACAACCAGTTTTACCAACGGGTATCTTGTTTACCTAGTAACTGGGATGTGGAGGTCAGATTGGCATTACTCCATATAAATTACAACTTGACTATCCGGTTAGACTGGAAACCAGAAGCCCCAAAGTTGTTGAGGAATTAAGAGATAGATGATGATATTTTTATAGCTGACTAATCCCTGAGAAGAACTGCCGAAACAAACTCAGAGGTCGTTTTCTCTTGTAAAGTCCATACATTAAGTTATTAGAATTTTTATGTGAACAGCAATGCAGGGCTATGTTTAGAAGGGCTTTTTCCAGAGCCGTTGCAGCTGACCTGTCCCAACAGACGGCATGTATGATCAGTCACCGTGTAGCTCAACCCTATTTTAGGGAGCTCAACGACCCGTCACAAGACGCTACCAGATCTACAGGACATTTGTGTAGGCCATATACAAAATACTCAAAACCGCAGGACAGTATAATACAATGTGAGATATGTATGAAATCTCGTCAAGAGTGGCGATATTCACCTACCTTCCTACCTTCTTTGGTGCACCTTGGGCAATCAGTCCTATATGGTAACTGAAGGCGAGTGTACGTAATTAAAAGCGTTCAACATGTAGTCATGGTTTCATTTCAGGGACAATCAATGTCGAAATACTTTTGCCGGATCGAAATACAAATGTGAAGCAAAAAAAATCGAAATCAAAATATTTTATCTACACAAATAAATTAAAATTGGAGTGTCTGTTTTTAATATTAAAATAACCGCTTTTTACTGAGTGTATATGGATACACGGTACATATTCCAAAACAACATTTTTTACAATTTTTGTCTGTCTGTCTGTTTGTTTGTTCCGGCTAATCTCTGAACGGCTGGACCGATTTTGACGGAACTTTTATTGGCAGGTAGCTGATGTAATAAGGAGTAACTTAGGCTTACTTTTATTTTAGAAAAATTCTTTTGTTTTAGAAAAATACCTGCGTTAATTTCCGACATCTACGCGGGCGAAGCCGCGGGCAAAAGCTAGTTTAACATAAACCTACATGTGCACATATGAAACTTTAGAACCTAGGTGCACGATTCCAAATTCCTATGGAGGAGATCCGGCACTCCATGGTTACTCTTTTGAAAATAATTGTCTTTCACAATGGTTTCAAATTACAGTGTTAATAGGTATGAGAGGACACTGTAGGCCTAATCGTTCTTCAAACTATGGGTATCACCTCTCTCATCCCTCTTTCTATCAATTGTATAAACGACACGATATTAGAAATATGCCACTTCAGTTGCAGCAATGCACTGCAATAAATTCTATTATAAAAAAGAAAGGTAACTCTGTAGGTCTGTTTGTGACCGTTTCAAGAATAAACTACTGAGCCGGTAATCTGGGATCTTTAGGAGAAAATAGACTAATTTGCATCATGAATCATCAATATCATCAACTGCCTAGCCTCTTCCCAACTATGTTGGGTTCGGCATCCATTCTAACCGAATACAGCTGAATAGCAGCGTTCGGGAAGCTACGCAATATCTTCTCGTCCCACATACCGCAGTGTCTCAAGACGAAACTCTTTGACCAGTGTGTGTTGCCAGTGATGACTTATAGAACCGACACGTGGTCGCTCACAATGGGCCTTATCAGAAGGCTGAAAGTCACCCAAAGGGCGATGGAGAGGGCTATGCTTGGAGTTTCCTTACGCGATCGAATCAGAAATGAAGAGATCCGTAGGAAAACCAAGGTAACCGACATAGCCCGAAGAATTGCTAAACTGAAGTGGCAGTGGGCAGGGTACATTGCTCGCAGAACAGATGGCCGATGGGGCCGAAAGGTTCTGGAGTGGCGGCTGCGTACCGGAAGACGTAGAGTTGGAAGGCCTCCTCCAGCCTCCAGCAGACCGATGACCTTGTGAAGGCCGCAGGAATCCGCTGGATGCGGCAAGCAGAAAACCGGTCGAAGTGGTGGAGCTTGGGGGAGACCTATGTCCAGCAGTGGACGTCTTTCGGCTAAAATGTTGATGATTGATGATGATGATCAGTATTTTACATGGAGCCTATCCTCTGCCTAGCCTATGTGGCCTATCTGACATCAACAACCCAGTTACTGGGTAGTACGATACCCCTTGGTAATACTGGTTGTCAGACTTTCGGGCTTCTGACGACCTATAACGACTGTCAAAGACTCAAAAATGATAGCTGGGACCAACGGTTTAGCGTGCTTCCGAGGCACGGTGAGGTAAAAATGGTCACCCATCCACAACCAACCGCGGCAAGGGTAGCTTACCCTATTCTCGATCCGTGCGGCTGAATTGCATCATGAATATTGGCATCATCATCATCATCATCAGCCTATAATGTACTCACTGCTGGGACACAGGCCTCCTCTCGGTGAGAGGGAGTGGGCCATAATCCACCACGCGGGCCCAGTGCGGGTTGGTAGATGTCACATGTCTTCGAATTTTTGATTCTAAGACATGCCGGTTTCCTCATGATGTTTTCCTTCACCGTTTTGAGAGCAGTGGTAATGAAATAATTTACACAAAGTAATGCGCCTGCTTGGGTTCGAACTCAAGACCTACGTTTCGTAAGTTGTGGCGGCTACCACTGGGCCACCACTGCTCATGCTCATGTATATTTCTATCAGATATAAAATACACGCAGACGAAGTAGCAGCCAAAAGCTAGTTAAAATTATAACCTCACTAACATAAACTCTCCTTCACTCTAATTTAATAAACAGCTGGTCGTTAACGAAGGGTTATTCTTGTTAAACTGTTATTAAACCCAGTTTGTACTAACCTTTTACGGTTATTAGTTCGTCTAGTTTGGATTAAGTTCATTCTCAATTTTAATTCAATTAAATGTGTTAGGTTTTTAAGAATTTCAGTATTTAATTTGATATAAAAGTTGTTTTTGTGGTAATATTTGAACACATACTTGACCGGAAGCAATAGAAAATAACGTTTAAAATATTATGGGTGTTAGGTTTTTAAGATTTTCAGTATTTAATTTGATTTAAAAGTTGTTTTTCTGGTAATATTTGAACACTTTCTTGACCGGAAGTAATAGGAAATAACATTTAAAATATTATGGGTGTAAGGGTTTTAAGAATGGCGGTATTTAATTTGATTTAAAAGTTGTTTTTCGGGCGACATTTGAACACGTGCTTGACCGGATGTAATGTTAAAGAAAGAAACGTTTAAAATATTATGGATGGGGAGATGTTCGGGGGGATTGGGGACTGGCATTCTGATTTCAGCTCTTGTCGAGTTTGGGGATAACCCTTGAGTGCTTCTTAAGTGTGCTTAACGAATTTATTGTACTGTGGATAGTGAATAAATATTGATTATTAAGAAATAAACGAGTTAATAATTTTTAAAGTGAGTATTATTGTTCCTGTTGTGAAGTTCCCGCAATGTGCAGTGTAAGTTTATTTGCCTACTTTTACTTGATTCGATCTAGGTCTTTAATATTAAAGTTAATCCAACAATTCAGAAGTGACACATACCCACGTGCTTGTCTGGTTTGAATTTAATTTTTCATATTCATATTCATATAATAGTTAAGTTAAAATATAATAGTAAGGTAAAATATAATAGTTATCTCTGCTAATACAATCCTACATAGCCCTTATGTACCTTGGGTAGGGTGGAAATATTCTAATATAGCTTTGATACATTGTTTTCTCGAGTTCGTGTTTTTATTTTTGAATAAATACATAGGTGCCCTTGTGTGTGAGTTGCAGAAAAGTGCCGCGTGATGGTAGCTCATTGCAGTGTCGACTATCAACGCCTGAATGACGCCGATCGAGCCTGAACAGAGCCTCGCCCCATAGTCGCGCTCGGCAGGAGACCTGCGATGATCGCAGCTGAAGCTGGATGCGGAGTGCAAGCTGGAACGAGAGCTCGTTCGCATGCGTGTGCCCGAGGAAGAAGTGCACAAGCGGCGTAGCCTGTCGCAACGTGCCGGTCCCGGAAGGCTGAGCACGAGTGGTGATCACCGGCCGTGTGCAGCGATCGTCAGGCCGGCAGTCCAACGGTGTATAGCAGGCATCATGATGAAAACAAGATTGGCAGCCATGGCCAACATGTGTCCGGAGGAAGCCAAAGGTGGTAAGAAGGATCTTCAAAATGTCGTTTAAATGATTTGTTCACGTTCACTCAACGCGATTTGGGCACACTTTTCTCTGCGTTAGGTGATGTATATATCGCAAGATGATCGTCTGAATAGCTCAAATGTTAATTTGCATCTGTATGCTATTATTTTACACATCAGCTCTTTTAAAACTCTACAACCCCATTTTTTTCGACTTATTTATAGTAATATAGCAATGTGTTGCAATCATTCGAATCTATGACAATGTGAATGCAACCAAGCAATACTCAGAACGTTTTATTTATCTTAAAACCAAATCGCTTTTCTGTTTTGTTTGTGGAAAGAAATGAAAATAAATAAAGTATTATGCCATACAATTTCACAGCCGTAATGACAATTCGAGACTTATTGAAGTTAGCTTATAGGTCTAACTTTCATATGCGGAATTAATATTATTGCCTATGATTCTTGCATTTTAGTAAATATTTTTATAGGCCACAAGATTTCTTAGTAAGTAGCGAATCACAAATAACATTAGTTTAATAGTTAAAATTTATTCGCCTTTAATAGCAATTCACTTATTATCACTAAGCATTTACTCTGCTTTTAGCCGAGAAATAGAAATGATGTTTTCATTTTACGGCTTCTAGAATCACCATTGCAGATAGTTCAGGGGTCCTTAGCGCAAAATTTTAATCATTGTTATTAGAACAAAATACTGCCATCCACACTCCAGAATAATGTACAGTAATTTAGGTCTAGAAATGATCTGTAGGTTCGGACAGGCTTCTATTTTTTCCTCGTGTAATTCAGTACCTAGTTACCACTAGGATCAATATTCCCTGTGATTTACGGTAAATAAAATTCAAAGATTTAATGGAATGAAATATTAACCAAGTATAAACAAGTTCTCGAATTTCATAATCAGTAGAAACGTGAATATTTACAACAGAACCCACGCTTATAATATTTGATCACTCTTCGTCCTGCCGGGGTCGCGTGTTCTGCCGAGGTCGCGTGTTCTGCCGGGGTCGCGTGATTGTTCGAAAGAGATACCGTGACCCTGGCACATGGGCAACTGATGGAACACGGGTGGGTTTTAGTCGGTAAAAGTCTGACACGCCCTCCCGCTCCGCCCAGAGCGGGAGAAGTCATTTGATGATTTCCCATCCTGAAAAAAATCACTCTTCGTCTGTTAAGTGTTTAAATAATGTATACATATTATTTACTTATTGAACTAGATATGTTAATAGAGCTAAAAAGCGTGGAATGGAAAAAAAAGTGAACAATTAATTGTATTGTCTGCGAGAAGGAAGGGTTCGCAGGCAATGCAGTGCAATGAATGATGTGAAAAGGAAGGGTTCACAATCACTGCTTTACCTTGAATGTGCTATTAGTGAGAATGAAGGGTTCACGATAGCACATGATAGGAGATACGAGTATTGTCTGCGAGAAGGCAGGGTTCGCAGACAATGCTTACAATTTTTAAGATAAGATTTCTTTATTTGTGTAAACGTTGTATACATTTAAGAGCATACAAGATTTTTATTTATTTATTTACCCACACATATAACAGATGTTACATGGTTTAAATTCAGTCATGTTTAGCCATAAGTATCGGCGTACAAATATTTCCATAACATTAAAAGAGCTAACAACAACAAAAATCAAAAGGAATTACATAAAATGGACATGATAAAGTTTATAAATTAGACATTATTTTAATGTTTTAATGTCAAAATACTACATTCAAACATATTCATTATTAGTGTCAGGAGATTGATAAAATTATTCAGTCAATAAAAACTAAAAAAAAAACTGAAACACTGTAATACACTTTTTTTCCAAAAGAAACATTTTCAATGGATGTTTGAATGCTTTACTATTTAGCTCTTCATGTTCATTTATTTAATTTTTGTCACAGGTACACTCACAGATACAGAACGGACACGGATACGCTTCTTATAATTAGCATTTTAGTATCACTGAAACATACCCATGGGGTATACAATATTTGTCTGTTAGTCAATGTTATATAATTGGCTATGTTAAAAATAATTAACAATAATACAGATACTCTCTTAATTGTTGCTGGTTATTATCCATTGCTTTGGCTGTTTTAGGCAACTTCATTTTACATTCATTATTATATTTAAAGTGTCAAATTTTAGTCGACCTCATATTACAGTTATTCATATAGATAATTATTACAGTCATGCAATTTACATTAGATAATTAAAAATATATATAAGTTTAACATGTCAAGTTTTAGTCAATCTCATACTATATTAATTATCTACATAGTGTAAAACAAAGTCACTTTCCTCTGTCTGTCCCTATGTATGCTTAGATCTTTAAAACTACGCAAGGGATTTTGATGCGGTTTTCTTAATAGATAGTGATTCAAGAGGAAGGTTCATATGTATAATTTGCGGGCGAAGCCGCTGGCAAAAGCTAGTTAGATATAATTATTACGGTCATCTAATTTACAATAAATGAGTCAAAACAATTTTATTCAGTAATTCGGTCATTCAGAAATTCGTTAATTAAATAATACGTTTTATATATGAGAAATTCTTTTAGCTTTAATTTCAATATATTTGTTGATGATAAATTCTTAACACAGTTTTGGAGTTTTTTTTATAGATTTTAATTCCAATACCAAATGCACTCGATTTAGATGTAATTGTTCTACATTTAATACCTTTAAGTTCAGTTTATTTTTATCTCTCATTTCTCAACATTTCATAGTTACTTATATCGCGTTTTATCATCATTCCAACGGTTTTCACAACTGCAGCTAGAGTGCAATGCAAATGCAGAATTACACTTTTTGTGCAGAAGTTCTCGATTTGTGATTTCCAGTCAAGTCTTTTGTCAATTATTAGTCCAAGTAATTTAGTAGTATTTACAATTTCAACAATTTTACTATTTATAATTACGTCCATATTTTCTGTAGCCTGTTGTTGGCTAAAAGTATGATTTTAGTTTTATTTAAAAAAAAATCTTTAAATTTTTATTATTTAACCATTCTATTGTTGATGTCAAGGTATTGTGAATGTCAAGTTTATATTGGATCATGTTATTGCTATTACTAGAAATTGTCACCGTGCTAGCATCTGCAAATAGTCATAGGGTGTAAAACTGATTTTGGCAAGTCATTAATGCAAAAAGTGGAGGTTCCAGTACAATACCTTGTGGCACACCAAAAGTAGTCTGACTGAGTAGTATTTATATTAATTCTAGTGATTTCTGTCTTTTGCGTTCTATTGTCTTCATAGGATTTAATTAGATTAAGAACATTACCTCTTTTATCATATGTGTCAAGTTTTTTTTAATTAAAATGACATGGTTTACGTAGTCAAATGCTTGAGTAATATCACAGAAGATAGCACATACAGGTGGTTGGTCCATTTCTATCAATACAGTGTATAAAAAGTCGTAGATCGCCATATTTATAGTCTTATTTGCGCGAAATCTATTTTGCTCATTACATACATCTTTTCTTTTTCAATGTAACTATTTAGTTCATTTGAATGAATTTTTCAAATATTTTCGAAAAGATAGAAGATAGAAGAGAACCAGAGAAATAGGTCTATAGAATCCTGTTTGTTTGTGATGTTGGATTATTTGTTTGTGATGTTGGAAAATGATTATTTAATGATATGTGATTCGTAAGAAAGAAGGGTTTACGATCACTGATTGACCTAGAATGTGCTATTTGTGAGAAGGATGGGTTCACAGTAGCACATGATAGGAGAAACGTGTATTGTCTGCGAGAAGGAAGGGTTCGCAGGCAATGCAGTGCAATGAATGATGATGTGATTCGTGAGACTGAAGGGTTCACGATCACTGCTTGACCTTGAATGTGCTATTAGTGAGAATGAAGGGTTCACGATAGCACATGATAGGAGAGACGTGTAATGTCTGCGAGAAGGAAGGGTTCGCAGACAATGCATTTAATGTTAAATATTGGATAGTGAAAAGGCTCACAAAATAAGATTTTCTTCAAATTAATGTTATTTTTGATTTTTTTTGTTCTTTCTGATTTTATTGCGATTTGTTTAATTGTATTGAGATATTGTAATTTTATTAAGATTATATAAAATGAAGGAGTGGAGTCAGAGTGTCGTACTAGCCGAATGTTAGGTTACAATTTACAGCCATGACGGGTCATTGTGACTGTGTGCATGAGGACATGCACGGGGTCAGGATGGCCGAATGTTAGGTTTTTAAGAATTTCAGTATTTAATTTGATATAAAAGTTGTTTTTGTGGTAATATTTGAACACATACTTGACCGGAAGCAATAGAAAATAACGTTTAAAATATTATGGGTGTTAGGTTTTTAAGATTTTCAGTATTTAATTTGATTTAAAAATTGTTTTTCTGGTAATATTTGAACACTTTCTTGACCGGAAGTAATAGGAAATAACATTTAAAATATTATGGGTGTAAGGGTTTTAAGAATGGCGGTATTTAATTTGATTTAAAAGTTGTTTTTCGGGCGACATTTGAACACGTGCTTGACCGGATGTAATGTTAAAGAAAGAAACGTTTAAAATATTATGGATGGGGAGATGTTCGGGGGGATTGGGGACTGGCATTCTGATTTCAGCTCTTGTCGAGTTTGGGAATAACCCTTGAGTGCTTCTTAAGTGTGCTTAACGAATTTATTGTACTGTGGATAGTGAATAAATATTGATTATTAAGAAATAAACGAGTTAATAATTTTTAAAGTGAGTATTATTGTTCCTGTTGTGAAGTTCCCGCAATGTGCAGTGTAAGTTTATTTGCCTACTTTTACTTGATTCGATCTAGGTCTTTAATATTAAAGTTAATCCAACAAATGTCATAGACTGACTCTCACTTGAACTAAATAGGTGAGAGTCAAAATGGCGGGTGTACCATAGCGAATCAAATTATACCAATTACCAAAAAAATGTACCTAAAAAGTACTATTTTGTACCTAGCTCTAAAAAATCTGTACCTCCTTCAGAACGAAATTATTTCGAAATTAAGGTACACCCGCCATATTGACATCAAGATGGCGGGTGTTCTATAATATTTTATTATTTATCCATTACTCATAAAATATAATTACACCAAAAAATTGTACCTATAAAGTACCTCAAATAAAAAGAAAAACACACTTGATCAGTGGGATAGTTCTTGAGAAATAAAACATGGCGGGTGTTCCATAGCGAATTAAACTATACCAATTACCAAACAAATGTACCTAAGAAGTACTATTTCGTACCTAGCTCCAAAAAATGTATCCGTCAGAATCGCGGGTGTATGACTTCCAAAAAAAATCTAAAATATACTATATAAATGTACGTAAAATGTACGTTTTTGTACTAAAACAACTATAAATGTACGTATCTGTATGCGTAGCAAACATAATTTTAAAGTACGCCGCCATCCTGATGTCAGGTTGACGGGTGCATTTTAATTCAATTAACTTTTTTCAAATTTGACATTAGTAATTAAATGTACGTCAATTGTACATATAGGAACACTATTTAAAAACTTCTTAAATGTTATACAAGCTCTGATATTGTAAAACGCACGTGTGCTGCCACCCTGACGCCAGAATGGCGGGTTGATTCTAAACCGATCAAACTATTTTGATCATCCAAATAACAAATAAATGTACGTCTTATGTTCTTGTCAGATAATAAAACAGAACTCGATTAAATAATTCATAGCATGATTTAATCAATTTTATAACATTTGAGAATAAAGAATACAATGAGCAATCACCATTTCTGGACTTCTATTTATTCCTGGCTTCTGATCATCATAGCACATCCATATACCATCACCCCTATATCATCATCATCATCATTTTAGCCGATAGACTTGCACTGCTGGACATAGTCCTCCCCAAGCTCGGCCACTTCGACCGGTTTTGTGCTTCCCGCATCCAGCGGATTCCTGCGGCCTTCACAAGGGTATCGGTCTACCTTGTGGGAGGCCTTCCGACTCTACGTCTTCCGGTACGCGGTCGCCACTCTGGAACCTATCGGCCCCATCGGCCATCTCTTCTGCGAGCAATGTGCCCTACCCACTGCCACTTCAGTTTAGCAATTCTTCGGGCTATGTCGGTTACCTTGGTTCTCCTACGGATCTCTTCATTTCTGATTCGATCGCGTTAGGAAACTCCAAGCATAGCCCTTTCCATCGCCCTTTTGGGTGACTTTCAGCCTACTGATAAGGCCCATTGTGAGCGACCACTTTTCAGTTTCATAGGTTATCCTGTCAGGGGGTAATATAAAAAAATACGGCTGTTAATGTATGAATGAGGATTTCTGATGATATAGTTCAGTCAGTAGCGTTCAAGTAGAAGGTTACATATTTCCAGCCGTACTGTTACAAGCTATTTGATGATAATGGAACTGGAACGTGGTCTCCCACAATGGGCCTTATCAGAAGGCTGAAAGTCACCCAAAGGGTGATATGTTATACACCCGTGATTCTGAAAGATACCACTTTTTGAACGTCAAAACTACATAAGACAGTCCCCCAAATGTCCGTCTTTCACCACTTCCTTGTGCTTTCGCTGGGAAGAAGAAGTGACGCACCAAACTCCCCAGTAGCACAGCTGCCTGTTAAGTTTCAAGAACTCGATTCTATACAATAGTAGGTAACCATATCTCGACAAGCTCATGCCAATATACCAACAAAACATTGAAAACCGAACTCAAGTCGAAATAAATATTAAAAACAAAGAAAAATAAAACACCAAAATATTGACCTTATTTTACTTATTTGGGACAAAAAAAAAACGGATGACCTATGGAACTGAAACGTGGTTGCTCACAATGGGCCCTATCAGAAGGCTGAAAATCACCCAAAGAAAGATGGAAAGGGCTATGCTTGGAGTTTCCTAACGCGATCGAATCAGAAATGAAGAGATCCGTAGGAGAACCAAGGTAACCGACATAGCCCGAAGAATTGCTAAACTGAAGTGGCAGTCAATCAATCAACTCAGCCTATAGCAGTCCACTGCTGGTATGTCCAGCAGTGGGCTGCTGGCCTCTCCCATGCTGCGCCACAACGTCCTGTCTCCGCCTTCCGCATCCAGTCTGTCCTAGCCACCTTTTTGAGGTCGTCGGTCCATCTAGCCGGGGGCGTCCCACCCTACGCTTGCCGATACGCGGTCTCCACTTCAGGACTCGTCTGCTCCATCGGCCATCGGTCCATCGACAGACATGGGCAGCCCACTGCCACTTTAGCCTGCTTACTCTGCAAGCTATGTCGGTAACTCCAGTTCTTTTTCGGATAACTTCATTCCTGATTTTATCCTTCAAAGAAACTCCGAGCATAGCCTTAAATTTGTGGACTAGCCCCACTGTCAGTGTCCACGTTTCGGCACCGTATGTCGTAATGGGTAGGATGCACTGTTTGAAAACCTTGGTCTTCAAACATTGCGGTATCGGTGACGAGAAGATTTGACGAAATTTTCCAAACGCTTCCCAACCCAACTGGATCCTCCTGTCGGCTTCTTGCAGGGGCAGGGCATATCGTTCGCAGAACAGATGGCCGATGGGGCCGATAGGTTCCGGAGTGGCGACCGCGCACCGGAGGACGTAGAGTCGGAAGGCCTCCCACAAGGTGGACCGATGACCTTGTGAAGGCCGCAGGAATCCGCTGCAGGCGGGAAGCACAAAACCGGTCGAAGTGGCGGAGCTTGAGGAGGATTATGTTCAGCAGTGCAAGTCTATTGGCTAAAACGATGATGATGATGATATAGGGGTGATGGTATATGGATGTGCTATGATGATCAGAAGCCAGGAATAAATAGAAGTCCAGAAATGGTGATTGCTCATTGTATTCTTTATTCTCAAATGTTATAAAATTGATTAAATCATGCTATGAATTATTTAATCGAGTTCTGTTTTATTATCTGACAAGAACATAAGACGTACATTTATTTGTTATTTGGATGATCAAAATAGTTTGATCGGTTTAGAATCAACCCGCCATTCTGGCGTCAGGGTGGCAGCACACGTGCGTTTTACAATATCAGAGCTTGTATAACATTTAAGAAGTTTTTAAATAGTGTTCCTATATGTACAATTGACGTACATTTAATTACTAATGTCAAATTTGAAAAAAGTTAATTGAATTAAAATGCACCCGTCAACCTGACATCAGGATGGCGGCGTACTTTAAAATTATGTTTGCTACGCATACAGACACGTACATTTATAGTTGTTTTAGTACAAAAACGTACATTTTACGTACATTTATATAGTTTATTTTAGATTTTTTTGGAAGTCATACACCCGCGATTCTGACGGATACCCAAAAAATCTGTACCACCATCAGAACAAAATAATTTCGGAATCAAGGTACACCGGCCATATTGATATCAAGATGGCGGGTGTTCTATAATATTTTATCGTTTAACTATTACTCATAAAATAGAATTGCACCAAAAAATTGTACCCAAAAAGTACCACAAGTAAAAAGAAACACACACTTGATCAGTGGGATACTTCCTGAGAAATAAAACAACCGTGTCTCGTTTACTTATGTTTATTATTATTGTCTATACATCTATACATACAAATAAATACAATTGGAGTGTCTGTTTGTAATATTAAGATAACCACTTTTTACTAAGTGTATATGGATGTGTACACGGTACATATACCAAAACAACATATTTTTCCATTTTTGTCTGTCTGTCTGTTTGTTCCGGCTAATCTATGAAATGGCTGGACCGATTTTGACGGGAATTTTATTGGCAGGTAGCTGATGTATTAAGGAGCAACTTAGGCTACTTTAATTTTTGAAAAATATATTTTATTATAGAAAAAAACCTGCGTTAATTTCCGACATCCATGCGGGCGAAGCCGCGGGCTAAGCAGAAAAAGCTCGTGATTAATAATATTGATCTAGGTAGATACAGGGTGTAAAAAGACACATCACATAGCCGTCAACTACGCACACTGTACATCTAACAAAGTAGCTTGGCGCAACAATTATTGCTGGGAAACGACTTTTTCTTTAGGTATGAAAAAAAAAAACGCATAGACGATTTGTTATTTCGCGCAATGTACTGCGAACCCAGTTAAACCTCGCTCTTTCTTTTTGGGTGGGAAATCATCAAATGACGTCTCCCGCTCTTGGGTGGAGCGGAAGGGCGTGTCAGACTTTTACTGACTAAAACCCACCCGTGTTCCTTCAGTTGCCCATATGCCAGGGCCACGATAACTCTCTCGAACGAATCTCGCGACCCTGGCAGGCACCGATCCTAGCAGACCCCTTCAGTATTGCTGACATCTTTTTGAGGCGCGCGTGGAACACCACGTGCGCCTCTCCGAAAGCGCCTCAGTCCTCCAATCCCTAGCCAAACGATACATAAACTCGAGCCTTACACTAGAATGTCACAACGCATTAGAACGGGTAACAGTTTCTTATCGCAACAAAGTGACACTGCAATGGATAAAAGGACACAGTGGATCACTAGGCAATGACGCTGCTGACAAACTGGCCAAAAAGGCATACAGCGCGTCAGTCAGCGGCCCCGAGCCCATCGTGCCCACCCCCTTCAACCAGCTACGCAGGTGACTGCAGGAATTTACCCACAAGCGGAGAGCTGGTGGACCTCGGCACCAGGCTGCAGGCAGTCCAGGGAAGCTATGCCATCCTCGGATGGCAAGCTAACCAGACGTCTGCTACGCCTGGACAGGGATGATCTGCGTCTGATGACGGGCACCATCACAGGATACTGCCCCCTAAACAAACACTTTTACACAATAGGCATAACGGACAGCCCCCTGTGCAGGGCCTGCATGGAGGCTGAAGAAACCGTTGCACATGTGCTCTTCGAATGTACAGGCGTCACCCAGATTAGGACAGATACCCTCAGGACACCCAAATCTTACACAGACGTTCTCAGCAGACTAGGAGACATAACCAGCTTCTGGAGAGAGGTGGGCTGGTTGGAGTAAACACCGACGGCGGCCATGGCCCACGCACAATGGTCCACTCAAAGGACTAAGTGCGGAAACCAAACTTCCATAACATAGAACATAGAAGTAAACGAGACACGGTTGTTTTATTTCTCAGGAAGTATCCCACTGATCAAGTGTGTGTTTCTGTTTACCCTGTGGTACTTTTTGGGTACAATTCTTTGGTGCAATTCTATTTTATGAGTAATAGTTAAACGATAAAATATTATAGAACACCCGCCATCTTGATATCAATATGGCGGGTGTACCTTGATTCCGAAATTATTTTGTTCTGATGGTGGTACAGATTTTTTGGAGCTAGGTACGAAATAGTACTTCTTGGGTACATTTGTTTGGTAATTGGTATAGTTTGATTCGCTATGGAACACCTGCCATGTTTTATTTCTCAAGAACTATCCCACTGATCAAGTGTGTGTTTCTTTTTACTTGAGGTACTTTTTAGGTACAAGTTTTTGGCGTAATTATATTTTATGAGTAATGGATAAATAATAAAATATTATAGAACACCCGCCATCTTGATGTCAATGTGGCGGGTGTACCTTAATTTCGAAATAATTTCGTTCTGAAGGAGGTACAGATTTTTTAGAGCTAGGTACAAAATAGTACTTTTTAGGTACATTTTTTTGGTAATTGGTATAATTTGATTCGCTATGGTACACCCGCCATTTTGACTCTCACCTAAATAGGGATAAAAAGTAAAACAGTAAAAAGTAAAAAAGTTTATTGACAGTATAAAAAAATAGCAACCGACTTCAAAAAACACTACAAAGTCAAAAATAACTTTAATTTCGAAAGTCGGTGTCTGAGGATCTGTATTTAAGGTTTTCTTGCCACCGAATTCCGAAATTAAAGTTATTTTTGACTTTGTAGTGTTTTTTTTAAGGAAGAAGGTTGCTACTTTTTTGGAAAAAGTTTTTATTTTTAGCTTTTAAGTGTTGGTAGATACGTCGCACTAATCTAATCGCGTTATTCGTTCATTTTTCGCGCAAAACCTAATGAAAATTTAAGATTTATATGGTTTTCACATAGACCCCATTGTCCGAATGGAACCAAATTAAAATGGAACCATTCGGAAAGCGTATATGTACCGTGTGGTGCCGGACGTAAAGAATAACACCACCCCATTTCTTCCCGTGGGTGTCGTAAAAGGCAACTAAGGGACTTACTAGAGAATGGGCAGCAGCGTTCTCTATGCATTTTACCACCATACTGCGATCGCCAACCCGCCTGCCAAGCGTGGTGATTATGGCAAAGCCCCCCAAATTGGGGGAGGCCTAAGTCCAGCAGTGGACGTCTTACGTCTGAAACGACGATTCGGAAAGCACTAGCTTTCAAATAAAAAAAGAATCATCAAAATCGGTTCACCCAGTTAAAAGTTATGAGGTAACAAACATTAAAAAAAACCGGCCAAGTGCGAGTCGGACTCGCGCACCGAGGGTTCCGTACAAACCTGTAGGTATTCTCGGTTTATGCATAAGGTTTATGTTTATGAAAATAAATGTGTTTTTTTTTTAATTTTTCTATTTCAGCTGATTGAATGAACGGTAAATTGCGGTTTACGATTTATGACGTTTTAAAAAAAAAACTACTTACTCGATCTCGTTCAAACTAATTTTCGCTGGTAGTTTATATGATAATGTACATCATATATTTTTAGGGTTCCATTGCCAAATGGCAAAAAACGGAACCCTTATAGATTCGTCATGTCTGTCTGTCTGTCTGTCTGTCCGTCCGTATGTCACAGCCACTTTTCTCCAAAACTACAAGAGCTATGCTGTTGAAACTTGGTAAGTAGATGTATTCTGTGAACCGCATTAAGATTTTCATACAAAAATAGAAAAAAAAACAATAAATCATGGGGTTCCCCATACATAGAACTGAAACTCAAAAATGGTTTTTTTCATCTAACCCATACGTGTGGGATATCTATGAATAGGTCTTCAAAAATGGTAATGAGGTTTCTAATATCATTTTTTTCTAAACTGAATAGTTTGCGCGAGAGACACTTCCAAAGTGGTAAAATGTGTGTCCCCCCCCGTAACTTCTAAAATAAGAGAATGATAAAACTAAAAAAAATGTATGATGTACATTACCATGTAAACTACCACCGAAAATTAGTTTGAATGAAATCGAGTAAGTCGTTTTTTTCTAAAACGTAATAAATCGTAAACCGCAATTTACCTTTCATATAATCAACAGAAATGTAAAAATTAAAAAAAAAACATTTATTTTCATAAACATGAACCTTCTGCATAAACCGAGAATACCTACAGGTTTGTACGGAACCCTTTGTGCGCGAGTCCGACTCGCACTTGGCCGGTTTTTTTAGTTTTATCATTCTCTTATTTTAGAAGTTACGGGGGGGACACACACACATTTTACCACTTTGGAAGTGTCTCTCGCGCAAACTATTCAGTTTAGAAAAAAATTATATTAGAAACCTCAATACCATTTTTGAAGACCTATTCATAGATACCCCACACGTGTAGGTTTGATGAAAAAAAAATTTTGAGTTTCAGTTCTATGTATGGGGAACCCCACGATTTATTGTTTTTTTTTCTATTTTTGTATGAAAATCTTAATGCGGTTCACAGAATATATCTACTTACCAAGTTTCAACAGCATAGCTCTTGTAGTTTTGGAGAAAAGTGGCTGTGACATACGGACGGACAGACAGACAGACAGACAGACACACAGACAGACAGACATACAGACAGACATGACGAATCTATAAGGGTTCCGATTTTTGCCATTTGGCAACGGAACCCTAAAAAATACAGTTGAGTTGATAACCTTCTCCTTTTTTGAAGTCGGTTAATAAACTGGCCAAGTGCGAGTCGGACTCGCAGCCATACGTCAGACAGACAGACAAGACGAATCCATAAGGGTTCCGTTTTTTGCCATTTGGCAACGGAACCCTAAAAAGACAAACCTACATTATTACAATCTCAACAATCCTGTGATTTGTGTCGACTAATACAAGTATAATTACGTGTGTGATAGTAAATATCTGTGTACGTTATGCGGTTGTTTGAGCCTGATTCACACTGACCTCTGTACTAGGAGAACTGTATCACGGATACAATTACTAAATTTGCATTTGACTGCTAAGAAAAACAATGATCTACGAGTATGGCTATAAAAATAATATAAAAAAAACAAAGTGCGCTTCTGGCGTACGGTTTTTGGATGGGTTACCATCCATTAATATCGAGTTCACTCGTGCCTCAGAAAGTAATTGTTGAGCCGTTGTCCCGTCTGTCAAAAGTTAAGCCTCTAGTTTGACAACCAGTCTTAGTAAGGGTCTCCAAGTAAATTATTGGTACTCAGCTACTTCCGGTAAGACTGAAAGCGAACCCCAACATGGTTGGGAAAAGATTAGGCAGATGATGACTTGATCTAGATAGACATAATGCTATCGCGGATTTTTTTTAAACTTTTTAAGAGGAAGAATTTCATCATACATGATTGTTGCGTTAGTTTATCCGTTTACGCAGCGCACGCAACGAACCCTCCGAAAAGGAATTCTTTTCTCCATTTTTTGTAACTGGATTGATTCTGCGCACGTTTTGGTCATAGCGTGATGTTGATAGCCTTTAGCCTTTCTCATTAAATGGATAACTAAACACTAAAATAATTTTCATTTCGGACCAGTAGTTCCTGAGTTTACCGCGTTTAACCAAACAAACAAACTGTTCAGCTTTATAATATTAGTATAGAATATCTGGATGACCGAGCTTTGCTCGGTATTTTTTGATAAATTGTGTTTAAAATAATAAGTTTATGCTCAAGTTGATTATCGACAAAGTTGGTCATTGAAAACACGTACAAAACGACATTTTATAAAAATGAATCCTAGCTATATCGATTTATCGCCCCCGAAACCCCCTGTATACTAAATTACATGAAAATCGTTGGAGCCGTTTCCGAGATTCAGATTATACAGGGTGTCCAAGAACCTGGCGTCCAACTGGATTCCCACGATGCTCCAAGTTCTAACAGTACTCAGAAAAATATTTTAAAAAATCCACCCCATGTACTTACAGAATTATACTGATTTCAAAAAAAAAGGGGAAATGAGCACCCTGTGACATACTTTTGAATGCTGTGACTGCTAATGCTGATAATTTCGATATTTCTTGGAGGTTTTGTAATCTAGGGTATTGCTGTGTCTAAATAGAATGTAAAAATAAAGTACTTATTGTACCATTTTAAAATAAAATATTATTTTAACTAAAGGTGATATGGAAAACTATTGAATTTCGCAACTTTGACCGACTGTAGTGTAAAAAAAATGTACCAAAATAGTATGGCAAGTGACGTCAAATTTTGACGCGTTTATTCCTCTTTTTAAAAAGGTATAATACTTACACATTAATTTGAAAAAAAAAATTTTGATAATATTTTTACTCAACAACCCAATTTTTACGAAGTGCCTACCTACTAACGGTAACTGTCGGACCCTTTCTTATCTTAGAAACTGTTATGTTACTACTATTATTTACTTCGGTTCCAAGAGTGAGCAAGTAGGAAATACACACAGGTAGATGGGTTCCCAGTAGAATAAAAGCAAAGAATGTTAGTTTAAAGATATTTTATTACAATAAATGTTCAAAATGTTGACCACCTGCGGCAATACAAGCTCTCACTCTCCTTAAAAAGGACCGCTTTATGTTTCGCGAGTAACTTTTTTGACGTATCACCTGCACTGCTTGTGTTATCTTCTCACGAAGGTCAGCGATGTTATTAATGGGCTTCGCATAAACGAGCTCCTTCATAGTTCCCCAGAAAAAAAAATCCAGCGGATTTAAGTCAGGTGAGCGGGCTGGCCACGGGATTGTTCCTGATCGCCCAATCCACCTGTTCGGGTATTGCTCGTCCAAAAACTCTCTAACGGATACGCGAAAATGTGCTGGACAGCCGTCGTGTTGGAACCACATATCTGGTGGGGTCTCTTCTAGTAAGTTTGGCAAATCATTTTGAAGAAAATTTAAATATGATTCGCCAGTCAAATTCTCGGGCATCTCAAATGGACCAATAATATTCCCACAGAGAATACCGGTCCACATGTTCACTTTGAACCGGTACTGGGATCTATCTTCTCGCATCAAGTGCGGATTTTCCACATGCCACTCGTGCAAGTTGTGTAGGTTCATGTAGCCATCCTTCTTAAATGTTGATTCATCTGACCACAAAATTTTGTCGATAAAGTTTTCGTCTTCTCGATGTTTTTGCAGGATTGTTTCACAAAACGCGACTCGGCTCGGATAGTCTCGAGGTAAATGACTTTGCACTCGCTGTACGTGGTACGGATGATATTCTTCTTTTTGGAGAATACTGTGTGCTGTGCTCTTCGGTATCCCCGTATCAGCTTCTATTCCTCACACAGAGATGCTTGGATTTGCCGACACCGCCTCTAAAACTTCATCGCGTATGAAGTCATTTACGGGTCGTCCTTCACCAGCTACTTGATTGGGGAACCGCCCGTCACATAGTGATCTGTGCACATTAATGAAAACTCGATGGTCGGGATATCGCGTAGCCCTCGGATACCTTTCTCTGTAAAGTCTCGCTGCAGCTCGTCCATTACCTCTACATTCTCCATAAATGTAGTGCATATTTGCGTATTCTTGCGGAGTGTAGGTCGCCATGGTAGCACACACAAAACACAAACTGTCCAAACACAGGCAAAGGTCGTCGTAAAGAGTTCGTTTCAAAGTCCAGAGCACAAAGAGTAATCGAGTCCAATAAACAAAGCTTTAAATCGTAGTACGTGATCAATGGTAACAATAAGAGAGAGGTGCGTAGTAACGGCAGGAGGCAGTGACGCGTACTGACCGTACTGTTATCCTAAATAGCACGATCCCAGATAGCGTCACTATCTATCTCACTCGCACCTCTAACCTTTTTCTCCCTCACTCTTACCTGAATAATGGGGTACCATAAAGAAGAACCAGCAAATCGCAAAGATAGTTTCTGTCTTGCTCCCTCCTGTTGTAATAACGAATCACTATGGTGAGATGCATGCACATACCGTCCCTTACGGTCTAACCTGTTTTTTGAGAGGCCTGTTGTTATTTTTATGAGCATACAATAGTAATTCTTTAGAGGTTAGATTCAATTCGTCGTAAATTTTTCTTTCTAAGAATTCTGTAAGACATCGTAAAAATTGGGTTGTTGAGTAAAAATATAATCAAAAATTTTTTTTTTCAAATTAATGTGTAAGTATTATACCTTTTTAAAAAGAGGAATAAACGCGTCAAAATTTGACGTCACTTGCCATACTATTTTGGTACATTTTTTTTACACTACAGTCGGTCAAAGTTGCGAAATTCAATAGTTTTCCATATCACCTTTAGTTAAAATAATATTTTATTTTAAAATGGTACAATAAGTACTTTATTTTTACATTCTATTTAGACACAGCAATACCCTAGATTACAAAACCTCCAAGAAATATCGAAATTATCAGCATTAGCAGTCACAGCATTCAAAAGTATGTCACAGGGTGCTCATTTCCCCTTTTTTTTTGAAATCAGTATAATTCTGTAAGTACATGGGGTGGATTTTTTAAAATATTTTTCTGAGTACTGTTAGAACTTGGGGCATCGTGGGAATCCAGTTGGACGCCAGGTTCTTGGACACCCTGTATATATATATATACAAGAATTGCTCGTTTAAAGGTATAAGATACACTACACTCGTGTTCCCTACAACTACGCGATGCTTTAATGTACTGCTTAGTAAGTCTACGTTAGCACGGTCGTAATATCGTGGCAGGTTTTATACCGCACTGGACTGTCAACTTTCGATGTTGAACCAAAGATTGATAATCCAACAGAGTGCATCCCACCCCGTTGAAAACATACAACATTCGGCGCTGAGCTGTGGGTTGAAGTTCCAGCGCGTGATCCTTGTACGTCCATGCGAACACCAAATAAAGAAAATAATAATAAATAAATATCTTAGGACAACCAACACACCGTTACCTGATCCCAAACTAGGCAGAGCCTGTACTATGGTAACCAGAGAACTAAAAGATACACATATATATTTCTAAATACATATGTTACGGGCAATTTGATAAGTCCGGGCACTATTAATAATGGCCAGTCTGTATTCATAATGCCCGACTCAATTGGATAATGTGATTAAAACAGCGTAATTAATCACTTTTCCCGGCCATTATGAATAATGCCCACCCTATCTTGGGCAAAGTAATAAAATAGGTGAACTGTAGTATTATATGAATTTCTTGGTTGTCTATTGTTTACCCGAAGATCATATACCATAATCATCATATTCCCGAATTTCATTTGCCCGAATGTTTTGTTTGCCCTAAAAGACATATGACATACTTTTAATTGCCCGAAACTTAGATACCATAAGATACGAGTGCCATACGTATTGTTTTTCATATTTTTAATTGCCATAATAATGATTAGACATAATATTTAAACGCCATAATAATCATTACACATGATATTTAAGCGCCATAATAAATGGCAGCATGGTCGAGGCTTGGGCGATGGAGCCCCGCTACGCGGGGCTCCTACTTCTGGGTGGTTTATAAAAAAATAACCACGAAGGGGATGGCGGGGTCTATTTGCTCGCTTCGCTCGCTCAAACGACCCCGCAATCCCCTTCTAACCTAACCTATCCGAGTCGGGGTGCCTTAAAGTCCCGATTGCATCCAGCGGCTGCGGTCCAATTTTTCATATTGCCCGGCTACAAGAAGGGAATTATTCATACTGCCCGGTCCAAGTGATAAATTCAAGCCATCTCAAACACTGACTTATTACATGGACCACTGGCCGTCGGGTATTATTAATAATGGCCGGTCAAATTGAGAACCTAATCACTTTGCCCGACGCTCTTGGGCATTATTAATAATGGCCGGTCTTTATTAATAATGCCCAGTAAATCACGCTGCCCGTAACACATACGTATTATAGATAAATTACACCCATACAATCATTTGTTCTGTGTCTACAGAACAAATGATTGTGCCTATCACACAAAGATTTGTCCTGGGTGGGAATCGAACCCCGTCCTCAGTCTCAGAAATTGTAGGATTTTCGACTCTCGGCGATATACCGAGCGTTAACAATCGGACCATGCGTGTTATGTTACTTTGCAGGTGTGTATGCCATTGTTGTCCACTGCCACTTAAGTTTGGCAATTCTTTGGACTATGTCGGTTACTTTGGTTCTCCTACGGATCTCTTCATTCCTGATTCGATTGCATAAGGAAGCTTCGCTGCGCTCTCCATTGCCCTTTGGGTGACTTTCAGCCTTCTTATGAGGTCCATTGTGATCTCTACCACGTCTCAGTGCCATAGGTCATTACTGGCAATACGCACTCGTCAAAGAATTTTGTCTTGAGACACTGCGGAATGTGGGTAAAAGATAAATGATTTTATTTCTGTAAGTAGGTTTGGGACAAACACTTTTATAAGTCAATAATATTTTTTTTTTTTTGAGCTAGAATATATACATCATGATATATTTTTGGGACGAGAAGATATTGTGTAGCTTCCGGAACGCTGGCAGCCGAATCTGCTGGATGCGTGAAGTACAGAACCGGTTGAAGTGGCTGTGCTTGGGGGAGGCCTAAGTCCAACAGTGGACGTCTTTCGGCTGAAAAATTATGATACAATTCTCGGTTGGTTTTTTTTTTGCTGGGTCGCCGTCGCTTGCTATGAATTATTTTGCTGCTATTACAAATTTTTCGTTCCCAATGTTATATTAAGACTAGTTTCTGCCCGCGACTTCGTCCACGTAAAATTTCTTGTTCCCGCGACCCTTCCCGTCGCGTTGAATCGCCTACCCGTGCGATTTTCCCCGTTTTTGCAACATTATTCATTACTGCTCTGCTCCTCTTGGTTGTAGCATGATGTTATAGCCTATAGCTTTCTTCGATAAATAGGCTACCCAACACAAAAAGAATTTTTCAATTCGGTCCAGTACTTCTTGAGATTAGCGCGCTATATCAAACAAACAAACTCTTCAGCTTAAAATATTAGTATACAATAACTGTGGCAGGCGTCAGGGAACACAACACGGGAATCAACCCATGACCTAACGCTCACCAGTAGAGGTCGCGCCACTAGGCCAACGTCTGTTGAGACAGGATGTCTTGTTGTACTTATGCCAATAAGCGCATGTTCTTTCTTTTTTTCATCTTTGACGCATGTTAGCTGTACCTACCAATTACCTTGTACGATACCCATGAGTAGAAATGGTCTCATGTTTATTTTAGAATAGTCATAGTTCAGTTGCCCGCACGTCGATGGTAATACTTTGACCTTGAGCTGGCCTACCGTAGTACAGAGTTTACATCTAAATAACAAAAACAAAATAACTATTTTATTTCATATACACCTATATGGGCACTTATGAAACGTCAATTTTTCTATCGAGAAGAGCCGGCAAACTCCATGGTTACTCTTTTAAAAATAATTGACTTTTCAATGTTTTAAAATTACAGTATTAATAGGTTGGGTTCCGTTTGGTGCGGATGTGAATAACTGCACCATCCCTTTTCTTCCTGGTGTGTCGTATTACTGCCGAATTACTAAAGAAGGGGCAGCAGCGCACTTTATGCATTTTACTACCATACTGCGTTCGCCAACCCGCCTGCCAAGCGTGGCGATTATGGCAAACCCTCCAGATTTGGGGGCCTAAGGCCAGCAGTGGATGTCTTTCGGCTGAAGTGATGATGATGAATATATGGAAGGAGTGTAGGCGTATATATGTCAACGTGATATTGTAAATACTGTTAGATTATCTTCTATCTGCCAGTCAATATTAACTTTTGGCATTACAGTCTGGGGCGGTGCTGCGAGGTCAAGCATGATACAGCTGGAGAGGGCGCAGAGAGCTGTCCTCAAGGTCATGACCTTTAAACACTTTCTGTATAGTACGGCTCGATTGTACAAGGACTGTCATGTCTTGACTGTGAGGCAGCTCTTTGTGCTAAACTGTACGTTGCGCAGACATCCTTCTCTGCGACTGGATCTTAATCGCTTGACAAGACGTAGAACTACGGATGTGTGCCCCATAGAGAGACACAGAACGAAACTTGCTAGTCGCAGCTTCAAAATTCTTGGTAGTCGTATTTATAACTTCGTCAATAAAAAATGTAACATCTACACGTTCAATAAATTTGAGTGTAAAGGTTAAGTCCGTAATTGGATAACTACCCTTAGTTATGATGAGGTCGAAAAAATTCTTATTACGTAAGTTTTACCCACCCCCCTTCTCACCCGAAAACTTTCCTTCTTGTACATCCTCGAATACACCCACCTTCCCACACAAACAACACTACAGAACACACACAAACACACCCCCACATACAAAACACATACAGAACACACACAATACAAATGGTTCTCTCCTTAATTAGTTTATTTTGCTATAAAATCTTTATCTTCTATCTTTTCTGCCTACGTTGTGCCTACACTGTAAAGTTCCGAATTTTTGTTGTTGTACAACTGGTGTTAACTTGAGAGCCCTGTCACTCATAACACAAGTTGAATCTTAGCTTGGGTGACTGAGGTTTATAACTCTGTATTAACCTACAATTTATAAGACAAATTGTAAAACTGGAAATAAAGATTAAAGATTATCTGCCGAAAGATTGTGAACCGTCAGATTATAATCTCGCTAGTTAGATTGTATTATAACGGTATTTACAATTTGACGGTGACATATACAAGTACAATAAAGTAAGAGGCCTGCTTATACTCGTTTTGTTACCATTGATGAGCAGCCTAATGCACCTTTATTTTCCATGATCTATTTCTATCTTTTAGTGAGCCACAGTCGAGGAATAAAGGTTGTAGAGATAAATGAAAAAAACATAATTATACAATGTATTTATTTAATTTAATAATATGCGCCTAACACAATGTTCAATTCGCCATGGTCCGAATTAATTTACAAAAATGTTTACATTTTATATTAGGGCCTTATAACTGTCGCTGTAAAGATAAGATTAGGACTTCTCTAGTAAAACGTTGGTGTGGCAACTGTAGCGCCATTGTGGCGCAACTATTTTATGCTTTTGTTTTTATTTCTTGTCCTTATATTAAACTCTACTTTGTCCTAATCTTAAATATTTCTACAATTAAATAAGGAAGCATTACAAACACTGATAACATATTCACAACATAAATATTTAGTACCATATGATTTTATATAAATACTTACACATTTTTACACATTTATCTACTTTTTATTATTTAATACATTTTTTATATAAATTTACAAATATCTCATGAAACGTTTTTATTTTATCCTAAAATTATACAATAATAAAAGCACATTGAAAACTAAGTAATTGTTATAAACTGTTTGTATAATATTTACAAAATATTGATACTTTTCCGAAATGGGGGCTCACCATTTGAAGGCCATGTGATCAGCTAATCAACATAGAAAATATATTGGAATATACCAAAATTAATTTATTCTTATTTTTTGATCAGATAACCTCACAGCCGCGAAAAAGTACCCGGAAATTATACATTTTATATTTATACAATAAGCAACGAATAAATGCAAACTATATCGCTATACTACATTTTTATAACATATTCTTAATTTGTATAAACCCTAGAGGTCGTCGGTTTTATACAAATGTTTAACATTTCGTAGAAAATCGACGTTTAAATTTTTATGCACTTATTGTTACGTCTAAACTCTTGTGCCTTCCTTCCATCTAAAATTTTGTAGAAACTATTTGAGAAAAAAAAATAAGAAGGTAAATCTTTCGAAATAGTCAACAGTCAGAAAAAAAAAACAATCCTCATAATTGATATGTCCCTAACAGTACATACATAAACAAAGAAAAAATACTTTAAAACCTTAAACTACACATCTTTAGAATATTTACACAAATCTCAACTTAAAGCACAGTTTCGTTCGTGCAAGTCCTAGGCCCGTTTACTAGAGAATATCTACTAGAGCCGCCATTTTTCCTACTAGTGACCGCTCCCCTGATGAAAAGTTCTTTGAAGGTCTCCCTGAACTGTCTCGACATGCCACAGTATATAGCAAAATTAATGGGATAGGAGACGAGAATGAAGAAATTAGTAATGAGGATTAAGATGTTAGCTATATAGTAGTCTAAAATCTCGACTATAGTGCTAGATATAATGTGTAAGATGGTGACTACAGCCACAGGGATCTCAACTAGAAGGAAGACGGTCACAACGACGATAAGCATCAAAGTAGTGCAGTTCGAATCTCTAAGCTTCCTACACTCGGATTTACGGTTTTCCTTGAAGAGTCTTTGCCGGTTGATCTGCGCAGTCCTCATGGCTCTAAAGAGGAGGACGTTGAGGACCACAAGAGAAGTGCAGGGGATCAGGTGAACGAAGAGAACTCTAAAACCGTAGTACGTTATGAAGTACGCGTCAAGAGATATCGCTTGCACCCACGGAGCCATTTCGATCTGAAAAAGAGAAAAATATGAATTAATTAATTAATTAAATACTTTTTATTCAGACTAGGTGTCCATTTTGTTAGTAACAATGTTCTTATAGACTACTGTTAGTAATACTTAACCACTACAACAAAACAAAAATAAAAACAAACTCAAAAATAAAAACAAACTCAACAATCACTACCGCGCCACTCCATGACAAATGGCGCAGCAATGATTGATGTAACAACAGTCCAGTCGACTAGCGATCATGCTAAGGATGCTGTTGGTGCTGCCACGTACTCTACGCACCAGGGATGCGCACCTTTTACGCATCGTAGCGTAAAAGCAATCTACGCGACGTTCAGCAAACATCCCTGATGCGCTACAGAATCGCCGCAGCCCCATCAACACCCTAAACGCGTTATTAAATTGGACTCGGAGGGCACTGTAAGACTTTTGAGTATAGTCAGCCCACAGGCTGCACGTGTAAAATGATGTACAATAAGACTTAAAAAGTGTAATTTTGACTTCTGTCGAACAACGTGCAAACCTGCGAGCTATCATGTTCGCCCGCACTGCCAGCGCCCTCCGTTCCCTCTCGATGTCATCATCGTCCCTGAGGTCAGAGGTCAGCATATGTCCTAAGTACCTACAACTAGACACCCTACGCAAAGCTGTACCATTGAGCGTAACGCTGGGAAACACGTTACCCGTACTGGTTTCTCTGGCCTCAAAGACCATGACTTCACTTTTGAGTGGATTATATTTCAAGCCGTGTTGCTCGGCATAAGCTTCACAGATGGTAAGCAGTTATGGTATGCGTTATGTTATGAATTAGTGCATGTCTTAATTGTTTTGACAACGTGTATAATATGTATGTGAATATTGGTGCGTGTCAATTTTATGACTGACTGGGTGTCTTGCCACTTGCATGCTTGAAATTGGTCAGACATGCCAAATTGCAATTACACATGGAAAAATATTATTGTTTAAAAACTAAATTTCCACTTTTTCTTTTTATGTGGTATTGGCACAAACTATATCAGAACAGCTCATGCCAGTGTAAGGTTTATCATTTTCAATAGCAATTAATAATCTATTTTATACGATTAAATATTAAATTAAATAATCGTTTCATTTAATTTTATCATTATATACCATCACACAACGGTAAGTATAGTCGATTTGAAGAATCTTCAGAATGGAAATAATCGAACTCGACAATAGTCGGCGAGCGCGGGCGTACTGTGTGGAAGTGTGCTGGCTATATATTGCTGAGTTACTTTGGTTGATTGAGCAGTCGTGGTCCAGTGGTAACAGCTACGACTAACGTGTAGTTGTTCGCAGGTTCGAACCCAGACAGGCGCTCTACTTTGTGTCAATTATTTCATTACCACTGCTCTCAAAACAGTGAAGAAAACCATCTTGAGGAAACCGGCATGTCCTAGAACCAAAAATTCGAAGACATGTGACATCTACCAACCCACATTGAGTTCGCATGGTGGATTTAAGTCCACTCCTCACTCACAGACAGTAGGCCTGTGTCCCAGCAGTGGGAACATTATATATAGATTATGATGAACATTGTTCAATAAAATAGTTATAAAACACAGTGACCTGAGTTGCACTACACCGATCAATAATGTGTTATTTAAAACGCCCTCTTCATTTTTCACCAACGATTTTTTTCCAACCTTTAAATGTTATTCAAATGGATGATAAAAACAAATGAATGATGGATGTGTCTACTCCGTATCTTGACATTTTGATTAATAATGAATTCTGTGTGCGTTGACATTTGCATTTATCAGGAGCCTTTGAATTTGATATGTGGATTAAATTATATCTAAATTGTATTCAGTCAGTGTATGAAACCAGTTAGGCGTGAAATAATAATATGAATCGCCATTTTTTATGTACTGAAGTGTAATTCTCTATATTTCACTTTGAAATTCGAACTGTGTCTCTTTGTGATTTCACCATGATATAATTTTAAAACAAATGATTTCGATTTAGAATTGGGTGCGGTCACTTTAGTAAGGTCTGGACGTTACAGAAAAACACTGCAGGCCACATAAACACATTAAACGGTTTTTGGACATGAAAAATGTGAAAAAAAAGGCAATTTTCTCCAACATTAGGCATAATACAACATTAGGCCTTTCCCTATAATATATCACAATCTAGGTGCTCCTAATAAAAAAGGGCAGACACTTGACTGACGTATCTTCCTCTAAACTCAATCACTAGACCTAAACGTGTTTGGAATAAAATGTTTTATTCTTATAATATGGAGGTCTATGACCGGTAAGGTAGGATTTAAGTTACCAAAATTGTGAAATAAACTTTGTAGAAAAGTATTTGAAATTATTCAATGTTCTGTCCATTCTATGATAGTAAGTAAATAGATATAAAGTGTGGCAGTAAACTGCCAACCAACCCGCAATGGGCAGCAAGCCCGCATGGTAAATTCTAGCCTACTTCTTCTCGGAGAGAGCAGGCCTTTGTCCCAGAAGTGGGAACATTATAGGCTGATTATGGTTGATTGTGTTGGAGTAAATTACTACTGCCAGTAAATTACTACTGCTAGTAAATTACTACTGCCAGTAAATTACTACTGCCAGTAAATTACTACTGCCAGTAAATTACTACTGCCGGTAAATTACTAAGTGCTTATTGATCCTATGTTATTAGAGAACCTTACAATACCTTTTTATCATGTTGATTTTTTAAAGCATTTAACATTTTTTACTACTAATATACAGGGCGTCCCACGGATATGCCACATGGAGGGAAAGTACCTTGAATGTTGTAGATGGAACATTTTACTGAAAGAAGACATTATTTGAATTTAAAAAACAATTTAAACTGCATTCATAGACATTTCCAATAATTGCATGGTTGAACCGGGAATCGAACCCGTTACAGGACAAAAATAATCACCCTGTAGTTTTATCATACCGATCGAAAGGCTTCATCATAAGGATTATTTTTTGCTAAATAACATAGTGTCACAAATAAAAGGAAGACCATGAATTTTAATATTTTTAGTACAAAGTTAATCAATTTATCAAATGCTCAAAAATTCACAATACAATGCAAAAATCCTACAATGAAAATACATCAACAAAGGAATAAAAGTTTGAAAATGGAACACATTTTTGAATGATTTCTTTATAATCAGCCAGCCGCATGCGATGGACAAAATAATTTACGCGTCTTTCGGCTCAGGATACGGCGCGATTTGTTGCATACAACCTGGACCAGGTAGGTACCTACTAATTACGTATCTCTTTATCATTTTATCATGCACTTAAATTATAATAGGGAAATGATGCGTACTTCTCAAGTGGGTACATTTATTAGTAATAGGTACGTATTTATGATAATTTCAGTTGGTATGTCCTTACGGCAATGTCAGCTTTTCATTTTTCTGAACAAAATTTCACATCAAATCTTAAAATTCATGGTCTTCTTTTTATTTGTGATACTATGTTATTTAGCAAAAAATAATCCTTATAATGAAGCCTTTCGATCGGTATGATAAAACTACAGGGTGATTATTTTTGTCCTGTAACGGGTTCGATTCCCGGTTCAACCAAGCAATTATTGAAATATCTATGAATGCAGTTTAAATTGTTTTTTAAATTCAAATAATGTCTTCTTTCAGTAAAATGTTCCATCTACAATGTTCAAGGTACTTTCCCTCCATGTGGCATATCCGTGGGACGCCCTGTATAAATGTTCAAAACCAAAAGTTCGAAGACGTGGCATCTATCAACCCGCACTAGGCCCGCGCGGGGGACAGAGGCGTGCATTCTATGTAGGCACATAAGCAGTGCCTACATAACCAGCCTATATTGTGCCCAGTGCTGGGACACAGACCTCCTCTCGGTGAGAGAGAGTGGGCCGTAATCTACCACGCGGGCCCAGTGCGTGTTGGTAGATGTATGTATGTCTCGAATTTTTAAGAAGTAGAGAATTTTAGAAGCAGTTTCTACCTGCTGATTGCTAGATTGATTTACATTTTAATGTGTGTCCCGAAATTATAAAGAAACTTACTAAAATATCATGCCTAAAAGCAACCCGCGTTGGTCTACCTACACAAGAACAGGCGGCCGAGTGTCTACCTATACAAAAAAGCAATGCACGCCACTGGTGTTGGATTACGGCTCACTCCTTTTCAACGAGAAATGGCCTGCGTCCCAGCAGTGGGAACATTATCGGCTATGTACATATATGGCCGTGCTGTGTATGCGTAATGTTATATTTTGTTTACAGATACAATTGATAAATAACAAAGTTCTACTTACTCTGCAGACTTCCTCGAAGTGTCCTCGCCAGACGGTGATCTGCGGCATGTACCGGCGATCAAAGAACCGTGGCAGCTGGTGCAGGAAGGCGGCCACTCCAATGTAGATCAGACACTTCATCACGTTGGGCATTGTACACCTAGAGAAGGAAGAGTGGTGGTTCAGTAAGCTGGAGGTCGAAGAGTGGAGAAGATGGTAAATTGATTTTCATCAGCTTTGCTATCACAAATGTTTTTAGCTTATACCGTAACGGCTCTCGTACAGTGAATCAATCATCGAACTATTCTCGTACGTTGACGGCAAAACGCGTCCGATAGAACCAAACATTATAAGGCCTGCGCAGACGAGGGATTTTTGTCCGCGGCCTTTTTTATCCTTTAAAAATAGATCGCTTACAACTGTATCGAGTAACGCAAACGAGGGATTAAAAGTACCGCGTACAAAAAGTCCCCCGAAGAACCGAGGACATGCAGAGAGCGGATCGGACAAAAGTACGGGGGAGTCCCCGAAAAAAATAGAACTCGTGTGACTTGGCGGAAGAACGTCACATGACGGACTTTAGTCCGCGTTGTGCGCTCGAGAGTGATATAAGGGGATGGACCCAGTATTTTCTTTTAAAATTTCTTCTCTTTTTCTTAAATTTCACGTAGATTGCAACACAACGTAACCTCTGATTATTTCCTCCATAGCGTGCACTTCTCTACATTTCCGGACAACAAATGATCGCACACCGTGTGCGTTGAGTTCGCGGTAAATCCGCGGTGGAATTTTTATTCGCGGAGCGTACTTTTTTCTCCGCCGCGGAGAAAAGTCTGCGCAGGCCTCATAACATAAACATGTTTAGACTTTTCTCAACTATGTTGGGGTCGGCTTCCAGTCTAACCATATGGAGCTGAATACTAGCGGCTACCATAGTGTGACTGCCTTTCTGGGTTCACAACCCAGTATCAAACATGCAGAAGAAATGAAGAGCGTACACTATTTCTACCGACATTGTCCGATGATGTCCGAATAGTAGGTGTAAAGCTAGGGTTGCCTAAGAATGCGTTGGTCACCACATAGCATTCGCAATTTACTGGCGCATAACGTTACTGAAACGTTATTTATAGAAATAAGTAGGTGAGTTCGAATGAGCATTTTTTTAAATCAAATAATGCTCTCTAACAAACCCCACTGCCAGCGTTTTCGTGGAAGCCGTCACTGCGGCTCTTGCAGTGTTAGGAAAATTTATCTAACTCAGTTTTTTTTTTGACACGAGTTTTGGACATTATTAGTTTTTATACTATGATGAGTTGATTTTAGTATTGACTTACATTGTCTTAAGACCTTTGTAACTAACAATTACGGATAAATATAAGTCTGTAATAAATACATTTAATTTATTGTTTTTTTTTTATTTGAGTATTCTTAATTTTACAAATGTTTGGTTCGATCGATCAGCCAACGATGGTGGTGACATAAACTGACAGTATTACTATCCACTTTAGTTGTTAGCTGATTTTCTTTTTAATTGGTTAAATTTTGTTTTTAAGCTTATCTCAGGTTGTTTACAAAGGAATCTTGAATAAAAAACCTGGCTTTACTTTTCAGTTGTCGTTATTTAAGAGTTATTCATTCGTAAAACTTAGAGTTTATTGGTCTAGACATAATTCAAATCATACAAACATTAAAGTTTGAATTACCTCGCCAGATGGCGTTAACTTTGAGCATTTAAATAAAGATTCTGAAAACCATTATTCAAGATTTTCGGTCTGTCCTAGAAATCTTTATCTAAGTATAATTGGTCATTATATTTTTAAGCCGTTTGGGTTTGAAACCCTCGGGCCGTGGGGTCCGAGTGCTCTTAGCCTATTTAAGACAATCTCTATAGGGTTGGTGGATACTTCCCGTGACCCAAGCGCTGGTTTTTACCTTGGCCACAGGCCATTGCCATACAACGTGGAAATGCCGCCAGTCTCTTGGGTACGTTACCAGCAGGCAGCGATGCGGATGAATTTTTCGACGCTATATTTCAATTTGTAAATAGTATTAGTTAATTTAGATTATAATTTTGTTTTTTAATTTATTTAAATCATAAGATTTCCACAAATAATATAGTTACTCTATAGCTCTAAGTCTAGAATCTAGCATAAGTTAATGACGAAGCTTTCTATTATAAAACTATATAAAAACTTTTTACAAAAAAAAACAACCGACTTCCTTAAAAAAAACACTACAAAGTCAAAAATAACTTTAATTTCGCAAGTCGGTGTCTTAGGCTCTGTATTTAAGGTTTTTGCCACCGACTTCCGAAATTAAAGTTATTTTTGACTTTGTAGTGTTTTTTTTAAGGAAGTCGGTTGTTTTTTTTTTTTGTAAAAAGTTTTTATTTTTTGACTTTTTAGTTGTGGTAGATAATCCGCACTAATCTAATCGCGATATTCGTTCATTTGTCGCGCAAATACGTAATGAAAATTTAAGACTTATATGGTTTTCACCTCGACCCCATTGTCCGAATGAAACCAAATTAAAATGGGACCATTCGGGAAGCACCAGCTTTCAAATAAAAAAGAATCATCAAAATCGGTTAACCCAGTCAAAAGTTATGAGGTAACAAACATTAAAAAAAAAAAATTAAAAAAAAAATACAGTCGAATTGATAACCTCCTCCTTTTTTTGAAGTCGGTTAAAAACCAAATGTTAATTATATTTTAATTTTTATAATTCATAAAAGACGTTCAACAGTTTGTTTGTTTATAAAAGGTAGTCTCAGAAATCTGATTAAAGATCCGATTTCATTCCAATTTTATCCGATTTTATTATCTAAAGTCTGATTACCGAAGATCTGAAAGAACAAAAAATCTTTCACTACTTCTTCTTCATTTGTCGATGACAATCCATACAGAGTGACCAGGGCATCGACACGCAAACTGTAACCATGAATTCAGCACATGATCCTAGATCCTAAGCGTAAGACTATTTCGCCGGTTTGCAAAAAAAAACCTGCTGCTTAAAAAAGTACGATACCCACGCAGTCAAAATGTGTGGGACACCATTTTTTTGGCAATAACCGACGAAAAATTTTAACACTATTTTAGAATCTGTGTTTCGCTATCCCTGTTACAAGGATGACCTTATATACAATCAGCCCAGAATTTGCCTAACGAGCTTGGCACTTTCAGTAGCGTCCGTCAACTCTTGTAGCATGCAAACAACAAGACATGCAGGAAACGATATTAAGTAGCTCTTTGTTTGTGGGACAGCACCACATTTACACTCCTGGGCGGAGTCATTTGTGAATCACCACCTAAACTTTTTACTTCGGTAATTAAAGTCTTCCAGGTAAGGCAAGGCAACTAATGTCTACTGTTTCGGAGAGAAGTACTATCTCGCCACAGCTTTAGCTTTTCTTTAGATCGTCCGTCTGTAACTGGGAGAATCTTCTGATAGAAATATTTATTTTCATGTGTTATAGGATTTATACTATGGTATATATGTAGAGCAGTGGTGGCGCAGTGGTATCGGCACCAACTTTAAAGTTGTAGATCGTGAGTTTCAGCGCCTCAAAGAGATGTCAGCGGTATTGAAGAGGTCTGCTAGGACCGATGACTGCCAGAGTCGCGAGATTTGTTCGAGAGAGTTACCGTGGCCCTGGCATAAAGGCAACTGAAGGAACACGGGTCGGTTTTAGTCAGTAAAAGTCTGACACACCCTCCTGAGCGGGAGACGTCATTTCATGTTTTCGCATCCACAAAAAAAGGTCGAAATCACGAATAGAAACGATTAACAGCATAAAACCGAAAAATTCTCCCTTAGTGTGGAAAACCAACAAAGTTGATAAAATCTTTGAGCTGATCGTTGCTTGCAAGCTCATTATAAAATAAAATCCTCTTAACGAGCTAAACGGCTTTGTTTACAAGCTCTTGTCAATTTATACCTAATGTGCTTTAATATGCAGGCTACTAAACGATAGTTAACTACTTTCGTTAACGGCTGATTACTTTACGGTAGTTAAATGAAGATAGCTAACCGAGATTAACTGTAAGGGTGTCTTATCACAATCTGTTAATCTGTTCTAATAACAAAACTTTGAACCCTCAAACTAACAGATAGATCAACATCGAGGATAAATCAAAAGGGTTATCGAAATGAAGCCTCATCGTCTTAATTTCAATCGAAAAATGCCCACTGCTGGACATACGCTCCCAGAAGTATTGCCTCTTCGACTAGGTCCATGCTTTTCGCATCCAGCGGATTGATCAATCGGAAGTCGGTATGATCAAGACTCGTTGTGGCGCCGCGCGTGAGCGCCCGTCGCACTTTACGGCCTGTATGGATTTTTTTTGTGAGTGAGAAATCTTCAAATGATTTCTCCCGCTCTGGGTGAAGCGGGAGGGTGTGTCAGTTTTATACTGACTTCGAAAACTACGCTGATATACGTCACTAAATACGAAAACTTTGCTGACATACGTGACAAAATTCGAAAATTCAATCGAAATTGGAAAAGCCTAGGGTGCTTGATATCAATTAAAAAAATACCTCAAAAAGCACCGCGCGCTTTTTTACATTTTTTTCTACTTTTTAGTTTGGTTTTCTACGGAAGCGTAATTTTAGGTTTTTAAACAATTTCTTTTTTTGTGGGTGGTAAATCATCATATGACGTCTCCCGCTTTCGGCGGAACGGGAGGGCGTGTCAGACTTTTACTGACTCAAACCCACCCGTGTTCCTTCAGTTGCCTATATGCCAGGGCCACGGTACCTGTATGGGTGCGTTTATCTTTCACACGACACGAGCTTTGACGGGACTACCGCTTCGTGACCTGGCGCGACCCGTCAAGTAACGAGCCGTGTGACCACGGCATTACACGGTACTATACTATAATTGGCTTAATGAGAGTGTACTGTACAGCTACCCCCTTCGGGCAAAACCCACTTCATGTTAACTAGCTTTAATTATAAATAGTTCGATGTTCTTCTTAGAAAATAGAACTCCCTGTTTACCCCCGTGTGAGTCGTTGCAGGTGGCTATAAAGACGCCAAAGGAGCAATTAAATTGCCCGCATGCAGCTATAATAACCGTTCTGCTATGTCAACATTATTTCTTCGGAGCAAGTTTTTATGTTAAAAATGAAATAGGGAATAATAATTATAATGTCGTGAATGTAATTTTATCAGAATTGGCACGCATGTGATATATACATGAAATTATTATGTGTCTAATATTGAATGATTGAATTTAGTAAATGATTTTATAACAAACTTATTTTTCTTTAAGTCAAACAGTGATTTGACTCAGCTGTCACTTTTGAATCATACTTGTTTGTTAACGGGTATAAAAGACTGGACCCACAGTGGAACAGGCAGTGACCTGGTCAGGGACGACTGACACCATGACCGGACTTGACTCCCGGGTAAGTCGCACCCAGGTTACACGCGGCTTACCTTGACAAACAGAACTCTACATTTATAACACACACTCGCTGCGTGGCGTGTTCTAAGTTAATATAGGCATGTCACGTAACGAAATCAGACACCCACCTCTTAACAGGCGCCAAGACACACACGTGCGCGCGGACGGGCCCGCGCGTCGCGTTAACATGGGCGGTGTCACACAGCACAATGCCGCCCATACGCACATACTGCCCCTTAGCTTAGACCGCTACCGGCTTGCTCTGGAAAACGGGATAAGCGGGGGCGCGCACTTTACTCTGTGGGAGCGTCGAGTCGGCATCTTGTCGCTGGTCGTCTCTCGCCGGGCCTCCCCCGGGTAACCGGGGGTCTCACCTGGCGGGGACAGACCGCCAAGATGTCGTGAAGAAAGCGGCGTTGATATTAACTCAACGTCGCGGCGCGCCTACAGAGACACGCACAGCAACCACTCACATGGACGCGTTATTTTTAACGCGTCCAAAACTATCTATTGCCCAAGGGGCAACACAGTGAGGGGCCCGTTTTAGCGGACCACCGCGAACCCTCCGCGGCCAGGGAGCAATGCTCTGGCGCCGCCCGCCGCGCCCCCTGACGGGGGCGTCGCGAATTCAACACACGAGAACAGGCAGTTGCTTGGTAGATGTTCAGTTGGTTAGTACTAGTGTTGTTGTGTGGAAAGGATCGACCATAAGTCACATAAGTTAAGTAATTTTATATTATTTCCTAATTATTGCTTATTATGACAATGTTGTTGTAACATTTATATTGTCATAATAAGCAATAATTAGGATATAATATTATAAGATTAGGATTTAATATTGCAAGCAGTATACAATTATCATCATCATCATTATTTCAGCCGGAAGACATCTATTGCTGGACATAGGCTTCCCCAAAAAGGAGGCGTTTGTGATAATCACCACGCTTGGCAGGCGGGTTGGTGATCGCAGTATGGTGGTAAAATGCATAGAGAACGCAGCTGCACATTCTCTAGTAAGTTCCTTAGTAGCCTTCTACGACACCCACGGGAAGAAAAGGGATGGTGTTATTCTTTACGTTCGTCACACGAAACTACATATATTACTTTGCTATGTAATAACAGCAGGGTTGATTGATCAGGTTTAGCTATGCTTGCCGTATTTGGCCCGTGGATAAGTGTTCATCAGCATTTTATTTCATTTGATTAATTACTAGCTTTTGCCAGCTGCTACGCCCGCGTTTTATACGTATAAACTTTCCTCTTGAATCACTCTATCTATTAAAAATAACGCATCAAAATCCGTTGCGTAGTTTTAAAGACCTAAGCATACATAGGGACAGACAGAGGGAAGCAACTTTGTTTTATACTATGTAGTGATAGTGAAGTGTGAATAAATATATAATTTTTTATATTTACTACATAAGAATGATGTGAGGTTACGTTGTTTGAGTAATTATTACTTACTCCCAATTAGGTCAAAATATTACAATAATATATTATTATAAATCCAACTCGAGACGTTAGTCTTCGGTAAAAGGATAAGGGTCAATAAGGTATGTCCTGAGTCTGACATTTGCTTGATTGACGTGGAGTGGGTGGTCATAATATAATTGGGAAGGAATGATCCAATAAATGAAATTATATTAGCGTCAGAAACGGAAAATTATTTAGGTGATTTCGTATCAAGTATTTTTGTTTATGGTAGTAGTTTGTCGAGCTTTTTATGTATTCATTTACCATGAGAAAATATATTTTTTTAAGACTTGAAAAAAACATCAAGATTTTCTTATTATGTATTTCAGATATATACATAAGCTCACGCCATTTTCCCACGGGGGAAGGCAGAAACTATAGAATGCCACTTGCTACGATCCTTACCTGGCCTTTTGCCTCGTTTAAGTTCATACATCTGGTCATACACGCATACCGGTTTCTTAATTTATTACAAAACTTCTGCTCGCGACTTCGTCCGCGTTAAATTTCTCGTTCCTGTCGCGACGAATCGCCTACCCGTGCGATTTTCCCCGTTTTCGCAACATTTTTCATTACTGCTCCGCTCCTCTTAGTTGTAGCGTAATGTTATATAGCCTATAACCTTTCTCGATAAATAGGATACTCAACACACAAATAATTTTTCAATTCGTACCAGTAATTCCTGAGATTAGCGCGTTCAATCTAACACACAAACAAACAAACAAACTCTTCAGATTTATAATACTATATACTAAATATAGTATATAGATTAATTTACTATTCACCTAATTATAGTAGTGGCGGCCCAGTAGCCGCAACCTACGAGTTATAGGAGGTGGTTTCGAACTTAGACAGGCGGTTTATTCTGTGTAAATAACTTCATCACCACTGAGAACAATTTTTGGTTGTAGGAAAATCTAAAACATAATTATGACATTTCCATTCCCCCACTGGGCCCGCGTGGTGTATTACGGCTCACTTCCACTCACGGGAGGAGGGCTGAATCCCAGCTATCAACTTATAATGTTCCCAGCATTGGGAACGTTATAAGCTCATTATGCAAACACATAAACCTTCCGAAATATATGCTCTAAATAATGACGAAAACCTCATCAAAATGCGTTGCAGAGCTAAAGGAACAACGCGGCCACACATATAAACTCAAAAAGTGACTATAATTTATAGTATGTATAGTTTCATAAGTAGTGGGCCTTATTAAAATCAAAGTCAAAAGTCATACATCCAAATTAGTCTGAGAATCAGCACTTTTTGAACGTCAAATTTACAGAAGCCCATCTCCCAAAAACGCCCGCCTTTCACCACTTCCTAGTGCTTTAGCTGGGAAAAAGAAGTGGCGCAACAAATTTTCCAGCAGCATAGCAGTCTGTTTAGTAAGATAAACTTGATTCTATACAACTGTAGGTATGGCATCCTTACGAGACACAGAACATTTAATTTAATTATTTGTCATGATGTCAGATAGTCAATTGAAAAGCTGAAAGCCACCCAAAGGGCAATGAAAAGGCTATGCTTGGAGTTTCCCTACGTGATCGAAACAGAAATGAAGAGATCCTCAAGAGAACCAAGGTAACCAACATAGCCCAATGAATTGCTGAAATTAATTGGTAAAAACTGATGGCCGATGGGGCTGAAAAGTGCTGGGGAGGCGACCGGGTACCGGAAGACGTAGCGTTGAAAGTCCTTTTACAAGGTGGACCGATCACCTGCACCATTATTCAGATTCTGAATCAATCAGATTTAGACAGTTCAATAGCATTCATTGCTTGACTTAAGGTGTTAAGACATCCACTGTTGGACATAGGCAACCCCCAATTTGGGGGGCTTTGCCATAACTTATTACTTCGCCAAGCTTGGCAAGCGGATTGGCCATCGCAGTATGGTGGTAAAATGCATAGAGAAAGCTGCTGCCCATTCTCTAGTAAGTCTCTTAGTCGCTTTTTACGACACCCATAGGAAAAAATGGGTTAGTTCTATTCTTTATGTCCCTATCACACGAAACTATTACGGATTAGAAATCAGAAATCATTTATTTGCCTTTGATTAGCAATATCAAAATATATATTTTTTCAAATACTAAGATTCTGATTGATAGTTTGTTACGCAATGAAGGCGCTAGTTTTGTTACTAATGACGTAAGGCTTACTGTACCATTAAGCTTCTTCCGCCCACATAAAAGATTTATCGAAAAATATTGAAAGGATTTTTTGGCAATCCGCGAGTGGGTGTATAAATCCAGCCCACATCTCAACCACCTACCCTCAAGGTTTGAAGACGTAAAGAGGGGTATTCTTAAAAGGTCTCATTAAAATAGTCAACATTTTTGTTTATCGATTTCTGTGAGTTTTCGAGTTAAAAGATCGAAAAAGCGTAGGTTTTGTCGTACTTCCCACGCTTATGTAATATGATATCATTATTCTCTCCTAATTTTTCTCTTTCACTATTATTCTCTGAGTTTTGTTGTTACATGATGTTGTACCGAAGTAATGATTTCTGCTGAGGCGGTTTTAAAAATGGGAAATGTAGTATGTAGGATTGTGTGGGAGTTTGGAGAAATGGTTATACTAACGCCTAACTCTACAGGATTAAATTAAAAAGATTAGTGAAACTCCACAGACACGATGGGTATCGAAAGCTAAACATGGCAATAACAAAAAATGAATTAATGATAGCTTAAAAAACTTTCTACCCTTTAAGTTTTTTATTTATTTATTTATTTCGGCCAACCAACAACTGTATATAGGTACTCATACAATATAAAAATGTTTTTCTATTAACTAAGGTTAGTATTACAGTTTATTATAGGTTAGCACCGCATGCCCCATAAAAGTAAGAACTACTGCTGAAATAACTTATTAAATCTGCGGTATAACGGCAGCTATCACTGGAAAACTTAAATAGAAAATCAAATACAAAATAAAAAGTAGACATTCAATTCTAAAAAAATTCAAGTATAAAGATATGGATAGAATGATTAAAAAGTGAAATAATTTTAATGTGAAAATGCGTGGGGTTACTTTTTGAGGTATTTTTATAATGACTCTACTTTTATTTTTTGTGACGATAAACTTTCACATCAATTAATAGCAATAGCACCCCCCGCTTTTTTAAATTAAAATGATTTCATTCATTTCATGTTTCAAATAAAGCCGACGTTTTGAAGGTGGTGAAATTCTGTTTCATATCTACATACCAGGCTAATAAAAGTCTGTAGGACCTCTTACACACGAGGGGCATGTTGCCAACGGCAAAGGTAATTGCTGCCGTTGACGCGTCGACAGCACCCAACGACATGCCATCTTTAAAAACCAGCGTCATCATCGCGTGTCGACGGGTGAAGTTATCTTCCGTCGGCAACATGTCGCTCGGGAACACCCAAATACTCCGAAATATTTTATTCTGAATTTCGATGTTCCGATTTTCAAAAGTCCGAATTTCATAATACCTAAAAGTTATATTGTCTATTATTAAAAATCACGAAATTTATTTTACCGAAAGTCGTAAATGCGATTTGTTAGTTTTCCGATTTTCATACGTTCGAAGAATCAAATGCTCTAAGGGTTCTCGGTCCGAAAAACGACATTCCGATATTCAATACTCCGAATAAACTAAAAGTCAACGTGTTGTGCTACAAAATTTAGTGACAGAAACGAATCGGTGCAAAACCGACTTCACGCAGTCTTGTCTGCCCTACCCCTAGAGTGTAATTTAAACCCGCGTAGGCGCGGAGGGGTAAGGCGGCCCGCGAGCTGAGGAGCAGGTGGTTTGAAGGCCCGCCGCCGCGGCTGAGGTTGGCTGGCACAGCCAACAAGCCGAAGCTGCGGTGGTGTGCTGCATGCCTGCTTGCATGTTGCATGCCTGCTTGTATGTTGCATACTTGCTTGCATGCTGTATGTCTGCTTGCACGCTGCATGCCTGCTTGCAAGCTGCATGCTTGCTTGCATGTTCTTTAATTCTACCTCCTCATACTAAACACCATATTATACTTCTCTCTGACGAGCAAATTTGTCTTGATATTCGGTTTTACAAGGTGTTTTTATTTCGGAATTGTATTCATCGGTATTTTAATAATCGGAATTCGTGTTTTTGATGTTTCGAATTATCATTAAGTCGGAATTTTTGGTATTCGATCTATTGAAACTCGGTATTTTGAGAATAGTAATTATAAACGTTAGGAATATTGAAATTTAGGAATTATAAAATAGGAGTAATGATAAGTCGGAGTTGTTATATTCGGAATTTTGAATCATTCGGAATTAGGAAAATCGGTATTTTGAAATTCGTATTTGTGACTGTCGGAATAAAGTTTTTCGTATTTATGTAGTGTACCCGTGTCACTCGTGTGTAAGAGCTCTTAGTAAAATGAATTTGCGATACATAAATGGGGACCCTAAACAAGAAACGAAAAAAATATTTAGTGTTGAATATTACACGGTGGTACGGAATCCTTTGTGTGCGATTCCAACTCGCATTTGACCCATTTTTACAACCGGCAAGTAACGTGTCTGTGTCCAATTTTCTGGCAATACTCATAAACAGATAAACAGGATGAAACACCACTCTAGCGTGATATTTTATTTGACCATATTTTTATGGGCTATAAACTATTGGACCGTCAGCAGCTCGGCTCGGATTTACGTCATTTTTTATTGCAATCTTAATGAGTTTATTAGAGGAAATATTGGCAATTTGGTCGACTCAATAAGTGTATTTTTTGGTCAGGATTTGATAAAAGCCCCACGGTTCCATGGTTCAGGTAATGCTACATCTGCTTTAGTTAGCCCATGGATGGGTGAGATGGGTGGAAAAATCACCCATCTTTACATACCAAGCACCCTCCATGCCTCGGAAAGCAAGTAGAGCCGTTTGTCCTGGCTGCCGTTCGATTCGAGGATCTTTGGCTGTCGTTACGTTTTGACAGAAGCCCAGGTCAGCCTAGGCCAGCAGTGTGGTCCCAGTAAAAACGATCGCGATGTACGAGATGTGGGTTTGAACTCAGACAGGGACTTTATAATGTTCCCACAGATGGGACACGTGCTGCTCTCTATGGGAAAAAGTGGGTCGTTATCCGTTATCGTGGATTGACAGATGTTACATGTCTTTGCCTTAAATGTCGCAGCATCGTGCTGACATAGGAGCCTTTTGACTGGCTTGTTAGTCTAGTGATTAGTGACCCTGACTGCTAAGACTGAGGTCGTGGGTTCGATTTCCACCCAGGACAAATCGTTGTGTGATGAGCACAATCATTTGTTCTGTATCTGGGTGTAATTTATCTGTAATATGTATGTATTTAGAAATATATAAGTATGTTTATCAGTTGTCTGGTTACAGTACAGGCTCTGCCTAGTTTGGAATCAGATAACGTTGTGTTGGTTGTCCTAAGATATTATTTATTTATTTTAGCCTCGTTAGAAATATTGTTATTCTTAGTTTTTTGGATGATTGTGTGTGTTAGTAAATATTATTTATCTCAAAACACCCAGTGTTCTTCGTCCTCTCCCCTATTTGATCTTGTTGTGCCCGACAGGGTCCATAATTTTGACTTATATAATAATTATTTCCCGTCCAACTATGTAATACATTATAGTACGCAATAAAGAATTGAATTGTACGTGATTTTTCTGTACAATTCACAATACATACTTTTTCTTTGTTTCTTTTGAATTTTGATTCTAGAATGTTTCCTCACGACGTTTTTTCACTGTTTTGAGACAAGTGGTGATGAAATAAATTACACAAAGTAATGTGCTTAAAACCATGTGACATCCACTACTAAGAGCTGCCAGGGTTGCGGATTTGTTCAAAAGAATTACCGTAGCCTTGGCATAGGCAACTGAGGGAACATGGATGGGTTTTACTCAGTAAAAGTCTGACACGCCCTACCACTCAGCCCAGAGCGGTAGACGTCATTTGAGGATTTCACACCCACAAAAAAAAAAACACTACTAAGAGGACAGCTTATAATGGTTTTTCATTTTTTAACCATTTCAATCTACGGTACAATGCCATACATATTACCTAAAGCCTCACAAAAGGCCGTATACTTCGCTCCACACCTGTCGTGAACATACGAGATACTTTTAAACACTTTTCCTACGTCACACACACTTTGACACCTCACCCTTATCAAATGAATAAGTGATTATGTATTAGGTCTCCAAAGCAGATATTTTTTGGATATTTCTCTGTATTTACCTTTAATAGTAAACTTCTGTTTCGCGTCCAACCACCAATGCAGCAACTAAAAAGTAGGCACAGCTTCTTGAAATCGACAGCGTCCCTACCAGGTAATCCGGTCGACACCCGTTGCTAACCTATGGGAAGATATCTCATAAGTTCCTCACGACAACGAGAAGAAACGAACATCTATCTATTGGGTGTAACCTTCTGCGGTCCACTTGGAAGTCCCTGAACCGTCTCCTAACCCAAGTGGGAAAATGTAAGTTAAACCTCGTAAAGTGGGAACCGAACCGACCCTGCTGCCGTTCTATCGAGGTAGCCTCGATGGAACGGCAGCAGGGTTGGTTCGGTTCGTGGATGGTTGGCCATAATTTATATATCAAGAGACCCTTTCGTGCCTCTGAAAGCATGTTTCGAGGTAAGAGGAATAGGGTGTAAACTTCACACAACCTCCGTAGAAACGGGAGGATCCTTCGACCAGACGCGACTCGTGTCACGTCGACGTTGAAGTTGACGTTGTAAATTCTGCATCTCGCAAGCAAAGTTTACCACGCAACTAGTATATACATATGTCACCGTCAAATTATAAATACCGTTACATTACAATCTGTCTAGCGAGATTGTAATCTGTTGAAAGACCGTGAACTGTAAAACACTGTTTACAATTTAGCTCATTATTTTTCGTTAGTTTACAATCTATCGAAGTGAAACTGTCAAATTGTGAAATGGCATGCGACGAAACATCGCGTGCTGATTGGTTGAACGTCATGTAGTAAATAGCCAAGTAAATTCCATCAGCTTGGAAGTAGCGCAGTTGGTCACAGTTCTAACCTAACCTATAAACTAACGATAACTAACGGTATTTACAATTTGACGGTGACATATCTAGGTATATACTAGTTGCGTGGTAAACTTTGCTTGCGAGATGCAGGATTTTGCGTGACGTCAGTGTAATGTGTAGTTTGCATACGGCGGTGTAGATGCCGCCACAGAAGCGAAACACCATAAAAAACAAACCCATTCTAAAACTATCCCCCAAACTATGGCAGCAGCGAGTTATTCGATTCAGTGCCGCCCAAACTTCATTAAAATAGCTTTTAAGGTATAAAAGAATAATTCATTCATTTGTCGGCCGCGCCAAATAATATTTTCACACATTTTTTTTTGTGGCCGTTTGACTATAAAATGTAAGTAACGGTATTCTAACTCAAACTCAAAGAATTTATCTAAACTATAATAATAATAGTATTGTAAAGAGGGAAGATTCGATTTTTTGTATGTACCTATGTTTGCTACGAATAGGCTCCGAAACTACTGAACCGATTTTAATAAATTCTTTCATCAGTAAATAGCTACATTTTTACGAAATAACATAGGCAATAATTCATTTTCAAAAAAAAAAAAAAATAAGAATCCGAAAGAAAATTGCTATATTGTAACCAAAAGGCAGAGAACCCAAAATTGTTTCAGGCGTGCGCTGCGAAATCCGTAAATGTACTACAGGTTTATAGGTATTATGAATGTCTACAAAAAGTCAGCAACACAACATATCACAATAACGGCTTTTGTGTTCTAAAATTTCAAATAAACCAATTACAGCCATTTTTAAATGATCAAGGAGTTACTTAGTCAGAAAGATGAAGTTCGTCGCCCATTCCAAAATGAAGTAGTTTTCTATGGAGAAATTCGTGCTTTAAACTCCTATTGTCCTGACTACCTCATTGATTTAGTGGTTGCAATCGCTACCGCTGAGCATGCGGTCCTTGGTTCTATTCATCACATTCATAATCTTGCAGTTAATAACTATCTATTGTTATTAGAGCAATGGTAGCCTAGTGGTAGCGGGCGCGACTTACGAGTAGTAAGGTTGTCAGATCGAACCCAAATTACTTTGTGTAAATTATTTCATCAACACTGCTCTTAAAAAGGTGAAGGAAAACATTGTAAGGAAACCGGCATGTCTTAGAACCAAACTTTCGAAGACATGTGACATCTACCAAACCGCACAGGGCCTACGTGATGGAATACGGCCCACTCCCTCTCCCCGATAGGAAGCCTGTGTTCCAGCAGTGGGAACAGTATAAGCTGCTGATGATGGATTGTTATTATGTTACTTTATTTGTACAAAACTTGGTTTCCTAATTTGGTGGAGAAATATAAATTAGGTACTGTCAATATTATATGCTATTTAAAACAAAAACAAAATTGTACCATTTATTTCTCATTGACAAGTCCACCATATTGTTTCCTTCGAGTAAACCAACTTGTGTTACAAATAACAGGCACGTATGATTACGTCTCACAGCGGGAATATGGCGCGCGCGGCAAAATGGCGGCGACGTCGTGAACACACTCAATTAACTTTAAATTGCTAATATTCGTCTTTGTTAGTGATGGGCAGTGGATAAATACTCGTAGGATAAATACTCGAGTTTTTATCCGAAACGGATAAATACTCGTTTTTACTCATTTTTATCGGATCAATACTCAAAATGATGGATAAATATCTTTTTTGCGCATCGGATGATTATTTTAAAATGTTAATGACTTTTATTGTTATTTAGGCTTTTCAAAATACTACGTTATTACATTATTTCGTTCTAATGTCAATTGCTAGGCTGTAATTGTGTCAGAAGCCCAAACGTCTCTAATAGAGCATGCTCTTTACATACAAATTTAGAATCTTTCTTTGTTCAGAGTGTAAAGAATAGCCACATAATTGATTATCTCTGTGAAGGGCTTCTAAAAGTCAAGAAAAATGCGGAGAAGACAAGTTGGTTGTTATTGTTTGCCAACGCTATAAACATGCAAAGGGCTTTTCAATTAGTTAATGGTGTTGAGCCTTTAAACTGCGCATCACGCACTAGTAATTTGCTGGCTCATGGTGCACTGAAATGCGGTAGTTTAAAAAATTTATAAACTATGCAGATATGATAAAATCTTTAATAAAAAACAATTGGTTGTCTGTAAAGTCGGTATATGGACGATAATTTTACGTGATAATGTCTAAGTCTCTTTTACTCGGACGTATTGGCCGATGAAGTGGAAGAGAGATAGATTTCACAAGTCGAACGCTAAGGCCGATCGTGCCTCTCTCTCGCTTACACGCTCGGTTCAGGCGGAACGTGACAATGAGTCATGCTTTTCCGTGCGTGCAGCCAACGTTCATCGATTTAAAAGACAGTCAAAAAATCACAAGAACTAAACCCAAAAACCACGATCGAAGCTACAACAAATCGTAAAACAAAAGATAACGGGAGAAAAGTTAAACCTGCCATGCTACACAAGATAGGGCAGCTATCTACGATCACTCGATCACACACACACACACGAGTATGAAAAATAGAAAAGCCGCTCTCTCAGCGTACGCTAAACAAAAATATATCGTCAAGTCAAATGCTACAAGCAGCTTTGCTTGATGATAACTTTTGGGATTAGGTATATCAATGCATATCTGTTTTTGAACCCATAACAGAACCTGTCTTGAAAGACAAACAACAAACAAACAAGAGTCCAACAAATGCAATGCCCTTCTAGTGTTTATAATATTTAAGGATATGAAATCAACACAAAATGGGTTATATTTACAGACAAATACTGATAATGAGTCATTGGATTTGAGAAAATCTAAAAGCAGGTTTCAGTAAATTTTACCACTGTGTAGATCGCCTGGAAGATACGGCGGAGCATAGTGTGGAGGTTTGCCCTGCTTGGGCGGAGCAACGCCGTGTCCTTGTAGAGGCGATTGGCGGCGGCGATCTCTCGCGTCCGGCCCTGGTGCAGGCCATGGTATGGAGCGAGAGGACATAAGAAGCTGTCACCTCCTTCTGCGAAGAAGTATGGCTTGCGAAGGAGGAAGTGGAGCTCGTTAGGGAGAGACAGTCTGTGCGCCCTCATGTCCCTAGCCACCGTAGGAGGAGACGCCCCGGGCGTCGGGAGTTCATTGTGGACTCTCGGCCACCGTGGGTACGGGCTTGCGGGCGGCGAGCCACCCATTGCTCGCCACGGTAAAGAACAGGCCCATGTCGACGGCGCATTGTGTTCCACGCGCGTCTCAAAGAGATGTCATTACATATTGAAGAGATCCGCGAGAACCGATGCCTGCCAGGGTTGCGGATCTGTTTAAAAGAGGCCCTGGCACAGGCAACTAAAGGAACACAGGTGGGTTTTAGTCAGTAAAAGTCTGACATGCCTTTCATATTGACGATAGCAGTGGTGGCCCGGTGGTATCAGCCCCGACTTACAACTTGTAGGTCGTGAGTTCGCACTCAGGCAGGTGCTTTACTTGTGGTAAATAATTAATTACATCACCACTGGTCTCAAAACTGCACATAGCTCGCTGAATCCATATCCTACAATGTCGATAACCTCGCGAGCCAAGTCAAGATATATACAATGATTTAAGTGTTACTTAAATAGTTTCTGCCTACCCCCATGGGAGAAAGGCATGAGTTCATGTATGTATGTGAAAAACCAATTAACAAATCACAGCTTGACGGTAGTTGCCCACGGTACAAATCGGCTCCTCAAAATTTAATATTTAAAAATAGTTAAACTCGCAATTCACAGTTCTACATAACTTAATTAGTGAAAGTGACCAACAAACAGCAAGTGACATTGTTATACAGTGATTATTTCCACAAAATAAAACGATTTAAACATTTAAAAATAAAAGTGTATCACTATCAAAAACGGACAAAACAGTGCAATTACAGTGTTCTTAGAAACGAAACAAGTGTACATACTCAAATTCATCATAACATTATTGTTGCATAATTCAAACTATCAAACGAAAACATTAATATTCCAAAAGCTAGAAAAATTGCAAACAATTTTATTGTGAATAAACCGTCTTTTCTAAATTATCAAAAATCCTGTTTTGTGACGCAAAATTTACAAAAAAGGGAAGACCAATTTGAACCACTTGTCTAATGATCGATTGGTCGAGTGGCTACTGTCTGCACTTAGTACGACCGCGGTGGAGTCGTGAGTTCGAATCCAGCGACGTGTTATTCTTTTTCTAATTTGTCATAATTTAGAAAAAAGAGAGGGCGTCGAAGTTCGCCGGTTCAAGTCATAGTTGACTGTTAATATTAGCGGCTGCTAGAAATAAATGGTTTTTATAATATAGAGAAAGAGGGCGTTACCAACCACAAACTCATAACATGATGGATTCAAACATAACTTTACGTAAGAAATACATTCGTAAGGAAACTTCGTGCGAATCACTACCATGCGAAAACAACAGCTCACTGCTATCTGAGGATTCTAATATAATGAGAAGTTTACCAGACTTATCCACAATACAAAATGACGAAATTATAACCGAACTAAGGAACACTATTGACAATCTAAACTTAAAAATGGAATGTGCGGATAATGAGATTGATAAACTGATACTGGAAAATAAATCACTAAAACAAATTACTATCGATCAAGATATTAAAATTAAAGAGTTAATAAAGATCTGCTCATCTACTTCTAAAACTAACTTGGTAAAAAGTAGCAAAAAAAAGTTAACGAAAAGAAGAATTAACTTCGCCACGACTGTTCTAGATAACTCAATGTCTTTGAATAACACCACATATCAATCCCCTTCCTTTCCACCAAATAACATAGTGGTGGACAAGAACTCGACACGTCCTTCCACCTCGAAATGCAATCATCAAGTCAGCTCGGAAAGCCTATTAGATGAATCTCAAGCTACGAAAAAAATTGCACCGATCTTCTCATCAGCTGCACCAACTAGTGACAGCGAATCATTGACTTGGAACATGATAAATAATAAGAAGTCTTCAAACAGAAAAATTATGATTTATGGTTCTCAACAATGTAGTGGACTGGCCTCTCAACTCATAAACTCAAGGGATGGCACCAGGCAAGAAAAGTACTCTGTGTCAAGCATCACGAAACATTACGCCCAATCGGATGAGGTTTTGAAAGGCTGCGATAGCGCCGTAGTGTCTGAAAAAGACAAAATAATACTATGTGTCGGTGAAAATGACTCAAATCCTGTAAGCAGCTTGTGCGAATTATCCTATGTTTTAAAGAAACTACAAAAAAATACTGTTTTTCTGTTGAAGGTAGTAAAGAGTCGTTACCTAAATGAACGTATGTTAAACCAACAACTGAAATTAATATGTAACAGATTTCCGCATTGCCATTTCATCGATGTTACAGGTGCCACAGGGGACCTATTACAGGAAACCTGTGATGCATTGAATTATACACTTGACTGCCTGGACTACAATGAAAAGTTCCTTAGTTATAATAGATTACATGTAAATTCTCTATCTGTAAAATATGACGACGTCAACAGGGTGGCACGACACAACAGCGTAAACAAAGGTATTTCTTCCAAAAAATGCACTCAGCAATCGATTCTTAATTATTTTTCACGAGCGGAGAACCCAAAACCATTATTAACTAAGGATAGGCATAGGCATCAGTCGCCTCCCAACCCAAATAAATCAACAAACTCAGATAATAAACAGGATGCTTTTTTAATAGTCAAGGCGAATCAAAAACCTCCTACCTAACTATATTACATCAAAATATAGCAGGAGCACTCAGTAAAATCGACATTCTCCAAATTTCTCTTACCGAACTTTTAAATAACAACAAACAGTATGTAGACATAATATGCTTATCAGAAACTTTTCTCAGATCTGGTGAGGAAACTAACTTATCTCTGAAAGGATTTAAACTTGCTGATTCCTACTCCAGAGCCAACCAGAGGCGAGGCGGGGTTGGTATATTGTGTAAACATTATATAGAAACTAAAAAAGTTCCTTTTCTGAATGAATTGTGCATTGAACGGTCATTCGAATGCTGTGGAATTGAAATTCCGCTGTATAAATGTATAATTATATGTATATATCGTATTCCAAAATCTAATCCAGATATTTTTCTTCGAAACTTAGAGTACATAATTACAAAACTAAGACGCAGACTAAAAATGAAAATCATCATAACTGGGGATTTCAATATTGATTTACTTAAGGAGAGCAAAGTGCTGACTGAATTTCAGAAAATAGTTCATAATTACAACTACAACATACATATTCATCAACCTACTCGCGCAAATGCCTGTCTCGATCAATTTATTAGTAACATTCCGGACGCTTTGAGTGAGGTTCTCAAACTTGGATTATCTGACCATGACACGGCACAAGTTTTATGCATTCCTTCCGCCATAAAGACAAAACCTCTCATAGAATGGTTTGTATTTAAACGGGACTACTGTTCCATTAATTTAAAAAAGTTTTGTGAGTGTCTGTCTAATATGTACTGGTCGGATGTATATTCAGAAGAGGATTTCAACTCAGCATTTAACACCTTTTATGATACATTTATACTCTTCTTTAATTTGTGTTTTCCGGTATGTAAACGAAAAATTAGAAACAAACAAAATCAAACCTGTGGTTGGATTACTAAAGGAATAAAGAAGTCATGTGCAACAAAGCGAACACTGCGATTTAGGTATTATAAATTTAAAACATCAGGTAGTAAAATTAATTACAGAAAATACAATAAACAATTTAAAAATATTATCTTTGTAGCGCAAAAATTATACAATATAAAATATATTAGAAAATCTAAAAACATTTGTAAAGCATCTTGGACATTAATAAAAAATTATACAATGACAAACTTGAATAATGGGAAAAAATTTATCACAAAAATAAAACTTAATAATGCAATTTTGACGAATACTACTGACATTTCCAACGCGTTTAATGATTATTTCATTGATATGACCACCGATAAAAACAGAACAGCATCTGCGATGGGACATCGCCATTTAATCTCACCACTTAACGCCAGCTTCTTCATTTATCCAGTGAGTGATGATGAAACATTTAAAACTATACAGTCACTAAACAATACTTCTTCTGTGGGATATGATGAGATTCCGACACATATCATAAAGCACACTGCAGCATTGATCACACCTATATTAACTTACCTTATTAATATGTCATTCTCCCAGGGGACCTTTCCGGATAAATTAAAAACCTCCGTTATTAAACCGATTTTTAAAAAAGGTGACGAAACGAGTATTAACAATTATAGGCCAATTGCTCTAATACCAGTATTATCAAAGGTATTTGAGAAGATAATGCATTCTCGTATGACTCAATTCTTAACTAAACATCAAGTACTTAAAACGGAACAAAATGGTTTCCAAAAGGGCAAATCTACAACCTTAGCAGCTTTTAAATTACTTTCAAAAATTACTGAAAATGTAGATAAACGTACACGTACCTGCACTGTGTTTTTCGATATGAGCAAGGCTTTCGACTTTGTTGATCACAATATTCTCCTCACCAAATGTGAACTGTACGGGTTTCGCGGCCTAGCTTTGAAGTGGCTGCAAAGCTATCTTTCAAATAGGACTCAATATACAGCGATTTCCGAAATGAATTCAAATAAAGAAGAAGTGCTATGTAAATCTAACATTAGGGGTAACAATACAGGTGTGCCACAGGGTAGTGTTACAGGGTCGTTATTCTTTTTGTTATATATTAACGACCTACCAAATGTTACTAAGCATTTCTACTCACTATTTGCGGATGATATTGCGGTAGTTATCACGGAGAGTAAAATGATTGAATAAAATACTGAAATTAATGAAGCGGTTAATGCTATCATAACATGGCTTAGTAAAAATAATTTAAAAGTAAATATAGATAAAACCTCCTTTGTTCAATTCCACAATAGAAAATCAAATTCGGACCTTATGATCACTTATTCTGATAAAAAAATTAAAGAAGCACACGAAGCCATATTTCTTGGTATAACAGTCGACAGTGGCTGTACATGGAAACCTCACTGCTTAAAGGTCACAAATAAGATTAATCGTTTCGCTTTTGCCTTGTGGAGACTTTGTAAAATAGCCAACCTCAAAACAGCCCTCTTAGCGTATCATGGTTATGTAGCTTCAAACATTAGATACGGCATTGTACTATGGGGGAATTCTGTCCTTATTAATGGGGTGTTTATAGCCCAAAAGCAATGTATCCGTGCTCTTTGTGATGTGCCACCATTGACTTCATGTAAACCTCTATTTAAAGATTTAAATATATTAACTGTTCCCGGTATGTACATATTTGAGTGCTGTAAATTTGTTAAAATGCACTCCGAATTATTTCAACGTCTTGGAGACACTGTTACGTTTAACACAAGATATCCTGACAGGTTAATTATTCCTCAAATGAAAAGCCACTTATATCACAGAAGTTGTTTTCCAATGGTCATAAGGATATATAATAAATTACCCAAATTATATAGGGAACTGCCAGTCAATCGCTTTAAAACAGTTTTATTCAAATGGCTTGTAGAAAAATCATTCTATTCTGTGAATGAGTACCTAAACTATAAGGATTAAAATTGACATTTATTGCTATTATAATTTGATAAATGATTGACTTTATTATTCTTAATTTAATAACTATGATTTATGTTTGAATTTAATATCTTCATTTATTTAATTAATGTTATCAATTACTTTGCATGCTAGGTTTAGCGAATTGTATTAGATACTGTAAAATAACCCGACCATCTGTAATGTACTACAATTCTTGCAAAAAATAAATTTCATTTCATTTCATTTCATTTCATTTCATTTCAAATGTATAATTTTATCTAACTTTGACAGTAATTGACTAACTGTATTCATAATTGAATGGAATTATTGTCAATATCGGCGTTTTGTAATTGTTAAAATGATTAATAAGGTACGATACCAATCTGCATTGTCTATTTTTCATTAATTTTAATCCTTTTGTGAGTAAAATGACAAAACTTACGTTACGAAAACATAAAATAGTATTTATCCGCTGTTTTGGATAAATACTCAGTAAAAACGGATATTTATCGAGTATTTATCCATTTTGAGTATTTATCCGGATAAAATCCCAACACTAGTCTTTGTACACACTTGCTCTTTAGACAGGAAATTAATAGTAATTTCTGTTGTTGTTTTTAATATTTCTGTTGTACTATATCTAATATATAAAATTCTCGTGTCACAGTTTTCGTTGCCATACTCCTCCGAAACGGCTTGACCGATTTTGATGAAATTTTTTGTGCTTATCCGGTATCTATGAGAATCGGCCAACATCTATTTTTCATCCCCCTAAATGTTAGGGGTAGTCCACCCCTAAATATTTTTTTTATTTTTTAGACAAAATTTTTAATTTCTATTTTTTTATGATACAAAATACAAAAATACATACAATCCTCAATTTTCACCCTTCTACGATCAACCCTTATTTTTTAATAGCTATTTTAGTAATTTAATCATTTTTCCTCTCCGGTCGAAAACTGATCAATCGTCATTTAATTAGTTATCCCCGCCTAGGAAATTATTTATATGGCAAAACAACGTTTGCCGGGTCAGCTAGTAACTATATACATACATGTTCTTTTATTGGAATAACGTTGTATTACAAATGAAGTGACAGTGAAGAGAGAGTGAGCGAGTGAAGTGTGTGTGAGTGAGTGATGATGTGTGCAGCTGAATGCCAGTATTTTACATGGAGCGACTGCCTATATGACCTCTACAACCCTGATACTGGGTAATATGATACCCCTTGGTTAGACTCGTTGTCAGACTTTCGGGCTTCTGACGACTCGTGACGTCTGTCAAAGATCCCCAAATGACAAACGTCTTAACTTGCTTTTTGGGGCACGGAGGAGTCTTGCTATGTAATATTGGTCACCCATCTACGAACCTACCGCGACAAGTGTGGCTTAACCTGATCGATCGATCCGTGAGGCATTTATTACTTAGCACACTATCAAACACAATAACAATTACATTAATTAATCCAGAGTTTTCATGTTTACGATAAAAAAAAAAATCACTTACTAATTTTAATACCATACCTAGAAATTTTTACTAACAAAACACAGACTTCATAACAAAAGTTGATTTGATTAAAAAACCTGGCAGCTTCATTCCACTTACTCCACTCCACTTCTACAAAAAATTCAGCTTAAACCAGCAGTTCTTTCGACAAATTCCTTTGGAGTAGGATGAATAGAGCCGAGAACGAATGCATATTTGCGCCACTACGCTAAATTTGTCAGAACTGAAAAGTTTAATCTGCACCACCTCTAGAGTGTTCTCGTTGATTTTATTTTGCTGAAACCGTCCGTTTATTTTCAGTCAGTTTTTTATTCCAAACAATATTTGAATAAATATTTTTATTTATAAATTATACTGAGTTTATTACTTTGGTCTCAGAGTTTGAAGTTCCATTATTCGTAAAGTCTGACATGAATTTATGTGAGACTATAATGATATCCGTGTGTTTCCAGACGTTAAAAATAGCACCATCCTATTCCCCGTGGGTGTCGTAGAAGGCGACTAAGAGTCTTACCAAAGAATGTGCAGCAGTGTTTTCTAAGTATATTATCACATTATTCGATCACCAACCCACCTGCCAAACGTGTCGATTATGGCAAAGCCCCCTTTGGGAGGGGCTTACGTTTAGCTGTTGACTTTTTTATACGCTTCACTTGTATGTTTGTATGTTTTTTTGTAACCGACTCCTTATAGCGCGATTTTGACCCACTTTAATCGACCAGATTTCATCAAACTTTGCACACCTGGTGCAATGTTTGATGATCAAAGACCGATGACAATACTATAATTTCATAAATGTGTGCCATTATCCTTGCCAGGGTTACCTGGACAGCAAAAAAACTGTCAAAAACACGTTTCCATAGAAAACCAAACTAAAAAGTAGTAAATAATGGTGAAAAAGCGTGAGGTGCCTGATATTAATAAAAAATACCTTAAAAAGCACCCCACGCTTTTTTCCATTATTTTCTACTATTTAGTTTAGTTTTCTATGGAAGCGTATATTTTAGTTTTTTTTTTAAACTATTATTTATTTTGCTGTTAAGATGATAATGGTATGCCTCGTTGGTCTAGTGGTCGCAAATGCTGCTGTTGAGCATGAGGATCTGGGTTCGATTGTTAGGTCAGGCAGTGTAATTTGATTTTTTCTCTCAGGGTTTATTTCAGTAGCAGCTCGGAGTCTGGACTTGTGCCCGGTTGATGGCAATAGGCAAGTTCTCTATCACATAGAACTCGTTGCGAAGTTTAAAAGAACAATGCGATCAGAGAGACATACAAAAAGGGACTTAAATCTTATATATTATTACTAGCTTTTGCCCGCGGCTTCGCCCGCGTGGATGTCGGAAATTATCGCAAGAGGACGTACCACCGCGGTTAATGTATTGAATGAATTAATCCAGGTTATATAGGTAATAAGAGAGCAGTTGAGTGAAAACAGTGGTGGCTCAGTGGTATCAGCCCCGACTTGCGAATTATAGGTCGTGGGTTCGAACCCAGGCAGGCGCTTTATTTTGTGTAAATATTTTCATCAACAATGCTCTCAAAACGGTAAAGGATAACATCGTGAGGAAACCGGCATGTCCTAGAACCAAAAATTCGAAGACATGTGACATCTACCAACCCGCACTGGGCCCGCGTGGTAGATTACGTCCCACTCCCTCTCACCCAGAGGAAGCCTGTGTCTCAGCAGTGGGAATAATGTAGGCTAATTATATATAGGTAATAAATACTATATGTGTGCTCAGATCCATTGAGCCGCTTTTGCGTGATTGTGAAACAAACATCCAATCATACAAATGTTCACATTATAATATTAGTAGTAAGTAGGTTTATATTACTTCGGATTCATAGTTTATGAGAATATCATGTGTGTTTGATGAATAGTATTCAGAGTAAGAAGACTGTGAAATAGGGTTGAATTGAATTGATATAAGTCATCCTGGTTTTTCTTAACGCTCGTATTCTACCTATACAAACACTCAATCATTTACCAGACACCAAATCGATCATAGGAATTATACTGCCGTTTTAATAAAAAAGGGCACAACTAACATTTTTCATGAAATTGAGTTATATATATCACCGGAATCAGGAAAAAAAAGCCTATATGCCTAATTTTTTTTTAATTTTTAGCAAAAAAAAAAATAACAGAGATACCATAAGCTTAAAGGCCACAACTGCAACATTTTTAAAGTTTTTAACCAGGAAAAGGGCACATTGTGAGATATGCCTTTTATTTCACCTTTATATTTTTAATATATTTAATTGAAAAGGCGTAATTGGCTTACGTCAAATATAAAAGGCTTATGTGGCAATTGTGCTTATTTTTTTTTATACCAACACCCTAGCAATTATTGAAGAAGAAAAGTCACAACTAGCAGTTATGTCTTTACTATATACCCTATACCTTATTTTTTTATTAATAAAGCGTTTAAAAAAAGGCACACTGGAGGTTATGCCTTTACTACTAAACATCTATGAACGAAGATGAAGTGGTGGGTCAAGGTTATTTACACGTCCCACTGCAGAAACACAAGAAAGTGCACAATAAGATTGTTTTTATTCATCAAGAAGTATAAAATATAATATATTCTAATATTTTACTGTATGTATACTATTTTAATAATATGTAAAAAGGCACATTTGGTTGTATATGCCTTTTAACTGTAATATTGCTCCTGTTATGTAATTTTTTATGTTAAGTTGAAAAAAAATATGCTAATTATTTATTATATGCATTAAAAATAATAAAAAATATTGCTATAGTCTTATATTTACTATATATATACAACTATTTAAATTCGCACAATTTCGAAAAACATAGTTTAGTCGTGTTTTTTTAACATAATTCAAAAAATATTTTAACATCGATTTTCTCAACATTTACAAAATGCTAGTTGTGCCCTTTTTAATAATAACGGCAGTATAGGAATAGTACTTTTGCCAGTGGCTTCGCCCGTATAGTTGTCAGAAAATATCACCTGGGAACCAACTACCGGGATAAAGTATCCTTTGTGGTAAGTATCCTGGATAACCAAAAATCCAAATCCATCCAAAAATCTAAACATCTAAGCCATATTTCGCGATCTCTTGCTTGGAATAATACAATTAGGTTTATTTTGAGTACTTCGAACACACATGATATTCGCATTTACTATGAAGCCCAAGTAATATGAATTACAATCCTACTAATCCTGCACTACCCGACCGCTACCAAGCGAGACGGCCGGACGCGGGACGGCCCACTAGCCGCTCTGCGGCGATTTTATTATAATCTCTGATATCTTCTAAAATATTAATTTTAATGATATGCTGTAATGGGCAATTTTGATCTACATGAAATGCACAATTTATTTAAGGTACATAATTGGATAAGGACTAATGCTGTATTGCTTAAAATTGCATTCATAGATGCCATGCCATTATTTTTCGTAAACAGTAAAGGATAAAAATGGTTATTATGGGTTATCCCTAAGAGTTAGGCATATACCATCCCGGACTTTTATGTAGAATTTTTTAAGGTGTACAATACTGTAGTACATTATTTTGAGCTATTTCGTAGGGTTCAGCCAGCGTCCGCAATGTAGGTAAGCGCAAAAAAATGTGTTTATTTATGACATCACATTAGAGACCTCTAAAATTATCAGCGTTTCTTTACTATATTATGCATGTTATACATACATATGAACCTTCCTCTTGAATCACTTTATCTATCTGCATCAAAATCCGTTGCGTAGTTTTAAAGATATAAGCATACATAGGGACAGACAGACAGCGAATTGACTTTTTTTTATAATATGTATGATGTATGATATGATTATGTTATATCTTAATTATATACAAAACCGATAGGTCACTCATTCACACATTCACTCACTGATTAATCACGAAATCTCAAAACTTCTGTACCAACGAAGATGAAATTTGGCATTATGAGTAGGAGACATCAATTAAGAAAGGATTTTAGGAAATTTCCTCTGGTGGAGCCGCGTATTAACAGCAGGCACCATGCGGGAACTCAATTATGTTCAATTATGGTTTGATAGTAATTATATTAATTCCTATGGAACCCACCCTGTGAGCTGAAGAATGATAAATGGTTTCGACGTCAGCACTGAAAGCTATTGGCCCACACTAACCTTAGACCAGCTCAGGAACGCTTCGACCAGCTACTGTCAGCAGTTCACACCGTGAAGCACTTTCACGAAACAGATAGTCAAATCACTGTTGGGTATTTATAACGAGTCTCTTTAAACTTCAGCTGTCAACAACAAAAACCAACTTTTCCTTAAAATTATAGGAGCAGGCACCGCTTGTGACTCTCGAAGAAAACAGACTGCGGGTTTCACATTAGTCCGCGCTTGGCGCGGGGTGGCCACAACTATATGGCACTAGTGTTGCCAGGTTCAGCGGATCAAAGGCGCGCGAACCAGTTAGCCACAGATACTAAGATATCGAAACCATTTGAAATGAATTAATTATTGCTAGAAAAATGACCTAACACTTAGGTATAACAAAAATAAGTATTAAAAAGTCAATTTGGGTCACTTAAGGTGCACAACCACCCTCCGTAAAGGAATGCAATAGGGTGTGGAAGTTTTGAAGCCAGTTTCATCAGATTTTGTGTTTAAACTGACGAATAAAAATGAATTAATACGTATCTCAACGTTTTTGATAATTCTACACCCGAAGAGCTGAAAAAGGGGATGAAGTTGCATAGAACGTCCTTCATTATCATATGATAAGAAACTAACAAAAACAAATTTCCGACATCTATGCGGGCGAAGCCGTGGGCAAAAGCCAGTACTTATGATATAGATACAGATCGAAGACAGGAATGATTCTCAATATTATTCGCCGGAATCACACTTTATCTAAAAATTAATATTCATTGTAAATTCTATAGCTGTTAAGCAAGCCGTTAAATCCCTTCAGAGGATGTGGAACAAAAGACCAAGGCTAATTTTGATCCCCTGGGACTTAAATTAAGTGGAAACAATATAAGAAAGAATATTCATGAAGTAATAATGGTAATATCAAAGGGCTATTTAAATTGTAGGGAAATACAGGCTATTTTCAACCTTATAATTTACTTTTATTGGGTAAACACAAAACTGATCGTCTAAAACTTATTGACCGTCTAATGATGGACGCTTTTTAGGGTTCCGTTGCCAAATGGCAAAAAACGGAACCCTTATAGATTCGTCATGTCTGTCTGTCCGTCCGTATGTCACAGCCACTTTTTTCCGAAACTATAAGACCTAAAAACCTCCTAGACTGCCTCGTTGGTCTAGTGGTAGCAAGCGCTACTGCTGAACTTGAGGTCCTGGGTTCGATTCCCAGGTCGGGCAAAGTGTTATTGGGTTTTTCCATCTGGAATTTCTCAGTAGCAGCCCGGAGTCTGGATTTGTGCCCGGTTGATGGCAATAGGCTCGCCCCCTATTACATGGGACTTAAACATAACAGGCGAAATGTGGGTTTACTATAGGTACACCTCTGCCCAACCCTTCGGGGAAACAAGGCGTGATGTTATGTTATGTATAAGACCTAAACTAAACTACCACCTAAACTTGGTAAGTAGATGTATTCTGTGAACCGCATTAAGATTTTCATACTAAAATAGAAAAAAAAAACAATAAATTTTGGGGTTCCCCATACATAGAACTGAAACTCAAAAATTTTTTTTTCATCAAACCATTCGTGTGGTGTATTTATGAATAGGTCTTCAAAAATGGTATTGAGGTTTCTCATATCATTTTTTTCAAAACTGAATAGTTTACGTGAGAGACACTTCCAAAGTGGAAAAATGTGTCCCCCCCTCCGTAACTTCTAAAATAAGAGAATGATAAAACTAAAAAAAATATATGATATACATTACCATGTAAACTACCATCGAAAATTAGTTTGAACGAGATCGAGTAAGTAGTTTTTTTTTTAAACGTCATAAATCGAAAACCGCAATTTACCTTTCATTCAATCAACCGAAATAAGAAAATTAAAAAAAAAAAAACATTTATTTTCATAAACATGAACCTTATGCATAAACCGAGAATACCTACAGGTTTGTACGGAACCCTCGGTGCGCGAGTCCGACTCGCACTTGGCTGGTTTTTTTTTAAATATTAATGAAACTCTTCAAATATTTGGTAGGTCATGATGTACCTATACCTTTTTTAACATTTAGTTATTTCCTAAGTCATTCAATTGGTCAGTGTGGTGCCGGACGTAGAATAGCACCAACCCATTTCATCCCGTGGGTGTCGTAAAAGGCGACTAAGGGAGTTACTAGAGAATGAGCAGCAGCGTTCTCTATGCATTTCACCACCATACTGCGATCGTCAACCCGCCTGCCTAGCGGGTCGATGATGGTAAACCCCCAAATTGGGGGATTTCCAGCAGCGGACGTCTTTCGGCTGAATTTTGATGATGATGATGATTTCCTCACAATTATTAAGCTTCTCCGAACAATCAAGTGAGGTAAGGTTGGAACAGTGACCAACTATGCGAGAACCAAGCTAGCGAAGCAAGCGATGCCGTGGCAGTGGCTGGTGAGCGCTACGTCTAAATGTTGATCACAGTTACTTGGATACTTAGTATATTTTAGGACCTCAAAATATAAATTACTAGCTTCTGCTTGCGACTTCGTCTGCGTCAAATTTTTGCTCCCCTGGCCCTTCCCGTCGCATCGAATTGCCTGCCAGTTTTCGACCATTTTTCATTGCTGCTCCGCTCCTTTTAATCATAGCGTGATGTTACATAGCGTATAGCCTTTCTCAATAAATAAGCTACCCAACACAAAAATAACTTTTCAATTCGGACCAGTAGTTCCTGAGATTAGCGCGTTCAAACAGACAAACTCTTGAGCTTTATAATATTAGTATAGATTTGAAATTAACAAAAAGTGGGGTATCACTATGTTAGAGTGTTCATTAATCTTTTCAACCAACGAAAAAAAAACGGAGGAGGTTATCAATTCGACGCGTATATTTTTGTACGACCACGTATATCTTTTTAAATAGTAGTCCGATTGTGATAATTCTTTTATATTGGAAAGGGTATACTCCGAAGGTAAATTCTCCCATATAAATTTGGAAAACATAATCGAACCCTAAGGGTCGGAAAACAGGGGATGATTGATTGTTCACTCACTGATTGTAATGTATAACCACGCATAACTTTATACAAAGTAGTCCGATTTTGATAATTCTTTTTTTATTGGAAAATTTTTTTAGGAGTGCAAATGGGAATTATTTGAAGAAAAGTCATTAAAAACATGCCATATAATATTATTTATGAAGACTTTGTGGTTATTTTTTGTAATAATGTTAATGACGAAGGGTGAAGGAAGGATATAAAGGCTAGTTTTAGCCATATAACTTACCTTTGTTCTTGGAAATATGAATAGTCTTTAGTCTGCAGACAGTTATGCCACCGCGGGGCAAAGGATAATCTTTCAGTTGGTTTGTTGTTCCATCTGAGGGTCTAAAATTCCTACCGATATTTTACGGACATAGCGGCATTGCGCAATTGCCATTTTGTTATTATTTATTGAAAATAGTAGGTACAGTGGATAATTAAGTGAGTTTATGAGTATGTGAGGATTAAAAATAGAAGTAAAAATGATTTAGTCCCCCTTTTGGGGAGGCTTATCTCCAGCAGTGGATGTCTTTTGGCTGATATGATGATAAAAAAATATTTATATTTGTATTATAAATGTTGATGTCGTCTTACATTTTGCTAAACCCTGGTCGTGCTTTGGTTAATCCTAGCTAAATATGTTTGTGCCATTATTATTATACTAGCTTTTGCCAGTGGCATCGCCCGCGTGGAGGTCGGAAAATATCCCGCGGGAACGTACTACCGGGATAAAAAGTAGCTTGTGTGTTAGTCCAGGTTTTAAACTAACTGTTTTGCAAATTTCATCCAAATCCGTTCAGTAGTTTTTGCGTGAAAGAGTAACAAACATCCACACATCCATACATACAAACTTTCGCATTTATAATATCAGTAGGATTTAACACAATTGTATATCATGTTTTATGCAATTAAACTATGTATCTTTTTAAGTTATTTAAGGCGTGGTAAGAAGCATATTTTTTGGTATTTGACAATAGCCGATGCGGCATACAAATAAGTTTAAAATCAGCTATGCGTTTGATGTTAGTTGAAGCAAATGTACACCAAAATAAAAAAAAATCAGCTTTAAAACAACTTAATAAGTAAATAATGCATAACTCAGTGCAATATTTTTAAGATATTTCTTTATTTGAATGATTTCTCTTTATTACAATTAACGCCTCAGATCACACCAAAATTTTGAGAGTTATGCGACTAAAAATACTTTGAACTTTGTTTTACGATTGATTTAATAAGATACTATGTATTTTATTTGATGTAATATTTATGAATAAGGCTTTCCTTTGAATATTTAGCAATTCACTCAATTGTTTTCTGGTTTGTAATATTCACAAATACGCCTAAATGTGCAACAAAACACTAAGCGTTTTACGGTGTCCTACGTTTGGCAGCGCCTTAAATAAAATAAAAACTTAACAGAAAATTGATTACAACACAAGGCTATGTTAAAAATCGTATACCTACACGTTTAAATTAACTTTATACGTAACACGGAACAATTTTACCTTTACCTAAGAAAACATTTACCCCGGTCAGCTCCACGTGCATACTGTATGAAGGAGTCAAAGCTTTTACGTTTCCCTTTGTGTAGTTTTATTTTTAAAGAAATTGTTGGGTGGCTGTAGAATTGGCAAAGAGAATGAAGACTCGCGATTGGTAGATAAATGGATCTTGAATTTTACGAGCTATGCGATATGGATCATATGGATGATAAGAAATAATATTATATAAATATAAATAAACAGTCTTCAGTCGTCTTTCAGCTGAAAGACGTTCACGATAACAGTATGGTGGTAAAAGTCGGTAGTTATTTAAAAAAAATATAAAAACGTTTTTATTTTTAACTTTTTAGTTATGGTATCTACGCCGCACTAATCTAATCGCGTTATTCGTCCATTTGTCGCGTACATACTTAATGCAAATTTAAAACTTATATGGTTTTCTCATGGATGCCATTTTCAGAATTAACCAGAAACCTTGGGACCACACGGGAAGCATCAACTTTCAAATAAAAAAAGAATCATCAAAATCAGTTCACCCAGTCAAAAGTCCTGAGGTAACAAACATAAAAAAATACAGCCGAATTGAAAACCTCCTCCTTTTTTGAAGTCTGTTAAAATGTATGGAGAACGCTGTTGCCCATTATCTAGACGACTGACCTTTGTGTGTGACTCCAACACCACACGGAGTTACACGGAACCACACGGGACGGATAACTACATATTTACTTCTCTCATTTTTATTACTATCGATTCTTAAATTTCGCAGTCATTTTTTTTATACAAAATAAAGCGTGCATGCCTTCGAAAGTACTATCGGTACGAACGATCAAACATGACATACGGGCGACTAAATTTTATGAAACTAGGCAACACCTGGCAACTTTGAATTCGCCTATTACTGTCTCTCTTTGAAGGTAAAAAAAAACATTCTCAAAGGAGAATTTAATAATTTACAAGCTTCTGCCCAAGAGCTCCATTTAACTCAGCTGCTAAAGGATAGTAGCGCGTGGTTTAATAGCATTAAGTCTAACTTTTCTCAAAGAATGGACGATTACATACATAAAGACTTTTTTATGAATCCGTTTCACAGTTTTAGAGATTAGCGCGGTCAAACAAACATACCAATAAATAAACAAGCAAAACGTTTTGTCAGCATTATTATTAGTATACCGAAAGTCCGACAACCGGTCTCACCAAGGGGTATCGTAAAATCCAGTAACTGGGTTGTGGAGTTCAGATAGGCAGTCGCTCCATGAAAAATACTGGTACTCAGCTGCATCCAGTTAAACTGGAAGTCGATCGACTTCCATGTACGCTACGCAGATGATGATGATGATGGTTATATTATTAGTATATCTATACAGATTAAACAGCTATACTCAGCTCAACCATGTCTAGCAACAGACACACTACAATAAGTTGCCAGCAATAAATTCTTGCAATAATATTAAATTCTTTTTGAAATTTACAATTCATTTTTGAACGGACAGCTCGGATTAAGACTGTTTCAGGTGAATTGCGAATAAATGTAATAATTTTCAGTTGACCCAGTTCTCTTGGAAAGAACATGTAAAACAACGCCTGTTTTCAACTATTGGTTCTGAATATGGTACTCAGATACAGATAAAAAACAAAATAGGGCAAGTTTTTCGTTAGAAACTTTTTAGGACTAAACATTGTACACAGAAAATAAACAATACCGTACCATGTAGGAATGATAAAATTTGATCCTACTGATCCTATTAAAATAACAAATTTGTAAGTTTGAATGTTTGTTACTCAGTCACGCAAAAACGGCTGAACGGATTTGGATGAAATTTGGCAAACAAATAGTTATGCCTAGATTACCACATAGGATATTTTTTATCTTACGAATCTCTACGATCTTGCAATATATAAGTGTCTGTGCACACTTGTATATTATGGAAAGATACATACAGAGAAAGTGTCACTTTCATACAGAGTCATACGTTTTAGAAGCTCTTGTAAAACCGCCATCTTGGACTTTCATTTTGATCTCACTATTGAAATCAGCACCCCAGAAAACCATGAAAACTATCTTTATCTTCCTCTCTCTCTTTCTATTTTACAAAATAAAAGTAGCATGGAGCATGGTATAACGGTTCCCATGATGATCTCTATAAGTTAAGTCCTACCGCAAGCTGTTTAAAAACTTAACTCCAGAAATGCATAGACAGAGCCACGGGCACAAATAGATGCCTATTTTTTATGTAATAAAATCCCTAACACACAGACAGTCAAACCGATCTACCTGCCCAGTGGGCAACATAAACAGTAAATTAACTATAAATAGTTTTATGTTATTTTTACGGCATTTTTCCGCCAAACCAAACTAAATGAATGTTTTATGACTTCGCAGGATCCATAGACTGTTGTTTATGTTATGTTTCTACTTTAACATATTTGGGAATCTGGCTTTTCGTGAATCATATGGTGGAAAAGAAATAAAAAGTTTCGAAATGGTTCTGGAAAAGACGAATGAAATTCACGTCGATTTTGATGTTTCTTTAGTTCTTTTCAATGGTCCTTACAACATATGAAAATGTTAGCATTGTTTTCTGATTTCACAAAATGTTGTTATTGTATAAACCTTAGTATTTTAATTAATTAAAAACAAAATTATAATCTAAATTAACTAATACTATTCACAAATTAAAATGTAGTATCCAAAAATTCATCCGCATCGCTGTCGACTGGAAATGTACCCAAGGGATATTACCACGTTGTATGGCAGGGCTTAGCCTCTGGCCAAGGTAAAAACGACGGGTTGCACTCCGGGAGTGCCGGCAGAAGTGAAAACTTCAATATTAACGTTGTGCATTTTTGATATTTTGGAATGGTTAGGGAATAATTTTGCACGAATTGCTTTAATTATCAGTATAAAAGTACTATCATTTATGTGGTAGAATACAATATTCATTTATTGCGCTATCGTACACAAACATGACAATTTATTTTACATTAAAAAGTTTATCTGTCAGAAAAATCACTCTCCGTCCGTCTTACGAATTTTCGATCAGGTCATGTGTCCTGACGCGAGTTTAACATTTTTTACCCATTACAAAAAAGTGCACAACGCCGCTAAAGAAATTTTCACTTCAAAAACCAGCCCTTGGGTCACGGGAAGTGTCCACCAGCCGTTTAGAGATTTCCATACAACATATTGAAATAATATGACATTATGGCTATTTTTCATCCACTTTTAGTTCCACCATTATCAGCCTATAATGTTCCCAATGCTGCGACACAGTCTTCCTCTCAGTGTGAGGGAATGGGCCGTAATCATTGAATCCCACCGATTGTCCAAAAAGCCATTCAAAGAGATTATATGGACGAATTGATGATTTTCCTGATTGTAATTCTATAAAACCATATTTGTCACGGTCCTGACTGCAAATTGCAAATACGTTCTAATTTGAATTCTCCCGTATTGGCTATTAGATCTATTTTACTTATTTTTTTTTATGCAAATAAACCTAATGAGAAAAATAATTATCACAAGATCCATCAAGGATCTAGCCAATGGATGTTCTGAAACTGAAACATTTTTTGGAATCAGCGTTATCGACCCAGAAAAAGAGAGAAATAAAAAGATTTATGTTTTGTAAATATGGCCAGGCCATTAAAAGGGACTTAGGTTGACGTCAACTCAACGTTGGTCTAAGTGTATGCTATTTTCATCGTTGTTATCACGGAATTAAATACAGTTTTCTATGCAATAGTCTGCGCTGTAGCTTCAAAAGGTGTTCGAGTTCTGACTTGATAAGTGAAAGAATTAGAAGACTGACGAAGATACAAAAGACTGGCTTGTTGATCTAGTAGTCGCAGGCGCTATTACTGACCATGAGTTCGTGGGTTTGATTCCCGGGTCACCCAAAGTGTTATTAGATTTATCCATCTAGAAATAACTAGTAGCAGCCCAATGACTGGAATTTGTGGTTGGTGTACAATAGGTCCACGACCTATTATAAGGGACTTAAACATAACCGGTGAAATGTATACATGTATGTGAGTGTATACTATAGGTGCAGTCCGATTCAAACTTTATCGTGGCTCTGAAGTGCGCTATTCGCTATGCATATTCCACCCTCAAGTCCCACTGACACGTGACTTTTTACTGCGCATCAACTCGCCTCATGTTCCTAGCCCCCATTGAGTTCTGTATACCCCGATTCAAATTTTATGGCGATTACGAGTGGCCTGAAGTGTTAGGCATACGTCTGCCTAACCCTTCAGGGTACTGATGTATAAGGGACATGGTGTAAAATAGTTCCTTATCTGTAGAAAAGGGTGGTTCTTCTTGATTTGTCAGCTGCGTAACTGGACTTGCTTTTTTTTGTGATTGGGAAATTAACAAATAACGTCTCCCGCTCTGGGTGGAGCGGAAGGGCGTATCAGACTTTTACTGACTATAACCCACCCATGTTCCTTCAGTTGCGTATGTAAGTGCCACGGTAACTCTCGAACAAATCCGCAACCCTGGCAGGAAGGGCACCCCCTGTGGGTACGGACCTTGGCTTAGGGTGGCGCTGGAAGAGGGTATGACGTATGACGTCATTTTACTAGCGCACTTGCGCGGTAAACTCTAAACGCAAGTGGCGATATAGAAGCTGCTATAGGTAAATCCAGGCTTGATGTTTTATTATGTGTGGCCTGCTCAGTACCATTGCTTCTAAATATATATTACGTCTTCGATAAAGGAAATATACTGAAAAATTACGAAGACATAAAAAGACTTGACTGTACCTACATTACGTGCAGAGGCGTCATAAATACCGTACTTCAGTGCCTTGCACGAAACAAAGGAAGGTCGGGTATCACACGCGGTACTTCGGGCACCATTGTTCTTCGATAGTGAAGAGGGTGCTATCATGAAATGGAGAAGGATATTAGGAAGTGAGTGAGATCTACGTGTGTTTTGGACGGGTTTTATGTTAACTGGTATTATTTTTAGGAGCACAAAACGAAGATTTAAATAATTAAATTTGGCCTCATCGTAGTGAACTCATTGTTTATCATTATCTCAGCCGAAAAATGTCCACTGCTGGACATAGGCCTCCCCCAAAAGAGAGGGGTTTGCCTTAATCGCCACGCTTGGCAGGCGGGTTGGTATTGGACCGCAGTATAATGGAAAAATGCATAGAGAACGCTGCTGCCTATTCTCTAGTAAGTCCCTAACTCCCCTTTTACGAGACTTACGGGGAGAAATGGGAGTAGTTAGCTCATCTGTAAAGTAATTAAAACAATTATTTTTCTATAGTTAAAGAACTTAATAAGCCTAACAGACGAGTGGTTCAAAGCGTGTTAAATGTCACAACCTTTATTTTCTCTCTATCTACACAATCTCACAAATTTTTGATTTTTTTATTACAATGAATTTACAATTTATCAGGACTGCAATTAAACAATAAAAATAATTGTTTAAAAACTAAAAACACGCTTCCATAGAAAACCAAACTAAAAAATAGAAAATGTTGATCATTCGCTAGTTATAAGTTATGTGACGTCACATAAAATCGAATCTGGCGCTCTTTAGAGGACATAAAGTCATGAACTATTTTATTTTAATGATTCAGTATTTGGTGGCAAGTGAAAGAGCGAGTGAGAAGTGTCAATACTGAGTTGAATGAACGCACCAGAATTATTCGCTCTAAAAAAAAACAGTACTTGACGGAAACACCATTATTTTTTAACCGACGAAAAAAAAACGGAGGTTCTCAAGCCGACGCGTATATATTTTTATTTTTTATGTATTACTAAATCTAACACGATAGTCAATCAAATCACCTGAGTCTTTGGATGTCAAAATGTGACCATGTTTTGACGTGGTAGGGTGGATCCAACTATTTAAATTGGCATAACCACCTTGAATTTTTTACAGAAGGTTTTTTTTATTTTATTATAGTCTCCGGTCGCCAGCTTCTCCAGTCTCTCAATAAAGCAATTACATAATTCTCTAGTTGCTTCTATAAACAGTTAATAAAAAAATAATAAGCCATCCATCAGTAAATGACAATAAATCTATAAAAATAAATGAAAATTACATATATATGATAATTACATCAAAAAACTTTTTTTTTAAATTTTTTGTCTGTCTGTCTGTTTGTTTATTCCGACTAATCTCTTAAAAGGCAGGACCGATTTTGACGGGAGTTTCACTCGCAGGTAGCTAATGTTGTAAGGAGAAGCTTAGGCTACTTTTTGTCCCGGTAACACGTTGCCGTGGGATAATTTCCAACATTCACGCGGGTGAAGCCGCGGGCACAGCTAGTACTAATACAACTGGGAAGTACATCTCTGCCAACCTTTCGGGAAATACTGGCGTAATGCTATTCCAGAATATCCACCACGTCTAGCTAACATTCCTTGCATTCCATTAGATGGATACTAATTACTTAGTAAACACGAATATGTCTAACATACAATGTTTCCTAGGGATGTGAGGAATACGGGTTAGGTCGAAAACAAATAGGCCAAATATTAACGTGATAAGCCGAAGGTTAAGGCTATATACACCGTGACATTTTAGCTGTCTTAAAACGGCAGCCCACCTCATGCATCCAATGACCACTACACATCCATAAGAAAAAATGAACATTTGAATAACTAAAAAATCAAAATATTATTCATTGTGATGACGTATGACGTAGTTTGTTTGGTTTTTTCTCATGGAAAATGGAGATGGAATGATTTAGTCGACTCGTGCGCTGGGTAGGTATGTATGTTTTCTACCATACGATACTTAAACATTATTAACAGGATGTTTCATAATTCTAGTGCATTATTTATTTTTCTTAGTACGTATTTTCTTAATTGGTAACAATTTTTTAATTACGCCTAGAGGTATATTATGTCGGATACATTGAGTGGACAACCTTTGTAAGACGACTAAAATGTCACGGTGTATAGGAAAATGAACTTAGTATGTAATAAATGCTTAAACACGTTTTAAGCAAAGGCTTATGTTAATTAGTGAATGTTATGAGTATCAAATGATGTTAAAGGTTATACTGGCTTTATATTTAACTTACTGGTTTACTGTAAGCTTTTACCCGTGAGTCCTTCCGGGTAAAGTTAAATTATCGAGTGCTCATCGAGTATTCCGGGACATCGCCAGGCGGTTGGTCGACTCTTCATGTGACCAAAGAGTTGGTCTATTTTTAGGTCAAAGAATCAGCATTGCCATCCAATGTGGCAACGCTGCCAGCCTTCTGGGTACTTTTCCCACTGACAGCGATGCGGACGAATTCTTTGATGCGCAGTAAACTCTTCCCTTTTTAGGATTCCGTTGCCAAATGGCAAAAACGGAACCCTTATAGATTCGTCATGTCTGTCTGTCTGTCTGTCTATCCGTCCGTATGTCACAGCCACTTTTTTCCGAAACTATAAGAGCTATGTTGCTGAAACTTGGTAAGTAGATGTATTCTGTAAACCGCATTAAGAATTTTACACAAAAAAAGAAAAAAGAATCAATAAAGTTTAGGATTCCCCATACTCAGAACTGAACTGACTTGCGTGCGTATCGCACCTGTTTTGCTACAAACGCGCTTCAACGGCGTGTTTAAAAAATGTGGTGTGGACAGACCCTAATACCGAGTAATGTTTGGTATTCGTTAACTCGGTCAAACTTGTAATCGGCGCATCTCTACTATAGATAAATAATAAAAACGTCAAAGGAAAGTCCTACCTCGCATTCGTGTATATCTGCTAAAAGCGTGAAAGGCTTTCAAGAGTGTGTTGAAGTGATTATGACTAAGCCAAAAAGCTACGCATTGCCGAATATACCACAAAGCCGAATATTAATAGCATCTCTACCACAACAGACTTCGTTGATACATGCCGTGGTATATTTTAGTAAATGCTTTGACGCGTTCAGGGAGGCTTACATTGTGATAGCAAGTGATTTCCAGTTGATGTGATATCACAGAATATTCGGCTATGTTTTATTAATAGTTACTATGATTATAATGGGTTGTGGGAACATGAGTAGTTTATATCAGCAATCCGCATAGATATCAATAATTCAGAATCGAGAAGGGTGTTTAAGGGATGTTTGTGGCTTTTGCCTTTGGTTAGGTTTGACGTTAGTTGTAGGAGTGTGAATTTAATGCGCCGAGTCAAAATATATGAAGTCAGTAACTCATAGTATATTATAATATTCATCGTAAATAATGTTTTGAATATAAATGTAGATGGAGATAAGAGTAGCCAAAGAAACGATGGATGGACTGCGTGAAAGATAAATGGCGTGGGTTTAAAAGAACTGATTACCGAGATAAAAACTAAATAGATAAGTTTGGAAGAAGAAATATTAAGCCGACCTCAAATAAATTGAGCTAAGGGCAAGGGAATCCTCCTTCTGCGAAGCAGTAATGCTCGCGAAGGAGGAGGCGGGGCGCGTGAGGGAGTGGCAGTCTCAGCGCCCTCATTTACCTAGCCGCCGCAGGAGGAGACACCCCGGGCGTCGGGAGTCGATTGCGGACTCCCGGCCACCGTAGGCGCGAGCTTGCGGGCGGCGAGCAATCGGTAGCTCGCTGCCCGGTAAGGACCAAGCTCGGGTCGACGGCGCGTAGTGTTCCACGCGCGCCTCAAAGAGATGTCAGCAAAACTGAAGGGGTCTGCTAGGACCGATGCCTGCCGGGGTCGCGTGATTGTTCGAAAGAGATACCGTGACCCTGGCACATGGGCAACTGAAGGAACACGGGTGGGTTTTAGTCAGTAAAAGTCTGACATGCCCTCCCGCTCCGCCCAGAGCGGGAGAAGTCATTTGATGAATTCCCATCCAAAAAAGAAAAAAAAAAAAAAGTTATGTGAATGATGATATAGTTCATCATATATTTTCAAATTCATCGTTCAGCTGTAATTATAATTTAATGATAATGAATTGTTCCGTGCGGTGTCGGACGTAAAGATTAGCACCATCCCAATTCTTCCCGTGGGTGGTGTTAGTGGCGACTAAGGGACTTACTAGAGAATGGGCAGCAGCGTTTGCTATGCATTTTACCCACATACTGCGATCGCCAACCCTTCTGCCAAGCGAAGCGATTATGGCAGCCCCCCAAATGGGGGGGGGGGCTATTTCCAGCAGTGGACGACTTTCAGCTGAAATGATGATGATGATGAGGCACATAAAACGCACTTTTGAACGCCAAAATTTACGTATTTTAATGTAAATTTTGGCGTTCAAAAGTGCGTTTTATTTTAGTCGCCTCTTAAAAGGAAGTTTCGTATAGAGAAGACATGGCAAGAAGATCCACCACTACTCTTTTAAAATGTGTATCAATATTAGTGATATAATTATATGAGACGACGTGCGACGGTTACTGGTAGACTATACAAGACCGGATAGTACTGAATGGTATTTCAATGGTAGTTCCAGAGACTAAAGCGTTCAATAAAGAAAACTTGTTGATATAGGTAGATAATTAAATATTTCTACGTAATAGGTTCCACGAAATCTATACTAATACTAGGTGATCGTACAGACGTTGTTCTGTTTCCTAGAACTCGATAGCAGCGCCATCTACCGGGTCCAATAGTGAATCTAAACCATCTAGGGTGCCACCCAAAAGCATACAAAAAAAATCATTCAAATCGGTCCAGCTGTTTAGGAGGAGTTCAGTGACATAAACACGTACAGTAGAATTATATATATAAAGATAATTAAGCTGAAAAAATTAAAATTAGTATAGATTTCGTAGAACGTTTTACTTAGAAATATATGTATCTACCTATATCAACGGAGAGCTATTCGAATAATGTCATTGTTCGCGAACGGCTCAGCTGTATTCCGTTTCAGTGAGTTTGGGAGCACCATTAGGCAATGTTCTGGCAGGATTGGCGGGTATGGAACGTCCTTCAAAACAGGTTATGAGGAAACGAGAGCGTCAAGGGGCGGGTATAATTCAATGTTTATGAAATGAGGAAAGTTTTTTTACCTATTGACAAATATATGTTGAATAAAGGACCTATTCGAAGTGAAGGGGAGTAGCTCGCACGGTCTCTTGCGAGGCGGCGAGCCTCCTTGCCGGAGTGCCGCCATGGGATCTGGAGGCAAAGGTCCTCGCGCACATGTGGGAGTGGCGCGAGGAGGCGAAACGCCGGGGCGAAACTCCGCTGCCGCGACAAATCGCGGCACGGCGGACAGAGCTCCGGTGTGATCTCATGGTGACATGGCGGGTACGATTGTCGCAACCCAGTGCTGGGCACGCCACAATTGCGGCGGTAAGTCCCCTCTTTGAGGAGTGGATAGAGAGGCGTCACGGCGTCCTCACCTTCCGCCTGACGCAGGTTCTCACCGGGCATGGGTGCTTCGGTGGGTTCCTGTTCAGGATAAAGCGGGAGGATACGTCCGGGTGTTTCCATTGCGAGGATCGTCTGGAGGACACGGTGGAGCATACGGTGGAGGTGTGCCCTGCCTGGGCGGAGCACCGCCGTGTCCTCGTGGAGGCGATCGGCGGCGGCGACCTCTCGCGTCCGGCCCTGGTGCGAGCCATGGTACGGAGCGAGAGGGAATGGGAAGCCGTCACCTCCTTCTGCGAAGCAGTAATGCTCGCGAAGGAGGAGGCGGGGCGCGTGAGGGAGTGGCAGTCTCTGCGCCCTCACGTCCCTAGCCGCCGCAGGAGGAGACGCCCCGGGCGTCGGGAGTCAATAGCGGACTCCCGGCCACCGTAGGCGCGAGCTTGCGGGTGGCGAGCAATGGGTAGCTCGCCGCCCGGTAAGGACCAAGCTCGGGTCGACGGCGCGCAGTGTTCCACGCGCGCCTCAAAGAGATGTCAGCAGCAGTGTAGGGGTCTACTAGGACCGATGCCTGCCGGGGTCGCGTGATTGTTCGAAAGAGATACCGTGACCCTGGCACATGGGCAACTGATGGAACACGGGTGGGTTTTAGTCAGTAAAAGTCTGACACGCCCTCCCGCTCCGCCCAGAGCGGGAGAAGTCATTTGATGATTTCCCATCCTGAAAAAAAAAAAAAAAAAAAAAAAAAAAGGGGAGTAGCTGGCCTGGGTAGCCTGCGAAGTTCATTTTTAACACGCTTTTAATAGCTTCATACGTATTTTAGTATGTTGGTATGTTAGTATGTAACGGAAACTTTGGAAACCCTTTCAAAACGTCGGATTATTTGGCATACTTATCAAGGACCGATGAGAATACAATAATTTCATTTTCAACCGACGAAAAAAAACGGAGGAGGTTATCAATTCAACGCGTATATTTTTTTATGTATGACCACGCATAACTTTTTACATAGTAGTCCGTTTGTGATAATTCTAATTTTTATTGGAAAGGGTATACTCCCAAGGTGGTCCCATATAAAGAAAAACAAAATCGAACGCTAAGGGTCGGAAAACAGGGGATCATTGATTGTTCACTCACTGATTGTAATGTATAACCACACATAACTTTATACAGAGAAGTCCGATTTTGATAATTCTATTTTTATTGGATAGGGTATACCTTGCCAAGTATTATGAGTCAATTAAAGCCACAAAAAGATAAAATAAAAACTTTTTAACAAAAAATTAAACCGCCGAAAAAATTGAAAAGCAAAAAAACCGGCCAAGTGCGAGTCGGACTCGCGCACCGAGGGTTCCGTACAAACTTGTAGGTATTTTCGGTTTAAAAATATATACATATTTTTTTATTTTTATATTTCAGTTGATTGAATGTAAGGTAAATTGCGGTTTACGATTTATGACGTTTAAAAAAAAAACTACTCACTCGATCTCGTTCAAACCAATTTTCGGTGGTAGTTTACATGGTAATGTACATCATATATTTTTTTTAGTTTTGTCATTCTCTTATTTTAGAAGTTACGGGGGGGGGGGGACACACATTTTACCACTTTGGAAGTGTCTCTCGCGCAAACTATTCAGTTTAGAAAAAAATGATATTAGAAACCTCATTACCATTTTTGAAGACCTATTCATAGATACCCCACACGTATGGGTTTGATGAAAAAAAACATTTTTGAGTTTCAGTTCTATGTATGGGGAACCCCAAAATTTATTGTTTTTTTTTCTATTTTAGTGTGAAAATCTTAATGCGGTTTACAGAATACATCTACTTACCAAGTTTCAACAGCATAGCTCTTATAGTTTCGGAATAAAATGGCTGTGACATACGGACGGACGGACAGACAGACAGACAGACAGACAGACAGACATGACGAATCTATAAAGGTTCCGTTTTTTGCCATTTGGCAACGGAACCCTAAAAATAATAAACCTTAAAATTTTGAGTCGGCGCTGAAAAATCAATGAACAAAGATCACTCAAAGCGCCGACTCATAATTTGAAGGTTTATTATTTTTTGCTTTTCAGTTTTTTCGGCGGTTTAATTTTTTTGTGCCATTATCCTTGCTACTTACCAAGATAGCAAAAAATTGTCTTCGAAAACTACGCTGACATACGACACAAAATTCGAAACAACCTAAAAATACAAAATAAATAAAAGTATAAAAAAAACTAAAAAACACGCTTCCATAAAAAATATTTTTTCCACAAAAAATAATGGAAAAAGGTGAGGTGCTTTTTAAGTTTTGTAAGTGCAATTTCTTGGTTAGTGTCACACTGTTCGTCGAAGAAAAATACGATTAGCAACTGTAACAAGTATTTATTTTCAGAATTATAAATACATACATGAACTCACGCCTTTTCCCATGGGTACCCGCATGAAACAGTAACTACGGAACGTCACCTGCTACGATCCTGACATTTCCTGTCGCCTCGTTTAGGTTCAGATATCTGGTGATACACACACGTCAGTTGCAAGTACTACGCACTTGGCCTTTCTGTAGAACATCACCAAGAATTTTAATTATTACCGTCCTACTTCTACGTGTCTTCTAATACATGTAGCGTGGCATGTCATTACATGATACCGTTGTTTATGTGTGCGTTAATTGTAACTTACAACTACATATCTACCTCACTTTACCTGGCTGTGCGACGCAAAGGAGAGTGATGTGTTTATCAGCCTATGTATATATGTATGTCCTATGTGGACACTCTAGAAACCAAACGCGTGGGTCGAGTTTGATTATTGTTACGTGAATCATAAATTGATTGAACTTGCGAGTGTCACTAAAGATATGACAGTAATAAAAATACAATATGGCGGCCAGTCGCAATATTGTGTATGACATGCGAACAGCAAGTGTGGGGGTATCATTGAATATGTCTTTGAAATTGTACTTAATAGCAATCTTATGCAGCGGACGCTTCTTCTTAAATGTAACAATAAAGACCTTTATTGCCTCTGACTGCATGAGATTGCTTATAGTATTAATTTTAAAAGTCAACCTCTTAAAATAAAATGCACTGGGTGTACTACGTGAGCTCGACAATTGAATGTGCGAATAAAACTTGTGCGAAAAAACTGTACTGCGACTCACCATAGTTCGGATGATGTTTCAGTCTTTGTTAAAGTCCACTTTTTACGCAGTTGGGTTTTCAGATTTTTTTAATAACTCAAAAGAAAAAACGGAACCATTATAGGATAACTTTGTTGTCCGTCCGTCCGTCCGTCTGTCAAGACCCTTTACGTCGGAAACTCGTGGAGGTATCGAGTTGAAATAAAAAAGAATTACTCATGTCTACAATCTCTTAAAGCTGTGAAAAAATCAACTTTCTTAAGTAACTTAACGTGTGTTAAGTAACTTAAGTGGCAAAATATAGGTTATATTTAGACACCCTCAAGGAAATCAAAATGTATAGGGTATTTTCCGTTGACCTAGAACTATGAAATTTGGCAAGTAATACCGTCTTATACTACAAGTAAAGGAAAAATCTGTAAGTTGTTTTCAGATTTTTCCCTTACTTGTAGTATACATTTGTAATTATTTAAATCATTAAAAAACAGGTTCTTTATGCTGACACCGCTTCAACCAGCGATAGTCAAATCACCATATCTATATATATAAAAATGTTATGTTGGTTTGTGTACGCTTCAAAAACTCAAAAAGTTCTGCACCGATCGAACTGAAATTTTAGCATGATAAGGTGTATCTATTCATACACGAAATATTTTAAGATGTACACCTGTAGGTGGTAAAGAAGCTATAGAAGCAAAAATATTTTTTTAATCGAAGTTTTTGAATTTTCGTAATTATTATAATTTTAAAACTGCTTGAGACGTTTTGCATAAAACCTTTACTGCAAATTCTCTGAATGGCCCGCCTGACGCTACTAGGGCGGCGACCGGACGGCACGAGCATGGCCGCGGTGTCTCGGGCCGTTAAAAATAAGAAGGAGCCAGTATTTCTTATGTGCGTCAAATAATTTATAAATATTAAATTTTGAAAAAATACATTTAGATTTTTTTTTTCTTTGCTGTAGATTCTTTACCACCTCTTGTGGTGTGGTGTACCTCTTAAAATATTTCGTGTATGAATAGATACAACTTATATAATCCGCATCAAGGATTGTGTTTATCTATTTTTTGCATCAGTCACATATCCGCGACCGCGAAAAACAGTTTTATTTAACGATCAGCTATGTACCAGTGTCCGCGCCATCTGCCGGAAGCGAGGAAAACACTCGCTGACAACCGCAATAATAGCGCAGTCATATGAGAAACAAATGTATTCTTTGTTTTGTTTCTCATTTCTCAACCATTCAATCACAATGTGCCACAGCGAAGCGTGGCAGGGTACAGCTAGTTTATAACTCACCAAGTCCTAGCTACCGGCGCGTGGCAGACGTAGATGTACCGTTGTACGGCCAGCGCCAGGGTCAGCCATATGCTTGCCGTGTGGAACATCGCTGGTATCACCTGCAGACAAGAAAGAAGAAGGGTTGTGAGCGAATCAGTTATACTTTTGTGGTTCTTGGAGTAAGGACATTCTTCTGTCTAACGTATTGATGGTAAAAGTTTACACAGTATCCCTCATATTGTGTAAAGTTCACTCATCTATACGTAATACTATAAAGCCGAAGAGTTTGTTTGTTTGTTTGATTGAACGCGCTAATCTTAGGAACTACTGGTCGGAATTGAAAATTCTTTTTGTGGTGGGTAGCCCATTTATTGAGGAAGGCTATAGGTTATATAACATCACGCTACGGTTAAAAGGAGCGGAGCAACAAACGAAGAATGGACGAAAACTGGCAGGCAGTTCGATGCGACGGGAAGGGGAGCGAAAATTTGACGCGGACGAAGTCGCGGGCAGAAGCTTGTCTTGTACATAAAATGGGGGATCCTTCGATTAGCGGGTATTGTGTGTGTGAATGACATCTCGCAGGTCAACCTATGAGGTTGTCGGCTGCTTAGCCGAACTTTCCTGTGGCTACGTTAATAAATTAAGGCTTCTAGCCAGGGTCTAAAATAGCTTTCAAACGAAAGGCAAATTTACATGACATATAAGCCAAGTTTTGGCTACACAAATTCAGGTGTCATCTAAACTTTGGCCATGTTATTCAACATAGTTTGATAGTTCTAATTGTATTCAAACCTCGTTGTAGAGGTATACAGGTAAAAGTTAGAAATCGTTTTAGTTCAGCTAGGTGCAAGAGTAGCGTATTTCAAGTGTTGCTGGACTTAAAGAATAGCATCATCTCTCCATCTGTTCCCGTGGATGTCATAGAAGGAGGCTATGGGACTTATTAGAGAATGGGCAGCAGCGTTCTCTATACATTTTACCACCATACTGCGATCGCCCACCCGCCTGCCAAGCGCGGCGATTACGGCAAAGCCCCCCAGATCGGGGGCGGTCTATATCCAGCAGTGAAAGTCTTTCGGCTGATATGATGATGATGATGATTAGGTGCAAGATAACTACAGTCTAAAATGATATTCACGCAGTTTATGTTTTCCATATGGCACCTTCAGAATTATAGAGACCTAATTAGAAATTTCAAGAGCAGTGGTGACCTTATGTTAATGGCCGTGACTTACGAGTACCTAGTAGTTCGTGAGTTTGAACCTAAGCAGGTGCTTTACTTTGTGTAAATTATTTCATCACCACTGCTCTCAAAACGTTGAAGGAAAACATCGTGAGGAAATCGGTATGTCTCAGAACCAAAGATTCGAACACATGTGACATCTACCAACCCGCACTGGCCTGTGTGGTGGATTGTGGCCCACTCCCTCTCACCACGAGGAAGCCTGTGTCGCAGCAGTGGGAACATTCTAGGCTGCTGATGAATTAAAAATGTTAAGATTTCAAAATGATAGAACTCTTAATAAAACAGAGACCTATTATTGTGATATAGGTAGATGGATTTCACTGCAAATATAAGATTTGCGGTAAAATCCACAGTAACGGTACTTAAAAAATTCGTTTTTAAAACTAGCATCTTGAAGACGGTATCTCTGTGACGTCACAGGCACGGTCGGCACTTATTTCCGTGTGTCGAGACGGCAGTTCCCAAAGGAAATTGTGCACTTGACGCGAGTAGCTTCGGGGAGACACTTAAGCGAGAAATTCAGACTTTTGGATTTTGTGGTTCATTGAATTTTTGTGACATTTTCCTTGCAATTTTATTGGTCTTGATTTATGCACGTTGCGGGGATTCGTGTCTTTTAATATTGTCGTAGTCTTTTCGTTAGTTCTTTGTTGTTATAGCACGTGGTTTGATATCAAACGTACTAAATAGGTCAGTAGGCTATTGTCCTAAAAGGTCTAAAATAAGGCACGTATTCTAATAGTTTGATGGTATGGTTGTGATAGATCTTTATATGAAATTACCAGCCCACGTTGTGTAAATAAACTATTTGTTATTCTAAGCTACGACTGGTTTAGGGAGAGAAACCTTGAATTATAAAAAATTGTGGCGCAAACTGCACTGTTTAAATTAAAATTAAAATAATGTTTGGTTTTGAATTGTTTTTAGTTCTGTTTGTTTCAGTTTAGTAAAAAAAAGGAACAAAAACTGTGTGTGAGCTCCGATGTAAGACTGGAGTTCACTACTTACGAACGATTATAGAATACTAGCTTTTGCCCGCGGCTTTGCTTGCGTTAAATTTCACCATCCCCCATTTTAGAGAAGTGGGGGGTTAGAAAGAGTAGCCTATGTCACTCTCCATCCTTTCAACTATCTCCACTTAAAAAATCACGTCAATTTGTTGCTCCGTTTTGCCGTGAAAGACGGACAAACAGACACACACACTTTCCCATTTATAATATCATATGGATATACATTAGTAAACATACCATAACGAAGAAAGTTTGATTTTACTCCCAGTACGATTTCATATACCGTGTAGGCGAATACTTGCTACTTGCACTAAGCAACGAAAGTTATATATGGGCCGAGGGCCTATTTATGGTTCATCTTTTTACAATTTTACACGAATCATCAAGTTACCACGTAGTGTTTGTTTAGTAAGTGGCTCCGCTGTCCACTGCTAGTCGCGATGTACCCTATAACTAGTTAGCCAGGCTTCCAGTAATGTGTAGCTAGGATTTAATTGTGTGTACTGCTTATTCTGAATGTATTTCATATTGTGTGCTGTGTACCTGCTGACTATTCTTATAACCAATTTATGTGTGATTCCTGTGTACAAAATATAAGCAATTGTTAGGAAATTCTGACTGGTTTAATGTCACTCTTTCGTCAAGGGAACACCGTCATCCCCGCCTACAACACCTGACTCCCGTATTATTAACACACCGGGTGTATTCTATGAAAATCGATTCTTAAGGAGTCATCATCATCATTTCAACCGAAAGATATCCACTGCTGAACAAAGGCCTCCCCCATTTTGCGGAGAGGGTTTTTTATAATCACCACGCTTGGCGAGCGGGTTGGCGATCGTAGTTATCATAATCGGCCTATACTGTTCCAACTGCTGGGACACAGGCCTCCTCTCGGTGAGAGGGAGTGGGCCGTTGGTAGAAGTCACATATCTTCGAATTTTTGAGGAATTCTAGGACATGCCGGTTTCCTCACGATGTTTTCCTTCACCGTTTGGCGATCGCAGTATGTTGGTAAAATGCATAGAGAACGCTGCTGTCCATTCTCTAGTAAGTAGTCTTTACGACACCCACGGGAAGAAATGGGATGGTGCTATTCTTCTTAAGGAGTAAACTCTAACAAACTCCAAAAAAATATATTTTACATACACCGACATGGGCACTTAAGAAACTCTAGTAGATTATTTCACAATTTTGTAATTTTTGTATGCCAGTATTTTACTTGGAGTGACTGCCTATCTGATTTCCAGAACTCAGTTACTGGGTAACATGATACTCATTTTATATCGCAACAAACACGCATTAATAAACTAAGACACTTATAACAATTAAAATACCCTACCCTTCCCGAACTATTTGCAAGACATATTGCATAATTAATATTCAAATACGACCTCATACCTCAAGCCAGATTATGTCTTATCTGGGAGGCATGCAGCTGGCTAAACTGGAGGCACAAAGACGATGCCTATACGGCTTATAATGCCTTGGCAGCCTATATCGGAATCCTCAGAGGCTCACAGATAATATATTGTGTGTGGTAGATTATGGCATTATGTGTGAGGTTGAATATTATCATGATGGGCCTGAGGAATTTGATGAAAATTGAAAAAAAAGTTAGAGCTCCTTGGAAGTCATTTTGTTGCTGCTTTAAAAAATCTTTATTAGTGAAGTTTTTAATAATATATTCGGATCTTATCTTCGGATATTATCCCACGGGAACGTAGGTACTACCAGAATAAAAAGTAACAACTACTTTTTTGCCAAATTTAATTCAAACCGTGTAGCAGGTATATTTCATTGGAATATTGTAGCTATAATAAACAATTGTAATAATAATTTAATTTAATCTATTTGTATACGTAAATGATTAATTTAAACCTAAAAATCTATCAAGCCAAAAACAAGCAGAAAAAACCACTGCAGGATATGTACGAAGCGTCGCCACTAGAAACAGCCCTGTGGCTCTTGAGAGAAAAATCATTTACAAAGCAACCATAGAAAACAAAACTTTAGTTTTTTAAATGCAAGATCTGGAATCAAATCAATCCAGCAGAAATCCTCTTCAAAAGAAATACAAAGAATCCCTATAACTTTGAAACTAACTACGGTTTTAAGTCGTAGTAGACTCATACAATTTTAGATTTCCCGTCTCTTCGGAAACACAATTTTTGAATTTCGCAAACACTAGTGGACCGATTATACGAAAGTTACAAACTTATTTTTGCAGTCAACAAAAAATTCTACGAACAATTTTGTTGGGGAACAGTCTTTTCAAACAGCAAAAGTAGTTTGTTTCGATTCTGCTGAGTTTGCAAGTTGCTAGCGGATTTCTGTGTGTGAAAATATCAGATTTTCTAGTGCTTTCAAATGCTCTAACGGTATTGGAACTGAGCCACAGCTTTTTTATACACATTGTATCAATTTGAGTGGCATTTTAGCTGACTGGAGTTGAATGGAAGGGGTATGAATATTGTAGGCTATGCAATTTTGACTTGAATATTTAAAAGCGTGTTTATTGTCATGAATTCTATTTCTATATCCAATATCTAAACCTATAAAGCAATAAGTAAGCTGTTGACTGCCTTGTTGTTCTTGTGGTCGCAACCGCGGGTGTCGTAAAAGGCGACTGAGGGCCTTACTAAAGAATGGGTAGCAGCGTTTTCTATGCATTTTATCCCCATACTGCGATCGCAAACTCATCTGCCAAGCGTGGTGATTAGTGCAAAGCCCCCCAGATTGGGAGTAGCCCATGTCCAGCAGTAGACGTCTTGTGGCTGAAATGATGATGATGGTAATAGACTCGCCCCCTATTACATGGGACTTAAACATAACTGGCGAAATGTGGACGTACTGTAGGAACACCTCTGTCCAACCTTTCGATGATACAAGGGGTGATGTTATGTCTATTGATGTACCAATATCGCACTAGCCCGCTAATTCAAAAGCGCGGGAAGTGACGATCCTGTCACTGTCAAATGACATTTTGCCCAGCCAGTGATGTTCGGCGCTGCTTGTAGGGTTGGGATTCGTTTTTTCGATTTTTGAATTTCCAGTTATCAGTTTGTATCTAATAAAAAATATTAGAAATTTTTGAAAAATAGTAGTCTGAGGTGGCTTATTTGAAGATCAGGTTAAATAACCCAGGGATGTCCAAAGTGCGTTGGGCGGTTAACATTGTCAATGTTTTCGGAAAGAACCTCGGCTAAAAAACCCACGGAAACAAGAAGAATGGCAGAAAGGCTAAGAATCTTGTAAACAGTAGAAGGCGAGTCTAGGCTGAAAAAAATAAGATTGAAGCAAATTCACTGGCTTGTAGGGTTTTGTGACATGTATAGTTTTTTATGCATTACGTCCTTTTATGGAGATTTTCTCTGAAATAAATAAATTTAATTTAATTGAAAGTCTTCTATTAAAGGCAAAAGTAGTATGTAATGATCGTATTATGGTGGTGTTATGTAGTTTCTGCCTACCTTCATGGAAAAAGGCGTGAATTTATATATGTGTTCAAATCACAAACTGTCACTGTGTCTTTGATAGTGTTGTATATGCTGACTGGGACATAGCGACTACCCACAGGTAGGCGTTGTGTATTAGTGATTAAATGTGCTTAAGATTTTTATGAAGTACAAGATAATCAGCGGCAGGTCAAGACTAAGTCGGCGGATTACCTTAAATCGTTTGATCAATTGTAAGATATTATTCGCAGCTCTGGACAGAGAAAGCTGGAAAGAGAGTATGGGGTATTTGCCCAGCTGTAGGACTTTTATGACTAATCATAATAAATAAGAGGTATAATTTCGCCTAAAGCTACATGTTCCATTTCATATTTACTCAAAAGCACAACTGCAAACAACGAACTAAACTAATCTAGACAATTCTTACCGACTGAAACTTAAAAACAAACCCAATTTTCCCTCAGTAGTTGCACTCTACCAATAAGGCACTGTACACATCAAAGTAGTATAGTTAACTCAATAAATGAAAGACTGAACAAAATTAATTCGAGTGTGAAACTATCCTAAGCATTCCGTACCTCCCTTTGTGGAGAAACAGTCAGGAATTCGCTCGTTTCACGTTTCTTTTTTAGCAATCTATGTATACTTTTTTCAAAACCTTGTTTTGTGGAGCTAAAGTATTTAGCTCTTCTAGCCTGTTGTAAGGATTTGTATTTGAAAATGTAGCAGGGTCTTGTAAAATTTCAGTGCTAATCACGAAAATGTTGGTTTGTTTTCCAGCAAGAAATTAGGGACATAGAATTAGTCTGTTACTGGCTGAAATCTACGAAATGTTTGGACAGAATTTGACTTACAAATGAAAATGTTAGTAGGTTGATTTAGGACGCAAATGTTAATTCATTTTAGCACTGAGACTTGCGATTTCTACGAATCGTTTTGTTTTAGGGGGAAACTAAACTTTTTAAATCTTCGGCTAAATAGAAGTGGCTTCTGAAAGATGAAAGCATTTTTTGTGCTATTGATATATAATTATATGCTATAAACTGCCTGCCTCGTTGGTCTAGTGATAGCAAGCGCTACTGCTGAGCATGAGGTCCTGGGTTCGATTCCCAGGTCGGGCAAAGTGTTATTGCGTTTTTCCATCTGGAATTTCTCAGTAGCAGCCCGGAGTCTGGATTTGTGCCCGGTTGATGGCAATAGGCTCGCCCCCTATTACATGGGACTTAAACATAACAGGCGAAATGTGGGTGTACTATAGGTACACCTCTGCCCAACCCTTCGGGGAAACAAGGCGTGATGTTATGTTATGTTATGTATATGCTATAAAACAGTTTTCAGATGTTTTTTTTTACTACAAATTTGATTATCATGGGTCCTATGAGTACTATGAGTAACCTACATTGAATACATGACTTTATAACTGTCTGGCAGTTTTGAGTATTTTGCATATGGCCTACGCATATTTCCTACAGATCTGGTAACCTCCTCCGTTGGGGCAGATCAGCTCAAAGCTGCAATGTGTTTTTCTTCAAAAGGCCTTTCCAGATATACCTATCCCTGCATTTTTAGGTTCACATAAAATCCTCATAATGTAATAACATAACATTACGCCTTGTTTCCCCGATGGGTTAGGCAGAGGTATACCAATAGTACACCCACATTTCGCCTGTTATGTTTAAGTCCCATGTAATAGGGGGCGAGCCATCAACTGGGCATGATTTTAGACTTCGGGCTGCTTCTGAGAAATTCCAGATGGAATATCCCAATAACACTACACACAATGTTTGGAATAAAAAAGAGACCATGACCTTTGAGTTTATATTGGCATTTCTTCTCAAGAATCCGTCAGCTAGGAAATTCCGAAAAGTCGCCTTCTAGTTTTAAAATGTTGATCAACAAAATATTGACATGTTAAAGTATCTTAACAGATCTATTTACATAAATAAACATTTCATTTCATTTCAGGTATGAAAAAAGAACGCCGCGAAATAAAACAGCTTTTATTCACTGGTCCACAAAACTCGACAAAATGTAGGAAACAGCTTTTATTTTCGCAATTTCAGTTTTGGTTTCTTTGTAAGACTGGTTCATAATGATGAGTCTAATGACCTCTTTTCCGGTTTTCATTTACTTCAATTACGCTTTGTTTAATGCTTTAACGAGATAATTTTCTAGCTTTTTAACAGACGAAAAAAACCGAGGAGGTTCTCAATTCAATGCGTATATTTTTTTTATTTTTTTTTTATTTTGTTTGTTTTTTTATGTATGACCACGCATAACGTTTTAAATAGTAGTCCGATTATGATAATTCTTTTTTTATTGGAAAGGGTATACTCCGAAGGTGGTCCCATATAAATTTGGAAAACAAAATCGAACGCAAAGGGTCGAAAAATAGAGGATGTTTTATTGTTCACTCTGACTGTATTGTTTAACTACGAATAACTTTAAACAGAGTAGTCCTATTTTGATAATTCTTTTTTATTGGATAGGGTATACCTTGCTAAATATTATCAGTACATTAAAGACACAAAAAATAAATAAAATAAAACTTTTTTGGCTAACCTAAAGCTACGGAGGAAATATAAGAGGAGCAGTGGTGACCCAGAGATAACGGCCGCGAGTTGTAAGTTGTTGGTTTGAACCGAGACAGGCGCTTAACATTGTGTAATTGTTCTCATCACCACTGCTCTCAAAACGATGAAAGAAAACATCGTGAGGAAACCGCCATGTTCTAGACCCAAAAATCGAAGACAGGTGAAATCTTACAACCCGCACTGGGCCTGCGTGATAGATTACGGCTCACTCCCTCTCACCAGGAGGAGGCCTGTGTCCCAGCAGTGGGAATATTACAGGCTGATTATGATAATGATTATGTCGGAGGTGAAAATAATCTCTGAAAGGATTTCAAATGGGGCAAAAGCTGTCGATTCCACCATTTACCTAAACTATGTCACGTTCGGCTCCTAACCGGATGCAGCTGAACGGGTATTTTACATGGAGAGACTGCCTATCTGATCTCCACAAACCAGTTACTGGGTAATACGATACCCCTTGGTAAGACTGCTTAGTTAGCTGTCCATTTGATAAGTATGAATGTGTGGACACTCTATATCTGCTACTAACGCACGCAGACCAAGCTGAAGTTAGCTGCCGGTCTCTATTTGAGTCTTTGCTGCTAAGCCCCTCCACGTATCAAACTATCAAGGACACTTTCTACCTTAAAGTGCGAGTGCTCAGAGCTATTGACTTTATGATCTAGCCGTTACTTCTGTAAATATAACATTTAAGTGATGATGAATTAACCTTGTCGTCGATTTCTTTTTCCATTTGTTCCCGTCGGTATCGTAAGAGGTCTAGGTAATCGCGACTTAGCGATTTACTAGAGAATGGGCAGCAGCGTTCTCTATGCATTATACCATCATACTGCGATCGCCAACCCGCCTGTCAAGCGTGGCGATTATGGTAAAACCTCCTAAATTGGGGAGGCCAGTGTCCAGCAGTGAACGTCATTCGGCTGAAATGTTGATGAATATCGTTGATGAGAAAAGCAAATTGGTATTTAATGATTTTCGTACTTAATCGAAAACAAGAAAACAGACTTTTTCTCACCAACAGTAACTCCTTGATAATCTACCAACTACCATTGTTCAGTCAACGTTTCGAAACAAAAGCGCATCACTACAAAAGTAATGAGCTCTTAATCCGAAAAACAGGAAACAAAAGAATGCCTATTAATGAAATAAAGAAAATGCTTATATTGGGTTAAATTAAATTTGCTGGCAGTTCTTTATTCACGTGTTGGGTATCGAAAACTAAAGAAACAAGAAAATAAAAACTGGTTTTCGTTATTCGAACCTTGTAGTCTGAACGACTAAGTCTAAATGACACTGTGTCACATTAAGGAAAGCAAACTACTGTTATGTTATGGTTTTTGGAACTTCTTAAAAATTATCAAGGGTGGAATACCAAAAGATGTCTAAAGATAACAAAACGAAAAATAAATGATTTTTCTTGTGGGTTCATCTACTGCAGTTATTGTAGTCACTTGAAATATCCATCATACCGGGAGCAGGTCGCTAGTCAATCAATAAAATCTGTGAGATATAAAATGGAAGGCTAAAATAACCATTGACAAACATTGACGCTAATAGTGATATGCTAATGAAAATTTGTAAATACGCAATACCCAATACCCGGATAAGAGTTACCTACATTGTTACAACACAGTGCTATCATTTAAACCCAAACACAATGCGATTGGAAGAATATTGATACGCGGATTGATTGAAATCCGGTTACCCGGGTATAACCGGGTAAGTTATTTTAAAGTCTTAACATGAAAGAGATCGGTTGTAATGATTATGTTCGAAAGGGTAGATTTTAACTAAGCCGGGTTTTGATAATATTGGAGAGTAAAAATACCAGTTACGGAAAAACGGATAATATCTGTAATTGGACAAGAGAAGGGTGTTCAATTATGTGTATGATTATGATAAATATTAAACGAAAAATAATCTAACCAGCTTTCGTATACTAAAACGGTATGTGAAGTCGGTGCAATAGCTTTACATTTTGTAATTTTGGTCATGTTAAATAACTATTTTATACATTTACTACTAAATACACGCACACACAAACACGCATAAACACCCACACACGCACCCGTACACCTATTCCTTGTTTACATAAATTGTAATAGTTTTATGCTTACCAAAATAAACTGCAGCAAATTGTAAAATGAACTGTAAGAGGAAGGCGCTTGTGTCTGTGACACAGTTTATACTAGCACAGACAGACACTCTGTCTCAAAAATGTGTAGCGTTGTACTTCATAAAATTGCGTTTTTTTTATGGTTAATTGAGATGGACAAACTATATTTGACTTTTTGATAATAAAGATTTATTTATTAATAACGAGCTTCTGCCCGCGACTTCGTCCGCGTTAAATTTCTTGTTCCCTGACCCTTCCCGTCGCGTCGAATCGCCTACCCATGCGATTTTCCCCGTTTATGCAACATTTTACATTACTGCTCCGCTCCCCTTAGTTGTAGCGTGATGTTATATAGCCTGTACGCTGCCAGACTAGACCTCACAATACGATTTCAAGTGCGCAGTGGAAGTGTGATAATCGTGGGGCTCTAGAGACAAGAAGTGGAAGCGTACTGTCCGCCGTACGCGGAGCAGACAATCAAATCAAACAACTCACCTACAATACAACAAAAGCACTTACCTGGTGGTTGAAGGGCACTGCTTCTGGGATTACCTGGAGTTCTGTATGTAAGTGAGTGTATATGTATCGTGTCGTGACGTTACGAGTATTCTTCAGGTTAGAATCCGCTGCAACAAGGCTTGGAGACAATCACAGCATGCGGTCTTCAAATCACTCGTTCCCAACAGCGTCACACTTTGCTTAACCTTCAAACTATTTATCGAAAATATGTCCAAAACCCGTGTTATTACGTCAAATTAGGGGTTATTAATACAACAACTGGGTCATGACCTATTGTCCACCAAAACGACCGGTTTAAAAGGATTAATTCACAAAAGGTCGCGAAACTCAAACGGCGACGTGCTCATTTTTCAAGCAGCAAATTCAAGAGAAGGAAGTGTGTCAACGTCAAATTGACAAGTTAGATGTCACTTCGTTACACGCGCATTCCGTTAGGCGCACAGATAATAAACGGGACAGAACATAGCCTATAGCCTTCCTCGATAAATAGGCTACCCAACGCTAAAAGATTTTTTTAATTCGGACCAGTAATTCCTGAGATTAGCGCGTTCAATCAAACAAACAAACAAACTCTTCAGCTTTATAATATTAAGTATAGATTTACACTATTTTGTTGTAATTTGTATTATTTACATTAGTCATCGTCAATAAAAGAAAGCGTTATTTCCTTCACCGTTTTGAGAGCAGTGGTAATGAAATAATTTACACAAAGTAAAGGTAGGTTCGAACCTAGGCGCTTTACTATGTGTTTATTGTTTCATCATCAACGCTCTCAAAATGGTGAAAGAAATCGTCGTGGGAAACCGGGATGTCCTAGAATCAAAAATTCGAAGACATATGACATCTACCAACCCGCACTGGGCCGCATGGTAGATTACGGCCCATTGTTTCTTACCGAGAGGAGGCCTGTATCCCAGCAGTGGGAACATTACAGGCTGATTATGAAATGGAAGTCCTTGACTACGTCACCACTTTTTCATAGTGTACATAGTAAAATAAGCCATTGGAAAGTCCATTTGGTAGTGGAAATATTGACTTTGCTTTAATTCGAGCGGAGCGAAGGCTGAAGGAAGGGATCGCAAACATTTTTTATAAATACTCATCCACACGGATCAACAGTTCATAGTGATGTGAACTATGATTCTATTTCATCGAGTACATAAACCGGAACCTCATGTTTTGATGGTAAACGAAAACTTTGGTTTTTACCTCGTCGTAACTTTTGTATTCTTACAAAAATGTAAACTTCTTTATTAAAAATATACAAAACAACTCAAATACCTCAGTCTATCAGTTTTATATCCCAAGTACTAATTTATATAATGTTTACTGCAAATCGAATGTGTAAGCTCATTTATTCAATTCGATAAAAAACATAACAGCGTTTTTGCATTTTTTTCTAAACTTTCGTGTAAAAATCTTAATAGCGCTATATGAATTCATCGACAAAATTACATAACATCATATCTGTATTACAAAATTGGTCAAGCAGCTGAAATTCCAGTTGATAAAACCCAATTATATTTTGCCCGACCCGGAAACGTATAAGTACATACTTTTCCCTTCCGGTAATCGAACCAATGACCTCATGCTCAACAGTAGCGCTTGCGACTAAAGAGGCAACAACATATTTACAAGTCCCCTCTTTGCAAGATGTAGTTTTGTATGGAAATTACCTACCCTCCGCAGTCGGTTAATAATGGGTAATAACTCTATCGTTACTTTTTAAAAATATTTTGTACACTTTAATTATATGTGAAGACAATGCACCTAAAATAAAAACATTTCTGTTCCACAATAGGTAAAATTAATTAAAATGAAGCGATGACAGATAAATTAATTATGTCACAGACATAATAAAATTATGTGTATATGTGTTGCTGAAAACCAGCGCTGGGGCTCTGTCTCGCATAGGGTCGCAGCATTATGCTGAGCGATGGCCAGCCCCAGTTAAAAAAAAAACTTTGTTTGGTGTTTTTCTACGTCATGTTTGCCGCAAATAAACGTATTTTCTTTCTTTAAATATAAAGTCCTCATTTACAAACATTGTTAAAGTATACGATTTTCCTAAAATTCAACACTCGTTTTCAATACTTTCCCAACACTAGTTTTGAGCATAATTGGTGAAGGCCATCGCTTGTACTGCATATTGGATATCAACCCCGCACTGTTTGCCGACCCCCTTAGCGATAGAATTTGTAGTAATACGTTATCATTGTGAACCTTTACGTGCTGTTGATATTTTGTACCTTCGGCAGACATGTAAAATGTTTTTAGGAATCTCTTTTGTACTTCTTGATAGATTTTGCTCAAATTTTGCATGGATATTCCTTATACATCTGGTCAGGCTGTAGGGTATAAGTTATTATGTTTAGGGATTCCAAAATCCGGATTATTTTCAAATCCGGATTTACAAAGTATAATCGCACACAAATCCGGACTATCCGGTTTTTACGAAGTCTTTTATTTTATTTAAAAAAAATAAGTACACGTGTAAACTCTACACAACGTCACTCAAGGGTCTGTGCACTTTTCGACGTTATAGAGAGAAAAATCTATATTAGAAAAATTAAAAAAAAAACCGAGCCATCCTTCTGATGCTTTGAAAGAAAGTAAACCTTTCAGAAAGTAAGCTTTCACGATCGGCCCCGACATAGGCAGAGTGTATCGTTGTATGAAAGACAAGCTAAACCAATTAAAGTGGAGTGATTTCAAAGCTTTAGTGAGTTTGTCGTTAAATCGAGTGACGTTACATGGAGTTTACACTGTTTTTAGATTTGTCACGTAGTTTACGCTGAAATATAATAAGTTGGTGTTTGAAGACACATGCTCTATTTTCAACCAACGAAAAAAACGGAGGAGGTTCTCAATTCGACGCGCATATTTTTTTTATTTTTTTTACATAGTTGTCCGATTGTGACAATTCTTCTTCGATTGGAAAGGGTATACTCCCAAGGTGGTCCCATATAAATTTGGAAAACAAAATCGAACCCTAAGGGTTGGAAAACAGGGGATGATTGATTGTTCACTCACTGATTGTAACGTATAAACACGCATAACTTTGTATAGAGTAGTCCGATTTTGATAATTCTTTTATTGTTGGATAGGGTATACCTTGCCAAGTATTATTAGTACATTAAAGCCACAAAAAATCATAAAATAAAAACTTTTTAACAAAAAATTAAACCGCCGAAAAACTGAAAAGCATAAAATAATAAACCTTAAAATTATGAGTATTTTATGCTTTTCAGTTTTTCGGCGGTTTAATTTTTTGTTAATAAGTTTTTTATAGGGTGACCATGCATTATATACCTCTCTGTGCCTTTTTTTGTGCGTGGGAAATCATTAAATGTCGTCTCCCGCTCTAGGGTGGAGCGGAAGGGCGTGTCAGACTTTTAATGACTAAAACCCACCCGTGTTCCTTGCCTGTGGCAGGGCCACGGTATTTCTTTCGAACAAATCTCGCGACCCTGGCAGACCGCTCGCTCCGCCCGATCGCTATGCCTAAGAAATCATGTTAAAAAGTTGTTTGTTATTTGTTGATTTTTAACAGTTATTACGGTTAGCATGAAATTAGAATAAATGCTGTGGAAATGCGTTCCTTGCGAAGCATGTGTGGTGTGACTATAAATGATAGGCTGAGGAATGATGTGATAAGAGAACGGTGTGGTTTAAAAGAAGATGTAGTGACAAAAATTGAAAAAGTATGCTTAGATGGTTTGGTCATGTTGAGAGGATGAATGAAGGACGGCTCACAAAAGGTATCTACAAGGCAGATGTGAGTGGAAAAACTGGGAGGGGACGCCCTTGGAAGACATATAGTGACCTAATTGGTGATGTTCTTCAGAAAGGTCAGGTGCGTAGTACTCGCAACCGGCGTGTGTGTATGAGGACAAATAGGCAGTCGCTCCATGTTAAATTAAATACAAGCAATCAGCTGGATCCGGTTAGACCGAAAGCCGATCACAACAATGTTGGGAAAACCTTGGGCAGATTTAGTACATAGTTATTCCATGCGAAATTTAGATGGTTCAACAATGTTGTACTGACAGCGTTAGAGGTATCATCATCATCATCATCATTTCAGCCGAAAAACATCCACTGCTGGACAAAGCGTCCTTCAGTTTGCGGAGGGGTTTGCCATAAACGCCACGTTTGTCAAGCGGGTTGGCAATCGCAGTATGGTGGTAAAATGCATAGAGAACGCTGCTGCCCATTCTCTAGTAAGTCCCTTAGTCGCCTTTTACGACACCCATGAGCAGAAAATAGGATGGTGCTATTCTTTACATACGGCACCACACTGAACTTATTAACTAGGTAACTAAAAATGGAATTTATAACATTAAGCGTGTGTCCAGTGTTCTTCCTCCTCTCTGCTACTTAATCTCGCTGAGCCCGACAGGGTCCATAATTGTGAGTTATATAATTATTTCCCTTCCAACTATATGTATATACATTACTAGCTTTTGTCCGCGAGTTCGTCCGCGTCGAATTTTTGCTCCCCTGATCCTTCCCGTCGCATCGAATTGCCTGCCAGTTTTCGTCTATTTTTCGTTCTGCTCTGCTGCTTGATTGTAGCGTGATGTTATCTATCCTATCGCCTTTTCCAATAAATAGGCTACTCAACACAAAAAGATTTGTTCAATTCGGATCAGTAGTACCTGAGATTAACGCGTTCAACGAAACAAACTCTTCAGCTTTATAGTATTAAATATAAACTATAGCCTTCCTCAATAAATGGGCTACCCAACACAAAAATATTTTTTCACTTCGGACCAGTAGTTCCTGAGATTACCGCGTTCAGCCAAACAAACTCTACAGCTTTATAATATTAATATAAATATATAGTAGGTTTAGATGACACGCAATTAACAATTGAATTGAACTGAACGCGGGTAAGAGATATAATTACGTTTAATTCTCCATCGAACAGGTAAAACTGAGAATGTGCGTGACATACAATTATTCCAAATATCGAGTGATCAAGCGTGTCACGATCACGGCGCTTATTTACGGTACATTGCACGCTGCAATATCGGCGCCGGATTGTCGCGTGAGCTCAACTCAGCCGTGATATGTATGCCAGGCAATGAGTGCGAGTGTGAACATCACGCCCTTTCGATGTGGTGGAAAAGGGGTTTATATAATTTGATTTTAACCGTTTTATTTACGAAAAAATGTCATGATTATCATCGTTTAATTTGATTTAATTTTGATCTCATTTCATAGCTATATAAAGAGTCCTAATATAATTTAAAATATTGTACCTAATAACAAAATATGCATTGTAATTGTCCGAAGTAAACGTTTTAAATTGAATTGAAATTAAGAATGGGATTGTGGACAGAAATTACTCTAATTTATACAGGATAAGTTTTTAATCAGTACGCAAATTTTAACAAATTAAACTTCCAAAATTCTAAGAAGTTTGAAGTACCTACGCGGCGACGAAGGTGAACGACTGAGCGTAGCTACAAGTACCTACCAGTTCGACCGGTCAAAATTCTAAGAAGTTCGAAGTACCTACGCCAGCGCGAATTAAGTAAGCGACAACGGAAGTATTTAAAAAATAACTTTATTCCGACAGAGTTACAGCGTAACAGTAATTAACTAAATCTAATAAAATATTGATCTTATATACTAACTTAATTGCTAACGTAGTACAAGCACAACGTGATCAGACCGACGCATGTTCTAGATATTATAAATGCTGATCGCGCAGTGGGAAATTGGGAACTAATAATCTAGTTAATAATTATTGGCTGACAAAGCTAATAATGGTAGGTTGGGGTTCCTTAACTCCTCCCTCCCTAAGAGAGAAATTATCCGAAGGTGTCGCAGACGGTTTCGGAGAATTTCGACAAGAGTTTATGAACTGAAATTTATACATTATAAAGATAACTATTGCTATTACAATAATCACATACTCTAAGATGGTCCATATACTAATATCTATTGTCACTGTTTGTGTCGTATCATCTATTTCACTGAATTTTGCACTTTGTAACACTTCTTTCACATCACTGAAGTCCACATTTCTTAAATCCACTTTCTTTGATCTTCTCTGGATGTCCTGTTGTAGATCCGGCATCTGGATCAATGGCAGCTGGAGACTGGAAACTGTAGTGTTTGTGGTGGCGGCAACGATGACTTCGCCTATTTGTGTCTCGCATTGTTGGCCAGGTGTCACGATATAGGTCCCAAGAATAGTGTACTTCAGGATTTCTGCATTGCAATTCTCGGTGATGATGAGACTTTCCTCTGAGTAAACCAACCATTGATTGTCGGTTACTTTTTGTATCTTAGTTTTTTCTATTTCAATATGGTTCTGTATGCAGTTTTTGTAGTTGTTCTTCATCAGCATTATTTGTTCAATGCAGGTCTCGGTTGGAAACTGGGCTAAATTAGTTTCAGCGCAAAGAAATTTGTCATTTTCAATCTCAGTACATGGGCTTACCACGGGCATGTATTTCAATCTATTCACCATCAGGTAAGGGTATTTAGGTATAATTGTAAAGGTATTTGGAGAATGGAATATAGGGATGGGTATAACCTTGTAATAATTATATGTTTCGTTATTAATTAGGGGAACTTCTAAAACAAAAACTAACTTGTTGTTATTTATATATGATTTAAGTATGATATTACGTTCTAATTTTATTAAATTACGTTTGCTTACTGGATATATTGTTCTAGCATGTTTAGCAATGACTTCTAACGTATTATATAATTCTGTATTATTTATAATGGATTGGTGCAATGTATTCAATTTGCTGAAGGCTATTGCCGTCTCAATCTCTTGTATGTTTTCGTAACAGGTTCGAAAGTTATTTAAAATTTGATACATAGTATTCAATATTTGGAAAAGTTTATTAAACCTGAACTCATGTTCAACTAATTTTTCCATTTCATTGGTATGTAAACCCAAGTTTTTAATATTTGAATTTATTATTTCGGAGTCATTTACTAATTTATCAAAAGCTTTTTGCATTGATGATACTTTACGTTCGACCTCATGCTCTTTGTTCTGTATCATTTGGATTTCTCTATCATATTTAATTGCATCGTCTTCATCTAAATTTCCTGTAATAGCTTTTACAAGTGAGCCTAATGGATTAAACAAAGCTCTTTTATTTCTATAATGAAAAGGTAAGATTTGAAAAAATCTATCCCTAGTTAGTTTAATGAGATATTCTATTTGACTTTCTATTCCTATAGTTTCGTTACTAACTCTACTTTCCTTAATTTTAATTTTTTAGTTAGTAAAATCTCGAATATTATTATCAATTTGTAAGCTTAATGATTCTAAATCTACAATTTTATATATTGTCCAATAACTATTCCTCTTCACTGCTACTCCCCGCTTTATCGCTGATATCCCCGGATTCTGATCGAGGTTTTGGAGGTCCAGCGTGAATGTTGGCACCACTAGTACCAGAAGTACCAGGCACGATCTGTGGAGGACGTTTTACATTTTTTAACGCTACTCTAGTTTTTCTTTTCTTTACTTCTACTGGCACTATATTTCTTTCAACTTCACCTATAACTTTCGCTTTTTCATATCGCGTTTTTTCTTTAGCTTTTCTAATCCTAGTGTCTTTCATGTAAATATTATCGTCTGGTTCAAGTACCGGTGTCGTTTCGCCACCTTTTTTATTAATTACTTGAATTTTATCGTATTCTAATTTTTCTGTTATGAATTCATAGAGTATTTTAAGGCGTTTTCTATGATCTAACAATAATTTCTGAGTTAAGTTTTTCTCCCTATCCACGTTAAATACATTATCTGAATAAGTGTGACCAAATACTAGTTCAAAAGGCGTAAAATCTGTTGCTGAATGAATGGTATTGTTATAAGCCATGATGGCATAAGTCATAACTGATGCTGCATCTAAATCGCTTTTATCGTATTTTGCTATACGGTAAATCTCAATAATGGTAGAGTGAAACCTTTCTACTACTGCCATTGAACTGGGGTTATTTGGCGTCCCAATATGAAGTTCAATTTTGTACAAGCTTAACATTTCTTTAATCAAAGTATTATTGAATTCTGTACCGGAATCGCAACTAATTTTCCTAGGCAGACCATACATGCTGAAATATTTAATCAATGCCCTAACTATCTCTGGTGTACTCCTATTCGGTACCTCTATGGCTTGTGCTATTTTACTAAATGCATCCACTATAGTTAAATAATATTTCCCTTCTATATATAATAAATCCATAAAAGCTTCCTGAAAAGGGGCATCCTGGGTTTGTGTTAACTGAATGTGGGGTTTAATCGGTTTTCTATCATATTTCATGCGTTTACATGTTTCGCAAGCATTTATGATTGCCGTAACTGTCTCTTTCATGTTTGCCCACCAATAATGTCTTTTAAGTTTTGTTAAAGTTTCTTTAATACCTCTATGACACGTTTTCCCGTCGTGGTATTTTAAAATAGCTTCTTTTTGATCTTCTTCAGATCCTGTCAAATTTATAACTCTTTCTGTACATTCGGTTAACTTAACTGAATCCTTTTTAAATAACTTAATTACCATGTCTGAAAAACTTTTTCTAAAAGATGGATGCTCGAAGTATATAAAGTACTTATGTTTTGGATCTATATACTCTTTCAAAAAGTCTTTAACTAATATATCGTTATTTGTCGGTAAGTGAACTTCGAGAATTTTTTGTTTATTATTAGAAATATCTTTTACGGCTAATTTATTTTTAAACCATGAATGAATTAAAATCTGTTTTGGTTTAGTATCGACAGCTTCGTTTAAAATAGAAATACCTTCATGTTCTCTATTTGAAATTGAGTTGGCAGTGACCCCATCATCAGAATCCGAAAGTTCTATCGTTTCTAATGGAGTTTCGAGGTCTTGCAATTCGTTTTCTATAATTTTTTGTAAACGTTCCTGCCTATCTCCTACATTTACGAATATTGAATCTAAATCGTCGTCAATTGCATTAATCTTAATCCTAGATAAAGCATCTGCATTCGTATTTTGAGGGCCTTTCTTATATTTTATTTCGAAATCGTACTCTTCTAACCTTAACCGCCATCGCGTGAGTTTACTATTGGGCTCTTTCAATGAATACAGCCAAGCTAATGGTCTATGGTCTGTAAATATGGTAAACTTATTACCATACAAATATGGTCGAAAGTGCTTAACAGCCCATATTATGGCTAAAAGTTCCTTCTCGATAGTGCTATATCTTACTTCTGTGTCATTCAAGGTTCTACTAGCATAGGCTACAGGCTTATCTGAGCCTATTGTTCCTTGTGACAATACAGCCCCGATTGCAAAATTGGATGCATCCGTGGTTAAAATAAAAGTTTTACTAAAGTTAGGAAACTGTAACAAAGGTGCATTTGTTAAAAGCTTTTTACATGTCTCAAAACATTCTTTATATTCCTCATTAATTACAATTTTGCGACCTTTCTTTAAACAAGCTGTTAATGGTCTAGTTATTTTGGCAAAATCCTTGATAAATTTCCTATAATAACCGATTAGTCCTAAAAAGCTTTTAATCTGTGTAACCGTTTCCGGTATAGGATACCTAAGAACAGCATCTATTTTATCATTATTTGGTTTCAAACCCTCACTCGTAATAGTATGCCCTAGGTAGAGTACTTCCTTTCTAAGAAAATGAGACTTATCTAATTGAACTTTTAAATTTGTTTGACGGAAGCGGTCAAAAACTGCTCTAAGTTTTTCTACATGTTCAGGCAAGCTTTTGGAAAAAATAATGACGTCATCGAGATATACTAAGCAATGTAAGCCTTGCAGGCCTCGTAAGACGTTATCCATCGCTCGCTGAAAGGTTGCGGGTGCAGTCTTTAACCCAAACGGCATTCTGTTAAACTCATAATGACCTGAAGGTGTGCTAAACGCGGTTTTAGTTCTATCTTCCTCCTGAACCTCTAATTGATGATACCCGCTAGCTAAGTCGAGAGTTGTAAAGTAGGTACTATTACCTAGCATGTCAAATAAATCGTTAATGTTGGGCAAAGGGTATTTATCATCAATTGTGATTTCATTGAGCCGTCTATAGTCAACTACCATCCTCCATTTTTGTTGGCCTGATGCGTCTAATTTTTTTGGCACTAGATGTACGGGAGCACTCCAGGGAGAATGAGATTCCTGGATAATGTTATCCCTTAACATTTTCTCAACTTGACTCCTGATCTCTTTTGTTTGAATAGGTGGCAATCTATGTGCCTTAATGTTTATTGGGTCTTCATTTTTTGTTCTTATTCTATGTTTGACCTGATTTGTGAAGGTTAACGGAATATTTTCACAGTAAAATATATCTTTGTATTCTTTACAAAGTCCCTCAATAACCGCACGTTCTTCTGAGTTCATATGATCTAACTGTAATTTTTCTAAATTCTTTGTGAGCAATCTGTCCACTTCTATATTATTATCTATAAAATTAACACTAACAGATGGGTCCTGTATGTATGGTTCAACTTGAAAAGTTCCCGTAACTACTAACTTTCTATTTTCATTGCTGTAATTCTGAATAACAGTTGTTGCATAGCCTTCAATACACGTAACTAATGCGGCGGGCATTCGAATCCCTTCCGTAAATTGCTTAAAATCTAACACAGCTTCCCCGTCCAGTAAGTTGACCGGGAGCCTTACTCTAAGTTCACTACGAGATGGTAGATTATATACCTCTCTCATAGGCGGTGAATATATGATAGGAATATCAGTATTTTTTAAATGTAATATCTGATTTTCCATATTAATCTTTGCCTGTAATTGCTTCAGCAAATTGCTACCTATTAACCCATCATACCTATCGTCAACACTGTAGACATAAAACTTATGGAACTCTATACTTCCAAAGGTAACCGGTAATGGAATAATAGCCGTTTCACTATGAACACTCGATGCGTGAGTGCTAACAACTTCGAAGGGTTCATACTGTAAATAATTTTTAAAATATTTATTCGCTATATACGGGCTTATAAACGATCTAAAACTCCCCGTATCTATCATAAAAACTGCCTTTAATTCTGGTATAACTATATGTGGTAAATTTAAGCGTTTATTACAATTTATTTTTATTCGTTCTCTATGGTAGAGGCCGTTATGCAAAAATTTTCCGCCCTGGGTTCTTCGGGAGAAAATTCTTGGCACTCATTATACGAATTACTTGAACTCTGTTCATTATTATTAGAATTATTTATGTAATTCACACGTCGCGAACTTGCAGTACGCATGGTGACATCAGTATTCGCACCCGACGTAGATGCTTGCGCTGCAAAAGACGGCATGCCCGGTGCATGTGCTGCGAACTGTTGGTTCTGTTGTGAAACCGGAACAGATGACCTACTTGACTGCGGTGACGCATTATTGTTGTTTGTACGATTAAAATTGTCTTGATTTCTTTGAGTATTATTATGTTGTTTATAATGTCTGAGCTGATGCGAATTGTTCGGTGTAAATGTGCTGTTTGTAGCACTATTCGGTACATGTGTACTTGATATGCTATGAGAATCTTTCTTTTGATTATTAGATTCAAATGTATTTTGGTTATTAGGCAAATTGGGTCTGTTATTTCTACTAAAATTACGCCTGTCGTTTGTTTTCGACTCATAGACTGCCTGGAAGTTTTGTTCTTCTAAAACTATTTTTAATGCATCCTCTAACGTTGTGACGTCGCGCAAACGAACTAATCTAACTAGAAATGGCGGTAAATTAAACAAGAAAACATTCATTGCTCTGTTACTATAAATTATTTGCTTTGCCTTACGTAGAGAGTCATCAATGATAGTTTCTGATATTTTAGCAAATAAAATACTTCTCATCCGCTGTATTCTATGGCAAAAATCTAAATAACTTTCACCCTTATTTATTCTACACGATTCTAACTCCATTGCTAAACAATCCTCTGTGCGTGGATCACCGAAGTGTTGGTTTAACAACTTCTTTAGCTCATCCCACGTACCTATAGATTCTCTTTCGCCTACCAAACTGGCTGCTTCGCCCGATAACCTACTTGTTACTACATGAAATAAATATTCATTTTGGGCTGCGGTTCCTAAGAACGTAGTCAAAATGTATTCACATTTTTTTATATATAAAGGCAACATTCTAGTGTCACCATTGAATATTGGTATGATGTTAACCAATTCCTGTGGAACACGGGTTACGTTTTCCATTGCGAAAAGTTATGAAACTAACAAAGGCAGAGAGAAAAAAAATCACACGAATGTATACGGTACTAAAATATCACTACTCTAAATTATAAATACAATTAAAATCTATGCAAATATTATTACGGCGTTGTCCAATCCCTAATAATACACAAACACATAGACTATTACAAGGTTGGGATATAGATGGAAGAGCTGAGAGGAAGGTGAAAAAGATTTACTCACAATTCCGCAGCTAGCTCCATGCTCCCTGAATTACTGCTGTGGCTGGTCCTCTTCCGTAACTCGAAGTGGCTTCTTAATGAATTTATTTGTTCGGCGATCTCTGCTAAACCGTAGACACGGACGTCGGTTGCTCCACGTAGAATTGTATACACGGCAGACTGACTACAGAGATCCTACCGGCTGCGCCAATTAAGTAAGCAACAACGGAAGTATTTAAAAAATAACTTTATTCCGACAGAGTTACAGCGTAACAGTAATTAACTAAATCTAATAAAATATTGATCTTATATACTAACTTAATTGCTAACGTAGTACAAGCACAACGTGATCAGACCGACGCATGTTCTAGATATTATAAATGCTGATCGCGCAGTGGGAAATTGGGAACTAATAATCTAGTTAATAATTATTGGCTGACAAAGCTAATAATGGTAGGTTGGGGTTCCTTAACTCGCGCGGTTACTGACCTATTCCTATTTTCGATATCATATATTATTACGAAATATGTAGGGTGTCCACAGTTTACTAATTTAAGGTCGGATAAAAATAAAAATAAAAAGTATTGAAAAAATAGTTGAAATGTGTTCTATTACTGATACTGAACCACCAAAAAAAAATTGCGCACTGGTAAATTTTTTTCCTGTATTTATAGAAAAATAAAGAAAGAATAAATTCGTTTTTTAGCCTTATATCATTAAAAAAACCGGCCAAGTGCGAGTCGGACTCGCGCACCGAGGGTTCCGTGCAAACCTGTAGGTATCCTCGGTTTATGCATAAGGTTTATGTTTATGAAATTATTTTTTTTTAATATTTTATATTTGATTTGATCGAATGATAGGTAAATTGCGGTTTACGATTTATGACGTATTAAAAAAAAACTACTGACTGGATCTCGTCCAAACCAATTTTCGGTGGAAGTTTACATAGTTATGTACATCCTATATTTTTTTCAGTTTTATCATTCTTTTATTTTAGAAGTTACGGGGGGGAGGACACACAGTTTACCACTTTGGAAGCGTCTCTCGCGCGAACTATTCAGTATAGAAAAAAATGACATTAGAAACCTCAATACCATTTTTGAAGACCTATTCATAGATATCCCACACGGATGGGTTTGATGAAAAAATTTTTTTTGAGTTTCAGTTCTAATTATGGGGAACCCCAAAATTTATTGGTTTTGTTCTATTTTAGTGTAAAAATCTTAATACAGTTCACAGAATACACCTACTTACCAAGTTTCAACAGCATAGCTCTTATAGTTTCGGAGAAAAGTGGCTGTGACATACAGACGGACGGACAGACAGACAGACAGACGGACAAACAGACAGACAGACATGACGAATCTATAAGGGAAACGTCGGGTTGCACTCCGGGAGTGCCGGCAGTAGTGAAAACTTGAATATTAACGTTGTGCATTTTTGATATTTTGGAATGGTTAGGGAATAATTTTGCACGAATTGCTTTAATTATCAGTATAAAAGTACTGACATTTATGTGGTAGAATACAATATTTATTTATTGCGCTATCGTACACAAACATGACAATTTATATTACATTAAAAAGTTTATCTATCAGAAAAATCCCTCTCCGTCCGTCTTACGAATTTTCGATCAGGTCACATGTCCTGACGCGAGTTTAACATGTTTTACCCATTAAAAAAAAAGGAAAACGCCGCTAAAGAAGTTTTCACTTCAAAAAACCTGGTGTAGTTGCTTTGTGAATATATAAATAAAAATAGCACTGTATGACCTAAACCCGAGGTCACGCTGTTCTGTGAATGTTTCCATAAAAGAGCATGACTTAAGTTCAATATTGCGCAGCGTGAAATTAGCATCCGAGAATAGCGAGAAAGCTAATTCCACTCGTTATGTACTAACTAGCTTTTTCCAGGGGCTTCATCCATGTGGGGTTCGAGAATTATCCCGCGGGACTGTACTACCGGGATAAAAAGTACCCTGTGTGTTTATTCAGGTTTTAAACTAACTGTGACTATGTTCCAAATTATATCCAAATCCGGGTAGTCATTTTTGCATGAAAGAGTAACAAACTTCTATAATTATATTCTCACCAAATTTCACATCTATACTATAATAATATTATAAAGCTGAAGGGTTTGTTTTTTTTTGTTTGTTTGGTTGAACACGGTAATCTCAGGAACTACTGGTCCGATTTGAAAAAATATTTTTGTGTTGGGTAGCCAATTTATTGAGAAAGGCTATAGGCTATATAATATTACGCTACAATCAAAAGAAGCGGAGCAGCAACGAAAAATGGACGAAAACTGGCAGGCAATTCGATGCGAAAGGAAGGGTCAGGGCAGCAAAAGTTTGACGCGGACGAAGTTGCGGGCAGAAGCTAGTTTATAATATTAGTAGATGTATTAATACCATAGCATGAACTAAATAAGCCAAAAAAAACGACATACTGCTACATTTTATATTTCTAGCCTTTTCTTCGATTCCTAAGCAATGATATAGAATGAGCTAGAAAAAAGATTTTCTTTTCAGCACAGTCATTACGAATACTCTTGACCTTTTATAGGGCTGATACAACATTATTACAAAAATAAGTAAAGCACACAATGGTAAATAAATAAAGTTAAGGCAAAATCATTCTTAGCCAAATATTTCGTCTAAAAAGACATTAAACAAATATCTAAGTAAATAAACTTTTAATAATTACAGAAGATATATTTAAGTAACGAATCATAAAGGGCCCGAAATGTTCCTCAATGTCTCTGAATTTCACCAGATGTCGCAATTATTTCTATTTTAACAGCTCTGAATACTATTTATTTTAACTACGTTTAGTGAAAAGGATTATTATCTGTTCATTATTTTGAAGGAAATGAACGATTTTGATTTGCAAATGTTTATTATTGTTAAGGATGAGCGCTGTAGCAACAATTTTATCACACCTTTTCGATTTGGTCCGCGTTGGTCCAGTAATCGCAAGGGATGCGAAATACCAAGCATCCAAAATTCGATACCTAGGTCAAGCAAAGTTTTATTCGGCTTTTTTAAAAAGAGCTTAAGGAATTAGTCTAATCTCCCTATTGCGAAGGTCTTATGAGGAAGGGAGCTAGCGAAATATGAGAAGAGTGTACCGCCTTCCCTACAGCAGCGCTGTGCTGTGGAACTCCTATAGCCAGGAATTGAAAAGGTTTTCAAAATACCGGTAAAGAACCGATATTTAATGGTTCGGTTACTGGAACCCGAATCGCAATAGGAACCTAAATTGGAATCTTTAAGAACATTATTTAACCGGTTCTTCTTCAAAGTGAGTCGGAACTAGTTAGAAAACTACTTAAACTAATTAATGACAAAAATAATTTGCGGACACTGTACGGTGCAGACTTGCAGTCGCCAATATATTACAGGGACCTGAAAGAAAAAATACGCACGGCACCTGTCAAACATATCCCTTCTGCCTTAGAGAACCTATAAATCGGATAGTACGGAACCGGTACGGTGGAGCTAGAACTGAACCGGAACCTGAATCGTAACGAAGAGAACCACATTGGCAAAACCGAAACGAAGAACCGGAGCCCAAATTTGTACCGGTTTTTAATCTCTGTCCATAGCACAGCATCATGCTAAGCGGAATCCTTCTTATCAGTCATGATGTGCAGTCACCGACTATTTCTGTTTTGTATTCGTGTTTATACCTACATCTAAACATTTTGTTATTATTTTTCTTTATTATTCGAGATAATTCTATTTTTTTTCCGACTCAAAAAAGGAGGAGGTTTTCAATTCAACTGTATTTTTTTTGTTTGTTACCTCAGAACTTTTGACTGGGTGAGCCGATTTTGATGATTCTTTTTTTATTTGCAAGCTGATACTTTCCGTGTGGTCTCATTTTAATTTGGTTCCATTCGGACAATGGGATCCATGTGTAACCCATTTAAGTCTTAAAGAACAATGTCAGATGTCCATTGTAACTTTGGCTCAGTATTAATTTGTCATGGACAGAGAAAATTCTTACGTATTTTTGTGTAGTTTAATCTCACAAGCATTTTTGTGATTTCCACTTTTAAATTGAACTTTTAAAAAAGAATTTATTCAGACATTTTAAATTGGAGGTTATGTATTTTTAAACTGAGTAAATTAAACAAAAAATACAACCACAATACATCGTAGTTGTTGGGACATTGTCACAAAATGTGTCGTATGGATTATAACGCGATAAGTCTATAAGAGGGATTCGAGAAGAAAACAACTGTACACAGAAAAACACCGGCAAAAACACAACAAGATGTTTGCATCTACTCACTGTCAGTTTAAGCGCGTCATTTTGACAGAAGCTAACAGGGTTGCCATTTCATAACGGTTAAGTCATCGACCACAGGTCAGGAAAATCGATTTATTGAATTTCATTTTTATATTGTTTAAAAACTACTAAATGTATTTTAATAAACACTATGAACGTATCACTTAGTTTAAAAAAAAAAACACAATTGTGAAGTGTGAAATAAAATGTAAAGAGTAAATCGCTTTAATTATTAAGACTAATCGATTACAGTGGCAGAATAGGTAACTACCCTATTTAAAAAAGATAATCCTGGAACATGATGAACAAAATGAATACTTAATAAAATGATTTTCTTTTAGAAAAGTTCTCGAAAAGAACTAAATATTTTCTAATAAGTTGAAATTAAAAATTTAAATTGCTGTAGGTAAAAACTTTGTGTCCGTGTGAATTTAGTTTTAAAAGTTGTGTAGGCCGAAACCTGACATTGTTCTTTGCATTAAGTATGTGCGCGACAAATGGACGAATAACGCGATTAGATTACTGCGGTGTACATGACATAACTAAAAAGTCAAAAATAAAAAGTAAAAAAAATAACAATCGACTTCCTTAAAAACAACCTTAAATACAGATCCTGAAATAAAAAAAAAATAATTAAAAAAAATATGTTTAATTCAGACTAAAACATCGACTTCCGAAATTAAAGTTATTTTTCACTTTGTAGTGTTTTTTTTTTAAGGAAGTCGGTGGTTATTTTTTTTGAAAAAAGTTTTTTATGCTTCTCTTTCGAGAATTCAACTTTTCCATTACCTAATACCTATAAAACCCAGTTGTTTCAACCTTGAAGATTCCTATTTGCGATGAAACCACGGCCGATGTGGTCGTGTGCCCATTACACTTAATTACAGTTTTTCCTACAAGCATAAGCAGTTAATAATAAAACATACTTGAAACTAGCATGTTACACGCTATTTTGAACTAGGTCTTAAGACTAAGTGAAGCTAAACTTGGAGCTTAATTCAACTTTAATAAGTGCAATTTATTTACGTCGTGTGAGGGTTGCGTTTTGCTTAGCTCGTAATTTGCTTCGCGTGTCATTTGATGTGTAATTATTGGTTAGGTACGTGGAATTAAGTGGGGGAGTTTGTCAATAAGTATGACTAATTGATGGTAAAGGAAATGTTGTAGATGCTTTTGAATGTCGTAGACTTTTCAGGTTTTTGTTGGTTTTTATTTTGTCTATAATATTTTTTACTAATAATTGTAATGTACTCGTATAGGAAGTCGGACAACCAAGGGGTATTTGTTATCCCGTAACTGGGGTGTATCGCCAACCCGCCTGCTAAGCATGGTGATTATGGCAAACCCCTCCAAATTGGAGAAGGCCCAGCAGTGGACGTCTTTCGGCTAAAATTATGGTGATGATGATGAACTGGGATGTTGAGCTTCGACAGACAGTTGATTCAAGTAAAATACTTGTGTCCAACTGCACCTGGTCTGACTGGAAGCCGATCTCAACATTGTTGAGAAAAAAACTAGGCTAGGATAATGATAGGCACCTGTAGATACATTTTGCAGCTATCATCATAATCAGCTTAGTAATGTTCCCACTGCTGCGACACACGCCTCCCCTGTGTGTCAGAGAATGGGGTCATAATCCAACACACGGGCCCAGTGCGGGTTAGTAGATGTCATATGACTTTGAATTTTTGATTCTAGGACATGCCGTTTTTTACAAATCGGTATTTCGTAGTATAAATTAAATATTCACTCGAATCCTCGTCTAAAAACTGGCTAATAATAATACGTCCCTTATCGCCTATATTTAGTTATCACATACCCACGAAATTTCATGTTCTAGTTTTTAGAAAATAGTCTTCCAATGGAGATGGCCAATAATTGTACCAGATACTGCCTAGAATATACACACATGAAATCAATACCATTTTAAAGAACTATTCTTGTGTATAACGGAACAGAAGATTACAAGGAACTTTGAAGTGGGAGACAAAAGTTATGACAAATTTAAAAGCAAGTTATTATTTCACTCACCTCATTCATATAATTCCATGCCTGACACGCTCTGACGGGGCTCAGTGGCTTGTAGTGGTTGCCGAAAGTGTACATATAAAACAGCCAGGGGGCCGGGAATAGCATCGTGAACATATCGCAGAGAGCCATGGCCATCAGCACCACGTTGGTGGGGGTTCGCATGTGACGTCGGGAGAGTACCACCACGATCAGAGTGTTGGCGACTGTTGTGGTAGCCAGGAGGAAGGGCGCGATGTAGCTGTGGAAGAAAAAGGTTACGTTAGAGTTTGGTTGTGGAGAAAAGGGGTCTACGTGTCTGAAGACTCAAAATATAAGGTCCCAACGAAATATTATATATGAATCAATTCTGGGACTTAGTTTGGTTTTTATACCTTCATACATTTACTCAAATGTAAATCTCGGTGGGACCTTGTAAATAACTTACTTTAAGAGCAGCTTATGGCTAAATAATAACAGACGCATAGATCAATCGATCAGGTTAAGCTAGGTTTGCCGCGGTTGGTTCGTGGATGGGTGACCATCTTAACATACCAAGACTCCTCCGTGCCTCTGAAAACACTCTAAGCCGTTGGTCCCGGTTGTCATTTGTGGATCTTTGACAGACGTTTCGGATCGTCAGAAGCCCGAAAGTCTGACAACCAGACTTACCAATGGATGTCTTTGTATCCAGTAACTGGATTGTGGAGGTCAGATAGGCAGTCGCTTCGTGTAAAATACTGGTATTCAGCTGCATCCAGCTAGACAAGAAGCCGAGCACAACATAATCGGGAAAAATATTATTTCTTCGTTCGTTGGTCTGTTCAGAAAGCACTCAAGAGTTAGTATCTGTTTCTGCCACCAAGCCTATTACTGTGTTTCATTACGCAGCATTTAGGTATAAGACATGTGACGTTGGTGAAAAGGGAAGTACTTGACACTTTCAACTGAAAGAGTTAACTACTTAGTAATAGTAGTATTTTAACTGCCCCGTTGGTTTCTGGGTCGACTGCTGAGCGTGGGTCCTGGATTTGATTCCTTAGTTATAAGTAGCCCGGAGTGCTGTTGGCGATGTGATACTCCTGCGCATGTTATGCCGTTGGCCCTGCGCCTGATCTCTCTCCAGTCGTGTCGGATTGCCGTCCCATCGGACTATGACAGTGAGGGAAGAGTGAGCGCCCATGTGTCTGCGCGCACACAAGTATACACAATAATATCTTCCTCGCCGTTGAGATTGGTCTCCAAGGCCGAAATACGGTCTGAAGGAATATATATTTCTTTATAAAACAACCCTTCAAAACACTGATGTGTCTTTAAAACATCAGTTTAATGAAGAAAAATAAATGATTTCATTCGAAATGTGTCACCTAAAAGAAAGTACCGAGTAATATTAATGAAAAAATTGTTTAGGTTTTTGTTAAGATCTACCCAAAATACACAAAACTGCCAAAAAAAAAAATTACTTTATAACATAACGAAATAACACCTATTTTTAAATAATAACGAAATTTATTTATAAAAATGAATTTTGAAGAAGAACTCCCTGTTTACGTAATTGAGATGAAAGCGGATCTGTGCTCATTTCATGAAAGCTTTTCAGTGACATTAGAGTTTCAGTAAATCTCTTGAAGAAATGTAATATTTTAGAGATGCATTCTTAAACTAGTGCTCTACTTACGTAATGCAAGTATTATTGTGTTTAGTTGAGATATACTTATTTCAAAATGTTGTTAGTAAAACTAAATTCTACTTTCTGTTCCAAATATTGCATAGCTGTCTGCCTGCCTAGCTTTTTGCCAAGTATGTTGGAGTTGGCTTCCAGTTTAACTGGATGTAGCAGAATACCAGTAGGTTTTAAAAATGGAGTATTAAACTGCCTATTACTGCCAGTTATTGGATAATACGAAACCCCTTGGTAAGACTGCTTATCAGACTTTCGGGTTTCCGAGGAACCGTTATGATTATCTAAGATCAGGATCGACTCGAGCCAGTCAGAATGAGCTTTATGTAGAGTCAAAAAAAGCGAGCGTAAAACGTAAAAATATTGCAACCGTATTTTATCATCCATTGGATTTTTAACACGTTAACTGTCATGTCGGACTATGTGTCCGACACTTTTTTTTCCCTTCAGACCTTGTCGGACTATATGACCGACAACACATACCAAATCTGAACGTGTCGTTGCTGCCTGGCGGCCATACTTATTACTCTTTCAGCTATATTAAGTGTCCCGTAGTGCACAAAAACCACTGTGTCAATATAAATGTTGTTTACATTTACTCTCATATACTTTTTGGAAAGTATGAAATCAAAATTAAAGTAAGGAATTAAATTATGAAAATAGGCTGTATATAATGTAATAAATATGATATATACGTTTATTTGGAATAAATAAACTATTTAAAGTGAAATAACATTAAGACACTACACTACACTATTTTTGACTACAATATTAAATTTATATTTGATTTATTATGATTATTTATGTAAAAAAATATTTTGATATTATGCAGTTCAGAACTTTTTGACCTTTTTGTCAATTATTGTTGTACAATAATTCATGTTTGAGTTGATAGTGTTGTGATTATTTTATTTTCTAACTCATTTATATTCTGTACGCCATTAAGGCAAAACATGACAGTGTTTCAATTGAACTTTTATGTTACATCTTGCATGTATGTGTATACTCATGTTTTAGCAAAATAAAAAATATCTTGTATCTTGTACATTTTTTGACTTTTTCTGATTTTCACCATGGCAGTTAACGTGTTAACTCTCGGTGTTGAAACGAGCAGTGAGAATCCACACCGTTCCATTTTAAACTCTCAGCGGCAAGTAGAGCGATGAAGTTCCGTTGCGCCAAAAAATCTAGTCTCCGTAATTTTTGGTCCGTGGACCTGACATCGCCCCTATAGCGGCCGTGACGTCTTTCATCACATCACTGGGTTTCGGTCCAACAAACAAATGAAACTTCAGCCCCAAATTCGTGATACTGCGAACTACCAATTGATTATCCCCTCGAACAATTACCTCAGTAGGAGCCATTGATTCAATCAACAAGCCATGTTTAAGGACCCGTTCAACTTAGCAAATATTAACGCAATCGAATTCAGTCTACCTTTATGATTGTATAAAACTTTCACAGTATCTGGTTTTAAGGGTATTTCTCCCAGTCCGTACATTGTTTCATTTGTCAGTTAAATGACATCCACCATATGATGTCTGTAGCTATTAAAGGTCCTCGGGCTGTTTTGAAAATGTTTCCTTGAGTTGAATTTACAATGATATTTAATTCGGTTCTTTCTGGATGTCTTTTAACAGCCAACCTGTATTTAGCTTGCTATAACTCAGGCTTCATCATTGTATATGCAGGCATTTCAATTTAATAATCGAACAAAGGGCAGGTGCAGACTTTGCAAAGTGTAGCGTAACTTGCGGTGAGAACTATTTTGTGGTAGAGAAAGCTGCGGTGTTCTGCATTTTGCCAAGTTTGCCGCTATGAAAAGCTCCTCGATTTCGCAAGGGAAACTATTTCACAAAATCAAACGGAATTAGACGTAGTTACGTAAAAAGGATCCAATCCACAACTTGATCAAAACTGAGTTAAGTGCATCAAACTACAATATTAAAGTTACTACGGGTCAGTAAAACGACCGAGCTAAAAGTAGCTATATTTTTGGTATAATTAAGCTTTAGAACCAATGGTATGGCGCTTCGTATTTTTTTTCAGCATAAACACTTTCTGGTTCTATATTAGTATTTCTAACAGAATATATTAATATACCATCACTAATAAAAAAACGTGTTAATTTTCGACTGACATTTTTTTTTAATACCTCTTGTCCTTTAAACGTCAATATTTCAATAGTAACTGGCTGTGGATTGGGTCATTTTCGCTCATATACGTCCAATTATAAAATAATATATTAATAATAAAGGTAGATACTCACCCATACATAGGCTCAGCATAATTGATCGGAAACTCGCAAGTCACATTCAAATAGAAATGTGAATGATTCGACTGGCAGAAATCGTCGGCGGTGAAATTCGAATATCCGGGATACCCAGTCTGGTTGTCATAGTAATTATAATTTATCTTCGAGATGTCTAAGTCTGTGCTGTCTCCGTCCACGATTTGTTTCGTCGAGTTGAAGTCCCCGAAGTAGTCAACCCAGTCTTTGTCAGCCATCTTGCTTTTGTTTTGGCTATCTCGTTGATTTTGACATAGCGGTTGTTACGTCATTTTGTGCGTATCTGTGGGCAAAGGAAAATGGAATATTATTTTCTTGAAAAAGTCAACTGATTACGTATTTGGACAAATAGATTTGAAAAAAAAAACCGCGTTAAGTAGGTAGGTAGGCTACCCAAAACTGCCAAATTTTCTCAATCAATCTTGAACCTAACAGTTTAGAGATAAAGTTGAAAATCTATCATAGAAATTTGACAGGTTTAAGTAACTTTATGAAAACTACTGTACTGTGTACTTTATAAATCTTGTACGAATGCCTGCAGGCATATGTACAAGATTTGTAAAAAAAAAGATAAAAATTGTATACACAATAACAATACGGTTGCCACCACATAACGTCCACAATAAACTGTCAAATGTTGTCTCTGAAACGTTTAATTTCGTGTGATGACCTAGACAGCGTTCTTTCATAAAACATTTAAACCGGAGTCTCTCTTTTTACCAACACATCGACGGCTCTTTGTGTAGTAAATATCAATGTGGCATCATTAACCACTTTCCAATGGGTTATTGACCTATTAGCACGAATTTACTCGTCTAAATCGGGTGAATGTAAAAAATCTCTAGGCGAGTCGCACGTAGTTAATTTATTTGTGGGCGAATCAACAAGCAATACGTATTAAGTAATAATGGTTTGCAATAAAGTTATGAGAAAGGGTCACTGCAAGTACATGAAATAATATTAAATGCAAAACTAAACCGTTTAGTCTAAAGCTGCTAAATTAATGTACATTACTTAGTTTAAGTCGGCGCCAAACAAACCACCAACGCTGCAGATCAATCAAGCCATTATTTTAATTGGCGTCTTTATGTCTTTTTGGTGCCGTCATTTTATCTAGGTGCATTGTTTTCACATATGATAAATATATGCAAAATATTGTATAACATTTAAAAAAGTAACGGTGGAGTTTCTTGCCCATTTTCTCCATATGACTACTTTTGCTCTTTATGTGCCTATTTGAAACAAATGCGTTGACTTTGTCCTTTTATTTTTGGGAGAGCTTTTTATTCGCATTTGGGGTGGATTTTGTTTTCCAATTCAAAAGTTACCCTATCCAAATAAATTAGAATTTTCAAAATAAGACTTCTCTGTAAAATATATGCTAGGTCACACATAAAATAAAAAAATTTAAAAAAATACGCTTCGACATGAAAACATTTCTTCTTAAAAAATACGCATCTACTTGAGAACGTCTTCTTTTTTTTAGTCTAATAAAAATGCATAAATATCAAATTCGGGCGAATAAATTCGTGCGAATGACAAATAAGCCTTTCCAACACATCAGAATATTTAAGAACAAAAAACATTTTCCTGCATAATTAGAAAGGTGTTTTCAAGTGAACTTATGGGTTATTAATTATTAACTCTACGCCTGCAAATCGGCTTAAATATCGGAACTTCTGAACAACATTTATTAACAACGAAATTTATTAATTTGTTGGCGGTAAATCATGTTCTTAATTATTATTTTTGGGCATAATTAAAATGGTCTGGTAATTATAATTAATAATTTAAAATTAAACTATAACGCTCACTAATAAATATTTTACTTTGATATTAACTATAGTTTTATATTTAACTAGCTTCTGCCCGCGACTTCGTCCGCGTCAAATTTTTCCTTCCTTCCCGTCGCATCGATTTGCCTGCTAGTTTTCGTCCATTTTTCGTTGCTGCTCGCTCCTTTTGAGTTATAGTGAGTCAACCTTAAAAGATAGACATATGCTCTCGCGGACTTTTTTTAGAACTTTTTTAAAGGAACAATTCCGTCATACATGATTTTTGCGTTACTTTAACCATTTACGCAGCGCACGCAACGGAAACTCTCAAAACGAATAAATTTTCCCCGTTTTTGCAACATTTTTCATTACTGCTCCGCTCCTCTTAGTTGTAGCGTGATGTTATATAGCCTATAGCCTCCCTCGATAAATAAGCTACCCAACACAAAAAGAATTTTTCAATTCGGACCAGTAGTTCCTGAGATTAGCGCGTTCAATCAAACAAACAAACAAACAAACAAACTCTTCAGCTTTATAATATTAGTATAGATTTAAGTAACATATCATCACACCAGTATTCTGCAAAGGGTTAGACAGAGGTATACCTATAGTACATCCACATCTCGAGCCTTTTACCATCAACTGGGCACAAATCCGTGGACATAAATAATAGCACCATTCTATTTCTTCCCGTGTGGATGTCGTAAGAGGAACTTACTAGAGAATGAGCAGCAGCGTTCTCTATACATTTTACCACCATACAGCGATCGCCAACTTGCCTGCTAAGCGTGGCGATTGTAGCAAACCCCGCAAAGTGGGGGAGAAGACATCTTTCGGGGATGATGATGGGCACAATTCTGAACACTGAGTTGCTATTAAGGAAATCCAGATTGAAAAACACAATAACACTTTGGTCGATCGGGGAATCAAACGTCGTGCCCAGCTCTAACGCTGTTGTAGCTGTAAATCATGCACATTCAATTGAAATTGAAATACTACATTCGATTAATTAAAATGCAAATAAATATAGTTAATGAATTTGGTCGCCATCTGTAAATTGGTTGTGTTGTTTGGATTTAAAATGATGATCTATTTTTATTGCTTCCCTTTATGCTAAATATTACAGTTTGAACGATGATAAGACCAGGATCATATAGATAATTCTTTTTATTTTATTTCCAAGGGTTTTTTTTTAATGACCGTTTCCACCGCGCGGAAACGGACCACATTTATCCAAACAAGGTTAAGTTACATGTCGATTAGTACTAGAACTAAGCTTGAACCTACTGGCGATTCAGTCTCACTTTATTATGAAAATGTATGGTCACTCTACTCTAATACAGTTTCATACTACTATACTTTGGTGAATATCTCCTAAAATATAAAGCCTGTAGTTATTTTCGCCACATTTATCCAAACTAGGCTACGATACCTGTCGATTAGTACTAGAATTAAGCTTGAACCTACTTTTAATAACGAAATAAACGCCATTGTATTTTAGGCATATTGCCGTCCGCGCGGCCAACTAAAATCGACTGTAAAAAAAATATTGAACCTATTTTCTAGTATTTTTCTTGTTTATTTGCTGCAGCAAATTAGCAACTAATTGTCCATACACATTAGCCTCTATTAATTTGATTTTATGGTGAGATACGTACCTACACTTAACCTGAAAACTAAATATAGCATAACTTTTTCTATATTTAAGTTTTGATGATTTTTATTTTTGTAACAAATATTGTTGTATTTAGACCTTTCTTTTGATGTATCATTCGGCTATCTGCATTATTTAGTTTCTGTGTAATCACGGGCGATCACTACGGCAAGTGGCGGTTCTAGCGGCCAACTGTTTTTGGTCGTAGCGTCTTTGTTTTTTTTTTTGTAACAAATTCAGGAAAAGAGGTGTGTTTTGTAATAAATTACAACTAATTCCTGGCAAAATTTCATCAAATTTTAAGAGTTGGCCGCGCGGTGGAAACGGACATTTTTTTTATTGGCTACTGAGCCGATGTCGACTATTCTGCCAGTGTCAAGTAGTGACGGCAGCACATCAAGATGAGCCGTCGAACTTTGCACTTTGTGGTAGTTGTTATTTGTTAATGTTAGTAGCTGAGAGGATCAGACAAGTTTTGTTAGTTAACTACAAAATATTAATAATTATTTGTACAAACACTTTTACACGTCACATTAATAAACCAGATGATGATGGAACAGTGTGGGTTTTCTTGAAATAAACACGGATTGCGTAGACATATTTAGATTTAATCCGTTCCGTTTGATGGCTGAATATCAAGTGAGTTACCTACTCGAGATGCCAAATAATTGGGGAAGGCCTATGCTCGGCAGTCGATGTCTTTCGGCTAAAGTGAGTGATTAAGTGAATTATAAAACGTCTATAACCAACTCCATTTTACTTTAAATACAAGTTTTCCCTAACACGTTTATCCTATATTCCAATACTTTCTCAGAATCGGTTTGTTGCCATTTCTGTACATTTTTTCAATTGTGCGTCCGTTTGTTTTGTCTGGGCCAAGATATGGTAATAATATGTGTGGAGTATTGTTAATTGAGATTAGTCATTGGATAATGTATTCTTTTGTTCAGAATTGATTGAAATGTAAAGTTAGTTATTACTTTCGACCTGTCCACAACGCACTTGTCACTGATTTGTTTCACATTAAGGGGCAGCCGCCTCGCGGAGGAGATCGGCGGCGGCGACCTCTTGCGTCCGGCCTGGTGCGAGCCATGGTACGGAGCGACAGGGCATGGGAAGCCATCACCTCCTTCTGCGAAGCAGTAATGAAGGAGGAGACGAGGCGCATGAGGGAGTGGCAGTATCTACGCTTTTACGTCCCTAGCCGCCGCAGGAGGAGAGGCCCCGGGCGTCGGGAGTCAATAGCGGACTCCCGGCCACCGTAGGCGCGAGCTTGCGGGTGGCGAGCAATGGGTAGCTTGCAGCCCGGTAAGGACCAGGCTCAGGTCGACGGCGCGTAGTGTGCCACGCGCGCCTCAAAGAGATGTCAGCAATACTGAAGGGGTCTGCTAGGACCGATGCCTGCCAGGGTCGCGAGATTGTTCAAAAGAGACACCGTGACCCTGGCACATGGGCAACTGAAGGAACACGGGTGGGTTTTAGTCAATAAAAGTCTGACATGCTCTCCCGCTCCACCCAAGAGCGGGAGACGTCATTTGATGATTTCCCATTAAAAAAGGGGTAGACGCCATGAAGCATGGGAAATTAAAATTTTCTTAAGTTTCCTCAATTTGTTGGTCAGAGACAAATTGTCGGTTGATTAAAATATTATTCGGGACCGCAACCAGGTACTCCCTTTCTTCTCCTAAAATTGTTTGTCCGAAAATTATTATCCATAACACGTTAGCTATAAACGGCAGTAACCATAATATTCAAAAAGTCGAAATTTTGTTTTACATAATTATCTTTGCTTCTAAAACTATTCGGTCATAATATCAAAAACTATAATCATTAAATCTCCTAATTTTGCATGTTATAAAGTCTTATGTCCTAAGTAGGTATTGTATTATATAAATTGTATTGTGCCGAATGTTCATTTATAATAAAATCTTTAGTAGTAAAAAAATGCTACAAGTTAGGTTTTAGTGACAGAAACGAATCGCTGTAAATTCGACTCCACGTAGTCTTGTCTGCCCTACCCCTGGAGTGTAATTTAAAATCGCGTAGGCGCGGAGGGGCGAGGCGGCCCGCGAGCTGAGGAGCAGGTGGTTGTAACGTTCGCCGCCGCTGCTGAGGCTGGCCGGCGAGCAAGACGAAGCTGCGGTGGTGATCATTAAACCATCTGCGACGATAAGCTCGCGTGGGACCGCCTAAGCCCCGCAGTGCCGGAGCCGTGACAGAAACCATGCCTGCTGCATGATGCATGCTCGCTTGCATACTGCATGCTTGCTTGCATGCTCGATTGCATGCTGCTTGCCTGATTGCATGCATGCTCGCTTGCATGCTACATGCTTGCTTGCATGCTACATGATGCGTGCTTGCTTGCATGCTCGATTGCATGTTGCTTGCGTGCATCCATGCTGCATGCATGGTGTATGTTTGTTTGTATGTTTCTTAGAGGGAAATAAAATCACTTGTTCACAATCACCTGTTTTATTGAGTGATATTGTATTTATTGAGTGATAATATATGCAGCGCCATGCCAGGCCCTTGATAAATACCATAATGCTTTTGTATCTTTACTATTTATGTATTGTATCAGTTGAATTTGATAAATTAATGAAATTCTTAATGAACTCCGTAATACTTTGTTTTAAAAATATAATTAGGATAAATAAACATAAATAATTTGAATTTAGAACTTATATCTTTTATGGAAAACAGTTTTAAGTCTTAACGGACGGTCTTGTCGTAACGGATTTAGGGCATATTATGTTTAGGGATTTCAATTGTATGGCATGTAATATTATGTGACATTTAGTTCGGGCAAGTTATCATTCGGACAAATGATGATTAGGACAAAAAAAATATGGCTCTTTAGATTATGGATAAAAAAGTTAGGTCACACAATAGAGAACCCCGCAACCCGTATGTTTTTACAGCATCCTAATAATTAAAATCATCAATACACGCTCTAAGCTCATTTAATCCAATCGAATTATAGTTCCATGAAAAAGTATTTCAAAGGGATAAAATTGACATGAAGATGAATTCACTGATTATAAAACTATATTGGCGCTTTAAGCTGATTTAAATATAATAAAAAATTGTTTTTATTATTAAATAGTACCTACGTGTCAGACAGTCACATAATGCATTAAAAAATATAGTGTTACATATTGTACCTACGGTGGTACGGAACCATCCGTCAGCGAAGCCAACTCGCATTTTGCCTTTTTTATATTATTTTCTGTCATCACAACTTTAAATCCTAACAATTATAAATGGTGCCACTGTTTCTTAAACATCTTGAAAGGCTGTAAACCAAGTTAATCCGGGCCGTTTCTTTATGGACTGGTTTTAATACCTTTATCGCTAAAGCACAGTAAAACCTCAAACCACAGTAAATCTTATAAGTAGGTACACTTAGTGCCAAAAATATCGGAACAAACAGAGTGTTCGAAACGATCTCAACGACTAAGAAAATTAAACTTTATCTCAATTGGTTAAAGTTCTTGTCAGAATTACAGTTGTCGTGTACAGAAAGAATGTTTCAGAATGAAGACATCATTCTGAAACATTATTTATTTATGTACATACAGTAAAATGCAGAGTAATAAGGCATAGTAATAGAATTGAGTACAAAGGTATTGCTTATTACTTAAGAAATTTCTTCCAGCAGACCTGAGAAAGGAGAAATGATAAAGAAATGTAGAAAATAGTGTGTGAAAATAAGAAGAGAAAATATGAATATGTGAAGTCTTAAACTAAAATATACTTATTCATACATAATGCAAGAAATTAACATATACTTAAATAAATATAGCTAAAATAGATAAATAATCCATTGAGTTACAATAATTTTCATCGTTGTTTTGATCATTATGAACAGTCTGTTTTCCCGATATTATTGACGCTTACTCTTGTAACCGAACGATCAGGTATTATATTGAAAAAAATATTCCTACATATTCTTCTTTATGGTAAAAAAAATGGGTTCCCGCGTCTGTGCGCTTAAATCTTTTAAACTACACAATGGATTGTGATTCAAGAGGAAGGTGATTTCGTACAACATGCGGGCAAAGCCGGCGGAAAAGTTTAGTACTTATATTATAAAACAAAGTCTCTCCTGTCGACGTCTAATTGTGTCAGTTTAAACGCGATAAACTCAAAAACTACTAATTGGATTGTCATTCGGTTTTCACCAATGGACGAAATAATTCATGTGGAAGGTTTTTTTTTTGTGGGTGGGATATCATGACATGATGTCTCCCACTCTGGGCGGAGCGGGAGGGCGTGTCAGACTTTTACTGACTAAAACCCACCCGTGTTCCTTTAGTTGCCCATGTGCCAGGGTCACGGTATCTCTTTCGAACAATCACCCGACCCCGGCAGGCATCGGTCCTAGAAGACCCCTTCAGCGCTGCTGACATCTCTTTGAGGCGCGCGTGGAACACTACGCGCCGTCGACCCGAGCTTGGTCCTTACCGGGCGGCGAGCTACCCATTGCTCGCCACCCGCAAGCTTGCGCCTACGGTGGCCGGGAGTCCGCTATGGACTCCCGACGCCCGGGGCGTCTCCTCCTGCGGCGGCTAGGGACGTGAGGGCGCAGAGACTGCCACTTCCTCACGCGCCCCGCCTCCTCCTTCGCGAGCATTACTGCTTCGCAGAAGGAGGTGACGGCTTCCCATTCCTTCTCACTCCGTGCCATGGCTCACACCAGGGCCGGGCGCGAGAGGTCGCCGCCGCCGATCGCCTCCACGAGGACACGGCGGTGCTCCGCCCAGGCAGGGCACACCTCCACCGTATGCTCCACCGTGTCCTCCAGACGATCCTCGCAGTGGAAACACCCGGACGTATCCTCCCGCTTTATCCTGAACAGGATCCCACCGAAGCACCCATGCCCGGTGAGAACCTGCGTCAGGCGGAAGGTGAGGACACCGTGACGCCTCTCTATCCACTCCTCAAAGAGGGGACTTACCGCCGCAATTGTGGCGTGCCCAGCACTGGGTTGCGACAATCGTACCCGCCATGTCGCCATGAGATCACACCAGAGCTCTGTCCGCCGTGCCGCAATTTGTCGCGGCAGCGGAGTTTCGCCCCGGCGTTTCGCCTCCTCGCGCCACTCCCACATGTGGGCGATCCTCGCCCACATGTCTTTGCCTTCAGATCCCATGGTGGCACTCCGGCAAGGAGGCTCGCTGCCTCGCAGGAGACCGTGCGGTATCCTCGGATTAACCGGATGGCCATGACCCTCTGAGGTTTAGGTGTATAATTAAGGCTATGAGAGCCAAAGTGGCCTTTTTAAATATAATTATAATAATGGTGCCTGGTGTTAACATGATTCCTAAAAGATAAAGAATATTACATTATTAAGAGATTTGGGCACCAAAAAATAATAAAATATATTTATTTTCTAAAGTTACAATTATTTGCAATCAGGGCTTCTGTTTTTTCCTTACTAACTGAAACCAATTGTTTCAGTACTTAGGCTCTCATGGCCTCAATTCATTATGGTTTTGTTTAAATTTGCTGAAATATTCAGACTTATTCCTACTGTTACTGTGTATTTATCCCGAGGGGTTTACAAGCTATTAGTACATATTTTGGATGATTACGCCATATTGCCGTCATGTTATTATTTAATGTTCATTCTCGTTAAGCAATTTCATGTTTCATGTATTTTGATTGGGTTTTCTACGCATAATCAGCCTATATTATTCCCACTGCTGGGAATTAGACCTACTCTCTGTGATAGTTATCACAATGTAGATTTATAGATACTTATTATTTAAAGTGTCTGTTTTGTAATATGAAAATAATAGTTTTTTCCTAAATTCCTAATAGTATACGGTACGGTACTTATACTAAACCGTGATTTTTTTTAAATGGTTTTCTGTCTGTTTGTTCCAGGTAATCTCCGAAACGACTAAACCGATCTTGACGAGACTTTCACTGACAGATAGCTGATGTTATAAGGATTAATATAGGGTTTTTGTAACGCGCCTCACGCGAGTGGGGGCAGCACCTAGTCAGCCTAGTTAGTACTGCTGGATCACAGGCCTTCTTTCAGTGAAATGGCATAGTCAACACGAGGGCCTAATATGGGTCATGGATGTTAGTCATAACACGACCCATATTAGGCCCTCGTATTGACTATGCCGTTTCAACATATGTGTTATTATCTTCGATTTTTGAATCTCCCAGATTAATTGCATGACACATTTACAATGACATTACTTAGCATTATCTATATATTAATACGTGAAACGAAAACTTTGGATCCCTTTTTACGGAAATTGGGTGGACGGAGGAGTATGACATTTCTGCTATACCAAGAAGAAGTGACGAATGCTAATATTTTTTTTAATTATGCGTAAAAATACATTATTTTCAATAAATAACACGTTACACACACTACTATTCACTACCGTGTATGTAATACACACATGCACAAATCGACCCTATATTTGTTTTTGGTATTATTTGTCTATAGCCTTACTGAATGTCAAATATAATTATGGATTACGAAAGTTTATTGTTGAAATCTGTGGTCCTTACTGAATGTCAAGTATAACCATAGGTAATAAATTAATTTTCATTTTTAAAATTTATGGTCATATCGAGAATATTTGTCTTTAATATTATTTGTCTATAGTGTTACTGAATGTCAAATACAACCATATTATTTTTTTATTTAGTTTTAATGGATATGCATATAGATTTATTATTATGGTCGAATGTCGACCATTAGGCGACCACTAGTTTATAATTAACACGTTAACTGCCATGATTAAAATCAAAAAAAGTCAAAAAATGTACATAATGTTATTTCACTTTAAATAGATTATTTATTCCATAAACACATGATTTATTGCAAAAACATGGCCGCCAGGCAGCAACGAAATGTTCAGATTTGGTATGTGTTGTCGGTCATATAGTCCGACAACGCCTGAATTGAACAAGACGTGTCGAACACATAGTCCGACATGGTAGTTAACGTGTTAAGCAATATTCAATTCATATTAACGGTTTGCACTGCTGGGACACGAGCCTCCTCACTATGAGAGGGAATCAGCCATAACCCACCACGCTTTTGGTAGCTGTCACATGTGTTCGATTTTTTAGTTCTAAGACATGTCGGTTTCTTCAGGTTGTTTTCCTTCACGGTTTTGAGAGCAAGTGATGAAATAATTCGTATTTCATGTATATTTAACAAAAATATATTACGAGTTTTATGACGGTTTAACACGTTTCATGTATTGAAATTAAAAGGGGGTGCCGCTTTTAATTTTTAACTTTATTTTATTTGTTGTTATAGCGGCAATAGAACAACACTCTTTGAAAATATTTCAACTGTCTACCTGTGACAGTTCACGGCTGACAGACAGCCGGATGAACGAACAGACAGTCTTAGTAACAGGATTCCGTTGGCACCCGTTGGTTACGGAACCCTAAAAACGTGTTAAGTTTTAAATAACCCTAGAAATTATTATCTCACATCAGTCTTCCGGATAATGTCCCTCAATAATGTTGTCCAACCCTTTTAGGGTGAAATTAATTTACTAACCCTGTCGCATCCTGTTTCAGGTATAAAAGTATGTACCTTAGTAAGTAATGGATTATATTCTGAATTAATTTTAAATAGGTTGTGTTTATTTCGAAAGGGTTTCCATGTGTATTTTATTTATATGATTACTAGCGATCGGTACCTACTTTGTTCGTTAAACAGGGTCAAGTTTAATATGCTGGCAATACTTTACCCAACAAGGTTGGGTATGCATATCGAAAACTAATTAAATTAAAAAATGAGATTTATGATTATGATTAATTACTAATGAGGTAAAAAAACATGATTCTAACTTATCAAATCTTTAACTGACACTGATATGTACATTAAGGCAACCAAACGACTTATGTTTTGGTTTTGTGTAATTGAAGAAAATATCTATGATCCACGAAAAATTACAAAAAAAAAAACGATTACGGGCCATTGACCTTCGCCTATCAATTAAGTTTTTTCATGTTCTAAGATTTCGATATCGACCGACATGTTGGGTAACACGTAGGTAAAGTATGGCGGCTTCGCTCGCGTATTATGTATATAAATCTTCCTCTTGAATCACACTGTCTATTGATAAAAACCGCATTAAAATCTGTTTCGTAGTTTAAAAGATCTAAACGTTCAGACGCGGTAAGAAACTTTGTTTTATACTATGTAAAAGAAAAAAATGAAAGCACAAGTTTTTACCTTGTATTGTAAAAATAATCATAAAAATTGTATCCTATTAGTCATTAGCATATAATTGGTGGCTCAGTGGTAGTGGCCCCAACTTAAGAACTGCAGACCATCGGATCGAACTTAGGTAGGCTTTTACTATCTATACTAACTAGTGATCGCCCATTGGTCGAAATTCGACCGTACTTCATTTGAATAGAAATACATTATTCAATGAAAAAAACATATATAATAATAAATATTTAAAAAAATATGGTTATATTTGACATTCAGTAACACTATAGACAAAAAAACAAATATTCTGGATATGATCATAGATTTAAAAAATGAAATAGGTTATATAATCTATCTATAAAATTAATTTATTACCTATGGTTATGGTTATACTTGACATTCACTAATAGTTAGGGAGCTGGCAAGCAAAATTTCGATATGATCAGCACACAAGACAGACGTTATTAATAGTGAAAATTATACCCTAAGAAACATCAAGGACCTCGTTTGCCACCATGGTGGCGCTGCGTTGTAAATTTACAGCGTTTCAACAATGTTTAAAAAAAAAGGTGTGCTATATGATGCGCACACGTCTGCCTCTGGGGCTGATGATCACAGTCATCCTAGAAACAGAAAGAATCGAAAAGGCAGACATCCAGGGCTCTTACTTTTGTAGTATTCATTTTTTACGTTTATTTGTATGATTAAAAAAACTCTATATGAAGTGCACACTTGGCAGATTTGAATTGTTCGATTAATAACAATGAGAAGAACCACGGAAAAATAGTCTGCCAGCATGTTGCCTCTGCGTTGTCTATTTATAGTGCTCCAAAAATGTAAAAAAAAGGTGTGCTATATTATGCGCACACGTCTACGTCTTGGACTGATGTTTGAATTCCTTATGAAAACCAAGAAAATCGATGAGGCAGACGTTTAGGCCTCTGATATTCTAAAGGCAGACCATTAGATTTTTTTTTCAACCCTACGCTCGCGTCAAACCAAGCAGGTATAAAATATCCTCATAGTTCCTTTCGTGGTGTATCTCTTTTATTTGGGAATATGAGTTAGAACGGTATAACTCAGTTCGGGCCTTTTCCGTATTGTGAAACTAAATGTATAGAGCGTATATCTATATACAGCCTCCCCTTTTATTTTGCACGCTTTTCCTCTTTCTCGCTCTCAGGCACTTTCACACGTCTTGGTTCAAAATCTACGTATTTTACATAAATAAAACGTGATTTAAAAAAGTTAAAGACTGTTCCTATCCAGATCCTAATCCTATTCAGATTACAATCAAGCATGCAATTTAAAAAAATACTTTCTAATTAAAGTTCCAAGCGCATTTCGTTTCTGGTTGGCATTGAGAAAAATTTGATTGCATAGATTTCAGCTCCAGAAGTTTAATCGTTACCGTGAGTTTACAGGATAATATTAACCAAAATTGTAAGAATAAAACTATAAATAATAACAATAATCCCACGTAATACCCGCTGTCTCTTGATTCCGTGAATTTCAAAAAGTAATACAGCTGAAAATCAGTGAGCAAAGAGTCTGCCACATGTTTTTTCGAATCCACAGAGTCATAGTGAATCGAATGGGCGCAATGAGAACCGCGTGCAAATAACTTAGTAGACCTTTTTTTTAACATTTTTACAACTCCGTCCCATGACAATGCAGAGTCCTGAATGTCTGCCTCTTCGATTTTCTTCGTTTCCAAGATGATTGTGACCATGAACTCTAGAGGCATACATGTGCAAATGATTTAATACCCCGAATTTTTTAAGCAACTTCAATCCGCTGTAACGCGAAAACGCAGTGACATAGGACCATAATTGATTGGACCAAATCGATTCGTAATGATTTAAACTGCAATCCACCTCGACGTGAAACGTGTGCAAATCATATACCGAAATGCTCGCCAGCTCCCTAACTATAAGACTATAGACACAAAATAAAGACAGATATTGTCGATTGGACCATAAACAAAAGAATATTTATGCATGTGTGTATTAACTACATGGTAATGAATAGTAGTGTGTGTAACGTGTTATTTATTGAAAATAATATACTTTTAAGCATAATTTTAATAAAATATTAGCATTCGTCACTTCTTCTCTGTATAAACTATAAGTATGCGAAATTTCATACTCCTCCGTCCGCCCAATTTTCGTAAAAAGGGATCCAAAGTTTTCGCTTCACGTATTAATATATAGATATTATAACGCTGAAGAGTTTGTTTGATTGGATGCGGTAATCTCAGGAACTACTGATCCGAAATGAAAAATTATTTTTGTGTTGGGTAGCCTATTTATCGAGAAAGGTTATAGGCTATATAAAATTACGCTACAACTAAGAGGAGCGGAGCAGAAATGAAAAATGTTGCAAAAACGGGGAAAATCGTACGGGTAGGCGATTCGACGCGACGGGAAGGGTCGGGGAACAAGAAATTTAACGCGGACGAAGTCGCGGGCAGAAGCTAGTGTGTAATCATTTCATCACAATTGCTCTCAAAATGGTGAAGCAAAAATTGTAAGGAGGCTCCGGAAGTTCTGAAAACTAAACCAAAAAATTCGAAGACATGCGACATTTACCATCCCACAGTGGGCATGCTTGAAACTTTATAATACCTTTTTCAAGGTACGAAATACACATACTGTAGTAGCAAAGTAATACTGAAAATTGCAAGTAAGTATGACATCACAGTGTTAAACTCATTACATTTATGAGCACTTCAGACCATAAATCTGACAGATGGCTAGATAATCTGTCTAGTCTCAAGTGATTAGTGAGCCACCTGTCACCTGTGTAGGTGGTCTACTAAGTTAGTCGGCGGTGTGAATTATATTCTACATATCTCTATATTATTGCGTGAAACAAAGACTGTACCCCTATTTACGAAAATTACACAGACTGTATGTGGAGAACAAGTGTAAAAAGTTAATATTTTTATATAATAATGTATTGCAAATACATAACGTTTTAAATAAATTGGGGTCAAATTTCGACCACTGATAATATAATTATTTTGTGAAAGTTTGCATGTTTGGATGATTGTTACACAATCACACAAAAACAGCTACAGGGATTTGGATAAAATTTGGCCCACTGATAGTTTATGACCTGTGTTATCTCATATTATACTTCTATCCCGGTAATAAATTTCCTGTGGTATAATTGCCAACTTCCACGTGGATCCAGCCGCTGGCAAAAACTAGCCATTCAAAACATAGCGAAGTTGCTAAGTAGATATCCACTTTCTTTATCAAAGAAGCTGCATTTGGAGGTTATGATTGCCGGTGTCATTGAAGAAATAAACTAAAATATTTTATTGGGGACACATTTACACGCACATGAAATAAAAACAACAAAAAATAACATTAAGTGTTACAAAATCGTATTAAAAAATATGAAAAATAGAAAACTGTGCGAGACTAAAAAGCTGAAGCTGCTTCGATATTTGAAAAAAATACAAATACCGTAGCGCTGATATTCTGATAGGGCCCACTGTGATAACACGAAGAACAAAATAGTTCACGCCAGAGGAATTCTAATTCTTCTTATTATTTTCGTGTCAATGGTACTCGTATACTTTCTTTATTCTAAATTGTTTGAGCCTAGTAGGTGGGCACGTTTATTAGGTCATCATTGGCATTTTGAATTCTAATTACCTATCTGTCTATACAACGTGTAACATAATTAACGTAATACTTCATACCCATTAGAGTATTGAGTTAATAGCATAAAACAATGATATCGGCAGCCAATAGGGAGGGCTTGGAGTTTCCCTACGCGATCGAATCTAAAATGAAGAGATCCATAGGAGAACCAAGGTAACCGACATAGCCCAAAGAATTGCTAAATATAAGTGGCAGTAGACAGGACATATGGCATGTATATCAGATGGCTGATAGGGCTGGAAGGTTCTGGAGTGGCGACCGCGTACTGGACGACGTAGCATTGGAAAACCTCCTATGGAAGGTCTGGGAACCTGGTGAAGGCCGCACGAACTAGCTGGATGCGAAGGCCACCGAATCGGTCGAGGTGGCGGACTTCGGGAGAGGCTTATGTCCAGCCGTGGACGTCTTTCGGCTTAAATCATGACGCAGTCGTTAAGCAGGTAAAATACTTGTACTCAACTGCATCCAGTTGGACTTGGAGGCGACCACAACATAGTTGGAAAAAGGCAAGATGGTAATGAATTTTGATTTTTATATTTGATTCACTTTCCCCGTAATAAGATCACACATGATTGCAACCAACGTTCTATTAAAACATTGTTCTAGGTAATATTCAGGAGCGGAATTTTATAATTAAATTTAAGTTCAAGTCAAGAGTAATGAGTGTCTTCGGTAAGTAATAACTTAGAGATTGTGAAGTTGTAAACTTTGTTCATTTTAGTGAAGCATTATTAAGGCGGGACACATGTGTGTGAAATGTTTCGTGAATTAAGCTAAGTACACACATAGCGTGTCCAATTCATTTTAATTAGTGTGATAATTTATTTAAAAGTTAGCGAGTAATTAAACATTTATTCAGAATATTTTGTAAATTTTCGATAGCTTCAAAAAGCTAATATATAATTCCAAATCTATAGTTTATTTGCGTTAAGAAAATACCGACTCATCGTTGTCACTCACCTTAGCCACGCCCCTTAACCAATTAAATCATAGTAAATTAGAAAGTGTTCGCATTGACCAGTTGAAATAAGTCCATCAGACAGTACGTTCTAATTTACTATGATCTAATTGGTCAAGGCAGGTGGCTTAGCTGAGTGACAACGATGAGTTACTATTTTCTATAATTTCAAACTTTAAATTATATCTAGTACAGTAATTTCCTTGAAGTTTTAAAGATTTTTTTCTGCTAGAGTCGAGTCATGCTGTCGCGTCGCACATATTTTCAGGAGACTTTTTTTTATTAATTCTTCAGGAGACTTCATTTTTTTTATTAAGCTTTAGAAAGTTTCATTCATACATAATTAAAACTACTGTTTCTATACCTACAAGTTTAAAAACCGTCAGTCTATTCCAATAAATCTCATCGTGTAAACTTATGCTTGAACTGCTTGAAGTTAGCTGTCATTTCACAAAATGCTAGGTAATGACACTAATTACAGTTAACTTTAAGCTCACTTCACGGCAGTTTTCACGGCGAGCTCAATTTAAAAACAGAATTCCCATTGTAACGAACAACGGCTTTAGTTATTAAAGCGCAGCTGAAAACGCAATATGCCGCGTAGCCTTAAACTCAATAATGGTAGCGAGATTGTTTGTCCTGTAGTCCGACCACTGGTTAAGGCTTGTAGTTTTACATTTCTTAATATAGACGAAAGGTTGTCGTACAAAAATTTTTCTTCTATGTTTTTTTTTCTTTTATTTTTATTTCAGCTAGGAACTCGTTTTTCGCAGACCATAAATAGATCTAGACCTTTTTTTTAATAAAAATAAAAGCATTGCCTGAATTTATCGTGCTGGTAGGCGCCAATAGTTTTACGAACATTGGCGATAAACTTGCAAGTTATAAAATTGACTTCGAATATTGGGAAGTAGGAGATACTTTTTCTTCCATAGCAACTTTTGGTGTTTTTTTTTATTAGCAGGCGCTTTACGTTCTGTAAATTATTTCATCACCACTGCCCTCAAAACGGTGAAGGAAAACATCGTGAGGAAACCGGCATATCTTTGAACCAAAAATTCAAAGACATGTGACATCTACCAACCCGCACTGGGCCCGCCAGCACGCGGGCCCACTCCCTCTCACCGAGAGGAGGCCTGTGTCCCAGCAGTGGGAACATTATAGGCTGATGATGATTGACTAAATGTATCATGCTGGGAGACGCCAATTAATTTGACTAACATTGACGAAAAATTTGGAGTTTAAAAGATGTGCTTCAAAATTGTAATTTTTTTTGTCCTTTCTTTCACTTTTCTTTTATTATTTTTTATTTATAGCCGGTGGCGTTCTATTTTTCTGCTTGCCCCTATGAAAAGAAGGCGCGTGTTTTTGTATCTGTTTTCTTTATGTTTCAAGACAGCCCTGGCACAAAGTTTATCTTCAGACTTCTAGACGAAAATATTCGAAGAATTAATTAATTTTGTCTTGAAGGCCTTTTATATATTTAAAACACAGTCGACTTTAGGAGCCTGATAATTTATGGGCAAAAAGAACAAAGAAAAAGTAATGAAGAGTATTTAGAAAATTCTTAGCTGTATACATTTCATAAATATAGCCGCAGGGGTCAATCTATTCATATTATAAGTAAATCTATACTAATATTATAAAGCTGACGAGTTTGTTTGTTTGTTTGATTGAACGCGCTCAGGAACTACAGGTTCGAATTGAAAAATTATTTTTGTGTTGGGTAGCCTATTTATCGAGAAAGGCTATAGGTTATATAACATCACGCTATGATCAAAAGGAGTGGAGCAGCAATGAAAAAGGTCGAAAACTGGCAGGCAATTCGATGCGACGGGAAGGGTCAGGGTAGGTAACATTTGACAAGGCAATATATATAGGGGGTGGGAATATATTAAGGGTGAAGCTATTCTTGTTGAAGTTGGTCCACGTTTTTTTGTGTTGGAAATCATCAATTGACGTCTCCCACTCTGGGAGGAGCGGCAGCGCGTGTCAGACTTTTACTGACTAAAACCCACCCGTGTTCCTTGAGTTTCCTGTGCCAGAGCTACGATAACTCTTTCGAATAAATCCGCAACCCTAGCAGGACGTTAGGGTGACCATCAATTACAATGTGTCGAGACCACTCCGTGCTTCGAAAAGTACGTTTAGCCATTGGTCCCGAATGTCATTCGTAGGCCTTTAACAGTTGTCAAGGAAGCTTAGAACCACAAAAGGCTAGAAACCACTCTTAACAATGGATATGGTGTTACCCAACAAAGAAGATTTATCATTTTATATAAGATCACGTTTCGTTTCCCCGAAGGGTTGGGCAGAGGTGTACCTACCTATAGTACACCTACATTTCGCCTGTTATGTTTAAGTCCCATGTAATAGGGGGCGAGCCTATTGCCACCAACCGGGAACAAATCCAGAGTCCGGGCTGCTATTGAGAAATTCCAGATGGAAAAACCCAATAAACACTTTGCCCGACTTGGGAATCGAACCCTGGACCTCATGCTCCGCAGTAGCGCTTGCTACCACTAGACCAACGAGGCAGTCCGTTTATCATTTTATGATTATAATACCCAAATAAGCGTTCTCACTTGTTTTGTCAGGTACCGTCAAATTAAACAGTAAAATATAATAATAATGTTTCGGTGTAAAAAAATACATTACAAAAAGCACACATTGCATTCCAGAAATTAGAGAATCGGCTTACGTATTTACATAGGCGGCTTTTTCGTAAGAGGATTTTATCACATAGATAACTAAAAAAGAACATTTTTATTACAATGCATTCTACTTAGAAAAAATATTTAAGTGTGTGGAAGAATAATTCCAAACTAAAACCCAAACCATCAATAAAACAATAAACATTTTATCACATGGATAACTAAAATATTATTATTTCAATAAAATGTTTGTGAAAATATTTATTGTATTGAAGAATAATTTAAAACCCAAACCTAAATATTATTAAGACCATATACATTTTATTACATGAATATCAAATAACAAGATTTTTTAATAAAACATTTGGGAAAAATTTTATTATGTTGAAGAATCATTTCAAACTCAAATTAAAAATAATTTCAATAAAATCATATAAGTATTAATAATTTTCGAGAAGTCAGATATATGAAGGGCGGTCGTATTGGAGTACTGTCTTATGTAATGTTGACGTTCGAAAAGTGGTGATCGTCAGCCTAATTTCTAGTCTGATTAAATATTATATTATAAAGATAAATATATTTATTTAACACTTTAAGCCTTCGATCAATAATAGCACTAGATAAAGGATCAGGAACAAAAATAAGGCGCTCAAGTGGCCACGTTTGCACACTCTTACACATTTATATTTCTTACAACGAAATATAGAAAAACGTTTCATAATAATAACAAGTTCAGATTATTATAATCCTTAACACTCAAACATAAAGCATAATTACGATTGCAAAATATTCATATTTAAGTCCTTTTGTCATCGGAGAAAGGTAAAGAGCAATAAATTTAAAATGTCCCTTAAAAATCAAAAGTCATTTTGATATGAGTACAAAATTATTTATTCTAAACTGAAACTTACAGTCTAAGCAATATGGTTAAAAACAATGTGTTGACAATTTCGTGCTTACTCTATTTTGGAACTAGACGTAGTTCTTGGTATTACATTTCAATGCTCAGAACACAGTACGTCTTGAAAGACGTAGAGTTGCAGAATATAATTTTTTAGGTGAAAAGGTACGTTTTGATGGTGGCAAACATTTTTAATCGATTTAAAAAAGTAGTAGGACTAAAATAGTATAATAGTTATTTTATTTTATTAAGTGCGGGTTAAATCAATGTGATCCACCCGTATAAAAATGGGTGCGTCTACTTTTATGTACCAGTATTTAGAAGTTAAATTTGTATTAAATCAAATTATTTTTTCATTTAAATTAAAGTTCAAATATGAATTTTATAAGGTTTGTATATGTCTTCTCCTCCTCTTTCTTTCGCTACAATAGATACCCATTCTGCACAGCGAAATGGCTCGCTAGGAAATCTACAAAAAAAATAAATTAAAAAAATACCATACTACTTCATGCATTCTCTGTTCCAGAACAGACAATATTTGTTACAATAGTTGGTGCGTTGTCGCAAACATTGGTCAAACAGTCATAATATGTATTTGCTAAATGATTTATATTTACTATTTTATTGTTTTTATTTTATGAAAAACACTTAAAGATTTAAAATTATGGAAAAAAAGATATTCCTTCCAAAAACTTGGTGCTACAGTGGTTATTTACACAATTTTTGAACGCGTGCTGCGGCATTTAGGACGTCTTATCGTTGGCTATCATTGGACCAAACTAATTTCAAATAAGAGCACAAAAATATTTGTGCTCTTATTTTTCGGGCCGTTTTTGAAGCGCTCATCGGGAATCTAGTACATTTTTGATCGAAGCTTTAAGCACATAAATGTACAGAGGCGGAATTAATGCCATAGGCATTTTCTATCAGTCAACCTTTGGGTGATGCAGAGACAAACAGTTGTAGGTGCAATGAATTAAATAATTTGAAAAAAAAAATACAATCCTAACTAATTTAGTTTATTGTGTGTAATTTGATTAATTTATTATTTAATCTAATTCTAATTTAGGTATTTTTAATTTTATGAAACCAATTTAGCTTTTAATTGCATAGTTTTAATTTTTCCTATTTGTTTTATTTTAGTGTTACTTGTTTTAATTGATTAATTGTGTGTTATTATTTGCGCATAATGTAGTGCATGTGGAGCTTTTCTGTTACTAGTGAGGCACTTAGAGTTAAGATAGCTATGTCAAAATTATAAAGTAACTGTGTACTCATTGTTGAGAAGCCAAATAAATAAATAATTAAAATAAATAAATTACTTTTGAATTGATTTTGATTGTGTGCTATTAATCTTCCTCTTAACTGCATCTACATTTTATTATTTTATGTGAAGAGTTCTTTTAAGTTAGCCCTGAACGTTCTGTAAGTAGACTCCTGTTCCATCACATTTTCCTTGCACCTGCATTTTTATTTAAGAGATTGTATATTGTTCTTAAAATATTCTAATACTAGCTTTTGCTCGCAGCTTCGCTCGCGTTAAAAATAACAATAAATATAGAAAAAATCCAAACAGCTGAAACTATAGTAAATTGGATTGGATATTGACGTGACCGTCGGTAATACAGTGCAACGGTATTACAGTACTCAGGGTTGGAACTTCATTATTGTAATACTAGATGGCGTTGAAGTAGCTAGATTTGAGATTTTTTGACAAACAAAAATCATAAAATTATCCTATGTTACTTCTAATACCTCCCAGAATATGTGTACAAAGTTTCATGATGATCAGTTAAGTAGTTTTTGCGTGAAAGCGTAACAAACGAACTTACATTCACATTTTTATTAGTAGGGCAGCATGTAAATAAAATTACAGTTGGTAGTGAATTTTATAAACAATAAAGTTCACTGACTTTACATGACGTAATTAAAGCCCATTTTTGGTACGCAGACGCAAAAAGTAACGCTCTTGACGCAAAATTAATTAAGTACAATGTTGAACAAATGTTATAATTAGTAGGAACTGGTGTGGTTTTACTAGATTTAGTATCATTATGAATGTTGATATAAGTTAGGTATATAAATACTAATGAGTAGAGCTTCTGGCGTCGTTAAATGTTTAGAGCTTAGAGGGTCAGTAGAGTTATGCTGTATATGGTCATTCTTGAAGGGAACCTTTATTTATCTGCCTAGCCTTTTCCTAACGATGTTAGAGTTGGCTTCCAGTCTAACCGGATGCAGCTGAATTCCAGTATTTTTCATGGAGCGACTGCCTATCTGACTCCCAGTTTCTGATAATCGATACCCTTTGGTAAGACTGATAGTCAGAACTTTCTTGGTCTTGGTAAATGATTTTATTTCTTTAAGTAGGTTTGTACAAACACTTTTACAAGTCAATTATATTTTTTTGATTTATATGAGGTCGGCGTTTATAATCTGACTCTCGTATTGTAAAGATGGTCATCCACAGACTTACCGTGACAAGCGTAGCTTTAAAAAAACTAAAAAACACGCTTCCATAGAATACTAAACTAAAAACAAACACCCCACGCTTTTTTTCCATTATTTTCTACTTTTTAGTTTGGTTTTCTATGGAAACATGTTTTTTAGTTTTTTCAAAACTATTTTTTTTTTCTATTTTTTAGGGTGTAGGTATTGAATTTTGACTCGTATGTCAGCGTAATTAGTGATGTATGTCAACGTAGTTTTAGAAGACAGTTTTTTCTGCTATCGTGGTACCCCGGCAAGGACAATGGCAGAAATTTATAAAATTATTGTATTGTCATCGGTCTTTAAGATAAGATAAGATGCATTTATTTGTCAGAAACACGTGTAGGTTTTAAATCAGTTGTTGTGATTACAGGAAAAGTTTCAACATGTTTTGCCTAAAAAGGCGTACAAATACAATAATAATGTTATTAAATAGAATTATACAATAAAAATAAAAAATAAAATCAAGTCACGTTAAATCAAGCAAAAATAATAAAAATGGTAAAAATGTCTAAAATACATCATTTAGATAGTCAGCAACACTATAATAGCACTTATTTATTAAAAGTTTCTTCATATTTTTACTAAAACTATTTATATTTAAATCTTTGTATGCCATTGGTAACTTGTTGTATAATCTAGGAGCCATACAAAATACACTTTTACGCATGAGAGCCGTTTTAGCATTATATATACGAAGTCTACCATCATCACGTTGACTTCTTTCAGTACTATCTGAAAACTTTGTAAGCAGTTACGGATTCTTTTTAACAAATAATACTGTTTCTAATATATACAAGGAAGGAAGTGAGAGAATTTGATGTTTAATAAAATATGGTTTGCAACTGTCCGTAATCCCAAGGCCAAACAAAGCTCTTACGCATCGTTTTTGCATTCTAAAAATAACATCTTTTTGTGTAGAGTTTCCCCAGAAAATAATACCGTATCTAAGGATCGATGCAACAAGTCCGTGATAGGCAGCAAGCAATGTATCCGTATTTACAATTGGGGCGACTTTATGCAATGCGTAGGATGAACTACTAATTTTTTTACAAATTTCATCAATATGATCTTTCCAATCAAGTTTTTGTCTATGGTTAGTCCAAGGAATTTTGCAGTATCAACTCCGCATATGGTATGATTTTTATAGTTTAAGTTAATGTCACTCTTTACTGGTATTCTTTGACTAAAATGTAAGATTTCTGTTTTATTTAAATTAATTTTTAGATTATTATTGTCTAACCAAGAAATTATAGAAGCTAAAGCATTATTAATGTCAAGTTCATAGCTGTCAGTTTTCTGACATGCTATTGTGACTGTGCTATCGTCTGCAAAAAGAGTCATTGGATGTTCAATAGATGTCGGAAAGTCATTTACATAAATAATAAACAATAGTGGTCCCACAACGCTTCCCTGGGGTACACCAAATTTCACTATACGTTCTTAAGAGAAATACGTCGTGACCGTTTTGTTACGATCCATTCTTGAGATTGCTGTGATTTGCTTTCTATTGGACATATAGGATTCAATTAATTTAAGAATATTGCCTCGAACTTCATATGCGTGAAGTTTATTCATTAAAATCTTGTGATCAACGTAGTCGAATGCTTGTGTCATATCGCATAGTACAGCGCAAATAGGAGTCTTTTTATCTATCCTTAACATCACAGTTTGAAGAAAATCATAGACCGCCATATTTATTGTCTTATTTTGTCTGAAACCTTTTTGCTCACTGCAAAGAATATAATTTATTCCATATACGAATATAATTGTTTGGAAATGTATTTTTCAAAGATCTTCGACAGGATTGGTATCAGCGCTATTGGTCTATAATTTTCTATTAGGTCTCTGTTAGGTGTCTTTGATAAGTAAGTCAAATTTCGAGTTAATCCGACGTTTCGAAGGGTGTCAAAATCATATTCAAACTTTCTGATACATAGGCACATACTAACATACGTATGAAGCCAATAAAAGCGTGTTGAAACTCAAGAAATTTACCAACCCGCACTGGGCGAGCGTGGTAAATTCCAGGCGGCCCACTCTCTCGCACAGAGAGGAGGCTTGTGTCCTACTAGTGGGAACATTATAGGCTGATTTTGGAAATCAAAGTCACCAACCGCTGAGCTAACGTTTTAACATAATAATTCTCAATTCTAAACAGGATATATCCAACAAAAATAAACAGGATGTTGCCAAAAAAAATATTGAAACAATGTTAATGAATTAATTAATTCTGCCTACTCATTGTTCTGAAGTATTTGTTTACGTTGTTATGGCTCTTACAATTAGTTGTTTACTGTTTTCGAAGGGCTTAAAAAAAGCCAAATTGCAGGGATGCCACCTTGAGTATAAAGATTATTTATTTATTCTAGAAAAACACACATTATTTACTTAGCAAATAAATACATAATTAAGGTAAGTAGGAAGGCTTACAAAAATTTATAAGGCAGATGTGAGTGGAAACAACGGGAGGGGACGCCCTAGGAAGACATATAATGACCTTATTGGTGATGTTCTTCAGGAAGGTCAGATGCGTAGTACTCGCAACCGGCGTGTATGTATGACCAATTGTATGAACTTAAACGAGGCAAAAGGAGTGTGTAGAGATCGTAGCAGGTGGCGTTTCATGGTTTCTGCCTACTCCCATGGGAAAAAGTCGTGAGTTTATGTATGTATGTATGTTAAGGTAAGTGTCATCAGCCTCCAGACAAGAAATTTCAAGAGGACCACGACCACTCTGACACGAGTGTTACGAAGAAGAAAAAGGAAAGTGTAGTATAGTAGCTCACAGTTTTGGTTCGTTAATGTAGGTAGATACGATGTTGATATTTAATCGTGTCTAAAATTAGTTTATTAAAGAGTTTAGCCTAACCTCTCCCGTCCCACTGACGCGATATTGGGGCAGCCAAAAAATTTCCTCTGCGTCCCGAAGACTCGATATCGCGTTCTATGACTTCACGCGACTATATGCTTTTTTTCTATGCCGTGATGTATGTTTTCGGTTGTAGTCATAGGACGCGATATCGAGTCTTCGGGACACAGAGGACATTTTTCGGCTGACCCAATATCGCGTCAGTAGGACGGGAGAGGTTAAAAAGATGTGCTCCTCATTTCTGCCGGTAAATTGTAATAAAGTTGAACGTCTTTGTATTTTATGTTTTTCCTGCTATATTGCGTTCGTTGCTGTTGCTGTTGCGTCGTCCTTCACTTAATGATTAAAAAGAAAAAGACGACCGACATCTGTCATAAAACTCTACTAAGTGAAAAAAGCGAAAACTTTGGATCCCTTTTTACGAAAATTGGGCGGACGGAGGAGTACGAAATTTCGCACACTTATAGTTTATACAGAGAAGAAGTGACGAATGCTAATATTTTTTTTAAATTATGCGTTAAAATACATTATTTTCAATAATTAACATGTTACAGACACTACTTTTCATTACCGTGTATCTAATACACACATGCATAGATATTCTTTTGTTTATGGTCCAAATCTGTCTTTAATATTTTGTGCAGTGTTACCAACACCCAGAAATATTTACCCCTAAAGTTTAAGTTAAAATCCCTAAAATTGACACAATTACTAAAAAAATCCCCTAAAAAATTATAATGAAAATAACGACGAATGTTCAGTAATCACAGACCGGCACACAGTAGTAATATTTGTCTATATTTATTACGCGACATTTGTTAATCATTCACTCTGCATTCTTAGTATCGAGGAACCGTACTAGAGGTCGCTAATACTTTTATTGTAATCAAAAACACAATGAGAAATGTAAGATGGCAAAAAATCCCTAAGAATACCCCTAAAAACGGAACGCCCCTAAAAAATCCCAATCCTCATATTTACCCTCTAAATTTGGGAAAACCCCTAAGTTGGTAAGCCTGATTTTGTGTCTATAGTCTTACTGAATGTCAAGTATAACCATAGGTAATAAATTAATTACATAGATAGGTATATAACCTATTTCATTTTTAAAATCTATGATCATATCCAGAGTATTTGTCTTTTATATTATTTGTCTATAGTGTTACTGAATGTCAAATATACCCATATTATTCTTTTATATTTATTATTATATACCTATATTTTTTCTTTTAATAATGTATTTCTATTAAAATGAAGTGTGGTCGAATTTCGACCAATGGGCAATCACTAGTAACTATAATTTTGGAAGTCGGTGGCGATCATAACAAAGGACACTGATTTCCAAATTTGAATATTTTTTCACTTTTGTTTTTGGAAGTTTTTTTTCTTTTATATTTTTGTTGTGATACCCATTCCGCACTTTTTTGTGTGTGGGAAATCATCTTATGACGTTTCCCGCTCTGGGCGGAGCGGGAGGGCGTGTCAGAGTTTTACTGACTAAAACCCACCCATGTTCCTTCAGTTGCCCATATGCCAAGGCCACGGTATCTCTTTCGAACAATCTCGCGACCCTGGCAGGCATCGGTCCTAGCAGACCCCTTCATTAGCAATTTAAGTAACCGAGGCAGGAAGTTATTATTTAGAATATCTTTAACATACACTAAGTTGAAAAAGTACGTTAAACAAAGCTAAAAAAAGCACTAATCAGAACTGGATCTAATTTATATGGGACCTACCTTTTTAAAATGTCCAAATCAGTTTAGAAATGACGGAGCTTTGAGTTGATGGCAATAGACTAGCCCCTTGTTACATGGGACTTTAATATACCGTGACATGTTAGTCGTCTTACAAACGTTGTCCGCCCAATAGAAGTAGAATATACCTCTAGGCGTGATTAAAAAATTGTTACCATTAATAAAGATATTAGTGTACAAAGAAAATTAAAATGCATTAGAATTATTGAAACATCCTATAAATAATGTTGAGGTATCAGACGGAAGAGAACATACCTACGCAGCGCACGAGTCGACTAGATCATTCCATCTCCATTTTCTATGAGACAAAATATCAATTTTAAACTACATCATGCGTCATCATGATGTAGTTTAAAATTGAATAATATTTTTAGTTTTTAGTTATTTAAATGTTATTTTTTTCTTCTTATGGATGTGTAGTAGTCATTGGATACATGAAGTGGGCTGCTGTTGTAAGACGATTATAATTTCACGGTGTATAAACGGAGATATTTGGGTGTTTTGTACGCTCAACTCTGCCCACCCTTCGGTGAAACATGGCGTGATGTTATACTAAGTCTAGGCATGAAATGGATGGTCATGATCATCCACGGACTGACCGCGACCCATCTTACTTACCCCTGTAAAGGAAACGTTTCAAAAATATTTTTTGTAATTATTTGTAAAGTTGAATCTACTTAACCCACACAAGAGTAAAAATAAAGGCATTTGAAACTATTTTAATTACTTTTTATACAAATTGCTAAGTGCTCCAGCACTTAAGTTGCACCGGTCTGGAAACTGTAAGCTAAAGGTTATTTATTAGCTTTTTTCTGAAACAGCTTAAAACTTTACTTAGTTTAAACTTAGACCGCTTACTTAGCTAAGTATGGATGTAATATTGCGGGAAAATAGTATTGAAAGATTTATCCTACAGGGGCGATCGTTGTAAAAATAGGTCCGTTTTCTCTAACACTGGGATATTTCACTGGGAAGAAATTTTGTTACTCCTTATAACACCGGCTATCTGCCAGTTAAAATCCCGTCAAAATCGGTGTATCGGCTTAAAAGATTAGCAGGAATAAACCAACAGATAGAAATTGGATTATAACTTTACAGAAATTCTACTTCATTCAAACTAAACTAGCATTATATAAGTTTATAACTTGCACCAAACCCTCTCACGTACACATCGGCACACTACACCTGACAATCAACACTATACATTGACATTACACACTCTCATAGACACACAGATACAGGCGCTCTAATTAAATTTTTGTTTTGTTTACTTATAGTTTATTTTTAACTTCTACCCCCGAAATTATAATAACCTAAGTTTTTCATCTTAAATCTCCTTATCTATAACGTAAGATTGTATTATCATATTTTTTTAGTAAAACTTTCTGTTCTTCCGTGGGGTGTGGACCTGGTGATTTGTAAATACAGGCATTTTATGCCTAACTCAGACACCAACTCCTCACATTGCTAAAAAAACAAATAAATAATATGTAAAACCTAGAATAAGTTTGTCATTGTGAGGAGAAATAAAGTTTATTGATTTGATTTTTGATTTTTTTTTTTGAATACAGGCAGACAAAACTTAAAAATCTTACTTTACTTTGGTATGAATTTAGTAAACAAATATTATGGTGACATTACAAATAGACACTTCAATTTTATTTATTTGTATGTAGTAGTAAGTAAGTAGTATGTAGGTATATACATATGTATGTATAGATATAGAAGTAAAGATTAGTTTGTATATCACCTGGTGTTCATAAAAACAGGTAAAAGGTATTCATCCATACTATCCATACTAATATTATAAATGGGAAAGTGTGTGTGTCTGTTTGTCCGTCTTTCACGGCAAAACGGAGCAACGAATTGACGTGTTTTTTTTAAGTGGAGCTATTTGAAGGGATGGAGAGTGACATAGGCTACTTTTTGTCTCTTTTTACCCCACCACTTCCCTAAAATGGGGGGTGGAACGCGCTAATCTCAGGAACTACTGGTTCGAATTGAAAAAATATTTTTGAGTCGGGTAGCCTATTTATTGAGGAAGGCTATATAACATCACGCTATGATCAAAAGGAGCGGAGCAGCAACAAAAAAAAAAACGGATGAAAATTGGCAGAGTGCGATACGACGGGAAGTGTCAGGGGAGCAAATATTTGACGCGAATGAAGTCGCGGGCAGAAGCTAGTATAACTATATTCACAGAAACGATTTCATGAATGTTGAGTTTAATAAAAAACAAAGTATTGATTTTTTTAATATCACAAATCTGCATGGGCACTTATGAAACTCAGAAATTAGGTGCACGGTTCAAATTGGTTGATTCCTATGGAGGAGAGCCGGCGGCGGTTACTGTTTTAAAAATAATTGGCGTTTACGTTTCGGCTTTGATTTTCAAGATGGGTACTGTGAAATTTTAATCGTCTTACAGCGGCAGCCCACTTCATGTACTCAATGACTACTAAACATCCATAAGAAAAAAAGAACATTAGAATAACTAAAAAATAAAAATATTATTCATTATGATGACGCATGACGTAGTTTGAATTCAATATTTTGTCTCATGGAAAATGGAGATGGAATGATCTAGTTAACTCGTGCGCTGGGTAGGTATGTTCTCTACCGTATGATAAGTAAATTTTATTAACATGATGTTTCATCATTCTAATGCATTATTTATTTTTCTTAGTACCTATGTCTTAGTTAATAAAAATAAAATAAAATTAGTTCAATTCAAGTCACATGACTCATATTCAGACAATATAAATAAATACAGACTAAAAGGATACAGACAGGATAACAAACACAGACAAAAAGAAGAAAAGAACACTTACAACATAGAAACATGTTTGCTGCAACATTGCCGGACATATGGACAATCCACTCTGTCGGCGATCATCGCTAGGACGGTGTTGGGGCTGCCCCGCACTCTGCGCACCAGAGACGCGCACCGCTTGCGCATCGTCGCGTGAAAGCAGTCGGTGCGCGCCTCCGCGAACATGCCCGAGGCGCTGCAGTGGCGGGGCAGCCCCAACGTCGCCCGGAACGCGTTATTGAACTGGACGCGGAGGGCGCTGTAAGACGCACGAGTATACTTTTCCCACTGGCTGCACGTGTAGAGGGAAGTACAGTAAGCTCTAAAGAGCATTATTTATACCTCTATGGAGCAACGCACAAACCTACGCGCTATCATGTTTGCTCTTATTGACAACGCCCTCCGTTCCCGCTCAATGTCAGCATCGTCTTTCAAGTCAGCTTTAACAATGTGACCCAAGTATTTAAACTGATCCACTTCCTCAAGCGGCACATTGGTGTTACTCAGTACATTACCGCCCACACGCACATACTGCCCCTTAGCTTAGACCGCTACCGGCTCGGCTCGCTCTGGGAAACGGGATAAGCGGGGGCGCGCACTCTACTCTGTAGGAGCGTCGAGTCGGCATCTTGTCGCTGGTCGTCTCTCGCCGGGCCTCCCCCGGGTAACCGGGGGGGGGAACCATGTCATCTGCGTAGCTCAAATTATTGACGCAGACTCCGTCCACATGGCAACCAACATGCTGGCTGCTGAGCCCAACGATCAAGGCGTTCACATAGAGGTTGAAGAGCGCAGGAGAGGTCAACCCCCCCTGTCTCACCCCGTACTCCAACCTATACGGTTCCGACATTACACCCGCCCATCTGACGCTATTGATCTGGTGCCTGTACCAATATTTAAACACGTTGCAGAGTTCTGGGGGCAACCCAAATGGTAATAATTATTTTATAACACTTAGAGGTATATTATGTCGGATACATTGAGTGGACAACCTTTGTAAGACAACTAAAATGTCACGGTGTATATAGGGAATGTCCTAGAAAATCCTCAGAAGAAACTCGTAATCTGATAAATCGAATTTATGTCCGGTTATTATTAATAGGGTCGCCTTGAATATCTAGTTAAACCATATTCACGTTTTTACGCATGTTTTTGTAATGTTCTACAGAAGGGTCAGGTGCGTAGTACTGGTAACCGACGTGCGTAGTACTGGTAACCGACGTGCGTAGTACTGGTAACCGACGTGCGTATATGATCAACGAAGCAAAAAGAGTATGTAGGAGTATGCAGGTGGCGTTCTGTTGTTTCTGTTTACTCCCATGGGTAAAAGGCGTGAGTTTATGATGTTTGTAAAAGAAGAAGGTCGTTATCTGGATTTGTGTCCGATTACTACTATAGTATGTGCCAGATGTGAAAAAAATAAAAGTCGTTAACACCTGCCTATCAATGTATTCAAATTACCGTTTTGACCGTGCTAGCGACACTTTCCTTACATTTTTTTCGTATCGTCTTGAAATATTTGAATACCTACATTGGAAGGCGGGTGTCAACGACTTTTAATTATTTTCACATCTGGCACAGACTATAGCATTAGTGTTACCTTAAATTCTCGTACCTGGCAAAATATGGCAAATTATTGCTGGGATTATTCTAACACTATTCAAGTACAGGACGTCTGTCGTGATAACGTGTAACAAAATAAAATATGCCAATTTCAGTAAAACTGTGGTAAAACCATCCTTGTTTCCGCAATTATAATTTCACCCTAAATTGAAGCTTTGTTTATTTTTCATATAAAATGGGAGCAAAGATTAACGTACTTTTCTGGACCCGGAAGGAAGGCTAAACTTTTTGTGTGGGCCTTCTTTTTCAACCCGAATTAGGACATACGAAGTTTGCAAAGAGATTGTTATCATGAAATGATGTCAATTTAGAGTGAAATGAAAATAGGTTTTAGGCTAAAACTAAATCTGTGTGTTGTGTTCATCATAACATCACGCCCTGTTTCTCTGAACAGTTGGACAGAGATGCAACTATAGTACACCCACATTTCACCAGTTATGTTTAAGTCCCATGTAATAGGGGGTGAACCTATTGCCATCAACCGGGCACAAATCCAAACTCCCGGCTGCCACTGACAAATTCCAGATAGAAAAACTCAATAAAACTTTGTCCGACCTGGAAATCGAACCCAGGGCCTCATGCGCAGCAGTAGCGCTTGCGACTACTAGACCAATGACGCAGTCACTGTGTTGTGCTATGATTGATTACGTGGGTACCTAGTAAGGTATAGCAACCCTCGCCAATGATAAGGTAGATTACTACTTGTCGTGTCGTCGTGTTAAATAACCTTCTTCAAGAATATTTCAAATTTTACTGATAGTTCCAGATCTCTGGAACTACCAGTAAATTAAAAACTACCAATAATTAATTTTACAATTATAAAGTTGAGGAGTTTGTTTGCTCAGATGAGCACGTTTAAAGAAACTCCTTAACTTTGTAATTGGTAAATAAATTATCTGATGCCAAACAACAAGAGTAAAACCAAAATGATACAAAAATATTCAAGTACACCAAATCATTTATTTCACATTTAACAAAATCCAAACATAATATTCAAGTATACCAAATCATTTATTTCTCATTTAACAATATCCAAACATAATATTCAAGTACACCAAATCATTTATTTCACATTTAACAATATCCAAACATAAGTTAGTACTAAACCTAAAAGATATTCACTCATTACGATGTTGCATACTTCTCACTTAGCATGTAAGCTATTTTTACGTGACGGCCGCACTCTGAATTCTCCATACCTTGCATATATTGCATACAGAAAATAAAAGGTTTGGACTAAGTCTGCAGCGTCATCTTCCTTTTTGGATCTCATCATATCTTGAAATGGTTTGCCATAACTTTCCTTCTCTTTTATGGAAGTAACCAAATTATGTACTCGTTCTGCATCGAGTGACTCCGAAAATAGGTTTTTATCTTCCAAATCTGGCTTCAATTTTTCCAACATTTTGTCTATATTTTTCAAGATTGTTTTGTGTTTTATAAACTCGTCCCTCAGTTTTTTGTCGTGTAATTTCCAATTCTTCTTGGATATAACGTCATCCCAGAAAAGAAACTCTGTCTTCCAATAGTCTCTTTTCGTTCTGAGCTCTCGCACGTAGTCTGGGATATATTCTAAGATAACGCTTTTGCGGTCGGCTTTTGGTATCTTATCTTCGAAAATATATTTTAAATATTTCTCCAATGTTTCGTCAGTTTCGAATTTAGGAATGACAGTATAGTTTCGTAAACACTTATCTAAATTGGGGTCAGATCTTCCTACAAGCTTGTCGTGAATAGCTACGCATATTGCCGCTTTTTGAATGACCTTCTCTGTGTCCGTTCCAGAGGGCTCACTTGTTGTAATCTCCATAATTATCACACTTCAAGAATGAACTTCTAAATGTAAAGTAAACTTTGCTGCTTCGTATAATGACGTGAACACAGTAAAGGTTGAAAGAAGACTGCATAAATAAAACAGGGGACGTCATGTATTTATGCACTGCAAGGGGCTGGTTGCAAAAACGGGATAGCACTATACGTTTTGTGTATTTCCATCCTTTTTTCACTACTGAACAATGACATTGACAGTTCCAACGGGCTCAGGAATACAAAAACTGGTTCATAAAAGTATTAATAGTTTGCATTGCGAGTAGATAGTGGAGATTAACTTAGCGTGCAATGTTATTGCTTATTATCCATCGTGATCTTGTTAGGTAGGTATAGGTACATTTTATTGCCCAATACCTAGAAAATGGATGGTATTTATTTAAGTAGTACGTAAATAGTTAAGCGTTTTAAACTGTTAGTAACGAATAATGGGTAATTATGGACAGATAATTCCTTATTTTTTGTTTGTGAATATAGGCATTGTAGTTAGAGAGAATCCTTGTGGATAGTCATTGCTTGTATTTTTTTTGTGTAGTGCCATTTAGACCAGGGCCGAACCCTTCAAAAATGTTAAATAAATAATAATAGTAGGATGAAACTTATTAGAAAAGGATATTCCCCATATGATAAAAATGAAAGGGAAAATTAATTACAGGCGATCTTAGTTCTGGAAGTGGGAGGGGGTGAGTTTAAAAAAATAGTTTATCTCGATTTCCGGTAAAACTACAAGCCTGTGGAAAAAATATAAATGTCAAAGTTGTAGGTAATAAAAAGATCTGCAACTTTTATGTCAACAATTATTTCACATAACCTCAAAATGTATGTGAAAAATTGAAATAACCAAATTTTTGGCTTTATAAATTTATCTTTTAAAAAAAAAAACTACCAAATTCGGTGAAAACTTACCTTACTATGTCCCAAATACACTGTAATTTATTTGATTTAAAATATTTATTTTTTCACCTTATTTTGACTTAATATCAAAAAAGCATCCTAATTTTCAATCGAAAATTCTTGCGTCAGAATATCTGATTTTTTCAAAAAGTCGGAGGGCTTTTTGTTCGTTGAAATTTCTACTTTCTGAAGGTATAAAAAAATACACATTACCATAGTATTTACATAGTATATGTTCTCAGAAAATGCAAAAAAAATGGAAAAACTAGTTTTTTTATCATTATATACAATTTTGAGGTATTTATTACAATTTACAGTTTAATTACACAAAAGACGTAAGATTTCATGTTACATTGTAATTTCAGTCGACGCGCAAACGTCTTCCTGTGCGGGTGGGTGTTTATGCGTTCGTGTCGAGTGCGGTCATTGACCTTGAGGCTACGCAATGGCCTCTAAAGTATTAAAATGTCAAAACTGTAACATTGTGATCTGCGAAGTGCACCCGGAGTTAATACTAATTTTTGTAGCTCGTGATCTACAAAAGTTACCTCCAATATCTTTTGACCATGTAGATGTCACCAGATTACTCAAAGATCTCCTTATTTTACGAAACGACATATCACATATCAAGGAGAAATATGTAACCGACGATCAGTTTCGTGTTCTAAAATGTGACCTAGAAAATCTCAAGAGAGCTTCATTAGTTAACGTTCATCATTTGAACGTTAATAACAAAAGAGGTGCTTTTTTATGTGATACCTACGATAGCGGACCAATGGGCTTAGTGACACACAGTGAACAGCTGATAGCGCCTGAGGCGCCGGATCAGCTGTCCCTTTCACCCGAGCGTGCTAACGATAGGTGCGTCTCGTTTGCAAAATCACAGTCGCCGAGACGACTAAACGAGCAATTTGGTACAGTGCATACGACTTCACAGCTGAGTCATGCGCCGACTCAATGTATGGTAGCTGCGCCTGCGCAAGTGGAGGTAGTTAACGAAAAAATAGATCGTCATGTGAACGGTAAATTAAACCAAAGGACCTTAGCGGATATTGTACAGCAACCAGGTACTTGGAAAGAAAATAAACATGACGAAGAATGGATAGAAGTTAGGAAAAAACGATACAAAAATCGTTTTATCGGGCAAAAAGGTACAGCGAAGAATGAGTTGGATATGAAGTTCAAAGCGGCAGATATTAAAGTACCGTTGTTTATCAATAACGTAGACAAAGGTACCTCAGTGAGCGATATCTCGAGTTATATTTTTACTAAAACGCAGGTGTCCGTACAATTGGAAAAGGTTATAATGAAACAGGAAAAAGACTACAGTGCATACAAAGTTTATGTGCCGAGACATAAGTTACCTGTCTTCATGGACGATAACCTGTGGCCTGAAGGTGTTAATTTCAGGAAATTTATTAATTTCAGAGGTAAATCTACTGAAACATTACGAGTACCACCTAGCACCAACCATAATGGATCACAGTCTAGTTAAATTCATAAGCTTCAACTGCAAATCTATTCATAGATCTATTGACGGTGTGAGATCGCTTTGCCAATCGACTGATATTATTGCACTGCAGGAAACGTGGCTCCTGCCGCACGACGTACCATACCTAGGCACTATCCACAATGATTTCGCCTTTGCGGGCAAGTCAGCTGTTGATACGTCATCCGAGATACTACGCGGGCGGCCCTATGGTGGAGTGGCGTTAATATGGAGAAAGAGTTTGTTTACATCGGTGTCTGTCATTGAGTGTAAAAGTGTGCGTCTTATAGCAGCTAAGTTTGTAGTGGAGGACCGCGTGTTTATAGCCTTTTCTGTTTACATGCCTACAGACTTAGTGGACAACCTTATTGAGTTTACGGAATGTTTGAGCGAAATAAGTGCTATTATTGAGAACGAGAACGTTGAAAGTGTATTTGTGTTGGGAGACTTTAATTCACACCCAGGTGAGCGTTTTGGTAGTGAATTGCTTAGTTTTTGTAATGAGCAAAAATGGTTCTGTGCAGATATAGAGAGACTCGGTCTTACTTCTGATACGTATACATACGTTAGTGACACTCATGACAACTGTCGTAGGTGGCTTGACCATTGTGTGGTCACTCAAGCCGCTTCGCAAACGATTGTTGATGTTAGGGTTGTGTATGATGTTTTCTGGTCAGACCACTTACCTTTAGAGCTTACATGCAACTTGAAAGTGTTGCAGCCAAAACTTGGTAGGAGTAATATCTTTTATAACAAGGTTAAGTGGGCAATTCGAGACGCTAGTCAAATAAAAATGTACCAAGAGTTATGTCATAATAAGATGAGGGAGGTTGACTTTCCTATTGTTTTTCATGAGTGCTGTGATAAAATGTGTGATAACTTGGAGCACAGGCCGCATATAGATAAATTATATAATAGTGTTATTAGCATTTTAAGTGAGTCAGCGGCAGCGACTTGTTTATGTCGGACTGTAGTGAAGCGGAGGTATGTCACGGGTTGGAACAAGCATGTGAAAGAGGTCCACGCGGAGGCGCGACTCAGGTTTGAACTTTGGATGGAATATGGCAAACCTGGTGTGGGGCCTATTTACAACCAAATGCGTGACTCTCGAAAAGCTTTTAAGGCGAAACTAAAGTGGTGTCGAAACAACCAGCAACAAATTAAAATGGACGTTATTGCGTCTCACCACTCGGCGAGGAACTTTGGAAGCTTTTGGAGAGAAACTAAAAGGTTGACTCCTGAGTCTAGTCTCCCCGCGAGTGTTGAGGGTAAAACTGAGTCAGTCGATATAGCTAACTTATTTCGGCAGCGTTTCAAAATTGATCCACCTTTGGGTTCAGCAGACAAAACACCGAATGTAAGCTGTTATGACCTAAGTGTACGTTGTACGGCCCGTGACGTAACTTCCGTCATAAAAAACATGTTAAAAGGTAAGTCGCCTGGTCACGACAGCTTAAGTATTGAGCACTTGCAGAACGCAGGTGTCCATCTCCCAAGGATTCTTGCCTTACTGTTCAACCTTTGTGTCAGTCATACCTATCTGCCAGCTAATTTGGTGAGAACAATTGTAGTGCCCGTTCCTAAAAATAAGACTGCTAATATGTCGGATATAACCAATTACAGACCGATTTCCTTAGCAACGGTTATAGCTAAAATTATGGATAGTTTGCTTGACAGATATCTAGGTAAACAATTAAACATTAATGACCGACAGTTTGGTTTTAGGAATGGGTTATCGACGGAAACTGCGATTATGACTCTAAAGAGCACAGTGCAATATTACACTGGGAGGAGGACACCTGTGTATGCATGCTTCCTGGATTTATCCAGCGCTTTTGACCTAGTCTCATATGACATCCTGTGGGAAAAATTGTCCAACGAAGCTAACCTGCCGCCAGAATTAATTAATATCTTCAAGTTCTGGTACGGTGCCCAATATAACATTGTGAGGTGGGCAGGCGCTTACTCAGATGAATATAGGTTAGAGTGCGGGGTGAGGCAGGGGGGTCTGACCTCGCCTAAGTTATTTAATATTTATATAAATAAGCTGATCAAGGAACTCAGCAGCACTGGCATCGGATGCACGATAGATGGTGTATCTTTCAACAACATCAGTTATGCCGACGATATGGTGCTTCTGAGTCCGTCGATCAGTGCTCTCAGAAAACTATTGAAGATATGTGAGTGCTATGCTGGAGCCCATGGACTAAGGTATAATGCAAAGAAAAGTGAGTTGTTAGTCTTTATGGCACAAAACAAGACCTATAAAGTGGTGCCACCAGTCTCGCTATGCGGTACAACTCTAAACAGAGTTAAACAGTTTAAATACCTTGGTCACTGGGTTACAGAGGATGGCACTGATAATTGTGATATAGATAGAGAGCGCAGGGCATTGGCCGTACAATGCAACATGCTGGCCCGCAGATTTGCAAAGTGCGACAGTAATGTTAAATTAACACTGTTTAGGGCATACTGCCAGGCTTTTTATACCTGCAGTCTGTGGACCAGATACACGCAAAAAACGTTCAATGCCCTGCGTGTGCAATACAACAATTATTTTAGAATACTGCTGTCGCTGCCACGTTTCTGTAGCGCGTCAAGAATGTTCGCAGCAGCGCGTACGGATGACTTCTTTGCGATCATACGTAAAAGATCCGCATCATTACTGCGTCGGATGCAAGACAGCGACAGTGGTCTTCTGAGCATTGTTGCTAGCAAAACTGAGGGATATATGATGGGGCACCTGTGCGGAGTGCATATATTGTTGCCGGATGTGTCTAGAAGATGGAATAATAGATATAGTGTTCCTTAAGTTGCATTGTAACTTGTGGAATACTATACCTACTTACGATACACATATCTACTTTTAAGTGTAATTTATTGTAATTTATTGTTCCTGATTCCTTTGTACCTTTTTATTTATTAATTATACTAACATAGTATAAGTAATACTAACAAAATTATGGGTTAAATGCCTGATATAAAGGTAAATAAATAAATAAATTGTGACCGACTTGACAGGCCTGTTGGTCTAGTGGTTAGTGACCCTGACTGCTATGCCGGAGGTCGTGGGTTCGATTCCCACCCAGGACAAATATTTGTGTGATGAGCACGATCATTTGTTCTGTGTCTGGGTGTAATTTATCTATAATATGTATGTATTTAGAAATATATAAGTATGTTTATCTGTTGTCTAGTACCCATAACACAAGCTCTGCTTAGCTTGGGACTAGATGGCGTTGTGTGATAGTTGTGGAATATTATAAAAAAAAAAAGATATGAATTCATTTTTTATATGCGTTTGGGTGGCACCCTGCATGGTTTAGATTCACTATTGGACCCGGTAGGTGGCGTTGCTATCGAGTTCTAGGAAACAGGACAACGTTTGTACGGTCAACTAGTACTACTATAATTAACAAACGAATAAGTTTATAAAGTAAATATTTAATCTACAATATTTTGAAAAAGTTGTAGAATCTTTTTTAACCCTTGATAACTAAACATTCGTCCGTACGACGAACCACCTTTTCGCGATTCTCGTGTTCGTGTACTTCTAGTTGAACATCGATATATGCTGTGGCCTCCCACAAGATGGACCGATGACCTGGTGAAGGCCGCAGGAATGCGTTGGATGCGAGAGGCACCGAACAGGTCGAGGTGGTGGTGCTTGGGGGAGGCCTATGTCCAGCAGTGGACGTCTTTCGGCTGAAATGATGATGATGACGATTTGCTGTGGCTGTGTGGAATAGTTCTTAATTACTGTTTTGATTATTTTTCGTTAAATTATGATCCAAAGAATATACCAATTTAAGAAGTTCCTGTGATTAATAAATACTTTTTTCAAAAAATGCATTTTATTTGGCCTAGTCAGTTCGACGAATGTTTAGTAACCATGTAACAATGAAAATAGTTTAGTTATCTAGTGTTAAATAATATATGCAAATGCCTATTTATTGCTGTTTTAAGATAATTTATATACCTGGGTGACATACGGTAAATAATTTATATACCTAAGTGACCTACGGTTAATTTTAGCCCATTGTACGGTATTTCATAGAGAAGTAGGGACGGACCTAGGAGGGTCTGGGCCTTACTACATACCTGTTATTTCGTAGCAGCTGTAAAAACCGTTAGCCAGTATTCGAGATACAGAAAAGTGTACAACATCGTTTTAAAAAATACACGTGCAGGCTGAGTTACTTTGAGATAATTGTGACAAATTTACTTTTAAAGAATCGTTTGGAATCTACATAGCAAATTAAATACTATCTGTATTTTAATCTGTAGATATTAATCAGCTGTAAAATAAAAATAGTAATATTTCCTTTCATAAATAGTATGTAGCGTAACATAACCTAAAAAATTAAAATTGAATGATATTTTAGTACAATTAAAGAATAAAAAATAGTAATTTCGTTTATTTTGTAGAAACAAATTTAGTTATACTCATGATACAACTTTAAAGGCATTATTAATTTGATTTTGTCTTCTCAGATTATCAGTATGGATAAATCTGTTTGTATAATCTGCAAAAACTCAGATGATAAGCAAGTGCATGAAATGAAAAAGCAGCTTTGAATCGTTGAATCGATAACAAAAATCGAATTCGAGTTATTTTATTTTTATTTTTTGCGTTATCTGAGAACATTTACTGTGGTAATGTATATTTTTTTTATACCATCAGAAAGTAGAGATTTCAACGAACAAAAAACCCACCGACTTTTTGAAAAAAGCTGATATTTTGCCGCGAGAATTTTCAATTGAAAATTAGGTTGCTTTTTTGATATTAAGTCAAAATAAGGTAAAAAATAAATATTTAAAATCAAATAAATTACAGTGTATTTGGGACATAGTAAGGTAAGTTTTCACCAAATTTGGAAGATTTTTTTTTATTTTTTTTTAAAAAGATCAAAATAAAAAACCAAAAACTTGGTTACTTATTTGAATTTTTCACATAAATTTTGAGATTATGTGAAATAATTGTAGACATAAAAGTTGCAGATTTTTTATTACCTACAACTTTGCCATTTAACTTTTTTACTTGTAGTTTTGCCGGGAATCGAGATAAACCATTTAAAAAAAAAAAAAAAAAATAAATAAATAAAAAAAAAAAAAAAAATAAAAAAAAATATAAATTGAATGAAAAAATGAATGAAAAAATGAATTGAATTGAATTTTATGAATATAAATTGTTTTACTTGGCACCGACTTCAAAATTATAAAATAATTATATTATTTCTGATTAACTAAATCAAAATTCGAATTACTTTACGCGTTTTATTTTTTACTTTTTAGTTTGTTTTTGAAGTCGGTTTTTTTTTGTTAAAAAATATTTTTATTTCACCGCTTTTAGTGATGGGTAGACCGAGCAAAGGTGCTTCTCGGATGAGGAAACGGCGACTAATTGAGTCAGAAAATGACAGACAGAACCGCTTAGAAAAAAATAAAATCACAACTAATGAAAAAAGAAAAAATGAATCTCCAGAGGAGCGCGAGCATAGATTGTCGAGTATGAGAGCATATATGTCAAATAGATTTAGTATCGAAAGTCAAGAAGATCGTGATCATCGCTTTTCTTTGATACGTAATAACCTAAGAAATGAATCCGGTGAACATCGTGCCCATCGGCTCAGTTTGATTCGTGAACGATTGTCAAATGAATCCGATGAAGCCCGTGCTCATCGGCTCAGTTTGATTCGTGAGCGATTGTCAAGTGAATCCGATGAAGCCCGTGCTCATCGGCTCAGTTTGATTCGTGAGCAATTGTCAAGTGAATCCGATGAAGCCCGTGCTCATCGGCTCAGTTTGATTCGTGAGCGATTGTCAAGTGAATCCGATGAAGCTCGTGCTCATCGGCTCAGTTTGATTCATGAGCGATTGTTGACTGAATCTGCTTTACAGCGATCTCAACGATTAAGCTACTTACGTAATAATTCCACACAGAGGCTGCTTAACGAAACTCCAGAAGAAAGGGCCAGGCGATTGACCGTTCTAAGACAAGTGTCATGTCGCTTAAGAAATACTCATATTTTGGGAGTTGATCAATTTCGAGCAACGGTTAATGTTTTTGCAGATGTACCATGTGCTATATGTAATAAATTGCTTTATCCACAACAACGTATTAATTTTCATACGGAACCTTACAGTTCTATCTTACCTGTAGAATTAATCTCAGATAGTAGAATAATAACGTGTTCTCGATGCTCTAATACTATAAAAAAACGAAAAATCCCATCTCAAGCCTATTGGAATAATATGGTTGTTGCTACTGTGCCACATGAATTAGCCGATTTAACCGAAACTGAAAAAAGATTTCTTTGCAGAGTGGTGCCATTTATTAAAATAATGAAACTACAGAACCGATTTAGCCAAGATTGGTGTAAAGGTCAAGTAGTCTTATTTGCGAAAGATGTCGTAGAATTAGCAGAACAACTGCCACTTCACCCAAACCAGGCTGGACTAATACTTATTGTAGAAAGTCTAGAAAACGTCCAACGTTCTAAAGAATTTGTTGTTGATATTGATAAATTAAAAATTGCATTAAGTTGGTTGATATCTAATAATGTTCTTTATAGGGACGTTCGACCTCATTTTAGCAATGCAATTGATATTGCGGAATTAATACAGGTGACAGGTGAACTACCCAATCATGAAGAAGGAGTTGAGATAATAACGAAGGTAACTAGAACTACTGAACGTTTCAAGCTTTTAAATAACGACACAAGTATTTTGCACGGTTCATATCATCAAGGTGATGCAAGATTCAGTTCAGAATCTAAGGGCAGACAATGTACTGCTATTGCAACAGTTTCTTGTGTGGCTTTTCATCTAATTGATCCCAATTCATTATGCCAAAGTGACATTGACTACATTTTGATAATAGGTGACAAATATTATTGTGATTGCATAGCAGCTCGACCTGAACCTACCATCGATGATTCAAACTCAGAATATTTAGCAGCTACAGAACTTTTGCCATGTATAACATATAATAGACAACAGGTTAATATTAGCGGTAATGAGCAACCTATTTATAACGGTCATTTAGTAAATGACGACAGCGCAAATTCTTTCCCTAATTTAAAGAATGCTCTCAATAGTTTTTTTATTGAACATTCATATGGTTTGATAACCGCTAACCTCACAACAGTAGCCGTACATTGCAAACGTCAATTAGAATCTGTTACGTATTTTTTGTTTGATTCTCATGCACGTGGCGCAAAAGGTTTTAAGGCACCATTGCACGGAGCAGCTTGTTGTATGAGATTAAAAAATATTGATGATTTGTATGACGTTTTGCGAAGGAATTTGATGCACAAAAATTCTCCTAATCAATACAGTTTGAATGTTTATTCATTGACATCACTTATATTAAGATCAATACCATTTGACGACAGTCAACCTCATACTAATACAGATTATAGCGTACCCATATCAAGCTCTACAAGTGAGATCGATGAACATGCATTACAACGAGCACAAAATTTTGAATCTACTACGATAATAGAAACTACCAGTATGCTTTGCAGTGTTGAGGAAACAGTACCCGCGTTAGAAAGTGTTGTTGATTTAATTAACGCAGATTCAGTAACCGAGTTGAGATTAGCCGAAATTAAGAGGAAAACTGCTCCGCCGCTGAATTTGGAACGAGAGCGTCGACTCGAAGAGCTGGCCTGGTATTTTCTTTTCCCAGATGGTAAAAATGGACTTCAAGAGGAAAGAAATATACCTATTACCCCATTAGATTACTTTCAGAGCCGAATAATGTCTAATGACAGACGTTTTCATAGAAACGATTATTTATTTTATGCTTTGTCTGTGGTTGAGTATTATCGCGCAAAGTCTAGCATTTCTGTGTCATGTAGAATGCGTCAAGCTCAGGGAGAACAAACTCCACAAGGCCTTGTTGATAATATTCACCTAACAATGAGAAACATAAGAGGTTCAGCATCATATTGGAGAAAATGTTGGAGCTTATAGCGATGGTAAGAACTTTAGGGCCTCCTTCATGGTTTTTAACTTTTTCATGCAATGATTTACATTGGCCTGATATGATTAAAGCGTTACTCATTGCAAATAATCAAAACATTAATGAAATAGACCAACTTACATTTGAAATGAAGCTTAATTTAGTTCAAAAATATCCAATAGTAGTTGCCAGACAATTTACAGTACGCATAAACGCGCTGATGAAATACATTAAAGAAAATGATAACTGCTTAGGAGGAAAAGTTGTAGATTATTGGCACCGAATTGAATTTCAAAATCGAGGTAGTCCACATCTTCACATGTTGGTATGGTGTGAGGGTCTTCCTGACTTTTCCACCTCAGAAGGCACTGCGGTTATTGATAGAGTGATTTCTTGTTCCTTAAATCCTGAGAGTCCTACATTAAAAGCAATGGTGGAGAACGTACAAATTCATAAGCATACTAGCACTTGTTATAAGAATCGCACTAACCAATCCTGTCGATTTGGTTTTCCTAGGTCACCTAGTGATAATACTGTCTGCTTAGGACCTGATGAAGCGCTAGCTAATAATGGGCGATTTTGTAACCTTAGACGGACAACTGAAGAAGGTATGGTTAATAATTATAATGCAGATTTGTTAGAACTGTGGGAAGGCAACATTGACGTGCAACCTTGTGGAAATGTTACAGCAGTTTCTTATTATGTCGCTAAATATGTTAGTAAATGCGAACCACACGATAGTGGCGATCTAATACGCGAAACAATAACCAGAGCGAAGAGGCAAGGGGGCACAGTATGGCATCAGTTATTTACAGTGGCTATGGCAATTTTGTCACAACGCCTGGTAAGCGCCCCTGAATGTGCTTATAGGTTATGTCATTTACCGCTTAAGATGAGTTCACGGAAGACTGTGTTTGTTAATAGTTGCAAACCAAATGAAAGATTTAGGCTTTTACGAATTGAAGGCAATGAGTCATCAATTTATAACAACATTTTTGACCGCTACGTACAGCGACCCGACGATCTCGAAAACCTGAGCCTAGCTGAATTTGCTGTACGTTTTGAAACAGTTTCGCACCCGGCGTGGAATGAAGAAGATGGCGACGAGGAATTGAGAGAAACGCATAATGAGCCCCTTCGTTTTATTAAATTAAGAGACAACACTCGAATGCGCATACGGAATAAGCACGCAGTTCTTCGTACTAGATACTACACTTTAAATAGTGACAAAGAAAGTTATTATTATAGCTTACTTGTATGTCATATCCCGTTTCGAGAGGAATCTAATCTCTTACTGGATAATGAAACTGCAGAGTCTTGCTTTTTGAGACGGCAAGCTGAATTACGACCTTTGCAAGCTAATGTGAATCCTGAAGAATTTGCTCATGCCGAGCAAATAATACAACAAGCATTAGCTCAAGCAACTGCATTAAATGCTGCTAGACAAACGCTTGCCCCTGATAATGAAGGGCTGTTATGTGCAGATGAAGAAGTTATTATTAACATTAATGACAATTGCGATGATAATGGTGAAAGAATAATGATGCCCAATGATGTGTTTATCAATACTATACGTGGACTTAATATCCAACAGCAAAATTTGTTCCAAAAGGTTTCTGCTGCAGTTGAAGCAGATTTAAATGGCTCCGAAGATCAATTGCTTCTTTTTATAACGGGAGGTGCCGGCAGCGGCAAGTCATACTTATTAAAATTACTTGTAGAACACATAATACGTTGTTATGGCCCGACTGTTGACGCTTTGCTTAAACCCAAATTTGTGGAAGTAGCATCTTTAACAGGGGTCGCTGCCCGACAAATATTTGGTAAAACTCTGCATTCCATATTTTTACTACCTATTGAGAAAGGTAACACTATGCCCTATAAACGTTTAAGTGGAAATAAACTCGAACAAGAAAGACGTAGATGGCGTCACATCAATTGGCTCATAATTGATGAAATTTCGATGGTGTCGTATGAAAACTTGCGCATCATACATTTACGTTTACAGGAATATAAAAACAATGATAAGTTATTTGGTGCAATCAACTTACTATTGTTTGGTGATATAATGCAACTGCCCCCGGTCAAAGGAAACTGGTGTTTTTTGCAGCCATCATGGTTTGCAGCCGAAATTAATTTGTGGCATCAATTTTCGTTTTGTGAACTAACAATAAACATGCGCCAACAAAACGATGCCGAATTCATCGACTTGCTAAATAACTTGCGAGTCGGTGAATTGACTACAAGTCAACTTGAATTGCTATGTGAACGACGCAAAATACCTTTGACAGGGGACTTTGCTGACGGAGTTGCTGTGCGAATCTTTCCCACCGTAAAACAAGTTGACGATTATAATGATTTAATGACAGAAGAAAATTCTAAAATACATAAAGTTTACACCATAACTGCTATAGACGAGTCTCGTGAGGTCGCCACTTATGGAAAGACGCCACCGCCCAACGTAATACCAAAGGATGTAAATAACTGTGGAGGTTTATTATCAACGCTAAAGTTAGCTGAAGAATCTCGTGTTATGCTAAGGCGAAATATATCGGTTTCAGACGGCCTTGTAAATGGTGCAATGGGTATTGTTAAAAAATTTAAATGGCCTGCTCTTCGGAGAGAACAAATTGAACTAGGGGAATTACCGGAATGTGTGTTAGTTAAATTTGATGATGATACAATTGGAAGTAGAATTAAAGATGAAAATGGCTGGGTACAAATTACTCCTACTGTTGCAACATTTCAGGCAACAAAAGGATACGGAGATGTCGAGCGCCGAATGTTACCTTTGATTTTAAGTTGGGCAGTTACGGTTCACAAGTTACAGGGAACTACACTAGAAAAAGCTGTTATAGATCTAGGCAAAAAAAATTTTGCTAAAGGACAGGTTTATGTTGCTCTGAGTCGTGTTAAAACCTTGGAAGGAATAGCGTTGTCTGACTTAGATTCAAACAAATTATTGAGTAGGCCACACGACGAAAGAGCATTGCTAGAGATGACTCGATTACGCAACCTAAATTCAATTTCAAATTGATGCATCAGCATAGCCTAGTAGGTACTACTCGGTCAAGTTAACTCGGCATCTCGTTTAAATATTGACCCCTCTCCCTTTCCCCATACCGCACTCCGATATCGTCCTGTAAGTAGCATCAGGTTAGCAATCATAAATTTTTGGGTTTTTTTAAAATGAATCTATCCTATCTATCACATATAAATTGCCATATGAACATCAACTTTACAAATTTTGTCGCAACATAGTCATAGTTTTGTATCAGAAAACAAAGCTATTAATCTTTTTTTTTTTTGGATTGCAGTTAAGAGCGTTAACGTCGATTTTGGTTGTTTGACCCAAAAAGCGTACTTTTCAAACCATTTAATCACCTCATAAAACGTATCTAACGAAAGTGTGAATAACTAAATATTGTTGGAAATATTTCGGTCTGAAAAGTTGACTGAAAACCTTTTTACATTAACAAAGTATTCGTGAATTCTAACCAGATAAACAAACAGTGTTTTCTAAAATCCTTTTACAGTAGTCATTTCGAAGCTTAAAATATCCGAAACCACTAATAAAATTGACAAACTAATAAACATATTTAATTGTTCACATCCTTGAGCAAAAAACTGAGAGAGACTTTTTTGATTTTCAGCGCCTAACATAATAAATAAAACAATAAACAAAGTGAAATTACCAAGAAAAAGCAGTTGCTAAATTCAGTATTTCTTCCAATAAATATTATTTAATTTTACGAAATAAAGGTGTATTCTAATAGAAGAACATCTTCTTTAAAACTTGCAATAAAAAATTTCAACTAAATTAGTTTTATTATTTTTCTACAATTATTTTAAAACTACTATAAAACCGTGCGCGGTAATAATTTTAAATCAGTCCGCCGCGAGGCTGTTCAAAGAGTGGACGTATCGCTCAGTGCTCTACGCGTGACCTCTCCCGACCCTTGGCATCGAGTGAGTTTATAGTGCGATATAACGATCTTGGGTTGGTAAGTAAAATAATTATTTTTTATTTAGATAATTGAAAACAATGTTTTTCGAAACAACAAAAATTGTTTCAGGTGCCATGGGGAATAAGAGTAAAAAAACGAAACTAGTTTTATCAAGGAAAAGGATGAGACTCAATCAAGAGGTTTTAGCTAAAGCTAGGGCTAAAAGGTTGGGTAAAATAATATTTTGAATAAAACTTGATTTGTTATCTTTGTTGATCGAAGTTTGCTATATAAGGTCCTCGTTTATTAATTAATTTCCTTCTAGGGGGTGATTGTACTACTCAAATACATTTTTTTTTTCTAAACGATCAATTTCGAAATTGCAAAAAACAATACTTCCTTAAACTAAACCGTCGATCATCTGATTTTTTTTAACTTGCATTGTAATAATAATAATTGAATTGATTTGATTTAATTTAAACTTTATTTCTTCTTTTTAGAGAATTTAACTAAAAGCTTGTTTTTAAAAATGTTTTTAGGGTTCTGTAGTGAAATAGGAACCATTTATAGTTTCGCTAAGTTTGTCTGTCTGTCCAACCGCGGCTTAGCTCAGAGACCCTTAGTACTAGAAAGCTGGAATTCAACATGAGTAAACATATTAATCACGCAGACAAAGGGGTAAAATAAAATCCTGTTTTTTATCTTCAGGCATTGTAAAGAAAATAATGTTGTTGTGAGTACGGAAGATGTTAAAATCCAAAATGAAGTAAAGGTAAAGCACAACTAACGTTTTTTTTTATTTACAATTTCATATTTACGTATGGGATTACATCTATCTTTTTTTTTCAGGACTTAGCCTCGTCTTCCAAAACCAGCTTGTCGATGTGTGGAACACACGTGTCGGTTATCTTTCAAAGTCGGTAAAGGAAAACATTTATTTAAATCTACATACAAGTGCTATATATCATACATATAATATTATAAATAAAGAATTCTTCGATATTGAAATATTTTATTTTAAAACTAGAATACTTAATAAAATGCCTAGAGGACCATCGCGACTTCCTACGACTTCAAAATGATGAACCCCCTTCATTATGATTTTTTCATGTACTTTTTTATCAAATGAGCAATTTTTAATCAAAATTCATTTAGTAGTTTTTGTGAAAGAGTAACAAATATACATCTACTCATCCATAAATAAACTCTCAAACTTGCACGTTTATAATTATTATTTGAAAATATGATCTGTATGGTATTCTGATGTGTAATCGATATGAATTGAAGTTTCATCAAAATTCGTTCAGTAGTTCTTACGGTAAATTATTTAAAATCATTCATCCATACATCCTCACAAACCTTTGTGTTTATAATATTATTCGTAGTAGGATTTTACATTTGTACAATATTTCTAACTTTTCTCCCGTAAATAGTACCTACCTACTTACTATACTACGTATCCAAAATTACCTTTTTATTTCACAAGCATGTAATAAAAATAAGAATAGTAAATAAAAATCAACTGACGATTAAATAAGTAAGTATCATTAAACATTACGGATCAACTTGGGTTAGTTTGACTATAATGACGGGCAGCACACCAACTCTACGCACACAGTTATGCGCGTATCTGTGTGAGTGGAAGGAGCACTGCAATTACCTAAACTTGGTGCCGTGGATTTCACGTTAACGCTCTTATACATTTCTTAAAAAATTTGCACTCCTATCGAGATCTAAATTATTACTAGTCTCTAATATCTCGTACACAACTGGGCTGATTTTGATGCCCAACAAACTTGAAAATTTTACTTACAGATTACAGGAAACCTATAAGAAGTCCATGGTATGTACGTAACCCTCACAACGCGAGTTTATCTCGCACTTGTCCAGTTTTTTTAAAGTTGGTTAAACGGTCAAATGAGAACCGTTTTTTTTTTTTTAAGTTGGTTACTTTATGTTCGAACCGTATGAAGTAAACTCGACAATAGGTAACTGCTGTAAATCGTTGAGGAATTCCCTCGACTGCCTGTCTATGGTCTCCATCATCAGACCTGTAATGGCACTTATAACCCATATGGGTGCAAAGTTCTCATCAATAGAAATGAATTAAGTCCAAACACCGGGTCATTGCTGTAAGTCGTTGGGGAATTCCCTCGACTGTCTTTCGGCTCCATCATCAGATCAACTCCGGACTTTAATGAAATAGTAGTGATAAAACCGGCACTTCGAACCGTATAAAGTAAGACCAACAATAGGGAACTGCTGTAAATCGTTGAGGAATTCCCTCAACTATCAATGGTCTCCATCATCAGACCTGTAATAGCACTTATAACCCATATGGGTGCAAAGTTCTCATCAATAGAAATGAATTAAGTCCAAACACCGGGTAATTGCTGTAAGTCGTTGAGGAGTTCCCTCGACTGTCTTTCGGCTTCATCATCAGAGCAACTTCAGACCTTCATTAAATAATAGTGCTTTAAGATAATTAATGAAAAAAGTAAAAAACACACTAGTCGCCACTACGATTTTCGAAGGTTCCCATCGACTTCTCTGGGATGCCATCATCAGATCCTGATTTCCATATCATGGGACCACCCTTGGAATATCTCCTTTCCAACAAAAAAAGAATAATTAGAATCGGTTCATAAACGACGAAGTTATGCGTGAACACACATAAAAAAAAAAAAATATATATACGGTCGAATTGAGAAACCTCCTCCTTTTTTGAAGTCGGTTAAAAAATAAAAATATTATTCATTATGATGACACATGACGTGGTTTAATTGTGATATTTTGTCTCATGGAAAATAAAAATAATAATAATATATTTATTTAGGTACATAAAGGTTTTGTAGTACATAAGAGACTTAAAATGTAAGCATTATTAGTAAGATACATGGTACAACGAATTCTTGGGTGAATCGCTACTCTCCTAGCTAGATCACTGAGTAATCTGTATTTAGGAGAGACAGTTTCCACTCCCAGTTTGGGTATCACAAATTATCATGTTAGTAAGCTTTGCAGCTTATAATGTAGAACAAAACACAAAAGGAAAAATCTTAAAATTAAAATTACTAAACATCAAAAACTAAAATTAAATAAAACAATTAGAATAAGGAGTTTTGGTGTGGTCAGTCGAGTGAATGTGTGTATGTGTTAGTGTAGGGGTGGGTGAGTAAGTGTGTAAGGGTGAATGTATGTGTGTGTAAATGAAAAATAGGAAATAGGGTAACTTTCATGTAACTGTCAATAAATACTTTTCAGTCTCGTCGTACGTTTTTTTTCAGGAGGAATGCACGTAAGGTGACTTTGCATTTGCTGTGTGGTAAATTATAGATATGTAAGGACGCGTTAATTTTATTGTACAAGCAGGGGTCAAGATAGTAGAAAAATCTCTTAGGGCCAATTTTTCAATCCTCAGATAAAAGTACCAATAGCTACCTAATGAATAAAGTTATTGAGACTCTTTATTCGTCTGATAAGTGGTCGTCAGTTTTTCAATCGTTATTTTATTTAGGAATAACTATCTGACCGAATATCACATCTGTGAATTCGCTAACTTCAGGGAGGTGAAACAAATATACAGAATAAACCAATGTTAGAACGGGACGGACTATTTCATTGTTTACTGTCAATGTTATAAAAAAATCTGCAGCAGCCACATGTCCCTTTTTTACGTTGAGAGGTTGTTTTTTTGGTTGTGTGGTATTTTTATTTGTAATTCCGTGATTTTTTATTGTATTAAAATAATCATGGAAAGCAAAACTGAATCCCACACTTTAAAGTGATCGAAACTCGTTTTTACAATTCTTTCTTTTAGTTCATATTCTTTCTTTATTTGCATTCATATACTTATATTTATTAATTATGACTTCGTCCTCACTTGCCGTTTCGCCAATAATATCGCAAACAGCCATTTTCATTAAGTACACTTTTTAAAAACGAAAACTAACCTCAAGTTTGGTAACGCCAACGTCGTTTATCAATGGAACAAGCGGTTATCTGGCCGTCAAAGAGCCAAATAGATTTATTCCTCCGTTAAGGAAATTATTCGACCAATAAAGCCTATTTGACGATTGAACAACACAGCTCTTAACTATCTATTGAATAAACCCTATCCGTCTGTTTATCTGAGTATTGAAAAATCGGCCCTTAGTGAATTTAAACTTAGATTGTGGAACAGTACAATAAAATGGAGATGGAAGATCTAGCCGACTTGTGCACTGGGTAGGTATGTTCTCTACCGAATGATACGTAAACATTATTAACAGGATGTTTCATAATTCTAATCCATTAATTATTTTTCTTAGTATCTTAATTAATGGTAACAATTTTAATCACGTCTAGAGGTATATTATGTCGGATACAATGAGTGGACAACCTTTGTAAGACGACTAAAATGTCACGCTGTATACTAGCTTCTGCCCGCGACTTCGTCTGCGTCAACATTTTGCTCCCCTGACCCTTCCCGTCGCATCGATTTCCCTGCCAATTTTCGTCCATTTTATTTGTTTGTTTGTTTTGTTGAACGAAATTGAAAAAATATTTTTGTGTTGAGTAGCCTATTTATTGAGAAATAATATAAGGTATATAACATTACGCCACAAGCAGAACGAGTGGAGTACAAACGAAAAATTAACGAATACTGGCAGGCAATTCGATACGACGAGAAGGGTCAGAGGAGAAAAATTTGACGCGGATGAAGTCGCGGACAGAAGCTAGTTTGAAATAAATACTTTGACTTTGACGTTGATTACAATACTAAACATTTTCCCCGTTATTCATAAAAGTTGTTTAAAGTTAAGTAATGATTAGCTGCTGTTTAACCATACATTTTTGATGTATAAACGTCTCTTAACTTTAACTAACGATTATGAATAAAGGGGTTTATTGCTTTTTTCCTAGGATTCAGTGATAAAATTAACCTTTATCTAATGAGAACACAACAGGTACTTATATTGCACCTTAAGTATATCTCCCTATTTGCAAAACAATTATAATTATTATTGTGTGAACCAGTCTTGTAACTTGGGCCCGTTTGAACTCTCTTTGTCATTAATCCATAGAGAAAAAAGGTTATTGTTACGAAACGATACCGTTCCAGTTTCGAAGTGATGTATAGAAATAACACCATTTTGAAATTCGAACGGTGTCATTCCGAAATTGTTTTTAAAGTTTTAAGAATTTTTTTAAACATAAAAATATTTGATTACGGTATTAATTAATTAATTTATTGAAAATTAATTTTGACGTAATTTGTAGGTATGTTATAATAATGTGTGTAATCCTACTATAGTAATATTGTAAATGCGAAAGTTTGTATGTATGGATGTGTGGATATTTGTTACTCGATCACGCAAAAACCACTGAACGGATTTGGATGAAATTTGGAATACAGTTAGGTTATAACCTGGATTAACACATAAGCTACTTTTTATCCTGGTAGTACGGTCCCGCGGGATATTTTCCGACCTCCACGCTGGCGAAGCTACTGGCAAAAGCTAGTAATGTCATAATTGAGTAATAATAATGTCATAATAGGGTAATAATAATGTACTAATATTATAATTTGCACGATAATTAGGTATAATATTTAAACATTACATAATTTGCAGGCAGAAAACAATAACTTTTGGGCTGTAAGATTTTCCCTTGTAAACTATGTATTTTCTTGCAAATAAACTTAAAAAAAAGGATTCATGCTGATTTACTTTTAAAAAAACAAATGAGTTCGAAGGGTAGAAGTGATTTTTTTTATATTGTATCACAGATAAAAAATAGGCAATTGTGATAGCCAGATCTTTTCTGGAGATTTTTAGCACCCCTTGCATCACTGTAACCTTGACCTCTACTGTAGCCAAGGGTAAGCATACCGCCAGGTACTAGGAGCCGTTTTCCGATCTCAGTATGGCGGCCATTTGGCCGCCATACTGAGATCGGAAAACGGCGTTCTTTATGCATTTGCATAAAGAACGCTGCGATCCATTCTCTATAACATCCCTTAGTCACTCTTTATGACACACATACGGGGAGAAATAGGAATGCCCTATTCTTGACGATCGGCACCTCAGAACAAAAAACAGCTAAAAACGGCTAAAAACGAAATATGAATCTTTGTTTATAAGTTTTAACTAATTATGCACAGGAAATCCTGATCATAATTACTCGTAAAGATTAGTTAACCATTTAACACGCGTAACTAATTTCCGACTACTTTAAAAGCTACTATTATACATTATTAGCTACTATTATCTTTTTCTTGTTTTTGGGTAAAAATATTAACCTAGACCTACCTAACAAGATCACAATGGGTCATTAGCAATAACATTGCACGCTAAGTTAATCTCCCCTATCTACTCAGACTGCAAACTATTAATACTTTTATGAACGAGTTTTTGTATTCCTGAGTCCGTTGGAAATGTCAATGTCATTGTTCCGAAGTGAAAAAGAGATGGAGATACTCAAGACGTATAGCGCTATCCCGTTTTCACAAAAAAGCCCCTTGCAGCGCATAAAAACATGAAGTCCCCTGTTATTTTATGTCTTCTTTCAACATTAATGTTGTTCACGTCATTTTGCTAAAGCAAAGTTAATATTGACGAAGTGCGTTATTCAAATCTTTGACGATAATGGAGCGGCCTTTTAAATTAGACAACAAATTGCATGAGATTCTGTGTAACCTCCTTCTCGAAAGGCCATTACCAAAGGCAACCTTCGAAGATGTCAAGCTGCGGTACATTCCTGATTACATTCGGGAGCTCAGGAATCAAAAAGACTATTGGGGCGACGAGTACCGAGTGTTCCACGACCTCATATCCCTGCAGAATTGGAGAACATTCCAAAAAAAGCTGAAAGACGCCATCACCAAACAAAAGACTATATTGAAGAATATCGACCATTTGCAACGATCATCAGCACCAAACATGGAAGACAAACTTCAGTTCTCGCAGTCGTTTGATCCCGAACGCATTCAAGCTTTAGTTTCTCATATAAAAGAAAACGAGAAAGATGAAAACATTATTAATGTCATGATGGGTGACGCTAATTTAGATCGTTACCATGTAATGTACGCAGCATGCGCTTTGAATAGAGAATTCAGAACACGGCCGTCACCAAACAGCTTCCTTCTTGATATTGACATTATCAAGAATGTCGATATTGAAAAAATTTTATTGAAATTGCAGGGGGTTTCTGTTTCAGATTAAATAGGAACTATTATTTGTATATTATTGTAAATCAATAAATAAAAGATTTAGTGATCACATAATATGTTTGTTTTTTTAATGTAATGACCTCGTATTATTTGTCTAAATTTAAACAGCTTATTGGTCACATGAATTTATGCACCCGAATTGGGTGAATCGACATTTTTAAACACTTTATAATACATATAATTGGTCTGTTTGTCGATTCGTAGGAATTTGCTCTACCGAGTTGGGCACATGCACACTTTAAATAACATATTATGTGGGTGCAAAATACGTAGTAAAGCAAGTAGCAATTGGCGCGTTTTGTAGATTATGCTTGTTGGGTACTTGTCGATGTTTTTGCGCTACTTAATAGCAAAAATATCAAAACATGCCTATTGTAATACGTATTTTTGAAGTAGATCATTCGCCCACAAATAATTTATTTTCGTGCGAGTTACCTATACGAAATAAGAAATTATTTAAATGTGTCAATATGCCCAATACGGGTTAGGAAATTCTTGTGAATCGACGATAGACCACTTAAATGTATTTTTATGAAGAGACTTTGTTTAGATGTTTGCGGTAAATACGGCATTCTTATTGCGTTACACAATCTCAATTACAATCTGAATAATTTTGAAGGATAATGCCAATCCATTGATTCATTATTATGTTTGAAAAATTTGTCTCCATAACAATGTTAATAACTCCATGCATATGGTTGAACTGTCAAAATGTTTTTTTTTTAATTTATTTTTTCCAAAATACTTATTATATATTAAATTGATTTTGCCATACAGCGAAAACCTCTCAGTGTCGCAAATCGATTACTACTCTACCTCGCTAATTCGGTTTCGAAAATTCTTTCATTTACGGAAAGCCACACCATTGCCGAATGGCATGGAGTATGTTTTATAGTATAGTGGCCTACTACGCGCGCGAAGTCGCAACCATCAAGACAGCCTATCCCAGTCCACAGCTGGACATACACCTCTCCTAGGCTGCGCCACAACATCCTGTCCTCTGCCATCCAATCTGTGCCAGTCACCTTCTTAAGGTCACCACTCCATGTGGAGAGCATCCCATACTACGCTTACCAATATGCGGTCTCCACTCCACCGGGGCGCGCGCGGCCTACTGTGATAGGCTGGAGTCACACATTTTATCCCAGTTTGGGAGCAAAACCCGTGATAAAATGCGTGACTAAAGCTTATCATAGAGGCCGTGCTCGCCCCGAAGGACACGACTGCTCCAACAAGTCTAAAGGAACAAAGTCGCGGACAGAAGGCAGTAATAAATATTTTCTAACTAATGCCTTTTTTATACGCTCCAATGTTTCGTTCTATGATTAGCAAAAGTCATAACTCATTTTGTGTTTTGTCTCTTTTTTGTATTTTTTGTTTTTCTCATATTATTATTATTTTTTTTATTATTTTATACCGCTCATTTATCAAAAATATTTTAATGTAAAATGTAAAAATCTTTCGCAACATTTTCGTTTTATTAACTTTTGTTGATAACTCTTAAATGCTGGGTCATTATTATTATTGCCGTTTAGGGTATTAAATGAATACTGCCGTCATTATTAAAAAGGGCACAACTAGCATTTTGTAAATGTTGAGAAAATCGAAGTTAAAATATTTTTTGAATTATGTTAAAAAAAACACGACTAAACTATGTTTTTCGAAATCGTGTGAATTTAAATAGTTGTAGATATATAGTACATGTAAGACTATAGCGATATTTTTTATTATTTTGAATGCATATAATAAATAATTAGCTTATTTTTTTTCAACTTAACATAAAAAATTACATAACAGGAGCAATATTACAGTTAAAAGGCATATACAACCAAATGTGCCTTTTCAATGTAAAATTTTAAAATGTTACATTGAAAAGGCACTTTTATTCAATTGTGCCTTTTTACGTATGATTAAAATGGATACATACAGTAAAATATCAGAATATATTATATTTTATACTTCTTGATGAATAAAAACAATCGTATTGTGCACTTTCTTGTGTTCCTGCAGTGGGACGTGTAAATAATCTTGACCCCTCACTTCATCTTCGTTCATAGAGGTTTAGTAGTAAAGGCATAACCGCCAATGTGCCTTTTTTAAACGCTTTATTTATAAAAAATTAAGGCATAGGGTAAATAGTAAAGACATAACTGCTAGTTGTGACTTTTCTTCTTCAATAATTGCTAGGGTGTTGGTATAAAAAAAATAAGCACAATTGCCACATAAGCCTTTTATATTTGACATAAGCCAATTACGCCTTTTCAATTAAATATATTAAAAATATAAAGGTGAAATAAAAGGCATATCTTACAATGTGCCCTTTTCCTGGTTAAAAACTTTAAAAATGTTGCAGTTGTGCCCTTTAAGCTTATGGTATCTCTGTAATTTTTTTTTGCTAAAAATATTAAAAAAATTAGGCATACAGGCTTTTTTTTGCTGATTCCGGTGATATATATAACTCAATTTCATGAAAAATGTTAGTTGTGCCCTTTTTTATTAAAACGGCAGAATAATTGTTAATTAAGTATGATTTTTACCACTGTTAATTCTATTTTATTGGTTCATTCATAACGTTATCGGGATCATTTTAATTAATGTTACATTTACGATAGTTATTAGCTCTCATGCGTAAAAGTGTATTTTGTATGGCTCCTAGATTACACAACAAGGTGCCAAAGGTATAAAAAGATTTAAATATGATTAGTTTTAGTAAAAATATGAAGAAACTTTTATTGTGTTGCTGACTATCTAAATGATGTATTTTAGACATTTTTACTATTTTTCGCTTAATTTAACGTGATTTTATTTTATTTTTTATTTTATAATACTTTTTAACAACATTATCATTGTACTTGTACGCCTTTCTAGGCAAAACAAGTTGAAACTTTTTTAGTCTGTAATCACACTAAGTAACTGATTTTAAACTTACACGTGTTTCTGACAAATAAATGCATCTTATCTGCATCTTACCTTCGTTGGAAATAAAGTTGGAAAAAAGGCACTCTTTTTATATGCGTTGATTTAATGCCCAATGTCCTTTCTTTGGTAACATTGGGCTATTATACTAACACCAATCTACATGGTCCTCACATGACCTGACCCGTTTTATTTCGGTTTTTTATTTATTTTTGTTTTTTGTCAAAGTTGTCCGATAAGAAACGCCGAGTTCGTTAGGTTTTAGAAATATTATTGACTGGTAAAAGACTTTGTACGCACGGTGACAACACAAGCTATACATTTCCAGCATAAGCTGACTTTTTACTGCAAAAATAGATTACATATATGCATAGCTTGATAAAGTAGCCGTGTGTACAAACATACTTAGAGAAATAAAATCATTTATCAGAAATATACACCAAGCAGCACTCTAATTGCGAGACACGCTTTCAATAATAATCTGAATCATTTTAAAGATTGCTAATACATCGGTTCAAATGTTCGAAAAAAATTTGCTCAACAACACTAATAAAACAATGAATGTTGCCGAGCTGTTAAAATGACAGCCATTACTGTTAGTGTGTTACGCAATTAACGCTCACGTAATTCAGCGCTTACAAAAAGAGTGCCTTTTTACCCAGCTTTATTTCCAAAAAAGCTAATAACTACCGTAAATATATCATTAATTAAAACAATCTAGATAACGTTATGAATTAACCAATAAAATATAATTAATAGCGGTAAAAATCATACTAAATGAACAATTATTAATATTACTCTAAACGGCAATAATAATAATGACTCAGCATCTAAGGGTTCTACAAAATTTAGTAAAATAAAAATGTTATAAAAGGTTTTTACATTTTATATTGAAATCGTTCTTGATAAATGAGTGGTATAAAATGGCGCTGCATTTTTTATTTCACGTACTGAGTTATGACTTTTGCTAATCATAGAATGAAACATTGGAGCGTATGAAAAGGCATTAGTTAGAAAATATATATTACTGGCTTCTGCCTGCGACTTTGTTACTTGTGACTTGTTGGAGCAGTCGTGTCCTTCAAGGCGAGCACGGCCCCTGTGATAGGCTTGAGTCACGCATTTTATCACGGGTTTTGATCCCAAACTGTGATAAAAATGTGTGACTCCAGCCTATCACAGTAGGCCGTGCGCGCCCCGCTGGAGTGGAGACCGCATATTGGTAAGCGTAGTATGGGATGCTCTCCAGATGGACTGAGGACTTTAAGAAGGTGACTGGCACAGATTGGATGGCAGAGGACAGAGTGTTGTTGCGCAGCTTGAGAGAGGCCTTTGTCCAGCTTTGGACTGGGATAGGAATGTCCTGATGGGTGTGACTTCACCCACGTAGTAGGCCACTGTACTATAAAACATACCCTGTGCCACTCGGCAATGGTGTGGCTTTCCGTTAGTGAAAGAATTTTCGAAACCAAATCAGCGAGGTAGAGTAGTAATCGATTCTATTTCGACATTTCAACCATATGCTTGGAGTTATTAACAATGTTATGGATACAATTTTTTCATACATTATTATGAATCAATGTATTGGCATTATGCTCCAAAATGATTCTGATTGTAACTGACAGTGTGCAACGTAATTAGAATGCCGTGTTTACCTCAAACATCTAAACAAAATCTCTTCATAAAAATACATTTAAGTGGTCTATCGTCGATTCACACGAATTTCCTCACCCGTATTGGGCGAATTGACACGTTTTAATACTTGATTATTTCGTATAGGTAAGTCGCACGAAAATAATATATTTGTGGGCGAATAGTCTACTTCTAAACTACGTATTAGGCAATAGGCATGTTTTGATTTTTATGCTACAAGTTGCGCAAGAACATCGAAAACTACTCATAATCTTTAAAACGTGCCAATTGCTACTTGTATTTATTACTACGTATTTTGCGCCCACATAATATGTTATTTAAAAGTGTGCATTCGCCCGACTCGGTAGAGTAATTTCCTGCGAATCGACAAACAGACCAAATATATTACAAAGAGGTTACAATGTCGATTCGCCCGATTCGGGTGAATAAATTCATGTGACCAATAAGCCGTTTAAATTTAGACAAATCATACGAGGTAATAACATTAAAAAAACAAAAATATGTGATCACAAAATCTTTTAATTACTGATTTACAATAATATAGGAATATTAGTTCCTATTTAATCTAAAAGAGAAACACCCGATTTAATTTCAATATAACGCACAAAATTGTCAAAATTTTCAGTGTCAAATTTGATGCTGTTTGGTGACGGCCGTGTTCTGAATTCTCCATACAAAGCGCATGCTGCGTACATTACATGATAACGATCTAAATTAGCGTCAGCCATCATGACATTAACGATTTTTTCATTTTCTCGTTTTCTTTTATATGAGAAACTAAAGCTTGAATGCGTTCAGGATCAAACGACTGCCAGAATTGAGATTTGTCTTCCTTATTTGGCGCTAGCAATCGTTGCAAATGGTCGATATTCTTCAATATAGTCTTTTGTTTGGTGATCGCGTCTTTCAGCTTTTTTTGGTATGTTCTCCAATTTTGCAGGGATATGAGGTCGTGGGACACTCGGTACTCGTCACCCCAATAGTCTTTTTGAGTCCTGAGCTCCCGAATGTAATCAGGAATGTACCGCAGCTTTACATCTTCGAGGGCTGCCTTTGGTAATGGCCTTTCGAGGAGTGCGAAAACGGGATAGCGCTATACGCCTTGAGTATCTCCATCTCTTTTTACCACTACTGAACAATGCCATTGACAGTTCCAACGTACTCAGGTATACAAAAACTGGTTAGTAAAAGTATTAATAGTTTGCACTCCGAGTAGATAGGGGAGATTAACTTAGCGTGCAATGTTATTGCTAATGACCCATTGTGATCTTGTTAGGCCTACCTAGTTAATCTCCCCTATCTACTCGGAGTGCAAACTATTAATACTTTTACTAACCAGTTTTTGTATACCTGAGTAGGTGGTCTAGGTTTATATTTTTACCCAAAAACAGGAAAAAGATAATAGTAGGCTTTTAAAGTAGTCGATAAGTAGTTACGCGTGTTAAATAGTTAACTAATCTTTACGAGTAATTATGGATTCATATTTCATTTTTTGTTTGCAGTTTTTACTCTTTTAGTGTGCTCGCCTGTTTTAGCTGTTTTTTGTTCTGAGGTGCCGATCGTCAAGAATAGGGCATTTCTCTTTCTCCCCGTATGTGTGTCATAAAGAGTGACTAAGGGATGTAATAGAGAATGGATCGCAGCGTTCTTTATGCATTTTGCCGGCATACTGCGATCGGAAAACGTCCCCTAGTACTTGGCGGCTTGCCTACCTTTGGCTACGGTAGAGGTCAAGGTTACGGTGATGCAAGGGGCGCTAAAAATCTCCGAAGAGACCTGGCTACCACAGTTGCCTATTTTTTATCTGTGATACTATTTTATAAAATTAACTTCTGCCCTTCGAACTAATTTGTCTTTTTTAAAGTAAATCAGCGTGAATCCTTTTTTTTTTTTTTTTTAGTTTATTTGCAAGAAAATACATAGTTTACAAGGGAAAATCTTACAGACTATAAGTCATTGTATTCTGCCTGAAATTTATTTAATGTTTAAATGTCATCCTTATTATAATGCAAATTATAATATTAGTATATTATTATTATTCAATTATGACATTATTATTACGCTTTTGTGATATTATTCATACATTATTATCTATCACACATTATTAATAATATAAAAAATGCATCAATTTAATTTGAATAAATTAATTAATTAATACCGTCATCAAATATTTTTATGTTCTAAAAATTCCTTAATGCTATAAAAACACTTTCGAAACGACACCGTTCAAATTTCAAAATGGTTTTATTTATACACGAATTTTGAACGGTGTCGTTTCGTAACAGTGACCTTTTTAGGATTCCGTTGCCAAATGGCAAAAAACGGAACCCTTATAGATTCGTCATGTCTGTCTGTCTGTCTGTCTGTCTGTCTGTCTGTCCGTCCGTATGTCACAGCCATTTTATTCCGAAACTATAAGAGCTATGCTGTTGAAACTTGGTAAGTAGGTGTATTCTGTGAACCGCATTAAGATTTTCACACTAAAATAGAAAAAAAACAATAAATTTTGGGGTTCCCCATACATAGAACTGAAACTCAAAAATGTTTTTTTTTCATCAAACCCATACGTGTGGGGTATCTATGAATAGGTCTTCAAAAATGGTAATGAGGTTTCTATTATCATTTTTTTCTAAACTGAATAGTTTGCGCGAGAGACACTTCCAAAGTGGTAAAATGTGTGTCCCCCCCCCCCGTAACTTCTAAAATAAGAGAATGACAAAACTAAAAAAAATATATGATGTACATTACCATGTAAACTACCAACGAAAATTGGTTTGAACGAGATCGAGTGAGTAGTTTTTTTTTAAAACGTCATAAATCGTAAACCGCACTTTACCTTACATTCAATCAACTGAAATATAAAAATTAAAAAATATATATATTTTTAAACCGAAAATACCTACAGGTTTGTACGGAACCCTCGGTGCGCGAGTCCGACTCGCACTTGACCGGTTTTTTTCTCTATGAATTAATGACAAAGACTGTTCAAACGGGCCGAAGTTACAAAACTGGTTCACACAATAATAATTATAATTGTTTTGCAAATTGGGAGTTATACTTAAGGTGCAATATAAGTACCTATTGTGTTCGCATTAGGAAAAGGTTAATTTTATCACTGAATCCTAGGAAAAAGCAATAAAAGGTTTAGTATTTTAATCAACGTCAAAGTCAAAGTAATTATTTCAAACTAGCTTTTGCCAGCGGCTTCGCCCGCTTATTATATACTTGCTTCTGTCCGCGACTTCGTCCTGTGACGATCGACATCGATGCGATGGGAAGGGTCAGGGGAGCAAAATGTTGACGCAGACGAAGTCGCGTGCAGCAGCTAGTATACAGATAAAGGAAAAATTACGAAGACAAAATAAAACATCTTGACTGGAAAATGTGTATGTTATATGAGGTACGCCTCTATTTATCCCAAACTTATTATTTTTAGCTGACTGCGCGACTTTAAATGCACCATATGAAATATCATTTCAATTTTGAACAAATGTCTGAGTTAATTTTTTATTTTCGACATCGTAAAAAAATAAAAATTGGTGTAATTTATTTTACCTCACTTTTTATGGGTTGCTTTCAATAAATGCATAGTTTGTAAGTTGCACCTCATAAACTACAGGATGATGGTACTGTTATTAAAACGGTTTCGTACTTTGTCTTAAATAAATTGCTGTAATTGAAACAAATGAGCCTTTAAGTGTGATCGTTAAGTGGTATAATAATTTGGTTAGTATTTAGATACGCAATTTTAAACTTTCAAATTTTATTAAGGGTTACATAGAGCAAGTAATTTAAATATAGAGAAGCACTAAAATGACACTATAGTCTTATTGTATATTTCAGATTGAACTGTAAACGTCCCTAATTTTAATCATAATTATAGATCGGATATTCAGATGCTTTGAAATGTTGGCTAATATGGAAGGCGCGTTTTTCCGTGTTTTGTGTGTTGTTTTAACTAACACATACCACCTTACCCACATATGTATTTCCATCTGGGGTTAAACATAAATTTTAAATAAATATATGATCCAAGAAACCCGGCTTTGATAAAAAATACGAAGCCGCTTCCGTACTTTCAGAGCTAAATAGTAACATTAGGTAAATCCGAATATCCGATCACTGATCATAATTAGGAATAGGTTTTGTTTCAAAGTAAAATGGACCAACCTAAAATGCTAACATGGTTTGGTAATGTTGAGAGGATGAATGAAGGGCGACTAACAAGCCGTAGTTACAATACTGATGCTTGATGGCAATATGATGATCTCTCCGTTAGCTCCGTGTGGTGCTGGACGTAAAGAATAGCACCATCCAATTTCTTTCCGTTGGTGTCGTAAGAGGCGACTAAGGGACTTACTAGAGAAAGGGCAGCAGGGTTCTCTTTGTATTTTACCAACATACTGCTATCGCCTACCCGCCTGCCAAGCGTGAAATGATGACGAACCCTCCCATGTTGGGGGAGTCCTATGTGGACATCTTTCGACTGAAATATTGATGACACTAGGTTTCAAAACATCGCGAACTGTATTTCGCGCGCTACCCTATATAACTTTTCCCTATAACACTTAAATATAAGTTACAGTCGACATAAAGTAATTTATGACCCGTAGGAGGTAAGTTTCGCGCCGCGGTCAGAAATCTGGTTTGTTTCCGATTCGGTCCCGTGTCGGAATTGAGACGCGAATAATTTAATTTTGGCACTTTGTTATTGGCTTATGATAGGAAGATCCTACGTGATATTTTATGATGAACGACATCAATTGCTATGAAGTTTTATAGGAACTATTTAAGAAGAGTCGTTGGAACCGTCAATTTAATTTGTCCATAGCATAGCGAAAAACGGTTAGTTTCCATTCTTCAAACATCATTTCAAAATTCGAACGGTGTCTCGTTGTGAAATGAGTTCGCTTTCTGTTTCTGTGTGGCCTCTTTAATGAGGTATAAAGTGAAATATACGGAATAGCACTACATATTAAAAAAAACAGGACATTGACTATCCACAAGGATTCTCTCTTACTACAATGCCTATTTTCACTAGCACTAAAGTAGTTAAAGCCGCCAACAAAAAATAAAGAATTATCTGTCCATACTTACTCATAAATATTAGCCTCTGACTGTTTAAAAAGCTGAACTATTTACCGACTTCTTAAATAAATACTATTGATTTTCTAGGTATTGGGCAATAAACTGTACCTATTCCTGCCTAATAAGATCACAATGGATAATAAGCAATAACATTGCACGCTAAGTTAATCTCCCCTATCTACTCAGAATGCAAACTATTAATACTTTTATGAACCAGTTTTTGTATTCCTGAGCCCGTTAGAACTATCACTGTCATTGTTCAGTAGTGAAAAATGGATGGAAATACACAAGACGTATAGTGCTATCCCGTTTTTGCAGCACAGCCCCTTGCAGTGCATAAAAACATGACGTCCCCTATTACTTTATACAGGATTGGCTCGTTGGCCAAGCAGGTGCTATCACTCACGCACCTGCCCATCCTGCGCGGACCTTACCTAGTGCTCATCAGTGCACCAGTTTTTAACCACTTCCGCACGTGTCGATCCAGGGACCAGCCGGCGCCTGGGGCGACACGAGCGGAGGCTCGCTGCCCGGCGGCTCGCCGCCGCAGCGGTCCCGGGAGGCCTACGCCCCCGTGATGCCTAAGCCCGGCAAGCGCGGCTCATTGGGCCGCGATGCCGGGACAACGGAGGAGGAAGAGGAGCGTCCGGCGTTGGACCGGGCGACGTCGCTGCCGAACATCGGCGCCGCGTCGTCCGGTGCGCCGCTGGCCGCACCGAGAAGAGGAGGGGGGGAAGACCCCCGAAGAGGAAGAGGAGGAGGGGCAACGAGCGCCGCTGCGACTGCGGGCCCGTCGACGACGCTGGCGCCTGCGCGCGCTGCGCCTACACCGTCGTCGGGCCGGCACCACGCTGTGGCCGTCCGCCCCGCGGCGTTTCGCCCGGTGCCTATCCAGGCCCCGGGTCCTGCCGCCGGTTCGGGCCGCGACCCAGCGCGCACCGAAGCGCCGCCCGCGCGCGTGCCCGCTCCCGTGCGCCCCGCTGCGCCGAGTGGGCGCTCCGCCGCGCCGCCCGTGCGCCCCGCTGCGCCGGCCGCGCGGACCGCGCCTACTGGGCGCTCCGCCGCGTCGCCCACGCACCCTGCGCCCACGGCGCACCATGCGCCTACGGCGCACCCAGCCGCGCCTGCTGCGCGCTCCGGCGCGACCCACGCGCAGTCCACGCACGGTGTGCGCGCCACCGCACCATCCATGCACCCAGCCACGACCACCGCGCGCCCCCGCGCGCCACCCGCGCGCCCCGCTGCGCCGCCGCCGCGATTCACTTCGCCGCCGGCGCGCAGCGGCGCCCCACCAGCACCGACACCGACGCCGTCTCGTGCTGGCCCAGCTCCTCGCACCTCCGCGTTGGACCCCCGCCTCTTGCCAGCGGGACCAAGCGCGTTGAGGGAGCAGGAGCGCCCGGCCAGCACGGGGCCACATGGCCGCCCGGTGCGAACGGTGCCAAACGCACCGGACTCGCCCGCACCCCCGCGAGCCTCCGCCTATGACTCGCCCGCGATGCTGTCGGCGTGCTCGTCCCATGCGGGATCGAGCATGTCGCTGGCGTCAGCGGGCTCGGCCGCCTCCGGTCGCGATGACGTGTCGTATGATACGACACCGCGATCCGGACAGCGGCCCTACGAGGGAGAAGCGGAGGCCGATGCGGCCACCCCGGCCTTCTCGCCGACGCCATCGCTGGGGTTCGGCTACGAGTTTCAGCTCGACCCGAAGCCCCAGCGACACCGGAGGAGACGAAGCTCGGGTGACCAACCGGAGGAGGCGAAGAGGTACTGCCTCGACCCGCCGCGGCCACAGCGCGACAGCGCGCCGCGGGGCCGGGACACGCCCGCGTCGCCCACCTTTGCCGACGCGGCGCGCCTCACGCCTTCTCCGACGGCGTCCACCCGAGGCGGAGCAACTGGGTCCAGCGCCGCAGCGCGGCCCTCTGCCACCACTGCCACCACACCTGCTGACGCCACTGCTGCCCCTGGTGCCGCGGCGTCGACGGCTCCAGCAGGTAAGAAGAAAAAGCTACGCTACCCTCCGCTGGTAGTAGAGAAGTTGCCGAACTGGGCAACACATTTCCGGGCCATCGCCGCCAAGCTGGGCCGGCCTCCAAATGCTCGGCCTTACGGGGGGGGGGGTACGATTTACCCCCGACTCGGAGGAGGAGTACAGACTGGTCCAGAGGTACCTGACGGGCCTGGAAAAAGAAGAGGGCGTCGCCTGGTTCGCCTACTCACTGCCAGCGGAGCGAAACATGAAGGTGGCCATAAGGGGGCTGCCTGCGGATACCAACCCTCAGGAAATTGAGGAGGAACTGCGCGCGCTGGGATACCAGCCGGAGTACGTGCGCCATATTAAGGGCGCACAAGGAAGACCCGGCTGTGTATTCCATGCCATTTTAAAGAAAACCCCGGACGTCCGGGCCATATTCGACACCTCCGTGTTTATGTTTATGCGGGGGGTGAAGATCGAGGCCTGGCGCGGGAAGCGTGGGCCCGCTCAGTGCCACCGGTGCCAGCAGTTTAGACACAGCTCGCACCAGTGTCACCGTCCGCTCGCCTGTGTGCGATGCGGGGGCGAGCACACGGCCAGAGATTGCCCACGCCCGCGGGAGGAGCCGGCCACCTGTGTTAACTGTGGTGGCCCGCACCCCGCGTGCAACATAAAATGCCCCGCATACCAGGCCGAAATTCGGAACAGGCGGGCGGGGACCGCCGCCAGATCCGCCTCCACACGTCGGCCCTTGGCGGCCCTCGAGAGACAAGTGGAGCCAGAAGGGCCACCGGGCGCGTCGCTTATGGCGGCGGCCAACGGGCCCACACCCAGGAATGCGCAGCCATCCTCCTCAAGGCGGAGGAAGAAGAGGCGCGGGGGAAAAGGGAAAGGCAAGAAGCCCAAACCCCCCGCGGCGACCACGACGACCACGACCACAACGACGACCGACATCGTACATGTCCCGAGGGTTGGCCCTGCCACTAGTGGGGCACAGGCCGTGGAGGTGGTGCCCACCACCAGCGCCGGCACAGCGCCGCGACCGGTCAAAGAGAAGAGGAAGAAGAAGACCACAACCCCTAAATACCCCGAGCCCCATCCGAGTCGCGGCGCTGCCGGCGTCAACGCCCACGCCGCACCGCCACCACACACTCAGACTCCTGGCACCACCAGGAGTGACTTCACGGCCTGTGCCATTCAGCTGTTGATGGACCTGATTAAGGCCATCAGGCAGGGCCAGAATGTAGAGACCGTCATCCTCGACGGTCTGGCCAAGCTACTCACCCTGTACCATGGCTAGGCCGTTGAGGGTGATTCACTGGAACGCCCGCGGCCTTCGGGACAAGGTCGCCCCCCTCCGCCACCTCCTGAGGGAACAAGACGTCGACGTGGCGTTAATAAGCGAGACGTTGTTGGGCCCCGGGGACAGGATCAGATTCCCGGGGTATCTCGTTTATCGACAGGACGAGCGGTCGGCGCACCAGAATTACCGTGGTCTGGCGGTACTGGTAAGGCGAAGAGTCGTCCACCAAGAGCTCCCCTCGCCGTCACTCGGCACGTTTTACGCGCTGGGTGTACAGCTGCACGTAGCCGGCGAGGACATAGATATGTACGCTTGTTATAAGCCGCCCGCGACCCACTTGGATACATCTGAGTTGCGGGCCCTTATATCTGGCTCTACGCGTCCTACTCTCCTCGCCGGTGACTTGAATTGCAAGCACCCGGCGTGGAACTCGTGCCGCACGAATACCGGGGGAAGACGGCTTCTAGCTGATGCCGAAGCCTTCGGTTACACAGTGTCCGGCCCAGAAACACCAACCCATTACCCGGACGCACAATCATATATGCCGGACGTGCTGGACATTGTGGTCCACCGAGGGCTACACTGCCAGATCACGCAGCACGTGATTGATGAAGAGTTACAGTCGGACCATCACCCTGTACTCGTCATCCTATCGGGTGTGCCGACCCGTCTGAAACCCCTGGCGCCACGTCGACGTATCGACTGGACCCAGTTTGCAGAGGAAGTAGAGACCAGTGTGCCGACTCGGCCTATCACTACTTCCGCGGACGTTGACAGGGCGGCGTGTGACGTCACTGCTTGCATACAGAGCGCCTTGCAAGCGGCGACTACTGTACAGCCGCGTGAGACGGGGCTATTACCGCCTCTACCTCCGCGGCTGTCGAGGATGATCGCCGAGAAGAGGCGCCTACGCAAGCAGTGGCAACAGCTCCGCTGCCCCACTCTCAAGACGCAACTCAACCGTCTCGCGGAAAGGTCAAGGCCGAGTTACAGGCCCAGACCGCCGCGGGCTGGGAGGATCGGATCGACGAAGCGACGGACAGCTGGCCGTCGATCCACAAGCTGTGCGGCCAGCTAACGAGTACCCCAGCCCCGGTGCGTCCCCTGCTGAACAGCGACGGGGCGCTCAAGTACGTAGCGGAGGACCGGGCGGAGGTCTTCGCCGAACACCTGGAGCGTCAGTTCCGCCCAAACCCGACTCACGACACAGACCATGTCGCAGCAGTCGAGAAACACCTGGGAGACTACTTCGCCTTGCCGATAGCTCCCGATGAAGAGCCGATCTTCTTCTCGCCTAACGCAGTACGACGCGCCATCCTGAGGACGAAGCCCAGGAAGGCCCCCGGTGCTGACGGTATCACCAATACAGTGCTGCGCCACCTGCCGTACCGTATGGTAGCGGCGCTGGCGCGCCTGTTCACGGCGATACTGCGCACCGGCTCCTTCCCTGAGTCATGGAAGGAAGGGCGCGTCATAATGCTGCCCAAGGCGGGAAAGAATGTGCTGAAGCCGGAGAGCTATCGGCCGATCACCCTGCTGCCGACAGTCTCCAAGGTGTTCGAAGCACTCCTGCTGCGACACCTTCTCCCACACGTGACGCCCCGGCCGGAACAATTCGGGTTTCGGGCGGAGCATAGCACGACGCTCCAGCTGTCGAGGGTACTGCACCACCTCGCAGCAGCAAGAAACAAGAAGGAATACTCGGTTGCAGTATTCCTCGACATGGAGAAGGCCTTCGACCGTGTGTGGCATGAGGGCCTCGTATACAAGATGGCCACCACCGACGCGCCCCGTCGCGTTGTTAAAGTGGTCTCTACTTTTCTCACCAACAGGACCTTCAGGGTGGTGGTTGATGGGGCGCTTTCCAGCGCCAGGCCGGTGCTCGCGGGCGTACCGCAGGGCAGCTGTGTCTCGCCGGCGTGTTACTCACGGTACACCGACGACATCCCCACCACTCCGGACGTGATGCTCGCGCTGTATGCGGACGACGCCGCGTACATCGCTACCTCGCTTAATGCGAAGTACGCGGCCGTCAAAATGCAGCGAGCGCTCGAGCTCCTTCCCGAGTGGCTCGCCAAATGGCGACTATCGGTGAACGTGGGTAAGACGCAGGCCATAATCACCGGCCACGTCCAGCACCCACCACCCTTGAAGCTGCAAGGAGCCGACATCGCGTGGTCGCCCCGGGTCAAGTACCTGGGGGTAACCATCGATCGTCGGCTCACCATGGGTCAGCACGTCCGCCAGGTCGCTGCCAAGGGGAGAGTCGCCCGCTATCTCCTCCGGCCCGTGCTCTCGTCCCGACTCCCGGCGCGCGTCAAGCTGGGCGTGTACAAAATGTACGTGCGCCCGGTACTGACGTACGCCGCCCCCGCTTGGTTCGCCCTCACGAGCGAGTCGAGCCGGAAGTTGCTCCGCACCCAACAACATCTGGCGTTGCGGACTATAGTGAACGCTCCTCGCTACGTGAGGAATGACATCATCCAGCGGGATCTCGGGATCGAGAGCCTGGATGATCATGTGCGGCGCCTCGCGAAGGGGATGTTCGCGCGTGCCGACGCGTCTGATTGGCCGCACGTCAAGCAGATCGCGCCCTGGCATACGCGGCCCCCTGACGCGAGACCTCTGCCCCGCGACCTGGTCAGGGACGACTGACACCATGACCGGACTTGACTCCCGGGTAAGTCGCACCCAGGTTACACGCGGCTTACCTTGACAAACAGAACTCCACACTTATAACACACACTCGCTGCGTGGCGTGTTCTAAGTTAATATAGGCATGTCACGTAACGAAATCAGACACTCACCTCTCAACAGGCGCCAAGACACACACGCGTACGCGGACGGGCCCGCGTGTCGCGTTAACATGGGCGGTGTCACACAGTACAATGCCGCCCATACGCACATACTGCCCCTTAGCTTAGACCGCTACCGGCTCGCTCTGGAAAACGGGATAAGCGGGGGCGCGCACCTTACTCTGTGGGAGCGTCGAGTCGGCATCTTGTCGCTGGTCGTCTCTCGCCGGGCCTCCCCCGGGTAACCGGGGGTCTCACCTGGCGGGGACAGACCGCCAAGATGTCGTGAAGAAAGCGGCGTTGATAGTAACTCAACGTCGCGGCGCGCCTACAGAGACACACATAGCAACCATTCACATGGACGCGTTATTTTTAACGCGTACAAAATCATCTATTGCCCAAGGGGCAACACAGTGAGGGGCCCGTTTTAGCGGGCCACCGCGAACCCTCCGCGGCCGGGGAGCTATGCTCCGGCGCCGCCCGCCGCGCCCCCTTACGGGGACGTAGCGAAGTCAACACGATACTTTATACAGTAGCGGATGCCGAAGCCTTCGGTTACACAGTGTCCGGCCCAGAGACACCCACCCACTACCCAGACGCTGTCTCATACATGCTGGACGTGCTGGACATTGTGGTCCACCGAGGGCTACACTGCCAGATCACCCAGCATGTGATTGACGACGAGCTCCAGTCGGATCATCACCCGGTGCTCGTCGTCCTTTCGGGTGTGCCGACCCGCCTGAAACCTGTGGCGCCACGTCGACGTATAGACTGGACCCAATTTTCAGAGGAAGTAGAGACCACCGTGCCGACTCGGCCCATCGCTACTTCCGCGGACGTCGACAGGGCGGCGCGTGACGTCACTGCTTGCATACAGAGCGCCTTGCAAACGGCGACTACTGTACAGCCGCAGGAGAGGGGGCTACTACCGCCTCTACCTCCGCGGCTGTCAAGGATGATCGCCGAGAAGAGGCGCCTACGCAAGCAGTGGCAACAGCTCCGCTGCCCCACACTCAAGACGCAGCTGAACCGTCTCGCGGAAAGGGTCAAGGCCGAGTTGCAGGCCCAGACTGCCGCGGGCTGGGAAGAAAGAATCGATGAAGCTACAGACAGCTGGCCGTCGATACACAGATTGTGCGGCCAGTTATCGAATACCCCGGCCCCGGTGCGTCCCTTATTGAACAGCGACGGGGCGCTCAAATACGTAGCGGAGGACCGGGCGGAGGTCTTCGCCGATCACCTGGAGCGTCAGTTCCGCCCAAACCCGACTCAAGACACTGACCATGTCGCAGCAGTCGAGAAACACCTGGGAGACTACTTCGCCTTGCCGATAGCTCCCGATGAAGAGCCGATCTTCTTCTCGCCCAACGCAGTGCGACGCGCCATCCTGAGGACGAAACCCAGGAAGGCCCCCGGTGCTGACGGTATCACCAATACAGTGCTGCGCCACCTGCCGTACCGAATGGTAGCGGCGCTGGCGCGCCTGTTCACGGCGATACTGCGCACCGGCACCTTCCCCGATTCGTGGAAGGAGGGGCGCGTCGTAATGCTGCCCAAGGCGGGAAAGAACGTGCTGAAGCCGGAGAGCTATCGGCCGATCACCCTTCTGCCGACAGTCTCCAAGGTGTTCGAAGCACTCCTGCTGCGACATCTCCTCCCGCACACGACGCCGCGCCCGGAACAGTTCGGGTTTCGGGCGGAGCATAGCACGACGCTCCAGCTGTCGAGGGTACTGCACCACCTCGCAGCTGCACGCAACAAGAAGGAATACGCGGTAGCAGTATTCCTCGACATGGAGAAGGCCTTCGACCGTGTGTGGCATGAGGGCCTCATCTATAAGATGGCCACCACTGACGCGCCCCGTCGCGTAGTTAAGGTGGTCTCTACTTTCCTCTCTAACAGAACTTTCAGGGTGGTGGTTGATGGGGCGCTTTCCAGCGCCAGGCCGGTGCTCGCGGGCGTACCGCAGGGGAGCTGCGTCTCGCCGGCGTGTTACCTAAGTTACACCGACGACATCCCCACCACTCCGGACGTGATGCTCGCGCTGTATGCGGACGACGCCGCGTACATCTCTACCTCGCTTAATGCGAAGTACGCGGCCGTCAAAATGCAGCGAGCGCTAGAGCTCCTTCCCGAGTGGCTCGCCAAATGGCGACTATCGGTGAACGTGGGTAAGACGCAGGCCATAATCACCGGCCACGTCCAGCTCCCACCACCCTTGAAACTACAAGGAGCCGACATCGCGTGGGCGCCCCGGGTCAAGTACCTGGGGGTGACCATCGATCGTCGGCTCACCATGGGTCAGCACGTCCGCCAGGTCGCCGCCAAGGGGAGAGTCGCCCGCTATCTCCTCCGGCCCGTGCTCTCGTCCCGAATCCCGGCGCGCGTCAAGCTGGGCGTGTACAAGATGTACGTGCGCCCGGTGTTGACGTACGCCGCCCCCGCTTGGTTCGCCCTCACGAGCGAGTCGAGCCGAAAGCTGCTCCGCACGCAACAACATCTGGCGCTGCGGACCATCGTGAATGCTCCTCGCTACGTGAGGAACGACATCATCCAGCGGGATCTCGGGATCGAGAGCCTGGATGATCATGTGCGGCGCCTCGCGAAGGGGATGTTCGCGCGTGCCGACGCGTCTGATTGGCCGCATGTCAAGCAGATCGCGCCCTGGCATACGCGGCCCCCTGACGCGAGACCTCTGCCCCGCGACCTGGTCAGGGACGACTGACACCATGACCGGATTTGACTCCCGGGTAAGTCGCATCCAGGTTACACGCGGCTTACCTAGACAAATAGAACTCCACACCCAACACACACTCGCTGCGTGGCGTGTTCTAAGTTAATATAGGCATGTCACGTAACGAAATAAGACACCCACCTCTTAACAGGCGCCAAGACACACACGTGCGCGCGGACGGGCCCGCGTGTCGCGTTAACATGGGCGGTGTCACAACAGTACACTGCCGCCCATACGCACATACTGCCCCTTAGCTTAGACCGCTACCGGCTCGCTCTGGGAAACGGGATAAGCGGGGGCGCGCACCTTACTCTGTGGGAGCGTCGAGTCGGCATCTTGTCGCTGGTCGTCTCTCGCCGGGCCTCCCCCGGGTAACCGGGGGTCTCACCTGGCGGGGACAGACCGCCAAGATGTCGTGAAGAAAGCGGCGTTGATAGTAACTCAACGTCGCGGCGCGCCTATAGAGACACACATAGCAACCATTCACATGGACGCGTTATTTTTAACGCGTCCAAAATCATCTATCGCCCAAGGGGTAACACAGTGAGGGGCCCGTTTTAGCGGGCCACCGCGAACCCTCCGCGGCCGGGGAGCTATGCTCCGGCGCCGCTCGCCGCGCCCCCTTACGGGGACGTAGCGAAGTCAACACGATACTTTATACAGTCTTCTTTCAACCTTTACTGTGTTCACGTCGTTATACGAAGCAGCAAAGTTTACTTTACATTTAGAAGTTCATTCTTGAAGTGTGATAATTATGGAGAATACAACAAGTGAGCCTTCTGGACCGGAAACAGAGAGGTTTATGCAAAAAACGCCAATTGGTGTAGCTATTCATGACAAGCTTGTAGGAAAACCTGACCCCAATTTGGATAAGTATTTAGGGGACTGTACTGTCATTCCTAAATTCGATATTGACAAAGTGTTCGTGAATGTATTAAAATATATTTTCTTAGAGGAGTTACCAGAAGCCGACCTCGAAGACGTTATCTTAGAATATATCCCACACTCCATGCGAGAGCTCAGAACGAAAATAGAGTATTGGAAGAAAGAGTTTCGTTTCTGGGATGATGTTATATCTAAGAAGAATTGGAAATTATACGACAGAAAACTGAGGGACGAGATTATAAAACACAAAACAATCTTGAAAAATATGGACAAAATGTTGGAAAAATTGAGGCCAAATTTGGAAGATAAAAACCTATTTTCGGAGTCACTTGATGCGGAACGAGTACATAATTTGGTTACTTCCATCATCAAAGAGAAGAACATTGATGACATACCATTTCAAGATATGATGAAATCCGAAGAGGGAGATCACGGTACAGACTTTGTCCAATTCTTTTATATCCTGTATGCAATATATGCGGGTATGGAGAAAAAAATAGCTATACAAGTTAAGTGAGAAATTTAACTTATTTAATGTTAAGTGGCATTTATGCAACATTGTAATGTGTGACTATTGTCTAGGTTAAGAGCTAACTTATGTTTGGATATTGTTAAATGAGAAATAAACGATTTGGTGAACTTGAATATTTTGTTTCATTTTGGTTTAACTTTTCTGCACACACATAGACACCGTTGCTGCCCATTCTATAGTAAGTCCCTTAGTTGCCTTTTACGACACCCACCGGGAGGAAATTGGATGGTATTATTCTTTACATCCGGCAACACACGGGTGCAGTGCAGTTCCATTTACAAAAATGGCGGTAAGTTGGGTGCGAAGCTATCATTTACGAATTGAAAACTTTCATAAATAAAAAAAAAATGTTTGAAAAAAAAATATTGGCTCAAAAGCTTATGCTCGAAATACAGTTAGATTTCGTTTTGAAAAAGACTACGAAAGTGAAAATAAATAATAACAGTGACATTATGCCATTAAATCCACACTATCCATACTATCCACACTTCCACACTATCCACACTAATATAATATTATAAATGCAAAAGTAACGCTGTCTGTCTGTCTCGCTTTCCTGCTAAAACTACTGAACCGATTTAAATGAAATTTGGTACACAGATAGTTTAGAGCCTGAGAAAGGACATAGGCTACTTTATATCTCGGTAGTATGTTCCCGCGGGATAATTTCCGACCTCCACGCGGGCGAAGCCGCTGGCAAAACCTAGTAATTTATATACCAATTATAATCTCTGGACCATTCGTATTTGAAAAAATCTTTAAAAATTTTATAGGCTGTTTAACATCTCGCCATAACAACTGACCTTATTAATGACAACTATACCTTAATGGGTTCCCACATATTCAATCATAACCTAGCAAATGGACTTGGTTTTTGGCTAAAACTCATTTTCATTTCATTCTGAATTGACATCATTTCATAATAATAATATCTTTGCGAACTTCGTAAAGATCTCTTATTCGGGTTGAAAAAGAAGGCTCACACAAAATGTTTAGCCTTCCCTCCGGGTTCAGAGAAGTACGTTAATCTTTGCTTCCATTTTATATGAAAAATAAACAAAGCTTTAATTTAGGTAGAAATTTTAATTGCGGAAACAAAGATGGTTTTACCACAAACCTTACTCTTCAAGTCAAAAAAACAAGTCTTACTCTCTTAAATGCAGATCCTAAGACACCGACTTCCGAAATAAAAGTAATTTTTGACTTTGTAGTGGTTTTTTTAAGGATTTGATTTTTTTGTAAAAAGTTTTTTGACAGTTCAAACGCATGCATTTCGTTTTTTACGTTGCTGAACATATTTTTTTTTTGTAACATAACCTGTGTTACAAAAAAAAAAAAAAATTAGGGATTATCAAAATCCTTCAAAATGATTCATGATAATTAATGATGATGACGATGTGGTGTCTAGACATAATTTGAGTCAAATCATGTGAGAACCATGTAGATTGGTGTGTGAAATGATCTTTTGAAATATCAGTTATATTCAATCAGAGTATACATTTGTCAATAATCGTTCAGCTTAACCCACAACATAACGAGCCCAACAAAACCAAAGAAAATACATTTGGGGATGCCGCATAAAGTACTTAAAACTGCCAGACCATCATTAAAATTACAAAAAAAAGACTATTTAATAATTTTTTAGAAACTGTCTAACAATCGACTTCAGTATAATTTTTTTTAAATAAATCATATAAAACCATGTACTATATAATGTATTTAATAACTACTGTTAAACTACTATTACTTAATTACTTTACTTTCTATTACTTACTTTACTATTACTATTTAATGTATAATGTATTTAATTTAAAATAGTTACCAACCCGTGTCTTAACGGTTTAAAAACAAATCTACGTCCGTCACAGCGGCTGTCTGTAAACTTCAGTGAGTTTATAAAGTTTCCAATTTTATTAATTTAGACGGAACCCTAAAAATGTAAAAAGTTTGGGTACGGAGGAAAACATTTTGTTTACAAACTTTAGTTGTAGTTTTGTTGTTTCGAATCTGGATATTTATAGATTTTAAATTAAGAATCTAACTGCTATTTACTTGGAGTTGGTAAATTTTATGCAGTTAGGTTATTAGAGATCGAAGATGAAATTAGCTTGTTTTGCTGATTAACTTGATTTTACAGACCTACCCTTAAACTTATTTAACTTTAGAGTTAAAATACTATTATTAGACAATTATTATATAATCGTAATCTGTGACTTTTTTTTTTTTTTTATATCGATTAGACTCGCTGTGAATGGCGAATAAGCGAATTCAAAAGCTCTCAGTACCGTCTGAGACAATGGCGAAGTCGGAAGTATGCGCGTGTGTGTGTTTCTGCCAACGTTACTCGCACAAATTCACAGCGTGTTTGTACACTTGGTTACAAATAAAACATGCATCACTTCGTGAGATAGAATACTGTTCTCAAACATGTAAGGGCTTCGGACCCTTTGAAACGTCAGACGTTACCGACAGTTTGCGGTGGGGTCATGCATGACGGACGACATTTACGTTTTCGGTTTCCAAGAAGTTCGTCGCACACACCTGGCAGTCACAGGCAGCGTGCGAGCAAGACCGCACCTGTGTATTTATGAACACAGCATTCGGCCGTTCTTCAAATCAAATCAAATCAAAATCATTTATTCGCGTAAATAAGGTACAGAAGGTTGGTAAAATATATGAATTTGTTCTCTTATTCTGCCTTTAATTTCGGCGTGCAAATATAAGCTAAAATTACACATTTCTTATTAATTTAAATTAAATTATAAATCACAATCATGCAGTCATTAATAATAGATAATCCCATTAAAATTGTATTACTGAATTAAATAAATGTCAACATAATAATAAAAGAATAATAAAAGTAATAATCATAAATGTCAATCATAATCATTTCAATAATGTGAGAGATTCGCCACCCAATAATATAAGAAAAATACAATAATTTAAAGTGACCGTGCAGTTTATAAAACTTACAATTTATGACCTAAAAGCTCATACAGTGTATTTTGATTTAAATTAATAAATTTATCATAATCATGCAGGCATTAAACAGGTAATCCCATTAAAATTGTATTATAGAATTAAATAAATGACTATATAATAATGAAAAACTAACAAGCATAAATGTCAATAATAATGTCAATAATGGGAGAGGTTCGCTACAATAATTATTTGAAATGGTCGTGCAATTAACAAAACTTACAATTTATAATCCAGAAACTCATGTACACTGTAAAAGCATTTTTCAATTAAAAACCTCGTCAAATTATTTTTAAATCTAGAAAATGGTAGCGTTTTTATACAATTCGGTATTTTGTTGTACAATTTTATGCACATAATATAGCTGTTGTTACCTGTAAGTGTGAGATTCGTCCTCGGTTTAAATAACTTATTAGTATACATAGATCGTGGGGCATAGTAGTTCGTTGCTTGCTGGAAAAGTCTCTTATGTTTAAAAACAAATATACAGCATTCTAATATATAAATACAAGAGGATAACACCATACCTTAGAGTGGAGGTTATGTAGCCATGAAAAGCCGTTATTGCGGCATTTCTGGATACCTCGCAGCTAATACATCTCAGAGGATATATAAACTTATTTATTTTAACACAGATGTCATTTATATGATTCTTCCATGAACAAAATTTATCTAAATTGATTCCAAGAAACTTAACAGAGTCAGTTTCTGCCAGGGCGACCCCTTTATAAGATATATTTAGGGCCAGCGGTTTTGATCTATAGGTATGAAATTGCATGAATTTAGTTTTATTAATATTAATTTTTAAATTATTAGTCTCTAGCCACTCTATAGTTCTTTGAAGAACGATGTTTATTTCTTGTTCGTACGAATTTCTATCTCGTCCTTTAATTATAATTGTAGTATTGTCAGCGAACAGTACACATTTATGATTTATAACTTCTGGGAAATCATTTATGTAGAGCAAAAACAATGGCGGCCCCAAAATACTGCCCTGCGGCACGCCATATCTATTACACATAAATGAAGATTGGAATGATTCTAAGGTTTTAGTTTGTTCATTATAATTCGTTACTTCCACTCATTGTACTCTGTCGGACAAATAAGATTCCAGCCAATTATAATTATGCTGTTCCTCTGACTCCATATCTGGAAACCTTTTCCAATAATCGTTCATGAGAGACGTGATCAAATGCTTTACTCATATCCATGAATAAAACTGTAACAGGTATTTTCTTATCAATACAGTCCGTTATTTCTTTTATTAATTGAACGGCTGCCAAAGATGTACTTCTATTTTTACGAAACCCATTTTGTTCGTCCTTAATAATCTTGTGCTTTTCAACGAAGTTTGCTAATTTGTTATGAAAAGCTTTTTCGAAAATTTTGGAAAATATTGGTATCAACGTCACGGGTCTGTAATTGTCCATTTGAGTGCTATCCCCTTTTTTAAATATAGGTTTCACTATTGATCTCTTTAATAGATCGGGAAATATTCCTTGTTCTAGAGAAAGGTTAACCACATGTAAAAGTGGCTCTAGAATTATGTTGACTGACAGTTTTATGATGTCAGTGCGAATATCTTGGCGAGTGGTCGAAAATACAGGGGTATTTTAGACCACTTACACTTTATCTTTTATTTTTCTGTACTATGTATCCAAAAATATAATATATATATATATATATATATATATATATATATATAATATTATAAATGCAAAAGTAACTCTGTCTGTCTGTCTCGCTTTCCTGCTAAAACTACTGAACCGATTTAAATGAAATTTGGTATACAGATAGTTTAGAGTCTGAAAAAGGACATAAGCTACTTTTTATCCCGGTAGTATGTTCCCGCGGGATAATTTCCGACCTCTACGCGGGCGAAGCCACTGGCAAAAGCTAGTACTATATGTTTGTTTCAACGCGCTAATCTCAGGAAATCCTGGTTCAAACTGAAACAATATTTTTGTATTGAGTAGCCTATTTATTGAGGACGGTTATATGCTACACAACATCACACTACAATGAAAAGGAGCGGAGCAGCAACGAAAAATGGAAGAAAACAGGCAGGCAATTTTATTGTGACGGGAAGGGTCAGGGGAGCAAACATTTTATGAGGACGAAGTCGCGGGCAGAAACAAGTATCTATACTTATATACTTATAATATTATAAAGCTAAAGAGTTTGTTTGTTCGTTTGTATGTTTGTTTGTTTGATTGAACGCGCTAATCTCAGGAGCTACTGATTCGAATTGAAAACATCTTTTTGTGTAGAGTAGCCAGTTTATCGAGAAAAACTGTAGGCTATAAACCATCACGCTACAATTAAAAGGAGCAGAGCAGCAATGAAAAAAGTTGCAAAAACGGGGAAAATTTATTCCTTTTGAGAGTTTCCGTTGCGTGCGCTGCGTAAACGGTTAAAGTAACGCAACAATCATGAATGATGGAATTGTTCCTCTTAAAAAGTTCTAAAAAAAAGCCCGCGAGAGCATAATATATATCTATATTTTAATGTTGACTCACTATAACTCTTTTAATTGCTTAACACTACGTACGGGCCGGCATTTCGATGCGACCGACGGGGTGGGTCGCATATTCAAAGTCCTGAGTGACTGACTGATATATCAACGCACAGCCTAAACCGCTGGTCCTAGAGACATGAAATTTAGAGGGTGTATTCTTTGTGAAGAGCAAGTGTCCACTAAGAAAGGGTTTTTTGAAATTCCATCTCTAAGAGGGTGAATTGGGGCTTGAATTTTCTGTGAAACTTTTTATTCTCAGGGTCGGATAAGGCAGTGCAAGCATTCCGATAAGACATTGTTTACCTGGATTAACACATAGGGTACTTTAATCCCGGTAGTACGCTCCTGTGGGATATTTTTCGCCAACCACGCGGGCGAAGCCGCAGGCAGAAGCTAGTTTAAAATACAATTAGAAAAGTTATCTTTATTAAGGTAGCTCTTACGAACATTAGGTAAGTGCTTAGCTGGATAAATCCACTCAGAGCGTTAAAAGCGGCGTAAATAAAAGAAACGTACTTAAATATTTATGGGGCTTTTAACACGTTTTTTTTTAATTGAGACCCTTAAATAAAATATGTTTCTCTCTTATAAAAAGGTCAATGGTAGTAGGGAACCTGCCAGGGTCGCGAGATTGTTCAAACGAGATACCGTGGCCCGTCATATGGGTAACTGAAGGAACACGGGTTTTAGTCAGTACAAGTTTGACACGCCCTCCCGCTCCGCCCAGAGCGGGAGCAGTCATTTGATGATTTCCCATCCAAAACAAAATGGTAGTAGGGAAGGAACAAGTAAAGTGCAATGATGACTGAGTCATGTTTTTACAGCAATTTTTTTAAACTAAATTCATCATCATCTGCCTAGCCTTTTCCCAACTATGTTGGGGTCGTCTTCCAGTCCCCGGTACAGGCAGCTGAATACCAGTATTTTACGTGGAGCGACTGCCTATATATTCTCCACACCCCAGTTACTGATTAATACGGTACCCCTTAGTAAGACTGGTTGTTAGACTTTCTGGCTTCTAACGACCCGTTATGACTGTCAAAGATCCACAAACGGCAGTCGAGATCAACGGCTTAACGTGCTTTTCGAGGCACGGAGGTTTCTTTTTTAAACACCCAATACGAGGTTAATTTAAGTATGCTAACGAAACTCTGCAGGAGTAATGGGAATCGATTTCTAAAAGTAAAACATAAGGAAAAAATTATCTATTCTGTGCAGGTTATATTTACAATTCTTATTATATCTTCTGACTTAAATATAATTCACAAACTAACACTAAAATAAATATATAAATACAATTAAATAAAGGTAAAAAAAAAATGGGAAGAGCTCACTGGGCATCAAAGAATTCGTCCGCATCACTGTCGGTGGGAAAAGTGCCCAGAAGGCTGGCAGCGTTGCCACGTTGGATGGCAATGCTGATTCTTTGACCTAAAAATAGGCCAGCCCTCTGGTCACATGAAGAGTCAATAAAAAAGGAAGGAAAAATGATTCAATTTTGAAATTTTGGAAAAGAACATCCATGTGTCAAGATTAGAAAACCAGTTTTTTTATTATTGTATTTAGATGTCGATACACAAAACGTCTGCAAACTTTTTACAGAAAACATTTTTTTTAACTGCTTTGTTCAATAATGATTCATCATCATCGTCATCCTATAATGCTCCCACTGCTGGGACACAGGCCTCCTCTCGGTGAGAGGGAGTGGGCCATAATCCACCACGAGGGCCCAGTGCGGGTTGGTAGATGTCACATGTCTTCGAATTTTTGGTTCTAAGACATGCCGGTTTCCTCACGATGTTTTCCTTCATCGTTTTGAGAGCAGTGGCGATGAAATAATTTACATAGTAATGCGCCTGCTTGTATTTGAACTAAGGACCTACTACTCCTAAGTCGCGGCCGTCACCGCTGAGCCACCACTGCTCTTAAATAATAATGATTGTTGTATGTATATTTTTAACTTTATTTTAACTTGTTAAGATACCCACCACGTTTGAGGAGATCTGCTGGAATTCCAGTTGACTCTGTTTAAAGTGAAAGTACCGAATATTTTTTTTAATGAAATCCATTAGTCCCTCTCACTGAGAGGAGGCCTGTACCCCAGGTGTGAGAACATTATAGGCTGTTTATGCCATTTGTAAACGTGAATACTCTCCTTAATGTACTGATCATTCATCTCACGAATAAATAATAGTTAAAAAAACTAAAAAACACATACACATATACATACAATCACGCCTTTTTCCCATAGGGGTAGGCAGAAACCACGGAACGCCACCTGCTACGATCTCTACACACTCCTTTTGCCTCGTTTAGGTTCATACAATTTATAAAAAAAAAAACACGCTTTCATAGAAAACCAAACTAAAAAGTAGAAAATAATGGAAAAAGCGTGGAGTGCCTGATCAATAAAAAATACCTTAAATAGCACTCCACGCTTTTTTTCTATTATTTTCTACTTATGAAAGCGTATTTTTTAGTTTTTTTTAAATATTATTTATTTTCTATTTTTTAGGGTGTTTCGAATTTTGAGACGTATGTCAGCGTAGTCTGTGACGTATGTCAGCGTAGTTTTAGAAGACAGTTTTTTGCTGTCCTGGTAACCCTGGCAAGGATAATGGCATAAATTTAAAAAAAAATTGCATTGTCATCGGTCTTTGACAGGTGTTCAAAGTTTGAATGAAAAGTCGTTTAAAGTGGGTCAAAATCGCGCTATAAGGAGTCGATGACAAACAAACATACAAACATACAAGTGTGTAAAAAAATGGCAAAAGACATTTCTTAACCATTCGTCACCTAATTTACCATCATCATCATCAGCCTATAGCTGTCCACTGCTGGACATAGGCCTCCCCAATTGCACGCCATTCAGCTCGATTCTCGGCAACTCTCAGCCAGCTGCTACCAGCTATCCTACGAAGATCGTCGCTCCACCTAGCCTGAGGGCGTCCTACCTTACGTTTGCCGATTCGCGGTACCGACCCTATAACGTAATAACTTATTTTTAAAACCATAACCATATTTGATAAATATGAATTTAATCAACTTAAATAAAAATTGGGCAGCTTGGGAGAGAGCTGAGAAATTGAGTTTCGAAATTAAATGAATATCCGCAAAAATGAATTTGTGCTGATGCCATTTTCGTATTTTAATTAGCTGGCTCAATCATATTACTGTCCTTTTCGTTCATTGGGAAATAGAAAGAGCGAGAGAAACGTGGAGTTTTTGAACGGTTTCTGACGGGTCTCCCTCAATTCAGGGGGTTTTGCCATAATCGCCACGCTTCGCAGGCGGGTTGGCGATCGCAGTATGGTGGTAAAATGCTTAGAGAACTCTGCTGCCCATTCTCTAGTAAGTCCCTTAGTCGCCTCTTACGACACCCACGGAATGAAATGGGAAGGTGCTATTCTTTACGTCCAGCATTAAACGGAACAGCGCGGCTGTTTTTACTTATCCAAAAGTCCCTAGAAGAGAAAAAAAAAAAAACTAAAATATTAACCTTTAAGTCCCTGAGATACCACATTTTGTATAGACACAAACGTTTTTTAATTGTGTCTGTAATTACGGTAATTGACTGGTTAAAGTTATTTTATACGAGTACGGGACAGGCCTTCCTTTAACCAAAGAATGAATTTTCTCACAACCCAACCTTTAGAATGACTAAACAAAGTTACTTTGTAACTTTACCAAGGAAATTGTATCAGCAACGATGTCTAAAGGCACCAAGAGATAGTAATAGGGTTACCCTTTTAAGTCTCAAAGCGCCGGTAAACACATAAGCGGGGGTAATTACGTTAACTCATGCGCAGTGCAACGGTAAATATTTATAGAATAACAGCTTTTGCTCGCGTTGAGGTCAGAAACTATCCCGCAAGAACGTACTACCCCGGTAACATAAGTTACACATTTCGACATAAGCAATTGTCTTTCTATTGTGTCTCTAATTACGGCATTCGATAAGTTAATCCAGGTGAAACCAGCCCAGGCCAGGCCAATTTTTCACCCAATACCGTTCACCCGTTTTCCAAACTTTAACAATATAATATTAGCAGGACTAGCTTTTGCCAGCAGCTTCACCTGCGTCGAGGACAAATATTGTGCCACGTGAAGGTCCTACCTTGATAAAAAGAACTGTATGTGTTAATTCAGGTATTAACTATCTTTTTGCAAACTACAAAATTCATCCAAATCCGTTCTGTAGTTTTTGCTCGAGAGAGTAATACACATCCACCCAACCATCCATCTTCACCAAATTTCACATTTATAAAATTAGTAGTATTAGAAAAAAAATCTTTTTTTGGTTCCAAAGGGTTTACATACCAATTGGTCTAATATAAATTTGGTCTTATTCAGTTAGTGGTTTTTGAATTAGCTCCGTTTTTTCTCCACTGCCCTAATGACCTTAAAAGTAACTTTTAATTGAAAAAACATCCAAAAAAACGCTATGAAGTATAAAATAAATTTAATTTGGAACTCGGTGATAAAAACCGAAAATACAACCAAAACAAAAACAGACTTCCGAAATAATAATGGAATTTTTTACTTTGTATTGTTTTTTCTTTTTTAGGGTTCCGTTGCCAAATGGCAAAAAACGGAACCCTTATAGATTCGTCATGTCTGTCTGTCTGTCTGTCTGTCCGTCCGTATGTCACAGCCACTTTTTTCCGAAACTATAAGAGCTATGCTGTTGAAACTTGGTAAGTAGATGTATTCTGTTAACTGCATTAAGATTTTCACACTAAAATAGAAAAAAAAAACAATAAATTTTGGGGTTCCCCATACATAGAACTGAAACTCAAAAATGTTTTTTTTCATCAAACCCATACGTGTGGGGTATCTATGAATAGGTCTTCAAAAATGGTAATGAGGTTTCTATTATCATTTTTTTCTAAACTGAACAGTTTGCGCGAGAGACACTTCCAAAGTGGTAAAATGTGTGTCCCCCCCCCCCGTAACTTCTAAAATAAGAGAATGATAAAACTAAAAAAAATATATGATGTACATTACCATGTAAACTACCAACTAAAATTGGTTTGAACGAGATCGAGTGAGTAGTTTTTTTTTTAAATCGTCATAAATCGTAAACCGCAATTTACCTTACATTCAATCAACTGAAATATAAAAATTAAAAAAAATATATATTTTTAAACCGAGAATACCTACATATTTGTACGGAACCCTCGGTGCGCGAGTCCAACTCGCACTTGGCCGGTTTTTTAATAAAAAAGAACCGACAAATTATTGCTTCGTTCTATTTTTCTGACACATCGAACACAAAATATTTGGATTCGCTTCGCCAAAAATTGTATAGAACGTCACTGGCAGGCAACGAAAAACACGGTAACGAAGTGGAAATGAGAATAGGAAAGACAAAAGCTAGTACAGACAAAACCACAGGAAGGACGGTAATTTTTTGTTACTTTTCGGCAACGACCGGCCTTAATTAACTCCCGTTTTCATAATATTTCGCAAATGGGTATTTTTGTAGCACTAATGACCCGTTTCTACAGGAAAAGAGTTACAATGTGGACGCAAATATAATGAACTTTTATGGAAGTTGTAGACTGGAATAAAAGTTCTATCAAAAATAGTGTAACATTTTTTGAAGTTATAATTTGGTGGGTTTTAACACGCTTTTATTAGTTCATCTGTATGTTTGCTCGTAAGTATATTACTATGTTTGTGATCGCCTCCTTTGGACTTGATTTTGACCCATTTTAAAAGGTCAGATTTCATTTAAACTTTCTAGACTTATCGAGGACCAATTGCAATACAATAATTTCATAAATTTGTGCCATTATCCTTGTCAGGGTTACCAGGACAGCAAAAAACTATCCTCGAAAACTACGCTGACATACGACTTTAACTTCAAAACACCCTAAAAACAGGAAATAAATAATAGTTTCAAAAAACTAAAAAACACGCTTCCATAGAAAACAAAATTAAAAAGTACATGGAAGCGTGTTGTACAGTCTTAAACTGTATACATGTTTTGCTGACGCGGTGGCTCGCCACAGACGTGCGTCATTTTATTATTATAAATATACATACTTTACAATAAATTAGCCAGTGCGATTACTGCTACGCGGTGACTAACATTAGAGAAAGGAATCGTCAACAGTTTTACTTGTAAATATTGTTAATACCTACGTAATAAACCTAACGGGAACTACGTGATCTTTTCTCTACGCGCTTCAACCTTAACAACAACAACAACTCTGCAAGTGTACGAACCGTACACGTGTTTTTCAGTTTTATTTTAATTAAGGGTTCACCGAGGGCTTTGCGAAATAAATAAATAATTTTGTTTAATTCCTTTCTGCATTTTTACTATTTCCTCCTCATCATCATCATTTCAGCTGCAAGACGTCCACTGCTGGACATAGATCTCTCCCAAGGACCGCCAATTTGACCAGTACATTTTTTGTAGGCGGATTGGTAGTGTTAGTATTATTTTTTATTTATTTATTTATTTAGACCAAACATACAACATCCTTACAGGCTAGACCCAATGCGACATTGTAGCACACTTAAAAATTAAACAGTTTATAGCAATATGGTTTGTAGTAATATGGTGGTAAAATGCATAGTGATCGCTAGTGCCCATTCTCTAGTAAGTCCGTTAGTCGCCTCTTAGGAAACCCTCGGGGAGAAATGGTTATTTGTTTTACAAAAATAATTTAATGTGTAATCCCCGGAATAATTGTGCAACGGTGGAAATATCATACTACGTCGTAAGGGAAAAGGATTTAAACGTCCCATACAACATTTGTTTGTCAACATTTCAGATTTTTACCGTCTATTATATGTCTTTACGTGGCTTTGCCTCCCACAAGGTGGACCGATGACCTTGTAAAGGCCGCAGGAATCGCTGGATGCGGAAAGTACAAAACTGGTCGAAGTGGCGGAGCTTGGGGGACGCCTATGTCAAGCAGTACGTCTTTTGGCTGAAATGAATGAATGAATGAATATAATTATGCCTTTCATTTTTACAATTCAACAACGTTGAAGGCGTTGTTTGCGTAACATACTTATTATAATCAGCCTATATAATATTGTGTGTTAATAAAATGTTCCCATTCCTAGGACTCAGGCGTTCCCTCGGTGAGAGGGAGTGGTCCGCAATCCACCACACGGGCTTCGTCCCACCTCATCCCCAGTCCCAACTCGCCCGGTCCATATATGTATAGCTAAAAGATGCAAAAGTACTGATGGTAAGAAAAGTGCTTGTATGGTTTGTATTTATTTTTATTCAGTCATAATAAATCACAGTTTTACAATATTAAAAGCTATCTGTTAAAAATATCACAGTCTGTCAATTTTCTAAGAACTCAGTTCTTACAAAAATTAAAGCTTTCTGTTAAAAATCATTCTGAGTTTAAAATAATTTAAACTATCGTCTATGAGATCACAGTTTTTGCAATCATTAAAGCTATATTTTATTTGAAATAGTAATTAGGGACTGATGTACTAAGTTCTTTTAAAAACTCATATGCGTGATGCTGCAATATTTAAAATAAGTGTCACAGCGTTGGTATTCTGATAGAAGCCGCTCTGTTATCACAGAGCGGCTCACGGACAGATACATAAATAAAAACTAAAAATATATATAAAATACAATATCACAAACGTTCACATTTATAATATTAGGTAGGATTATTATGGAACAAAATAATGAAGTTCGTTCAAGACTCATTTCTCAAAGCTCATTCTAGAAAAAACCCTTTACCTCCATAGAATATTTAATAGCTCATACAAGGAAGGAAAATGATAGGTAAAATAGTAATATTAGGAAGTCTATTTTATAAGACAAAATATCAGATACATTTATCCTAAGTAAAAAAAGAATATCTGAACAATTTTCTGAAACTAAGGAAGGTCGAGGTTCACTTAGTTATTGTGTTAGTTACGATTCTTTCGAATATTAATAATATGAAAAACCCTTTTATGTCAAGCAGCATTCTGAACAATAATTTAAAGCAGTGAAATTAGGTTATGAATGCTAGGGACTCCTGCAGAATGGCGCGACGCAACTGTAACATAGCATCACCCCATTTCTTCCCGTGGGTGTCGTAAAAGGCGACTGAGGGTCTCACTAGAGGATGGGCAGCAGCGTTCTCTATGCATTTTACCACCATACTGCTATCGCCAACCCGCCTGCCAAGCGCGGTGATTATAGCAAAGCCCCCCAAATTGGGGGTGGCCTGTGTCCAGCAGTGGACGTTTTATGGCTGAAATGATGAATGAACGGTACTGGGAAATTTCCATGTTCTGGTAGATCAGTTTTCATAGAAATTGCTCTACCAGAGCCACATCGCGCCTCACTGTGGGAGCCTTTTAGCTATGGTTTCCTAGAAGACCGCTAGGAAACCATAGCTAAGCTAAGCTAGCTGCTAGGAGAGTTTGTTCCGCCACTTCTTCTTCCCAACTAAAGCACTAGGAAGTGGTGAAGGGCGGGCGTTTTTGGGGGACTGTCTTATGTAACTTTGACGTTCAAAAAGTGCTGACTCTCTGCCTAGTTTGAATAAATGACTTTTGATTTTGATTTGATTTTGATTTAGACCGGTGGCAGCTACATAAGAGTTGCAGTGAAAATAATGGCGACGATGTTTAAGTTTACGTTGTCAAGAAACACTCTCAAGGAAAACAAACCTATTTACTTTCAGAAGGCCAATTCTTGTAATTAAAATATTCAAAATCTATTCAGTCTCATCAGCGACAATCGAATGTCTGACATCAGACATCTCTCAAAATTCTCTTCACCATTTCTAAAGTGGTTCTTATAGAATTTTTGACAGACGACGACGAATTTTGCAGATTGAAATTCTAATCAACTGACGAAATACACACACATAGACGTAAACTCACGAGTTCATCCCATGGAGGTAGGCAGAAACTACTGGATGACAACTGCTAAGATAACATACTCCTTTTGATTACGTTCATACAAACACACCGCCGGTTACGAGTACTACGCACCTGATCTTCCCGAAGAACATCACTTATAGGTCCCTATATACCCAGCGTTTCCTTTTCCATCCTCCTACATGACCAAACCCATCTAAGAATACATACCTAAGAACACAAAATACATTTTAACAGTTTATTGTCATTATGTATTTTCAGCCGGGCGGCCGCCGTTTACGGCTTTATAGCTCTAAAGATCCTCTACTTATGTGAACAGTTCCTTCTCTAAACTTTTTTATGTTGAACTCATTAAAAGGTTTGTACCAATTCTGCTTCGTTGATACTAACAGAATCAACATTTAGGCGCACGACACACTGCCAGGGTCGCGGAATTGTTCGAAAGAGTTACCGTGGCCCTGGCATAGGGCACTGAAGGAACACGGGTGGGTTTTAGTCAGTAAAAGTCTGACACACCCTTCCACTCCACCCAGAGCGGGAGACGTCATTTGATGATTTTCCATTCACAAAAAAGGCGCATAACACAACAATACTAATCAGGTAAAAAGTCATTCACATAAAACAAAACTTTTTAATAATCCCAGATCTACAAAAAGAATGAACCCGAATCTACTTCAACATTTCATTTAAAAGGTCAGAATCGTTACGTAGCAATCCTCTCAGTGTCCTTCACCTTCTGAATATCGAAGTACGCGCAACGAAAACATTTTCACAGTACCAAAATAAAGTATAAAAAGTTAGCAAAAACATTCATGAATCATTTCTGAAGACGTATAAAGTTATTTAATGAGTTTATAATTGTCAGAAAGAAAGACGATATCTTATTTTTTTTTTTGTCTATTGAACTGAGGGAGATATTAAAAGAAGTATGTAAATGAATGCTGGTAGATATTTTAGATTTTGAGGCAATCTCTTCGCCCTCACGCCCGTATCTGCCGCAGAAGCTGCCCTGGGCATCGGGAGTCCATAGCGGACTCCCGGCCACCGTAGGCGCTGACTTGCCGTCGGCGAGCCTTGGGTAGCTCACCGCCCGGTAAAGACGAGGCCCGGGTCGACGGCGCGTTGTGTTCCACGCTGCGTCAAAGAGATGTTACTATCTCTTTGACGAGCAAGGGGTCTGCTAAGACCGATGCCTGCCAAGGTCGCGGATTTGTTGCCGTGGCCCTAGCACAAGCAACTGAAGGAACACGGGTGGGTTTTAGTCAGTAAAATTCTGACACACCGCCGTTCCACTCCGCCCGAAGCGGGAGACGTCAATTAATTGATTACCCACCCAGAAAAAAAAAAACAGGAGCAATTTTGCAAATGGTACTATTGCGAATAAGTTTGTGGCAACAACGAGGTTTGTCAAAGTTTGACACGTGTATCCTTAAACACAATCGTAGTCCTTACAGTCGTTGTTAAGACAATGGTTGCCATAGCAACCGACAAAACAAGGAATGAAAGGTTTTCGTTCTACTAAATTGCCGTACAAATATTTCCAATGGACGTTTGAAGGAGAAATACTTATGGTGAGATCTTACCGCCTTTTCAAAAACTTCGATTTGGTTGAAGATAATTTTGCAGAACTATGTTTTTTCCTAGGACCTCAATATAAATTCTATATGGAAGTGATAATCCGAAATTCAGAAAAGACGTCTACTGCTTCACATAGGCCTTTGCTAATTTAGTTTTGCCTTGTCATAATCGCCACACTTGGCAGGCGTGTTGGCGATCGCAGTATGGCGGTAAAATGCATAGAGAAAGCTGCTACCCATTGTCTAGTAAGACTCATAATCGCCTTTTACGACACCCACGAGAAAAAATAGGATGGTGCTATTATTTACGTCCGGCAATACACGGACAGCCAGAGACAGGCCACACGCAGGCTATTTCTTTATATAACAGAATATTCAAATTCGTTCTATTCTGGTACTCAGGTACAGAAAAATGGTCCTAAAGTTGAATAAATTACGAAGCATTACAAAAGGTATAAAACGTCTCAGCTTGTGATGAATCACACGGCGGTTTATCTTGCTATTTTGCCTAGTGTCTTTAAATATATTTATGAACTAAGTTTTTCGAGAAAAAGTCCTGAAGTTTGATCACAGTAGAAGGCACAGCTTTACACAATTTTTTGAATATCACGCCTGTTAAACTAAAACGCTTAAGCAGAGGTGTACCTATTGTAGGGTCACCCACATTTCATCAGGTATATTATTTTTCGGAACGCCTTTCTCAGAAGTAGCACAGTATTGGCTAACAAAACAAACTTTCTGGACTACTACAAACATAGCTTTTACTAGCCTTTAAATATACCGTGACATTTTAGTCGTCTTACAAAGGTGGTCCACTCAATGTATCGAACATAATATACTTCTAGGCGTGATTGTAAAATGTTACCATAAATTCAGATAATAGGTACTAAGAAAAATAAATAATGCATTAGAAGTATGAAACATCCTGCTCATAATGTTTACCTATCAGATGACACATAACATATCTACTCAGTGCACAAGTTGACTATATCATTCCATCTCCATTTTCCATGAGACAAAATATCAATTTCAAACTACGTCATGCTTCATCTACAATATTTTTATTTTTTAGTCATTCAAATGTTCTTTTTTTTCTTATGGATGTGTAGTAGTAATTGGGTACATGAAGTGGGCTGCCATTGAAAGACGATTAAAATGTCACGGTGTATAGAAGACAGTAAAGCTTGCCTTATTTTACGGGCTAGGTTTCATAACAAATTAATTCGTTGATCTCCAGGAGCAGGCGGTAGTTAAGCACATGTATTCATCTCATGTTCCTTGCTGCATGACAGTGTTACATAACCGTGGAGTTTGACTGAAGGCCCTATGTCTATGTTCGTGTGATATACTACTCATTACAATTCATAAACTTTACATAGTACAAAACAAAGTCGCTTCCCGCGTCTATCTTTTAAACTATGCAACGGATTTTAATAAGGTTTCCATCAATAGACAGAGTCATTCAAGAGGAAGGTTTATAATCATGGACAATACGTGGGCGAAGCCGCTGGCAATACTTCACTTAAAGTATTCCAGCTTATTATATATTATATATATTTTTTTCGAATTCTGCAAAGTGCGAATATGATTTTCCATAATAATCGGAACATTTCCATTAAATTTTTTGACCAGCTAAGGAGAAAAACTTTTTAACAAAAAATTAAACCGCCGAAAAACTGAAAAGCATAAAATAATAAACCTTAAAATTATGAGTCGGCGCTTTGAGTGATCCTTGTTCATTGATTTTTCAGCGCCGACTCAAAATTTTAAGGTTTATTATTTTATGCTTTTCAGTTTTTCGGCGGTTTAATTTTTTGTTAAAAAGTTTTATTTTATGATTTTTTGTGGCTTTAATGTATTAATAATACTTGGCAAGGTATACCCGATCTAACAATAAAATAATTATCAAAATCGGACTACTCTGTACAAAGTTATGCGTGTTTATACGTTACAATCAGTTAGTGAACAATCAATCATCCCCTGTTTTCCAACCCTTTTTTTTTTTTTTTTTTTTAGGATGGGAAATCATCAAATGACTTCTCCCGCTCTGGGCGGAGCGGGAGGGCGTGTCAGACTTTTACTGACTAAAACCCACCCGTGTTCCATCAGTTACCCATGTGCCAGGGTCACGGTATCTCTTTCGAATAATTTGGGACCACCTTGGGAGTATAGCCTTTCCAATAAAAGAAGAATTGTCACAATCGGACCACTAAGTAAAAAGTTATGCGTGGTCATACATAAAAAAAAAAAAAATATACGCGTCGAATTGAGAACCTCCTCCGTTTTTTTTCGTCGGTTGATAAAAAAGGATATAAGACATATCGATCACAATCATCAACCCTGCGGATTGTGATCGGTATGTATGTTTATATGTTCCCTTATAATTTCTCTTTATTGGCAAATGAGGTATCATTGGTAGCGTTGTGATCGTCCACGAGCCATGTGACTAATATGTAACACGTAGGCAACATGAAAACTAACCTCAATAAAACAGTACATTCTAACAGTCATAGGCGATTATATTCATTAGGCCAACGTGACATACAACCACAGCTTTCAGATGAGAATATTTTATTTTATCATACTTTTTAAAGCGAGATTTTTCATTAGTCCGATTTAAATTTTTGAACTTACTTTTCTTTAGTTTTTCTAAAAGAGGTCAATCTCCCTAACCTTTTTCCTACTATGTTGGGGTCGATTTCCATTCTAACCGCTGCTGCTTAGCACCAGTATTTTACAAGGACTGACTGCCTATCTAATGCCTGCTTATAGGGACTTACTAGAGAATGGGCAGCAGCGTTCTCTATGTATTTTACCACTAAACTGCGATCGCCAACTCGCCTGCCAAGCGTGCGGATTATGCGAAACCCCCCAAATCGGGGAGAGGCCTATGTCCAGCAGTGGACGTCTTTCGGCTAAAATGATAACGACTGCCTATCTGACATCCATAACCCAGTAAGTGGGTTATATGATACCATTGGCAAGACTGGTTGTCGGAGTTTCAGACTTATTAGAATTCGTAACGATTGTCAAAAATCAAGATTTTGCTAAAAGAGGTTTCATCATCAGCCTATAATGTTCCCACTGCTGGGACACAGGCCTCCTCTCGGTGAGAGGGAGTGGGCCATAATCCACCACGCGGGCCCAGTGCGGGTTGGTAGATGTCACATGTCTTCGAATTTTTGGTTCTAAGACATGCCGGTTTCCTCACGATGTTTTCCTTCACCGTTTTGAGAGCAGTGGTGATGAAATAATTTAAACAAAGTAATGCGCCTGCTTGGGTTTGAACTCACGACTTACTACTCGTATGACGCGGCCATTAACACTGGGCCACCACTGCTCTCAATCAAAAGAGGTTTATCTATAAATAAGCATTGTGAAGACAGATGCTGCTGTATATTCTCCTATAAATAGAATTTCGTAAATGGAGAATCGTCCCAAAAGAAACCAGTATATTCGTATTTCTTTATCCAAAATAATTCCCCGTTCTAAAATAGCAGCTCCGTACATTTATTCATGACATGATGTACATGTTGATGTGTTTCTCTTCTGGCTCTGAATTTATGAATGTAGGTAATAATAGTCTTCATGTTATATCCGTTCGTTGCTGTTAGGTCTTATGTCTTTGGGTAAACTGGGAAGAAATTAGATGTACTGATGGTTTATTGTTGTAGTAGAAAGTAGAATGGTTTTTTAGTATTGAGATTTTTGGCATATAGTGTGAATACTGATATGCGGTCAAATCCGGACCCTAATTGTTTAATGCTCTATTAATTAGATCCCGAATCATTTCGATGGTTATTGCTAATCCATTCTTTCATATATATTGATAAATGTTTTTATTTTTGCAAGTAGGTTTGTACAAACGCTTTTACGCGACATCATATCTTTTAAAACCTTAGGAGTTCGGCGTTTCCTATCTGACTACTCTGAGAAGAAAGGCCGAAACAAAGTCAGACGTCACAGTCTCTTTTAAAGTCCAGACATAATCTTGAACGGACAATGTAAAGACCATATGGCATATAAACCTTCCTCTTAAATCACTCTGTGTATCGACGAAAATCACACTAAAATCCGTTGAGTAGTTTTGTAGATCCAAGCGAACAGACACAAAATACAACTTTGTTTTATGCTATGTTAAGAAGATCATGCAGCTCAACTCAGAACTTAAGGAGCTCAACGATTTGACGAACAATACCAAAGAAAGGACATTTGTGTAGGCCGCATAAATTACTCAAACGGCCAAACTACGATTAAAACTAAATGAGATAAAACATATACACATTTAAAAAAGCCCTCTGGTCTTTATCTTCATCTATAAGTTTCCATTTATATTGTGCGCGTACCCTGTATTTTGTTTTTTAGTTTTTCAATCTTCAAAAGATATAACGCAATCGTCTCCGCGGCATCTGGCTAGTCTACCATCCGTGTATACGTAGTAATCAATCATTTCTTCAAATGCGGGTAACATCGCTTCCAACTACGGATTATCGAGGATTTATAGTATACGAATATACTGATAGTCGCAGATTACGGCATGTGTATAGATGAGGAGAGGTTTCATATTCATAATTTTACACGATGGTTAAGGGTAACTGGTTCCGTGTGTCGGACGTAAAGAATAGCACAATCTCATTTCGTCCCTTGTAACAGGCGACTAAGGGACTTACTAGAGAATGGGCAGCAGCGTTCTCTATGCATTTTACCACCGAACTGCGATTGCGAACCCGCCAGCCAAGCGTGACGGATATTGGAGGAGGTCTATGTCCAGCGGTGGGCGTCTTCGGCTGGGATGATGATGAATAGTGGCTGGTATAGATGGATGTGATTGGATGAAGATTGGGCTCAATGGTGCGTGATTAGAGGTGTATGAACAGTTCTGAATTTCCGATTATACTGAAATATTGCAGCTGATATTGGACGATGATGTTCAAGTTATGCATTTGCGATTTAATTTGCAAACATGTAAACAAACATGTGATTTCGTATTTAACCTTCATCATAATAATAAAATATAGTCTCTTTATTGCTTAATAAAAAAGTTATCATCATTCTTCTACCCTTATCACAATTTATTTGGGGTCGGCGCAAAAGATCTTTTTCTTCCACACTTTTCTATTAATCCTCATCACAGTAGTCACCCCCTTTTTATCCATATCATAATTCACACAATCCATCCCTCGTTTCTTTGGTCTCCCTACTCTTATAGCCATCGACATTCATAGTCAATACTTTCCTCACGACATTTTCCTCATTCCTTGGTATCACGTGACCATACCATGACAACCGATTCCCACACGACTTTTCTGCTATTGGTGCCACTTTCAGACTTCCTCTTATGTACTCATTTCTTATTCTATCCATTAAAGGGTCGTGGGGCTTTTGGGACCGGGACCGCGGTCCTAGATTCCACCTGAAATACAATAATTATTTGGCAGTAGTATTTTGGGACCACAAGAAAAATGATGTTAAAGTACAGTGAACAAAATATTTTTTTCATTTTCTCATACATTTTGTGTGTCAGCTACAAAACGCGTTATGCCTTTGAAGTACCAGGTTATCATGACTTAGGAGGAGCTTACCAAACATAGGAGTGTCAGCTAGAAATCGCTTTGTGCCTTCGAAGTACCAGATGGTTATAACTCGGCAGGAGCTCAACTAACAAGAGTGGGTATGTATTAGCTAGAAAACGCTTTATGTCTTCGAAGTACCAGGTTGTCACAACTTGGTACGAGCCTAATAAGTTAACACATCACTTATTTATTCTAAAGCAGTACAAAGTTCCCTGGGTTAGCTAGTATATTAAGATAGCATTTTTTTTTTAAATGTCCATGATTATGTTTAATTTATAAAAATAGTAATGATAGGTATTCAATAATTGTAATAATTATGACCACTGCTGACGTGTCTAATTTCAATAATGAAGTTTTTTTAAAGTTTTATGGGTGATTAGGGGGATGATAGGTGATTTAAGTACTTAAGATTACTTTTTTTATAGGTATTTTGTATTTTTTTTAACCGACTTCACTTCAAAAAAAGGAGGAGGTTCTCAATTCGAATGTTTTTCTTTATGTTTGTTACCTCATAACTCTATTCTTTTTTTTTATTTGAAAGCTGGTGCTTTCCAAATGGTCCCATTTTAATTTGGTTCCATTTGGACAATGGGGTCCATGTGAAAACCATATAAGTCTTAAATTTGCATTAAGTAATTGCGCGACAAATGAACGAATAACGCGATTATATTAGTGCGGAGTATCTACCATAACTAAAAAGTAAAAAATATAAACTTTAATTTCGAAAGTCGGTGTCTAAGGATCTGTATTAAAGGTTTTTTTGCCACCGACTTCATTAGGTTTAATTCTTATAGAAGGCTGCCACTGTTGAAATAAAATAAATATTACATCGTTTCATAAAAATAATTTTATTTGTATAACTTCTAATTTTTTGGTTGACTGTACTTTTCCAAGACATAACTTTATTTATTTTACTTGTGGTCCCAAACTACTACTAAAAATATTTGTTATATTAATAGGTGGAATCTAGGACCGCGGTCCCGGTCCCGAAAGCCCCACGACCCTAAATAAAAAAGTAAAGATATTTATATTTATAATACAAAGGAAAGATTTTATTTTCTGTATTTGATAAATGTTATTTATTTGTAATGGATAAACTCGAAAACGATTGAGTGGATTCCAAAAATTATTTAACCTATAGAAAGCTACATTACCAAGTAACTTAAGTTGTTTTTATCCTGAAAAAATGCACAGTTCCTATACATGTACATATTTTCTTTTTCTTTGGGTTTAGACTCAGATTTTAAATTATGTAAATATTGTTCGACGCCAGGCCAAGGCCCTGACCGTAGGATTTAATGAGTACGTGGAAGCGTGATGGTGGGCCTTGGGCAAGAGTGGTGCGAACTGTCCGTTCCGAATGAATACAACTATTCAATCACTCACCTGGTTGAGGAATACTGGTTCTGGAGCCTACCTGGATTTATGTATGTAAATGAGTGTATATTGTACTGTGTAGTGGAGCTGTAATTATTCCAGGATTCCAGGCCGCCTCAATACGCTAGAGATTTTCACAGCATGCGGTTCCCAATGAATCACTATCACCTCAAACTATTTCAATCAAATTCCAAAATAAACCCGTTCTAATCGTCAAAAGGGGTTGTTTACACACAAAACAATTGGATCACAACAAATTGTCCACAAAACTATAGATTTAACAAGATTAATAATAACACTGTTCTCAAGGCAAATTACTACGATTATTCATTTTTCAAAGACCAAAGACAAGTGTCAAAATCAAAATGACAAGTGACAGTTGTCACTCCGTTAGACGTCATAATGCGTAGGCGCACAGAGTAAACAAGTCAAATGGTCATACGGTCGGTTGGTCGGTCCGTCTGTTGTCACGGGACGAAACAAATATTGTAAGATATTGGTACCGATTCCCTTGTTCACAAACTCAACTAAATTTAAGTTCAGTGCATCTTTTTCTTTGTAATTCATTAAGAAGAGGACAAAAGAAAAATTTTAGTTTAGTCCTGTCAAATTAATCAGCACCTGTCACTACTCCATACAAGTTCAGACGTGATTAAAAACTTACCTACTAAAATGACGTCAATTTACGTCAAGCGCTGATTAATTTGACAGGACTAAACTAAAATTGATCTTCCGTCCTTTCTTTAATGAAATAGAAAGAAAAAGATGCACTGAACTTAAATTTAGTTTAGTTTGTGAATAACGGAATCGGCACCATTGTAAATAAAAGGAATTAACGAAATATGTGTGTACTATAGGCACACTCATGCTTTGCTCTGTGGAGAATTTAGGCGTGAAGTGATTGTATATGACGTTTTATTAAGTTAGTCTAAATGCGAAAAAAAAAAGACTCGTAATAGGATGAAACGTGAATGAGGGTAGCAAAATGGGAGATCGAGTAGAAGAAATAACATGGCGAATTCCGAAAAATCCTCGAAACTTTAGCGAGTCACTTCTGTGAACTTGATTAAAAATATCGTAGTACCTAAGGCCCAAGGCATCGTCCCATCTGTCCCTCATTCCATTTGACCCTTTCTAATAATTTATATACTTACAGCGTCTCAGTAACGATTATTTGCATCTGTCGACCAAACAGCCCCTGCACGAAATGGGTAGGTTCCTTTTTATGAAAAACGGGTGTATTATGGGGTCTAATAGTGCCATATTTTGGGAGATCCGCCTTGAATGGTGATGGTGGAAGACATTGGAAACGTAATCGATACTAAAACTATAAAGCTGAAGAGTTTGTTTGGTTGGCTGAACGCGATAATCTCAGGAACTACTGGTCCAAATTGTTTTTTTTTTATGGATATCCTTTTTATTGAGCAAGGTTAAAGCTATATAACATCACGCTACGATCTTAAGGAGCGGAGCAGCATCGAAAACTGGTAGGCAATACGATGTGATTGGAAATGTCTGGGGAGCAAAAATTTGCCGCGGGCGAAGTCACGAGCAAAAGCTCGTGAGAAATATAATGAAGCTGATTCTGTACTGCATGTACTAAGCTTAGCTATTACTATCCCTTTCTTTCATACTCCCTCGTTCTGCTTCTTGTTCCTCCATATTTTTCTTCCACACTTCTCTTTCCTGTATCGATGTACTAAGCTTAGCTATTGCTAAACCCTTTCTTTCATTTTTCCCTTCTCCATCTTGTTCCTCCGCGACTTTTTACATGCTTTGTATTAGCTTCACTTGTACGTTTGTATGCTTGTTTGTAACCGACTCCTTATAGCACGATTTTGACCCACTTTATACGACCAGATTTCATTTAAACTCTGTAGACTTATCGAGGACCGATGACAATACTATAATTTCATATATTTGTGCCATTATCCTTGCCAGGGTTACCAGGACAGCAAAAAAACTGTCTTCGAAAACTACGAACACGTCACAAACTACGCTGACATACGTCTCAAAATTCGAAACACCCTAAAAAAATAGGAAATAAATAATAGTTTAAAAAAAAACTAAAAAACACGCTTCCATAGAAAAACAAACTATAAAGTAGAAAATAATGGAAAAAACGTGTGGTGCTTTTTGAGGTATTTTTAATTGTTATCAAGCACCCCACGCTATTTTTTCCATTATTTGGTTTGTATTTTAGTTTTTTAAACTATTATTTTTTGTAAAAATGTTTGCCTGTACATCTCCAAAATTTTCCTATAGGCAACTAGTTTCATCTATTCAAGTATCAAAGCCGCAGTAATATTTTTGTCGTAAATGGTTATGGTTGCTTTGTACTATGCCGAGTTGCCGACATTATTAGTTTGGTTAAGTAAGCATAAAGATAGCTTACTACTAGTTTTGTCACTGAGGCTTAAACAATTTCGTTTATAAGTGCCGGCCATTTTTTTTTTTTTTTCAGGGTGAGAAATCATCAAATGACTTCTCCCGCTCTGGGCGGAGCGGGAGGGCGTGTCAGACTTTTACTGACTAAAACCCACCCGTGTTCCATCAGTTGCCCATGTGCCAGGGTCACGGTATCTCCTTCGAACAATCACGCGACCCCGGCAGGCATCGGTCCTAGTAGACCCCTACACTGCTGCTGACATCTCTTTGAGGCGCGCGTGGAACACTGCGCGCCGTCGACCCGAGCTTGGTCCTTACCGGGCGGCGAGCTACCCATTGCTCGCCACCCGCAAGCTCGCGCCTACGGTGGCCGGGAGTCCGCTATTGACTCCCGACGCCCGGGGCGTCTCCTCCTGCGGCGGCTAGGGACGTGAGGGCGCAAAGACTGCCACTCCCTCACGCACCCCGCCTCCTCCTTCGCGAGCATTACTGCTTCGCAGAAGGAGGTGACGGCTTCCCATTCCCTCTCGCTCCGTACCATGGCTCGCACCAGGGCCGGACGCGAGAGGTCGCCGCCGCCGATCGCCTCCACGAGGACACGGCGGTGCTCCGCCCAGGCAGGGCACACCTCCACCGTATGCTCTACCGTGTCCTCCAGACGATCCTCGCAATAGAAACACCCGGACGTATCCTCCCGCTTTATCCTGATCAGGAACCCACCGAAGCACCCATGCCCGGTGAGAACCTGCGTCAGGCGGAAGGTGAGGACGCCGTGACGCCTCTCTATCCACTCCTCAAAGAGGGGACTTACCGCCGCAATTGTGGCGTGCCCATGCCGGCCATTATAGTGGGTTTCGTTATTTTTTTTTTCTACGCAACGTAAGAATAAAATATTTTTAGAAAACTACTTAATACGTTGAATGCCAAATCCAGATTGATGGTTAATCCGATATGGCCACAGATTTAGATTGCATACGAAATTATTAGTAGCAAGCACGCGATATCGCGTGATCGGCCATATTATGCAGAACCGAATCACGCGAACTCGCGTGATCGGCAATGAACATGTTAAACGAGTCATATTTTATCAACATACTACTGGATACTGACCGGCAAATTACAAAAAAGGAAAAAATAAAACTTTGCGGGACTGGCGCTTCCTTCTTAAAAAAATACCTACTTGTTAATAATGTGGGGCCTTGTGACGTAACGTAAATTAAGCGCAATAGAAAAACCACTACCCAAAAATGGCGCTTTTTTGGGGATTAATCATATAACAGCCGAGTTTGTCAAGTGTTCACAAATGCTACTAATGAGAATGGTCCTGGTTTTGATTCCCAGCTTTTTCCATCTGAAATTTCTCAGTAGGAGCCCGGATTTGGGATTCGTCAGAAGTCGATTCATCATCATCTCAGCCCGGAATCACCCACTGCTGGGTATAGGCCTCCCCCCTTTTTCCGCCATAGATCTCGGTTCCATGCGTCTCTCATCCATGCCTTTCCCGCGACCTTGACGATATCGTCAACCCAATGCGCTTTTGGACGGCTATGGTTTCTTTGGGCTAATCGATTATTTCTTGCCAATTAATTCTGAAAGTAAAGTTATTTTAAGTTATCGATTTAGTGAGTACGGCAAGTGTAGCACAGATAAAATTCAAAGTAACACTTTGTCGCTTTAACATAATATGAACCTAGATGAAGATGCAGTAACTGCATTTCAAAGGGCTGTGCTAGAGAACACCAGGTAGGCAACCAGGCAAGGTCGAAAGATTCTTCCTTTTCCATAAAGAAGTGGTAACTTCACCTTTTTTAAGCTACACATTACTGTTATCCGACATCCACGCAAACGTAATCGCGGGTACAGCTGGTAAGAAAATAAAACCCTAAACATTTTTTTTAAGCCTACCAAAGATAAGCTGACAATTTTTCCGTATAAAAATCCGTAAAGAAACATAACTTACCATCAACTCTTTTTCACTAAACATAACTCAGAGAAACCTTGTCATCCAGCTTGAATAATTAATGTACCAGGCGCACAGGAAACAAAAGAGGCTCGGAAGAACAACCCTGAGCCTGACAACTGGGGAATAATAAAATAATACCTTTGCTTTTTGAAAACAATATGGCGGATGGAGGTAGAGCGGACTGTTAGTCTGGTGCTGACGTTATGTGGACGGTAAACGGGTAATAGTTATGTACGTATACAACGTGAAATTTTGATCGTCTTACATCCACCCACTTCATGTATCCAATGACTACTAAATATCCATAAAAAATGAACTTTTGAAAAAGTAAAAAATAAAGATATTATTCATTATGATGACGCATGACGTAGTTTGTTTGATATTTTATCTCATAGAAAATGGAGATGGAATGATCTAGTCGGCTCGTGCGCTGGGTTGGTGTTTATGTTCTCTACCATATGATACGTAAACATTTTTAACAGGATGTTTCATAATTCTAATGCATTATTTATTTTTCTTAGTACGTATTTACATTATTCTTAATTGGTAACAAAAATTTTTAATCACGCCTAGAGGTATATTATATTGGATACATTGATTGGAAAAAAAAAAATATTTTATACAGTCTTCTTTCAACCTTTACTGTGTTCACGTCGTTTTTTTTACTAAGCTATAAAATCTACTTTACATTTCGAAGTTTATTCTTAAATTCTGATAATTATGGAGATTACAACAAGTGAGCCCTCTGGAACGGACACAGAGAAGGTCATGCTAAAAGCGGCAATGTGCCCAGCCAATCACGACGTGTGTACAGAAAAACCTGACCCGATTTAGATAAGTGGTTAAAGGATATTGTTGATCCCAAATTTAAACTTGACCACTTGACTTTTGAGGTAAGTTATACAGACCTTCTCGCAGAGGAGATACCAGAAGCCGACCTTGAAGACGTTACCTTACAATATATCCCAGACTCCATGCGAGAACTCAGAACGAAAAGAGAGTATTGGAAGAAAGAGTTTCGATTCTGGGATGAAGTTATATCTAAGAAGAATTGGCATTATACGACAGCAAACTGAGGGACGAGATTATAAAACACAAAACAATCTTGAAAAATATGGACAAACTGTTGGAAAATTTGAAGCCAAATTTGGAAGATAAAAACCTATTTTTGGAGTCACTTGATGCGGAACGAGTACATAATTTAGTAACTTCCATCAAAGAGAAGAAATTTCAAGATTTGAAGAGACCCAAAGAGGGAGATGACGCTGCAAACTTAGTCCAAATCTTTTATGTCCTGTATGCAATATTTACAAGGTATGGAGAGTATATTTATTATATTCAGAGTGCGGCAGTCATGCAAAAATAGCTTACAAGCTAAGTGAGAAGTTTAACTTATTTAATGTTAAGTGGCATTAATGCAACATTGTAATGTGTGCCTATTGTCTAGGTTAAGAGCTAACTTATGTTTGTTTATTGTTAAATGAGAAATAAACGATTTGGTGAATTTGAATATTTTTGTATCATTTTAGTTTAACTTTGAGAGACAGAGAAAGTCTAACATAATGGCATTTAATAATTCATGTACGGTATATACCAATTTGAATTTCAAATAGTCTTGAAAAATGTTATAGGCTATTTGTTATATCTTTAGGGATATACTGGTGCCAATTAAAGTCCCAATAAAAGCAAATTACAATATATTTCTTAAATCGATGTTACATGTACAGAGGTTCTGAGGCAAGTGAAGATGACAGTTGATTTAACTAACTACATATGCAAACGCCTGTGCAAATTAGAATAGCTACGCATATGCCATGAGCTAAAAGTCGCGTATTTAGATTCTGAAGGCCATAGGCCTGGACATATTCCCGGCCGTTGAAATATCAGTTTCAACAAGCTTTAAGTTCTTCGGTCGTGGGGAGCTTGCAGAGCCGAACTAAGGAACGTCGCACGTTGCCCTTGGTTGTGCGAATGTCTGCTACTCTGGCTATTCCATCAGATCCAGTAATGAGACGAACAACACGGTCCAGCTTCCATGCAAGCGGTGGTGCACTGTCTTCTGCCAAGAGCACCATGTCTCCAATGTCCAGCCTTGACGTATTTTGTCGCCACTTCGTCCGTTGCTGCAACTCTGATAGGCATTCCTTCTGCAAATTTCAACACAAAAAGTTACTTATGCTTAAGCAAATATCACTGAGTTCCTAACAATAAACTCATACCTCAGGTATCATGGCCCGCAGGCTGTGGTTTGGCATCATCTTTGGCGTGGGCTGCGTGGCTTGGCGTTTCGCTCATCTGAAAGTGGAGCTGTCTGTCTAACTTCTTCTTTTATCCCTTGTTCCTGTTCATTTTACATATACAATTTTATACAACAAACATTTACATGAATCCTAATTTATTTAATTAACTATCCATTTTAATTTGTTTTTTAATAATAATATTCGTTTATTTTGAATCATATGACTTATGTATAATTAAGTATCTGATGCATGATTTCTGCCTAACTAATTCTACTATATTTTACTTACCATCTTGTTACCGAACTGTATTCGCTCTCATAGTTTTATTTTAATTCACCGAGTCTGTGATCCACACCATCCCACACTTTCATACACACTTTTTCTACCATCAGTAACACTAAACAATTTCCTAAGATAGTATAGCACAGCATTCTCCGATCAATATTATTAACTACGTAATGCCTGCGTCGCCATGATGTTTTTTTATTATTATGTAACCCATAGACTAATAAACAAATATTATGCATGACTTTGTCAAGAATGGCACAGATAAATAAAATCCGGCGGCGCGTGCGTCGTATTGCTGTCTTAACGGAATGTTGCCACTTTTTAATATTGTGTTATTTTATTATTTAAGTTTTAGTATTTGTACTTTTTTTTTTACTCATTGTTTGCTTTTTAATACTGTGTTTTTATTATTTAATTTTTAGTATTTGTACTTGTTTTTACTCATTGTTTGCTTTAATACTGTTTTTTTATTATTTAAATTTTAGTATTTGTACTTCTTCTACTCATGATTTGCTGCACCGTACGACGTCACACGTCGGCGCCGGCTGTCGCTGAAAACCAGCGCTGGGGCTCTGTCACGCATAGAGTCGTAGTATTATGCTGAGCGATGGCCGTTTTGCGTGGATGTGACGCATATTTTCCCCAGCTTTTTTATATTTTTGTAGTGTCTCAATTTTTTTTTTTGCGTCATATTTACCGCAAATAAACGTATTTTCTTTCTTTCTTTCTTTGCCATCTTTTCCAAAATTGGCTCCGGATTCTCTCTATTCGTTCATAGCGGCGTAACTGACTCTCGTTGACGTCAGTCAGATTTGGTGTCGCCAGAGCGGTCAGCGGTCTCCCAATGATAAAGTGCCCTGGGGAGAGGTAAAGGAAGTCATCAGGGCTGGATGAGAGGGGGCACAAGGGACTGCTATTGAGAATGGCCTCCACTTGTGCAAACAAAGTTAAAATTTCTTCAAAGGTTAAGTGGCTGTCACCAATGACACGCCTTAGAAAATATTTCGCAGATTTGACCCCGGCTTCCCATATGCCACCAAAATGAGGAGTGTAAGCCGGAATAAAATAAAATTCTATAAATTGCTGACTTGCAAAATCAGACAAAGGTTCGTGATTGCCCTTTAAAAACGTTCCTATTTCCTTCGCGGCGGCAACAAAGTTAGTTTTGTTGTCGCTGAATATTTCCTTTGGTTTGCCTCGTCGGGCGATGAAACGTCTGAGTGTCATTATAAATGCCTCCTTCGTTAAATCGCTCACGGCTTCGAGGTGAATATACTTGTAACGCAAACAAACAAACAGGCATAAATAACATTTAATTACACGGCAACCACGGCCCTTTCGAGTTATAATGTAAAAGGGGCCAGCAAAGTCCAAACCAACGGACAAAAACGGATAGTCTGGAGTTATACGTTGGGCTGGTAAATTGCCCATCCTAGGTTGCAAAGTCACACCTCGTACTCGTCTGCATCGTATGCAATTGTTGACTAGATGCCTGCCATTGATTGGCCAAACGGTTTCTCTGACAGACGCAAGTAGCAACTGCGGACCGGCGTGTAAGTTAGATAAGTGTTCACGTTCAAAATATAATTTAGTTAACTTATGTGATGCGTGAAGTAAAATAGGATGCTTTTTTGCGAAGGAATGTGCAGACGCATCTATTCGTCCACCGACACGAATGAATTTATGTTCATCTAAAAACGGTGACAACGATAATGGTGCCGATTCTGTTGTCACAAAATTCTCTAAACTAAACTAAGATTCACTAAAATTTGGTTTATTCCTGTCAAACGACAATTTCCTATTCTGAAATAGACTAAAGTGACACAACTTAACTATATTTTAGTTTGACAGCACTAAGATTGCACTGAGTTATTAGTTTAGTGAAAATGACAATTTTGCTATTCTGAGTTTGCCGGTTTTCACCAAAAATCTTGACTAAAATAATTTATTTTAACTAAATCTGAATATTTTTAATCGCGATTAAAAAGGTGTGGAATAAAACTTGTGGTCATGAACTAAAATTCTCAACAACGCCTCGCCTTCACGTGCAAAAACAGTTCTGTACTTTTTATTTTCATTTTGCTTATATCTTGAAAATGGCGTGTCCTATCGCAAAAATAATGAAATTTTCGACCCCCTTAGTATATCCCGGAACATTTAAATCTCAACACGTGGGTAACATTTTTTTTATATTTTTCAAACAAAAGTGAAAAATTCCATATAAAACACGTCCAGGCTGCACCCTAGCATGCGCCTTTGTCTCTCAAAAAATTCATTCTACGCAATGCACACACAAGTAAACGTTTCGAAACCAAAAGAAAAAAAAAATACCACGCTGAGTCGCGATTGTCAAATTCGATTTTAGTCGTGTCAAAATAGTTTTTAAATTTAGAGATTTTTCCTTGCAGAATAGCGTTACAATTCTCATAGCCAAAAGTAAGGAATTTTAGAGATAGTTTAGTTAGTTTAGTTCGTGTACAACAGAATCGGCACCAGTATCTTACTTTTATTACTTAATGATTTGCCTTCGAGTAAAAGATTGTATTCAATAGGGAACGTTTGACCTTGAGCGATAACGCATAGCGAGTAGAATGACTCACGGAGCTCATTAACGGACAATATCCCCGTACGTTTATTATGTTTATTTTTAAGGTTGAATATAAATTGGTGAACATAAGCGAATGATCTTTGTAATTTAGTGAAAGATGAGTATTTATCAAAGTCAATGATAGGTTTGTTAATGACCACCGAATGTACCTTTAACTCAGGTATAACTTCCAGATGTTTAATGTTTAACGTAGGCCATTCGTGTTCGTTTTTAGGGTTCCGTTGCCAAATGGCAAAAAACGGAACCCTTATAGATTCGTCATGTCTGTCTGTCTGTCTGTCTGTCTGTCTGTCTGTCCGTCCGTCCGTATATCACAGCCATTTTATTCCGAAACTATAAGAGCTATGCTGTTGAAACTTGGTAAGTAGATGTATTCTGTGAACCGCATTAAGATTTTTACACTAAAGTAGAAAAAAAAACAATAAATTTTGGGGTTCCCCATACATAGAACTGAAACTCAAAAATGTTTTTTTTCATCAAACCCATACGTGTGGGGTATCTATGAATAGGTCTTCAAAAATGGTAATGAGGTTTCTAGTATAATTTTTTTCTAAACTGAATAGTTTGCGCGAGAGATACTTCCAAAGTGGTAAAATGTGTGTCCCCCCCCCCGTAACTTCTAAAATAAGAGAATGATAAAACTAAAAAAAATATATGATGTACATTACCATGTAAACTACCACCGAAAATTGGTTTGAACGAGATCGAGTGAGTAGTTTTTTTTTTAAAACGTCATAAATCGTAAACAGCAATTTACCTTACATTCAATCAACTAAAATATAAAAATTAAAAAAAAATATATATTTTTAAACCGAGAATACCTACAGGTTTGTACGGAACCCTCGGTGCGCGAGTCCGACTCGCACTTGGCCGGTTTTTATTTAATAGAAAGTTAGGTCCCGTCCACCACAGAGTCATTGATTTAAGACGTTTAGCTTCTACTCCTCGTGAAATGAGGTCAGCAGGGTTAGAATCCGTGGGGACATATCGCCATGAGGACGATGATGTTAATTCTTTAATTTCAGCAATACGATTAGCTACGAACACCTTTAGTCTGCTGACGTCACCACGAATCCAACATAGCACCACTGTGGAGTCACACCAGTGAATTAATTTATGCGGTTCGTACCGTAGCGAACTTACAACAGACTTTGTGAGCTTGGCAGCGAGTAGGGACGCACATAGTTCCAGGCGAGGTATCGTGGTAGGTTTCAATGGTGCTACTTTGGATTTCGCGCACAATAACCTAACCGTGACGTCACCATTATGACTAATTGATCGCATGTAAATACATGCGCCATACGCGTGTTTGGAAGCGTCACTAAAATAATGCAACTCAATAACTTTAGGCGATTCGCCTAGAACTAGCCTTGGTATTCGCAGATTGGACAAGTATGCTGCGCTCTCAGAAAACTTGGTCCAGTCATCCCTTATATCCTGAGGGACTGGCTGATCCCAGTCTGCCTTTTGTTGCCAAAGTCTTTGCAGCATTATTTTAGGCACTACCACGACTGGACTTAATACACCCAATGGGTCGAATATTTTGAACGCGTTTGACATGAGAAAGCGTTTTGTTATGGTTTCATTATTATCATGTGAAAATCCCTTTATAGGAAAATGCAAGGTATCACTAGAAGGGATCCAGCCTAGTCCTAGCGTACTTGACGACTCACTAAAAATTAAATTATCTTTTTCATTTACCACAGTATTATCAAAAATAGAAGAATGATTTGTTTTGAATTTTCTTAAATTAAAGCACGCCGACCGTAACGCTTCACAAACAGCTTTATACAGACTGTAAGGGTAAACACCGTTGTCACTTAACCCATGGGTAATTTGACTTAAATATAAAATAACAGAGCGAGTTAAAAAAATAAAAAATAAAAATTCCTAAAAAGATTTAGAACAGATTTTATCCCAGACTGCCCGCAAATTCATGGATATGCGCATCAGTGACGTAATCACTACAACGATCGCCAGCCGTTCCGTCCACACAACACATAAAATAATACACATTACCTGTGATGTAACTTTCCCATCATATGGCTTAGGACAGCCACAAATACCTACCGTGACGAGTCTAAATGTAAATTTGATTCGAAATGGCTTTGGATTCTAAATGATTTGAAAACATTTTGTTTTTAATAAACCAAACCATTGGGTAGGTACTTTTGGCGTATTTAAAAAGTTAATCACAATTTTATGTACAGTTTAATTAAAAATTAAATTAAATTTACACCGACTGAATAAAATATCAACACTTACCGACTTACATTAACCTCAACACGTGTTCAAAATGGGTTCCCCGTCCAACATTCTGTTGTTATCGAGGTTATTGATAAGCCACTGCGAAAATACCATCCGTGGTATGCGATCGTTATCATTTAGTTCTTGGACCGGCTGAAATGATATGGATGTTGACGATCGATGAGGAGAGTATTGTCCATAGTGTCCAGTGGGAAACATTGAAAATTGAACCGCCGGCACGTAGGTACGTTGCGCGCCGCCAACATCGTTTCACGGTTTGGCACAGGTTGTCCAGGGAACAATTCTGCGTTCATCCTACGCGCCCCGTTCAGATTATTACCCGCAATGGCGTAAAGCCGAACCATTTCGGTTCACTGTTCATTTGTGTAAGACATTGTAACACAATTCACGCGCGAGAAATGAGCGACGGACGCTAAGACGCGGCGTTACGTGCGATCGCTAGCGAGACTGCCAGCTGACTGACTGCGGGGTCGCGACCCGTGTCGGCGTTGCGTCGTGCAGTTCGCACGCGGTGTAGGTGTAGTTCCCGAAGTTTGTTGCCCTCGCGCATAGGGTGAAATATTCTTGTGGAAAAATGCAGATTTTCTTTAAAAAAAAAAGTTGTTTTTTTTTCATTGATTTTACGTTCTATTAACGAAACCAAATCACTGGTTTCAAGGATAACGGTGTTTACACTAACACCCAGTATATATGTATTAATTGTTGTGAATCGTTTGAGCCCGTAATTAGGTCATCAACGTAAAAGTCTCCCTGAATTATGGTTTTAATTACCTCATCATTCTGTTCCTGCCCCACCTGCCATAGACAACGTGTATTCAGGTAGCTTGCACTAGCCGTACCGTAGGTCAAAGTATTGAGCATATGCGACTGAATGGGTTCAGATTCCTCTCCCCTCCACAAGATCAGCTGCAAATGCCTGTCGTCTTCGTGAACTAGCACCTGGCGATAAATTTTTTCGATATCTCCGGTGAGTAAGTACTTATATTGCCTAGAGCGTATCAAAATAGAAAAAAGTGTATCCTGTACGGTTGGGCCAACCATTAATATGTCATTCAGTGAACAACCGGAAGTGGAGGTCAGCAGGGTTAAAATCGCGCGCGCGAAATCGGCGCGGAACCATCGAATACTACACGAAGCTTGGTAGATTCGCTTTCCTGTTTTATGACCGCGTGATGACACAGGTTTTGTTCACTGCCAGCAAAATGTTCACTGCCAGGCTAGGCCCACATAAGGTTTTAATTATTATGTGGAAGCGTGATAATTGTGGGGCTCTAGAGACAAGAGTGGCTAGCGAATCTAGTCCGCCGTACGCGGAGCAGACAATATAAGTCAAATAACTCACCTACAATACAACAAAAGAACTTACCTGTGGGTAGACGAACACCAGCTCCTTGGGGTTACCTGGAGTTATGTATGTAAGTGAGTGTATATGTATCGTGTTGTGACGTTACGAGTATTCTCCAGGTTACAATCCGCTTTAAAGCGTTGGTCGCTACCACCAACGGGTTCAACAGGTCAGTACGCAATGCTGACAAACTAGTAATGACCGGTAACCCCAAAATCAATTCAATATGAACGTCAGCCAAACAACGTCACATGTGGGAGTGGCGCGAGGAGGCGAAACGCCGGGGCGAAACTCCGCTGCCACGACAAATCGCGGCACGGCGGACAGAGCTCCGGTGTGATCTCATGGCGACATGGCGGGTACGATTGTCGCAACCCAGTGCTGGGCACGCCACAATTGCGGCGGTAAGTCCCCTCTTTGAGGAGTGGATAGAGAGGCGCCACGGCGTCCTCACCTTCCGCCTGACGCAGGTTCTCACCGGGCATGGGTGCTTCGGTGGGTTCCTGTTCAGGATAAAGCGGGAGGATACGTCCGGGTGTTTCCATTGCGAGGATCGTCTCGAGGACACGGTGGAGCATACGGTGGAGGTGTGCCCTGCCTGGGCGGGGCACCGCCGTGTCCTCGTGGAGGCGATCGGCGGCGGCGACCTCTCGCGTCCGGCCCTGGTGCGAGCCATGGTACGGAGCGAGAGGGAATGAGAAGCCGTCACCTCCTTCTGCGAAGCAGTAATGCTCGCGAAGGAGGAGGCGGGGCGCGTGAGGGAGTGGCAGTCTCTGCGCCCTCATGCCCCTAGCCGCCGCAGGAGGAGACGCCCCGGGCGTCGGGAGTCGATTGCGGACTCCCGGCCACCATAGGCGTGAGCTTGCGGGTGGCGAGCAATGGGTGGCTCGCCGCCCGGTAAGGACCAGGCTCGGGTCGACGGCGCGCAGTGTTCCACGCGCGCCTCAAAGAGATGTCAGCAGCAGTGTAGGGGTCTACTAGGACCGATGCCTGCCGGGGTCGCGTGATTGTTCGAAAGAGATACCGTGACCCTGGCACATGGGCAACTGATGGAACACGGGTGGGTTTTAGTCAGTAAAAGTCTGACACGCCCTCCCGCTCCGCCCAGAGCGGGAGAAGTCATTTGATGATTTCCCATTTTGGGCGGGTCTGAGGTCCGAGCGTACATCAAATTTTCTATGTTATTATCACTGTTAATGTCACTAGAAATAGTGCTATGATTGCAGTGTACGTCTTTCCGCTGCGCCACTGACTGAATGGGACCGGAGACTATCCAACCTAGTTTTAAGCTTCTTAGCTTAGGTTCATTGACACCTAATGAAATTTGGCCGTTACCTAATATGTCCTAGAATAGGTCAGCACCTATCAGAACGTCTATGTCAGCCGGTTGATAGAACATGGGATCAGCCAACTGAATATCTTTAGGTAACTTTAAGAAACCAATATCAATGGGGGTTTTCGGCAATCGACCCGTTAATTCCTTAGTGTCAACGGGATGAGACGTTAAATTTAATCTGGTCTTTAGGGACTCAGTAATAAAAGATGACTGACTGCCACAGTCTAATAGTGCACGAACTTTGACCTTTTGCTGGTCAAACGGATTCGATACCTCAATTATGGCAGTTGACAATAAAATTTGATTTGTATTTTTATTACAAAAGTTTGTTACTATATCGACTGGTTCTTGAACCGTCGTAAGTTGGTTTACCGATCTAGAGGGAATATGCAGCAAGCTATTGTGCCTCTCATTGCAGTCAGGCTCTTGGCATGACCTGAAGCGGCAGTCCTTGACGGAATGACCCTGTCTTAGACAATTGAGGCAAAGCTTATATCTTGTCACGTCCGACATTCTTTCATCGATACTTTTAGACTTGAACGTTGGATAATCATAGATTATATGACGCTCGTCGCAAACTATACAAGAAAACCCTTTCCGTGCTTTATGTTTATTATTATCCTTTATTAATTTGTAAACTCTTATAAATTATATTTTTAAATATTAGTACAGAAACATATAAAAAAATTTAAAAATATAAAAAATATTAGCCCACCGGTATCGGGAACAGGGTCCAAGCTACCGGCGGTCAGGGCTCCAGAGAGAGGAACCTCCTGACAATGCGAGCCGTGTCCAGAAGTACCGCTTTCTGAATCAAGCCCTTGACCCAGCTGCCTAACGAGAGCCTCTTTAGATGTTGGTCGAGGCTCTTCGCTATCAAGCCATTGGCAGTGACGACTATCGGCACAACGATTGCTGAGTCCACATCCCACATGTCGACAACCTTGCGAGCTAAGTCAAGATACTTGATCTGTTTATCTTTCTCGGCTTTCACGAGGTTCTCTTCATGTGGGACCGTTATGTCAATAATCATTGTGCGCCGCTCTACTCGATCCACCACCACTATATCAGGCTTATTTGCGACAATAGTCCTGTCAGTGATGATGGATCGATCCCAGTACAATGTGATATTTCCATTTTCGAGAACTGGGTCGGGCACATACCTGTAGTACGGCACTTCCGATTCCACAAGGCTGTATTTAAGAGCAAGTTGCTGATGGATAATCAGCCAGGATTATCCATCAGCAACTTGCTCCAACTAGGTTGTGTCTATGCAAGTATTCTTCGTTAGCTAGACGAGAATAATTTATTATTATTATTAGTACTAGCGAACGATTTAACTACGTTAATTTCACCCTTTCTTTGGCTATGATTATTTTTACTATTTTGCTGATTATTGTTTGAGCCAGAACGTTCGTGAGTCTTTGAAGACGTATTATTATCAGCACTGGTACTACTCCGTTTTGTAGCCTCGAGTACGTTTGCGCGGTTTATGATAAATTTACAGAATTGCTCTAAGCTTGGCGACTCACCGGCGATACTATTGCGGTGCTCCTCCCATTTTAACAAAGTTTGATCATCTAACTTAGCTGACAGCAGGAATATTATTAAAACATCCCAATTATCCGTTGGTTGTCCTAGGCTGGCCAATGCACGTAAATTCTTGGTAATATGGTCCACTAGGTACCTTAAGGATTTTTCTGAGTCGCGTGGGAGCTGCTTTTTTTTTTTTTCAGGATGGGAAATCATCAAATGACTTCTCCCGCTCTGGGCGGAGCGGGAGGGCGTGTCAGACTTTTACTGACTAAAACCCACCCGTGTTCCATCAGTTGCCCATGTGCCACGTTCACGGTATCTCTTTCGAACAATCACGCGACCCCGGCAGGGAGGGAGCTGCTTGATATTTAATAATGAGTTAAGATGGTGATTTATTAATATTCTGTTGTTATTGTAACGTTGACACAGCAGCTTCCATGCTTCAGCGTAATTTTTAGTGGAAACTTCGAGGTTAGAAATGATTCTGGCCGCATTTCCTTCCAAATAAGAGTTAAGGTAATAAAATGTATTTATTTCGGAAATGTTCATTCTTGTGAATTAAACTTTCAAAGGTGTCTCTAAATTCTAACCAACGGAAATATTCACCGTTAAACCTATTTGAATCTGTGGGAGTCTTAATCCTACAGTGTGATGATCATCGGCACAACATGAACCGTTGTGAGCGGAGTTGCGTCTTTGTTCGGACTCATTTTTACGAGAAAACATTTCCAACAAAGTCTTAGCAGTAGCCATGTTAACAATTATATCTCTCTCAATATTGTCGCGCTCATCAATTTCAACCGCAATGTTGTCAGGGTTCAGAACCTCTATATCATTCTGCAACTCATCAACCCTGACAGATAATGCCTCAAACTTGGTAAGTCTCAAGTTTAATTCAGTTAATTGAATGTTATTCAACTCATCCTCTTTAGAAATATTGGTTAAATAATTTTTAAACTTAGTGATCTGTCCCTCAGCAGACACCCACTTTGTGATTAGTTCCTTATAACGCTGCTTATTTGTTTCCATTATGAATAAACAGTCGTGTAACAGTTAACTTGCAATTAAAGATTTACATGAGTTTAATAACAAAGGCAATAATAAAATGGATGGGCTCACGTTCCTCGTTTTGATGTCACCTGCCGGTTAGGAAGCCGGATCCGCACGATCAGCTGACCGCCAATCGCTCAGCCAGGAATTGGCTCAGTACTGGCAGGGCCAGGTATCGCTCCAACAGAGTAGTGTGCACGGCGATTATATTTGACCTGAAATAGTCGGCAATCCACACTAAATACCTGCTACAAGAATCGAACACGAGTCTGGTAAGTACCTGAGGGTACGACGAACGGAGGACTTTCTTTTACACAATGAACGTATTAAACTATCAAATATGTATTTAATTACAAGTATAATACGGAAAACTATTATTTATTTGCGATATGCACTACAGTTAAAAGAAATATTGCAAAATTGTCCGAATAAAATTGTTATCGAATTGATGGAGGTAGATTGAGAAATATCTGATGCAATTCGCAATTTATGGGAAACATCGGCAATAATATGCACGAAATCACTTTAATTTACACAAATGGATTACCATTCTTAATAGGGTATATTACGATATTTGGATATTGGATGGATTTTCAACGAAGGAACGGCACTTAACTTTGAGACGACCTTGACGCTCGGCTCGATGCGATGCTTTAGCTGCGCCGCTGCTCGAATCCTGGCTCCCTTTGCTGTCCAGGCGACAGTCCACCATACGCTGGAACCCGTGGATGTAGTCCCTCCACTGCAAGGCTTCCAGTCTTGATGTTCTTTGTCTCCGCGCGCACGTTGTCGTACTCGTGGCGGCTCGGTCAAAGAAGTCCGTAGTTTTTTATTTATATTTTCGCGGATTATATTTATTTATTGTTGTTCCCCTCATGGGCCACCATGTTATATCTTTAGGGATATACTGGTGCCAATTAAAGTCCCAGAATAGCAAATTACAATATATTTCTTAAATCGATGTTACATGTACAGAGGTTCTGAGGCAAGTGAAGATGACAGTTGATTTAACTAACTACATATGCAAACGCCTGTGAAAATTAGAATAGCTACGCATATGCTATGAGCTAAGAGTTGCGTATTTAGATTCTGAAGGGCATAGGCCCTGGACACATAGGCTATATTTTATTTTAGAAAAAATAGGGGTCCGTAATATATTTCGGTTTTCGGACCCAAGGTGTAAAAAATCATCCAAAAATGTTCCTTATTAATGTCTTCGAAGTACTAGGTTGTCATAACTTGGTAGGAGCTCACCTAACATAGGTGTGTGGTAGCTAGAAAACGCTTTATGTTTTCGAAGTACCAGGTTGTTATAACTTGGTAAGAGCTCACCTAACATGGGTGTGTGGTAGCTAGAAAACGCTTTATGTCTTCGAAGTACCAGGCTAGCATAACTTGGTAGGAGCTCACCTAACATGGGTGTGTGGTAGCTAGAAAATGCTTTATGTCTTGGAAGTACTAGATTGGCATAATTTGCAACCTTGTTTATAATACGTATTTATTAAGAAATTATTACTATGTATTACTTTCCTAATTTAATTACTGTCTATAAGAGTCTGATTATCTGTGATACAAAATATCAGTTCAAATGTTTAATTTTAACAAGTTTATTCATATCGAAATCAAAATAAAAAAATATTTTAATGCACTTTGTCCTTTTTTTTTTAGAGATTAGGATTAGGTTTAGGATAAATTGCCTCATCCTTTTATTCTCTACGATGGAGAAAGCAATGTACAGCGAAACTGAAGTGGGGACATTGAGTTCCCAGTCACCACCGGTGGCGACTGGGAATTTTTATTCCCATTTGCCTCCGGTGGCAATCCCCGCGGGGGCGACTGGGAATATTCGGTCGATCCGGGGTAGTGGATAGCTGTCTTTCTTAGTAACGTCATTCAATCGACGATAGTCTACACAAAACCGCATGCTGCCATCTTTCTTTTTCACCAGTACCACAGGAGAACACCATGGACTAGACGAAGGCTCTATAACTCCATCCTTTACCATTCCTTTAATCATGGTATCTACCTCTTTTTCTTTTTGGTCGCTATCGTATCGGTAACTCATTTCCGGTATTAATTCTGTGTTGAACCAATCCAGTCTTCCCTATGTCAGCATCATTTGTAGAGAATATGTCTGCATACTGAAATAGCATCTTCCTAGCCTTTTCTCTTTCTTCTTCCGATAGATCTTTACGACAGTCTTCCAAAATATTTAACACGTTAAATGTTGCACTTTGGGCGTTATTTTGAAGAGGCCCATGTTGGCATTCACGCATCCAAGCTACTTCCTCACAGGAACCCATCAACGTACCCTTCTTGATTACTTGCTCCTTTTCACTTGGGTTCAGTATGCGTGCGGCTGCAACGTCGATTGCCTTTACCAAGGTCCGCGCAATCTTCTATGGAAGGTTATCATCCAATCCTTCAATGAGAATACATCGGTTCTTCTGCCCAGAATTATGTGGGAGACTTACTGGAACTATTGTTTCCGATCGGGGAGGAAGAACAATCTTCTTCAAGCAGTACACTTTCCCTGATGGTGCACCTTCCATGAAGACTTCTTCTGACCCAAATTTTAGGACTCCTTGATTAACTTCGATCTCGCAACAGTGCTGTCACATGAAGTCAAACCTAGGATGCAGTCATTCACTATGTCAGCCATGATGACCTTATTGTGTTTGACCGTAGATTGTGTTACCCAGTTTTAACTCCACCTCCTGCTCACCACGGACGGTTATGTGCTGACCGGTGGCTGTAACTAATTTTACGCCGTCATGCATACCGAAGAAGTCCCCAAGAAAACGATAAAATGTACAAAATTTATATTAAAGACTCCGACCGTAGATCAGTTACTGAAGTATACGGGTAGTAATCAGCATACAGAGATAAGAGATATTAAGGTACCACAACAAGAACAATCTCATGACAATTCCAGAACTACTGGTACAAGCCAAAATGAACCATTACCAACAGTATCTAGCGAGCAATTGGCTATAAGTTCACCTGTGGCGACCGAAACGAATGTCGTACCAGTCGCACCAAATGCGGAATGTGTCGCAGATGATTGTGATGGGGAAGAATGGGGTGATTGTGAGGCAGTCGAGAGTGAGGGAGGGGCCGCTGAGATTCTAGTACCACCGCGGTCACTGGTAGCGCAGCCCGAGATACTTGTGCCCGAGGGCAATCAGTCTCGAAGTGCTGGGCAGGGCAATGCTGATGTGCCGCGCACACCATCACCCATACATTCCCGGCAAAAGCGCAATAGGAAGGAGGTAGATTATAAGAAATACTTTTAACTGTTTGTTGTGTTTTCTGTTACGTTACGTTATAATTAATTTTAAGAGTATTATAAATTGTCACCACGTTTCAAAATCTAAGTGTGGAGGAGTGATGTGTATGTAGCCAGCGCGGTGCGCGCGCGGCGCCCGTCATCTTTTAGTAATAAACTAGTGTGCAAGCAAGACGGTTGTTTCTCTTCCCAATACCCATACATATCAATATTGCTAGGGTGTCAAAACTAGAAGACGACACTAGTCTTGACGCCCTAGTTGTTCACAGATATCTTTTTCACTGGCATATTACCAGGGTGTCAAAACTGGAACACGACACTAGTTGTGATGCCCTGGTTGCTCACAGATATCTTTGTTCACTGGCATATTACCAGGGTGTCAAAACCTGAAGACGACACTGGTTTTGACGCCCTGGTTGTTCACAAAGGTTTTAGTCCGCAGGCATAGTAACAGGATATCATATCTTGAACAAGAATGATGCCTGTGAAGTACCGAGGTATCACATTACGACTTACCGCATCTGAAGAACCAGGGAGTCATAATTAGGACATGACAGTAGTTTTGACGTCCTGGTTTTTCACAGAAATCTTTCTTCACAGGCAATGTAACCCGTGTATCAATACCTGGACACGACTGTAGTTTACACGCCCTGGTACTTCACTGGCATCAACGTGGTACCATGGTGTCAAAACAAGTTTATCCACCTCCACAGACTTTACTACAAGTGGACACCCACCACCCTCCATTTTACACTATCGTGTCAATACCAATAAGATACACCCAAATGAGATCTCTAGAGACACCGAGATATTGTTACAATAAAGCGGATTATAATTTAATTAATAAAGATATAGAAGAGGTCGACTGGAAGTCAACTTTGGATAATGAACAGACTGAAACCTCTATTGAAATATTCTACAATATCATATATGGCATAAACAAAAACCGTATTCCACTCTCAAAACCAAAAAACACGAAATTTCCTATTTGGTTTTCACCTGCCCTTATTCACATAAATAACTATAAAAAAAAAAACTTGGATTAAATGGAAAAAATATAGAAATATTTCAGATTATGAGGTATTTTCTTTATATCGAACCCGTTTTAGTCTTGAGTGTAACAAATGCTATGATAAGTATATAAAAACTGTTGAAGATGGTATTCCCAAAAATATTAAATATTTTTGGGCTTATGTAGCTAATCGACAAGGCAAGTCTGGTATTCCATCCCAAATGAATTATACTGCCGTTTTAATAAAAAAGGGCACAACTAACATTTTTCATGAAATTGAGTTATATATATAACCGGAATCAGGAAAAAAAGCCTATCTGCCAATTTTTTTTTTCTTTTTAACAAAAAAATTAACAGAGATACCATAAGCTTAAAGGGCACAACTGCAACATTTTTAAAGTTTTTAAACAGGAAAAGGGCACATTGTGAGATATGCCTTTTATTTCACCTTTATATTTTTAATATATTTAATTGAAAAGGCGTAATTGGCTTTCGTCAAATATAAAAGGCTTATGTGGCAATTGTGCGTATTTATTTTTATACCAACACCCTAGCAATTATTGAAGAAGAAAAGTACCAACTAGCAGTTATGTCTTTACTATTTACCCTATGCCATAACCGCCAGTGTGCCATTTTATAAAAATAAGGCACACTGGCAGTTATGTCTTTACTACTAAACACCTGTGAACGGAGATGAAGTGAGGGGTCAAGTTTATTTACACGTCCCACTGCATGGACACAAGAAAGTGCATAATAAGATTGTTTGTATTCATCAAGAAGTATAAAATATAATATATTCTAATACTTTACTGCATGTTTCTATTTTAATAAAATACAGTAAAAGGCACAATTGAATAAAAGTGCCTTTTCAATGTAACATTTTAAAATTTTACATTGAAAAGGCACATTTGGTTGTATATGCCTTTTAACTGTAATATTGCTCCTGTTATGTAATTTTTTATGTTAAGTTGAAAAAAAATAAGCTGATTATTTATTATATGAATTAAAATTAATAAAAAAATATTACTATAGTCTTATATGTACTATATATATGCAGCTATTTAAATTCACAAAATTTCGAAAAACATAGTTTAGTCGTGTTTTTTTAACATAATTCAAAAAATATTTTAACATCGATTTTCTCAACATTTACAAAATGCTAGTTGTGCCCTTTTTAATAATGACGGCAGTATAGTAGTCAATCTTCTAACGACCCACATAAAATTTGCAATTTTTTCTCATCATTCTTTCAATCTGTGTACGAAACTTCGACTTTGTCTAATCACTGGTGTCCTCCACTTGATCAAATTCAGTACAATAATGTTGCACTAGACAGTATATACTTAAGCGTCTCATTAATCATAAACCAACTAAAGATACTGGATACTACTAAAGGGCAAGGTCCAGACGGCATACCTCCTAGCTTTCTTAAAAATACAGCTGAAACAATTTGCGTGCCACTTCACTTAATCTTCAACAAGAGTGTTAGCACTGGTATTTTTCCCACAATCTGGAAATAAGCAAACATAATACCAGTTTATAAGAACGGCTCCAGGCAGAAAGTTGAGAATTATCGGCCAATCTCTATACTATCTACGATTGCTAAACTTTTTGAAAAGCTTATCCACCTCAAGCTTTACCCTTTCATTCAACAAAACTTAATATCGGAACAACACGGTTTCGTTAAACGAAAATCAACCATTACAAATTTAATGATTTTCACTAACTTCCTATTTAATAACATGGATAAACAGACACAAACGGTTGCAATTTACACGGACTTTAAAAAGGCGTTTGATAGGGTGGATCATGAAATATTGTTAAATAAAATAGCTTTCAACGGAATTAGAGGTAATTTACTGCGCTGGTTCCATTCTTATATTAAAAACCGTATTCAAACGGTAGTAACCCACGGATATCACTCTGATACATTTATCGCCACCTCGGGCGTGCCTCAGGGATCAATTCTTGGGCCTTTGTTATTTATTATCTATATTAACGATATTAGTCACTGTTTCCATAATAGTAATTTCTTGTTATACGCTGATGACCTAAAAATTTTTAAATCTATTAAAACTTTACATGATTGTGCCCTGCTCCAAGAGGATTTGAATAGATTAACAGATTATTGTAATATCAATAAACTTGCATTAAATATATCTAAATGCAAATACCTAAACTTTACGAAAAATATGAAAGTTATTCGATTTAATTATAATCTATGTATAGAAAATCTTGCAAATGAAACTCAAATAAGTGACTTAGGAATACTTTCGGATTGTAAACTACATTTAAACCTACACATAGATAAGATAACCTCAAAAGCATACCAAATGTATAGCCTTGTCATGAGAGCTTCTTCTGATTTTAAACGCCCGGCCACATACTTTCAACTTTTAAAATCCTTGGTTCGCCCGCAACTGGAATACGGTTGTGTAATATGGGACCCCTGCTACGACAAATATGGTAAAGCAATTGAAAGCGTTCAACGTAAATATATACGAGTAATGCATTATAAATGTCATCTCACTTATCTGTCGTACATGGAGTCACTAAAAAAGTTTAAATTGCTCACTTTGCAGTCAAGACGCCTACTACTTCAAACCATGATGCTTCACGGATTGGTACATAATAACTTTAATTGTATTGAATTAATTAATAATATTTGTTATGTTGTGCCTAGAACTGTGATAAGACGGGAGGCGCGTGCTTACCCACTTTTTGCAACGACTACTAGCCGAACAAATGCCGGTGAGCGAGCTCCACTCCGTCGACTAGTAAAAATTTATAATAATAACTTTAATCATTTAGATATCTTCCACCTGTCTCAAATCAAATTCAAAAAAAGCATTTTTGATAGTTTGTGCAAATGAGTAAAAAACATATTAGAATTTAATTAGTACCTAAGCTAAATATTAAATTAAGATAGTATTTAAGTGTAATTGTACTTACTTACCTAATTAATAATGTACACAAGTAATCTGTGGAAGCGTTGTGGATTGTACATTTACCCATTTGTTTTCCCATATTTTATTGTAACACATATTGTACAATTGTTTGTTTTTCCCAAATAAAAAAATAAAATAAAATAAAAATAAACAAGAACACGGCACTAATATTGACGCCCTGGTTGTTCACTAAGGGTTTTGTTCATAGCATATTACCAGGAGGGTGTCAAATTTTGTCAGTAAAAGTCTGACATGCCCTCCCGCTCCGTCCAGAGCGCAAGACGTCATTTTATGATTCCCAACGCAAAAAAAGGGTTTCAAATCTAAAAGACGACTTTTTAACACGCTTTTATTAGGTCGACCTGTATGTAACTAATTATGTAAAGGAATCTAAGGTAACTAATTTAACCATCTTCCAAGGATCGTAGCGTCATGAAAATTGGCAGCTGTATGTAGTTCTGATGACAATACAATAATATGGTACTGTCGAACTGATCTGATGATGGAGCCGGAAGATATGAACTGAAACTTCATAATGGAACATCGTATCATAGCTGTGTTTGAACTTGTTAGAAAAGTTTTGTAATGAACTTTGACCACGATTTGGTTTCAAGGTCTGATGATGAAGCCGGAAGATAGGCACTGGCATTCCACGATGGAACACCGTATCATAGCCGTGTTTGGACTTGTTAGAAAGGTCTTGTAATGAACTTTGACCACGATAAAGTTTTTGGTTTTTACGTGAAATTATAAAAGCGTGTTTTTCTAGTGTTTTTAAACTATGAATTTATTTTTAAATGCCCTGGTATTTTTCACAGGCGTAGTACCGAGTTTTATTATAACTGGAACACGACACTTGTTTTGACACCTTTTTTTTTTCAGGATGGGAAATCATCAAATGACTTCTCACGCTCTGGGCGGAGCGGGAGGGCGTGTCAGACTTTTACTGACTAAAACCCACCCGTGTTCCATCAGTTGCCCATGTGCCAGGGTCACGGTATCTCTTTCGAACAATCACGCGACCCCGGCAGGCATCGGTCCTAGTAGACCCCTACACTGCTGCTGACATCTCTTTGAGGCGCGCGTGGAACACTGCGCGCCGTCGACCCGAGCTTGGTCCTTACCGGGCGGCGAGCTACCCACTGCTCGCCACCCGCAAGCTCACGCCTACGGTGGCCGGGAGTCCGCTATTGACTCCCGACGCCCGGGGCGTCTCCTCCTGCGGCGGCTAGGGACGTGAGGGCGCAGAGACTGCCACTCCCTCACGCGCCCCGCCTCCTCCTTCGCGAGCATTACTGCTTCGCAGAAGGAGGTGACGGCTTCCCATTCCCTCTCGCTCCGTACCATGGCTCGCACCAGGGCCGGACGCGAGAGATCGCCGCCGCCGATCTGTTTTGACACCCTACATAACATAATCTGCAATGTTTTGCCACTGCTGGAACACAGGCCACAAACTACATGTCGTCGAATTTTTCATTGTAGGACATGCCGGTTTCCTGACGATGTTTTCCTTCACTGTTTTGTGAGCAGTGGTGATGATATTATTACCACTGGTCCGGTTACCATTGCTCTTTGCTCTTTGACACCCTGGTTGTTCACAAAGGTCTTTCTTCACTGGCATAGTACCAGGGTGTCATAACTTGAACAAGACTGATGCCTGTGAAGTACCAGGGTGACATAACTAGAACACAACTATAGTTTTGACGCCCTGGTTCTTCATAGGCGTAGTACCAGGGTGAGGGGGAAGGGAAGGAAGTCAAAACTTACAACTGTTAACTAATTGTATTTGGGCGTCCTTTCATAATAAAATTGCAAGACCCCGGTTTGTTTGTGTTACCCGCAGTTCTTGAGAAGTGCCAGCTTCGTGTGGGGAAAAGTATGTCTCTGAGTTCATCCGTTTCTTGTATGTGAGCAATTTGAATGCTTTGATGTGAAAGTCCAGCGTCTATTTCATTATTTAGCTTGTTTCGAGGCCCCGCGACCGGTTTCAACGTTCCGTGCGTTTCTGGGTAAGTGTACCTACTTAATTGTGGTGGAGGTCGGGTTTCGGAGTATTGTGTATCCAGTGTCGTCCGCGATTACGTCTGATAACGGTGTAAGTAGTGTGGATTTTTGTTGCCCATCAGCACCCTATAATGTTTCCACTGCTGGGACACAGGCCTCCTCTCAGCGCCTGCTTGGGTTTGAAGTCACTTCCTCCTACTACTAAGTCGCGGCCGTTACCACTGGGCCAGCACTGCTCTTGTTGTTTGCACAGTGTTATTGAGTTTACTATTTGGGGACTGCTTCTTTGAGGCTGGGGTTTCGTGGTTTTTCATGCTCTTCTCCTGTATTGTACCTGTTACCTAAAGGTTTGGTATGATTTGTTGATTTAGCTTTTTGGTTGAACCTTTTGGTAGGTTTATCCGTGTGTTTTATTTTTTGTTGTTGAACAGGAACAAGCACTATGATAGCTGGCTATCACCATGCTGGTTCTTGTAGAGGATGTGAATGTTGGAGGTTCCTGGATCGCCAATAGGAGAATACACCTGTGTGTTTCTGTTGTTTTTGTCCAGAAAGAAAATTAAACAATTAATCAATTAATTTAAGTGTTATTGGGTTTTTCCATCTGGAATTTCTCAGCCAGTAGCAGCCCGGAGTCTGAATTTGTGCCCGGTTGTTGGCAATAGGCTCGCCCCCTATTCCATGGGACTTAAACATAACAGGCGAAATGTGGGTGTACTATAGGTACACCTCTGCCTAACCCTTCGGGGAAACAAGGCGTGATGTTATGTTAGAAAATTAAACAAAATAATTATGAATAAATGTTGATATTTCAGATCTTTAAAAAAATCAGACAATTTGGCAAAATAAATAAATGTATTGCGATTATAAAAATGCGTTGTCAATCCAACGAAGTGCAGTAAATTGTAATATAACATGTATATTTAATTTCACGTAAAAAAATTGTAGATAGCTAATCGCACAGAACTAAACACGGACGCGTTGCCCATAGATGATCCATAGACAAAACACTCTAGCACACTGGAATGGATAATCGGTGGATAGAGAAATACTGTTTAAATTAAAAACTATTTTGCAACAAATGAATTGACTACTCTTAGCATTTAGCACAAAACAGGGAGCAAAAATTTTTTTTTTAAAGTTATTTTACTCAATTTCACAGATTGAAAATTAAGTCACCATAAGTTAATTCTTAATTAAGACGTATGAATCTCACATACACTTACTTGCAAAAAAATTGTACTCACTATAAATTTTAAATAACATCTTATGTTTTTATGCACGGAAGTGTAACAATTCTTATAAAATGACGACAACATTTAGTTTTTTTTTTTCAATGTACATTATGCGTAAATAGGCCTTAGCTATATAACAATAAGGCATGTTTAGGCTTGACGTTTATGAGTGGACTGTGCGATTCAGCCATTCTTCGAGGGAGAAAGTGGCGTAATCACCGCCCGAAGACCTCCCTTTGAACGTATCTGTAAAATTAATTGTTTGTATTAGTTTTTTTGTATGTTTTGGCGCGAAAGTTAACAGTTAGTAAGCGTTGTAGTGCGGGGACATTCTACAAGGTATTTTGTGGAACGTGGACTTTTGAATGGATCTAGAAAATTTAAAACAATGTTAGATACTTGTAAAATGTCTACAAGAAGTGGAGGGGTTACTGTCTGCGAACAGTTTTGTGTTTCATTAATATTTAAAATAAAATAAATAACATAAGTTTATTACATATCATTTTAGCCTACATTGCATATCGAGGAGTCTCCATTTAGGCATAGAAATACCTGTAGTTGAAGGCTCCGCTCTTCCCTTGCATTATAAATATGTATACAAATAACAAAAGAGAAAAAAAAAGTAAGAAAGAACATACGATCTTTTGTACATAGGTGTGAGTGTGATTGTATGTGATGTGAGTGTGATGGTTGTCTAAGTATATGTGTGTGTGTGTGTGCGTGTGTGTGTGTGTGTGTGTGTGTGTGTGTGTGAGAGAGAGAGAGAGAAGGAGATTTTGAGTGTACATGGTGTGACTAAATAAGCTAATAGCATCACTACATATATAATTTATTATTAAGTCACCCGTTGCAAAAGTAACTCTGTATCATCATAATTTAAATTGTGTAACCATATTGTTAAACCTTTTTTGCATTGAATTTTCTCTTTATCATATATTATGCATATAAGTTTATTAACTTTGTTGTATAAAAAGGCTGAACGTTTTTTATACTGTCTGCTGGCAAATTCTGTTTTAGTTGAGGGAACATTTACTATGCAGTGCTTTTTCTCTTTTCTAGTATTTTAGGATCATATGGCGTCTCTTTGTGCGTTTTAAGGATGATAAGAAGGATGTACAATTTTCTCACTGACAGCAGATTACATAATTTGTAGAGCTTTTCAGTGGAGAATATTCTTTTTTTGAAGTACATCACTTTAAGTATCGCTCTTTAGAAATGATAAATGACTTTATTTTTGCAAGTAGTTTTGTACAAACACTTTTACACGTCAATCAATTTCTTTTTTTAAACTAGATGAGGTTGGCATTCTCTATCTGACTACTCTGAGAAGAAACGCCGAAACAAACTCAGAGGTGACAGTCTCTTTTAAAGTCCAGACATAATCTTGATCAGATCATGTGAAGACCATGTGGATTGGTGTCTGAAGTGGTATTTTAAGGAAAGAACACACAGCTTGAGTGGACCTGTCCAATCAGTGCACGCATTTGTCAGTAATCATGCAGCTCCACTCAGAACTTAAGGAGGTCAATGATTCGACGAACAATACCAAAGAAAGGACATTTGTGGAGGTCGCACAAATTACTCAAACTGCCAGACAATGTAAAAAATTAAATTAGAAGAAAAGGAAACCAAAAAAAAAAAGAACACCCACTTCGTCTTCACATTTACAATAGGTAATTAAAACAATATAATACTTTAAAAGTAAATATTCATGTCATTGTATAAGTAAAATTCATCAATGTCAATGTGTATATAAAATCAGGAAATAGTCCCGGTCTGATCATTTGAGGACCATGTACATGGGGGTGTCTGAAATGGTCTTTTGAGGAAAGAACCATACAGATTGAGTGGACCTGTCCAGTCAATGCACGCATTTGCCAGTAATCTTGCAGCTCAACTCAGAACATAAGGAGCACAAAGATTCGACGAACATTACCAAAGAAAGGACATTTTGGTAGGCCGCATTAAGTACTCAAACTGCCAGATTATCATTAAAATGGAATGAGTAAGAGAGATATAAAAAAAACAAACATCACCGACATAGTCCTCACATTCAAAATCACTTAAATAATAATAATAATAATATTATACTTCTGAAAGTATATATTCATATCATAGTGTAAACAATAATCAAATGTCAAAGTGTATATTTCCAAATAAATAATAATAATAATTAAAAAAAAAACATTCAGTATAATTATAATATAAAAATTGGAGCAGCTTAATCCCAAGCTTTTTTGTCTTCAATATAATCTTTTACAGTATAAAAGGCTTTCTGGCACAACTTACGTTTAATGAAAGATTTGAATTTATTGAGACTTAGATCTTGAACATGGCTTGGAAGTTTATTATAAAAGCGTATACATTGACATCTGAATGAGCCACCTATTTTCTTGAGCCTTGTTGAAGGTACAACAAATTTGTGTTTATTCCTAGTATTTATATTATGGATATCACCGATTTTTTTAAACAATTTAATATTCTTATGGGCATATAAAAGATTTTCAAAAAATATACTGTGATGGCACAGTCGTTATATTAATTCTTTGAGCACGTTCCAACTCTAGAAAACTAGATTTTGTTGCTCCACCTCATACAGTTATGCAATAAACTAAAACAGACTGGACCAAAGATATATAAATTTCAGTTAATAGATTTCTTTGATTGTCTTTATTTTTATTTACATTTATTGTCCTTGGTACAACATATCTCAGCTCTTTAAATATCCAGATCAGTTTTCGTACTCTACTCATGACTTTTCCCAGTTGAGGATACCAGGAAAGACGCTGGTCAAAAATCACGCCCAGATATTTTGCTTGGGTAACTTGTTGAATAATAGGGCAATTGCAGCAAGTTCCAACGGTAGTAATGTCGCACGTGTGGATTCTTAGATTAAATTCTTTATCTGGTTGAAGCTGATTGTAAATATTAAAGCAAATGAAGTTGGTTTTACTTGTATTCATGGTAAGCAGATTCTTTTTTAACCACGTTGCAACAAGAGTTAGTCCTTCTTCTGCACTGTTTTTAACATCATTCCATGATTTCCCTGAGAAGACGACAGCTGTATCATCGGCGTACGAGAATATTTTAGCATTATTAATCCTCATGCTGCAGAGGTCATTTATGTAAATTAGGAAGAGCGTAGGTCCTAGTACACTTCCCTGTGGTACGCCGTATGATACGTCTGCGTCCTCACCAACAATTTGTCCAATTTTCACTTTTTGTGTTCTACCAGAAAGATAATCTTTAAAGAGTGTCAGTGGTATTCCACGAATTCCAATAGCATCAAGCTTGTGTAAAAGAATGGGAGTAGAGATGGTGTCAAAGGCTTTTCTTAGATCCAGAAAGGCAACCATACATTTATTTCCTTTATCGAGTTGTTCGGATACTAAAGAACTTAGTGCTATGATAGCATCTTCATTTGACTTTTTTTGCCTAAATCCATATTGAGAAGGGGACAGAATATCAAATCTATTTAGATACTGCAAGAGGCGAGTATTTAACAGTTTTTCTATAATTTTTGAAATCGCAATTAAGAAGGAAATAGGTCGATAATTATTCACATCGTCTCTATCACCACCCTTATACACAAGTGTGATAATATTTTTTTTTAATGGGGCAGGGAACGTACCTTTTTGAAAACATAGATTGGCAAGATGCGTGATAATTGGCACAACTTCATTTTTAGCATGTTTTAAGAAGCAAGTGGATATATTGTCCCATCCGGGGGCTCTGTCAGATCGTAGATTCATAAGCGTGGTACAAACTTCATGTTGATCAGTATCTAGAAGTACCATTGAGCTTATGTGTGATGGTGTATTACTAAGGAATTTGCTAAAATTAATATCAGTTGTTATGTTTTGGGCCAGATCTCTGCCTATACTTGCAAAATATTTATTAATAAAGTTAGCGGATTCTGTGGGAGATGATTTAACCTGCAATAATTCTGAGTTTTCTGTTCGTGATTTATTAGTATAAGTGATATTTTTTATATTTTTCCAAAGAAATCTATTGTTATTGATGGCGTTAGTAATTTTTACCCTATTATATTTTCTTTTTAACTTTTTTATAAGATTATTGCAATAGTTTCTATACTGCGTATATGTCATTTTGGCAATTTCATTGTGAGGATCATTTCGTGCCTCTTTCTGTAACGCATTACGATTCCGAATACATCTCAGAATACCCTGAGTAATCCAGGGTTTTAATAAACGTTTACTGCTGGGTATGGTAATAGTGCGTGTATTAGCAGTCAAAGATTCACTAATTTTTTCTATTAAAGAGATTGTAACCACATTTGGATCACAAATAAATAGAAGTTCAGCTAAATTTTTATCTTGCAAATATAGGAGAGCACTGTCAAAATCTATAGTTGTTTTAGTCTTATCTGGAGCGATTCGGTCTAATATTTTTGCCAAAGAAAGGAAGGTGGTATAGTGGTCTGTAGTGGTAGTGCGTAAGATAGCTATAAATGCAGAGTTTTTTTTTCGGATTAATTTTTAGCATAAAATGATCGATACAATTCATTTCTCTAGTGCGTAGTGTATGCCCGGCCAGAATTCCGTAAGACGATAACATAGTCAGGTAATTTATTCAATTTTTATGTTCAGTTTCCCTGGGTCTCAAGTTAATATTAATATCCCCTGTGATCACAATGTTTCTTTTTTGTACATTTAGTGATTCCAAATATAAGCTTAATGAGTCAATAAAATTATCTGCACTTAAATTTGCTGGGGATCTATACAAGATTATTATATGCGAAACCTGAATATAGTTTGTTCAGAATCAGTAACTGAATCGATTCCAGTAATTTTTACACCATGTTATATTTTGTACCAAAAATATTTAATTACGCTTCCAAGTCGCGGGCCGCGCTGTTTTGTTTCGATTTTAAAATTATCATGTCTTTCTCGTATTCAAACGTCCATTATACGGAGATGGTACGTACACTAGCTGTTTGTGGTGATCTGCATATGTTTTTTCGTGGACAACCAGGTAACTTATCAAGCTTATAACTTTGTGATTATTAATGATACAGTTTTGAAATTTTTTTCATAGATTCTTTACACAAAAATACTAGACCCGTGTTTCGGGTTTCGCATAAACAAAAATTAATGTTGTATACACCAAAGACAATGTTATTTAGAACCTCGATTTGAAGACAAGATGCGTGTAAGAGCTTGACTTCTGTAACTTTGTGTTTTAAAGATTTTTTCACGTATGCGACGATTCCATCATTTTTATTTGAAAGATTTGTGGTATAATAGCAATTGTAATTTTCAAGTTGAGGAACAGGTTTATTTAAATTAAGTTGGCATTCCGTTAATATTATGGTGTCTGTTTCAAATTTAAGACTAGATAATGTAAGTAAAAAGTCGTCGAAATTGCAACAAATGCCTCTAATATTCTGGGAAATTATAGTGAAATCATTTTTATGTATGGATGTATGTTTATCAAGATCTGTACAGTCGCATGTGATCGATTTAGCAAGCTGTATGTTATCTATTTCTTGTAGTGTTTTTAATGATTCACACGCTGCAGCCATTTTTTAATAATAAGAAACACTTGTCCATGCTAGCCATTGCTTAAAATGTGTGTAGTGTCTTGATATGATGGTTTTGTTTATCTTATGTGTGTTAATATTTGTTTGGACATGTATTTTAAGAGTGTGTTTATTGTAGTGGTGTGGTGTATTGTCTGTATTTTTTTGTTTTTTATAGGTGAGTGTACATTCAAAAGTGATACATTTGAATAGTAAAATTCGTTAAATTCAAAAGTTAGTTTACATTTTCCGAAGTACCGTCACAAACAATAAATATGTTCGAGGGCTGCGAATGAAATATCTTTTGTTTTACAAATTCAGTTAAATGAAAAATGTTGTATTTGGGCAAAAAGTTTACTTGTGTTTTCTAGATTAAAAAAAAGCAACTATATTTCAAAGGCTTTCTTTTATTTTTATCAATTATAAAACCCTATTTTACCGTCTTCCTAGTCTCTATATGATTTTAAACCTTTATAGCCATTTCCGCGCATCTATCCTCTTTGTACTTTGTCCTCATTGTCATATCTAATTTTCAGATCTAATCGAATCGTGGACTGGAAGCGCAAAATGTGTCAGAGGTCGTATTCTTCGAAAATCATCATTATCAGCCGAGCCTTTTCCCAACTATGTTGGGGTCAGCTTCTAGTCTAACCGGATTCAGCTGAATACCAATATTTTACACGGAGCGACTGCCTATCTGACCTCCACAAATAGCTACTGAGTAAAACGATACCCTAGGTAAGACTGGTTATCAGACTTTCAGGCTTCTGACGCCCTATAACGACTGTCAAAGATCTAAAAATTACAGCAGGGACCAACGAATTAACGTGCTTTCCAAAGCATGGAGGGGTCTTGGTATGTAAAGATGGTCACCCATCCACGGACCAACCGCGGCAAGCGCAGCTTAACTTGATCGTTCGATCCATGCGGCTGATATTACTTAGCCACAAGACCATCGTATTCCTCAAAAATATATAAGTACTTTTAATATTTTTTTTAACTTTTTGCCCTGACAACACTGATGTTTAATTACTGGCAACATTCCTCCACAGCCCATGGAAGGTGAGACAGCGGTACAGTGACGTAATTCCTGTAAGTATATATTACGTGGTGCGTGGCGTGGTCGGCGCCTCTCACTTGTTCCATTGCAGCTCGCGCTCGAAATCCTCGAGTGGCTCGCTGTTCGCTGTTATAGTTATTATTTTTTGTAATAACTTTATTATAGCACACATTTTTAATTGGACAGTCAAAATCATACATAGGTAATCATATCCAAAGATTTCAATCAGTTAATATTGAAAATATCTCATATAATTTGTACAAAATGAAAAATTTTAACCGATATAATACTTTAGCGGTAGACGACTTCGTTGTGATGTTCACTGTACAATTGTATTTTATATACCTACTAGATAAATGAAGACATATTTTGATAAATTCTGCGTTTCAGAACCGTACTTACATCGGTGAAAAATAAGTATAAACAATGACAAACATTAACTACTTCTTAATTACTTGGGAATCTTATGAGAGCTATATACCAATATCACAAAATCTAGAGACAATTACATTGAATTTGTTCAGCTTCTAATATCGCAAAATATAAAACATATTGTATGGAAATCATGCAGTATACACGTTACAATTCCTCAAAAATAGAAGCAGAATAGTTCTAGCTACACTTCGGTTTAACATTTAAATTGTTCAAAAACTACCATTCATTAGAAGTAATGAAAATTTCTACTAAACTAATCTTTTTTTTCAACGTTAACCCTATTAAAATAGTAGATACATAGGTGATTTAAAAGCTATTATTTGAAGTAAGTAATTTAATAAAAGAGACACTATTAGATACTTCTTTTTATCTAAATCATTCATTTTCATCTTGTCTAGCTACTCTTACTATTCTCACAATACATTAGCTAAAACTATTTATAAATGAACTAAAAATATTTACTAAAAATTATAATGTTTTGTTCAACTTACCGATCATGGTCTTGAGTCGCACCAAACACATAATGAAATCATCGAACTGAATGTAGCCGTCGGAGGAGCCGTATCTGTTGACACGAACAATAAATGGAGTTAAATATTTTTCTTTTTGTTATTTTTGTACCATGGCATACTGTTCTAGAAAAATAAGCCATTGCGTTGACCAACGTAAGTAAGTTCGGCTATGACTTTTTTTTAATATGAGAGAGCTTCCAATGATGTGTATATCGACGCTTGAAAGGCGAAATTGACTAAGCGACATAGGGCCACAATGTCGCTTAGTCAATTTTGCCTTTCAAGCGTCGGTATGTATGTCTTCAGATACCGACCGACGACTGTAAAAATTGGTTAAAAAAGAACATTTGGACTTTAATACGTCAACGAAAATGTTCCACAAAAATTGTTAATACGTATAGAGAATATTATCTATTCCCTCATAGGTAATATTATTTATATATATCGGAAGAGTCAAGAGTACGGGATGTGAATTGGCAACGAAACGCAAGTGTGAAGTTGGCGTGCTTCGACAGAGTCTAGCCTGACGTTCGTGTGAGTCGAAGAGAGCACCACAGCTCTCTAAACCATCTAATATCTTGCGGGCAAAAAGTGTCTAGAAACTGTCCAACGTTTCGTTTGGCAAGTTCAAATATAACCTAAAAATCAATAATCATCTTTGGAGATTTTGTTCTCACCCGCAACACACGTCTACGCCCAGTAAAATGTTTAACTGTGAAGAATCCAGCTCCAATCGGCCTCTTGCACTGACATGTATATTACCTATTTACAGACAACTTTATCGCTGTTAGGTTCCAGATTGATTGGCAAAATTTTACAGTTTCGGGTAGCTCTATACGCTGGCGTCTGTACGTTTAACACGTGAGCGTAGTGTATCCAGCGGAGTACAAAGCGTCGCGTAGACTACGGTTTGTGTCCTGTATGTAAAGAGCGGTCACCCATCCAATATGTTACCTATGAGCGAGCACGTTAAGCAGATGAGCGTTGACAGTGTATCCTGCAGAGTCCAAAGCGTCGTGTAGACTATTGTATGTGTCCTATATGTAAAGAGCGGTCACCCATCCAATACGTTACCTATGAGCGAGCACGTTAAGCACGTGAGCGTTGACAGTGTATCCTGCGGAGTGCAGAGCATGGCGGAGGTGGTGAGCAGGGATCGCACCACGGCCGTCTGTGTCGTAGAGACGGAATACAGCCTGCGAAGGAAAGTTTTATATAGCCTAGTCATAAAGAGATGAATTTTCGACATGTTGCGTCGATTCCAAATAAACTGGAATAAAGGAGAATGGTGAAACGGATGAATTTTTGAAATGGCATTTCAGGGTAAAAATATAAGCTGATAAATAAAGTAATCGTTAAGGTAAACTTTACCTTCATTTTGGAGACAACATAAATTGTATTTTTCCTTATATTTGTGTTCTAGTCTAGCCAGGAAGCGAACATGATGTTTATTGCAAAGAGAAAAACATTACTGTATTGTCAGCTATAACAGTGCTGCTGGTAAAGTTCCAATGGTATAAAGTTATGTGCAGATATCCCTAGAAAATAATGTGCTTCGGGAAACATCGTGTATCTTCGGAATTACGAACATTGATGAGATGTAATATAGACATGTTACGATCATGGTAGTATTTATCTTTGTTGCATTACCATGATTACAGTGAGAGCAGTGATGGACCAGTCTTGTCGATCACGAGTTCTAGCTTGTGGGTTTGGAGATTCTGCCGATGCAGGCGCTTTACTTTGTGTAAATAATTTTATCAACACTGCTCTAAAATCGGTGAAGGAAAACATATTTAGGTAGGTCGACATGTCCTAGAACCAAATTCGATTCATGTGTGTTCACATTTTTTTTTTTTTTTTTTTTTTTTTCAGGATGGGAAATCGTCAAATGACTTCTCCCGCTCTGGGCGGAGCGGGAGGGTGTGTCAGACTTTTACTGACTAAAACCCACCCGTGTTCCATCAGTTGCCCATGTGCCAGGGTCACGGTATCTCTTTCGAACAATCACGCGACCCCGGCAGTGTGTTCACATGTACCCAGTATTTTGTAATATAATATCTTGATTTAAAAGAGTTTCTATTTAGTTTCTAGCCTGTTCATCTCTATACTGATCTAAGTTTTGTAATAAGCAACTAGCTGCAACTTTCTGACTTAACTGATAGACTTTTTGGTAGTTCAAAAGTGCCTGAGAGTTAACTCACCTGCCAGTTTTGCAGATCAATCCACAGGCCCTTGAATTCCTCAAAGCCGAGTCCTCCCGAGCCGTCCTTGTCTAGCATGGCGATCATGCTGCGACATACCTCCTTGGAGAAGCCCTGGCCCTTCAGCTCTGTAACGTTTTGTTGAGGTCAGAAAGGGGAGGTGAGAATGAAGGAAAGCTGTGAGACGTGACACTGGTTTTATGATTTTTGGAAAGATGGGTAGTCTCTTTTAGATGTGTCTGTAAGTTTAGTAAAAACGAGACCTATTTATTTATTTAGTAATTATGAATAATATAAGCACCGGTGTTTCGTTATCTTAATTATTCATGTTCATACGTATTTAAATTTTAAAGTTCATTCCAAATTCCCGCCCAAAGATCGAATGGTAATTGCAATGTTGTGATTTCCGCAACCTGAGGGGAAGCTCGAGCCAATGGTAGAACGTAGGGACATCGTTCATACGCCTTGGCCAATCCCGGGCCTTGATTTCGACCGCGTGACCGCGTCCCTGCAATATGGCGGGGGAGTCGTCGTTTTCGCCGGCGGGCGCACGAAAAAACGGGCTCTCGTGCAACCAAAAATCATAGTGAAGGACCTTTTATTTTGTGTGTGTGAAGTTATCAGTCTCAATATTCCGTGTATTTTGAAGCCTCAAAACGAACTTTTACAAGCTGGAAAACAAAACGTGGGAGCTCCCAGCCACCTACCTGCTGCTGCCGTATTTAGCACCTGGACCAGGGCGTACGTAGCCAAAAGGTAAGGGCTTCTTTCTTAGTTGCGGATTTCTTAAGCGTTGCAACCAGCCAATTCGATCAATACTTACTCGTGGTTGCCCCCAAAATGGGCAGGTAATGTCTTTCTGCCACAACCGGTATGTATGCCTATTATAGGTACACATAGCTTTAGCTATAAAATAACATGGCAATCAACAAAAAAAAAAAAAAACTTTTTGTGACAATAGGTATAAGTTTTAATAAAAACGATGATTTTGTTGTGTCTAAAAATGTTATGTAATGACGATGATTTTGTACCAGATAATTTAAAAAAAACTGTTTTTTTAATTTCACAGATTTTTTTATGATTTTTACAATCATTTTTGTTATATAAAAACTCTACCTTATACACAAGTTTATTGGAAAAATTAAAGACATTTATGACACTCAATAATTGTTAGAAACAAATATTTAAAAAAATCATAACTCCCGCTCAAAAATCTATTCCATAAATGACGAATTCAGTGGCACGTCTTAAAATAAAACTTACAAATATTTTTATGGAAATGGAGGTGACATAACTACCTACAAGGATAATATTCATTCAATCAATCAATTCATAAAATAAAATAATAAATTTAAAATGCCCATTTTCGTTCACTTCCAATGTACATAACATGCGTTCAAGCGGAAAAACGTACAAATTTCCAAAAACATACATTTTTGAAAATTCCTACATTTTTAATGTGAGTTAGTAGTGGCATTAAGCAGACATAATGCAAAATATTGCTTAAAGATCCATAGATAAGACAATATTGAGCATTATTTGACATTGACATATGACAGTACAAAAAATAAAAATTAAATTGTGTCCATGGTAACCTGAAAAATATAAATCATAAAAAGGGGGGAAAAATATTTACAAGCGAATAATAACAATAACAGACATTTTAACTTGTGCCCTCCATTTCGATAAAATGTGATAGTATTTAAAGTCAAGCTGTGCATGCATCGCTGCTGGAAGCAATCTGAAAAAAAAATCTTATAGGCATTAGTAATTTGCAAGGAATATTCGATTATCAAAACATTTTAAATATATGTAAACTTGACTCTTTGATTTAAAACCCACACGTGGTAAAAGACTTTTATGAATATCTACTATTTATTTAATTACATATTTAATTAACAAATCCTAAAATAACGGCTGTTTGATTTTTTATTGCTTTATTCTAAAATCATGTTGCTTTTAGTTTAATCATACAAATTCCAGCAGCCGTGTAACATAAATTAATATCACACAATTGTTTTTGTTCTCAATAAACAGTTCAGTGTATTCTTTTTGCAGATTCTGCTATCAATACTTTTTTTGCATTGCACCCATTGTGGAAGGACGTGCTAAGTTATCCCTCGAAATTCCATTTTTCTTTCGTATTTTGTAGTTTGCGGGCAGTGTCTGGTTTTATATTTATTAAAATATGATTCTACCGCAACAAATATGGTTTTAATATAATCATATAAATATAGATAAATATGTATTGGATATATTTGGATAAAACGTGATGAAACTTCTTCAGTAATACACACATTCATTAAATAAAAATAAAATCATACATTTTGCAAAATAAATTAAATATTCACACCAATTTTAGTACAATAAAAAGTTACGTAAAACTACGTCATAGGAAAAAAAATCTACACTTAAAAAAACGTCTACAAAAACATATTATAATTATTGTTATTTAAATACTTAAAATAAAAAAGTGACGTAAAACTATGGGTCGAACGAAAAAAATCTACAATAAAAAAACGTCTACAAAAAATATAATAAAGATCGTTATTTAAATACTTACATATACTATACCGTGGCTCGGTAAGCTTAACGAAACGAAAGCGGCGTTTTACTCGACACAAACGGTCTTATTACAAAAACCTAAATAAGCCTTGGTTTAAACCTAAACTATCAAGTCCAAGCTCATCTGTAAAACCATGGTCTAAACTTGTTCGTATTACAAAACATTTATAAATCGTGGTCTTCTTAATACGGTCATTTAAACCATTATCTTAATATCAACCACAGATTAACACAAATATCACTCGTTCGTCATGATATCATTCTATTGCAACGTTCCGTATCCCAAGAAAAGAAAACGTTTTGATAGTATTATCAATGATTTAATTATGTAAGGAACATTCAAAATATTGAGACTTTGTTATTTTGCATGGACATTAATATTACTTATCGATTGCAGTTTTGTTTAGGTTTAATCACATTACTAATGTATTAGGTAGTAGTACATCTAAGTTCGTGTAACGAAATACGTTTCGTTACACGAACTTAGATGTACTACTACCTATGTGTGTTTTCGGGCGTTTTAAGAAAACAAAATTTATACAAGCGTTTCTTCGACTTGCGATACTTATGTATAAATTTTTTTTTCTACTTTTCCCTGAAATCTTCATCGGATAACTCAATGAAGGGATTGACTCGAACCCGATTTCTGTTGAATCGGCGTGACCTTTCTAATGACTGAATAGCTTCAATATCCTGATTATCAATTAAATCTACCATGTTAATGTCCATTTTTGAATAAAAACAACACAACACAACGATATAAATGATAATCTAAAAGTGGAAACTTGACAGATGCGACTTAGACCCATCGATAAACCAGGGGTCGCCCAGGTTTAACGTTAAACAAGGGTTTAGTCTATGGTTTATAGCAAAACCATTTTTGTAATAAAACTTAAACTTAAACCATTGTTTAATGAGGTTTAAACCTGGGTTTTTAGTTAAACTGCTTTTTATAATGAGACCGAAAGCATTAACACATTGAGAAGCTCAAAAATGGGCATTGTAGAACAGTGTATGATAAAATTACAGATAAATTAATTATTTAATGTCTGCCTATTATAGAGTCGAATAGATATCTCATCGCACTTTGAAATTACAAGAATATTTTTTAAAATCTTTTAAATATATATATTTTTTTTTTTAGTAAAATTATTGTGAAATATGGGAATGCCTTGATTATAAAACAATATATTTTGCTGACAAAATAAATTCAAATAAATATAATTTAAGCCTCTTTTAAATAAATTAGATACACTCTAAGCATAAACTGTTTGTATGTATTTTATTATTTGCATTAACACAATTTTCAATATTTTTAGTATAATTCGTGAGAGCTGTGTTAAGCAAACACATATTTTAAAACTTAATTATAGATTTCTGCCCCAATTATTTTTTATGATATCTATACTAATATTTTAATACGAAAGTAACTCTGCCTGTTGTTGTTGTTACGCTGTTATGACTAAACCACTGAACCGATTTTGATGAAATTTGGTACGGGTAAGTTTGAACTCCTAGAAAGAACATAGGCTACTTTTCATTCCGCTAGTTCATCTGCGTCTGCGATAACCGACATTTACGCGGACGAAGTCGCGGGCAAAAACTAGTATGATATATTTTTCTTTTAAATATAAATATTTATAAATGAATTTAGCAATGCGATGAAATCTGAAACAAAGGCTACTACAACTTTTTACTATGCTTTGATTTTCCTTTCAAAACAAAATGCCAAAAAAAAAAAACATTTGAAAAGTATGTTTGAAACACGTTTGAAATCTCAAAGGAGAATGCTCAAAAGTGGTACCAAAAAGTCTCACGCATCAAGACCAAAATTTTGGAGTAATTAGTTTCATATTTTTTTACGACGTTACACGTCGGGGATTTAGTTTTTGAACAGGGAATTTGTTTTTAAGTTTAAAAGTATGGATATTGTTTTACTTCCTATAAATGACGTTCCGTTTCACTTCACGTGTTAAATGATTAACATAACCTTGATTTTTGAAAGTGCCATGTTCACTGTAAAAATAATACTCTGCTGATTCTACATTAATTTAAAAACAAAACTAGAATAGAATATCTATTTAAAAGATTATCATTATTTTATCTGGTTTTGTTATGGTTAATTAGCCGTTCCCAACTAGTAAAAAAGATGTAGAATGCAACAGAATGGATTTGTTATCTGTGCATCTGACATTTTGCGCATGTACTCTGTAGTCTGTGGTTTGCGCTAGCGAGTAGCGAGTACCGTCTGTGTTTTTAAGAGTTGAGATTTAATAATTATTGAATTGTTTTGAAAAGTAGAACTTGTTTGTATTTTGTGAACTTTTTTGTGAGTATTTCATTGTGCAAATATGTCGAGTTGGTCGACCGATTGACATCGTCAGTCACCCGGCAAAACCGGCGATGTATCAATAGTTCATTTTTGATACCCAGAAACCTACACACATTAGAACAAGCGTCTACTCCAATGATTAACTTGTTACAGTCTTGGATAACTTCTACTCAGGTAAGCAGATCTTATTTAACTCTTTGAATATATAGGTACTTATGAATGTCAGGCACCTATTTCCTGACTAATCTTTTTATGAATGTACCAGCTTACAAAACATTATTTTTATAGAATGAATGAAAACATTTTTGGACTCGCACAGGAAATATCCAAAAAATTAATTAACAAAAAAAAAAAACCAACCCGTTTGAGGCCAAAAAACGCTTTACTCTTGATTACTTGTAGATGTAATTTCTTTGAATATGTTACAGAAGATAGATAACGTCATAAAGGGTAGAAGCACACTTTTTCACTCATGGTTTTAATTGCAGATGTCTTCAGAATGTGTGCTTTGTACAGAGTGTTTGAGACTGCTTCAAGATCGAGCAAACACAATCAGTGAAGGAAGTTGATCTTTGCCTGCTTTTGGTCATGGAAAATTATGTTGTTCTTGTGGCAATTCTATTCTACGTGCAACTAGACCATATCCTGTAAGACAAGATCGACAAGAGAGAAACATTTTAGTTAGAAATATTCCGCTCCATTTGGTAAATATTTTTATTTATGTTGCAACATAAAAATGAAACCTAATTATTATCTATTTTGACACAATTACTGCCTGATCATTATCATGTATTCCTAGTTACATCACATTACAGTAATACTTTTATCAAGTCTATAACTCATTGTGAAATGTTTTGTATTACATGTATAATCATGTTATTTTTATAGATATAAAGATTGGAAAGAGTATGTGCTGCTTGCTGGAGGTCAGCTACAAGAGATGTTCAACGTCGTGATGTGTACAACTGCAATCGCCCAGGTCTGCCAGATGCTGGACCATATGGAGATCTCAATATTCCTAAGCCATAATTGACGTTAAGATGGCTTACTATGTTAGCTCTTGAGACCTACCAACTCAAGCAGGCTAGATCTTATTATAGGGAACACATCCGTCGGACTAATATTTATTCAGTTGAGGTGAATAATTCTATTGATGATGATGTACCTTTGATTTTAGGGCTTAATAATTACCTCTAAAGAGGTATGATTAATTCGAGACATGTCAACAGTCGTACTTATCACATGTATTTATTGATTAGCAGAGATGATGCTGTGGCCAACACATTAGAAACCACAGTAGGTTATTGCTGCAGTCGCCTCGTCGGTAAGCGAACAGTGGGCTGCTGTGCTCATGTAATGACGATAGTATAGTAATTGAGCTGGGGACGGTATAATGACATAACTTCGCCAGCAACGGATTTAGATGATTTTTTTCAGGAGTATGATGAATGATTTATGTAACAGTTTTGTTAAATAAATATTTTTGACTTTGATCCCTATTAAAAACCCAAATTAACTTGTTTGTTTCATTTTTCTATCACTTACCTATCAGTCTGACTGATCACCCTTATTTATGATAATGTATTATTGGTATTGGTGAGTAGTGGTGGCCCAGTGGTAGCGGCGGCCCAGTGGTAGCGGCCGCGACTTACGAGTAGTACGTCGTGAGTTCAAACCCAAATAGGCGATATACTTTGTGTAAATTATGTCATCACCACAGCTCGCAAAACGGTGAACGAAAACATCATGAGTAAACCGGCACGTCTTAGAACCAAAAAATTGAAGCCATGTCACATCTACCAAACCGCTCTGGGCCCGCGTGGTGGATTACGGCTCCCTCTCACTAAGAGGCCTGTGTCCCAACAGTGGGAACATTATAGGCTGCTGTTTTTTATTAGATTTACGACTTCGCAGCCATTGTAGCCAACTTCAGGGCGGCCAAGAAGTTTGGCAAGAATTATACCCACGTTACCGGTTCACACTGTTGATAATATAAGGGTCGGTCAAATCACTGAGTGCCACATGTGCCTGGCTGGAGGCTATAGTTTAGTCTCCACCGGGAAGACTGCTTAAGCAGATAGTGACTTGTATCCAGCAGGTAACTGTGAGACTCAACGTATTAAAGAAAAACGAGTTTCAGTCACGAACCCTGTGGTGGGGCTAGACGTTGCTATAACTCGTAAATCTTCCTAACTTATATACGTGTATTACGCTGTTTTTAGAACAATAATATTCGTCCGTGTATAACGTGTCTAAGTAGATATAAAACAAGTCGCTGGCAGCGTCGACCAAAACAGACCTAGTTTTTAGGTTATTATGATTTTAATAAATAACTCTGAAACCCGGGTTTATTTTTCAAAAAGAACTTTTGTAGGAGTTAATATGATCAATGTAGTATATAAAAAACAAAGTTTGATTTTGATGCAACATGGTACGGGATTCCATACATCCTTGAGCATTGTCCTTTATCAAATCTACAGTAAAATCAGCTGATATGAGATTAGAGAACAGACTAAAGCTCTGGCCCCACTGAAACGAATACCTCGTGGAATGCGGGATGCGTAATGTGCCTGCGATGATTGTGACAACTAACTTGTATAGAGGTTTTCAAAATGGCGCGGTTTGCTAATAATTAAAACAATCGACGTACGCAGTTGTGACAGGATTCACTTCAACTTGGTCAGAACTTAATAATTAATAAAGCTTACTTTACTCCTTATAAAGTAGCACATAAAAGTCAATTTTATGTATCCTCTTAAAATTCAGAAGTTTCTTTGGATAATACAAGGAGTATCACGTCGACAATAAAGATGAATATTACGTACCCTCTCGCATGGCATAGTCGAGGATCTCCTTGAGTTCCTGCCAGTCCACCTCACCGTCGGCTCCGGCCAGGCGGTTGAAGGAGTCCTGCACCGGGTCTGCTGGCTCGGGGTTGGGGGCTATTTCTTTTACCTGGCGGGGAAATATTGTTTTAGGGAGTTGGGTATCTATAGCGTCAAATGTGAACTACGCATCATATTGATGCCGAGCAAATATCCTATATCCTATATGTCGCGTAAAAGTGTTTACCGAGCAACTTAGCATATACGGGGTCAAATTCGGTTCGGTTTTAGGTTTAAAGATCTAAATTATCCACAAAAAAGACACAGTCGCTTACACGAGAACAAAATCAAAAAAAAAAAACAAAATTATTTATACAAAACATTCGTCACAGACGTTACTGTAGTACATACACCCATCCAATACATTCAGCTTTTGGGAAAGGTGGTATTTATATAAGCAGCTAATTGAGTTTTGAATGCATGTTTATTACTGTAGGTAGATGTTGTAAAAAACTTTTACACGTCAATATTTTAAAAACTAGATGGCGCTAGCATTTCCTTGCTGACTGTTCCTTGAGAAGAAACGCCAAAACAAACTCAGGGGTCATGGTCTGGGCACGCCACAATTGCGGCGGTAAGTCCCCTCTTTGAGGAGTGGATAGAGAGGCGCCACGGCGTCCTCACCTTCCGTCTGACGTAGGTTCTCACCGGGCATGGCTGCTTCGGTGGGTTCCTGTTCAGGATAAAGCGGGAGGATACGCCCGGGTGTTTTCATTGTGAGGATCATCTAGAGGACACGGTGGAGCATACAATGGAAGTTTGCCCAGCCTGGGCGGAGCACCGCCGTGTCCTCGTGGAGGCGATCGGCGGCGGCGACCTCTCGCGTCCGGCCCTGGAGCGAGCCATGGTATGGAGTGAGAGCGCATGAGAAGCCGTCACCTCCTTCTGCGAAGCAGTAATGCTCGCGAAGGAGGAGGCGGGGCGCGTGAGGGAGTGGCAGTCACTGTGCCCTCACGTCCCTAGCCACCGCAGGAGGAGACGCCCCGGGCGTCGGGAGTCCATAGCGGACTCCCGGCCACCGTAGGTGCGAGCTTGCGGGTGGCGAGCAATGGGTAGCTCGCCGCCCGGTAAGGACCAAGCTCGGGTCGACGGCGCGTAGTGTTCCACGCGCGCCGCAAAGAGATGTCAGCAAAACTGAAGGGGTCTGCTAGTACCGATGCCTGTCGGGGTCGCGTGATTGTTTGAAAGAGATACCGTGACCCTGGCACATGGGCAACTGAAGGAACACGGGTGGGTTTTAGTCAGTAAAAGTCTGAAATGCCCTCCCGCTCCACCCAGAGCGGGAGAAGTCATTTTATGATTTCCCATAAAAAAAAAATGCGTCGTGGTCTCTTGTCAGGGTTACGAATTTGTTCGAAACAGTTACCGTGGGCCTGGCATATAGACAACTGAAGGAACACTGGTGGGTTTTAGTCAGTAAAAGTCTGACACGCCCTCCCGCTGCGTCCAGAGCGGGAGACGTCATTTGATGATTTCCCACCCAAAAATAAAACAAAAAAATGTTGTCGTGGTCTCGTCCAAACTTTATATTATTACAATATTATGTGAGTTTAACAATGCCGGGCAATGTCTGGAGCATGTAGGACTTCTGATTGCACCCGTTAAGTGCGTTTCAAGTGAACGGGAAGCCATTTGAACTGCGCTCATAGAAGAACAGTACTGACTTTTATGTTGTTACGTTTTATTTCTAAACTAATTGACATCATGTAGCAAAGATTTACCATACTTTTGAACGAATGGAAAGGGAATTAAACTTACCCGATCATCAACGTCTCCCATGCCGATGTCTTCGTCATTCTCTCTGAAAAAAAAAGAAAATATTTTAAATAGCCATAATGCCATAATCGTCACGCTTGGCAGGCGGGTTGGCGATCGCAGTATGGTGGTAAATATGCATAGAGAACGCTGCTGCCCATTCTCTAGTAAGTCTCTTAGTCGCCTTTTACGACACCCACGGAAAGAAATGGGACGGTGCTATTCTTTACATCCGGCAACACTAGGGTTACCAGATGACCGGGAAATCCGGGAAAGTCACGGAATTTTACGTCGTGTCCCGTGTCCACTAATGATCTTTAACTGTCCCGGATTCCGAACACATACTCCTATTTTTTATAAAGTTATAAGTATAATAGAGTTGAAAATTACGTATTATTAAAATGCCTGCTGAAAAATTTGACAGAACTACAGACTCGTCAATATCGTATCTTACTTAGAAATTTTATTTTTTTTGAAAAACCCATGGTGGCCATGCCCTAAAATCTAATGAAACTGGCAAATATGTATGTAAAAAATCAGTATTTTAAATCAAAGAGAGTTTTTGTTTTGTTGAATTGTCCTGAAAATGATATCCTTGTATCTGGCAATCCTAGGCAACACACGGAACACAGCGACCTATTACGACTGACAAATTACATTAACAAATGACAGCGACTATGTAACTAATATGTTTTAAATAGTTTTCACTTACGTCATGTTATTGCTCTTCTCAGAGAATACACGTAGTAAGAACTCTCCCTCCTCGTTGGGGTAGAAAGTGGACGGCACGATGACGTAGCTGCCGGGATCCAGTTTGAACCTGAAATATAAAAGTTTTATCAATTTGAGGTTTATAGATATTTTTTATTTATTAACGACTTGCTGCCTGATAGACGTTGTCTTGTCCTCAATTCTCATATAAAAATATTTTCTTTTATCCCCGAATATACTATAGTTACATTACTATCTAACTCTTTGCTAGGGTTAATCAGGCCTGATGAGTTCTTGGGCTACTTTAAAAGAGTATTTTCATATTTTTTTTGTTCTAACGTGCGTCTAGTTTGTGCAAAACGAACAACTTTTCTTTTTTAGCGTGCCAATCTTTCTAATATTATAAATGTAAAGATGTTATTCTTCATGTAAAAACGACTGAAAGGATTTAGATCAAATTTGGCACACAGATAATTTATATCCCAGATTACCAAAGGGTACATTTTATCCAGTTCATTTTATTAAGTTCCAGAGACTACCGCGTTCAAACAAACAAAGTCTTCAGCTTTATTATATTAGTATTAGTAAATATATATATATATATAACGATAACCAGTGATCAGATATTCGGATGCATATTTACCTAGTGTTACTATTTAGCTGTGAAAGCACGGAAGTGGCTTCGTAATTTTTTATTAAAGCCGGGTTTCTTGGACCATCATATTTATTTAAAATTAATGTTTAGCTCCAGATGCAAATACGCGGGTGTAGGGTGGTATGTGTTAGTTAAAAAAACACACAAAACACGGTAAAAACGCGCATTCCATATTAGCCGACATTCCAACTTTATGTGAATATGCAACTGAATATCCGATCTCTAATCATAACTTACCTAGCGCTAACTTCTCTCAAGTTAATGAAGGTCTGACTGCGTCCAACCAACGCGTTGTACTTGAAGAAGTTGATATCCAGAGGCTTGGGCACGTGTCCGTAGTCGGGCAGGCGGTATATGGCGAAGCCTATCGATAGGAACTCCAGGCCCTGGTGGCGCTGGGAGCGACGGTTCTTCTGCATCAGGGCTACTATCATCTGGGGACAAGGATAATCCACACTAATAGTATAAATGCAAAAGTAACTCTGTCTGTCTGTCTGTCTGTCTGTCTGTCTCGCTTTCCTGCTAAAACTACTGAACCGATTTAAATGAAATTTGGTACACAGATAGTTTAGAGCCTGAGAAAGGACATAGGCTACTTTTTATCCCGGTAGTATGTTCCCGCGGGATAATTTCCGACCTCCACGCGGGCGAAGCCGCTGGCAAAATCTAGTTGTGTTATAAATGTGGAATTAACGCAACCGACTTCCAAACAAAGTGAAAATTTACTTTAATTTCAGAAGTCCTTTTTTTTGCTACCAACTTCCGAAATTAAAGTTATTTTTTACTTGGTAGATACATATTTTCCTAAAGGTCGGTTGTTTTTATTATTGTTTGAAATATATTTTTTATTTGTCTCCTTTTAGTTGTGTGTTAAGTACCACATTAAAAATGTGAAAATAAAAAGTTACCCACATAAATTTGTGTACTGTGGCTTACTTATCAAGCTAAATATTTCCAGTTTTAGCTGACCTCTCACTGTATAGGATTTTCGTTAAATGAGAGGTCAGCTTATGCTGGACATATATTGCGTTATTTGTCGCCGTGCGTAATTTACTTGTCATATACACTATGTGGAATAAATACATATTATTGAAGAACTCAAACACCAATAATCATAATTTGACCAAATTTATATTAGAGCACTCTATAAGTATACCCTCAAACACAAGAAAGAAAATCAAATTGGTAATTACAAGTGAATTAAAGAAAAAAAAATTGAAACTCCTCCTTTTTTGCTCAGTAAAAAAATGAGCAACATTGCACATTGCTGGCAACATGGAGCCAAAAACAAAATTATTTTTTATCTCAATTTACTCAGTACTGGCGACAATAAACAGTTATACGAAAATATTGCCATAATCACAACTTTTGACGAATGAAATATACCTATTATTTTGTTTATATTTTATCAGGTCATAATGATTATTACGACCTATTAAAATATTATTTACTGTCCTCTTTTATAATATAGAATTTATATTTCTTAAATTTATCTATGTGAATATTTCCATACCATAATTATTATGGTATGGATATTAGAAAATATAGAAAAGGGGTGACTACTGAGATGACGACTATTAGAGAAGTGTGGAAGAAAAAGACATGTTGCGCCGACCACAAATACATTGGAATATAGGGCAGGAGAATGGTGATGATTTCTTAAATTTATCAAAGAGTAATTAAAACATTAATAAGTACTTACGGTACACTTGTTCTCGTCGTCTCCTTCGTCAACATCAGTCAACGTGACAGTGTACTGCGGGTTCTTCCAGAACGACTCCAAGAAGTTTCTGCACCCACCGGCCGTTACACCTGTGTCACAAAATAAACAAATGTTTTATTATTCAAACAATTAATGAACGCAGCCTATCGCAGCCCACTGCTGGACATGGGCCTCTCTCATGATGCGGTACGACACCCTGTCTTCCACCTTCTGCATCTATTTTGACCCAGCCACCTTTGTATGATATTATTATTATTATTTATTTATTTAATACTTTAAGCATACAAATGTACACAGGCGCACTTAATGCCACAGGCATTTTCTACCAGTCAACGTTTGAGAAACAGTGATAGGTGCAAAAAATTTGAAGATTTAAATATAAACGTATTCAGATTCGCTGTAATTTCGTCGAATGCTTGAATAGATATGCTGGCTATAATATCTTGTTTCTTTAGCCTACACAGGAGGTTTACGTGAAAGAATGATAAATAAAATTACCTCTGACCCACTCTCCCTCGAAGACTGACATCTCCCACTTCTTGGTGCATCCCTCAGGGCATTCCTCAGGGTCCAACGAATCGGGGTTCAAGTTACAGATCTCCACACTGAAACGAATACAAGACAATATGAACTATTAATAATATGATAATAATATAACCTTTATTTATCCAAAAACATAGTTTGAAATACATTTTGCTATTTGATTTTTAAAATATATTTATAGTTTACTAGCTTTTGCTCGCGGCTTCGATCGCGCTAATTTAGTATTTGACAATCAATTCGGGTTGTACTCTGCTTGTCCATACTTAATATTATGAATGCGAAAGTAACTCTGTCTGTTACGCTTTCACGACTTAACCACTGAAACGATTTTGATATTTTTTTTATTATATTAATATTTGCTTTTGTTCACGACTTCGTCTGCGCAAATGTCGGTTATCGCGGACGCAGACGAAGTCGCGGAATAAAAGGTAGCGTGTGTGTGTGTGTGGGTGGATTACACAAGATAGGTAACCTATTGAATGCTTGTTGATAGAAGTGTCGGCTTACATTACTAAAGTAGTCTTGGTTGATCTGCACGCGTAGCATGACTGCCATAGAAACGGAATTTGTCGACGGAAGAGAAGACAAAATGATAGATTGTATCGTAGAAAAATTGTGTAAAACTGAAAAGAAGGGATGTTTCTATTCTTCAATCGACAAGAGTACGATGTCAAATATAAAAAAAAATGGAATGGATGGTGGTGGAATTAAAATAGATAAGGAACTTTTTTGTTCTTGGTAGAATAGATATAGAATTGGTCATGCTACGTCGGCTGAGGTATATAGGAAAAAAAAGTGTGACAAACCTTGAGAAGTGTTTAACGACGTCATTGAAAGACATCCAGAATTCCCCATCGTCGTCGAAAGTTAGACCCATCTCCTCCTTCTCAGATTCAGGAATAAATCGCCACTTGGGAGATCTGGGAACAAACAAATATATTTCATTAATTTCTATGCCTTAGCATCGGGCCTAACAAAGCTTAATCTGCAGGAGGAGACGCCCCGGGCGTCGGGAGTCCATAGCGGACTCCCGGCCACCGTAGGCGCGAGCTTGCGGGTGGCGAGCAATGGGTAAATCGCCGCCCGGTAAGGACCAGGCTCGGGTCGATGGCGCGTAGTGTTCCACGCGCGCCTCAAAGAGATGTCAGCAGCAGTGTAGAGGTCTACTAGGACCGATGCCTGCAGGGGTCGCGTGATTGTTCGAAAGAGATAAGCCTAAAAGTCTGACACGCCCTCCCACTCCGCCCAGAGCGGGAGAAGTCATTTGGTGATTTCTCAACCAAAAAAACGAAGGATTTTCTAGCCGTCATTAAAGGCATATTAAGAGAGCAAACATCTCCGTGCCTTATTTACGAAAATGATTTATTTTTTATTTTGAATTTTTTGTATGGAAAAAAAGGGTGAGAAATGATCCACCGCTAATGTATGTGGTTCTACGTACTTATCGCTCCAGGGTCCATTCCACTCGGCCTCATTGCCCCAAGGGTTCCGCAGACGCAGAAGGGGTATCTTCCCCGGGCGGCCGGGAGTCTCAATATCCACATACTTCACTTTTGTTACTGAGTACGCGTGTCCTCGGATGAGACCAACCGGGGTTACGGCTTCCAAAATGTTCGGATCCGGCTGCGAAAAAAAATAAATAAATAAATAAATATCTTAGGACAACCAACACACCGTTATCTGATCCCAAACTAGGCAGAGCCTGTACTATGGCAACCAGACAACTGATAAACATACTTATATATGTCTAAATACATACATATTATAGATAAATTACACCCAGACACAGAACAAATGATCGTGCTCATCACACAAAGATTTGTCCTGGTTGGGAATCGAACCCACGACCTCAGTCTTAGCAGTCAGGGTCACTAACCACTAGACTAACAGGCCAGTCAAATGGGGGTTATTTATTTTATACTATATATTTAATACATAACACCAACAGCTTATATAATTAGGAAAGGTTTTACTGCTAATGTAAACACAAATATAGGTGTACATAATCTTTCATTTAAAGCTATATCCTCCTTTGGATTTGCAGCTGTCGGTTAAAAAAAAAAACAGTCATTGCATGGAAACTGCTTACAAATAAACTAGTAGTAGTCCAAGTAGTGGGGGTTAGGTTAAAATGTGCACTTTATAAGGTAATAATAGCTTTTTAACAGCGACCGTCCTCCAGGTTGGCAATAATCCTAAGGTGACGTACTAACGTACTACACAAAAAATAGAAGAGTAAAATGTACTTTCCGATATGCGAAGGCGCTGACTAAAGTTAGTTTCATATAAATCTGTCCGATTAAATTAATGATGGAGTGTCTTTACGGGTGGATTAGCAACCTTAAGGAAAACCTATATTCAAGCCAATTCTACAGGATAAGTTTTTAACCAGTGCGCAAATTTTAACAAATTAAACTTAAACGAGTTATAATAACCATGCATTTTTTATTTAGATATATTTTAGTACAACAAACTTAAATTATCGTTAACGAAAGATGTTTATTTTGAAACTGGTTTTTATGGTAACTTGCGCGCGGCACCGGCGCGGCGGTGAAGGTGAACGACCGAGCGCAGCTACAAGTACCTACCAGCTGTTCGATCGATCAAATTCTAAGAAGTTCGAAGTACCTACGTACTGCGTGCGGCTACTGACCTATTTCTATTGTCAATATCATATTACGAAATATGTAGGGTGTCCACAGTTTATTGATTTAAGGTCGGATAAAAATTTAATAAGGTATTAAAATACTAGTTGAAATGTGTTCTATTACTGATACTGACCACCAAAAAATATTGCGCACCGGTTAATTTTTTCATGTATATTCAATATTTTAACATAGCGGGCACAAGTTAGTGTTGTGGGGCATCTAAACCGCCACATGTGAACTACGCATCACACCGCGAACTAGCATATGTGCAACGTCCTGACATCACCCGTCTGATCGGAGGATCCTACGTTTTCTACGGAGGATGAGTGAACTTTAAATCCTGTTCCTCATACCTCCAAACTAGTATGTTAGCATATGATTTATTATTATTTTGAAATGAAATGAAATTTATTTTGCAAGAATTGTAGTACATTACAGATGGTCGGGTTATTTTACAGTATCTAATACAATTCGCTAAACCTAGCATGCAAAGTAATTGATTACACTAATTAAATAAATGAAGATATTAAATTCGAACATAAATCATAGTTATTAAATTAAGAATAATAAAGTCAATCATTTGTCAAATTATAATAGCAATAAATGTCATTGTTAATCTTTACAGTTTAGGTACTCATTCACAGAATATAATGATTTTTCTATAAGCCATTTGAATAAAACTGTTTTAAAGCGATTGACAGGCAGTTCCCTATATAATTTGGGTAATCCACACTATCCACACTAATATTATAAATGCGAAAGTAACTCTGTCTGTCTGTCGGTCTGTCTGTCTGTCTGTCTGTCTCGCTTTCCTGCTAAAACTACTAAACCGATTTAAATGAAATATGGTGCACAGATAGTTTAGAGCCTGAGAAAGGACATAGGCTACTTTTTATCCCGGTAGTACGTTCCCGCGGGATAATTTCCGACCTCCACGCGGGCGAAGCCGCTGGCAAAAGCTACTTTATTATATAATCCTTATGACCATTGGAAAACAACTTCTGTAATATAATTGGCTTTTCATTTGAGGAATAATTAATCTGTCAGGATATCTTGTGTTAAACGTAACAGTGTCTCCAAGACGTTGAAATAATTCGGAGTGCATTTTAACAAATTTACAGCACTCAAATATGTACATACCGGGAACGGTTAATATATTTAAATCTTTAAAAAGAGGTTTACATGAAGTCAGTGGTGGCACATCACAAAGAGCACGGATACATTGCTTTTGGGCTATAAACACCCTATTAATAAGGACAGAATTCCCCCATAGTACAATGCCGTATCTAATGTTTGAAGCTACATGAATGTGAAGACTATGTGGGTCTTTTTTATTTTGTTTCTTTCTTTGTCAGTGTGTTGTAATCATGATTTGGCAGTTTGAGTAATTTATGTGGCCTACCCAAATGTCCTTTCTTTGGTATTGTTGGTCAAATCGTTGAGCTTCTTAAAATCTGAGTTAAGCTACACGATTAGTGACAAATGCTTGCATTGACAGGACAGGTCCACTCAATCTGTGTGGGTCTTTCCTCAAAAGACCATTTCAGTCACCAATCTACATGGTCTTCACAAGATGTGACCAAGATTATGTCTAGACTTTAAAAGAGACTGTGACTTCTGAGTTTCTTTCGTCCTTTCTTCTCAGAGTAGTCAGTTAGGAAACGCCAACCTCATCTAGTATAAAAACATATGATTGACGTGTAAAAGTGTCCATTTATGATTTAGGGTCACAGCACACATATCAACTCGTAAACGGATCGTAACCGTATCAACTCGAGCCGTTCAGTATGATTTGTATGAAACTCCCTACTGCAACGCACACTAATTGGAATCGTAACGTAATCGCCTCGCCTCCGGACAAGCTCACGAACCGCGATGTGGTGCGTGGCAACCAGCGGTCCCCGCGCTTACGGCTCTCCGTACCCTAGCTTACGGCTCCCCGTACCCTAGCTTACGTCTCTTCGTCCACGCGACACAAAAACGTTCGGATTCAAAATGACTGAACTAGTGCCGCCTAGCTGTCAACCAGGGATGTTAAAGAGCTCCGTAACCGTAATCGAAACTATCGGATATCCGATATAAAAATTTATCCGTAACCGTAACCGAATCCGAAATAAAAGTTTCGGTTAATATCGGATTTGTTATCACATTTTTATTTTAGGTAGATTAGATAACACTCAATATATATTTATAATCATTTTTATTTTAAATAGCTGTAATAATTACTCACGGGCTGATTGTAATTCCTACCAAATGGTGACATATAAATAAAACCATTTTATTAGCTATTTGTATTTTACTTTTGAAATTCCTTAAAAGTTTAATATCCGTAATCGATATTATCCGAAACTAACGGATAATGCGAAATAATTTCATATTCGTAACCGTATCCGTATCCGGTATAATAATCATTCCTACATCCGTATCCAATCCGTATTCGAAATGTCATATCCATAACATCCCTACTGTCAACCAGCGGTCGGCGAGCCGTAAGCGCGGCGTCGCGCGTCGCCTAGTTGTAGCCGAGTCGACGTGCCGGAGCTTCCGATCCGCTTACGTTACGTGGTTACGTTAGGTTGACGCCTGTTTGACGGCGAGGCGAAAGGCGATACGGTGACGATCCCTTTCCGAGTTGATATGTGTGCTGTGACCCTTATAATACTTGCTCACCTCAATACTGCAGCCAATGAGAGAGTTCCTCTCGTACGCCTTCAAGAGGATGGTAAAGAAGTTTGGGGGCAGTTCGGCCATGTCGTACATCTCCGTCACTCCGCCAGTAAAGTCCTCCATTGCCTCTAATGTTGAACCGCCCTTTAGGGACTCGTAGGAGCCGTGGAGTCTGGAAATACAATAGTGTTATTAGAATAAAAAAGTTAATTTTCTTTTTTTTTACCTTTATCTGTTGGTAAACAAAAGTGGGGTGTTCATCAGCAGCTTATAATGTTCCCACTGCTGGGACACAGGCCTCATGAGAGAGGGAGTGGGCCATAATCCACCAAGCAGTGTCGGCGCAAGCACGTTTAAGTTCACTGAATAAAAAGTGACATAAATGGACGCGACGATCGCGTATTTCCTCTACCAACGCTACCTATAGGTTCGGACGTGATCTTGTTAAAAACAGTAAATTTTGTGCAAAGTGCAAACATTATTGTAAAGGGTAAAATTATTATAAATAAAATTAAAATAAGCTAAATACGATAGTTAATAAAATGTAGGTATCTGAACTAAATTAATTAAAAAAAGTCTAAAATTAAACGCTCTGCATTTTGGTATGTTACGTACCTATGTGTGCACAATTAAAAGGTAAGACATTTATGTTGTTCTTTCCCCTACATAAATAAAACCATTTTATTAGCTATTTGTATTTTACTTTTGAAATTCCTTACATAAATTCCCTTCCCTTCCCTTTCCTACATAAATTCATGCCTTCTCCCTATGCGGATAGGGATTTTTCCTGTTGATTTTTAATAATGTTGAAGCTTCCTTGAATAATGGGAAAATGTGTGTGTCTGTTTGTCCTTCTTTCACGGCAAAACGGAGTGACAAATTGACGTGATTTTTTAAGTGGAGATAGTTGAAGGGATGGAGAGTAACATAGGCTACATTTTGTGTCTTTCTAACCCCCCACTTCCCTAAAATGGGGGGGGGGGGGTGGAATTTTATGCAAGCGAAGCCGCGGGCAAAAGCTAGTTACTTATACTTTTGAAAAACAATGACACTATTATTTTCAAATTCGATTAATAATTACTTATTTAGCATAAGGTTAGTGTTATAGCACTAACTTGGCATAAGCCTTCTCTAGTAAGGCGCTCCAGAACTCGTTGTTCTCCGACGAGTGAAGGAACACGAGCTTTCCTCTGTAGGTGGGGAGACGGTCGTCTATGACCACGTCCACCCATCTACCGTACTGCCAGAAACTGAAAGAATAATGAAATAATTATAGCAATTTATAGTACAGAATCACGAACACGATATATCACTTGATAAAGGTGGAATTATTAAATGTTTTTTTATGAATTCATCATCATCATCATTTCAACCGTAAGACGTCCACTGCTGGACTTAGGCCTCCCCCAATTTGGGGGGCTTTGCCATAATCGCCACGCTTGGCAGGCGGGTTGGCGATCGCAGTATGGTAGTAAAATGCATAGAGAACGCTGCTGCCCATTCTCTAGTAAGTCCCTTAGTCGCCTTATACGACACCCGCAGGAAGAAATGGGGTGGTGTTATTCTTTACGTCCGGCACCACACGGTACACGTCCGTTTTTATGAATTAATTTCTATTAAAACGAATTTATTTATTTCTTTTTTGATTCTTCTTTATTATTTAGTTAGTTTTTTGGATTAAAATGAGCGGTTCGTCATCACACAGGTAAATCCTTGAGAGGTTTTCGTTGTGTGACTAAAAATAATTTTAAAATAGGTTAAGTGTTTTGAAAATGATGTTAGACACAATTAATAACTTCAATTGACGGTATACAATATAAAAAGTCAGCTATTCAAATTCAGCTGAGAACTAGCACTTTTAGAACGTCAAAATTACTTAAGACAGTCTCCCAAAACGTCCGCCCTACATGAAGATCTGGATAATGATAGCTTACCGGAAATGGAAGACACCGGCATAGTCCTCATCGAAGCTCTGGTCATCTGGCACTACTTGGAAGAACAATCTGAAAAAGAAGTAAAAAAATATTTTAAATATTTTGGCATTAAGATCGGCCAACCTATCACGAATGTCATAAGACGCTCGTACGGGTTTTATGGCGTTATAACAAATAGCTTCTACCCACGACTTCGTCCGCGTCAAATTTTTGCTCCCCTGACCCTTCCCGTCGCATCGATTTGCCTGCTAGTTTTCGTCCATTTTTCGTTGTTGCTCGCTCCTTTTGAGTTATAGTGAGTCAACCTTAAAAGATAGACATATGCTCTCCGGGACTTTTTTTTAGAACTTTTTAAAAAGAACAATTCCGTCATACATGATTTTTGCGTTACTTTAACCGTTTACGCAGCGCACGCAACGGAAACTCTCAAAAGGAATAAATTTTCTCCGTTTTTGCAACATTTTTCATTACTGCTCCGCTCCTCTTAGTTTTAGCGTGATGTTATATAGCCTATAGCCTTTCTCAATAAATAGGCTACCCAACTCAACAATAATTTTTCAATTCGGACTAGTAGTTCCTGTGATTAGCGCGTTCAATCAAACAAACAAACAAACTCTTCAGCTTTATAATATTAGTATAGATAGATAGATTTTCCTACAGATATTTTGAGCACAAGTATGTTGTGGTTTTGCCACAGTTCGTTCGTAAGAATAGTAACATCTTTTAAATACCAAGACCCACTCCGTGCTTCGGAAGACACGTAAAGCCGTTGGTCCCGGCTGTCACACGAGGATCTTTTACAGTAGTTACGGGTCATCAGAAGCCCGAAAGTCTGATAGCTGGTCTTACCAAAGGGTACCTATTAACTGTGGGTAGGTAAGGGTATTATCTCTTAACTGGGTTTTTGAGGTCAAATAGGCAGTCGCTCCATGTAAATTACTTTTATTGAGCTGCATCCAGTTAAGACTGGAAGCCGAAACCAACATGGGCTAAAAGGCTAGGTAGATTATCTGCAGTGTTATAAGATTTTTATGGTCAGATAACAATATGAATGGAAGGTCAGTCTTATCAAGCACAATTCTAGAACCTTTAAAATTTTCCTAGAAATATGTCATATTTTATCACACTAGGTAGGTACTGCTGATATGGTTTGAAGGACACCATATCGAGGAAAAATATTAAAACACAACTTTATAGGTATATCACTGATCAGTGTCCAACTGCATACAGTATCATTATCCTGTTTCAAGTAAGTGTGGTTATTTACTATAGTACCTAGTTTGTTCAGCTGAAGGGTTTTAGATAACTTATCTAGAGCTTGGCACATGACTTTTGGTCCTGTGAAATATAATCTAAACTTTTAATATTTTATTTATTTTAATTTTATTTATTTATTTCAATTCTCCATTACATTCATTTTATAACATATACAATATGATCATTCAAGCTTAATCTAATAAGTATAAAAGACATCAGTGTCTGAACTATATAAATTAATAACTGTATCTCAGACAACAGGGCTCTTCCCTATAAATGTAGCATTTAAAAGCTAACCAAACTCCACGACATTGAGTTTGCCAAGTATCAAAATGATTTATTCCTATTATACTCAGCGATCACGTAGGGAAACTCCAAGTATCGCTTTCTCCCTGTGGGTGACTTTCAGCCTTCTAATAAGGCCCATTGTAAGCGACCACGTTTGAGTACCATAGGTAGTCAATGGCAACACACACTGGTCAAAGACCTTCTGAAGGCAAACCTCACCTCACCAAACCGGTCGAACTGGCGGAACTTGGAGACCTTGGAGACCTTTGTCCAGCAGTGGACATCTTTCGGCTGAAATGATGATGATACGCAGCGATACCATAAGCATTATAAGCCCACTAACTGGGACACAGGCCTCCTCTCAAGTAAGAGGGACTGGGCTGTAGTCCACCACGCCGGCCCAGTGCGGGTTGGTAGATGTCACATGTCTTAGAATTTTTGGTTCTAGGACATGATAGTTTCCTCACGATGTTTGTCTTCACCGTGAGGAGAGCTGTCGTGAGCTTGTCTGTAATCGAATTTACGTCCTCCAATTCGTAAATCGGAGGCATTATCACTGGGCCTCCAATGCTGTGGTGTCAAACGCAGTTTTCTTTTTAATTTGCGCGCTTTTTCTCAACCTTTTAAGAGCCAAAGTCTAACTGGCATTATGCATAATTTAATGATTTTCAATCACGAATGCATTTAGAGATATCCTGATTTTATCTGTAGTTTTATGAGGAAAACTACAGCGTGGCGCAGGAAAATACAAGTGATTAGTTGCGCAGAAATAATGTGGATTATGAAGTGGAGCTGCCACGACTGAACGGCAGCAGGGCGTGGCACTGAATCACAGACTATGCTTAACGTACCAACATTAAATTTCGAATATTATGCCGAATCCTCAAGTCAAAACGATAACAGAAATCTAAGGCATCTGAAACATAAAAGTGTAGCCAACATTGATAACCAACATCCAAATGAAAGGTAGGTAACTCACTTTCTGTGGAGCGTGAGGTTGGCGACGGCGGCCAACAGCCAACAGTCACCCAACACGCCCTGTTGCACGTCGAAGCGACTGTAGCCCTCCACGAACAGTTGAGGGTCTTCGGCAATTTCCTGCAAAAACACAAAACATATTAGATTTGCTCAGAAGTAGCTACTTTACACACGTGTCCACATGTCTCCACCAACTTTCCTGAAGCACGTCAGTTGGGAGACATTTCTAATGAAATAAGCCGTACACTTTGTCTTGCATCTATAAGAAATTATCTTTTTGAGTGGTTTAACTCATCATAAGTAATACTATATACGTGAAAGTAAGTCTGTTTGTGACGCTTACACGCTAACACGGCTGATCGGATTTTGACGAAACTTGGCACACGAATAGACCATAACTTGGGTAAGGCATGGACTTTTATTCTTGCATTGCAGACGAAGTCGCGGAAGACAGCGAGTATTCTTATAAAGGCCAAAGATTCCATTTTTTGTATAGGTATTTGTTACGCTTTCACGCTACAACAGGTGAACGGATTTGGATGAAATTTTGCGCATATGTAGACTATGGCTTGAATAAAACTCTGGCTCTTGTGATACAGGAATTCTTAGTACATGAGCCAGGGCTGCAATGATGTCTGTAACCTGAAGTGAACAATAAATAACTAAAACAACTAATAAAAAATAAAATAAAAAACTAATAAGGATACTACTAGGACTAATAAGGATATACTATCTATACTAATATTACTGGGTTCTCGTGGGTCGCGCTCGTGAGTGGACGTGTGAGCAATACAGCGCTGTGCCGAAACGTTGCCTTATCGTTGTGTAAAACGCCGTCGCGATGCTAAATATACAAAGAACACCAACTAAAGGTTCCAAATACTTATCGGATCCGAACTTAGCGTCGACCAAAGATAAGGAATGGGTCACCGCGAAGCAGGGAAAGAACAAAAGGGAAGAAGATGAATCGAATAGCGATTCCTCATGAATATCGCACCAGGCTAGAAGATTCCAATCATGCTGTTCAACAAGCGCACTGAATGAAACATTAACCACATTCCGTGAAGAAATGAAGGCCATGCACACCTTGTTGACCACCATGAAACATAAACAGGATGAGAAATACGCTGCTATTCAAACCGACATAACTTAGATTAAAAAGGAGGTAGTCGAACTAAAAAATAAAAACCAGGAAAAAGAAATCTCAATAAAGAATCTTGAAGATAAACAGAAGGAATTAGATCAGGCACACCTACAGCTGGTTGATTCCAACCATAAAAATGAAAATAGTTTGAGGGACGTGATAGAAAAGGGTATATTTCTGGAAAAATATAATAAGTCTCTAGAGGATCGCATAGGATGGCTGGAGCAGAAGGAATTGAAACTAAATATTGAGTTAATTAATGTACTTAAACAGGATGGTGAAAGTGTCAAAGAAGTAGTAGAGAAGATTGCGAACGAATTGAAACTGGGAGTAGACGGCATAGAAAAGGTATGGAGAGTCGGAGGCGAGGGTCCAGTTACACCAGTTATAGTGAAAATGTGTAACAAAGAAGCACGCACTCAATGGCATAAAAGTAGAAAAAAACAGCTGACGAATCACTCGATCTACAACAACAACGACGATACCTCTACATTAATGAAAATCTTACGCGTCAAACGCGTTATCTACTCTGGACAACTAAACAGCAGCTTAAAGATGATTTCAAGTTTATATGGATACAAGATGGTAAAATATTAATAAAAATTAAATTAAAAATTTAAAAAACCCCCGACACAAAAACATAATTTCCCTTTAAAAAGTAAAAAATAATAAAAAATAATTCAATCTTAAAGTACCTAAGAATGTATTAATAATTAAAAAAAAAATACGCCGCGTTGGGGGACCGCTTCAAACCTAACAATTTAATTACCAATAGTCTTATTACCTAACTAAGCAGTCAACGACGTCTGCACTCGCGGAGCGGTCCCCCAACGCGAAGTTTTTTTTTTTGAATTATTAATACATTCTTAGGTACTTTAAGATTGAATTATTTTTTATTATTTTTTACTTTTTAAAGGGAAATTATGTTTTTGTGTCGGGGGTTTTTTAAATTTTTAATTTAATTTTTTATTTTGTACTTTTTATAGGTATAAACTTAATATAATGTAGAATCAAACGAAGCTAAGAACACTTTCGATTAATTCATCAATATTCTCTTTCAGTGCGCTTTCATTTGAGACCCCACTCGAGTATATTTGCTGACATTCGGTTACTCTTCCCCACTTTCCCCCCCACAACTTTTAAACGGCTCAACCGATTTTCATCAAACATGTCTAAGAACACTCGCAGATAAGTCACCTTTAATACATATTTTTTTTTATTGAAATCGCATCATCCATTCGGGAGCTATGATGCCACAGACAGACAGACAGACAGACAGACAGACAGACAGACACGTCAAACTTATAACACCCCTCTTTTTGCGTCGGGGGTTAAAAAAGAGTGAGGCCGAAAAAAAAGTACATAATATCTCCTGTGAGAACGACATAAGTAAATATATACCTATTAATAGCGAGAGCAGAGAGTAAACAATATCTAAACAAACCTTACTATAGAATAAAACTAAATAGATAACAAATTACTTAAATAGAAACATGAACGCTATAGACTTACAGGATATTATCTACTCAAAATATGAATATACAGAGCAATGGATAAACCATAATGAATTTATTGTACTTATAAAAGACTGCCTACCAACATTGGATGTAATATGTCTAACTGAAATAAATATAAAAGAAGATGAAGTTTATAATTATGAAATAAATGGCTACTGTTCATACTTCTTAACCAGGAAAGAAAGACGGGGAGGTGGAATTATAATGTATGTACAGGAAAAGTTGGAATTTAAAATGATACAAAATTATAACCAATACTGTTAATTATTGCATGGTCAGATAATCATGAAAGAAAAAATAGTTGACTTAATAATTACTTACAGGCCTCCACAAATGAATAAACCACACTTTGTTAATGCACTCAAGAACCTAATACAAACAATACCGGTTAAAAATGACTTGGTGTTCATGGGAGACTGCAACATACACATATTGCAGGGAGAAACCGACTCACGTGCTAACGAATACGTTGAGTGAGTTAGGCATGGAATGTTGCAAACAAGATATTACGCGAGAGGTAGTGTTATCGGAGCGGCGAGTGACATCATGCATCGATCATATTTTTGTGTGAAGTGCGCGACCGGCCGGCGAGCTGCACGCATACGTACTAATGACCAGTGGATAAACAGCTGATGCCTCTTTGTTATCGCACGACGCTTAATAATGAATCGGTCAAAACTAAGTTAGGCAATGTAGAATGGAATAATCTCATGTGTATTGAAGACCCTTTGGAGTTGTATAGGCGACTGTGCGATATTTTTGGCAACATATACAGCACGTCGAAAACTGAAAAAATAATCAAACAACGTGAATCTAATATCTGGGTGGATAAAAAGCTGCAAAAACTATTAGAATACAAAGATGTTCTCTTTCTAAAATGGAAAGCAAATCCTAAAAATATGACACTACGATTAGAATACACAAAACATCGAAATAAAACAAATAAAGCTGTAAATGTTGCTAGAAATGCGCACAGGCAACTAAAGATAAAAAAACTGTAATGGAGACATGAGAAAAGTATGGGAGTGTGCGAACAAATGGCTTGGCAGAAAAAAGATGAATATCGATGACGTAATACAAAGGTATTTTATAAGAAGTAACGAGACACTGGATAGCGTATGTAACAATTTTTGTCAAATATTTACTAATGAAATTGGTTCGTTAAAACAAAAACATTTATGTAACCATTTATTCTATGATAGATGTGAATACGTAAAGGAAAGTGATGTGAGTTTCAGATTTAAAAGGGTATGTTCAAGAAATATATGTTTAATAATTGATAAGTTAAAATGCAGCAAGTCTCCTGGTTCCGATGATATTAGAGTACAAGATTTAAAAATAATTAAGTATCCAATTAGCCAAGTCATTGCTCATTTCATAAATAAATGTATCGAGCGAGAAGTGTTCCCTAATGAATTAAAAATTTCCATTATTAGACCAATATTTAAGGGGGGAATACAAAGAATATACAAACTTTAGGGCTATCACGATATTGAGCGTAATTAATAAAATTGTCGAGAAAATAATTATGAGCCAAATTTCAGTGTTTTTAGAAAATAATAGTATTTTAACTGATACACAACATGGTTTTAGGCCAAATAGAAGCACAGCAACGGCATTAAATACGTTTACTGATTATGTAAATAGCTCATTAAACTCGAAAGAGATGGTTTTATTAACATTTATTGATTTTAAAACAGCCTTCGATACTTTGGACCATGAGGGGTTGCTGCAGGCCATGGATGAGTGTGGAATACGAGGGCCTGTAAAAGGGTGGTTTAGGCAATATCTGAATAACAGGTATCTAAAAGTTAGAGTTAAAGGAACAGACAGTGAACTCGGTAAAATCAATTATGGGGTGCCGACCGGGTCGGTTTATGGACCGGTTAGGTACCTATATCATGCACGTTAATAGTATGGTCAATGTCATTAAAAACTATAATACCTATATGTATGCAGACGATACATGCTTGGCGTACAGTGGACGGGACTGTGAACTGATCCAGTCGGTAATGCAAGAAGATCTTGATAATTTAATTAAATGGGCGCACGATAATGGCATCCTTATCAATCTAAGTAAGACCAAATGTATGTTGATATCTTCTCCGTACAACCGTATAGCTAAAAACGCTATCTCAGTAAAGGGTCACTCGTATGAATGCCTTCATGATCACAAAGCAAATTGTCAATGTGAGTGTGTTGAGCGCGTGGCGAACTACAAGTACCTAGGACTGAAAATCGATGAATCGTTTACTTGGGACGCACATGTAGACACTGTGTGTGCTAGATTGCGCTCAGTACTAGGGAAACTTAATAATTTAAAATATATAGTTAGTAAGCGAATATTGTACGTTCTTTACCACGCACTCGCGGATGCAACAATAAATTACGGGTTGGCTGCTTATGGGCTGACATTTCCGGTACATTTAAACAAAATAAAAAAATTGCAAATTTGATTAAGTATTAAAATTATTATCAAACAAGGCAACCAAAGACAAACTGAGTAAGGAGTACGAAAAACTATTTAAAATTTGCGGAATATTACCTATATAAAAAAAATCAAGTTATCTATAATATTAGGACACCACAATAAAAACGAACACAAAATTGAGAGAGTTTATAACCTGCCAACCCGTAAGGTGGTACAAAGAAGCAAATATTTAGTCCCTAAAATAAATAATTATTTTGGTCAAAGGACGCAGCGATGGCTAATTCCAACACTATTAAATGAATTACCTCAAATTGCAATTGAAGTAGTTACTAAAAATGTTTTAAAAAATGTCCTGCGTAAGCACTATTTAGGTTTATGTCCTTAGCGTAAGAAATTAAACTCCATTTATTCATAAGATAGGAAGTTAAATGATTACAATATAGTGTGACCGCTGGTTTATAAGTAGTTTTTAATAATGTTGGCGGTTATCGTAACTGTAACAAGTTTAATGTACTTTTTTTTACAAAGTGTACATTAAAAAGAACCATTTTGACTTCTTTCTAATGCTATTATAAATAGAATTTGGGGTTTGTGAGGCAGGCGCGGGCCGGCCAGCCTAGCATGCGCACGAGGCGCGTTGTTGTTGTTGCCGCTCGAGCGACTGTCGCGGCATCTCGCTCGCGCTGGGTTGCTTGTCTCCCTCCGACGGGGGGGCGTGGCGGCGGTCGGGAGGATTGGATTGTGTGCATGCGTTGCTCATGCCAGCCTGGTGGGCAAGACGACCTGAGCCCATCATGTGCAATTTTTTTGTGTGAACCCCTTTTTGTTTTCTTTGTATATAATATTTATACTTGGATATTTAAAGCTGTATCCACGAGAACACAGCCGGCAAACTGTACTGCAGTTTGGCAGAAGAATTGTGTTAACTGTCTATGTATAATATCCACGAATAAACGATTAAAAAAGAATAATAAAGCTGAAGAGTTTGTTTGTTTGAATGCGTTAATCTTAGGAAGTAATGGTCCGAATTAAAAAAAATATTCTTGTGTTGGGTAGCCTATTTATTGAGGAAGGTTATATAACATCACGCAGCAGCGGAGCACCAACGAAAAATTTACGAATACTGTCAGGCAATTCGATGCGACGGGAAGGGTCAAGGGAGCAAAAATTTGACGCGGACGAAGTCGCGGGCAGAAGCTAGTATAACATACATAATCATCCTATAAGGTTCCCAGGGACACGGGCGTACTCGCTGTGAGAGAGAGAGTGGGCCGTAATCCACCACGCGGGCCCAGGGTGAGTTGGTAGATGTCACATGTCGAATGTGGTCGTAAAATCCAACTAAGGTATTCACTTGTTTTAGAAAGTACTGCAATTCGTCTTCCTAATGGGTTAATGTATATCTTACATTATAGAGTTTAAATCGTCCATTTTTGACAGTGGACGTTTGGAGAATCCATCAAATAAGTCGTAAACAAAAAAAAAAACATTAAAAAAACTGTGATAAAATTCTGTGACATAAGTTCTAGACAGGATGTGTTAATGTAGACAGGATGTGTCATAGAAGTAGATAGGTATCATTATAACAGAAAGATATCTCGTAACTTTATGACCGTCTGTCGTCCGTATATGAAATATGATGACTGTAATAGGTAGCTATAATTGAAGCTGCGCTAATTTGATGGTTATTTAATTAACAGTAAATATGAAATTACGTTAATTTCTATTGTCAATTTGTTTTTATGTTTTAGCATAACTCACAACAGCACTGAGTCACAGAGCAGTAGTGGCCCAATGGTAACGGTCGCGACTTCAAACCCAAGCAGACGCTTTACTTTGTGTAAATTATTTAATCACTACTGCTCTCAAAACGGTGAAGGAAAACATCGTGAGACAACCGGCATGTCTTAGAACCAAAAACTCGAAGACATGTGACATCTACCAACCTGTATTGGGCCCGTGTGGTGGATTATGGCCGGCTCCCTCTCGACGAGAGGAGGCCTGTGTCCCAGCAGTGGGTACATTATAGGCTGCTGATGATGATAACTCACAAAACATCGTATTAGTCAAACTGCTATTGTAAAAACGATATTTATGACGCTACTATAATCAGTAAGGATGATAATAGCTTTACCAAACAACTGCTTGTTTGGTTAAGCTACTGAAATGATTTAACCAATGCAAATAATATTAAGGTAGTAGCGCATTTTCAGGCACAGGTAGGCTGCGATCTGGGCCTTAATTCACTATTAATCAGAATGGACCTTGAATCTCGCACCTGGACACGAGTTGCCTTGCTTTCCTGGAAGTCTTTAAATAGGCTCCGGACTCAAGTAGGCCGAAGTAAAGAGAACCTGTTCAAGTGGAAATTCATAGATGGCTCCGCCCTGGAGTGTAAATGTGGTGCTGTCCCACAAACAGTGCGGCACTTAATATTTTGTCCAGCATGTCCTGCTGTTTGCACGCCACAGGAGTTGATGGATGCCTCGAAAAGTGCTAAGCTTGTAGCCAAATTCTGGGCTAACTATATTTAGATTGCTATCGATACGCTAAGAAGAAGAAGATTAATCAGAATCGGAATTCTTTTGAAGGTTATTGCTAATCCTGTCGCTTCATAATGTTCAAAAAAATTGTCTGCCCAACAGCGGTAATAATTCAATTATTGTTGTCGAACAGCTAACATGAAAAGCCATTGCGAAAACTGTTATTATGCTGGGGGTAAATTGGACCTCCACGCGGCTGAAGTCACTGGCAAAAGCTAATAATGCCCGAACGATATATTATAGAAAACGTTATATCAATAAACCTGCGTTTCGCCGAACATATCGTGTTACTTCTTACATCTTCGGCTTTAAGCGAAATGCTAAGTGACCTAAATAAGGTGAGCCTCGAGACTGAACTTCAAATGAACTTGTCAAAGACCAAACTCATTATCAACAGCGTCCAATGTAAACTGTATGTAGAGAGCGAGAAGTTGCATATATTCCAGAATACTCTTGGCCAAATAGTCTTATTCTAGGCAACACAGAAAAAAGAAGTTGCGAACAGCCGGGTGGCGGGCGGCCTCCGCGGTCTTAGGAAATTCTAGCTTTATCATCATTATCATTTCAGCCTACTGACTTCCACTGCTAGACATAGGTTTCCCCCGAAAAACGGGAGAGTTTGCTATAATCGCCACGTTTGGCAGCCGGGTTGGTGATCGCAGTATGGTGGTAAAATGCATAGAGAACGCTGTTGCCCATTCTCTAGTAAGTCCCTTAGTCGCCTTTTACGACACCCACGGGAAGAAATGGCCCAATCCCAGCCTAAGTAAGTATAAATCGAGAACTCACCCCAGGTCTCAACCAAGTGATGGGTTTATCGAGCCTCTTCTTGTAGTAGAGACTGCGGTCTATTGCGGGGAACTCGGGGTCTTCGAACAGTCTGCCCTCGGCCACGCAGCGAGACCGGATCTCCTTGAAGTCCTGGTACGTTGCCGGACCGAACGATGAGGGACGGGTCTCGCCAAGCTGTAAGAAAAGTAGGTGTAAATTAGCTTTGAAATAAATATTTTGACATGAACACAGTCTGCACAAACGAATAGAGGAGTCTGAGGGCAAAATATTTTGTTTCACATAAACCTTCACGGGCACCTTTGAAACATCAGAACAGTTGGAGCCGTGTTGTTAGCACGGTATCAATTGTTTTCTATAGCAAGAACCGACAAGAAAATCCACGGTTTTTTTTGTGATTGTCTCTTTCATTGTTTTACAGTGCTATGCTAATAATGTATGAAGGAGAGGGAACACTGTGTAGGTACGAAAATATCACAATCAATCAACATTTCCGAATGCCAGGGTGGACAGCGAAATTCAAAGTTGTAGGTCAGGTTTGTTGTATGTTGAACAAAATATAGTTCGCGACCGTAACACGTATGTAATATAAATTATATTCATTAATATCATCAATACAACCCATTGAATTTGATACGACCATAAGTCATATTTTGTTTCACATAGGTACAGCGTGATACTACCTGCAAATTGCAAAAAACAAAAGAACCTCCTTAATCAGGACTTGTAATATTTTTAACAAGGGGTAAAGGATTTTTCATAGTCACCTGATGTTTTTGTTGAACTCAACCCATTTCGCCTAATGTTTGTGTTCAACTCAACCCAAGAACATAGAACATAATATAATTCACGTTGTTACGGGTGGGAAAAAGAATCAAGCTGGTGAAAATTTCACATTTCAAAAATATCAAGATGCACCTACTGTTCCGTAGTTTCTTAACGTTCATGTAAGTTATCAATGTGGGTTGCTTTTTTGCATATGACTATTCTTGCCGCTAACCACTTCAACTAATCTTAATATGCTTTTAATAGGAGTAGGATCACGGCAATAGTGCATCGTGTGGGCATCGACCTCTTGTTCGCAAGTTCGACGCCCACATACACACCCCGTATCTTTACGATAAATCATGTTGAATTTCTTCGTCAAACAAAGGAGCTAGTGACTGATGCCAGAAAACCAATTCTGATAGTTAAAAACGCTCAAAATCTTGTCTGTCAGGCAGTCTCATCTCGGCGAAAATCAAATGTCAAAAATACATGGAAACTCGAAGAATTTTTGACAGATAGAGACTGAGATCAGACTGTGAACATTCTTAACTTTACGAGGATTGCCTCTCAGGATTCTGAGGGCTTCAGATAAAGTCCCTAAGGACGATAAACTTTAAACTCTGAGGAAGAGTATTTAGAAGCGCAATTTGGCAAGATGGGCATCAATGCCCATATCAGACACTTCATTTATCGTCAATTTTGCTTTCGGATTCCGCGCTCTGCATGTTTTAGTTGCTAACCAAATGATCTAAAAATTAAATGAAAGGAGCAGATAAACGTATATTGCTATTTTGTCTGTGTCGTGTGAACGTAAAATGAAGCTTAAATGAACCTTCACTCAAGTAAACCTGTCACGTCTGATAATTGATACACATCGGTTGAAAAATCGGGTATGAGTGACAGAATGCAGAATCATGAAGATGATATTATCATGAATAAACAAGCCTAGAAAAGGAGACATCACCATACTAATGTTTTTCTAAGTTAAACAGTATTCTGTTACCACTTCGTTTTTAGCCCCCGACGCAAAAAGAGGGGTATTATAAGTTTGACCGCTATGTGTGTCTGTCTGTGGCATCGTAGCTCTTGCATGGGTGAACCGATTTTGGTGCGAAATCGGTTCAGTCCTTTCGACACGACGACGCGTTTATCAAAATATTACCAAAAACTTTTTATTAAACTCTTAGATTTGTATTTGGTGTCTAAAACAATGAAAATGTTCTAGACGTAGATTGCAAAATATCTGGTATTTTTGGCAAGCTTTAGGTCATTAGCACACACTACTTTTGTATCTTATATCTATTCACATATACCGTTCAAGTAAATAAAACTACAATTAAAGCCATATTAACAAGCCAGCAGTGCTATTTCCAGAACCTAAGTAAGGATTCAATCAATTATTGAAAGGCATTCGACCGACGTACTTTGTTAAGTGGATAATTTTAGTAAGAGACATTTTGATAAAATGTTTGTTTAATTTAGTTTCAACGATGTTTTCTTTTCGTTAAGCAAACTTTATAATAAACTTATTGATTACATTCTGATCGAAAATACTTGTACTTTTTTCAATCATCATCATTTCAGCCGGACACGTCCACTGCTGGATTTAGGCGTTCCTAATAACACTCTTCAAATTGGTTGAAGAGTTTGCCATAATCGTCACGCCTGGCAGGCGGGTTGACGATCGCAGTATGGTGGTAAAGTACATAGAGAACGCTGCTGCCCATTCTATACTAAGTCCCTAAGTCGGCTCTTACGACAACCACGGGAAAAATTAACCGGCACAAGGCCACCATGGCCGCTTTTCTGAACGATGTCCAGCCATTAAGCAATTGCTGACGTGTTCGTCCATAGTGGACACAATCAATAAAGACTAGTACAGGACGCTGTGGCCGCAAAAAGACCGAAAATTGTCCAGCAGCCTTGAACTGCGATGACGGAATTGAAGTAAACGGATAATTAATTATGATTTTAAGTCTACTTGTGTTAGAGTCCGGTTTTGAAATGATGTGGGTGGCTGTATGTAATGATGTTTTGAGTTTATTAACTTCTATTATGAATTTCTGACATGATATTGATGCGAAAAATGCGCATTTGGGAACAGAATGTGATCTCGGACATGGACAGAAATGAGTATTATCCAGCTGATTACTGTGGCTATTATGGCAAACCCACCAAATTGGGGGAGGCCTATGTCCAGCAGTGGACGTCTTTCGGCTGAAATGATGATGATGATGAGCGAAGACTGAAAGTTCTCTAAAAATCATTTCAGTGCTTGTAAATGCAACTGTTCTATATTTTTTGTAACGTCAGTTAAGATTAATGATTTATTTTTGCATCGAAAAATGCTAAAATATACAGTGTTGACGTAAAAAATAGTTTCTAAATCAAAATGTAATGGACTGTGAGCGTATTGTTTTATAAGAAACGATTACATTATATTGTATATTAACATGTTAAATAGATATTAAAATATCTTTTATTCTAACAGTTTGTTGACTGTTGACCTCGCGCGAAAGTGACTGAACGACCTTCGAGGTCTTGAGATAGATACGAAGTGTGAGAAACATAAATATTAAGAACGCTATGATAAATTATATTATATTTTATAATAAACAATTTCAGGTCATGACTACAAATGACCTAGACCTCTTAGATGGTGACGGAATGATAAGACACAATATTTTGACGATAAGTTCCAGCACAGTAACGTAATATAATGATCATCATTTCATCCAAAAAACGTCCACTGCTGGACATAGGCTTCCATCCAGTATGAGGGGTTTTCCATAATCGCCACGCTTAGCAGACGGGTTGGCGATCGCAGTCCGGTAGTAAAATGCATAGAGAATGCTGCTCCCTATTCTCTAGTAAGTCCCTTAGGCTCAACTCACACCAAAAGAGCGTCTAAGAGCAGCGTAGCGGAGCACAGTTTCAGTGTCATATGAATTTCAACTTTATTTTCATTACTATAATACTTATTATTGCATGAGAAACTCAAACGAGTCGCGCGGATGCCCGCGGTGCCGCGGGAATTCCGGCGAATTCCAGAAACGGAGCCGTGCGACTGCGCGAGAAGTCGCGGGAAGTCCCGAGAATGCTCGAGCAGTCACGAGCGGCCGCTGGCGATATCCCGCCCCTCGCACCCGCACCCCGCGCGCGTCTGTTGCGCGCGAGCATTCGCATTCATGAAGTGCAACGAATACGAGAAGGCGCACGAAGTCCTGCGACTTCTCGAGCATTCCAGTGACTTCTCGAGCAGTCGCGGGAATCCGCGCGCCTTCTCTACCGAGCGGGTCGCTGCGCTTCGCTGCCCTTCGCCGCTCTTTCAGTGTGAGTTGACCCTTAGTCACTTCTGACGACACCAACGGCAAGAATGGAACGTAATATATGGAGAAGCAATGATATGCAAGTATGAGCTTAAAGGTTTACCTAAGACATAAGATTAGGTAAAAATATTGCAGCGTATAATTTATTCTAAGGAAAACTTTTCGAGAAACTCATACCAGGAAACTGGAATTTCCGAATGAAATTACCCAACTTTTTCCGAATCAAAACTGTATCACCAAATAAAAAATTAGGAGTAAGAATATGACTAAACAAGCGTGGGAAGCTTATCGATGATAAAGGAGCCAACAGCTCTAAAATTATCTACGTCACACAATGATTCAGTTTTTAATGTCCGAACAAACCCGTGTTAGAGTATCTGAGTAAACTTAAATGAACGTTTGCACATGATATCGCAACGATCGTAAGACTAATCATTGTGAGTAATTAGAGTCATTATTTGTTCCTGAGTGCAATCAAGAAACAATCAAGAATTTGTAACGTTTGTCAGAAATAGGACTGAAATTACACAGCTTCACAACAAATTTCCTCATTCTGAGGCAATTTGTAAAAGATCAAAAATCCATGTATGCATTCCAAAAAAAAAATAATCTCTGAAGAAACACATTCTAGCGAATTTAAAATTTTTGATTATCTTCGGGTAATGTAATAATTGAACCTTTTTTTTTGTGTGACCGTCGCGTCGTTGAATATATCTCATTAGAAATGAGTATTTTCTCACATAAGTGAATGGAATTCTTTTTGAGAAATAAAATTCTTAAGCCATAGATTATACTTACATTAACAACATCCACAGTATGCTTGTAAATAAAAAAAAAAAACATCATTTTTGGTAAGATTTTGTCTCGACTCGAATCAGAGTAGTGTATAAAATATATTACATTTCTTGAATAAAGCCGGTTTCGTCCCAATGACCCGGTAAAGGACGACTATAGAAATAGCCAGGCGTTTACAATACCATTTATGGACCACTATTCAAAATTTGCCGGCTTTGGCGATGCCAAAAGTTATCTTAATTTTTATGGATGAAATACTTATGAGTACGTTAAAGAATAAGAGTACTTACCACTTTATAAAATCTGGTGACTTTGTTTATTAATTATATGGACAAAGCTCTCCAGTCTTTGAAATAAGAAAGCTCGCGTGTTCAGAGTAATTTACCATTTGACAGATCCTTATGAAGTCAAGGTTTCCTTGAAGGTCTAATTCAACACGTCCTGCTTTAGCTAGTCCAAGGTGATTTCTTGAACTCTGTGCAACTTTCAAGACTACAAAACGTGGCATAATTAGCATCGGTAGAAACCATTACATCTTCAATTTAAATAATGGTCTTTTTTGCCACAAAGCCATTTTTTTTTACTTTGTGAGACAAATCAGACAGACAGTTATGTCATGGTTATCAACCCGAAGGCAAGCGCCATAATCGTAGTCATAACAGTCATATATATAGTATACAATATACAAATCATAACCATACATATATACTTTTTTTTTTTTTTCAGGATGGGAAATCATCAAATGACTTCTCCCGCTCTGGGCGGAGCGGGAGGGCGTGTCAGACTTTTACTGACTAAAACCCACCCGTGTTCCGTCAGTTGCCCATGTGCCAGGGTCACGGTATCTCTTTCGAACAATCACGCGACCCCGGCAGGCATCGGTCCTAGTAGACCCCTACACTGCTGCTGACATCTCTTTGAGGCACGCGTGGAACACTGCGCGCCGTCGACCCGAGCTTGGTCCTTACCGGGCGGCGAGCTACCCACTGCTCGCCACCCGCAAGCTCGCGCCTACGGTGGCCGGGAGTCCGCTATTGACTCCCGACGCCCGGGGCGTCTCCTCCTGCGGTGGCTAGGGACGTGAGGGCGCAGAGACTGCCACTCCCTCACGCGCCCCACTTCCTCCTTCGCGAGCATTACTGCTTCGCAGAAGGAGGTGACGGCTTCCCATTCCCTCTCGCTCTGTACCATGGCTCGCACCAGGGCCGGACGCGAGAGGTCGCCGCCGCCGATCGCCTCCACGAGGACACGGCGGTGCTCCGCCCAGGCAGGGCACACCTCCACCGTATGCTCCACCGTGTCCTCCAGACGATCCTCGCAATGGAAACACCCGGACGTATCCTCCCGCTTTATCCTGAACAGGAACCTACTGAAGCACCCATGCCCAGTGAGAACCTGCGTCAGGCGGAAGGTGAGGACGCCGTGACGCCTCTCTATCCACTCCTCAAAGAGGGGACTTACCGCCGCAATTGTGGCGTGCCCAATACATATATACTAATAATAGTATAAAGTGGTATCTACTATCTAGTGAGTTCGCATGTAGGAGGCGATCTTCGGAAGTACAGATTCGATTCTCAAAATTATTTTTCTAATATGAAGTCACAGTATTGAAGAGTGTCTTAGGATATTATTTTATATCAAAAAAAAAAAATCTCGCGGATTGTAGTTATAAAACAGGAGTAATAAAACTCGTTGAAATATACTAAAATTACAAGAAAGTATTGACATCAAAAAGTTAAGCCTTTGCCAAAGGGAAGACTGTAAACATTTGAAAGAGATTTTTTTCGTCACTTCCTGGTTCCTATAGATAGAACTCTCCAGTATCCACCTGGGTATTGTAACGGTTTTTTTTTGAGTCCTTTACATTATACTCATAACTCATCCCTTTCTTTTATCCTTCCTCTATATTAGAGTTCTTTTCGATTAATTAAAACTCTATTTATTTTTTTAATTCATTCATTGGTTCTTAAACCACCATTATCTTTCTTTATATCTTTTCTTTTCTATAAGTTAGTTTGTCTAACTTGTTTCTTTCTATCGACTCCTAAAAGTTGATTGGAGCGGATAACAACTCCATAAAAATAAGCCCATGTTAACTAATAACTCTAAAAGTCAATCTATCGACTCTAAAAGTCAACTTATCGACTCCTAAAAATTGATTGGAGTGGATAACAACTCCATAAAAATAAGCCCATGTTAACTAATGACTCTAAAAGTCTAAATATCAACTAAAAGTTGATTAGGAGCGGATGACAACTCCGTTAAAAATAAGCCTTTGTTAAAATCTTTCTATTTCATCTCATTAGTGGTTTTAGACGCGAGCGGATTACAACTCCTAAAATAAGCCTTAAAGTTATTGATTTATCAGGTTGAGTAGTGATCATTGAATGTGAATCCTACCTGACCTAACTTCGTAAGATGTCGGTGTGTTTGAATGAGTTTTGTAAGTTTTGTGAATGCTGTAATACTTTAACTTAGCAAAATTTTTGTTCTAGGCCAAAAAATTTCTCGGGGTCGTTGGGGAAATATAGTGTTCATGCTATACTTACACTTTAATTCATGATTCCTAATACCTATTTATCATCCTTTATTATTTGTTTCTATGTTTACACTATTCATGCTTTACTTATTTTTATTTGTTTATATATCTACACTCAGCAAATCGATCTAAACACGATTTATTAACTTAAAAATAGCTGAAATAAAATATTAACTCAAATTTTCATGTTGTGACAAGCCAAATTGACAACTGTCAGTTACTTTTCTGCTTAGTCTATGAATGGCTACTTTTTGGTTTATATAATTGAAATTATTTTTATCAATATGTCTAGCTATTTGATTTTATTAATTATTACGATTGTTTACTAAATAACTTAACTTAAAATTATATTTATAAAATTCTTTACGAACTCATGTGGCCAGCTACACGCACTCATGGATATGTCCTGGCCGACTATACTTGTCAGATGAGATGATGGCTACAAGAAAACGAATATTTGAAAAATGTTTGGAAAGGGAAGACGACTTTGGTATAAAAACGGGCGTTCGAACCGCTGACGGGCCACTACTTGGAAGACTGTCCACTACTCTTTAAGCCACTACTTTGGAAGACTGTCTACACTCTGGAAACCACTACTCTGGAAGCCAGACTATTCTTGAAGGCACTACTCTTGAAGACACAACTCTTGAAGCGTTCTACTCTGGAAGCCAGTTTACTCTTTTTCATTTAATAAATTGTATCAGATCTGCCTTATCCATTTCGTTCTAAAGCAGATACGTAACAGTATGTAAAATGTAATTTACAGTAAGCTATCTAAAACACATGGTTTTAAAAACATCGTAAAAGATTATATCAACGCCAAGAGCGATAAAATAGATGAAAGTACTCACCACAGCGTTCACGTTAACAGAGGAACAAACTTCCTCTATCACTTCTTCGACGGCTCCACTTTCATACTCCTCAGCAGGCAGGGCAGGGTAAAGACTTCCATTACCAAGCAGAGGTTCCTTCCCTTCTCCGCGCTCTCCTCTAGGGAAGCCCCTAACAGCAGTTGAAGCATTGGCTGTACGATGCCAACCCCAGCCATTGGCTTTAAAATTCTTCGGGTAGTAATTAAACATGGTTATCACTACACGGTATAGACTGAACTTTTCGCACTGAACGTTCGAGGGTTAATGCTCTGAAAATATCCTAGTTTTCACCTCTCAGCGGTAGGACGTCGAATGAAGTAGTCTCGTATTTTTGTTTATTTTATAAACCTGTAACAAAGGAAGTTATCCCGTTAATGAGGTATGTGAATAAGGAATATCATTAAATTTGTGGTGGGTTAAGTAATTGCGGGAAATAGAGTCATAATTAGGTCATTATACTGGTTGGGAAGACCAAATCGAAGTAAATTTAACCAACGACCTATATATTTTACCTATCCTGGTCCCTTCCTTCGGAACCGTTATGGCAACGGGTAATTGAACTGGTCCAAGAAATATAGTAAAGTAGGAGGACCTATGCTTGTATGTGACAGAAAAATCACTATATCAGCTTGCTGATTAAATTCTACTTAATTTATTAATGTATAATCTTCTTACATAGCTTGAAAAAAAAAATTACGTCTATGACGTAGTAAAAATCCTCTGTTCATGCAGTTTTAATTTTTAACAAATTTTTTTACACGCCTAGCGTTCAAATCATTGGCAGCAAAGTAGAAACGGACATCTACAAAATCGCAATTTTACAGGAGAGCAGATGTAGTAAAAAAATAAAGGTCGAGAGTTATGGACCAGTTAAAATGAAATCTATGATGCATTAAAATAACGTTCTCCATGAATTGGATTTTTGGATTGATTATAAATTCATTTTTGTAAAAAAAGCATTTTCATCAAATGTAGATCTCCGTTTCTACTTTGCTGCCATCGAAATGATCATTGAACATGATCTTGATTTATCAGACACATACAAAAACCAAAAACATTCATTGTTTGGTCTAAGCGTGCGAAAAAGACGCGATCAAACTTGTGGTGTTTAATCATTCGTGACCGTTTGATTGACGTCACAGTAATTTAGGCTATTTCAATTTTTTGGTGCACTGATACACTGTTTTGGTCTGATCTTTCTTGCAAAGACGAAGTATGATCTTTTCTAACCTTTACAGAGTGACTAGCAGTTTCTTATGTTTATTTTGGGTGCATTTGATTGAAGGTCAGTCTACTTATATTTTATTGATTAAAATATGCAGCACTCATTTCTAGCATAGGTACTTAATATCAAAAGTAAATTAAGTCAGGTAAAAAAGGGTGATCCATTATTAACAAGAGTCCACATCAAAATCAATACATACGGTCCCACGGCTGGGACACCGGCCTTCTCTCTATGAAAGAGAGTGGGCCGTAATCTACCACGCTTGCCCAGTGCGGGTTGGTAGATGACACATATAATCGAATTTATGGGTCTAACACATGTCGGTTTTCTCACATTTTCCTTCACAATTTTCAGAGCAGTCGTGAAGAAATATTTAACATAGAAAAAGTATCTGTCGCGGCCATTAACACTGGGCCACTACTGCTCTTAAAACCAATACATAGGTATAATTCCTTATTGTATTTACTAGCAAATTGGCTAGATAAAATATAATCAACATGCAATGCAGTGTTTGCTTAAAGGACATTGTATTCGCTAACCTTGGATGCAATTGAAACGTGATTAAATTTCCTCTGCGATCTATTCCTAACAGTGTGCATTATGCAGTTTAGAAACATACGATCATGCTTTTCAATCAATCTCCCAATCAGTACGCATAACCCACCGTTGCGACATAGGCCTCATATCTGTCAAAGGGTGTGGGTTGGTGACTGTCAAATGTACCTATTTGTTTTAGGACATTCAGGTTCTCTCACGATGTTTCCTTTCACCGTTTTGAGAGCATCATAGAAGGATTCGCCCATAATCCATCACGCCGGCCCAGTGCGAGTTGGTGGATGTCACAAATCTTCTAATTTTTTCGCCCATAATCCATCACGCCGGCCCAGTGCGAGTTGGTGGATGTCACAAATCTTCTAATTTTTGGTTCTAGGGTTTTGAGAGCAGTGGTGATATAATATTTACATAAATTTAGGTGCCTACTTGGGTTCGAAAACTTCTAAGTTCAAACTTACTACTTAGGACACCTAACTCGGCCCACCAATACTCCCTACAGGACCTACAGCTAAAAAATAACAGTTCCGTTACTAGAGCTGTCTTCTCTTTATGAGAGTATGTACACATCCGTGTGTACAAAATATCGTACGCAAAATACGCGCTCAGGCGTAGAGTTGTGGACACCAGCCTGCATCTTAATTGCGAAACGCACTATTTATCAGAATCTGAATGGGATTAAAGATTATTTCTAAACCATTGCGTCATTTGTTCGAATAAATTGTCGGCTCAGCAACGTTAATAACGCAATGAATGCTGTTGAATTGTCAAAATTAAATCGATACATACTAACCCTGCAGTGGTCGCGCCCCTAAAAGTCACACGAGTGGTCGCGTGGATTACATTTATGTAAACCATTTTGGTTACAATTTTTTTGAAATTAAACGCATCATTGTTCTATTTTTTTATTAAAATATGGCAATAAAACTTATCTACAATCAAATTAAAATAAACTTAAAATCAGAATCATTCTTATAAAACTCAACAAAAACATAAACCTCTTATAAAGGATAATATTTCATTTTTTACTACCTGGATTACAATTGTAATCCACGCGACCACTGCAGGACTAATAGGGTGTTATGCAATCACCCCACTGGATTACAAATGACGTATGATATTTCTTTCTTCCATTTCTTTTCACACGAGATCGAGACTTATGCACTCGGCTAATTAAATAATACTTACTGCTGTTTTCAAAACATTTTCATTGCGTTATTTACGTTGTGGAGCAGACAATTTTTTCTAACATATGATGCAATTATTTATTCAAAATGATTCCGATTCTGATTAATGATTTGGTACGTTATTAGGTAACCTAACCTAACCTAACCTAACCATGTGCTAAATATTATTCATAATTATCCGTTCAGACGTGTTAGCCTGAAAGTGTTGACAAAGAATTATACCAAATATCAAACCTTTCCCTTGATAGAATTAGAGTAACTCTATATAGTATTTTCTAGAGAAAGGATTTGAGGGTCATTCCATCGTTTCGGGTGTTACGTTTGAACTCATTAAAATATGTTTTATTAGCAGTAGTAATAGCAACTAGACTGTTATTACTATTGGATCACCCACTTATTAGGTAATACTTTATTTTCCTTAAATCGAATTTTTAAAATATTTGAGCAATAAAGAAAAAAATTACGAAAAACTAGCTATTTCGGGTGTTACACGAAATGGCATCTACTTTCTGACCATCTGTCTTAACATGCATGATTCAGCGAATTTTCCTAGTAATCTCCTGTTCAATTTATAACAAGTCAAACTAGATCGAGTAGTCCACCTAAACACGAAGCAAAAAGTAAGTAATCAATTTTTTATGAATAAAATTAGATGTTTCGGGTGTTACTAATGCTTCGTTTCGGTTGTTACGAGTAGGAAATTACAATACATATATCCGAAATTATAGGCTATATTAATGAAATTTTACGCTCTCTTTTAAAGTCATAACAACAATTCATCAAGAATTATAGAATTATTATAAAAAAACTAATACAGATTAATATTTAATAATGAAAAAGTCCACGATTAGGCCCACGCTGCAGCAATGCGTGGCTTAACGACGCAGTTGATGTCACGAGACGCGTGGAGTCCCAAGTACTTAAACCGTATCTTCGCCTATGCGGACAGATGTGAGATCTGCTGTATTGCAGGCTGGGAACTCGGTCTTCGCCACATTGAGCTGCAGACCACCGTTTTCAAGCGTACCTTTCCACGCCTTCATGCGTCTTACCAGTCGTCCCCTGTCCGCGTCTACTAGCGCGATATCGTTAGCATGGGCCTCTGGTGTACTTTTACAGAGATGAGAAAGGGTCTGAGTGTCGCCAACAGCGGTCCGAACCATGGAATCGGAGTCGCGGTACATGTCTCGGATGATGTCAACATAGGCCTCTGGTACTCCTTTGGACCGCAGTGCCCCACCATATATACACACAAGGAACACAGTGGAAAGCCTTCTCCATGTCCAAAAAATAGGAAATGTAGAGGCCTATTCTTCGGCCTGTACTTATCCATAAGGATCCTTAGGCCAAAAATGGGGTCCATGGTCCCGTGGCTAGGGCGGAAACCATATTGGCCATTCGAGACTGTACACTCCTGTTGGATCTGAGAGTCAACTATCCGCTCAAAAAGCTTCACGGTGTGATGATGGCCTTTATACAACCAGCAGGTTTGTGGCTGCCGCAGTCTTGCACTGATCCCCTGCCTTTGAAGACCAGGTTATATAAAACACAGTCTCCACTGACGAGGGATCTTGCCGGTGAGGGGTATGCGGTTGTAAAGGCCAGTTAAAATGCCCATACCACGAGAGCCTTCCAGACCTCGTTTGGTACTCTATCGGCTCAATTGCTTCATGTGTTTTGGCAGCACTAGTCCCTGATTCGGTGGGAGATCCGGTGGCTGCAACTCTTTATTCTGCTTGTTTAGCAGATCGTGAAAGTACGAGCTTTCACGATCTGCTAAACAAGCTGCTCAGGATCTTTATTCCTGGCTTCTCTAAGCTTAGCTAACCGCTCTTTAGTTGTTGATGGCATGATCATGAACTTAGAGGAAATATCAACACCGTATTAACACACCCGAGCATTAATAATAAGATACGAAGAAAAGTAAGTATGTAAACCAGTATAAGCTTCTTCTTCAAATAATGTAACACCCGAAACGTTTCGGGTGTTACACAATTTCAAACGTTGAAAATGCAATTAAAACGCATGCTTTCGCAATCATTGTTAGATATTCCATTAGATCAACCACAGAACCTTACTTTGGCAAAATATGTTAGTTTAAAGATAATCTGGTGAAAAATTAAACAACTAATTAGGTACCTCTTTTTCGTTTCGGGTGTTACACTGATACCATCGTTTGGAAAACTCTTCTTAAAACAGTAATTACAAACTCTTTTATAGTTTTAGCGAGAGTCAAATAACTGCAATAAGTAAAGCTCACTAATAACGGAAACCAAGTGACTACTGACAGCTTCTTTCCCTATTTTTTTAGTTGCCAAATATTGGCACATAAATTACCTTTAGGACTTGATCTTTCTAACATTACTTTCAAGTAAGTAAAATATGAAAAATATTGAGAATTATGTAAAAAAAATATCTAGGCATGAAGGATAGGAATGTTTTCTTTGAAAATAGGTTGTATTTCACTTCTTACGCCGATTTTTTTTTTCTGAGGCCTTTGTAACGTTTACTATGGAATGACCCTTGACTTTTTGGCAACAGCAGTGGGACAATTCTCCTAATTTTAAGTAAGAACGATCACAATGTCAGCTCAGTCTCAAACTCGAGTTTCCATAAATTTTTGACAAGTTTTTGACACTTGATTGTCGCCGAGATGAGACTGCGACTAGATTTTGAACTTTTTATTTATGAGCATTGGCCTTCAGTAGAGTTTCTCAAATATTAAGTATTTCAATCAAATCAAATCAAAATATTTTTATTTCACATAAGCCTGCAAGGGCACTTATGAAACGTTTGAAGCTAGGTGCACATTTAAAACTGTACCTGATAGAGTTTTAAACTTTTCTTGCATTTTTTTGTTTTAGAGCCATTTTCGCTTGATTTGTTGATCACAAATTTACTACTGGTGCTGACTAGCATATTTCTTTGACTAATTAACTATGCACAATTCCTTGCGTTGAACTTGAAGCTAAAAATAAATCTGGATCATCTAGGACTGCTCGGGCAAATCCATAAATTTAAAGTTTACATTTATGGAGAAAAGCAGGTTCTCCAAACGTTGTTTTCTTGGAGCTGAAATTCATCGTGAAATTCTCAAAAGGACATGCTTTCTGAGAATAACACAATGAGTTTCAGTTTGACTACTGGTGGTTCCTCATGAGGGAAACTGACCCAGATTATTAAAGAAAATCAACTTAAATTAAAGAAAAAAAACTGTGCTAGGTATTTAAAAAAAATGTGTCTTAAGTGAGGTATCACTTAAGAAACACAATTTTAGGTACATAATTATACAATCATTTTCTGAATATTATCGTAATAATAATTTATTTTATCCAATTAACAACAAAACGTGCGTGGAAAATTAAGGGTTAAAAACATAACTACGACTGATGTGAAATTTTACTATCAGATTTACCTTCAGCATTTGTGTTTTGCCCACGTTATAATACTTATTGCACTTCGCCTCGGATATTTTAGGTTAGCGTTTGTCTATTCATAGAACGAATAACTTGGCCGACAACTAAGTAAGAGAATATGCAAAAGTGAGCGGAGCGAGCTCAAACATTTTAGGAGCTCACCTAGATTAAGTTCCCTATTACTGTATTAAGCGTTTTCGGATATTTCAAGTTTTGAATATTTTTACACCCTCATTTTATTTTGAAGCCAAGTGGGTAGAAGTATACCCTCTTGCACCCCATTCCCGGCGATCATGGTCACATTAGTACTTGCCCGGATTTGAATCTAAAACTAGTTGTATGAGGCGAGATTTTTCACGACATGACATAACTAAAACTGCGTACTAAAAATATATGATACACAATGATGTTGATGACCCAACATAAATTATCTACTTAAATTATGTGGCAGGCATTAAATTTTTTGCGTCTGACCTCCATATTAACAAAATGCAAAATAAATAAAACTACACTTAATTTCAGGTGCGCAAGGTTGTCCTTTACTTGTGTAAAGGTGCAAAGATACCGAAATTAGGCCGCTCCCTTTGCGCAAGCATGGCGGCGCGCGGCGCGTCATCGCGACCTCCTTGTTCTAGACTCTAGGGAGCGTTCGCTTTAATTACTGGGATTAAAACCATAGAGTACATATACATAGTCTATTGTTTATGACTGTTTAGGGAACGCCATTGCGTTTGTATACTAGTTAATAAAATGGTTTTGTTCGATTAAACGACGGTACAAATGATCGGTCACCACAATCAGGTGGTAATTTTAGCCTATCAGTTGCCTGTCTTTTAATTAATGCTGGCAGTACTAATGCTGATGACATAATAAGGTTTTGATATGGAATGTTTCAATTACGGAGTAATAATGACTCTGACACGACACGACATTTCTTTCTTTTGCAGATTTGTTCTACAAGTCCCATTGGTATCATAAGAAGACTGGAAGTCACCCAAAGGGCAATAGAGAGGGCTATTCTTGGAATTTCCTGACGCGATCGAATCAGAAATGAAGAGATTCGTAGGAAAAACAAGGTAACCGAGATATCCCGAAGATTTGCCAAGTGGAAAGAGCACATTGCTCGCAGAACAGTTGGCTGATAGAGCCGAAAGAGAAGGGGTAGCGTTGCAAGGACCCCCACAAGGTGGTCCGATCACGTGGTCAAGGTCGCAGGAATCCGCTGGTGCCGAAAAACATTGAACCAGTCGAAGTGGCGGTGCCTGGGGAGGCCAGGTCCAGCAGAAGAAGAAGAAAGCAGAATTTTTCGGCTGAAATGATGATGATTGTTCTATGATGCAATAAAGCGTCGACTTTGGGCCAACACAAAGAGAACCAGCTACCCAATTGCGAAAAAAACTTTTAGAATGTGAAGAATTTAGACGGAAATTCTTTTCCCATTGCTTGATAGTTTGAACAATTCGTCTGCCCAGCAGCGTAAATGAATGTTGTCGAATGTTCAAAATGAAAGGCACTGCAATTGTTAGTGTGCTCTCTCCGGAAACACTTAAAAACCGGCCAAGTGCGAGTCGGACTCGCGCACCGAGGGTTCCGTACAAACCTGTAGGTATTTTCGGTTTAAAAATATATATATTTTTTAATTTTTACATTTCAGTTGATTGAATGTAAGGTAAATTGCGGTTTACGATTTATGACGTTTTAAAAAAAACTACTCACTCGATCTCGTTCAAACCAATTTTCGTTGGTAGTTTACATGGTAATGTACGTCATATATTTTTTTTAGTTTTGTCATTCTCTTATTTTAGAAGTTACGGGGGGGGGGACACACATTTTACCACTTTGGAAGTGTCTCTCGCGCAAACTATTCAGTTTAGAAAAAAATGATAATAGAAACCTCATTACCATTTTTGAAGACCTATTCATAGATACCCCACACGTATGGGTTTGATGAAAAAAAACATTTTTGCGTTTCAGTTCTATGTATCGGGAACCCCAAAATTTATTGTTTAGTGTGAAAATCTTAATGCGGTTCACAGAATACACCTACTTACCAAGTTTCAACAGCATAGCTCTTATAGTTTCGGATAAAATGGCTGTGACATACGGACGGACAGACAGACAGACAGACAGACATGACGAATCTATAAGGGTTCCGTTTTTTGCCATTTGGCAACGGAACCCTAAAAAGTAAATAAATTATTGTTTGGAATAAAATCAAACTTTATATGATTTATAGCATTGCTCTTACAGCAGCTCTACAACATTACATCGCATTCAAATCATTTCTTTGACTTCAACATTGAAATTACCGTGTTCTTTTCTGTGTATTAATGACAGACTCCAGATCAATGTTACAGACTTATTGTCTTCCCTTAACGTTGTCCCATGTTTAGGGTTACCAAATGAACAAATCAAAAGTTCGGAGAAAAGGCCTGATTTCCATTGAAAAATCCTGAGACTTTTTACAGTTTGAGAATTTTCTCTCAAACGTAGGTACTTAACAATTTAAAAAAGTCGTAATATTATCGTTTTTATACCAGGGTATAAAAATGACTTATCAGGATAAAACTGATTAAGTACCTACTTGGATAAATAAGTATTGATTTTAATTGTGCAATTAATTGCAATCTTAGAGCAAATGCTCTAAGATTGCAATAAATAATTATTAGAGAAGATTATTTTTAGTTTGTTTAACTTTTTATTAAAGAGATCTTTAAAATGTAAGCTGTATTTTATTGAAAATTCTAAAAATCCTGAGATTTCATGAGATTTGCAAAATCCAGCCGTAATCCTGAGAAGACTCCAAAAATCCTAAGATCTCAGAACAAATACTGAGATATACCCTGCCCATGTTCCTCGGGGTCGGCACCACGTGTTTTCTTCTTCCATTCTCCGCTGTCAACCGTCACGCTATCATTCCCTCCTCTCTCTTTCATATCATTCACGCACAATACATCTATCATTTCTCTGGCCTTCCTCTTCCTCTGCATTCATCCAAATTTCATATTACCTAAACTTTTAGTCACATGCGTTTCTTTCCTCTTCAACGACTACATTTGTCCAAAGTAAATCGACCAAACAGATTTTTCCCATTACGTTTTGTGCAGCGTTTTTACCCATATGGGTAAAATAGCCTAATTTGTGCATAAGCACAAATTAGGCTATTTTGAGAACAACTTGTGTTTCCCTTATTAACTTAACGTAGGTATAGTTTCAGGAATTAGGTGAATTGTCCTAATTCCTGCGGTTTTCCGTTAAGTAAATAATTACTTGTGTCAATAAATTACCCATCATCACTAATGAAGGCTCTATTTGGTTATTGTTCAAGTTTTTTCCTTTTGTGCTAAACCAAGCGGTTTTTTCGATGCATTCCTCAAAGTATTTAATTGCACTATATGGTTAAAGCTTAAAATTATTATTTTTACCTATACAATGTGGGTTTCTGTGACGGGGCAGGAAGGTCAAGTACTTATCGGGTTACTTGTTGCTATAGAAAAACGTTTCTACCTAGGAAACTGTCCGTTACGTTTTAAATACGTCAATTCTTATGAAACGCCGCAAACGCAATTTACGGCTTTTAAGGCCACATATATAAGGTCAAGAAGCGTATTTTATTTTTTATATGAAATTGCATGAAGTACTAATAAAAATGAAACGTGACTGACGACATGTTTGTAGTTGAGTGTCTATCCTTAATAAAAAAAGTTCTAAATCTATAAGGCCTCTAAAGGTAAAGGACAATCTTTGGCATTATAATGACGTCACCTAAATGACGAAAGATGAGGTTGGGTGGGGTTGGTGGTGAATGATTGTCCAAAATTTACTCGCAAATGCTTGTGCATGCTTGGCTTCAATCCTTTTAGAATAGCGCCAGCATCTATACGTATTTATACTTAATATTATAAAGCTGAAGAGTTTGTTTGTTTGGTTGAACGCGCTAATCTCAGGAACTACTGGTCTGAATTGAAAAAAATCTTGTGTTTGTGTTGGGTAGCCTATTTTTTGAGGAAGTTTATAAGATTTTCAGTAAGTAGGGTATGTAGGCGCGCATAAGTTCGACGAGTGGCTGGACGTAGAAAGTACGAGTACATATCAGAACCGGTCGTTGTAGCTACTGACGATGCTTAAACAAGGCTTTTGTACAGCAATGGAAGCTTTTGGGTGGGTCTGATGATAAAGCAGGTACTCAGTATGGAAGTTTAGTTACTGCCTTTACAAAATTAGTTCTTGTAATAGTAACAATGTACACAGTGATAGCAATTACATACCATTAAGAACAATATATTGATGACCTGACAATAGGTAGATTTATACAGAAGTTTTCCTGTCCGTATAGGTTATCATAGGTCTATGGTTAGTTACTAAGCTCAGAACACATGGTACTTGAGATTTGTAGGAAATAGGTAACGTTTTGTGTTAAATACTTCCTAAGCATAAGTAAGAAACGAAGGCTGGACTGTGTGACAGATGATATGACTAGGAGCGAGGTGACTACCTAGATGACGACTAATTTAGCAATATAGGAGAAAAGACATGTTGCGTCGACTCCAAATAAATTAGGATTAGCGCAAGAGAATGATCATGATGATCAAGTATCAGTGAGAAAATCTTGAGAATTGTTACTTTTAACCGACGAAAAAAACGAAGGAGGTTATCAATTCGACGCGTATTTTTTTTTAATGTATTAAGTACGCATAACTTTTTACATAGTAGTCGATTGTAATAATTAACGTAACTACTACCCGCTGACCATGAAGCCCTGGTTTCTTTATCCAGGGTGCTTTCATTGGTTAAGGAAAACCTTGTCAAGTATTATTAGTACATTAACCTCTAAGTCCCTGAGATACCACATTTGGTATAGACACAATGGTTTTTAATTGTGTCTCTAATTACGGTATTCAAGTGGTTAAAGCCACAAAAAAGTGTTTGTTTTTCGGTTTTTTCGGAGGTAAATTTTTTTTTTAAAGTTTTTTATATTCTTAGTTCTTATTTATCATTTCGGAGGTCTCCATGTCTTGTGCGAACTTTTCTAGTATTTGTTTTCTTTTGTACTCACTATAGTGAGTCATTGTTGCAGAATATTTTCTTAATACTCACCATAAATTAATTATTGCGTTCATTCAGTTATCATGTTTACGAATATAAGCTAGTACTTTTCGGTGCATTTTTCCTTAACTCTTTCCGAATCATGTGTCACATTTGTTCCCTGTTTCATCACATTTTGGGCTTTACAGGCTAAGACCTTAAGCTAGGCCTTCTTTTTTCTTCCTCACAACCTCTTTAATTTCACCACAACTGGCGAGCGTGTATGACGATATTGCCCCATTCAGTGTCTAGAACCCGCTTCTCGAGTCTTTTACTATAAGGATTTGGTTGAAGCAAAAGGAATGCTAGGATCGTAGCACGTGTGAAGTTCTGTAGTTCATGTCTACCTCCGTGGGGGGATTACGTGAGTTTTTATTGGTTTGTTTTATTCCCGGAGAAATATACGGCAGAGTCACAGATGGTCAGATCACAGATTTAGAATATTCTTCTCTTCATCCCTAATTGAGCAACACTTCTCAGAATAACATACGGTAGAGTCACGGAAAGCGCTATTTCAGATTTAGAGTAAACTTCTCTATTTTACCTACTTACTGAAAGGAAATCTACTGAGTTCATTTGTTTATTCAAATGTGCAGATGAAGCCGTATGCATTACAACATACATACCTACATTTAAACATTAGGTCGATATTTATTTATACAATTTATTCACGTGTGCAAACATACTCTGGTGTCTAGTTATCAAAACAAAGATTGAAGCTATTTTTGACTGCTTTTATTTTAATTTGTCAACACTTCCGACTGAAGAATGGGAGTTTGGTCATTCATTATGATTTTAGGCGAAAGTCGTCCACTGCTGTCCAGCATAGGCCTCTCCAAAAAGGGGGATTTTGTCATAATCGCTACGCTTGGCAGGCGGGTTGGCGATCACAGTATGGTGGTAAAATGCGTAGAGAACGCTACTGACCATTCTCTAGTAAGTCCTCTAGTCGCCTTTTAAAACACCCATGGGAAGAAAGAGGTTGGTGTTATTCTTTACTTCCCGTTCCACACGGATCGGCAGTTTGGTGTTATTTCCTATCTTTTGGATTTTCAGTTAATTACGGACTACCTTCTTTCACTCACAATCAGAGGGATTCTGAAGGAAATTTTGTACCAATTGCTTCATACTGGCTTCATATCAACGTTAATAATGAAATAAATGGTTTGCATTTGGAGCTGTCCAATTGAAAGGCATTGCTATTGTAAGTATATGTAAATTACCTGCAGTTTAGCAGCCTAATTGAGTAGAAAAGGTACTTGGGTTAGATGGAGCCTTCTAGATTTAGGAGAGTTGCATACATAGTGGAAAATATGTTTATTTTGTGAAGTTCTTACCTGCTTTTTTGTTTTGTTTGTGAATTGCTAGGTTGAAGTGGTAGCGCCAGGGCAGTCCATGACATTAATTTTTTTACGTTTTTAGCAATTTGTAGGACAGGCGGTATGTTGAACAAAATATTCGCATCTGTATTTCAGATTATGTGTGTATTACAGAATTATAATCATTAAAATCGGCAATCCCTCTAAGTTAATTTAATTCAATTGAATGACAATTTCATGAAAAAAAGTCATTTTGGCACTCCCCCTTATTGCGTCCATTTTACGGGGACCCAATGCCCTACCTGCTGTATTTGGGAAAGGAGGGGTGGCGCCCTCCGGGAAAACTGGTGCGATAGGTAGACGACGTACAAAAACGGTTAACAGGTCAGCTGATTTTCGATTCCAATGTACATTTTATATGCGTAAATTGTACATTTTTTAATCGTAATTGCTTTGAACTCAAGGCAATTACGAATTTGTACTAGGTACAGCTGTTTTTATAAACCGATACTAAATATACAATTTAGTGCATTACGAGATAAGGGCTTATTGTGCCAGATAAGTCGGTTCAATCAAGATAAAAATTACAGGTTGGTCAAATCTTGCAATACTAAACCGGTTTTCAGTGAATCAAAAAAGGAGATTTTAACAATACGGTCTTATTTACTTTTTTATTTAGGTATCAGACGAATCACAGATGATTCATCTTTTAGTTTCGGTACCAATTTATTCTAGTAATTCATAAAAATTAATAGAACAAACTTGAAGGAGTTTAAAGTTAAATCAACTTCGTGCAAAAAATTCGTGAATCTGCGATAACTTTATTTGTTGTCATCACGTGCAGTACATATTTGCAAGTCGTTCACTTGTTTATTTCAGGGGCACACAATGATATTATATACAAAAACTAGCTTTTGCCCGCGGCTTCGCCCGCGTAGACGTCGGAAATTATCGCAAGAGAACGTACTACCGCGGTAAGAATTTTATTTATTTATTTATTTATTAAGCAAGGCACACCAACGACATATTTACAAAGATATTAACATAATGTGATGACGGATTATAGTTCTGTGTAAACACATCACTTATAGGCATGCACAACATTCATATTGAAGGTGATTAAATTGTTCGATTACATTATTAAATTACCAAAGTATTACAAATGAGATTAAATCATAAAATAAAATAATAGATTTCGTCACATTACATTAAAACAATACAACTATAAAGTTAAATTAAGTATACACACATAGATAACAAAAACGGAATATTGAATAAAATAACAAAGATAAATCGGTATATAAATGATAAGGATAAAATACAAATATCGGTTCTAACTCTAATTAAACTAAAAGAAATTGAAATATTATTATGATTTAAAATTGAACACATTATTAAATTAAATTAAATACCAACACGATTAAATTAAAATTACATGATTGAATTTAAATAAGTATTAATGAGTCTAATGACTTATGTAGGCAGCTGATTACAGACAAATTTTATTTACTTTAGCTTTAAATATTGGCAGACTATCGAGGAAAATATCAATTTTGCTGTCGACTGAACATGCACTGTTGTAAAAAGTCAACATTCTATTTATGGGTGCATGCTGGCCGAGGTTTGTGCGACACGGTTTAGTGGCAAACGTCTTAGTGGTACGCTTGGACCGGAGATGAGAATGACGAGGTACAACTAGGTTTATTTTGCTAAGGAGATCTGGAGTCGATATTATCCCGTTGACAACTTTATACAGTGTTGTTAGATCATTTAGAACCCTGCGTTGCTTCAGTGAGTCTAATTTGAAGTAACTTAGCCGTTCTGCGTAATCGGCTCTAAAAGCGCAGTTTTGATCTTTAAACCGCAGGCACCTCGTCATTTTTTTTTGTACACGCTCAATACGGTCTTTATGGATATTATAAGTTGGATTCCAGACGGGAGATGCATATTCTAATAAGCTCCGCACAAAGGTGTTATAGAGCACTTTTAACGCCAAGGTTCCTTTAAATTCTTTGCCAATTCTGTTAATAAATCCAACCGTTTTCATAGCTTTTTTAGTGATATTATTTATGTGTGTGGTAAATGAGAGATCGCTGCTAAGCATTACCCCTAGATCCCGTATGGTTTTCACTTGTTGCAGTGACGTCCCATTGAGGGAGTAAGTGGAAGGTATAGGATTCTTTTCCGCGTAAACGTTATGTGAAAACATTTGTTAGCATTTAGAACCATCCCATTCATCACACACCAGCTCTGTATTGAGTTCAGATCCGTTTGAAGTAGAGCAATGTCGTCTTCAGTTTTTATTTGACGATAGATTTTAAGGTCATCGGCAAATAGGGAACATTGGCTATGTTTGACGCAATTCACTATGTCATTTATAAATGCAATAAAGAGAATAGGCCCAGTATGAGATCCTTGGGGCACACCAGAGGTTACAATGTACTCCGGCGATTGATAGCCATTTACCACCACTCTTTGTGTCCGTCCGCAAAGATACGACCTGAACCACTCCAGCAAGGGCCCGTGTATGCCAATACCGTGCAATTTCAGCAGCAGAATTTCATGGTTGACTTTATCAAATGCGCTGCTGAAGTCGGTATACAGAGCGTCAATCTGTTGGCCAGAGTCAATGCTCATACAGATTTCGTCAGTGTACGATACCAAATTGGTGACGGTGGATTTGTTACTGCAAAAACCGTGCTGTTGAGGGGAAAGTTGTGTTTTAACATGCGATGTTAATATAGGGCAGATCATTGACTCAAAAAGTTTTGAGAATATGGATAAGATAGAGATTGGTCGGTAATTTTTTGCATCGGCGCAATCACCTTTTTTTAATATTGGAACCACGTTAGCTTTTTTCCATTCCGTGGGAAATACAGACGTTTCGAGCGATTTATTAAAAATGTATGAAAGGGGATATGCCAAATTATGAGCACATTTTTTTATGAAGAGTGGCGGTAACCCGTCCGGACCAGCACCCTTGGTAACATCAATTCTCTTCAGTGCCTTCAAAACTTCCCTATCAGTGAACGCTACTTTACTGAGTACAAATTGAGGAAATAATGGGGAATTTGTTGTTGCTGTAATATTACTGTTAGAAGCAGAAAAAGTTGATGAGAATTGAGTGGCGAAAAGTTTGCTTATTTCTTCACCTGTTGTAGCTTTTGAATCATTTAATGTAATTTCTGATGGTATTGAGCTGGATTTTGAATTTTTGGTCTTAACGAAAGACCAGAACGCTTTGGGGTTTGACTGTATGTTATTCTCTACAGAGTAGACCTATTTTCTGTAGCATCCCTTAATAATTGACCGTGCTCTCTCATCGAGCAGTCTATACTCAATGTCATCACGCGGATTACCGTATTTTTTGAAACGTTGCCTTAGTTTCTCTTTTTCATTGAGAACTTTCACCAATGTTTTGGAATACCATGGAGGAAAGTTTTTGCTAACGTGCTTAATTTTAGGAATATGCTCATTAATAATTGCTTGAATAGATTGATATAGCACTTCTGTCATTCGATTTACATTTAAGCCTTGCTCTAGTTGCTCTTTCCAATTTACTTCTCTTAATTTTTTATTGACTAGTATATAATCAGCTGCCTTGAAATTTAACCTAGCTTGTTTTACATGTTTGAGTGGTACGTAGGCTTTTAAAAGAAACTCAACTTCTAAAGGAGGGTGGTGTACAGATAGGTGAAACAGACCTTCTGACCATTGCATTTCGTATGTTTGAAAACACTAAGTCCAATATTCTACATTTCGCGTTTTTTACAACATTATATTGGAACAAACTGTTTAAAGACATAAAATCTATAAGAGAGTATCCTAGGTTATTACTATAGTTTGATGGGATAGTTGAGGTTAACATAGGAGTGACTTGGGTCCTGGTTCCATTCGATGAAGCCAAGATTAAAATCTCCGACAGCTATAACTTCTTCGCCAGTAGTTTCATTCACACTAGTGACCGAGCTCAGAAACATATCTAGATGCTGCTGTGTTACAGGCGGTGGTAAGTAAATAGCACAAATGTTTACTTTCTTCCCCTCGTTTATCTTAACCCGTACCCAGAGGTCTTCCGCAGTAGTTTCCCACTGACACGCCCGCGCGGAATCATATGCCTTGGACACAGCAATAAGAACGCCACCTCCTTCTTTACCAGTAAGTGCGCTAGAAGCCCTATCTCTCCTATAAATATTATAGCGGGCGTTAAATAGCTCACCGTCATTTATGTTATCATTGAGCCATGTCTCGGTCAGCACAATCGAGTCATATCGATTGACATTAACCGCCATATTGATATCACTCAGTTTCGTTCGCATTCCTCGGACATTCTGGTAGTAGACCGTGAATTTTAAGGATTTACTTACGGGTTTCCGTTCCTGGGATTTTGAGTAATTACATTAAAGAGGCAGCGTGCAGGCTCTTAATCTGTACAGCGCGTGCTCCATCTTCGTTACGGACTAATATGCGGCCATCGCGGACCCAAACATATTTGTAGCTCTTCTCTCGTGCCATTTTCCTAACTTCTGCATGTATGGCTTTATTCTGGGGTGAAAGGTGTTCGGAGACGAAAACGGGCTGCTTAGTGCCACCATAGCCCAAGTGATTTGAATTCAATTTATCGGAAACATGAGCACGATTGAATTTCGTTACTGATGCTAACACCTCATCACGTTTCCTTGTGTTTTTTAGTTTGACGATAATTGATCGTGGTCGGCTACTCCGCAAGTCGAGTTTTTTAACACGAGTTATTGAAGAAACATCATCAGCTTCAATGGTGCATGAAATAGTTTTCCCTAGTTGAACTATCGTGCTTAATAGGTTTTCGGCTTGATTTTCAGGAACTCCGTTTATCTCTAAATTATCCTGACGAGAATGTTGTTCTACAATATTTAGCCTTATAGATAAGTGAGAAACACAGGTTTTTAACTCCTCGTTTTCTTTCTTAAGTTGGTCCATGACGTTTCTATTCTGGCCTAATTCAATCTTCATATCATCATAGTCCTTGCTCATAAACTCAACTGAATCTACCAGTCCTTGTAAAGTTTTCTTTAACTCAAGAAATTCGTTTTCGAAATAGGTTTTGAGCGAGGCCTGTAGATGCACGGTCATCACCGACTCAATTTCTTTGCGGAGTTCAGATATTGTTGCTCCATCCAACTTATGGGAGTGAGTAACCGAATCCTGGCCGGTTGAACAATCTTCTGAAACTTCTTCGTAGGAAACGTCTGCGTTAGGCGAGTCGTTCAGCCGTGGTCGTTTAGACCTTACAGAGACATTGGTAGTTGTGTCTGTGACACTACTACTACTACTACTACTAGGGGCAGCCGGCGTTAAGACCGGCTCAGGCACTTGCACAACATTCTGTTTTGCTGTAGCTGCGGGAGGAGAACGCTGTATGCGCGGCATTTCAATATTAATTTAGTCTTCCTGTTGCGCACCGAGCCCCAAATGACGCTAGCGTGATAGCCGACTATCGCGAGTGCAAACGAACTAACTGTGCTGTCGTACTTTGTTCCGTAAATGTTTAGTCATAGGATCTCCAACTAGCGCAGGCGCCGGAGGGGATACGGCGCGGTGCGCGCGGGGAGTATCGAGCACTCTGCGGGTTGAGGTAGGTCAGGGTTCGAAACCGTCAAATAATTTGTAGAAGTTTTTTACCTATAACTTGGCAGTCCGTGGTTGAATTGATTTGCAGTTTTCACTATTCGAAAGATCTTTTCACCAGCAATGTAACGATATCACACACGTTTATAAACAAACACTTTTTACTATGTTTTTGAAATAATTTATAGGAGCAAAACAAAAATGACCTTTACTGGGCGGCGGTAGACGAGAATCATCATAAGAATGTGTTAGCGCCATCTATTTTTGTTTTGCTAAACTATTACACAAGATGTCAAGCTAGTCCTTTATCCGCCAATCAGCATCGTGCACCTTCTCGCCAATGAGCGTCGCCTTCTTTATGGCTCGCTCGAAAAGGACATTATGACAGTTCAAATATGGATTCCACCGCGATCGCTGTCTTTTACCCGCTGTACTTTTATCGCAGAACGATATAATTGAATATTATAAGTTCATAGCAGTCCCGCTGTTTCTTTAGTGGTGTTATTTGTGGCTTCGACGGTAAAACTGAAGTGCTGTGTAGTGCCTCTGGACTTTGTCGACACGTGGTGCGCCGAGCTCTGAAGACTCCGGAGCTCTCAGATTCTGCTGGCAGATCGAGCGGTTTCACGAGGAGGTAAGGTGCGTGATTTCCCTCACCCCCTGGCCCGTAGGCGAGACACTTGCGTACATCAGTTTTTTCTGTCCGCGTCGAAGGTACCTAATTTTCGCCTTCCGTCGGAGCGCCACCATTATTGTGGTCCTTCGAACCGTAATGATACAGTTTCCGCCCCTTTTAGGTCACCTAATAGGAGATTTAGTGTTTAATCCCGCCGTTTTTAGGTTTTCGTTAGCCTAGAAAACGTACCGACGCCATTACGCACGCAGCGTAGTGCGAAGGAATTTATTTCATTTTGTTACCGCTTAACACTAAATACTTATTTTACCGCTATCATACTAATATTTCATCTTATTATTCGCTGTAATATTCATATTCTCAGTGGTATTCGCGAAATAAGGTTCTATTTCGATAATTTTCGCCGAGATTTACCTTTTTAGAAGTACTCACTTGTACTTTTATATTATTTGCAAACTCACAAATAAATTATTTTTGTATACCTTCAATTTAAAATTCTCATTTCATAATTAAGAAAGCTATTAAGTCTAATAGTACGGAGTTATCATTGTAGGCGTTGGAAGCCAAACGGAATGCTTTATTCGAGTGTTTACAGTCTGCCTACGATTTATCTAAAGACATAGGCACGGGAAATGATGCGAAAGAGGCCTTTCTGGACGCTAGCTCAAACATTGACGCTATTCGTTCCGAATTTCATGAAGTTATGGATCAGTATAATAACTGTCTACTGACAGCTGACCCCACCGCGCGCGCTGACTACAAGGCGCTGGTTTCGTTTGAACAGTTATATAGTCGCTTAAAACGTTTGGTTGCTACCAATGCAGACGTCGTTCCGTCCATCTCAGAGAAAAAATCTTCTTTCATTAAGTTACCGCCGATTGAATTAATGAGTTTTAACGGTGACATTCGTTCATGGCCATTGTTTTACTCAAATTATAAATCCGCTGTTCATGATAATCCATCTCTCTCGGATCATCAAAAATTACATTATTTACAGGGCAAATTGACCGGTAAAGCGCTAGCCGCATGCGCCGGCATTGTACCTACCGCTGAGAATTACGAACTCATTTTCAATACGCTAGTGAATCGGTATGAAGACAAACGCACACTAGCGGCCACTTATTTAAAACAGATCATAGATTTTAAACCGTTAACTTCCGTTACCTCCGATAATTTAGACATTTTTAATGATAAGTTTGTTAACGCCGTCCGTGCCTTACTGTTGTAAGGCACGGACGGCGTTAACAAGAAATTCCAGATTTATTGAATTTAATTTTCGTACAAATAGCTATTACCAAGTTAGACAGTGAAACTGTTCGTAACTTTGAAAACAGTCAGGATCAGTCTGGCATTCTTTTATTTAATGATTTAGTCGATTTCGTTAATAAACAGAGTAAACTATTGTATTGCACCCACGCTTTAACAGCCGGCGCGCAAGTACATAATTCCGCAAAATCAGCTGATCGTTCCCGCAGTTCTAATGATAGTAAAAAACCGCAGTCCTTCCCGCGTTATAACGCGTATGTAAGCACGGTCGAATCTGATTCAACAGATAAATGTACTAATGTCACACATCAACACTTATTTAAATGTCCTGATTTTCATAAATCAACTCCGTATGAACGCTTACAGGTTGTTAGGAAAATTAACGGTTGCGTTAATTGTCTAAGTATTAAACATAAAATATCGAGTTGTCAATCCGCATCTGGCTGTAGAACGTGTAAACAACGTCACCATTCACTATTACATTTTACTCGGGATTCGAACCCACGGTCCGCGGAAGCGGCGAGTTCAACTATACCTACGTCGCAGCGCGAAGCGCCCGATCCGGTGACGTCAACGCAAGCGAGCGCTGCTGTCGTCCTTTTAGCGCCCGTGCCCGCGTCCGAGCCGGTGCGCTCCACCGCGCAGCCTGGTGTGGCTTTGTGTTCGATGTCCGTTGACACTCCGCGTTCTGTTTCCTCTAATGCCGCTTGCAGCGAGACGCAGCAATGTAATTCGCATACTACCGTTTTGCTCGCGACTGCTCAAGTCGTGGCGTACGATAGTGCTGGGCGTGAGCATTTAATAAGAATTTTGCTTGATTCCGCGTCGCAAAGTCACTTCATTACTAGGGAATGTTGTGAACGTTTACATTTGCGTCAAAACAATACACGGTCTACGACTGTAAGAGGTTTTGGAGGCACAGAGAGGACGTCGTTCGGGACAATAAATTTACGTATATTTTCACGCTTTAACAAAAATATCCGATTTGATATTGACTCGTTAGTAGTTGATCAAATTACGGACAACTTACCTTCCGCTTTTGTTGATATTAAGGCCCTACCTTACTCGAATAAACTTCAGTTCGCTGATGATAGTTTCGCTATTCCAAGTAAAATTGATATTTTAATTGGAGCATCGCTGTTCCCGCATTTACTTTTGCCTGACGTGGTTCCTGGTGGCCCGTCAGTGCCCGCCGCTGTCAATACGGTGTTAGGCTACGTACTCATGGGGGTCGTACTTACACTCAGTAACCACCCAGCATCATTGTGTCACATCGTGCTGCGCCATAGTTCCTTCGCCTATGGATAACAATTTGATTTCCCGCTTCTGGGAACTTGAAGAAGTTCCTGGCCCGCCCGTTCAGCATCCTGCTGATGCTGAATGTGAATATTTTTATCATTCAACTACGCAAAGGGACCCAGTTACTGGTCGCTATACCGTGGGTCTACCGTTTGATAAGGATGTGTTTACACTGGATGACTCATTCAATATCGCTCGTAGACGTTTTTTATGCTTAGAGAGAAAGCTTGAAGCTTCACCTGAGCTACGCGCCGCTTATGACGAAGTTTTAAATGATTACCTTTCTAAAGGTTATATCTCGCCCGTCTCAGTTCTTCCGCATGAAACTGCAGATGTGTACCCTACTTATATAATCCCACAACATGGGGTTCCCCGCCCTGACAAGTCTTCGTCTAAGTTGCACCCGTGCTGGATGGCAGCTGCAAAACATCGTCCGGTGTTTCGTTAAATGATTTGCTGCACAGTGGGCCCAACCTACAGGGTAATTTATTCAAAATTATTTCAAATTTTCGTCTACACTCTGTAGCGATGACCGCTGATTGTAAACAAATGTTTTTACAAATTATGATTCGCGAATCTGATCGACGTTATCAGAGAATTCTTTATCGTTTTAATCCTAAAGACCACCCTCCGTGGTCCCAATGGCCCCCCTGGCTAACATTACATCCGTCGCAGTGGCCTATTACTGAAGGTACGGAACCGCTCCCGTTGGACGAGATACCTGAACAAAAGAAACTCGTTCACGCTGTTTTAATTCCCGCTGACGATTCTTATGTTTATGATACTCTTTGCCACCTTTCGTCATGGAGTAAAATACTCCGTACGATTGTTTACATTTATAGATTCGCTAGTTTGTTACCACGTCGCGATTCCGTACATATAACCGCAGCTGATTTGAGTTTTGCAGAAAACAAATTGCTGAAACTTATCCAAAATAAACGTTTCAATAAAGAAATTTTAAATTTAAAACTGATCACGCAGGTTTCATCATCTCTTAATAAATTAAGACCGTTTTTACATAACGATTTAATCAGAGTTGGTGGACGCCTCACCCATTCTGATCTAAGTTATTCACAGCAGCACCCGGTACTTTTGCCAAGCCATGTTTTTTTTGTTAACTTATTAATTGAATATTATCATAAGAAATATTTACACGCTGGGCCTGAACAGCTCATGTCACTCTTACGGCAGAAATACTGGATACTGTCTGCTCGTCGTGCTATTCGTAAGGTAGTTCACGATTGTAATATTTGTTTCCGCGCTCGACCGCGTCCCGTCTTCCCGCTCATGGCTGACTTGCCGGACTGTCGGACGCGTCAGGTTATTAAGCCGTTTACTCACATGGGCTGTGATTACGCAGGTCCTATATATTACCCTCCCATTCGCCGTCGGGGTGCAAAGGCTTTGAAAGCATATATTTGCGTGTTCACTTGTCTCACAACTCGCGCGCTACATATTGAAGTAGCCACTGATCTTAGCACCGCCAGTTTTTTAGCTGCACATAAACGGTTCTGAGTGCCGATCCCGCAGAACCTACCGCGTTAACGCCAGGTCATTTTTTGCATACCGCTCCTTTACTCTCATTGCCCGCGCCTGAAGTAGAATCAGATAATCTCAACTTGCTTCAGAGACATTCTCTGCCTGATAAATTAGTGCAATCTTTTTGGAAAAGACGGAGAATGGAATATTTACATAGTTTACAAACCCGAGAGAAATGGAATACTCCGTCTGTGCCAATCAAACCTGGCACGGTTGTTGTTATTTTAACTGACAATTCACCTCCTTTATCGTGGCCATTAGCGATAGTAGAGAAGATTCTTCCTTCCAACGATGGTATAGCGCGTGTAGTTTCTGTAAGAACAGCTAAAGGTACATACGTGCGTCCGGTCGTAAGTTTGTGCCCATTACCTACGCAATAAGATTGTTATTTTTTTTTGTAACCACAGTAGTTTAAGTGCTAGCAGTTAGTTAGTTTAAGATTGTCGCAGTTTATCTTATATAAATCGCAGTTTCAATATTATATTTTCGCAGTTCTTTATTACACTTTATGATTGGGTTTAAAGGTGACCCTTTAAAAGGGGGAGGAAATGTTAGCGCCATCTATTTTTGTTTTGCTAAACTATTACGCAAGATGTCAAGCTAGTCCTTTATCCGCCAATCAGCATCGTGCCCCTTCTCGCCAATGAGCGTCGCCTTCTTTATAGCTCGCTCGAAAAGGACATTATGACAGTTCAAATATGGATTCCACCGCGATCGCTGTCTTTTTTTTACCCGCTGTACTTTTATCACAGAACGATATAATTGAATATTATAAGTTCATAGCAGTCCCGCTGTTTCTTTAGTGGTGTACTTTGTGGCTTCGACGGTAGAACTGAAGTGCTGTGTTTGTGCCTCTGGATTTTGCCGACACCTGGTGCCGAATTGTGAAAACTCCGGAGCAGAGCTGCTGGTAGATCGAGTGGCTTCACGAGCAGGTAAGGTGCACGATTCCCTCACTTCCTGTCCCTAGGCGAGACACTTGCGTACATCAGTTTTTTCGGTCCACGTCGAAGGTACCTAGTTTTCGCCTTCCGTCGGTGCCCCACCAGAATGTATGAATCCATGTTATACATACATAAAAATTACGCCATTTTCCCATGGGGGTAGGCAGAAACTACGGAACGCCACCTGCTACGATCCTTACATATCTTGTGTGTTTGATGTACTTAAAATAAAACTAATAGTATTCAGAATAAGAAGACTGCGACATAGGGCTGGATTGAATTGAATATAAGTCTTCCTGGTTTTTCTTAGCCCTCCTATTCTACCTATATAAACACTCAGTTATTTACCAGACACCAAATTAAACATAGTTATAAGAATAGTACTTTGGCCAGTGGCTTTGCCCGTATAGCTTTCGGAAAATATCACTCGGAAACCTACTACCAGGATAAAGTATCCTATGTATATATATGGTAAGTATCCAGGACAACCAAAAATCCAAATCCATCCAAAAATCTAAATATCTAAGCAATATTTCGCGGTCTCTTACTTGGAATAATTATTATAGGTTTATTTTGAGTACTTCGAACATACATGATATTCGCATTTACTATGAAGCCAAAGTAATATGAATTACAATATTACAATCCTATTAATCCTGCACTACCCGACCGCTACCAACCGGGACGGCCGGGCTGGACGCGGGAAGGCCCGCTAGCCACTCTGCGGCGATTTTATTATAATCTCTGATATCTTCTAAAATATTAATTTTAATGATATGCTGTAAAGGGCAATTTTGATCTACATGAAATGCACAATTTATTTAAGGTACTTAATTGTATAAGGATTAATGCTGTATTACTTAAAATCGCATTCATAAATAAGCCATTATTTCTCGTAAAAAGTAAAGGATAAAAATGGTTATTATGGGTTATCCCTAAGAGTTAGACATATACCGTTGCGGACTTTTTTGTAGAACTTTTTAAGGTGTATAATACTGTAGTACATTATTTTGTGCTATTTCATAGGGTTCAGCCAGCGTTCGCAATGTAAGCGCAAAAAAATGTGTTTATTTATGACATCACATTAGAAACCTCTAAAATTATCAGCGTTTCATTACTATATTATGCATGTTATATACATATAAACCTTCCTCTTGAATCATTCTATCTATTAAAAAAACTTGCATTAAAAATCCGTTGCGTAGTTTTAAAGATATAAGCATACATAGGGACAGACAGACAGCGAAGTGACTTTATTTTATAATATGTAAAGATATGTAGTTTGGGCATTAGAGTGCGAAAATTGTTGCCGACAAATCACAACAATCGGTGTGATTTGATTTAGTCGGCTAATAGCAGCGAGTGAAGCAAAGCGTGTCCGTGGTGTAAAGTATTATATCGAAAATGCCAAGTTGTGTTGTAAGAAAGTGTAAAAACGATGGTTCCAAATAAGTAAGAGTGAAGGGATGTCATACCATAGGTAAATGTAGTAGTAAAATAATGAATATTTGTCACGATTATCTTTCACATTTAGAAATTAATTTCGATTTATTAACATTTAGTTAGGTTCGAAAAGGATACAGAATATGATGGCAACTGCAGCGAGACAAGGTCAAATAGCATGCGTCATAGATTAAATTAACCAGAAGCGAAATCGTAGGCACAATTCATAACATTCGTTAGCCGCTTGAATGCGCAACGTGAGTTTTGTTGTTGTTTAGTGAGCGTCTTTCTAACAATAATATTATGATGATCATAATAAGTTGTAGCTTTCAACGTTTTATACATGAGAGAGAATTTGATTAGTGATAGCGGGTTATTAGATGTTTTATTAGTAAAATTAAAATGTATGTAATCAAATATTTATTTTCTCATTATCTTTTATTATTTGTCAGATTTCCGAGTGATGATTGTGTAAAAATACATTATTTTCAATAAATAACACGTTACACACACTACTATTCATTACCGTGTATTTAATACACACATGCATAGGATAGATATACTGATAGATATATTTTTTTTATGGTCCAAATCTGTGGTTTTACGGGGAGTGTCAAGAATGGCATTAGTAAATTTCCCATACAAAACTTAGTGTCGTGTGCAAACTGTAGAGGTTGTATGCCTCACGATTGTACAGGCTGGTCATAGATTGTACAGACTGGTTATAATTATGACATTTTGAACTGTCATAATTAATTAAAAATAATAGGGAAAATTCTATAAAAACAGAGCTTTCTGTGATAATTCATTCCATATCCAGCAGTTAAGAAGTATTAAGAAAATAAAGAAGAGAGTCTTGAAGAAGTATTCTTTACTCATTACACCTACGACTTGGTCCTAGCCATCACCATCTCGTCAGCGAACCCTCTCCACAGTAGTACAGCGTCAACAATTTGTCTATAGTGTTACTGAATGTCAAATATAACCATATTATTTTTTTTATATTTATTATTGAAGTGAAAACTTCTTTAGCGCCGTTGTGATTTGAAAGTCTATGAAACGAAAAAGCGACAGTAAAAAGAGACAGACACGTAAATTCATAAGATTTAACGTGGGAGAAAATGAGATAGGAAGCATTATACAGTGTTTCTTTTCATTCAGTTTTTCTTCTTTTTATGTTACATTTGTCTCATTATCTTGAAGCAAAAATTGTTGAAGGTTTCACTTCTACCACGTGTGAATTGCACACATGTTTATTTTTATATATTTTTTTCATTTAATAATGTATTTCTATTCAAATGAAGTACGGTCGAATTTCGACCAATGGGCGATCACTAGTATTAATAAAATCATCTCTTTCGAGTTTAATGAGCTATTTACATAATCATTAAACGTATTTAATGCCGTTGCTGTGCTTCTATTTGTCCTGAAACCATGTTGTGTATCAGTTAAAATACTATTATTTTCTAAAAACACTGAAATTTGGCTCATAATTATTTTCTCGACAGTTTTATTAATTACGCTCAATATCGCGATAGGCCTATAGTTTGTGTATTCTTTGTATTTCCCCCCCTTAAATATTGGTCTAATAATGGAAATTTTTAGTTCATTAGGGTACACTTCTCGCACGATACATTTATTTATGAAATGGGCAATAACTTGGCTACTTGGATACTTAATTATTTTTAAATCTTGAACTAATATCATCGGAACCAGGGGACTTGCTGCATTTTAACTTATCAATTATTAAACATATATCTCTTGAACATATCCTTTTAAATCTGAAACTCACATCACTTTCCTTTACATATTCACATCTATCATAGAATAAATGGTTACATAAATGTTTTTGTTTTAACGAACCAATTTCATTAGTAAATGTTTGACAAAAATTGTTACATACGCTATCCAGTGTCTCATTACTTCTTATAAAATACTTTTGTATCTCGTCATCGATATTCATCTTTTTTCTGCCAAGCCAATTTGTTCGCACACTCCCATACTTTTCTCATGTCTCCATTACAGTTTTTTATCTCTAGTCGCCTGTGCGCATTTCTAGCAACATTAACAGCTTTGTTTGTTTTATTTCGATGTTTTGTGTATTCTAATAGTAGTGTCATATTTTTAGAATTTGCTTTCCATTTTCGAAACAGAGCATCTTTGTAGTCTAATAGTTTTTGCAGCTTTTTATCCACCTAGATATTGGATTCACGTTGTTTGATTATTTTTTCAGTTTTCGACGTGCTGTATATGTTGGCAAAAATATCGCACAGTCGCCTATAAAACTCCAAAGGGTCTTCAATACACATGAGATCTTTCCATTCTACATTGCATAACTTAGTTTTGACCGATTCATTATTAAGCGTCGTGCGATAACAAGGAGGCATCAGCTGTTTATCCACTTCCATTGAGAGTCCCGTTAAGTAGTGATCGGATACTTTAGTCATTAGTACGTAGGCGTGCCCGGCCGGTCGCGCACTTCGTACAAAAATATGATCGATGCATGACGTCACTCGCCGCTCCGATAACACTACCTCTCGCGTAATATCTTGGATGCAACATTCCATGCCTAACTCACTCAAGGTATCTAAATATATGTTAGCACGTGAGTCGGTTTCTCCCTGCAATATGTTTATGTTGCGGTCTCCCATAAACACCAAATCATTTTTAACCGGTATAGTTTGTATTAGGTAAGTAATTATTAAGTCAACTATTTTTCCTTTCATGATTATCTGACCATGCAATAATTCACATTATCTATACTAATAATATTATAAAGCTGAAGAGTTTGTTTGTTTGTTTGTTTGATTGAACGCGCTAATCTCAGGAACTACTAGTCCGAATTGAAAAATTCTTTTTGTGTTGGGTAGCCTATTTATTGAGGGAGGCTATAGGCTATATAACATCACGCTATAACTAAGAGGAGCGGAGCAGTAATGAAAAAAATTACAAAAACGGGGAAAATTTATTCGTTTTGAGAGTTTCCGTTGCGTGCGCTGCGTAAACGGTTAAAGTAACGTAAAAATCATGTATCACGGAATTGTTTCTTTTAAAAAGTTCTAAAAAAAAGTCCGCGAGAGCATATGTCTATCTTTTAAGGTTGACTCACTGTAACTCAAAAGGAGCGAGCACGCAAATCGATGCGACGGGAAGGGTCAGGGGAGCAAAAATTTGGCGCGGACGAAGTCGCGGGCAGAAGCTAGTTGGTTATAATTTTGTATCATATTAAATTCCAACTTTTCCTGTACATCCACACTTCCACACTATATATTTATTATTATTATTTATTATTTTTATTATTTTATATTATAAATGCGAAAGTAACTCTGTCTCTCTGTCGGTCTGACTGTCTGTCTGTCTGTCTGTCTCACTTTCCTGCTAAAACTACTGAACCGATTTAAATGAAATTTGGTACACAGATAGTTTAGAGCCTGAGAAAGGACATAGGCTACTTTTTATCCCTGTAGTATGTTCCCGCGGGATAATTTCCGACCTCCACGCAGACGAAGCCGCTGGCAAAAGCTAGTTTCCCCGTCTTTCTTTTCTGGTTAAAAAGTATGAGCAGTAGCCATTTATTTCAAAATAATATAAACTTCCTCTTCTTTTATATTTATGTCAGTTAGACATATTACATCCAATGTTGGTAGGCAGTCTTTTATAAGTACAATACATTCATTAAAATGCTTCCTTAACGAACAAATATTCATGTGTATGATATTTAGTTTACTTTTATCTGTCATAACATGATTTATCAATTGCTCTGTATATTCATATTTTGAGTAGATAATATCCTGTAAGTCTATAGCGTTCATGCTTGTATTTAAGTAATTTGTTATTTATTTAGTTTTATTCAATAGTAAGGTGTGTTTAGATATTGTTTAGTCTCTGTTCTCGCTATTAATAGATATATATTTACTTATGTCGTTCTCACATGAGATATTATGTACTTTTTTTCAGCCTCACTCTTTTTTATTAAGATTTTACCATCTTGTATCCATATAAACTTGAAATCATCCTTAAGCTGCTGTTTAGTTGTCCAGAGTAGATGACGCGTTTGACGCGTAAGATTTTCATTAATGTAAATGCGGGTATCGTCGTTGTTGTTGTAGATCGAGTGATTCGTCAGCTGTTGTTTTCTACTTTTAAGCCATTGAGTGCGTGCTTCTTTGTTACACATTTTCACTATAATTGGTGTACCTGGACCCTCGCCTCTGACTCTCCATACCTTTTCTATGCCGTCTACCCCCAGTTTCAATTCGTTCGCAATCTTCTCTACTACTTCCTTGACATTTTCACCATCCTGCTTACGTACATTAATTAACTCAATATTTAGTTTCAACTCCTTCTGCTTCAGCCATCCTATACGATCCTCCAGAGTCTTATTATATTTTTCCAGAAATATACCCTTTTGTATCACGTCCTTCAATCTATTTTCTTTTTTATGGTTGGAATCAACCAGCTGTAGGTGTGCCTGATCTAATTCCTTCTGTTTATCTTCAAGATTTTTTATTGAGATTTCTTTTTCCTGGTTTTTATTTTTTAGTTCGACTACCTCCTTTTTAATCTCAGTGATGTCGGTTTGAATAGCGGCGTATTTCTCATCCTGTTATTGTTTCATGGTGGTCAATAAGGTGTGCATGGCCTTCATTTCTTCGCGGATTGCGGTTAATGTTTCATTCAGTGCGCTTGTTGAACAGCATGATTTGAATCTCCTAGCCTGTTGCGATATTCGTGAGGAATCGCTATCCGATTCATCTTCTTCCCTTTTGTTCTTTCCCTGCCTCGCGGTGACCCATTCCTTATCTTTGGTCGACGCTAAGTTCAGATCCGATAAGTATTTGGAACCTTTAGTTGGTGTTCTTTGTACATTTAACATCGCGACGGCGTGTTACAAAACGATAAGGCAGCGTTCCGGCACAGCGCTGTATTGCTCACACGTCCACTCACGAGCGCGACCCACGAGAACTATGTTCTATTGGACTCTAAACTCCATCTAGATGCTATAGTTAATAAAGCTTTTGAGATCATCCAGAGAATTTCGACGACCTTCCACCTACTTACATTTATACCAATCCATAATCCCCAAAATATACGCGTCGACTTCAGAATCTTCGCCGTTTTTTTCGTCGGTTAAAAATGGAGGAGGTTAAAACCTCCTCCATTTTTAACCGACGAAAAAAACGGCGAAGATTAAAAAACAATAAACAATTAATAAAAAAGACAGACTTAGATGTCTGTATGTGTTTTTCATGCATGTTCATCGATATTTTTTAAATGATAAATGATTTATCATAATTAATTGTAGACACTATTATTTATCCAGCCTACGGTATACAGTAGCTGAAATATAAAGATTCAAAAAATTTTTCATAAAAAAAAATCTTGGCAGTGAAAGACATAATTATTAATTGTTTATTGTAGGCCGATTTCAAAAAATATTTTTTAATTCGGTAGGGGCTTGTGGTGTGGTCCCATATTCAGAATCGTATGGGTATGTTGAGGTAGTTTTCGAGTTTGCTAATACATATTTTTTCTTATAAATACGATAGACGTGTAAAATTATTGCTCTAATAAGCCTACTTGTGGAAATAAATAAAAAAACTTTTACAAATCTACAAACTATAAACTAATCGAATTTAAATTACACACACGTATCGAAAGTGCTCCTAATATAGAAAAATATTGTGGCGACGACGACAACAAACAAACGGGTAAGAAAACGGCACGTGCCAAAACAAAAAAAAAACGAAACGATTGTTACATCGATTTGGGAACCGATTATATTGGAATCGAGTGATGTTCCCGATAGAGAAGTTTCGTTGTGACCCCGCTACGTGTTACGACTGTCTAGTGTTTGGAGGTCAATTTTGGATTGCTAGGTGGGAATTTATTTTTTGTGGTTTTATAGTGTTCATCCTATAGTTACACTTTAATCTATGATTCCTAATACCTATTTATCATCCTTTTTATTTGTTTCTGTGTTTACACTATTCATGCTTTACTTATCTTTATTTGTTTATATGTCTACACTCAGCAAATCGACCTAAATACGATTTATTAACTTAAAAATAGCTGAAATAAATATTAACTCAAATTTTCATGTTGTGACAAGCCAAATTGTCAACTGTCAGTTACTTTCCTGCTTAGTCTATGAATGGCTACTTTTTGGTTTATATAATTAAATTATTTTTATCAATATGTCTAGCTATTACCGATGTACCGTGTGGTGCCGGACGTAAAGAATAACACCACCCCATTTCTTCCCGTGGGTGTCGTAAAAGGCGACTAAGGGACTTACTAGAGAATGGGCAGCAGCGTTCTCTATGCATTTAAACACCCTACTGCGATCGCCAATCCGCCTGCCAAGCGTGGCGATTATGGCAAAGCCCCCCAAATTGGGGGAGGCCTAAGTCCAGCAGTGGACGTCTTATGGCTGAAATGATGATGATGATGATGTCTAGCTATTTGATTTTATTAATTATTACGATTGTTTACTAAATAACTTAACTTAAAATTATATTTATAAAATTCTTTACGCACTCATGTGGCCAGCTACATGCACTCATGGATATGTCCTGGCCGACTACACTTGTCAGATGAGATGATGGCTACAAGAAAACTAATTTTGAAAAATGTTTGGAAAGGGAAGATGACTTGGATATAAAAACGGGCGTCCGAACCGCTGACGGCTCACTCTGGAAGCCTCGCCACTCCTCTGAAGTCAGCCCATACTCTGAAGCTAGTCTACTCTCGAAGCCACTCCTCTGAAGCCAGTGCACTCTTGAAGCTACTCCACTTTAAAGTCAGTCCATTCTGAAGCCAGTCTACTCTTGAAGCCGGTCTACTACGGAGCTCACCTGGCGGATCCTAAGTTCTACACGAAGCTCTCGAAGAAACCATAAAACAAAGAGTGCGTGCCAGGCAGGGTCATTTATACTTAGCTGTACTTCCCATCTCTTGTTAATAATCATCTAATAAATTGTAACAGATCTGCCTTATTCTTTTTATTCTGACAGGATTAAGCAGATACGTAACAGTTTCAAGACAAACTCCGTTGATACTTTCAGACTGAGGTGCTAAATATTCAAGTATAAAGTAAATTATATAGTAAATTTTTAATTATTAAAATATAACCTGGACCATTTTTTTTTTGTTTAATAAAAAGGTGATGGATATTTCGATACAAATTAAATTTGAAAAAGGTACTGTTTTTTTTTTTCTAATTATTAAATTCATTTCGGGATGTCAACTGACAATGAAACGCAAGCGTGAAGTTGGCGCGCTTCGACAGAGTCTAGCCTGACGTTAGTGCGAGTTAACAAGAGTGGCTACGGGCAGCATGGCGCACCTCCCTGACCATACGACATCGTGCGGGTAACAAGTGTCTAGAAACTGTCCAACTTTTCGTTTGGCATGTTCAAATATAATCTATCAATCAGTAATCAACTACAGAGTTTTTCTTCTTACCCGCAATACACATCTACGCTCAGTAAAATGTTCAACGATGAAGAATCCAGCTCCAATTGGCCTCTTATTCCGACATATATATTAGTTAGTCGCTTTCTCGTTGGCGGTGGGACATGTACCTTCAGGAGTGTGTCGCACATCATAAAGATAGGTAGGCAGCATACATCACGTTGTGCTTAACTACATCCCATTTATTAACATAATAACTGAGTTACATTAGACTTGGTTTGCTCTACGTTCTCAATTACAAGCATTGTCACCAAGGTTGGGTGCTACGAGGCTACGGCCTAGCTGACGCTTTTAATGTGGCTGCTACGGTTGCTACGAGATTTGCTACGAGTCATTTGTATACGTATTGAATTTATATTGTGTCGTGAATTTACGTTATTGAAGGGTCTAAAATATTAGTAAATGGTTGCCGTAATACTATTTGTTATTATTTTTGCTACGAGTCAAGAGCGGCGAACCTTTTCTTCTTTATGAGAATCTACAGTCAGACTGGGAAGGGCCCTCTTAAGTGATGCAAGTTTCAAATACTAGTGAAACTACAAAGTCAGTATCTTCCGTCTTTTCAACCATTCCCACAAACATAACATCACGTCTGAAATTCCCGAAGGGTTAAGCAGAGATGTACATATAGTACACTCACATTTCGCCAGTTATGTTTAAGATCCATGTAATAGGAGTTAGAGCCTATTGCAATCTACAGTTACTGAGAGGTTCCAGTTAGAAAGCCCCAATAAGAATTTGTTCAGATTGGAAATTGAACTCAGGATGTAGTCGCTTAGCAGTAGAGCTTGCAACCACTAGAACCATCGACCGTTGTTCTATTCAAATCAATATTTTGTTATTAATACGTAGTATGTAGAATAATTTAATTTATAATGATAAAACCCAAAAACACTTTGCCCGACCTGTGTTGTTGTTTTGGGTGAGATATCGTCGTGGGAAAAGACATTTCCCGCTCTGAGCAGGAGGCGTGTCAAACTTTTACTGTCTAAAACCCACCCGTGTTCATTCAGTTGTCTGTGCCAGGGCCACGGACAGTTTTTCGAACAAATCCAGCCTGAGTCGCGCAGGCATTGTCTCTGGGAATCTCTTCCATCACCTCGACCTGGAAATTGTTTAATTAAGCAACTGTTGAAACCATAAATAGTAATTGTTCCTAAAAATAATCCTGTCTTTCACTAAACTCGTGTGTCCAAGTAATTACTTTCCGTATAGGGCCAATGCTCGGGCCACTGGGTGCCATGTAATTAAAATTCTGTCGATGTTTCATCACTGGTCCCTTGTCTGTGGTTACACAACTTTTACACCTCTTTTAGCTGGGAAGTGTTGAGAATATTGTTACATGTGTCGAAGTTTTTTTAACAATGGTTTTCGTCAAATTAAATTGATTGACTGCCATGGAAATTAATTATTTAGCAATTTATCCAAGTGAAAAGGCAAATGTAAGTGGAAACACCGGGAGGGGACGCCCTAGGAGGACTTATAGTGACCTTACTGGTGATGTTCTTCAGAAAGGTCAGGTGCGTAGTACTCGCAACCGGCGTGTGTGTATGACCAATTGTATGAACCTAAACGAGGCAAACGAAGTATGTAAGGATTGTAGCAGATGGCGGTCCGTAGTTTCTGCCTACCCCCATGGGAAAATGGCATGAGTTTATGTATGTATGTATGTTATAAGTACTAAGTCATTTTGCCGATAGCATATGTCTTTTGTATTTTAAGGTCGGCTCACTATAACATTTTAATTGTAATTAAATATTAAAATTGTAAAACCAAAACAATTGTTTTGTTGAACGTACTAATTTCAGGAACTACGATTAGTGTTGGATAGCCCATTTATCGAGGAAGGCCATAGATTATATAATATCAAGAGTAATAATACCCTTAGCAGTCGAGTATAAAGAAAAAAGGCACGGATACGAAGACCTGGCACGGGCAAGCCATTTGACGCGATGGGGAGAGTCGGAGGAGCAAAAAATTTAATGCGGACAAAGTCGCGGGCAGAAGCTAGTGTTAGGATAAGAGTTCAAAAATTACTATTATTTATCTGAAGCAGGTTTTATTAAAAAAATACGCATCACCAATCAACTACACAAATTGATTACTTTAACAAACAAAACTTATTATAGAAAAGAACTGATTGAATAAAATGAGAAATTAATAGGCTAATAACATAACATAACATAATATTTATTCAAAAATAAAAGCTTAAAAATATGTACAGTTTTGCTTATATGTTAATTATATTCTAAGATTTACGTGCCTGAACTAGGCAATCCTGTGTTTCAGGCAAGAAGAGGCTAAATAGTCTTATAAAATAAATAAATAATCAAAAGTTGAGAGTAGTCAAATTATTATCTAATTGTTAAGTAGTTTATATCTTAGTTTGTAAAGTTTAATAGAATTAATTACTTAACGTACATACATAGGTGAATAATTACTTTAGCACACTTAATAAATTCTCTGTTTCTTCGTAAGACATACTTTGGAGAGCATCATTGAGAGTTCTCTTACAATTTGTGATTATTGATCGAAGAGTTTTGTGAATAAATTTCTGCTATAGAGTTTAATCTATTATAGAGGAGGGGGCCGAGGTACGCATAAAATTTGGATATAAAAGCATGTTTTGTTCTGTTTTGTGGAGAGACTATATCTTTACGTCTTTTATTAGTAAATTCAGTGCTGTAGGGTAGAGCTGCGTGTTGTTTTAATACAATGCCCATTATAAATAGCTGTCGAACTGTTAATACTTCACAAGATTTGTATAGTAGGTTAGTAGGGAAAAGGAAAGGGCGGAAAGTAGACACTTTGAGTATCGCTCTCTGAGCTCTCTCGATAGTTAATAACAATGTTTTACCCGCTCCACCCCATGTGGTAATACAGTAAGTGTTAGCGCCATCTATTTTATTTGTTAAACTATTAGGCAAGATGTCAAGCTAGTCCCTTCCAGCCAATCAACATCGTGCACCTCACTAACGAGTGTCGCCGTCTTTATCGCTCGCTCGAGAAAGACATTATAACAGTTCAAATATGAATTCCGTTCCCGCTGTGTTTTTTTTAACCGCTGTACTATTTTATCGCAGAACGATATAATTGAATATTATAAGTTCATAGCAGTCCCGCTGTTTCAATAGTGGTGTTATTTGCGGCTTCGACGGTTGTACTGAAGTGCTGTGTAGTGCCTCTGGACTTGGTTCGACACGTGGTAGCCGAACTCTGCGAAGACTCCGGAGCTCCGAGATTCTGCTGGAGGATCGAGCGGTTTCACGAGGAGGTAGGTGCACGGTTTCCCTCATCCCTTAACCCGTAGGCGAGACACTTGCGTACATCAGGTTTTTTCGGTCCGCGTCGAAGGTACCTAATTTTGCCTTCCGTAGGAGTCCCACCAGTAAGTTAATATCGATTGACATAGAGCAAAGTAAACTTGTCTAATTATTTTTGAGTCAGCAATATGGCGTAACTTTTTAAAAACAAATATCCACTTGCGAATTCATGTCCGTTTCCACCGCGCGGCCAACTCTTAAAATTTGATGAAATTTTGCCAGGAATTAGGACTCATTCGTCAATTCGCGCGCAATTAACTCGCTCGCTCGAGCGAGTTGGCACATTCCGATTTTGTCTTTTTTTGTTGTCGTCAACTCGCGACCGAGCGAAAATTTACAGTCGTCTACAAAAGTGTTTTTATAAAAACATTTAATTTAATTCAACCTACTTCACATGTTTAAGACATTAAACGTATAGAGCAAGTTAACTGAGGGTCAGTAGGTCGTCTTAGAGGTAAAATACTGCTCGCGGTTCGAATCTTTCTTTCCAAAGAAAAGCTTTTGTTAAGTTACCATTTGGCGAAATTACTCAATGATTATGTATAATAACAGTGGCGTGCCTAGGGTTTCAAAATAAGGCAAGCCCAATAAAATTTTAAACTAAGACTGTGATTGTTGTCATTAGTAAGTAATATGTTAAGGTTTGTTATAAAAATCATTTACAACAAACCCTGATCTGTGATTTTATAGTTCCTAAGACTATGATTGTTTATAGTAGTATTAAGTAATAATTAGCCAAATGGTATAATCGCATTTTTTTTTTGTATTGTTTATTTTACTTTTTTATATTTGTTTAGTTTTAGTCATGTTACATACTAGGTTATTAACCAAAATCTTGAGGTTAAAAAATTCTTAAAAAAATGTGATATTGTTGATAATCTTCAAAATGTAGGTAACATAAATATGAGCAGTTTTTTATGTTTGGCATGTGTTGTAAATTATAAATACATAATATATCTATTAAAAAACTACATTTCTTTTATTTCAAATTCAAATCGTACAACGCCTTATACTTATAAAGTAGGTTTCTATATTGAATTTATTATAACACTTTTATAGATGACTGTACCATTTTTCGCTCTAGTCGCGAGTTGACGACAGCAAAAATAATTAAAATCGGCATGTGCCAACTCGCTCGAGCGAGCGAGTTAATTGCGCGCGAGTTGACGAATGAGTCGGAATTAGTTGTAATTTGTTACAATACACACCTCTTTTCCTGAATTTGTTACAAAAAAAACTAAGTCGCTATGACCAAAAACAGTTGGCCGCTAGAACCGCCACTTGCCGTAGTGATCGCCCGTGATTACACAGAAACTAAATAATGGAGATAGGCGAATGATACATCAAAAGGAAGGTCTTAATTTGTTGTAGTTATTACAAAAATAAAAATCATCAAAACTGAAATATACAAAAAGTTATGCTATATTTAGTTTTCAGGTTAAGTGTAGGTACGTATCTCACCATAAAATCAAATTAATAGAGGCTAATGTGTACGGACAATTAGTTGCTAATTTGTTGCAGCAAATAAACAAGAAAAATACTAGAAAATAGGTTCAATATTTTTTTTTACAGTCGATTTTAGTTGGTCGCGCGGACTGCAATATGCCTAAAATACAATGGCGTTTATTTAGATATTAATAGTAGGTTCAAGCTTAGTTCTAGTACTAATCGACAGGTATCGTAGCCAAGTTTGGATAAATGTGGCGAATATAACTACAGGCTTTATATTTTAGGAGATATTCACTAAAATATAGTAGTATGAAACTGTATTAGAGTAGAGTGACCATAAATTTTCATAATAAAGTGAGAATGAATCGCCATTATTGGAATGTTCGGTAGTCATATCTTAATTTTTTAGGGTGAAACTCTTTAAGACATCCTATAGCATACTTTATAAAAGTCAAATTCACAAATAGATAAAAATTATTTATTCAAAATCAGCATACAGGCAAAAATCAAGTAACAAAATATATTTTTTTTTAATAAACTACCTTAACATTTATAAATTAACTGAAACTAATGGACTTACTACTGGACTTACTAGAGAATGGGCAGCAGCGTTCTCTATGCATTTTACCACCGTACTGCGATCGCCAACCCGCCTGCCAAGCGTGGCGATTATGGCAAAGCCCCCCATTGGGGGGGGGGGGCTAAGTCCAGCAGTGGATGTCTTACGGCTGAAATGATAAATGTAAGACACAGAATGTAGACACATTTTCTTACAGGTACTGATTTCAAATTTAGAATAATTTTAAAAATATAGTAATTTTATTTTAAAAATGACATAGTGTTCTATTTTTGTGCCCGGTATAAATTCTATAGCACTAACTAAGAAAAAATCTTCAATGTTGATACTAATCGTTAGTTCAGTGAGTAAAACTGAGTGCGCTACATTGCAATTGCAGGCTTTATTTTGGAAAAGGTTTTGTTATTTCAGTTCTACAGTTTAGAATTTACCTTTTTCTTTTCTATAAATATTTTTAGTCAGGGGCCCAGTCCGGCGTTGTTTAGATTTTAATTAACTTTGATGTTTTGAAGTTTTTTGGAGTAACAAGGCTAATGTGTATGGACAATAAGTTTTAGAATTTAGAATTTATTTATTTTCCAAAGTAAAAGTAACATTATATACCACAACTTAAGACTAAGAATTAATCAAAATAAGTACTAAAATTTTACAAAACATACATTCTTAAAATAAATTCAATAATTTCGTACGCCAAAACGATATGTTTTGTATAAACTTACAAACTAAACAAAGAAACAGCTGTTAGAACGAAGTTGAATGAAATAAACTAATTGGCGGTATACAGATAAAAAAGTCATTACCTTCCGTGCTAGTCAGAGACTGTGTTACGGCAAGGTAAGGATTCTCGCTCCAGAAATACCAACTGTAAGTTAATTTACATAAAGATAGTTATCCACTGTTTATGATTCTAATGAAGTATAAAAAGTGCGATAACTACTAATGAGTTTGGCGTAAACAAGTAGTATAAGCAAAAAATCAGACAACATGATTCGTAATAAACCATAATGATTACTTTAAGTTTTATAAACCAAAAATATAAATAAAAAAAAATAATAGAAAATAACGCTACTTAACATAAAGCTGCTCTCAAACAATACTATATTAAGTTCATATTAAACAAAAGTAGTATATGGAATTGTAACAATATGCTAATTTGACATTAACTCAGCACAGCGAAGCTCAATTCATGAATGTATCTCTAGTAATTTATTTACACACACACACACATATATATATTTAGATATATTTTTTTTTAGAGATATAGATATGTATGTATATTTTGTTCATAAATGTATTAAGATAATATATGTATGATTTACTTGCATATTTGTATAAATTTTTCAGTCCGTTCATAATCTAAGCTACTCAGAAACTCGTCCAGTGTCCTCCTGCAAATAGAACTCGTCATGTCTTTTAAAGTCTTAACTTTACTTATGCGATTGTATAGTAACGGGGCCAGGAAGTAAGAAAAACACTGAGCAAAAGAAGTTTTACATGGAGGAACTTTATAAACTTCATGTGATCTTCTAATGGATTGATCAGTAGGTCTTTGGCAGAAGTGTTGTCTTAGAATAATGCTTTTAATATACAGTTGCCGAACATTTAGGACCTCGAACTTTTCATACAGTTTCGACGTAGGGTATCTAAAGGGTTTAAAATTAGTAATTTTTAAAATACACCTCTGTGCACGTTCAATTTTTATAAGGTAACTTTTTCGTGCACCACCCCAAGCGGCGATACCATAAGTAGTTGCTAATTTGTTGCAGCAAATAAACAAGAAAAATACTAGAAAATAGGTTCAATAATTCTTTTAGAGTCGATTTTAGTTGGCCGTTCGGACGGCAATATGCCTAAATTACAATGGAGTTTATTTCGTTATTAAAAGTAGGTTCAAGCTTAGTTCTAGTACTAATCGACATGTAAAGTAACCTTGTTTGGATAAATGTGGCGTAAATAAAATTACTATATTTTTAAAATTATTCTAAAATTGAAATAATTTCCTGTAAGAAAATGTATCTACATTCTGTGTCTTACATTAGTTTCAGTTAATTTATAAATGATATGGTAATTTATTAAAAAAAAAAAATTGTTACTTGATTTTTGCCTGTATGCTGATTTTGAAAAAAGAAATTTTTATCGATTTGTGAATTTGACTTTTATAAAGTATGCAGTAGGATGTCTTAAAGAGTTTCACCCTAAAAAAATAAGATATGACAACCGAAAATTCCAATAACATTCCAAGTCTTACTTTATTATGAAAATTTATGGTCACTCTACTCTAACACAGTTTCATACTACTATATTTTAGTGAATATCTCCTAAAATATAAAGCCTGTAGTTATATTCGCCACATTTATCCAAACTTGGCTACGATACCTGTCGATTAGTACTAGAACTAAGCTTGAACCTGCTATTAATAACGAAATAAACGCCATTGTATTTTAGGCATATTGCCGTCAGCGCGGCCAACTAAAATCGAGTGTAAAAAAAATATTGAACCTATTTTCTAGTATTTTTCTTGTTTATTTGCTGCAACAAATTAGCAACTAATTGTCCATACACATTAGCTTCTATTAAATTGATTTTATGGTGACATATGTACCTACACTTAACCTGGAAACTAAATATAGTATAACTTTTTGTATATTTAAGTTTTGATCATTTTTGTTTTTGTAACAATACAACAAATTAAGACCTTTCTTTTGATGTATCATTCGCCTATCTGCATTATTTAGTTTCTGTGTAATCACGGGCGATCACTACGGCAAGTGGCGGTTCTAGCGGCCAACTGTTTTTGTTCGTAGCGTCTTAGTTTTTTTTTGTAACAAATTCAGGAAAAGAGGTCTGTATTGTAACAAATTACAACTAATTCCTGGCAAAATTTCATCAAATTTTAAGAGTTGGCCGCGCGGTGGAAACGGACATGCGAATTCTGCTATTTAAAGTTTCAATATGTTTTTTGAACGAAAGTGTTTCATCCATTATAACACCAAGGTATTTTGTTGTATTTGCCATTTTGATGACAGGACAAACACATTGGTTATCTGTAGGCATAGCGCAATAATGAGCATATATTGTCGAGGTAGGGCAAGTTGATGTTTGCTTACGCATCGAAAACTTAATATAATCACTAGGCACTGAGAAACACTGAGGTGGAGAGAGGTCCGTCGCCGTCGGCTGTCACTCTTGATGCGGCTGTCTTGACCATGTCTCTCGTTCCCTCCAACGTATTTATTCTTCTAACAGTATACTATCGCATTAAACTATCCTGTTATCTGTAAATCATTGTAATCTTATATCTCAGGAGAGAAAATAAATGAATAAATTCCCCGACCTCATATTTTAAACCCCCCCCCCCAATTGGGGGAGGCTTATGTCCAGCAGTGGACGTCATACGGCTGAAATGATGATGATGATGATATTTTAAGACTAGCTGTGTCCGCGGCTACGCCCGCGTGGGTATCGGTAATTATTCCACGGGAACATGCTACCGAGAAAAGAGTTACCTATGTTACTCCTTATAATATCAGCTATCTGCTGCAAGTCCCATTCAGTTCAGAGATTAGCTGGAACAAACAGACGGACAGACGACAAAAAGAGTTTTTTGTTTTAACTTTCATATGAATTTAGTAACAATGCAAAGTCATTAAAATATATGAGACCACCTTTGAAGTATTGCCTATCCATTAATTGAGAATTTTCGAAATCGGTCCACAAATGGCTAAGAAATCGGTGAACATACATAAATAAATATACAGTAGAACATAATTATAACCTCCTCATTTTTTAAAGTCGGTTAAAAAGAACTACGTACCTAGAACGTACGTAGAACTACTAAGTTACTTTGACATTAAAAACAAACAATTCAATTTTAATTATTCTGTATATACTTACCTATATGTATAGATATGCATAGCAACAAGTTAATTAAAATACGGTGTCTATCCTTAATACAAAACGTACAAGCGTTTCTTTATTTGTCAAGTCTTTCGTGCGTAAAAGCCAATTAATTAAAATCAACACGGGTTTTGAATCTTCTTTATAGACTCATGATTTGATGAGGTAAACATTGTTCCTCACTCTTTTAGTAAGTACTTCCTAACTTAACGGGATAACCATGTAAATGTCTGTTAACTGCTCCCAAATGACGATGTACATTTATTTTAACTTACTTTACAAACTTCTTTGACATAATTTTCTTATTATTTGACGTTATATGGCCCTGGTACAAGCCATGGTACGGAGCGAGAGGGCATGGGAAGCCGTCACCTCCTTCTGCAAAGCAGTATTGCTCGCGGAGGAGGAAGCGGAGCTTGGGATGGAGAGGCAGTCGCTGCACCTTATCCACCGCAGATGGAGACGGCCCCGGGCGTCAGCGAAGCGCGTGATGGAGAGGCAGTCGCTGCGCCCTATCCACCGCAGAAGGAGACGGCCCCGGGCGTCAGCGGAGCGCGTAATGGAGAGGCAGTCTCTGCGCCCTCACGCCCCTAGCCACCGCAGAAGGAGACGCCCCGGGCATCAGGAGTCCATTGCGAATTCCTGGGCACCGAAGGCGCGGGCTTGCGGGCGGCGAACAATGGGTAGCTCACCACCCGGTAAGGACCAGGCCCGGATTGACGGCGCCTTGTTTTCCACTCGCGCCTCAAAGCGATGTCAGCAAAAGTGAAGGGGTCAGCTAGGACTGATGCCTGCCAGGGTCGCAAATTTGTTCGAAAGAGGTACCGTGGCCCTGGCACCGGCAATTGAAGGAACACGGATGGGTTTTAGTCAATAAAAGTCTGACACGCCCTTTCGCTCCACCCAGAGCGGGAGTCGTCGTTTGATGATTTCCCTGCAAAAAAAAGCCCAGACAGGTTCGAATCTACGACCTGTAACTAGTTACTCGCGGCCGTTACCACTGGACCACCAGAGCTCATTTAACTAACTGAAGAGATTGTAATTCTTTTCATAGTCGTCTTTTTCTTGAGTTGCTTATCTCGGATTTAAATTTTTCCTCGTAATTTTAATCTTAATTATTATTTTTCATTGTTTTTATAGCCTATTTCCAATTATTCATCTAGTACATAGGATACTAAAGTGTATTTCGTGTTAGATTCTTATAACAAGTGTAAAATCTATATATTAATACGTGAAGCGAAAACTTTGGATCCCTTTTTACGAAAATTGGGCGGACGGAGGAGTATGAAATATTTTTTCTCAATGCCAACCAGAAACGAAATGCGCTTGGACCTTTAATTAAAAAAGTATTTTTTTTTAAATTGCCTGTTTGATTGTAATCTGAATAGGATTAGGATCTGGATAGGAACAGTCTTTAACTTTTTTAATCACGTTTTATTTGTGTAAAATACGTAGATTTTGAACCAAGACGTGTGAAAGTGCCTGAGAGCAAGAGAGAGGAAAAGCGTGCAAATTAAAAGGGGAGGCTATATATAGATATACGGAAAAGGTCAGAACTGAGTTATACCGTTCTCACTCATATTCCCAAATAAAAGAGAGACACCACGAAAGGAACTATGGGGATATTTTATACCTGCTTGGTTTGGCGCGAGCGTCGGGTTGAAAAAAAAAATCTAATGGTCTGCCTTTAGAATATCAGAGGCCTGAACGTCTGCCTCATCGATTTTCTTGGTTTTCATAAGGAATCCAAACATCAGTCCAAGAGGTAGACGTGTGCGCATAATATGGCACACCTTTTTTTTACATTTTTGGAGCACTGTCAATAGACAACGCAGAGACAACATGTTGGCAGGCTATTTTTCCGTGGTTCTTCTCATTGTTTTTAATCGAACAATTCAAATCTGCCAAGTGTGCACTTCATATAGAGTTTTTTTAATCATAAAAATAAATGTAAAAAATGAATACTACAAAAGTCAGAGCCCTGGATGTCTGCGTTTTCGATTCTTTGTGTTTCCAGGATGACTGTGATCATCAGCCCCAGAGGCAGACGTGTGCGCATAATATAGCACACCTTTTTTTTTAAACATTGTCGAAACGCTGTAAATTTACAACGCAGCGCCACCATGGTGGCAGACGAGGTCCTTGATGTTTCTTAGGGTATAATTATCACTATTAATAACGTCTTCCTTGTGTGCTGATCATATCAAAATTTTGCTCGCCAGCTAATATAGGTAATAAATTAATTTTATAGATATATTATATAACCTATTTCATTTTTTAAATCTATGAGCATATTGAGAATATTTGTTTTTAATATTATTTGTCTATAGCAAGGAACTTATCTTGGTCTATAGTGTTACTGAATGTCAAATATAACCATATTTTTTTTTATTTATTATTATATATGTGTTTTTCATATAATAATGTATTTCTATTCAAATGAAGTACGGTCGAATTTCGACCATTGGGCGATCACTAGTAAGTTTAAATATTTCAAAGTGAATCGGTGACAGTTGCCGGCAGAAGCGAACTTTTGCATTATCATCTTGATATCAGGTACAATACTTTGTATTTTACGTGCTGTTAGCTTGTTTGCGTTCTCTTGTTTTACCAACTATAACATTGTTCACTTTTAATACGGCTACTAATGCCAGTGAACTTTGTCGTAAACATAACCTTACTTTGGTTTGGTAACAGAACTCCTTCCTAACTAAATTTAATTTTTCACTTACAATAATCATTTCTTAGACTGCTGGCTCAACTACCTTCTCACTTTCCATTTCTTGTCGCTTCCTTATTAGTTTTCATCATGATCATGACTCGCAGCGCCCGTGCTCGCCACGAAGAGTTAAAACTCAATCAGGCTTTGAGTGAATTACAGGCGTCAAAGAAGTTCTGTGACCAACTCAGTAAGGAAATAGATGACAATGAAAGGGTGCTCTTTGAAGCCCATGAAAAGAATAGGAAGTTGAAAATTGAAATAGAAAATAGAAAAATATTTATTTCCAGGTAATACAGTAAGCAAACATAGGTTCACATTAAGTTTAGACAACATGAGTAGCTTAAATATTACCTACAGCTAATAATTACAGTATATTATTTTCCAGTGAACCCCAAACTAGACAGTTAGTCTGTATCTTGGGGCTCAGGATACGAATAACGGAGTGGAGACTACAGAGGTGATTTCAGTAATGGTATGAGTGTATGTGTAAAAGTTTGTGTGGTGTGTGTGTGTGGTGTATATGTGTGGCGTGTGCGGGGTGTATATGTGTGGCGTGTATGTGTGTACTTTTGATTCAGTGTCAGGTCGGGGTCGTTTTATTAATTTTTCCGAGTCGTCATAACCAGTAATATGCAACATTTTCTTTAAAATTTTCTTACATTCAAATGCGGTAGTATTTTTAATATCGCACAGTTTACAAACTTTATTGTATGTATTAATGAGAGAGTAGTTCGGGGAGCGTCTAGCTAGTAATGAGGTGACGTCAGGTGTTGAGATTCTGTAATTTCTTTTATTTATGATTGATTTATAGTCGGGCCTGCGCTTAATATTTTTTTGCGTCTTAATACAGGCAGACATAATGAAAAGCTGGCGGACTCTAAGAACTCTAGTTTCACGATAGAGTAAATCGGTGGAAAACCGGTAGGGCTTCTTAAAAGTTACTTTAAGAAGCGCTCTCTGTGCTCTTTCAGCTTCAATCAAGTAGGTCTTTCCAGCACTACCCCACACGCTGATGCAATATTGGATTATTGATTGGCAAAGCGCTAGGTACACTTGTTTTAGTGTGTCTATCGGTAGACAGTCTCGTTGCTTACGCATAGTGTGAATGAGTTTCCTAATTCTCCCAGAAATTTTTGATATAATGATGCTTAAATGTGAGGTGATTGTCGATAATAATTCCGAGGTATCTAATAGAAGTGGTACATTCAAGAGGAGGACAGTTGCAAGAAACTGTAGAAATCTTAGAAGAGCATTGATGTAGTTGAAGTTTTAAGTGTATCGGTGTGTTAGAAGCAATGGTTTTGGAAAAAACAATATATTTGGTTTTGCTGCCATTGAGCGTCAGGAGGTTTCTGTCTAAGTTATGAGCAATTTGTGCCAATCCCTCTTGTGCTAGCCGGTGTACATGTTTCCACGATTTTCCGTGAAATACTACGGCTGTGTCATCTGCATAGGTTATTATTTCAGCATTATTTACACAGAGTTTAAGTATGTCGTTAATGTAGAGAGTGAAAAGCGTGGGACCAAGTACACTGCCCTGTGGAACTCCAAAGTCTATAGGGAGTTGATCACTAGAATAAGAGTGTACTTTTATGTATTGCTTTCGGTTTGTCAAGTAGCTTTTGAACCATTCAAGGCAAATTCCTCGTATTCCTGCACATTCTAGTTTCTTGAGGAGTAGGCCTGTTGAAACCGTGTCGAATGCCTTTGCGAGATCAAGGAATATAGCAAGGCATTTTTTATTTTTCTCAATATGAGACGAGACACAGTCAACAAGAAGAGTGGCTGCGTCTTCGGTTGACCTATTCCTTCGAAAGCCAAATTGGTTATTAGAGATAAGATCATTTTTTTCAATGAAATAAATAAGACGGGAGTTAACTATCCTCTCTAATATTTTAGAGACAGAGCTTAGTAATGCTATAGGTCTGTAGTTGTCTGGTGAATGTTTGGGACCGCTTTTGTGGATTGGGGAAACCGCAGCTATTTTCTAACAATCTGGGAAGGTACCGGTCTCAAGGCTTTTTTTTTTTTGTCAGGATGGGAAATCATCAAATGACTTCTCCCGCTCTGGGCGGAGCGGGAGGGCGTGTCAGACTTTTACTGACTAAATCCCACCCGTGTTCCATCAGTTGCCCATGTGCCAGGGTCACGGTATCTCTTTCGAACAATCACGCGACCCCAGCAGGCATCGGACCCGAGCTTGGTCCTTGCCGGGCGGCGAGCTACCCATTGCTCGCCACTCGCAAGCTCGCGCCTACGGTGTCCGGGAGTCCGCAATCGAACCGATCTCAAGGCTCAAGTTGAAGATATGCATCATTGGTATAAGTAAGGATTTTAAAGTTCTTTTGATAAGTGAAATCGAAACTTTGTCAGGACCTGGAGCACTATCGTCTTTGAGTTCAGATATAATTTTGGTAATCTCATAAGCATCTGTCGGTTCAAGGAGAAGAGGATGTGGGTTTGATGCATATGAGGTGTATGTATTTATTAAAGATTCATGCGTTAGATTTAGTTTTTCTAGTATTTTGTCTGCCAGACGGGTTCCTACTGAAGTAAAGTGTGAATTACAGGAGTTGAGGGTTTCTTTTTCTCTATTGGGGATCAGTAATTGAGAGGTTTCATTATTTTTAAGAGATATGTGACCTATTGATTTTATTGCTTTCCAAAGATGTTTTGGATTGTTTTTGCTATCAATAATCTGTTGGTTATTGTAGTCAGTTCTAATTCTTGAAAGAAGTTTGGAAAAAAAGTTTCTGTATCTAGTATACAGGGTGATTGGAAGATGGGTGCAAAGCTTTAAGGCGAAGATAGTACAGACAATTTAGAATCATTTAAGCCATGGTTGTCTTAGACGAAGTCTTACCAAATATTTTTAACCAAATTTTTAAATTTTTTTTCGGAAATTCTCAAAATTTAATGTAAACTGCATAATTATGGCCAAATTGAATGATAAATGAATTCATTTTTTATTTATTTAATTAAAATAATGTGTAAGCAATCAAGCAAAACATGTTTTAGGCTTCTGTGTCATTAGACATTTTTTTTACAGACATTTAAAACTCAGAAAAAATAAAAAAATTGTACAATACGTCTTTTAAACCTTATTAAAAAAAAACGGAGGGTGCTTTTTTGTTCAAACCTTTTTGGAGACATGCTTGATAATCGCTCTTTTTCTGAGGTATCATTTATGCGGATATCTTACAAATTATTGAAATTAGGGCCTACAAACCAATTTGAGGGAGAAATTTTTTATTTTAGGCAGACTAATTAAAACAACATTTGAATTAAAATTATTTATTTTTCATGTTCAAAATGACGGCAGTGATTCCTAATACAAGCACGGCCCCGTCTTCTAACTTCTGTAGTCGTTATTTTCAACATCATCTCCTGCTTCATTGTCTCAAACGCTGAACTTATTCTTTGTATCAATTCTTCTCTAGTGTTTATTTCTATGTTGTTCCTTGGCCCGGCCCCACACGAAAAAGTCCAACGGGGTCAGATCTGGGGAGCGAGCGGGCCAAGGGATGGGTCCATCCCTGCCGATTCAGCTATCAGGAAAGCAATTGTTGAGGTTTTCCCTTACATTTAAAGTGCAATGCGCTGTACAGCCGTCTTGCTGAAAGATGACTGTTCGGTCTCTTTCGAAGATCGGGACACCTGATTCCTCTACCAGCAGTGGTAAATCAATTTGCAGAAATTGCAAATAATTTTCGCCATTCAATGGATCAGGCAAAAAGTGGGGCCCAATCAATGTTCTGCCAATTATTCCAACCCATACATTCACAGAGAATTTCATCTGAAATGACACCTGCTTCTCAAAATGTGGATTGTTGTCTGCGTTGGCCCATTCATGGATGTTGTGAAAGTTTGTAATACCTTCCCTTGAAAATTTACTTTTATCCGTCCACAAGATTGATTTCAGAAACCACGCATCTTTGATGTCTCTGTTGAGGAGGAAACGGCAGAACTGAATTCTTCTTTAAAGATCTTGCTCTACTAGACCTTGCACACTCCTGCCATGGAACGGATACTTATCATTTTGGTGCATTGTATGCCACACCTTCCATTGAGAAATGTTTAAATTTCGAGCTACTGCTCTAGTACTGGTAGTAGGATCCGCTTGAAATGCTGCTAAAATGTCTTCGTCGACGGCATTTTCGTGTCTGCCCGGGTTGACTCCAGGTTCCACGCGGTGAAACCCATCTTGGGCAAGACGACGAAACGTGTTGTAAAACACTTGGACATTCGGTATCCTGCGATTCGGATAGCGCTCTTGATACATCCGTCGCGCCAAAGATCCATTGCCGTCTGCTCTACCGTACATAAATACGATATCCGCATATTCTTGATTGGAAAAAGTAGCCATAGTCACTTAACAATTAAGAAAAACGGCGTAAGAGCGCACTAAATGTCAACTCAACACAATTAAGTCAAAAATCAACACGTGCAGGAGCGCGAGGCTACGACTGGACACGGTGAAACAAAAAAGTTCAAAACTAACGCAAACAACACGTGCAGGAACGCAAAGGGCTACAACTGAACACGGTAAATTGTGAATCAACACGACAACGTCCACTCACAAGGGCAGTAGTTTGACTAATAAGTAAAAGATGTAACGGCTTCATCACAGACCGACTGACCCTGACTAAAGAAAAACGACTTTGTTGCCTCAGTAACTAAGACCATTTTGCTGTAAAAACCAACTCTTATCGCTTTTTGCTATTCATTGGGCGTTCTACGTGGAAATGCCGTCGCACCGCGCTCGGTGGCCATTGTTTAGAGAATCCCCTCAATGGGTTCCCCTCAATTGGTTCCTGCATGTGCTAAAAATTCTTAGAATTGAACAATGTTATCATTTCGAGCACATAAAGTATTCTTTTAAGCAAAAATGTTGTCTGCCTAAAATTTAAAATTTCTCCCTCGAATTGGTTTGTAGGTCCTAATTTCAATAATTTGTAAGATATCCGCATAAATGATACCTCAAAAGAAAGAACGATTATCAAGCATGATTTCAAAAAGGTTTGAACAAAAAAGCACCCTCCGTTTTTTTTTTAAATAAGGTTTAAAAGACGTATTGTAAAAAAAAAAAAATTTTCTGAGCTTTAAATATCTGTAAAAAAAATGTCTAATGACACAGAAGCCTAAAACATGTTTTGCTTGGTTGCTTACACATTACTTTAATTAAATAAATAAAAAATTAATTCATTTATCATTTTGAGAATTTCCGATTAAAAACTTAAAAATTTGGTTAAAAAAATTTGGTAAGACTTCGTCTGAGACAACCATGGCTTAAATGGTTCTAAATTGTCTATACTATCTTCACCTTAAAACTTTGCACCCATCTTCCAATCACCCTGTATATTTTATTTCGAACGGGGTCATCAGGGTTAGACTTACAATCACTATGCAACTTATCGCGATGAATCATGCATCTTATTAGTTCCGGAGGTGATCCAAGGTTTGATGCATGCCAGTTTCCTACCAATTTTTACATTTCGCGTGTGTTTATCCACAACGGAGGTAACAATGTTCGTAAATTCAGTGGTTGCGGTATTTACATTCATATCATTTGTGATGACAGACCAGTCAACACAGTTTAGGTCAGCAATAACAGCTTCGGTGTCTATTTTACTTATCCATCTTTTTGCTGCACTGGTTGAAGGTTTGCGTAAGGAAATATTAGCAATAACTATATCATGATCAGTGATTGAAGACTTGCATACGACCCCAAAGCATTTGTTCTGAGTTTTTATAAATATGTGGTCTAGGCACGCTTTGTCCCTGGTTGGGCTGGTTATGGCAGGAAGTAGCCCATGACAGGACATAAAAGTTAGGTACTCTGATGACTGACTATTGGCAGGATTGCAAATATCAATATTAATGTCACCAGTGACAATCAATGATTGTTTATTAACCAGTGAGCTTAGAAAGGTATCCAGTGTGTTTAAAAATGGTTCAATATTACTAAACGAAGGAGATCTATAAATGCCTAGTATTGCAATTTTATCATCGATGGTTATGAGAAGTCGATCTGCGTCTGATATTAAAGGTTCGATTGCTACAGTTTTGTAATCCGTTTTCACAAAGCAAATAACACCTCCGTTTTTATTTTGCTGAACCATTGTGTGATATGAACTATATCCTGGCAGAGGATCTATAATACTGCCGTCAGACAGCCAGCATTCCGTTAAAATAATAACATCAAAACAGATAGTGGTTCGCTGTAGCATTACCGCAAAGTTTTCAAAATTGTGTTGGAAGCTTCTGATATTGAGGGATAGAATTTTAAAGTTGGACTCGGTATTTTTCATTAATGTTTGGCAATATTCAATAGTTTCAACAGTGTGACAGTTTACTTGTAGATATTCGTCTAAATCTTGCACTATGTTAAGTAATGCCATTAACGTAGTATTTTAGTTCTGAGTACGAAAGTTTATTTAAAGGGTCTGTCAGTGACCAACTCGCTGGTGTGAGCCATTTGCCAAGATTAACGAAAACACCTTCTGGAAGTTTTAGGATATTCTGACACTGAAGGAAACGTCGTCTGTATGATAATAAATGTCTGAGTGTATGTATGTACGCGTCGTTTAGTGCTTTTAGCGTGTGTGTGATGGTATGTTTAAGTGACATAATTTGAACATGAAACATTTCACAAATTAAATTTCTATACGCAAAATAGTACAAAATTAAAAATAAGCAAAAAATATTAAAATAAGACACATAAAAGTAAAAAATTTAAAGTAAATAAGATGACTAGGTATTCCTATAGGACGCAAGACAGTTATTACCAATTAGAAATAAACGAGAACAGAAAGGTATTATACATATAAAGCACGAGATAGTAAACAATAACAATAAAATAATAAGAATAGGTATTTTTATAAAACACAAGACAGTTTTGAGCAGTTAAAACTAAACATAAACACAAAGTTGTTCTATAGAACACAAAATATTTAACGGATAAATGTATAAAAAAACAAAAATTACTCCTATAGGACAAGAAATAGTTAACAATTAAAAGTAAACAAAAGCAGAATAGTAAATAAAGGTTTTCGTACGTACTAGTAACCATTTTCAAATGAGTTTGTTTGTAGAGAGGTACAATCTTGTGGACCAGGAACATGGCGATGTAGTTCGTCCAGGCTGGTGATATTGATGGGCGGACTTCCCTCTCGTTTACGTATGTTACGCGCATCACTATTAAGGGAAGCGCTGACACGAAGATACGAGTGTTGCGCACGACACTATTAAGTAAAGCGCTGACACCAAGGCATGCTGCGTGCGTCATTGTCGACCCCGTTACCATGAGGGAAAACTGCTGACATGGAACACGAGGCCCGAAGACACCGCCTCACAGTGGAACGAATGTATGGGAGCGGTTGGACGTAGACATGTCCGAAAAAAAAGAGTAAAATTATGCCAAACTAATGATGCCATCTTATTCGATTACTTAATGCCTTCATAACTTGTGGTGATGAATTTCTTCATAACTCCCATATTTCGGGAGTAATTTGAGAAAATGTGAAATTTTACTATGAAAATGAGTGTATCGAGCTCTCTCCCTCCTGATTCCGGGCTTGTTTCAAGTAGCGGTCTCTAATATCATAATGCTAATACTAAGAGCTATATTTAATAGTAAGACACATAGTGCGCCAAATGTGCACTTTCTGGGATAAAGAGTGATGTTTATTTTATAACACAATTTTTTTATTTTTTGTTTATTTTGTTGATTAAAACCGTTTTTCTAAAGGTTTACCTTATTACAATAACATTTCTAAGCAGCCAATTAGAGAAGATATAAGCTAATTAGGATATATAATTAGGGACTTAAGGTTTACATATAAAACTGATGCACTAATGATTACTGATAAGAACATTGCTATTATTTAATTACTAAATGGCTCTTAATACACTAATTTAGCATGCATCATTTACTAATTATCACAATAACTAATTACCTTGCAATATTTAACAAAGGATACCTGGGATACCTGGATTTTATATAAATAGGTCACTATTAGTAACTTTAAAATCAGTGTTGATTTACACCTCGTTGTATCCAAGCTAATCTCGCAATGTATTTTCCAAATTTTAATACAAATCTTGATATTCACGTTGCTTTATGCGCACGCGCACATAAAGATTTACGCGACTTTAACTATTTGTTCAGTGTTTTAAAAGATAACAGTTGTGTTCAGTTATGTGAAAGTGCTGAAACAAGTTTAAAAGACTGGTGTCGTCGATTTTGCTACCGCATTTATGCAAAATGGACACAGTCTGGAAGAAGCACAGATAAGTTTCGGAAGAAACATGAGATTTGGCTACAGGCTGCAATTCAATGGCCGGAATTACAGAATGAAAATATGGAACCTTCTACAGAAAATATAAGTGACGTCATCGAGCCCATAATTTCTCCTGCTAAATCTGATGCTTCAACTTGTACACATCCTAGTCCTCGTAAATCTTTTGAGGACCTTAGTAACCGGCAAAAAAGAAGACGCACTGAAGATAGTCTTTCATGCAGCAGTAGCAGCGCTGAAATTATGTTTTCGGCCGAAAGGGCGCTTCAAAAGGCAGGACAAAGCGATACAGCTTATGTTATGAAATACTTGACGGAGAAGCCAGAAGAGGCCTCAAAAATCAAAGCCTTCATTGAAGGTAAATCAATTCAGGTACGGGAAATATCCCCTTTGAAGGCATTGGCTCTTTATGTATCGATGAACTTATCGAAATGGCGCTATAACACTCTTCGGGATTTCAACACTCAAGAAGGAGCTCTTCAATACCCGAGTTACTACATGTTGGTTAAAGAAAAAATTAAGTGCTATCCGGCCAAAGAAGATCTCACAGTTACAGAGAGCTCTGCAAAAATCAAATTACAAGCCTTGATGGATTTAACTTCAAGAAGACTTATTAGGTCGTTAGAAACCCCTGTTGATCCCAATCAACAGCTCGTATTGACCAGCAGATGGGGTTTTGACGGATCATCTAGCCAAAGCATTTATCATCAAAGGACGAGTGAAGATGAGCAAATCGATCTTGCTAGTAATTTTATGATTAGTCTTGTACCACTGCGGCTCGTCTCAAAAGGTGTAACAATTTGGGAAAACGAGCGACCATCTTCCACTTCATTTTGCCGGCCAATATTGTTTAAGTTTATAAAGGAAACCAAAAAAAATGTGCAGAGAGAGATGGCTGAAATCGAAGCAGAGATTGAAGCCTTAACTCCATCCACCATCACTGATGGAATTAGTGTCAAACACCAACTGCTGTTGACAATGATTGATGGTAAAATTCATTCCATTATATCCAATACAGCAGCTTCAGTGTGTGATATATGCAAGGCTTGTCCTAAAGAAATGAATAATTTAGAGTTAATCAAAGATAAACACGCAAACGAGGACATGTATAAATATAGCTTAAGCACCCTTCACGCTTGGATTCGCTCAATGGAATGCTTATTACACATTTCCTACAAATTAGACATAAAATCATGGCAAGTAAGGGGTGATATAGCAAAAAGGCAAGTTGATGACAGGAAGAAAAGAGTTCAAGAGGCTGTAAGAAGAGAAACGGGCTTACTTCTCGATGTTGTGAAACAAGGCAGTGGATCCACCAACAATGGCAACTCGGCAAGGAGATTTTTTGAAAACTACACTAAATCTGCTGAACTGACCGGAATAGATGCTATGCTTTTAAGAAAAATCTGTGTGATCTTGCAGTGTATTTCATCAGGAGAGAAGATCAACGTAACTAAATTCCGAGAGTTCTGCTTTGATACTGCTAAGCTTTACGTGGAGTTATACCCATGGTATTATATGCCTTCTTCACTTCATAAAATTTTAATGCATGGGCCAGACATAGTTCAGAACATGTCAATTGTGCCCATTGGTTTTCTATCCGAAGAGGCATCTGAGGCTAGAAATAAAGATTTTAGAAAATATAGAGAGGGGCATTCTCGAAAGCATAGCAGTATCTCATGCAATGAAGATATTATGCACAATCTTTTACTGTCTTCTGATCCACTTGTTACAAGTATCCGTCCAAAAGGAAATAAGTTTGTAAAAAAATCTTCTTTTAAGGAATTTTATGAGCTTACGGATTCTGAGAAAAGTGATATCGAATTTGTTAACATAAATGATTTAGCGGACATCGATTCTGAATTTGAATTAATTGATGATGATGATGATGACGAAGATAATTAAATGATGTTATTGTTTTAAAATGTGTAACTTAGTAAATTAGAGCTTACATCTTAATTATTTATTGTACTTTTAATGAAACTAGGTAATTTATTATCAACTTACTTAAAAGTCATACTCTCATCAGTTCTTGTGAATATTTTTGTTAATATATATTTCTGTATATATATAATATATTTATAGACCTCTTAATAAGTCTGTCTGCGGTTTAAAGTAAATACAAATGGGGAAAAAACGTTTTTTTTTTAAATTTTCATTTCCTTTTATCCCAGAAAGTGCACATTTGGCGCACTATGTGTCTTAGTATTAAATATAGCTCTTAGTAATAGCATTACGATATTAGAGACCGCTACTTGAAACAAGCCCGGAATCAGGAGGGAGAGAGCTCGATACACTCATTTTCATAGTAAAATTTCACATTTTCTCAAATTACTCCCGAAATATGGGAGTTATGAAGAAATTCATCACCACAATTTATGAAGGCATTAAGTAATCGAATAAGATGGCATCATTAGTTTGTCATAATTTTACTCTTATTTTTCGGACATGTCTACGTCCAACCGCTCCCATACATTCGTTCCACTGTGCGCCTACGTGACCAGGCCCGCTCACTTCGTATCCACCATCGATCGAGTCAATTTGGTTTACCTATATTCATAAATAATTGTAATTTCTTTAATTAAATAAATTAGTTTAAATTAAATTCGGTTTTTTTTGAGTCCTCCGGCAGTAGCCTACGTAATTGGCGCAGTCGGTAGGATTCCCGGGTCGTACTTGCGATTACCGGTATATCGCACCGCGTTCGCTACGATAGACTTTCAACGTCGCACCGGGAGATCCAGAACAACGAGACTACGCCGGAGATCCAGATATCGATACCGCTCAACGAAGACCAGAATGTTCATGTAAGTCCGCTGAATTTTCTTAGTGGTTGCTTGCTTCCTCTTGTGTTTAAGCTCTATATACCCTGTTCAACATTTTTCATCCACGTAGATCGAGTACACCTAGGTTAGTTAGTAGTAGGAATAGTAGTGTAGACTCTAGACGAAATATTAATCCCGAAATAGAACCCGAGATGGCCGATTTAGACAATATATTTAAAGCCCTCCGCTTAGTTCCCGATTTTGATGGGAACCCGAACGTACTTACCAGGTTCATCAAATTGTGTGACCAGTTAGTACTTCAGTACATTCAAGCTGGGCAACCGGATATAAATAAAGTAGCCTTGTTGAACGGTATATTAAACAAAGTTACTGGGCCCGCCGCCCGTCTGATAAATGCTAATGGTATCCCTAATGATTGGGTAGGCATACGTAGCGCTCTTATTAATAACTTTTCCGACCAGCGAGATGAGACCGCTCTCTACAACGATTTGGCTTTACTTACACAAGGTAATGGCACGCCGCAAGAATTTTACGAGCGCTGCCAGAATCTTTTTAGCACCGTCATGACATATGTTTCATTGCACGACACCCTGGAGACAACTATTGAGGCCAAACGCGATTTATATCGTAAACTGACTTTGCAGGCCTATCTCCGTGGTTTAAAAGATCCTTTAGGTGCGCGTATTAGGTGTATGAGGCCAGAGACTATTGAGAAGGCTCTAGAGTTTGTGCATGAGGAAACCAACACCATGTATTTGCAGAGCAGAAATGATAATTTGCCGGATAAAAAGTCTTCGGCTCGAATGCCACCTAGTCCACAGAACGAAATAAATCATAGAATGCCAGTCCTTCCAAATAATATGCTTGCTCCGTTTAGGGCTAATGCTTTCAACATGCTCGGTCCGTCTAGACAGCAAGGATCGCCATTTATGTTACGGCCTTGGCCATCTCAGAATCAATTCAGAACGCCGTTTAATCCATCTAACATGCAACCACGTGGCCCGACCCGTACGCAACAAATATTTGGCAGACAACCGGATAGTAATAATCAGGGTAGTTCTGGATTCAGAATGCCCCCAGGGAACTCTCATCCGCCGAATAACAGTCCCAGACCGATGAGCGGTGTTAGCCACTTTGCGACCAGGCCTCTGCCTGCTACTAACAGATGGAATTGGGCAATACAGGGCAACCCACCACCTTCTAACTATATTAAAACCCGCGATATTAATGTGAACGAGTGTTCGAATGGGTTAGACTATTATTACCCCGACTTATCCGACTACTTTTACATTAACCCCTATAACTTTGGTGACTATAGCAATGATGACTTTTATTTCAACGACTATACATATGACCACAGCACACCGCAACAGACTGACGAGACTAGCGACAGGGACAAACCAGCTACAGCTGACCAACAGCAACCCTCAACTAGTCAGGATTTTCAGAAAGCTCCGAAGTCAAACAGCTTAGGATAGAGTTAAATCTGCAAACCCAAAGGCAACTACCGTATGTTCGTATCGCTAACCCTACACTTAATTTCCTAATAGATACCGGTGCAAACCAATCATTCATTAGTCCAGAAGCAGTCCAAAGATATTTCCCGCATATACCTCTTAACTACGATCCATTCGAGGTTACTAACGTACACGCCACAAGTAGGAATGACTACTCCATCAACCTACCCTGCTTCCCCGAATTCGGAGACACAGAACCTATTAAGTTATTTGTATACAGATTCCATGATCGTTTTGATGGTTTGATAGGAATGGATTTGCTCACCAAATGGGAGGCAAAATTAGATTTGAAAGATCTGACATTGATAACTAAGTTCGCAATTAACCCCATCCAAATTTATAACTCTCGAAACCTAAACCTCTACGAGGAAATCGTACCGGCACAAAGCTCTAAGTTAATACGGTTGCCCGTTAATGCACCGGATGGAGAGGTTTTTGTAGAGGAACAGATAATTTGCAATTGCATTATATCCGAATGCCTAACCACCGTTTCTAATAGCCGCGGTATGGTTGAGGTGACCAACCCAACCAACAACGATAAAATATTTTCAGTAGACCAGGCCACTCAGGCAACGATATTGAATATCGAAGGCACCGAACAAATGTCACCTCGCGCTAGAGATGTTACATCCCGTATACGCACCGACCACTTAAATGAGGAGGAAAAGGCGAATCTATTGGCACTATGTTCAAAGTACGCCGACGTCTTTTACATTGAAGGCGAGGCATTAACTTTCACTAACAGAGTGAAGCACAGTATTAAAACTACAGACGAAATTCCGACCTACACTAAAAGTTATAGGTATCCATTTATACACCGTCAGGAGGTTAGTGATCAAATAGAGAAAATGTTAGACCAAGGAATCATTAGGCCGTCCGAATCTGCATGGAGCTCACCTATTTGGGTCGTCCCAAAGAAGGTTGACGCCTCCGGAAAACAGAAATGGCGTCTAGTCGTTGACTTTCGGAAGCTAAATGAAAAAACGATTGATGACAAATACCCTATCCCGAATATTACAGACGTCCTGGACAAACTTGGCAAGTGCCAATATTTCAGCACTCTTGACCTAGCATCAGGATTTTACCAGGTTGAGATGAACCCCAGTGACATTCCCAAGACAGCTTTTAATGTTGAGCATGGGCACTTCGAATTTTTGAGAATGCCCATGGGTCTTAAAAACTCCCCTTCCACATTCCAACGAGTAATGGACAATGTACTCAAAGGACTTCAAAACGTCATATGTCTCGTCTATCTTGACGACATAATTATATTCAGCACGTCTCTCCAGGAACACATGAACAACTTAGAGAAGGTGTTCCAAAGGTTAAGAGAATCCAACTTCAAAATCCAGTTAGATAAGTCAGAGTTCCTAAAACTTGAGACCGCTTACCTAGGTCATGTCATCAGTACCGAAGGAATAAAGCCTAATCCCGACAAAATCACAGCTATTCAAAATTACCCTATACTGAAAACACCTAAACAAATTAAACAGTTTCTTGGACTCCTCGGTTATTACCGAAAATTCATTCCCGACTTTTCCCGTATCACCAAACCCCTGACACAATGTTTAAAGAAAGGTAGGAAAATAACTTTAGATTCAGATTACACTAACTGCTTCGAGAAATGTAAGACTCTACTGACCAACGACCCTATCCTCAAATATCCCGATTTTGACAAAGAGTTCATCTTAACCACAAACGCTTCCAATTTTGCAATCGGCGCGGTACTCTCACAAGGCCCTATAGGCTCGGACAAACCCATAGCCTATGCTTCACGGACACTTAATGAAAGTGAAGTAAACTACAGCACAATAGAAAAGGAATTATTGGCGATTGTATGGGCGACAAAATACTTTCGGCCCTACCTTTTTGGACGAAAATTCAAAATAGTAACAGACCACAAACCATTACAGTGGGTTATGAGTCTCAAAGAGCCAAATTCACGGTTAACCAGGTGGCGGTTAAAATTGAGTGAATACGATTTTACCGTCATCTATAAAAAAGGCAAACATAACACCAATGCCGATGCCCTCTCCCGCATCGAGATTCATAACGAGGAGATTAGTTCGATGATTGCAAACGCAACTGACAGACCACCATCCTTAGCTAACTCGAACACCCTGACAGCACATACCTGTGAAGAAAACCCTATACTCGAAATACCCATCACCGACGAACCATTGAACAAATTTCACCGACAGCTGTGCTTGACCGTTGTAGGTGACTTTAAAAAACGACCTACAGCAACTAAGCCATTCGACACCCACACTCGTACATCCATTCAACTATCTGAATCAAACTTAGAAGAGGATCTAGTTAACGCCATTAAAGAATACGTCAACCCTAAGATCAAAACCGCCCTGCTGATAAATCCACCCCTTGCAATGTACAACATAATCCCTTTGTTACAAAAATATTTCAAAAGTTCATCTATGAAACTGGTATTGGCAAAGAGAGAACTTGAAAACGTAAAGGAATACCTGAGGCAACAGGAAATAATTCGTCACTACCACGAGGGCAAGACTAACCACCGTGGCATTAACGAGTGCTTCCTAGCTTTATCTGTCAAATACTATTGGCCTAAGATGCGAGAACACATAACCAAATTCATAAATGACTGCACAGTATGTGGGCAAGCAAAGTACGATAGGAACCCCATAAAGCAAAAGTTTAACATTGCACCACCTGCCACCAGGCCGTTCGAAATAGTACATATGGATAGTTTCTCAGCACAAAACGAAAAATACGTAACATTCATAGACGCCTTCTCAAAGTATGGTCAAGCTTACCTCCTTAGGGATGGGACTGCAGTCAGTGTCATACAAGCTCTACTAACTTTCAGCACGCATCATGGCCTACCACTAACCATTATTACAGACCAAGGGACTGAATTCACCAACCAGATGTTCTCCGAGTTTTGCAAGGTACATAAAATTATTCATCACCAAACACTGGTATACTCACCAAACGCTAATGGCAACATTGAACGCTTCCACTCCACCATATTGGAACATCTTCGAATTTTGAAACTGAAATACAAAGATGAGCCAGTCGTACATCTGATGCCATATGCTATCATTGCGTACAATAGTTCGATCCATTCCTTCACACGATGCAAACCTTACGACCTTATACTAGGACACACCGACCCACGAGACCCGATTGACATAGATCTGACCGGACACTTACTACAACAATACACTGAAACACATAGAGAACGTATGCAAAAAGTATACGAACTAATAAACGAGACGTCTCTCGCTAATCGAACAGCGCTTATAGAGAGTCGTAATAAAACCCGCGAGAATGAGGTCGACTATGAGCCCAACCAACAAATATTTATTAGTAACCCCGCTGCAAGTAGATCTAAGCTCGCACCTAGATACAACCAAGACACAGTCCTGGCTAATTTACCCATCCACATTTACACGTCCAAAAAAAGGGACCTATAGCTAAATCTAGATTAAAGCGTGTCCCTAAAACTGCGAAATTGTTACAGGATACCCTGATGCTGACCTTTAGCGTAGCATGGGCGCAGGAGATTAACCTAGAACGACTTGAGAATGGACCAGGACTTTTGCCCTTCAAACTAGGGCCCATGAAACTCATCACCCATTATCATACATTCCTTCAGAACATAGAACTGACCGACATAGACAACAACATTGACGAGATACGAATTCAACTCACTAAAGCCACAAACAGACTAGACAATTACACTATCGCTTTATATGAGCTTCAAATAGATAGCTTGAACACAAAATTAAATAAAGCTTCATCTCATCTACAAAGCCTAAAGCCCAATCGATTCAAGAGAGGATTAGTAGATGGTCTCGGATCCGTAATTAAGAGCATTACAGGAAACCTGGATCACACAGATGCCATTATATATGATAACGCCCTTAAGGCCCTCAATGACAATCAGCAACAGATAGCTATTGAGCAAAATCATCATATAAGTCTGAGTAAAGGTTTAATGAGCGAACATACAAAAATCATTACGAAATTAGTAGAGAATCAAGTACAGTTAAATGAAAGTCTGCATATTTTACTTGACGCCGATAAGTATAAACAACACAATCTAATAAAGTTTGCAAAGTTTTCGCAAATGCTACAAATAATTAGCAATAACGTAGACAGTTTACTAAGTGAATTAAGTAGGTTAGAGAATGCGATAGCACTTTCCGGTCAAATGCATACTCATCATTCTATGTTAGGTACAGAAATACTTAGCGGTATGTTACGCAAACTAAGTGCGCTTTATAATAAGGACCAATTACTAGAATTAGAGATAAGAGAATATTATGACGTCATTAAACCCTTAGCCTATTATAGTGGCAGTCAAATAGTTTTTGCATTCAAATTTCCTATAACTTCTCCACTAAAATTCCTTCTGTATAAGCTAGTTATTGTACCAAATAAAAATAGGCAAGCCGTCATCCCGTCCTATCCATTCCTAGCAATCACTGGAAATATTCATGCGTACATAGAGGCAGAATGCCCGAAGGTAGCTTCAGAGTATCTCTGCGAAGAAAAACTCAACCACCAAATGAGAACCCATCCAGACTGCATTTGTGACATCATTGGAGGGCAAACACCATACAAAACGTGCAACACAATCACCATCAGCCTGACGAAACCTGCAATGGAAAAGTTAGACGACCGCCGCTACGCCATCGTCTTCCCACAACCGACACAAGTCCAGTTAATCTGCGAACAAGAAGAATCCATAACCCTAGCCGGAAGCTTCCTAGTCACCATTCCACATAACTGCCAACTACGAACTGAAGAATTTACCATCGTCAATATTAATGACCACATCAGAGGACAACCCTTGAAGATAAGCAACGTACCAGACGACATCGAAGTATCAACCATGCCACCCCTTCAAATCAATGCTATTAACTTAAAGAAGCTGCACGAAATTCAAGATAGAATAGACTTACAGAAGCCAATCCACATTGAACCAACCCCAGCCATTTTCCATACAACAATCCCATTTTATGGTACACTACTTGCCTTATTCATACTGGGAGCAATACTGTTATACCGAAGCCACATCCGCAAGTCACAGAAGAAGAGGCAGATGACAACTCCACGTAAAGCCACGTACGCCGAGCCTGAAATATCTGGAACCCGCCAGAATCAGCCAGCACCCCAAGATCCATCTAAACTGTCGACGATATTTCATCTCAAAATCTGAAATAGTCGTCGATCTAAGGGGGGAGGTGTTACGCGCATCACTATTAAGGGAAGCGCTGACACGAAGATACGAGTGTTGCGCACGACACTATTAAGTAAAGCGCTGACACCAAGGCACGAGGCATGCTGCGTGCGTCATTGTCGACCCCGTTACCATGAGGGAAAACTGCTGACATGGAACACGAGGCCCGAAGACACCGCCTACGTGACCAGGCCCGCTCACTTCGTATCCACCATCGATCGAGTCAATTTGGTTTACCTATATTCATAAATAATTGTAATTTCTTTAATTAAATAAATTAGTTTAAATTAAATTCGGTTTTTTTTGAGTCCTCCGGCAGTAGCCTACGTAATTCGTATGTAAATAGACCCATTTTTAATCCAGCAGTATTTGAATCCTGCATTTTGCTGAGTTGGCGAGATTCACGAAATAAACGACGATTGTCTGGTGTTAAGCGCTCATTACAGAATATGTTCCCGTAACCTTTGATGTCAATGTCGGTGCAGTTGAGGTTGTGTCTATTTTTAGCGGAACTTAAAAACTCATTCCGTTTGTTTCGTCTCAGAAATCGGATGACTAATGGTCGGGGAAGCTTGTTGTCCGACTCGGATGGTATTTCGGTTGTGCCATTAGCTTACCTTTGGCGGCGCGGTCCAGCACGCGTCACGTAATCCAAATCCTTCTCGTCAAGATCAACACCTATTTTATGAGCAATGACGCAAACTATGTGGGTCAGACTTTCTGTTGGAGTTTCGGTTATTCCTATGATTTCTATATCATTTCTTAAGGACTGTTGGGCCTGAGAGTTGAGTTGTTCTTTAAGGTGCGATACAGTATTTTGTAGGATTATGTTTTCAGAGGCACATTTTTCGAGATTATGGATTTTGAAATGGCTCAGATATATGCTCAATTCACTGATGCCATAGATGAACGCGAAAGACTTTAACTTATTGTGGACGGATTCAGCCAGTGTAGCATAGAGTATGAACAAGCTCTTGGTCATAAGCATTTCCTACAACAGCAGCTACATGAGGCTCATAGTCAAATAACAGAATTACAGACTATAAATCATAACATCACCGCCTCGCTGAATCAAAGTCTATTCAATGAGTTGATGCCGATTGCTCCCTCAATGGTTTCCACCATAAACCCCTCTTACACTATAGATTTGACAGGTGATAATGATTCAAAGTCATGTAACTCAATGAGGGTAGGAACCAGTAAAAATAAACTTAAAAAATATATAAAAATAAATAAATATATTGTCAAAACAAAAAAGTTAGTTAAAAAACATAAATTCTTCATTATAAATGTTAAACTCAATAGAGAAAGACTAAACTTACTTAAAATATTAGATACGTATTCTTTAAATTTGGAAGAAAGTAATAGGAGGTATAACATTGACACAGAGTGCTTTCAATCTGAACTTGATCACCTACAAGAGAAACTTAGTTCAATGACCAACAAATATAATACCTCAGAAGATCTTATGAGGGAATAATGTGTTGGCAATGAATGAGCTGGTAAACTCGCAAACAACTAACTGTGAGCAGTGTCAAAAATCATCAAATTTACCTACACCAGACCATTCATTGACAACTTGCAACACCACCCTACTGCAACCCTGTGTTGATTTTACATTTCCTGTTACTAATAGTTCCAATAAACAGTGTAAGCAAATTGTAAAAAGTGATGTAGTGTTATTTTGCGATGAAATTGGAAAAGAATTAGGCAACTTGTTGACAGATGAATGTCCAGGTCTATCTATACTATATTAATATTATAAAGCTGAAGAGTTTGTTTGTTTGTTTGTATGTTTGTTTGTTTGATTGAACGCGCTGATCTCAGGAACTGCAGGTCCGAAATGAAAAATCCTTTTTGCATTGAGTAGCCTATTTATCGAGGAAGGCTATAGGCTATATAACATCACGCTACAACCAAGAGGAGCGGAGCAGAAATGAAAAATGTTGCAAAAACGGGGAAAATCGCACGGGTAGGCGATTCGACACGACGACGGGAAGGGTCGGGGGAACAAGAAATTTAACGCGGACGAAGTCGCGGGCAGAAGCTAGTCAATAATAAATTACTGTGTTGTTCCTTATTTAATATTATGAAGGAAATTATTAAATGTAATTTTAACCAGGACACCACATTACTAATTTTTATGGGTAATATGGGAAATGTGAACAAAGGGGAATTGCTCCAATACTATCAAACATTGAGAAATCTTAGTTTAAGAAAAATTGTATTTTTTACATTCCCATATAGTAACAGTTTGCCACAGGAGGAAAATAAGTTAAGATTTGAAATCAACATGACATTGCACAATTTGACATTAAAAATAATTTGTTTCATTTAGTTGATACTAACAATTATGTTAGTAATAATTGGTATTTGACAAAAGATAGGTATAATAGTGTTATGTACTATCTTTCTAACTATCATAAAAGACAGATAGCTGTGTCACTATCATATTTTTTTTCTATTTCAGCCAAGAATTTGGCTAAAAAACTACTTTCTTTTGAGCAATGCAATGGCATGTTGAACCATTCTGCCAATAATTTAGTAACAATTGAAGACATTGATTTTAATTTAAATTAGAAATTAAGACAATAGAGGCCACCTCTAGCAAAAATGTATGTATGGCAAATGTATGTGTAAAAGACTTACATAGTATCAACCTGGTACATCAAAACATAAGATTTAGAAGTAGATTTATTCCTTAATTGTAAAAATATAGATATTCTTTGTATGACAGAACATTGGCTTAAAAGCCACCAGTTCATGTTCAGTTTTAATAATCACCAGGTTGGTAGTTCGTTCAGCAGAGTAAATGCCATACATGGTGGCTCACTGATTTTAGTACATAACCAGCTAAAATTTAAAGACCGTAAGGATATTGTGAGCCTCTCTGCTGTGTATTAAGTGTGTACAGACCACCTTCAGGATTGTATGACTGCTTTGAACAGGTCATGGATGAAGTATTACACAAGATTAGTAACTCAAACAAGTCTATTATTGTTTGCGGGGATTTTAATGTTAATTTATTGGAAAACTCGGGTTCTTGTAGTAAAATGATAAGTCTATGTCAGTCCTACAATCTTGTAAACCTATTTATGGAGCCCACAAGAATAACCCCTACTAGTGCCACATGCCTTGATAATATTTATACTGATGTTATACCAAGCCACAAATAAATTATAAATTTTCTAGATTCTGATCATTGCGGGCAACAGATTACTATTCAAAATCAAAATAAAAATGTGGGTAAAAAAGATATCACTGTAAACCCCAAAACTGCAGTTCGCTTAGAAGCCTTTAAAGTTAAGCTAGTTCAGAAATTGCCACTTTTATCTATTAATGGTGGTCCCAATAATTTATATGATGATTTTTTTAAGATATATTGTAATGATTTTAATTCCACTTTTATTCCCCGGACTATCTCAGTTAACAGTAACGTATCTTTCAGTGATTGGGCTACCATTGGTATTCATAAAAGTAGAACACGACTTTATGAGCTGTACAATGAAAGGATTTTTGTCAACACTGCTGAATTTAATTTGTATGTTAGAAATTATTCGAAATTATTTAAAAAAGTTTGTTGGATGGCCAAGTCGCGTTACTTGAGTTCAAAGATTAAAAACAGTAATAATGTTATTAAAACGACTTGGAATATTATTAATAGTGAAACAGGAAGGTCTAGTAAACGAAATAATGACTACGGCCTGTCTATCAATGACAACATAGTAAAATCAGACTCACAAGTCGCGGCGGCTTTTGAAAATTTCTTTTCAGATATTCCTGTTTCAACTACAAAATCCCTAAACTCATCACCTTCTGTTGCTGAGTCTTTGCTTATTGAAAATGTTAATGTTTGCGATTAGGAATTTCATTTTGAACATATTACTTGTAAAGATATAATTAAAACCTTCCACACTTTAAATCTAAAAAAGACTGCAGATCTGTGGGGTAATTCTGTAGAAGTCGCCAAGTCTATTATTGACATTGTAGCACCTACTTTAGCTCTTATATTTAATAATCGTATCGACTGTGGGGAGTTTCCTGACCTTATGAAGAATAGTAAAATAATACCTTTATTTAAATCTGGTAGTACATCAGACCCCTCTAACTATAGACCTATTTCAGTACTACCTACCTTCAGTAAAATTTTTGAGAAATTAATTTTAGACCAATTGCAACGATTTTTTAATAAACATAAATTATTACATACCAAACAGTTCGGTTTCACAAGGGGTCGTTCAACTACCGATGCCGGTGTTGAACTCCTAGGGCATATTTATAATGCATGGGAAGATAAATGCGATCCTTTGGGCATCTTTTGTGACTTATCTAAAGCATTCGATTGCGTTCTTCATGAAACTTTAATCAGGAAACTCCGCCACTACGGGATCTGGAACAGCGCTCTGGATCTTCTTACTTCATATTTGAGTAATAGAGTTCAGAGTGTCGATGTCAATGGAAAAAGGTCCCCCTGATCTATCGTAACAATGGGCGTCCCACAGGGCTCAATTCTTGGTCCTTTTTTGTTTCTTATTTATATTAATGACTTGCCTTACCTCATTAAAGATAATCATAATATAGTTTTGTTTGCGGATGACACCTCACTTTTGTTTAAACTTAAACGTCAGCAACTGGTTACTGACGATGTTAATAGCGCAATCTCAAAAGTAGTTCACTGGTTCAATGTTAATAATTTGCTTCTTAATGAAAAAAAACCAAATGTATTAAGTTTACGCTACCTCACGTTAGGCAAGTGAAAACGAATGTGTTGATAAAGGGCGAAGAATTGAATCCTGAAGATAGCACTGTATTCTTGGGCTTAACTTTGGATGCCAAGCTTCAGTGGGGCCCACATATTGATAAATTGTCGAAAAAGCTAAGCTCCGCTGCATATGCTGTTAGAAAAATTCGGAATTTAACTGACATAGAGACAGCCCGTTTAGTGTACTTTGCCTATTTTCATAGTGTAATGTCGTACGGTATTCTGTTGTGGGGAAATGCCGCCGACATTCAGACTATCTTTGTCTTGCAATAAAAACTTTTTAATAAAAAAAAAACAACCGACTTCCTTAAAAAACACTACAAAGTGAAAAATAACTTTAATTTCGGAATTCGGTGTCTTAGGATTTTTATTTGAGGTTTTTGCCACCGACTTCCGAAATTAAAGTTATTTTTCACTTTGTAGTGTTTTTTAAGGAAGTCGGTTGTTTTTTTTTTATTAAAAAGTTTTTATTTTTAAATTTTAAGTTATAGTATCTACCCCGCACTAATTCCAAACAAACAAGGCATATTTATGCGATAGCAGAAATCGCGTTGATTTGCTGTCATTTTTTAAAGAGTTCCGGTGTCTGTCTCCGGAAGTCATCATCAGATCTATATGAAACTTATATGGGACCATTTCGGAATAAACCCCTTTCGAACAAAAAAAGAATTTTGCAAATCCGTTAATATATGACGGAGTTATGGCTGAACATACATAAAAAAAAAAAATATATATAAACATCCGAATTGATAACCTCCTCCTTTTTGAAGTCGGTTAAAAAAGGGCTATTCGATCAATTTATAAATTAAGCCCGAGACACACACTCAGAGAGAAATTTAAAGAAATTAATGTAATGACTGTGCCTTCACAGTATATTTTTGAAAATCTTTTATATGCCCATAAGAATATTAAATTGTTAAAAAAATACAGTGATATCCATAGTATAAATACTAGGAACAAACACAAATTTGTTGTACCTTCAACAAGGCTCAAGAAAATAGGTGGCTCATTCAGATGTCAATGTATACGCTTTTATAATAAACTTCCAAGCCATGTTCAAGATCTAAGTCTCAATAAGTTTAAATCATTCATTAAACATTAGTTGTGCCAGAAAGCCTTTTACACTGTTAAAGATTATATTGAGGACAAAAAAGCTTGGGATTAAGCTGCTCCAATTTTTATTTTTATATTATTATTGTACTGAATGATATTTTTTATTATTAATTACTTTCCTTTTTTTATTAATTATTTATTGGGAATATATACACTTTGACATTTTGATTATTGCTTAGCGATGACATGAATATATACTCTGAGGAGTATACTATTATTATTATTTTAATAATTTTGAATGTAAGGACTATGTAGATGTTTGTTTTTTTATATATATATATATATATATATATGTATATCCCTCTTACTCATTTCATTTTAATGATAATCTGGCAGTTTGAGTACTTAATGCGGCCTACCAAAATGTCCTTTCTTTGGTATTGTTCATCGAATCGTTGTGCTCCTTATGTTCTGAGTTGAGCTGAAAGATTACTGACAAACGCGTGCATTGACTGGACAGGTCCACTCAATCTGTATGGTTCTTTCTTCAAAAGACCATTTCAGACAACCCCATGTACATGGTCTTCAAATGATCAGACCGGGACTATTCCCTGATTTTATACACACATTGACATTGATGAATTTTACTTATACAATGGCATGAATATTTACTTTTAAAGTATTATACTGTTTTAATTATTGTAAATGTGAAGACGAAGTGGGTGTTCTTTTTTTTTTTGTTTTCCTTTTCTTCTAATTTAATTTTTTACATTGTCTGGCAGTTTGAGTAATTTATGCGACCTACACAAATGTCCTTTCTTTGGTATTGTTCGTCGAATCATTGATATCCTTAAGTTCTGAGTTGACCTGCATGATTACTGACAAATGCGTGCACTGATTGGACAGGTCCACTCAATCTGTGTGGTTCTTTCCTTAAAAGACCACTTCAGACACCAATCCACATGGTCTTCACATGATCTAACCAAATTATGTCTGGACTTTAAAAGAGACTGTGACCTCTGAGTTTGTTTCGGCCTTTCTTCTCAGAGTAGTCAGATAGGAAACGCCGACCTCATCTAGTTTTAAAAAATATGATTGACGTGTAAAAGTGTTTGTACAAACCTACTTGCAAAAATAAAGTCTTTTATCATTTATCATTTATCAGTACTACTAAGTATCTACTTAGACATACAAACATACATAAACTCACGCCATATTCCTATGGGGGTATATCCTTACATACTCGTTTTGCCTAATTTACGTTTATACATCTAGACATAAACGTATTTATACGTCTGACCAAAATGGGTAATCGTATAGCTGAAAAATTCATGAGATGTTTCATTTAATTCTTCAGCTATTTGCCAGAAAAGGGATACAATAACGAAGTTTCAGAGGTTACGTTTTATTACGAAGGAACCCTAAAAGTAAACGGTGCAATAACGCTATTTTTATTTTCCAAGATAATTGGTTTCAGTTATAATGCCTTCCGGGAGAGATAAAGTGGTTGGAAGAAGTAAATAGGTTGTCGAGAGGTAGTGGACGGGGCGGCTATTTTTAGGGTTCCGTACCCAAAAGGTGCCAACGGGAGCCTAATACTATATGCACATGCTATGTACACACGAGAGGCAGGTGTCAATGGCAGAGTCACCTGCAGTCGTCAAAAAGTTACCGTTCGTGAGCACTGTACTCAAATATACGAGTGGCACGTTTTCCACGGCTGCTGACTAAGGCTCCACTGTGTGTGTGTCCTTCCTTCACAGGGCTATATCTTTTGAAACATGTTAGGTATAGACTTGAAATTTTCACAGCATGTGCACTACTATAGCCGCCATATCGGCCTAAAATAAAATTATAAGTAAAAGGGGGTCCCCTTTTACTTATAATTTTATTTTAGGCCGATATGGCGGCTATACAAGAAACATGTTTTTACAGAATTATTTAAAAACTAGCTTTTGCCAGCGGCTTCGCCCGCATGTGGGTCGGAAATTATCCCGCGGAAACATACTACCGGGATAAAAAGGACTCTATGTGTTACTCCAGGTTATATACTATCTGTGTGCCAAATTTCATTTAAATCGGGTTAGTAGTTTTCGCGTGAAAGAGGAACAAACATCCATACATCTATACATCCATACATACAAACTTTTGAGGACTTTTTTGTAGATCTTTTGAAGACCATCGTCTTTGTAATACATACTTTTGGTGTATGATCAACGATGCGAGGATAAGAGCTCGAAAGCGCATTTTCATCCGACTTGCTTCAAATTTATCATCACTGCTCAGCTCCTTTGTGTCTTAGCGTTATGTTATATAGCCTAGCCCAGGAGTATGGACTACAATCATACCAAGTTTGGTTAAAATCGTGCATACACAGACAGACACACAGACAAGAAAATTACCGATTGCATTTTTGGCATCAGTATCGATCACCATTCATCCTCCAATATTCATTTTGAATATATATTCAATGAACAGAATTGACCTCTCTACAGTATTATTATAAGTATAGATATGGATAGAAATGTCGTGTTAAATATTGTACGGTGATATGGAACCCTTCGGTGGGATTAGACTCACACTTGGCCACTTTTTTGTGATTGTATTAAATTAATTATGCATTTATAGTGCGGTAGTAGACAATCAACTTGCCAAGCCTTTGCAATTTTACAGGGAGGTGACTGCCTGTCTAACCTCCACAATCCGGTAACACAATACCCGTTGGTAAGATTGGTTGTCAGACTTTTGGGCCTCTGATGACTGTCAAACATCGATGAATGACAGTCGCGAGTAACGGTTTAACACTAGAAGCGCTGAACATACCGACTGAGGTAAATTTGGATAAAAAAATATGTATAATGCAATTACGTTGTTGAAGTCTCGTATAAACAATCCACACTTTATTTACACTAATATTATAAATGCAAAAGTAACTCTGTCTGTCTGTCTCGCTTTCCTGCTAAAACTCCTGGACCGATTTAAATGAAATTTGGTACACAGATAGTTTAGAGCCTGAGAAAGGACATAGGTTACTTTTTATCCCAGTAGTATGCTCCTGCGGGATAATTTCCAACCTAAACGCGGGCGAAGTCGCTGGCAAGAGCTAGTAAATAATAATAATCATCATATTTCATGAAAAGTCATAAAAAGTTACGATTATATGCATAATAAAATATTAATTAGAGTAGGAAGAACATAGAAATGGGTCAAATTTGGGACGCCCGCACTTTTAGTGTTAAAGTGGTACCAAATAATATGATGATTAAAATTTGAGTCGGGACCGTAACACGTATGTATTTCATCATCATAATTTTAGCCGTAAGACGTCCACGGCTGGACATAGTCCTCCCCCAATTTGGGTAGGTTTGCCATAATCGCCACGCTTGGCAGGCGGGTTGGCGATCGCAGTATTGTGGTAAAATGCATAGAGAACGCTGCTGCCCATTCTCAATAATTAAGTCCCTTAGTCGCCTTTTACGACACCCACGGGATGAAATGGGATGGTGCTATTCTTTACGTCCGGCACCACACGAGACAGAGGAGAAGGAGTACAGAAAGAATATGTATATATATATATATATATATATACATATTGGAAAATTCATGAGTATAGGATGTCAATTGACAAAACGAAACGCAAGTGTAAAGTTGGCGCGCTTCAACAGAGTCTAACCTGACGCAGCCAGCACTTACATTTTGAACGCATAGTAATTGCATTTTTCTATGATCAATTCTGTACAATGAAAATATATTCAAAATTAATATTGGAGGATGAATGGTGATCGATACTGATGCCAAAAATGCAATCAGTAAATTTTTTGTCTGTCTGTCTGTCTGTATGTGCCCGCATGGGTCAAAAACTACTGAAGGGATTTTAACCAAACTTGGTACGATTCTAGTCCATACTCCTGGGCAGGTTATAGGCTATATAACATAACGCTGAGACACATAGGAGCCGAGCAGTGACGATAAATTTAAAGCAAGTCATAGGCATAGGCTACTTTTTATCCCAGTAGTACGTTCACGCGGGATATTTTCCGACCTCCACGCGGGCGAAGCCGCTGGCAAAAGCTAGTAAATACATAAACTTACGCCTTTTTCCCATGTGGTAGGCAGAAACTACGGAACGCCTCGTGCTACAACCCTTACAAACTCCTTATGCGTCGTTTAGGTTCATACAACTGGTCATACACTCACGCTGGTTGCGAGAACTACGCATCTTACCTTTCTGAAGGTAACATCACCATTAAGTTTACTATATGTCCTCCTAGGGCGTCCCCGGCGTTTCCAGTCATATCTGCCTTGTAAATACCTTTTGTAAGCCGTCCTTCATTCATCCTCTCAACATGACCAAACCATCTAAGCATTCTCTTTTAAATGTTTGTCACTACATCTTCTTTTAAACCCCACCGTTGTCTTATCACATCATTCCATGTAAATACGTTTCTACCAAAATAAACAAACATTTCTACGCTACCCACATAACTACACGCAAAAACTTTTCAAGTACCCCCCAGCCAACACAGATTAGCTGAATAAATTTTGCGTAAAAGCAATTCTTTTGACTTTAAGCTGGATAAAGTATTTGTATAACTTCTGTGTAAGCGCTTATACAGATGATATTCAAGCAATTTGGGCACAAAATATCTTGCTTCAATTTGGATAAAATTTGATTAACAGCCACATAGCAGCTGAATAAATGTACAACACACTGAATATCTTCTGCATAAATTCTGATTTTTCTTTAGTCCAGAAGTTATAAATATTTTATGCAGTTGTTAATTTGTGAGTTCAGATATTCAAATGATATTCAAAATTCCGATCTCAGGAGTAGTTTTACAAAGAAATTATGCAAGTAAAAAAAGTATAAATGTATTTTTCATTATGACAAAATTATTTTGTGTTACTTAGTTTAAAAAAATGTACGTCTTCAAAAATTTGGTATTTAAATTGTTTCATACATTTTAAGTTTAAGGTGAATTATATAAACGCATGGCACTTTACTGTGAATTATCAATATGATTGTTACAACTTTAGAGGATGTAATGGTGCCAATCAAAGTAAAAACTCCGAAAATTAGCGAAATCAGGTTTAATATAGTAATGAGAAGTTACACGTACAATGGCTGTCGGGCAAGTGAACGATGATATTGAATATTACTAATACGTGCCGAAACGCCCATGCAATTTTTAATAATTAAGTGTTTCACAACTTTTTGCTATTTATTTAGAACAGGCGTTTACGCCTGAACATATTCCCGGCCGTTGAAAGGTAGCTTTCAACCGTCTAAGTCTTCAGCTGAGGGAAGTTTGCAGAGTCGCACAAAGGCGCGTCGCACGCAGCCCTTCGTGGTGAGGATGTCTGCCACTCTGGATATCCCGTCAGGTCCGGGTATGAGGCGAAGTACGCGGCCCAGTTTCCAAGCGAGAGGGGGCGCATTGTCATCAGCTAGCAGCACCATATCTCCCACGTCCAGCTTTGACGTGTTTGTCCGCCATTTTGTCCTTTGTTGTAACTCAGAGAGGTATTCCTTCTGCCACCTTTTCCAGAAATGTTGCCTCAGCTTCTCCAGGCGCTCGTAGCGTCGCAATTGGCCTTCCTTCACGTCTTCCAGGTTTGGTGTTGGCAGAGCGATCAGCGGTCGGCCAATGATGAAATGTCCTGGGGAGAGGGAAAGGAGGTCGTTAGGACTGGATGATAGAGGGCACAAGGGACGGCTGTTGAGGATCGCTTCCACCTGTGCGAATAAAGTGGAAAGTTCCTCGAACGTCAAGTGACATTCGCCTAAAACTCGTCGTAATAAATGTTTTGCCGACTTAACCCCGGCTTCCCATATGCCACCAAAATGAGGAGTGTAAGCCGGAATGAATTTAAAATTAATAGATTGCTGACTTGCAAAGTCAATCAAAGGTTCATGGTTCCGTTTGATAAATGAGCCTATTTCTTTCGCGGCAGCTACAAAGTTAGTACCATTGTCACTGAATATTTCAGCTGGCTTGCCACGACGAGATATAAATCGTTTTAATGACATTATAAATGCATCCTTGGTTAGGTCACTGACTGCTTCAAGGTGTATGCATTTGTAACGAAGGCAAACAAAAAGACATAAGTAACATTTTACAATGCGACAGCCGCGTCCTTTACGGTTTACTATGGAAAATGGGCCAGCGAAGTCAAGGCCAACGGATATAAATGGGTAGTCTGGCGTTATTCGTTGAGACGGTAAATTACCCATTTTAGGTTGTAAAGTTGTACCTTTTAAACGCCTGCAGCGTACGCAGTTATTTACTGTGCGCCTCGCTAGTATCCTACCATTAATTGGCCATATAGTCTCTCTGACAGTAGCCAATAACATTTGAGGACCGGCATGCATGGTGTTAATATGTTGTCTAATAAAATAAAATTTTGTTAAAGTATGAGTTGAATGAAGTAATATTGGATGTTTCTTTTCGAATGAATAACTGGACGCATCGATTCGTCCACCGACACGAATTAACTTGTATTCATCTAAGAAAGGCGATAATGCTAATAACTTGCTATTTTTATTTAATTGTTTACCAGTTACCAACAGATCGTATTCAATAGAAAAGGATTGACCTTGGGAGATAACACAAAGCGAGCGGAATGACTCACGCAACTCATTAGCGGACAATGTTCCAACTCGTTTGTTATGTTTATTTTTTAAATTAAATATGAATCTAAGAACGTAAGCAAATGACCGTTCTAACGTAGATAACGATGAATATTTTTCAAAATCGACAATGGGTGACTTTATGACTATCGGATGCGCCTTTAATTCGGGTAATATTTCTAAATCTTTTAGGTTGGATTTAGGCCATTCGGTTTCGTTATAAGTTAAAAAACCAGGCCTTGTCCACCAGAGTGATATCGACGTTAGTCGTTTAGCATGCACTCCCCTAGATAATAAATCAGCAGGGTTTAAATCTGTAGGTACATATCTCCACGCCAAAGAGGAAGTTAATTCTTTAATTTCCGTGATACGATTAGCTACAAATATTTTTAATTTACTGACGTTACTACGTATCCAGCACAACACTACGTTTGAATCACACCAGTGTATTAGTTTGTCTGGCTTGTACCTTAATGAATCTACCACAGATTTTACGAGTTGAGATGCGAGTAAGGCGGCGCACAGTTCCAAACGTGGTATGGTAGTGCTTTTTAGTGGAGCTACTTTAGACTTTGCGCACAATAGTCTAACCGTGACGTCACCGTTAGCGCTGATCGTTCTCATATAAATACATGCGCCATACGCATAACTTGATGCATCACTAAACGAGTGTAATTCGATGACCTTTGGTGAGTCACCTAGAACTAACCTCGGTATGCGTAGATTGTGTAAGTATTTTATGCTTTCAGAGAAATCGATCCATTCTTCCTTTATCTCTTGAGGGACAGGCTCGTCCCAGTCAAGTTTAAGTTGCCAAAGCTTTTGTAACATTATTTTTGGCCTTATTACAATGGGACCTAAGATACCTAACGGGTCAAATATTTTGAACGCGTTTGACATAATAAATCGCTTAGATATAATATTATGATTGGTGGCGTGGGAAAATCCCTTTATAGGAAAACTCAAGGTATCACTGGCAGGAGCCCAGCCCAAGCCTAGGGTGCTTGAAGATTCACTAAAAATAAGCTTGTCCTGTTCATTGGTAGTAACATTATCAAATATGGACGGATGATTTGTTTTGTATTTTCTTAAATTAAAACATCCTGATCTTAATGCCTCAGATAAAGCGTTTTGTATATATTTTAATTGCTGTGGATTATTTGATCCAGTAATTAAATCGTCGACATAAAAATCCTTTTGAATGATGGTGCGAATTAGTTCATCATTCTGTTCTTGACCTACCTGCCACAAACAACGTGTGCTAAGGTAGCTTGCACTCGCTGTACCGTAAGTTACAGTGTTAAGTTGAAGTGTCTGGATCGGTTTAGACTCCTCGTCTCTCCACAGAATGAGCTGTAAATGCCTATCATCTTTGTGTACGAGCACATTTCGATAGAATTTTTCTATATCGCCCGTAAGCAGGTATTTGTATTGCCTGGAGCGTAACAAAATGGAAAAAAGAGCATCTTGTACTGTGGGGCCTACCATTAATACATCATTAAGGGAACAACCAGAGGAAGAGGGAGCAGACCCATCAAACACCACACGAAGTTTTGTGGACTCACTCTCCTGCTTTAAAACTGCGTGATGGCATAAATAATAATTAGGAATTAATATTTCATTATTTAACAAAGATAAATGACCTAGGTCGGCGTATTCCTTAATAAATTTATTATATTCTATTTTTAACATATTTATTACGTTTGAATCTCTTTTCTATGTTTAGGAATCGCCGCTTAGCTAACTTGTAGGTGTCACCTAAACAATCAGCTGTATCCTTAAGGGGTAGCTTTACGCAAAATCTACCTGACTTAGTTCTTGTGGTATGAGTGATGAAATGTTTTTCACAATAAATTTCACTTTCACTCATAATAGATTTTTTGGGTACTTCTTCTAATTCCCAAAATCTACCTAGCATTTTTTCAATAATCTGATTACCATCGTTGTTTTTAGAAACTACGCTATGGTTACAGTGTACGCCTTGATGCGGTGTTATTGAGTTAATGGGACCGGATACTATCCAACCTAAGAGCGAACTTCGTAACTTAGGATTATTGGTTCCCAAGGGAATCTGTTCGTTCCCTAAAATATCCCAAAATATGTCGGCGCCTATCAACACATCTATGTCGGCAGGCTGATTGAACATAGGATCAGCCAATTGGACATTTTCTGGTAATTTTAGGGCACTAATATCGACGGGAATTCTCGGTAAACGACCAGTCAGTTCCTTTAATACGAAACATGAACAATTTATATTAAATTTATTATTTAATGATTGCAATATAATGTTGCAGCTTTCAGTGACATTATTTGCTTGTGTGTTGCCTATACCAATGACCTTTAGCGAGTCAATATGATGGGACTTTAAAGATAACCTTATCTTTAGGGATTCGGTTACAAAAGAAGACTGACTGCCACAGTCTAATAACGCACGAACTTTGACCTTTTGCTGGCCCAATGGATTCACTACCTCGACCATGGCAGTAGATAATAAAAGATAACTTGTGTTTTTATTGCAATAACTAGCTACTATCTCACCTGGTTCCTCAACGTGTGCAGTCTGAGTTGTCGACGTGGACGGACGGTGCAACAAGCTGTTATGCCTTTCGTTGCATTCAGGCTCTTGGCATGACCTAAAGCGACAGTTATTAACAGCATGACCTTGTCTCAGGCAGTTAATGCACAGTTTATACCTTGTCACGTTTGACATTCGCTCATCAATGCCCTTAGCTTTGAAGGCTGGGCAATCGTAGATACGATGGCAGCCGTCACAAACAATGCATGTGAAACCCTTTGGTTCCTTATGCTTAACATTACTACTAGTGCTTGCAAAAGACTTAACCGTATTACTTGGCGTCATATTTTGACTATGTTTATGTGTTTGGTTATTGTTGGGAGTAGAACGCTGAGACGTAGGCGTCCTAGAGCCCATAATATTATCAACATGATTATTATTTCGGTTTGCTGACTCGAGTACATTACCACGCTCGGTAATGAATTTAAAGAAATGCTCTAATTTCGGTCTTCCGCTTACATTACTGTTACGATACTCTTCCCATTTTAATAGAGTGTGACCATCCAACTTTGCTGATAAAATGAATATAATCAAGACATCCCAATTATCCGTTGGCTGACCTAAACTAACCAACGCACGTAAGTTCTTTGTGATGTGGTCGACTAAGTACCTCAAAGAACGTTCTGACTCACGTGGAAGCTGCTTTATATTCAATAAAGAATTGAGATGATGATTAATTAATATGTCATTATTATCGTAACGGTTGCAAAGCAACTTCCATGCTTCAGTGTAATTCTTAGATGAGATCTCGAGATTAGAAAGGACTCGAGCTGCATCGCCTTGCAAATATGAGTTTAAATAATAATATTTATTAATATCTGGAATACGATAATTATTGTGTATTAAACTTTCAAATGTGTCTTTGAATTCAAGCCAGCGGAAATGGTCACCATTGAATCGTTGGATTTGGATTTGAGGAAGCTTCAAACCCAAACTAGGATGATCTTCAGAACAGCATGTAGTATTATGAACGGAATGACGTCTTAATTCGAGTTCAGCCTTTCTAGAAAACTTGGATATTAGATTCTTAGCAGTAACTATATTAATTACTATATCCTGTTCAATATTATCACGTTCGTCAATTTCAGCATCAATGTTACTAGGATCCAGAACCTCTATTTCACTCTGCAAATCGTCAACCTTGACTGATAAGGCTTCAAACTTAGCAAGCTTTATGTTCAACTCTGTCAATTGAATTTCATTTAAATCGCTTTCGCCTGAAATACTATTGAGGTAATTTTTAAATTTAGTAATTTGTCCTTTGGCGGACGCCCTCTTCGTAAAAAGTTCTTTAAAACGCTTATTTTCAGTCATTGCAAATAAAGAAAAATAAGATTGACTAAGTAATAAATGGAATGGGCTCACGTTCCTCGCTTCGGTGTCACCTGAGAAGCAGAGAAGCTGGGCGAGCACGCTCAGCCGCTAACGCTGCTAGTGGGAGGAATTTGACCCCGCAACCGGCCACGCGGTCTGTATTCTCGCACTCGCGGTTAGATCTGAAATAGTCGGCAAATCTCGCTTAATTTTGAGTAAAAACTAATGCTGTTCTGATATTCCTATTTTTATTATTAACGGAACAACAACGATACAATAAATTAAATGAATTTATGAATTTTATATATTTTTTCCTGAGTCAAAAGGATAGATATTATTTGGAAACAGTAGAATATAAATTATAGGGATTATTATAATCGTTTTAATCGATCTGATGCAACTTCTATAAGATTTTATTTTCATTGACGGTACATGGAAAAAAAGTATTTAGGTATAGTTTCGCAATTAACAGAATATTTAGAAAATGTTAATACTTAATTTACTCGAATATACCTTGATTCACACAAATGGAATGCAATAGTCAATATTCAAATAGGTAGGTAATAGGAAGGATAGACAAAGGATGGACACTCAACTTTGGTACGACACGTTGACGCTCCACACGAGGTGGTGCTTTAGCGGCACCGCTGGCTCGGAGGCTGGCTTCTTCAATTGTCCAGACAGCAATTCCCCTCACGCTGGACTCTGTGGACTTTCGATCTTCCACAGCAGGCTTGGAAGCTTGAGGTTGCTGACGCGCACGCGTTGTCGCGATGCCCTAATCCAAGTCGTTATTTCGTAGATTTTACATTAAATAGTCGCGATTTTAACTAGTTCCCCTCATGGGCCACCATGTTACAACTTTAGAGGATGTAATGGTGCCAATCAAAGTAAAAACTCCGAAAATTAGCGAAATCAGGTTTAATATAGTAATGAGAAGTTACACGTACAATGGCTGTCGGGCAAGTGAACGATGATATTGAATATTACTAATACGTGCCAAAACGCCCATGCAATTTTTAATAATTAAGTGTTTCACAACTTTTTGCTATTTATTTAGAACAGGCGTTTACGCCTGAACAATGATTATTGTACATTTTTTGAGCGCCTTAAGATAAAGCTATAATTTAAAAGTTAAACAAATGTGAAATAATATTTAAATTAAATTATCTTTACTTTTTATCAAATTTCAGTACCAGCAAATAATGAGAATCAAATTTTGTATAACTGCTAATGTTTCCTACTCACTAAACAAAGTGTTTCAGAAGATAAATGTTGAGGATTTTTATAAAAAGAGGTTATGTCGAACCTTAGTTAATGGCGGACGGCCAATTTGAATAAAAGTGTCTATTTCAGTGATTATTTTGCTTATTTCTGCATAATAGTTTACATACGACTACATATCCAGAAATGATTTGATTTATAGTACAATAATTATACATTTCGCAGAGAAAGGTCTTTTTTTTTTTCAGGATGGGAAATCATCAAATGACTTCTCCCGCTCTGGGCGGAGCGGAAGGGCGTGTCAGACTTTTACTGACTAAAACCCACCCGTGTTCCATCAGTTGCCCATGTGCCAGGGTCACGGTATCTCTATCGAACAATCACGCGACCCCGACAGGCATCGGTCGTAGTAGACCCCTACACTGCTGCTGACATCTCTTTGAGGCGCGCGTGGAACACTGCGCGCCGTCGACCCGAGCTTGGTCCTTACCGGGCGGCGAGCTACCCATTGCTCGCCACCCGCAAGCTCGCACCTACGGTGGCCGGGAGTCCGCTATTGACTCCCGACGCCCGGGGCGTCTCCTCCTGCGGCGGCTAGGGACGTGAGGGCGCAGAGACTGCCACTCCCTCACTCGCCCCGCCTCCTCCTTCGCGAGCATTACTGCTTCGCAGAAGGAGGTGACGGCTTCCCATTCCCTCTCACTCCGTACCATGGCTCGCACCAGGGCCGGACGCGAGAGGTCGCCGCCGCCGATCGCCTCCACGAGGACACGGCGGTGCCCCGCCCAGGCAGGGCACACCTCCACCGTATGCTCCACCGTGTCCTCCAGACGATCCTCGCAATGGACAGAGAAAGGTCTTAAATTACATAATGCAGTATACTCTTATTCAGCTTTTTATGGTTCTTTTTTATAGAAAATAAATCCATGAATATTTGAGGTCGATGGGACCTAGGTAGGACCCACTATTTTCTATTTTTTTTTTTCTATTACTGCACAGATACTGTACGCTGCCAGACTAGACCCCCTTAAGGGTTTTAATTATTATGTGGAAGCGTGCTAACCGTGGGGCTCTAGAGACAAGAGTGGCGAGCGAAACTAGTCCGCCGTGCGTGGAGCCAAACTACAATATGCAAAAGACTCACCTCATATAGGAGAACACCTGCTCCTTGGGGTTACCTGGATTTATGTATGTAAGTGAGTGTATATTGTATTGTGTTGTGACGTTGTAAATGGGTTTTCCAGGTTGCCATCCGCTGCAACTCGCCAGAGATTTACTCCAACATGCGGTCTTCAAATCACTTAATCTCCAAAGTTCTTCAACAAGATAGATCCAAAATTCCACCCGTGTTATTACGTCAAATTGGGGTTATTAACAATCCAAACAAGGGTCATGACTTATTGTCACCAAAACGACCGGGGTAAGGGATTACTTTACAAAAAGATCGCGAGACTCAAGCCGCGACGTGTTTTCCTTGTTCCCACCAAAAACCAAGAGAAGTGTCAAGTGTCAAAATCAAACTGTCAAGTCAGATGTCATTCCGTTCGATGGCGCGTTCCGAAACTACTTTAAACGGGACTAAACATCTACCCCCCCCCCCGGACGGGCCTTCCCGTCCGCTAATCACTTGGCAATCCCGACAAGGTTGCGTTTTATCAGTCCACCTGACGCGCTGCTGGAGGATGTGCAAATACTCCAAGCTCCAACGCTTCCAAAAACTCTGAGCGAGCTGCTGCACCAACTGAAACCGCGATAGCCAATTTTGGCTCACATCGACAAAAGGGTGCTCCGGCAGGGCGACAAGTGGCTGTCAAATCAAAAAATGGCCCGGGGTCAGGGCCTCCAAGACGTTCGGGTCCGAAGACAGCGGGCACAATGGACGCGAGTTCAACACAGCTTCAATGCGGCAAAATACCGTAGCTAACTCCTTAAAGGTGAGAACGGTGTCTCCCAACAATCTGCGCCAGAGTCCCTAACCGCCTTCACCGCGGCCTGAAAATACCCCTCCAATGGGGGCAGGCTGGCGGGTCAAACAATAAAAAACAACAAAACAACCAAACAACAATAACAACCAAACAACAACAACAACAACAACAACAATTTAACCAAATGGCCCTCCTTAGGCAACAAAAGGGGGTGACGGACCCCATAAGGAAGGCTAGAGTGACTCAACCGTCAACAACCAAACAACAAAAGACCCGTATCGTCCAAAAGGGGTTCAACTTACTAACGGCTCCCAACAATATCCAAAACTCTCGCTGCAGAATGGCCAACAGCGCATTGCAACCAGCATGCGAGTTCTTAATGTGACGATCAGTCACCAACAATTCAACAACAACAAACAACAATTCAACAATTTGTCGAGGGAGCCAAATCGACTCAACAAAAAATCAGGGTCCTTCGTTCCAACAGCGAGCACCTTGAGCCCGGGCAAAGGACCCGACATCAAGACTGGCGATCGAGGCCAATCATCCACGGAATGAGTCAGCCAGTCTGGTCCCCACCATAGGGGGTAAGCAAACAAGCGGGGTGCCATGCACCCACGTGAGGCCACGGCACCTGGGTTCAAATCTCCAGGCACGTGCCTCCAAATCAAATGCGTTTTAGACTTTTGAATCTGGGACACTCGGTTCGCAACAAAGACCTCCAAAGAGTGGACGGACATCTTCAACCAACACAAAACAATTTGACTGTCCGTCCAGGCGTAAGAAACCCGAATGTCCACAGTTCCACCCAAAGTGTGAGCAACGTGGTTCAATAGACGCACAAGACGCGCCGCCCCTGACAATTCTAACTTAGGGATGGTCAGTGCCGTCCGGAGGGGGGCCACCTTGCTCTTGGCCAAGACCAGTGACAAATTCACCTGGCCTGTTGCGCAGACGGTGCGCAGACAAACAACAGCTGCATAACCGTGCGAAGACGCATCACAAACAAGGGTAGCAGTGTAGCTCCCAGGGGGGAGGATAGCGCGGGGTAACACGACCTCGTTGACTGCAGGGAGTGCGGATACAAATTGGAGCCAATCTTCCCACAGGGTTTCCCGAATTGGCTCGTCCCAGCCAAGTCCCGCAGTCCAAAGGCGCTCAAGAAAACAATTTTGCCCAAAACAATACAAACAAAACAACTGAACAATAGACAAAAGGCAACCCTGGGCTCCCATGTCCATAATGACACGGACCACAACAGAGTCCCCCGTGGGCCCCCAGACCTGACCGATGCCGTTGGCAACAAACCGTGTCGATCTGAGGGGTACCTTAGCGGGGCAGGCGCCAATGTCCTAACAATGCCTGGGCGGCGACCGATCGCCGCACCCAGGCCCAAGTCTTTCCCGACGAGGATGGAGTTCAAATTCCTCGTACGCGCGGTGTCCCGCGCCACGCGCCATCGCTGGAAGGGCATATCCCACCGGATGCCTGAATGGCGGGGGGCGTGACTCCAACCGGGGATGGAGGGGAGGGAAGGCGGTGCTGGTCTGGCCAGCGCTGCCCAGCAACAACTGCGTAATCGCCTTTACGCGGGGAGACCAAATGGCGGTCGCGCGGCTCCCGATCAACTTGCGCGGGGGGTGGAGTGCGGCGCTCAAAATTGCGGGCCTCTCCCCGGTTCTGAACCGGCGAGGCAGAAGCCCGGTGACCAACTCCATGGTACCCCCCCGTACGCGAACCTTCATCAGAGGCTGGTCTGCCAGCGTGGTTCGCGTTAGCGCACAATATGTCCAAATGGGACCCCCCACAAATTCTACAAGGGCGGCGGTTGGGGCAGTCCCGATGGAAGTGAGCCCCCAAACAAGAGAAGCACATGCGGCGTGCATTGGCAATTCGGCGGCGGGCACTCACGTGCAATTTCAAAAAAGGCCGCGCAAGTTGCCATGCCATGCCTCGTGTCCCTACAAACTCACAACCAGGACGACTCTGGGTGCCAGCAAAACAAGCGACGGGGCGACCATCAACAGGCCCGCGAGCCCTAGTCCGTCCCTGGTCTCGTGGCCGGGAAGACGGCTGGCATGACTCAGTGGCAACGCCAGAGTTGTCCACAAACCGACACTCATCCTCCAAAAATTGGACGAGGTCATCAAATGGGGGGAGATGTGTGACACTATCCCCACCATACTTTTGCTCGAAACGAGCCCTCAAATCGGCAGGAAGCCGTTGCAGCACAACGTGCACCAAAAGGTAAGACCAATGGTCCACCGGCAAGTCCAATTGCTTTAAAGCGTTGGTCGCTGCCACCAACAGGTTCAACAGGTCAGTACGCAATGCTGACAATCCAGCAATCACCGGTAACCCCAAAATCAATTCAATATGAACGTCAGCCAAACAACGTTTATTTTGGTACCGCCGGGTGAGTAGCTCCACAGTGGTAGGGTAGGCTGAGTCAGTCAACGACAGATGCTGTACCAAAGCTCGGGCCTCAGCTTCTAGGACAGACAACAAATAGGCCAACTTTTGGGCGGGTCTGAGGTCCGAGCGTGCATCAACCAAACTTTCAAACAGGTTTTGGAAACCTAACCAGTGGTCCAGACGACCGTCAAAGTGTGGCAGTTCCAAAGTAGGCAGTCTACTCAATAGTCCGGGACCTGAAACAACCGAGGTCTCCGGTTTGACCTGGCCAGGTGTCCGGCTCTCCAATATTTCCCGAGCACGTTGACCAATGACATCCCCCAGGTCCAAGATCTGGTCATAGTCAGCAAGGACCTTGTCACGTGCTGCGTGATCCAGCACTTCCAGAGCCACATCACAAATGTACTCATTGTAGCGGGTAAGCAGAGCATCAGCGTTGCCGAGTCTCACGTTCAACTGCTCGAACCGAGCCAGAGTGACCGCTTCAAGATCCGGGCGCTCAGCGGTTGCTGCAGCTGAAGTGAACCACCGTAGCTGTGTGGTCAATCCACTGATTGCCTCTCTCACCGCTTTGTGTGCCATTGCACAAACAATACAATTCAAATAAACCAAAATTAAATAATCAAATAACAAAGTTCAATCAATCAATTACAAAATAACTACAAGCAAACAATCAAACTACCAAACTGACTAATCAGCAACTCAAGAAATAACAATATATTGGTTTCAATTCAATTCAACCATAAACTTTTATTTTAATTCAAACCCAATATCAACGTTCAAAATTCTATTTCATATTCAATTCAAATTCTAATCCAAATCCAAATGTTAAGTTCACAAACCACTGTGTGGTACAACAATAATGAACCTTTATTCCAACTCAAAACAATGGTAATACTCATAAATGCCAATTTCAAATATTAATTTTCTCAAACAACCATATCAATGGTACAAACTCAATATTTTATGTCTTCCTGACATTCAATACAACACAGAGGCCAAACACAAACAAGGGGTTGTAACATAGCCCAATTCATTCAACTCTACTAGCATATGCAACCCGGGCCGACTTATGGTAACATGAGTTACTCGTCTCAACAAATTTACAAATTATTTCAAACAAACAAGCAATCATAGTTAACAAATATTTACAGCGTATTACTACTTCCCTTATAGAGACTGCCAAGTAATTAGCTTACTGTAAATTACCAATTTGGTGGTTATGTCTTATAACCGCGCTCTGAATACCAAGATGTTCGCTGCCAGAATAGACCCCCATAAGGTTTTTAATTATTATGTGGAAGCGTGCTAACCGTGGGGCTCTAGAGACAAGAGTGGCGAGCGAAACTAGTCCGCCGTACGCGGAGCAGACAATATATAAGAGAACAACTCACGTACAATACAACAAAAGAACTTACCTGTTGGTTGAAGGACACTGCTTCTGGGGTTACCTGGAGTTATGTATGTAAGTGAGTGTATATGTATCGTGTTGTGACGTTACGAGTATTCTTCAGGTTAGAATCCGCTGCAACAAGGCTGGAGGCAATCACAGCATGCGGTCTTCAAATCACTCGTTCTCAATAGCGTCACTTGTTTAACCTTCAAACTTCTTAAACAAGATATATCCAAAATTCCACCCGTGTTATTACGTCAAATTGGGGTTATTAACAATCCAAACAAGGGTCATGACTTATTGTCACCAAAACGACCGGGGTAAGGGATTACTTTACAAAAAGATCGCGAGACTCAAGCCGCGACGTGTTCCCTTTCTTCCCACCAAAAAACAAGAGAAGTGTCAAGTGTCAAAATCAAACTTGACAAGTCAGATGTCATTCCGTTACGCGTTGCGTACGCATAGAGTAACTATTTCAGGACGCAACAGATACTATTTTTTATCTTTACATACTCTCGTGAACACTTTCTTCTTATTCCTCCCGTTCTCTTTCCTATTTTCCATGAATCATTTACGCTTTTGTTATTATTTTTCTGAGGAGGCATATTGTTGATGAAACATTTATCAGTTTTGTCACAAAATGGTGAAATATCTGGATACAAACATACGATATCTTCAACTAATCAGTTATTTGCTGCTTAAGATATCCACATTTTTAACTGATATTGTTTTAAGTTGAACATAAAGACAATTGTACGCTTATTGCGCTATAAGTTAGTTAAAACAAGGAGTTTATTTTCAATTATGCAGAAGTCAGCTGTGTAAAAAAGAAAAATCTAAAATATTCAGCATCTGAATAAATTAGTACCATTTCGTACACTATGCAGCTTAAAGAAAATATTTCGTCTAATATTCAGCGTTTTGCTGTTTAACTGCTTTGCTTAAATATGTTATACAGGACAATGCAAAAAATTCAGCTACAGTGCAGATAATAGCTGTTTCAATTACTTTTATTTGAATATCGCTTGTTTAGCAGATTCTACTCTTGATTACTATTCAGCTTAAAAAAAATACCGTGAACTTTAACATAATTTAAATTTAAGAACTCTCTTATTCAAAATAAAGCCATAACATCAGCTGTAATACAAAAGTAATAAAGCTTGACACTGCTTATTGTGGTATATTTTCGCTACTATCTGGCTTATGTGTTAGCTGGGGGCCGTATGGAAATATTTCTATTTGGCTACTGTCCATTTATATTCTACCAATAAATGTTCTCGTATCTCTAAATAGAACGTTACTGTGAACAAAATATACAGAAAATCAATTTGACCTCTCTCTTGTATTGCCTGCGGATATTTTATGAACGAACAAGTTCTTTTTACAACCTTTTTCGCGTCAGTTGGTATCGAGATATTCAATGTTGCCACTAAATAGGTAGGTGCAGAAGGCCAGGTCCATATAACGAGCGAAAATTGGCGCAGGTACACATAGACGCGTACGTCCACCGTACGTCGCATTAGTGATAGTTCTTTGCCTATGGTCAGCACGCTAATCATGTAACACACTATTAATCACAATCTGAATCATTTTAAAGAATATTGCATCATACGATCGAAAAGTTTGTCTGCTCAGCAATGTAAATAACGCAATAGGTTTCAACCAAGCACGCCTCGAATAATATATTACAGGAAAAACGTTGCAAGTCAGTCTCTTACTAGGGAACCGGATGATCTGTAACTCAAGACCCTTCCATCTCAGACACCTTTATGTATTTAAAATTGATCAATTGATTAAACAATTGCACTTGCACTCCCGTGTGCTATATAATCCAATGCCGTTCCAAGTTTGCCAGCCAACAATATGCGGCTCCGAGTTCTAGACTGTACAATAGAATTCATATGCTTATGTCCATATACCCCCTGTGGTTGGGCACCTTAAGTGACCCAAATTGACTTGTTAATACTTATTTTTGTTATAACTAAGTATTAGGTAATTTCTTTAGCAATAATTAATTCGTTTCAAATGGTTTCGATATGTTAGTATCTGTGGCTATTTTGGTTCGCGCGCCTTCGGATCGTGCGTTTTGATTCGCTGAACCTGGCGACACTAGCGCCATAGTTTGGCCACCGCTCCCCGAGCGCCGACCAATGTGAATCCCACCAGTCTTCTTTGTTCGAAAGTCTCCGTCAGTGCTCTTCGTGTAATTTCGAGGAAAAGTTGGTTTTTCACCGTGATGGACAGCTAAAGTTTGAAGAGACTCGTTATAAATACCCAACAGTGATCTGACAATCTGTTTCGTGAAAGTGCTTTATGGTGTGAGCTGCTGACAGTTGCTGGCAAGGCGTCCCTGAGCTGATCTGCAGGCTAGTGTGCCAATAGTTTTCAGTGCTGACGTCGAAACCATTTATCATTCTTCAGCTCACAGGGTGGGTTTCATAGGAATCAATCTAATTACTATCAAACCATAACTTTCATAATTGAGCTCCCGCGTGAAGTCGGCTATTTACACGCTGCTACACCACCCCTGACTAAACATTAAGTTGAAATCAAACTTACAGATTGGTTGCAGAAGTTAACATAATTATGATGAAACCGCGAATTTTGTTACTATCTTAATATAACTAATTACTGTATTTAAATTAAGGCATTGTTTGTTTAATTTTTGTGTCTATAGTATTTGTATGTCACTTAGTGCCAGTTGTATGCCATTATTCCTGTAGGAACTTTATCTCCTAAAACACAGGTTGTTGGTCTAGTTTAGGAGGCATCAGTTTACCCTTTAATGTGACTCTATTGTTTATATTTTTGCGTGTGTACGAATAAACATGTTATTATTATTTTTGAATTTCGCAATTGAGAGCTGGCCTTCTGTGCTTACCTGCCTACTTTGTGGTACGCCCCTCAGGAGTATTGCATGTGTTGGATTAACTTTAATATTAAAGACCTAGATCGAATAAAGTAAAAGTAGGCACATAAACTCACACTGCACATTGCGGGAACATCACAACAGGAACAATAATACTCACTTTAAAAATTATTAACTCGTTTATTTCTTAATAATCAATATTTATTCACTATCCACAGTACAATAAATTCGTTAAGCACACTTAAGAAGCACTCAAGGGTTATGCCCAAACTCGACAAGAGCTGAAATCAGAATGCCAGTCCCCAATCCCCGGAGGCGGAGGTGGTGGCCGCCATCACTAGGGCGGGGGTTGTCCTGCCAAGCAAGTTAGGGCAGGCACCGGACAGGCCTGCTGACATCAACGACGAGGACGAGTGGTTCCGGGAGACCATGTCCGAGATTTGTGACGTGGCTATGCCCCGAGTCCAGCCAGGACGGGCTTGGCGCCAGGTGTACTGGTGGTCGCCGCAGCTGACAGCGTTGCGCGAAGCGTGCGTTGCGGCGCGACGCCGGTACACCAGGCACCGCAGGCTCCGTATCCGCCCTCCGGATACGGAAGCCATTCAGGCGGAGCTATATGAGGGGTACAGAGCGGCGAAGACCACCCTCCAAGAAGAGATCCTGCGGGCTAGAGGACTGGCCCGCAAGGAGTCGCTGGAGACTCTGAACAGGGACCCATGGGGACGGCTCTACAAGGCCGTCCGGGAGAAACTCCGCCTATGGGCTCCTCCGCTGACTCAGAGTCTCCAGCCCCAACTCGTGGAGGGCGTGGTGAGCGCTCTGTTCCCTTCGCGAGGGGAACATAGTCCCCCACCCATGGCTCCGCCTCCTGCGGTGCCCGACGCTGCGGACCACACCACCGAGGACGAAGACAACGCTCCAGAGGTGACCGGAGAAGAGTTGAGAGTGGCGGTACGTCGGTTAAATGCCAAAAATACCGCCCCAGGACCCGACGGCTTGCCTGGCAAAGCCTGGTTCCTGGCCTTAGAGGCTCTCGGGCCTCGACTTAGGGGGCTCCTAAGCGCATGTTTGGAGAGGGGCCAGTTCCCACTTCGTTGGAAGACGGGGAAACTGGTCCTCATTAAGAAGCCTGGGCACCCAGCGGACTCTCCGTCCGCTCACCGGCCCATCGTGCTGCTCGACGAGGTGGGCAAGCTCTTTGAAAGAGTAATTGCAGACCGCCTCGTTGGGTGGCTGGCGCGGGAGGGGCCGGATTTGGCGGACAGCCAGTTCGGTTTCCGCAAGGGGCGCTCTACGGTGGACGCCATCATGCGCGTGCGAGCCCTCACGACGGGGGATGCAGTGGCCCGGGGTGGGGTCGTCTTGGCGGTGTCTCTAGATCGCCAACGCCTTTAATACCCTGCCCTGGAGTTGCATTAGGGAGGCACTCCGGTATCACCGGATGCCGACCTACCTCTGTCGCGTGGTCGAGGCTTACTTGACGGATAGAGCCGTCATCTACCCCGGTCACCAGGGAGACTGGAACCGGCGAGAGATGTCGTGCGGTGTCCCACAGGGATCGGTCCTGGGGCCGCATCTGTGGGACATCGGTTACGACTGGGTGCTGCGCACCGACCTCCCTAGCGGCGTCAGCGTAGTTTGCTACGCTGACGACACGCTGGTCCTTGCGCAGGGGAGGTCGTACGAGGCGGCGGCCGAACTGATGACACGCGGGGTTGCGACAATCGTCGATAGGATCCGGCAATTGGGCCTCGAGGTGGCATTGCACAAGTCCGAGGCCATGGGTTTTCATGGTCCTTGGAACGCGCCACCTGCGGGTTCCCAACTTACGGTAGGAGGGGTTCACATCGGCGTCAAGTCGACGATGAAGTACCTGGGACTTGTCCTCGACAGCCGGTGGAACTTCGTTGAGCATTTCCGACGTTTGGCTCCCAGACTGGAGCGGGCTGGGGCTGCATTAAAGCGGCTCCTGCCCAATCTGGGGGGTCCAAACGCCTCCTGCCGGAGGCTCTACACGGGGATCGTGCGGTCCATGGCCCTCTACGGGGCACCGGTGTGGGCGCCCTCACTGAGGCTGCGCCCAGCGCGCCGATTGTTTGCGGCCCAGAGGGTCATGGCCATCCGGTTAATCCGGGGATACCGCACGGTCTCGTGCGAGGCGGCGAGCCTCCTTGCCGGAGTGCCGCCATGGGATCTGGAGGCAAAGGTCCTCGCGCACATGTGGGAGTGGCGTGAGGAGGCGAAACGCCGGGGCGAAATTCCGCTGCCGCGACAAATCGCGGCACGGCGGACAGAGCTCCGGTGTGATCTCATGGCGACATGGCGGGTACGATTGTCGCAACCCAGTGCTGGGCACGCCACAATTGCGGTGGTAAGTCCCCTCTTTGAGGAGTGGATAGAGAGGCGTCACGGCGTCCTCACCTTCCGCCTGACGCAGGTTCTCACCGGGCATGGGTGCTTCGGTGGGTTCCTGTTCAGGATAAAGCGGGAGGATACGTCCGGGTGTTTCCATTGCGAGGATCGTCTGGAGGACACGGTGGAGCATACGGTGGAGGTGTGCCCTGCCTGGGCGGGGCACCGCCGTGTCCTCGTGGAGGCGATCGGCGGCGGTGACCTCTCGCATCCAGCCCTGGTGCCAGCCATGGTACGGAGCGAGAGGGCATGGGAAGCCGTCACCTCCTTCTGCGAAGCAGTAATGCTCGCGAAGGAGGAGGCGGGGTGCGTGAGGGAGTGGCAGTCTCTGCGCCCTCACGTCCCTAGCCGCCGCAGGAGGAGACGCCCCGGGCGTCGGGAGTCAATAACGGACTCCCGGCCACCGTAGGCGCGAGCTTGCGGGTGGCGAGCAATGGGTAGCTCGCCGCCCGGTAAGGACCAAGCTCGGGTCGACGGCGCGCAGTGTTCCACGCGCGCCTCAAAGAGATGTCAGCAGCAGTGTAGGGGTCTACTACGACCGATGCCTGCCGGGGTCGCGTGATTGTTCGAAAGAGATACCGTGACCCTGGCACATGGGCAACTGATGGAACACGGCTGGGTTTTAGTCAGTAAAAGTCTGACTGCCCTCCCGCTCCGCCCAGAGCGGGAGAAGTCATTTGATGATTTCCCATACTGAAAAAAAAAAAAAATAAATAAAAGTCCCCAATCCCACCGAACATCTCCCCATCCATAATATTTTAAATGTTTCTTTCTTTAACATAACTTCCGGTCAAGCACGTGTTCAAATGTCGCCCGAAAAACAACTTTTATATCAAATTAAATACTGCCATTCTTAAAACCCTTACACCCATAATATTTTAAATGTTATTTCCTATTACTTCCGGTCAAGTAAGTGTTCAAATATTGCCAGAAAAACAACTTTTAAATTAAATTAAATACTGAAATTCTTAAAAACCTAACACCCATAATATTTTAAACGTTATTTTCTATTGCTTCCGGTCAAGTATGTGTTCAAATATTACCACAAAAACAACTTTTATATCAAATTAAATACTGAAATTCTTAAAAACCTAACACATGTCAATTGTGAAATTTGTTTTTGATATTGGTGGAATATTTATGCAAATTAAAATGGCTCGTTTGTAGGAAATTATATGTTTTACATTCAGGGCTAATGGCTAAATGATAACAGCCGACGGGTCCGAGGGTGGAGCGAAGTTTTTGCTACCAAAACATAACGTTTTATCAAGTCACAGAGGAGGGTCGCTACTGACATAATAAACAACAAAACCACTTTAAAAGTTGATAATAAAAAACATTTTAAAGGACAAAATAAAACGTTTAAAGTTTGACAAGCTTCGTTATTCTAACGATGATCACCTGGGATTGAATGAGCGCGGTCACTAGGGAGATTGGAACAGCCACCATTTTATATTTTGTATATTCTCGATGTACGCTTGTTTACGATATATTTACTGTTCAAATAGCAGAATTTTATTAGGGTGTGTATAGCAAAACGTTGGTATTTTTTATACTCTATCTAAAATTGTGAACATAGTCCTTGGGGGAGAATTGAGCCTGTACGTTGAACATTTTTAAGAGAAGCAACGCCGTGGTAGGCTCATAATCTAAGAATATTTTGAAAAACATCATTTCAATAAGGGAGAATTTCAAAAAATCTCCAAGTATATCGTATTCTATGCCTAAAGTCAGAGTCGTTCAGTCCAAGAATTTGGGCTACTGGGTTTCCAAGGACCTAACAAAAAATGCGGATGTGGAAAGGGCATGCAGGGCGTTGGGTGTTCGGTGCTACCACGATTCTGCAGGGCTTCGACTATGTTCGCAGAAGCGCACACAGATGGGTTACATGCTCTTATAAAAAAGCAATGTGCGTCGCTGCTGTGTCGTCTTAGGTCCAGGAGCAACAGTTTAATAAAATGTCCGTTTCCAGCGCGCGGCCAACTCTTAAAATTTGATGAAATTTTGCCAGGAATTATTTGTAATTTGTTACAACACACACCTCTTTTCCTGAATTTGTTACAAAAAAAAACTAAGACGCTACGACCAAAAACAGTTGGCCGCTAGAACCGCCACTTGCCGTAGTGATCGCCTGTGATTACACAGAAACTATGTAATGCAGATAGGCGAATGATACATCAAAAGAAAGGTCTTAATTAATGTGTTGTATTTGTTACAAAAATAAAAATCATCAAAACGTAAATTTACAAAAAGTTATGCTATATTTCGTTTTCAGGTTAAGTGTAGGTACGTATCTCACGATAAATATCAAATTAATAGAGGCCAATGTGTATGGACAATTAGTTGCTAATCTGTTGCAGCAAATAAACAAGAAAAATACGAGAAAACAGGTCCAATATTTTTTTTACAGTCGATTTTAGTTAGCCGCGCGGACGGCAATATGCTTTAAATACAATGGCGTTTATTTCGTTATTAATAGTAGGTTCAAGCTTAGTTCTAGTACTAATCGACAGGTATCGTAGCCAAGTTTGGATAAATGTGGCGAATATATATATTTTTATTTTTTATTTTAGGCTTTATATTTTAGGAGATATTCACTAAAATATAGTAGTATGAAACTGTATTAGAGTAGAGTGACCATACATTTTCATAATAAAGTGAGAATGAATCGCCATTATTGGAACGTTCGGTAGTTATATCTTAATTTTTTAAGGTGAAACTCTTGAAGACATCCTATACCATACTTATTAAAAGTCAAATTCACAAATCGATTAAAATTTCTTTATTCAAAATCAGCATACAGGCAAAAATCAAGTTATTTATATAAACATTTTTTTTTTTATAAACTACCATAAAATTTATAAATTAACTGAAACTAATATAAGACACAGAATGTAGACACATTTTTTTACACGTACTTATTTCAATTTTAAAATAATTTAAATTTTAATAATATAGTAATTTTTAAAGCAACAAAATATAAAAATAAAATAAAATTGTTGACTTAAATTACTATAGATTTTTGCCTGTATGCTGATTTTGAATAAAGAAATTTAAATAGATTTGTGAATTCGACTTTAATAAAGTATGCTATAGGATGTCTTAAAGAGTTTCACCCTAAAAAAATAAGATATGACTACCGAACATTCCCAATAATGGCGATTCAGTCTCACTTTATTATGAAAATGTACGGTCACTCTACTCTAATACAGTTTCATACTACTATATTTTAGTGAATATCTCCTAAAATCTAAAGCCTATACTTATATTCGCCACATTTATCCAAACTAGGTTACGATACCTGTCCATTAGTACTAGAACTAAGCTTGAACCTACTATAAATATCGAAATAATCGCCATTGTGTTTTAGGCTTATTGCCGTCCGCACGGCTAACTAAACATACACATACATACACATACACACATACAATCACGCCTTTTTCCCATGGGGGTAGGCAGAAACCACGGAATGCCACCTGCTACGATCTCTACACACTCCTTTTGCCTCTTTAAGGTTCATACAATTGGTTATACACACACGCCGGTTGCGAGTGCTACGCACCTAACCTTTCTGAAGAACATCACCAATAAGGTCACTATATGCTAACTAATTGACTGTAAAAAAATATTAAACGTATTTTCTAGTATTTTTCTTGTTTATTTGCTGTAACAAATTAACAACTAATTGTCCATACACATTAGCCTCTATTAATTTGATACTTATGGTGAGATACGTACCTACACTTAACCTGAAAACTAAATATAGCATAACTTTTTGTATATTTAGGTATGTACGTTTTGATGATTTTTATTTTTGTTACAACAAATTAAGACCTATCTTTTGATGTATCATTCGCCTATCTGCATTATTTAGTTTCTGTGTATTCTAATCACAGGCGATGACTACGGCAAGTGGCGGTTCTAGCGGCTAACTGTTTTTGGTCGTAGCGTCCTAATTCCTGCTTCGATCAATTATAGCACTAGATAAAGGATCAGGAACAAAAAGTAAGGCGCTCAAGTGGCCACGTTTGCACACACTTACACATTTATATTTCTTACTGCGAAATATAGAAAAACGTTTCATAATAATAACAACTTCAGATTATTATAATCCTTAACACCCAAACATTGGGGACTCAGCTCGCCCAAGCTTTTCAACCTGTATATGAACGAGCTGATCTGTGAGCTCAGCAATACCGGTATCGAGTGCTCCATTGACGGGCAATGCGTCAATAACATCAGCTACGCGGATGATATGGTATTGCTGACCCCATCGATCAGTGCACTTAGAAGGCTTCTCCGTATCTGCGAGGATTATGCGGTGGCTCACGGCCTCAGGTACAACTCAACAAAAAGTGAACTTCTGGTTTTTAGAGCAGGTAACAAAGGTTATGATACTGTTCCACCAGTTATCCTGGGAGGCGCTCAGCTTTGAAGGGTGACGAAGTTCAAGTACCTGGGGCATTGGGTAACCGAAGGTCTGACCGACGATGTGGACATAGAGAGGGAACGCAGAGCATTGGCAGTTCGATGTAACATGCTGGCCCGTAGGTTTGCACGTTGTACTAGTGAGGTAAAAGTCACTCTCTTTAGAGCTTATTGCCAATCTATGTACACGTGCGCCCTATGGGTCGGCTATACAAAAAGCTCGTAGAATGCTCTGCGAGTCCAATATAATAACGCCTTCAGAGTTATGTTGGGGCTACCGCGCTTTTGCAGTGCGTCGGGGATGTTCGTGGAGCACGGTGTGCCTGATTTTTATGCTATTATGCGGACACGAATAGCGTCCCTGATGCGGCGAGTGCGCGATAGCTCCAACAGCTTGGTGGCTATCATGGCCAACAGAGTGGACAGTCCATTGATGTGGAACTGGATGACCACTCACCGTGCGTCATTCCAGTATATAAAATAGAGCTTTTTTGTACTTTTTGTGTATCTTTTTGTTTCTTTTTATTTTTTGTGTGTAAAACTGTAGTGTTTTAAAATATGGACTGATGGTCTGAAATAAATATTATTTATTTATTTATTATTATTATTTATAAAGTATAATTACGATTGCAAAATATTCATATTTAAGTCCTTTTGTCATCGGAGAAAGGTAAAGAGCAATAAATTTAATATGTCCCTCAAAAATCAAGTCATTTTTATATAAGTAAAAAATTATTTATTCTAAACTGAAACTTAAAGTCTAAGCAATAAGGTTAAAAAAAATGTGTTGACAATTTCGTGCTTACTCTATTCTGGAACTAGACGTAGTTCTTGGTATTACATTTCAATGCTCAGAACACAGTACGCATTGAAAGACGTAGAGTTGCAGAATATAATTTTTTAGGTGAAGGCACGTTTTGATGGTGGCAAACATTTTTAATCAATTTAAAAAGTATTATGACTAATATAGTACAATAGTTATTTTATTTAATTAAGTGCGGGTTGATTCAATGTGATCCACAAGTATAAAAAATGGGTGCGTCTACTTTTATGTACGCTATTTAGAAGTTAAATTTGTATTAAATCCAATTAATTTTTTCGTTTAAATTAAAGTTCAAATATGATTTTTTATAAGGTTTGTATATTTCTTCTCCTCTTTCTTTCGCTACAATAGATACCCATTCTGCACAGCGAAATGGGTCGCTAGGAAATCTACTAACAAAAATAAAATATAAAATTACAATACTACTCCATGCATTCTCTGTTCCAGAACAGATAATGTGTGTTACAATAGTTGGCACGTTGTCGCAAACATTGGTCAAACAATCATAATATGTATTTGCTAAACGATTTATATATACTATTTGATCTAGACACGCGGCAGCGTGTCAAGCCAAGTTCAAGTAACAGAACTGGCGAGCAGCACCGTGTGTAATATTACACGAAACATTTGGAGCCAGTTTTGACCCCCTCATAACTCAAAAACTAATTCACAAAAAACTTTTTACACAAAAAAACAACCGACTTCCTTAAAAAAAAAACACTACAAAGTCAAAAATAACTTTAATTTCGGAAGTCGGTGTCTTAGGCTCTGTATTTAAGGTTTTTGCCACCGACTTCCGAAATTAAAGTTATTTTTGACTTTGTAGTGTTTTTTTTTTAAGGAAGTCGGTTGTTTTTTTGTGTAAAAAGTTTTTATTTTTTTACTTTTTAGTTGTGGTAGATACTCCGCACTAATCTAATCGCGTTATTCGTTCATTTGTCGCGCAAATACATAATGCAAATTTAAGACTTATATGGTTTTCACATGGACCCCATTGTCCAAATGGAACCAAATTAAAATGGGACCATTCGGGAAGCACCAGCTTTCAAATAAAAAAATAATCATCAAAATCGGTTCACCCAGTCAAAAGTTATGAGGTAACAAACATAAAAAAAAAAAATAAAAAAAAAAAAAATACAGTCGAATTGATAACCTCCTCCTTTTTTTGAAGTCGGTTAATAAACGTGTCAAATTTGGCTCATATAGTGAAACTTGCAAGATACATATGTGCTCCAAATTTCATAAACATATCTCAAACGGTTATTTAGATATTAACGTCCAAAAATCGTAATTTTTATCACTGACTGACCTATACATCAAAACTCTAACCCAGTTCCAGATGACCTAGAAAGTTAAAATTTGGCATGCAGATAGGTAATTAGGTGAATACAAAGAAATAAATCAGAAACTGGTAAATTTTTATCATTTTATTATAATTTTTCACTTAATTGATTCTATTAGGAACACTTATAAAAAAAAACCATTTGGTATTAATTTTGTTATAAATAAGTACCTACTAATAATTTATGTACAAAAAGTAATGATATCTCATCAAAAACATAAATGTGAAATGAGAGCCAAGTTCAATATTATGATATATGCCTGGGTTGTTGACTTCAACGACAAAAGAAGCGAGATGTAAATAGGTGCCAAGTTCAATGGTCAGTCCTTTTTTTTTTTTTTTTTTCAGGGTGGGAAATCATCAAATGACTTCTCCCGCTCTGGGCGGAGCGGGAGGGCGTGTCAGACTTTTACTGACTAAAACCCACCCGTGTTCCATCAATTGCCCATGTGCCAGGGTCACGGTATCTCCTTCGAACAATCACGCGACCCCGGCAGGCATCGGTCCTAGTAGACCCCTACACTGCTGCTGACATCTCTTTGAGGCGCGCGTGGAACACTGCGCGCCGTCGACCCGAGCTTGGTCCTTACCGGGCGGCGAGCTACCCATTGCTCGCCACCCGCAAGCTCGCGCCTACGGTGGCCGGGAGTCCGCTATTGACTCCCGACGCCCGGGGCGTCTCCTCCTGCGGCGGCTAGGGACGTGAGGGCGCAGAGACTGCCACTCCCTCACGCGCCCCGCCTCCTCCTTCGCGAGCATTACTGCTTCGCAGAAGGAGGTGACGGCTTCCCATTCCCTCTCGCTCCGTACCATGGCTCGCACCAGGGCCGGACGCGAGAGGTCGCCGCCGCCGATCGCCTCCACGAGGACACGGCGGTGCTCCGCCCAGGCAGGGCACACCTCCACCGTATGCTCCACCGTGTCCTCCAGACGATCCTCGCAATGGAAACACCCGGACGTATCCTCCCGCTTTATCCTGAACAGGAACCCACCGAAGCACCCATGCCCGGTGAGAACCTGCGTCAGGCGGAAGGTGAGGACGCCGTGACGCCTCTCTATCCACTCCTCAAAGAGGGGACTTACCGCCGCAATTGTGGCGTGCCCAGCACTGTGTTGCGACAATCTTACCCGCCATGTCGCCATGAGATCACACCGGAGCTCTGTCCGCCGTGCCGCGATTTGTCGCGGCAGCGGAGTTTCGCCCCGGCGTTTCGCCTCCTCGCGCCACTCCCACATGTGCGCGAGGACCTTTGCCTCCAGATCCCATGGCGGCACTCCGGCAAGGAGGCTCGCCGCCTCGCACGAGACCGTGCGGTATCCCCGAATTATATTATAGCCTTCGTAAGTTTTAAACCTGTTACTTGTCGGTTCTTATTTTATTATTCCGAAAATTTGGCTTGCTGGTAGAAACTAGCCATCGAACATAATAATTCGTATATGAGAACTAGGCAAGTCAGGACTGACCATTGAACTTGGCACCTATTTACATCTCGCTTCTTTTGTCGTTGAAGTCAACAACCCAGGCATATATCATAATATTGAACTTGGCTCTCATTTGTTTGTTTTTATTTTATGAAAAACACTTAAAGATATAAACTTATGGAAAAAAAGATATTCCTTCCAAAAACTTAGTGTTACAGTGGTTATTTACACAATTTTTGAACGAGTTCTGCGGCATTTAGGACGTCTTATCTATGGCTATGATTGGAGCAAACTAATTTCAAATAAGAGCACAAAAATATTTGTGCTCTTATTTTTCGGGCCGTTTTTGAAGCGCTCATCGGGAATCTAGTACATTTTTGATCGAAGAATTCCTGGCAAAATTTCATCAAATTTTAAGAGTTGGCCGCGCGGTGGAAATGGGCCATCCATAAATTACGTCACACGAATTTAATGATTTTTGACCCCCTCCCCCGTCCTTGTCACAGCTGGTCACATTTGTGAGACCCCCCTCCCTAGTGTGACGTCACGATTATTATAATTTTACATCTAGAAATAATTATTGAATTAAAACAGCAATTCCGTTTTTTTTTTAAATAAAATGAACAGCAAATCAAACGATTAATTATATTAATCAAAGATCAAACTTAATCATCTGTTTCGCAACGAGACTGATGACAGAAATATAGTTTTTAGATTTTGGTCGGTTTGTCTAGATGTAGGGATGTTCCGAATTTACCCAAAAATGCCTGAATTCGTTTAAAAGGCACACAGATATTTTCTAACCTGGAATAACTCATATGGTAGGTACTTTCCCTGTAGTACGTTCCCGTGAAATATTACCCGATATTCAGACGGACGAACTCGAGATCAATGCTAATACATTGTGAACAGACTTCATTATAAACATTTCATGGAACTAACTGTGGCTTTAAATAACTAACAAAATCCTACTTACCAAGCAAAGCCTTACAAATACACTACACGAGACATGCCTAGCTTGCCCTAAATACAACCCTAGAAAATATAGAATTAAATTAAAACATAAACTCCGTCTTAGCTACTTATGCTAATAATATTCCGCTCTATTTTAGAAACTAGTAGAAATGTTGGAACGTTAAATTAAAACATTTATACCGCATGTTTTAAATGCAATCTCGCTACAGAAATATAAATGTTTCACTGAGAAATGTTGGTGGTTTGTATTATGCCAACCAGGCGTACTAACTTGTGACAAACATCTGGATCTTTTGTTAGTAGGTAACGTTATTTAAATTAAGCTGTAACAAAATGTAGGTGAGCAGCTCGCTTAGCTACGAATGCTAAGGCCGGTTTGTGGATGGGTGACAATTAATTACTTATCGAGTTAATTTAACGAGCTTACCGAGCCCTCCGTGCCTCGGTAAGCACGCTAAGTCGTTGGTCCCGGCTGTCTTTCGTAAATCATTGACAGTCGTTACGGGAAATCGGAAACCCGAAAGTCTGACAACCAGTCAAAATTAAGAGTCATTTATTCAAAGAGAGTTAGCACTTTTTGAACGAAATTGCATAAGACAGTCCCCCAAAACGCCCGATCTATACCACTTCTTAGTGCTTTAGCGTGTTACCCAGTAACTGAGTTGTGGAGACCAGACAGGCAGTTAACATCAACAAGAACATTTTAGGCGAAAGACGACCACTACTTGACATAGACCTCGCAGGAGCCATGGGCCTTATACGAAGCAGTCGCTCCATGTAAAATACTGATACTTATCTGCCTCTTATTAGACTGGAAACGAACCCCAACATAGTTAGGAAAAGTTGGCAGATGATCACTCATAACGTCTGTTGGGTTACGACAAATAAAAAATCCGATTTTTGATCTGATATTTTATGTATATCGCTTGGGATATCATATGCTGGAGACCAAAACGGCACGTGGTCAGATAGGCGTTATGCTCAAAGTATGGACGGGTATGACAGATCCGCCTGATATCCATAATGAGCTGATTCAACTACATTGATTAATTATCTCTATGGCAGAAAACATCGACTGTTTAGATCGCCTTTGTGTCGGATAGCAGCCCGTGCTGCGTTTCTCGTACCGCGCGTGTTGACTCCACTAAATAAGCTCGTGGAAGTCAACCCGGAGTGCGATCTGTTCGCTAATAAATTCACCAATTTAATGGTTCATAATCATCATTTCGACCGTACGACGTCCACTGCTGAACACAGGCCTCCCCTATTTTTGGGGGGCTTTGCCATAATCGCCACGTTTGGCAGGCGGGTTAGCGATCGTAAAATGCGGATGGTGGTAAAATGCATAGAGAACGCTGCTGCCCATTCTGTAGTAAGTTCCTTAGCCACCTTTTAGGACACCCACAGGAAGAAGTGGGGTGATGCAATTTTTTAAATCCCTTGTGGTGCCGGATTTAATGGTTATGTGCTTACATTTTTATGAGAACAATAGTACTTAACTGTCGTTATGTTTTTGTATGATGTTAGAACTTGTTAAATATACTTTGATTACTGTAATTGGTTTTTTAAGCCGTGTAAATCAAAAGGTCGATAATCCCAATAAAAAACTGTCCTGTTTAGATATCAATCTGCATCACACCAGCGAAGTTTCGTTAGGTCTATAGTATTTCATTTGACCCTGATTATCAAATCGAATGTTATTTGAAACTAGCTGTCCACTGCAGTCCTTCAAACATAAATACTAATTTGCAGAAACTTAAATCCCGAATTTCTAAATGTACAACTAAAAGCACTCCTAAGCAAAAAAACTTCGACAAATGCCCTTTGATGTGCTAATGTGGTCTGTCACAATATGTATACTATACTTTGTAAGACTACCCTCATTTTGTGCCAAAGCACAAAAGATTTGCTCACAAGGAATAATATCAGTCGCCTACGGTGGAAATTGTACGACGAATAAAATAATTCTGTTGAATAGAATTTGTGAAGGTGCTGATTTTTCGGTCGTGAACTTGAAAAATAATTGGCAAATATAGTGTCTGAGTGCCTATGGACTGGTCCATTGTATCTTGTTTCTCAATCCTTACCTACTATAATCCTACTAATATTATAAATGTAAATGTTTAAGGGCACATGGGTTTGTGTATCCCGGATAGGTACGTGTGGCAAAGACGACAGCCACGGCTGCTGGCGGAACCGCGCGCTCGGACCAATCTTTCGAGTGAGGCGCCACTGACGCGTGCACTCTGCACTCGCTACCTCATAGCTAGTGACATGGACCTATTCTGTTGTTCTCTGAGTTCACGAAAGCTGCAATATTTGTAATAAGTTACAAAATATAAATATTTTAAGAAGTAATAATTAATAAGTTAGTCAGTAAGAATTTAGATGTCACACGATCGCATTAGGTACAAACATGTGATGGCAGATGTAAACTGGAAATAAATAAAAAACTTTTTAACAAAAAATTAAACTGCGGAAAAAACTGAAAAGCAAAAAATAACAAACCTTAAAATTATGAGTCCGCGCTTTGAGTTATCTTTGTTCATTGATTTTTCAGCACCGACTCAAAATTTTAAGGTTTATTTATTTTTTCTGTTCAGTTTTTTCGGCGGTTTAATTTTTTGTTAAAAAGTTTTTATTTTATATTTTTTGTGGCTTTAATGTACTAATAATACTTGGCAAGGTATACGCTATCCAATAAAAGCTAGTCTGTATAAAGTGATAGGTGATTAAACATTACAATCAGTGAGTGAACAATCAAACATCCCCTGTTTTTCGACCCTTAGCGTTCGATTTTGTTTTCCAAATTTATATGAGACCACCTTCGGAGTATACCCGTCGGTTAATAAAATGAATAATGTTTGTTACTCAATCACGCAAAAACGGCTCAACGGATTTCGACGAAATTGGGCACACAGTCTAACACAGTCACCTGTACTAACACACGAGATATCGTTTTCTCGGTATTACTTTCCCGTGGTGTAATTCCGTCATCCACTAGGGCGAAGCTGCGTACAGCAGTAACTATCTATACTTAATATTATAAAGCTGAAGGGTTTGTTTGTTTGTTTGTTTAAACGCGGTAATCTCAGGAACTACTGTTCAGAATTGAAAAAATATTTTTGTGTTTGGTAGCCTATTTATTGAGAAAGGCTATAGGCTATATAACATCACGTTACAATTAAAAGGAGCGGAGCAGCAACTAAAAATGGATGAAAACTGGCAGTCAATTCGATGCAACGGGAAGGGTCGGGGAGCAAAAATTTGACGCGGACGAAGTCGCGCGCAGAAGCTAGTATAAAATATTTGTGTCTGAATAACATTTAAACGAGGAATGACCAGGAAACACTTTAATTCTAGGAAGTACGTTCCTTTCACAGCGCCATTTTTAATTACAGCTTGTTTTAAATAACGGAACAGCTTTAAATTAAGGTATTCATTTGTTTTTCGGTTTATTCGAGTAAACACGAGGTTATAAACATGGAACACGTTCACTCGATAGCTATTTGTGATCTTAGCTATTTGGGATCTTCGTTTCATAACATTAATCAACATACATGATTATAACAATTTACTAAATCAAAGATTTAAATCACTAGATTGCCCCAAACTGTATTTAGTCACGCGAAAAAGTGTTCACTGGGAAGATTGAGCTCTTACAGCATTTCCTAGACAGTAAAGGCTTCGGTATTGTGTGCGTCAGACGTATCAAAGTGAAGCAGGGATATAAGCACAATCAGCCTATATTGTTCCCACTGCTGGGACACAGGCCTCCTCTCGGTGAGACGGAGTGGGCCATAATCCACCACGCACGCCCAGTGCGGATTTGCAGATGTCGCATGGTCGCCTCGAATTTTTGTGTTCTAAAACATGTCGGTCGAAAGAGATACCGTGACCCTGGCACATGGGCAACTGATGGAACACGGGTGGGTTTTAGTCCGTAAAAGTCTGACACGCCCTCCCGCTCCGCCCAGAGCGGGAGAAGTCATATGATGATTTCCCATCCGGAAAAAAAAAAAAAAAAAAAAATAAGACATGTCGGTTTCCTCACGATGTTTTCCTTCACCGTTTTGAGAGCAGTGGTGATGAAATAATTTACTCAAAGTAAAGTGCCTGCTTGGCCATTTTGACCAACGGTTCATGGACCAATCGACTGTTGGTAAACCGTTTCAGTTTACAGCAGCGTTCTCTGTGTATTTTACTAGCATACTGTGATCGTTAACCCGCTTGCAAAGCGTGGCGATTATGCAAAGCCCCCCAAATTGGGGAGGCCTATGTCCAGCGGTGGACGTCTTTCGGCTGAAATTATGTTGAAGATGATGATATTTTCGAACTAATTGTTCTCAACGTACACGACGCCGTTAATGTTGTGGACCTCTCTGATCTCAAATCAGATGATGCAAATCTTACGTCCATTCGTAAAACAGAGTAGTAATAGCCGGTAATTTCGGCCAAAACTATGAACTTCGTGATTAGGGAGAAGACTTTCGGAAACGCGACGGCGAATCTAAAAATTGAGGTCTTTGCATAAAAAAAGTTCGATTCGGTTCGGTCTTCGTTGATCGGTAGCAAGTGCGACTTTCTAGGTCCAATCCATGAATATAAATCTACCTAGTATATTTTGCATACCATGATATGGGTGGGGAAAAATATTATTGGATTTTATTATGTCACTAGCTGACCCGGCAAACGTTGTTCAGCCGGGTGAAAAAGGGTGAACATTTAGAGTTGTATGTATTTTGCAATGCCAAATCATAATAAAATTTAAATTTAAAAAAATGTCATAAAAATAAAAATAAATATTTAGGGGTGGGTCACCCTTATCAATTAGGGGTATGAAAAATAGATGTTGGCCGATTCTCAGACCTACCCGATATCCACACAAAATTTTATAAGAATCAGTTCAGTCGTTTCGGAGGAGTTTGGTAGCAAAAACTGCGACACGAGAATTTTATATATATGATAGATGTAATTTAACGAACCACAAATAATTTTATCATTTTACGCTCCAGATGGCCGATGGGGCCGAAAGGTTCTGGAGTGGCGACCGCGTACCGGAAGACGTAGAGTTGGAAGGCCTCCAACAAGGTGGATCGATGACTTTGTGAAGGCCGCAGGAATCCGCTGGATGCGGAAAGCTCAAAACCGGTCGAAGTGGCGGAGCTTGGGGGAGGCCTATGTCCAGCAGTGGACGTCTTTCGGCTGAAATGATGATGACGCTCCTAAAAATATTTTTGAGCACTAATAATAACTTTTTTTTTTTAATCTTGAGTCTAAGTGAGTAATAACAGCCGCATCGGTGGATCAATCAGGTTAAGGTATGCTTGTCGCCGTTGGTTCGTGGATGGGTAACCATCTTTACATACGAAGACCCCTCCATGCTCCGAGAAGCACGTTAAACCGTTCCGTTAACCGCTGATTAATATGAAAAGTATTAATAGTAGAATTTATTTATAGGATTAGTTAAATAATATCTGATTGACCGAGCTTTGCTCGGTATTTTTTGGTAAATTGTGTTTAAAATGATAAGTTTATGTTCAAGTTGATTATCGATAAAGTTGGTCATTGAAAACACGAATAAAACGACATTTTATAAAAATGAATCCTAGCTAGATCAATTTATCGCCCCCGAAACCCCCTGTATACTAAATTTCATGAAAATCGTTGGAGCCGTTTCCGAGGTTCAGATTATATATATATATATATATATATATATTTACAAGAATTGCTCGTTTAAAGGTATTATTATTAGTACATTTTCAGCAGGGTTCCGGAATCTAAATGTGTGTCCCGTCGACTCACCACTGGCATCATAATTGACATTTAACACATCTGCCTACTCCTATAGTGCAATACAAGCATGATGTTATATTTTCAGTCACAAAACACACCCTAAAACCATTTTTTAGAGAAACTTTACTCACCTTTTGTACTTTACTAACCTACTTTGACGTCGATTCTTAGTATGTAACTTATTTATCGCAATAGCTCCACTAGAGCCCCAGGCTATCAAAGTGCCTCTCAGTAGCAAGTATGTTAGTATTGCCCCGAGCTACACTGGTGCCCCTTGTACAGTGAATTGAGAATGTTAAGTTTATTTTATTGGTTTAGCAAATAAATTACATATGTACAGCAATTTATACAAGTTTATGTTTTAAGGTTCGTTAGTACTTTTAAGTTACTTTGATATACGAAAGAACAAAGTATTACGTAATATTATACCCATATTCTTCAAGGGGAAGTTGCGGCTATGCTATGCCAATCACCAATTATTAAAAGTTTTGTGAGAAGGACAATCACTAACATTAATTTGGGGATGTCCTTTTCACAATACTATTTATTTATTCTATATCGTTTTCTATTTTATTTTATTTTATCTACTAACACTAGTATTAAGTTGTATCAATGTTTACTAACACGTTGGATCTTTGTTGTCCGTTAATAAAGAATAAGATAAGAAAAACAGTCATTTTTATTGGTATTATTAATGTTTTTTAAAATTAACGTATAGGTATATATTATATGTATTTTCTTACTCTACTAGAATTTTGAGATATCTGAACATTAAAAAAAGCCTTTTTTAGCCGAGCAGAACAGCAGCAAAAGTGAACGAATTCACCATCATTATCTTCTTTGTAGACACAGGGACAGTCTGAAAAATCTGTAATAGGTACGGCAAAATACCAAACGTGAGGCACACTATCCTGTTAATTCCTTACATGGCAATTTAATGTTTTTGCCGCTGTATATGTGCGGTTTAGATTGTGATGAAAAATTGAATTCTATTTTCTTTCTCTATTTCTGTAGAATTCGAGTACCAATAACCAGGGTAAAAATACGAACGCGCGCACGGATACGTTTGATGACGAACTACATCAATGTTTGTATGCCAAAATAGTAGAATGTACAAGGATTCCTCAAATCATATTTTGTAAACACCTTATGGTAAATACCTACATTCTTAACACTTCATGACTTTTTAAAGTGAAACTTTAATTACAGCGTCTCACACTTTTTCGTCTGTGTGTTGCATGTTGCGTGACGGTCGGCCGCAGAGTAGGAATAAAGTGAAAGGCCCTCGCTGGTGGATGTTGTTGTTTATGGATTTATTTCAATTTTGAGTGCTTGAATTTATTATTTAACTTATTTCGTATAAATATTAAATTAAGTCTTTTCCGTCCCGTTTGACTTGTTTAATCTGTGCGTCTAACGGAACGTACCGAACGGAGTGATATCTGTCTCTTGTCAGTTTGACTTTGACACTCTTTGGATTGGTCTTTGAAAAAGGGAGGATCGTCGCCGCTTGGATCTCGCGACCATTTGAAAGTAATCCCTTAGAATCGGTCGTTTTTGTGGACAATCTGCCGTGACAATGTTTTGTGTGTAACCAACCCCTTTTGACGAAATAATACGGGTTCAGTTTGTTTGATTGAAGTTCTTTGAAGTGACAGTGACCCTATTGGAAACCGCGTGTTGGAGACTGCATGCCTTTGGTAGCAGGGCGTATTGGAGCGGTGGATTGTATCCTGGAGAATACTCACAGCGTCACTACACAATACAATATACACTCATTTACATACATACATCCAGGTAGGCTCCAGAGCCAGTGTTCTACCTTCAGGTGAGTCTTTTGAATATTGTATTGATCAGCTCCGCGCACGGCGGACAGTTCTTCACTACGCCACTCTTGACCCAGGGCCCACCATCACGTTTCCACTGCGCTATTTAAATCCTATGGTCGGGGCTTTGGCCTGGCGTCGAACAAAGTTATTGCACATATTCCGAAAATGTTTAGTTAAATGTCTATAATGTGAAAAGAGTTTCACTTTTACCGTGGTTTCATAAAAACCACACAATCCTTTTTTCTTCTTTACTTTCTTCTTACAAGCTGGTTTCCGTGCCTGAGCTTTTTCCAGATAATTTATTTTAGATAGTGGTTCGTTTTTGTACTTCTGCTTCGGGTTTTCTCATTATATATCTAAAGGTGCTTACGGCAGTTTACATTTACCCAAAGCTCCAATTAGCACGTTCTGTGTTTCTTTAGTAGTGGCGAATCGTAATTGTATTTGAAGAAAAAATAAAATTTTAGAAGCAAAACGGGCACTTTGTTATTTTTTTCCCGCCCGGAATGCCCCGAGGTTGTATTAAAGAAATGTTAACAAATTCGAAAGAATATTTTGTAATTACTTCACAATTTCATTCAATTTATTTGGTAACATCTTTGAACGTAATAGTTAACTAAACAAATTAGAATTTAATATGTTCATGAATTAGTTACAACATAGATTTAAAAACGAAAACAAATTTCAAAAGCGTCATTTTACGTTTTGTCTATGAGCGAGTAATGTAGTGACCGAATGGTGGCCAAGATTAGGCCAAAGAAACCATGGCCGTCCAAAAGCGCCTTATGTTGACGATATCGCCAAGGTGGCGAGAAACGCATGATGAGACACACGGAACCGAGATGTATGGCGGAAAAAGGGGGAGGCCAATACCCAGCAGTGGTTGATTCCGGGCTGAGATCAAAATGGCAGTTTCACAAACAGAACTACTTGTCTCCCAAGCGCGAGATTTACTAGAACTTGATCCAACTATGTCGTTTCGAACGTCACTGTTAATGACTCTGCGAGAAAAAAGGGGGTCCTATAATCCCCTACGCTCAAATTTCTTCAGTACGTAATAATTTAATATCGTTTAACAGGGGAATTAAATTTGATCCAAATTTATTTATTTCCCCTGTCCATGAGAATTAACCCAGTTATTTCCATGAACCTAACTATTGGGAAATTCCTAATGGCAAACCCAAATCGGCTCTACTTAACCCACTTTGGGTTTAGCCCATACGAACATAAAACCAGGACAAAACAAGAGACAACGTTATTTTGTCGATGTTCTTGTCATTTTAGAATAAGAGATAGACAAATGAAAGAATGCTCTGCCAATAGAATATGCATTCACTCGTTTCGTCTAAACGAATTTTAACTTTAGTCCAACCTTGAACCGCTCTGCCAAGTTTTTTTGTATCCTTTTTGAATTTCGATCTAACGCATTTGTAGTTCGTAATACTGACTCGAGTTGATTTTTAATCAGTTTTTTGTATTAAGAAACATTGTCGGATTAGAGAACGAATTTCGAAAATGGCGTGATGTTTTAAATTTTAACACTAAAGATAAATTTTGTTTTGCAATAAGGCTGAATATTTACACCGCTAACTCGCTCTGACACCGCAGTGTAAGTACATTGTAATTTTTTCGAGTTATTCTCAGTAAGCCTTTTCATTTGATACGCATGTTGTAGGAGTGCATTAAAAATAACTAATCCGCCATCTTGGGTGTTCCACCATGTTGTATTTAAAATGATGTCACACAGCTTACCAGGCATTGTCATCCATAAACGTGTATACAGCATCTATCATACCTGCTTTAAAATTGAGTGAAGAGTCCACCCGAACAAACATAGTTACATACATATATAGCAAGGCTGAAAAGCCGCAACTACTTTTTTAAGTGAGTCCTCCCACTTACTGGCGAACAGTCTGAGGAAAGACTAAGCCTGTGGCGATTTGGTGCTTCCCTACCAAATCCATTCGTTCTACCTGCTGAAAATCGCACCTGGACACGAGTTGCCTTGGCTTTCCTGGAAGTCTTTAAATAGACTCTGGACTCAGGTAGGCCGAGGTAAAGATAACCTGCTAAGGTGGAGATTCACAGATGACTTCGCCCTGGAGTGTAAATGTGGTGCTGTTCCACAAACAATGCGGCACTTGATATCTTGTCCAGCATGTCCTGTTGTTTGCACGCTACAGGAGTTGACGGACGCTACTGAAAGTGCTAAGCTCATAGCCAAATTCTGAGCTAACTACTATTTAGTGCTATCGACACGCTGAGAAGAAGAAGAAGTAAGTTAAATAAAAGCTTATAAAATCAAAATCAAAATCAAAAGTCATTTATTCAAACTAGGCTGAGAGTCAGCACTTTTTGAAGTTACAAAAGACAGTCCCCCCAAAACGCCTGCCCTTCGACACTTCCTAGTGCTTTAGCTGGGAAGAAGAAGTGGCGGAACAAACTTCCCAGCAGCACAGCTGTCTGTTAAGTTAGAAGAACTTGATTCTATACAATTGTAAGGAGGTAACATTAAGAGACACAAAACATTAAATTAAATGATTTGCCATATGTCAGCTAGCCAACCCAATATTCCATGGAATAAAATGAAATCTATACTCAAGCAAACGCAAAAAATATTTTTATAACGTAAATAAAGGTACCAAAATAAAAGCCTCAATAAAAGCCTATAAAATTCTCCAGCCTAATCTTAAAGAATGTTGGACAAACACGACCAATTAAGAACAAATCTTGACCTCCATCCAACCGACATAATGCCGTTACACATGACCCAACCGTTAGTAATCCTTCATAGTTCCCGACTTTACCCCGACTACGTCACACGTGCCAACATGTGCCGTGTGTTACATCCCTAACACGAGCCTTGCATAATCAGACCATTAAATACAGATTTAGAACTAATTCCTCGGAAGAAGTTACGCGTTGAAAATGAAACATTTTTTTCAACAAGGTATTAAATTGTGGCGTTCCGCGCATAAAGGTACCAGATGTCGGCATTTAGTTTCCGAGTTTATTGCGTTTTTGTAAAATCGGGTGAAATATGGCATTTTGTGATTTTTACTGATTATTGTTCTACAACAAAGCTACATTTTGATACAATTAACATCTACTTACAGACAACATTTCTAAGAACATTTTTTTAAACGGAAATGTTTAGTAAAAAGGTACAAATAGGTCTAGGGTCTTAGGTACCGGTAGGTCTTATAAAATGTCGATATATTCATAATTATTATGTTGAGTTTTTGAACTTTAATAGCAGCATAATAAAGGGACTCTTCTAGATTCTACATCCGGCCTTAACTCAATACCTCTCTACTGGTACCTTTATGCGCGGAACGCCACAATTGTTGAAATGTGCTTGAAGCTCCATTTAGGTTTTTGCAATTGGTCTATTGGAAGGTTTTTGGGTATGTCATCATCATCATCATTTCAGCTGAAAGAACACAGTTCGAAATAGGCCTCCCGTAAACGGAGAGGGGGGGGGGTGGACGCATAATCGCCACTCTTAGCAGGAGGGTTCGCGATCGCAGTATGGTGGTAAAATGCATGGAAATAGAAACCCTCACTTTTTCGTCACCTTTTAGGACGAAAAGAAATGGGATGGTGTTATTCCTTACGTCCGGCACCATACGCAACGATGGGTTGGGTATGTAATCAGCTTATAATGTCCCTATTACTGGGACACAGGCCTCCACTCTTCGAGAGGGAGTGGGTTGAATATACCACGCGAGCCCAATTGGGTTAGTAGGTGTCATATGTCTTCAAATTTTTGGTTCAAAGACATGCCGATTTGCGCACGATGTTTCCCCTCACCGTTCTGAGAGCAGTGGTGTTGAAATACTTTACACTAAGTAAAGCCAGTTTGGGTTCGAATGTACAACCTACAAAATACTCACCTACATATACACCTTAAAGAATTCATCATCATTCTCCTGCTTTTATTCCAATATATTTGTGGTCGGCGCAACATGTCTTTTTCTTCCACACTTCTCTATTAGTCGTCATCTCAGTAGTCACCCCCTTTCTATCCATATCATCATTCACACAGCCCACCCATCGTTTCTCTAGGCCCCCCCTACCCTTATGGCCATCGATATTCATACTCAAAACTTTCCTCGCGACATCTTCCTCATTCCTCCGTATCACGTGCCCATACCATCACACCCGATTTCCACACAACTTTTCAGGGTGCTACTTTCAGACTTTCTCTAATGTACCCTATTCTTATTCTATCCATTCATGTAACACTATACAGCTCCCTTAACATTTTTAACTCAGCTGCATGCAATTCCTGCCAGGGTCGCGAGATTTGTTCGATAGAGTTTCCGTGGCCCTGGCATATAGGCAACTGAAGGAACACGAGTGGGTTTTAGTTAGTAAAAGTTTCACACGCCCTTTTGCTCCACCCAGAGCGGGAGACGTCATTTGATTATTTCCCACCAAAACAAAAAGAAAAAAAAATCTGTATGCAATTGCTTTTCATACATATCTTTTATGGCCCAATATTCGGACCCATCCAAAACAGCAGGTCTAATCTCCAACCAAACAATTACAGTTGCGGAAAAACAGGACCCACGACGACCCAACTTCATCCACCCCCAGAAGAACTCGCCACCCAGACAGCAGAGGCTCTAGTGTCATATAAAATGTAAATAGATACATTTTTCGGTCCGTATCGCTTTGATGTAGCCAATTGATATTTATTGCATCATTATTGTATTGGATCTACATAGTCCGTTTTATGTTAGCTTGGACAATGTTTCGGTTTTATGTCGCAATCAATATGAATTGAAGAGCCACCTGAAATGTCCAGTAACTTTTTTAGGGTTTTACTGCGAATTCCAGGATTGGGCCTACAAATTTGGCTAATAGGATAATAGCGAAATATTGGTATAACCTGTTTAAATATGACCCACGGCTTTTGGATTCTGAAGTAGCATCAGTAGAATATTATTATTTTAGCATTATTTTATTCTGCACAACAAACACCTCGTATATATACTTCAGTCAAAAGCGGGTAAATATTTCAAATGTTTTACCTTTGCCGGCAAACCAATAATCTATTTTAGGTTTCTCCGTAGGAATTTACAAATGAAACGCAGCGGTGAAAATTTAACAAAATTCTTGACAGTTCGAAAGTTTCAAACCAAGAAATTATATTTTGATGAAATTCTTTGAAAATGTCAAAGGTCACGCTGTAAAATTGGATCTAATTGGTTCACGTCAAGTGGTCGTCAATTGGTATCATGGTTATTGGTTAACGGAAATCTACAGGCAAAAGGTGAAGTATCGTGAGATGAATCTATGCCTGCCGATGCGTGGGTGTGCTGTGTCGTGGACACTAAGACAGCGGTGTAAAATGGAATACGAGTGGACTGAGTAAAGAGACAGAATTCTAGAGAATGCTCCTAAATCAAGCCAGTTCAACACGCAAAATTAACATGCTTTTATTAAGTTGGTATGTATGTAACGGAACCTTTGAACGTTTTCACCCTCTTTAAAACGTCGGATTAATTTGAAACTTTGCACACTTCTCGAGGACTGATGACAATTTAATAACTTCTTACATTTCTGCCAATATCCAGGATCACCAAAATAGTAAAAAAAATCCCCATGGGCGTAGCTACTGCTCTGTCAGCCGTATAATGTTTGATACTTTTTTTATTTTGTAGAAAAATAATAGCCGGGTATAAAGAGCCCTCAACAAATTTCGATACAGCAGCGCCTCTTTAGGACTCCTTTACTCCTACATAGTATCCCGTGGTTCTGATAGCCCGAATACTACAGGAACTTATAACGGACTATAGCAAATTTAGTTTATCAAGGCTGGACGAGTTGTGGCTCTTGTTTCATGAATGTCTATGTCCATGATAGTCTGTAAGATAGACGTCACGATACTGTCATAAAGTCGCCATATTGTTTTCACTGGACGACAGGATGATGCAACTGCAAATTTTATTGTTTATTTTTCCGAATAAAACTATCTGCGGCAAGACAGCTTTATTTGGAATCTTGCCTTCTTTTCACCCTCTGGTAAAAAGCTATTAAAGGATAGATAGATAAATCGTTTATTTGGTGCACACAAAAGACATAAAACAAAATACAAAGCACGATGAATAATTAACTGAACGTGATTACACATTAGCGAAGTAGGTACAATGTGCCAATATACAAAGAGAAAAAAAAGGAGGAGGGAAGACATCAGATAGTGATGATAATACTTTAGACTGTGATACAATTTAAAATTTAGATGCAGAAGAACTTAAAAAAAAATTAGTTAAAGTAGATATCTTTCCTTCTGTGCACTTTAAGGAATCATGTAAAAAAAGTAGTTCTTTTCATGTCGATGATAGCCTTCCCGGTTGTTTTATTTATGTATGTTTTTATATATACAAGATTATTTTTAGTATATGCGAAACCTGAATATAGTTTGTTCAGAATCAGTAACTGAATCGATTCCAATAATTTTTACACCATGTTATATTTTGTACCAAAAATATTTAATTACGCTTCCAAGTCGCGGGCCTTAGTGTTTTGTTTCGATTTTAAAATTATCATGTCTTTCTCGTATTCAAACGTCCATTACACGGAGATGGTACGTACACTAGCTGTTTGTGGTGATCTGCATATGTTTTTGCGTGGACAACCAGGTAACTTATCAAGCTTATAACTTTGTGATTATTAATGATACAGTTTTGAAATTTTTTTCATAGATTCTTTACATAAAAATACTAGACCCGTGTTTCGGGTTTCGCATAAACAAAAATTAATGTTGTATAGTTTAAGCTTCATAGGTGGCCACTTTGATTGCATCAGTGGCATACTTTAGGCCATCCCAGTTGCAAGTCAATGAGCACACACGACACTTCAACAAGTGGGGCATGATCTGAAGGCAAATTATCGTAACTTTAAACGTTCTAAATCTAGTTGCAGTTTTATATAGGCCAAAATCAAATGTTAAAAACTTATCAAAAATGTATGGAAACTCGAGGTCGAACAGTCTACTCTCAATATCAATCTATCAAAAATTTGATAGATTGAGATTGAGAGCAGACTGTGAATGCTTTTAAAATTACGGTAAGTGCCTCTCTGATCAGAAACACCGCACTTGTACTGGGTTTTGGATGGGTCAGTAATCCCAAATAAATGGTAGAAAAAAGAACTCCTATTCAGACAGGGCTTTGCAGATTATTATAGAAAAGTAGATATTTTTTAAATTATTATTGTAATTTTTTTGCCGGGAACTGCAATTTAATACTAAACAACTTCTCTGTTTCTTTCATATTTGCAAAGAAAGCGAGAAAACTGGACGGTAACTTAAATTACCTGTACGTTGCCAGGCTAGGCCTCCCAATACGATTTCAAGTGCGCAGTGGAAGAGTTATAATCGTGGGGCTCTAGAGACAAGAGTGGCTAGCGTACTGTCCGCCGTGCGCGGAGCCAAACTACAAATCAAACACTTACCTGGTGGTTGAAGAACACTGCTCTGGTGCCAACCTGGAGATATGTATGTAAGTGAGTGTATATGTATCGTGTCGTGACGTTATGAGTATTCTTCAGGTTAGATTCCGCTTCAACCCGGCTGGAGACAATCACAGCATGCGGTCTTCAAATCACTCGTTCACAATAGCGTCACACTCAACCATCGGGTCATGACAGATTGTCCACAAAACGACCGGTTAATTAATACAATTGGATCACGACTAATTGTCACAAACGGATCGATTTAAAGGGATTAATTTCAACAAACGCGTCGCGGAACTCAACAGGCGACCGACCTATTTTAGCGGCAAAATTAACAGAGCTGTCAAGTGTCAACGTCAAATTGACAAGTTAGATGTCACTTCGTTACACGCGCATTCCGTTAGGCGCACAGATAATAAACGGTACGCAACATCTACCCCCCCCGGACGGGCCTTCCTGTCCGCTAATCACTTGGCAATCCCGACAAGGTTGCGTTTTATCAGTCCACCTGGCGCGCTGCTGGAGGATGTGCAAATACTCCAAGCTCCAACGCTTCCAAAACTCTGAGCGAGCTGCTGCACCAACTGAAACCGCGATAGCCAATTTTGGCTCACATCGACAAAAGGGTGCTCCGGCAGGGCGACAAGTGGCTGTCAAATCAAAAAATGGCCCGGGGTCAGGGCCTCCAAGACGTTCGGGTCCGAAGACAGCGGGCACAATGGACGCGAGTTCAATACAGCTTCAATGCGGCAAAATACCGTAGCTAACTCCTTAAAGGTGAGAACGGTGTCTCCCAACAGTCTGCGCCAGAGTCCCTAACCGCCTCAACCAAACAACAATAACAACCAAACAACAACAACAACAATTTAACCAAATGGCCCTCCTTAGGCAACAAAAGGGGGTGACGGACCCCATAAGGAAGGCTAGAGTGACTCAACCGTCAACAATCAAACAACAAAAGACCCGTATCGACCAAAAGGGGTTCAACTTACTAACGGCTCCCGACAATATCCAAAACTCTCGCTGCAGAATGGCCAACAGCGCATTGCAACCGGCATGCGAGTTCTTAATGTGACGATCAGTCACCAACAATTCAACAACAAAACAACAATTCAACAATTTGTCGAGGGAGCTTTATCGACTCAACAAAACTCAGGGTCCTTTGTTCCAACAACGAGCACCTTGAGCCCGGGTAAAGGACCCGACATCAAGACTGGCGATCGAGGCCAATCATCCTCGGGGTGAGTCAGCCAGTCTGGACCCCACCATAGGGGGCAAGCAAACAAGCGGGGTGCCATGCACCCACGTGAGGCCACGGCGCCTGGGTTCAAATCTCCAGGCAAGTGCCTCCAAATCAAAGGCGTATCAAAATTTTGAATCTGGGACACTCGGTACGCAACAAAGACCTCCAAAGAGTGGACGGACGTCTTCAACCAACACAAACCAATTTGACTGTCCGTCCAGGCGTAAGAAGCCCGAATGTCCACAGTTCCACCCAAAGTGTGAGCAACGTGGTTCAATAGACGCACAAGACGCGCCGCCCCTGACAATTCAACTTAGGGATGGTCAGTGCCGTCCGGAGGGGGGCCACCTTGTTCTTGACCAAGACCAGTGACAAATTCACCTGGCCTGTTGCGCAGACGGTGCGCAGACAAACAACAGCTGCATAACCGTGCGAAGACGCATCACAAACAAGGGTAGCAGTGTAGCTCCCAGGGGGGAGGATAGCGCGGGGTAACACGACCTCGTTGACTGCAGGGAGTGCGGATACAAATTGGAGCCACTCTTCCAACAGGGTTTCCCAAATTGGCTCGGGCCCAGCCAAGTCCCGCAGTCCAAAGGCGCTCAAGAAAACAATTTTGCCCAAAACAATACAAACAAACAACAAAACAATAGACAAAAGGCAACCCTGGGCTCCCATGTCCATAATGACACGGACCACAACAGAGTCCCCCGTGGGCCCCCAGACCCGACCGATGCCGTTGGCAACAAAACCGTGTCGATCTGAGGGGTACCTTAGCGGGGCAGGCGCCAATGTCCTAACAATGCCTGGGCGGCGACCGATCGCCACACCCAGACCCAAGTCTTTCCCGACGAGGATGCAATTCAAATTCCTCGTACGCGCGGTGTCCCGAGCCACGCGCCATCGCTGGAAGGGCATATCCCACCGGATGCCTGAATGGCGGGGGGCGTGACTCCAACCGGGGACGTTCCGCCAAAGGAGGGGAGGGAAGGCGGTGCTGGTCTGGCCAGCGCTGCCTAGCAACAACTGCGTAATCGCCTTTACGCGGGGAGACCAAATGGCTGTCGCGCGGCTCCCGATCAACTTGCGCGGGGGGTGGAGTGCGGCGCTCAAAATTGCGGGCCTCTCCCCGGTTCTGAACCGGCGAGGCAGAAGCCCGGTGACCAACTCCATGGTACCCCCCCGTACGCGAACCTTCATCAGAGGCTGGTCTGCCAGCGTGGTTCGCGTTAGCGCACAATATGTCCAAATGGGACCCCCCACAAATTCTACAAGAGTGAGCCCCCAAACAAGAGAAGCACAGGCGGCGTGCATTGGCAATTCGGCGGCGGGCACTCACGTGCAACTTCAAAAAGGCCGCGCAAGTTGCCATGCCATGCCCCGTGTCCCTACAAACTCACAACCAGGACGACTCTGGGTGCCAGCAAAACGAGCGGCGGGGCGACCATCAACAGGCCCGCGAGCCCTAGTCCGTCCCTGGTCTCGTGGCCGGGAAGACGGCTGGCATGACTCAGTGGCAACGCCAGAGTTGTCCACAAACCGACACTCATCCTCCAAAAATTGGACGAGGTCATCAAATGGGGGGAGATGTGTGACACTATCCCCACCATACTTTTGCTCGAAACGAGCCCTCAAAACGGCAGGAAGCCGTTGCAGCACAACGTGCACCAAAAGGTAAGACCAATGGTCCACCGGCAAGTCCAATTGCTTTAAAGCGTTGGTCGCTGCCACCAACGGGTTCAACAGGTCAGTACGCAATGCTGACAAACTAGTAATGACCGGTAACCCCAAAATCAATGCAATATGAACATCAGCCAAACAACGCTCATTTGGTACCGCTGGGTGAGTAGTCCCAAAGCGGTAGGGTAGGCTGAGTCAGTCAACGACAGATGCTGTACCAAGGCTCGGGCCTCACCTTCCAGGACAGACAACAAATAGGCCAACTTTAGGGCGGGTCTGAGGTCCGAGCGTGCATCAACCAAACTTGCAAACAGGTTGTGGAAACCGTACCAGTGGTCCCAGCGACCGTCAAGTGTGGCCGTTCCAAAGCAGGCAATCTACTCAATAGTCCGGGACCTGAAACAACCGAGGTCTCCGGCTTGACATGGACAGGTGTCCGGCACTGCAATATTTCCATCTGTATGCCATTGCACAAACAAAACCATTCAAATAAACAAAACAATTAAATTATCAAATAACAAAGTTCAATCAATAAATAACAAGGAAACAATCAAACTACCAAACCGCTAATCAGCAACTCAAGAAATAACAAAATAATTACAAGCAAACAATTGGTTTCAATCCAATTCAACAATAAACTTTTATTTTAATTCAAACCCAATATCAGCGTTCAAAATTCAACTTCAAATTCAATTCCAAATGTTAAGTTCACAAACCACTTTGTTAATGGTACAACAATAATGAACCTTTATTCCAACTCAAAACAATGGTAATACTCAAAAATGCCAATAATTTTTCAAATATTAATTTTCACAAATAACCATATCAATGGTACAAACTCAATACTTTAATGTCTTCCTGACATTCAATACAACACAGAGGTCAGACACAAAAAGGGGCTACAACAAGGGGGTGCAACACAGCCCAATCCAATCCACTTTATTAGCCCGGCTGACTTTGGCAACATCAGGTTACCCGTCTCAATAAATTCAAACAAATTATTTCAAATAACAATTAATTATAGTTATCAAATATTTACAGCGTATTACTACTTCCCTTATAGAGACTGCCAAGTAATTAGCCTACTGTAAATTACCAATTTGTTGGTTATATGTCTTATAACCGCGCTTCTGCTACCAAAATGTACGCTGCCAGGCTAGGCCTCCCAATACGATTTCAAGTGCGCAGTGGAAGAGTTATAATCGTGGGGCTCTAGAGACAAGAGTGGCTAGCGTACTGTCCGCCGTACGCGGAGCAGACAATCAAACACTTACCTGGTGGTTGAAGAACACTGCTCTGGTGCCAACCTGGAGATATGTATGTAAGTGAGTGTATATGTATCGTGTCGTGACGTTATGAGTATTCTTCAGGTTAGATTCCGCTTCAACCCGGCTGGAGACAATCACAGCATGCGGTCTTCAAATCACTCGTTCACAATAGCGTCACACTCAACCATCGGGTCATGACAGATTGTCCACAAAACGACCGGTTAATTAATACAATTGGATCACGACTAATTGTCACAAACGGATCGATTTAAAGGGATTAATTTCAACAAACGCGTCGCGGAACTCAACAGGCGACCGACCTATTTTAGCGGCAAAATTAACAGAGCTGTCAAGTGTCAACGTCAAATTGACAAGTTAGATGTCACTTCGTTACACGCGCATTCCGTTAGGCGCACAGATAATAAACGGTACGCAACATTACCTTCAATTGTTTCTAAGTACAATTTAAGTGCTACTAGCGTAGCACTTGCTACAGCGTAGCACTTACTGCGGCGTAGCAAGCTCTGTGTAATGATACTTATGTGATTGTTTTTAAAGTACTTTCAGTTTATTGCGTTGGAAACCTTACTTTATTAAAAATGTTGTCAATAGACTTATGATTCTGTAGATGGAGAGTTTAAGATTATGATAACATCGAAGGGATTCGACAAATCCTGCATGAGTAAAGACATTACATGGGGTTGGTACATCTTGGGTATCAATCCACTCAGCCTGTCGCAGTCTACTGCTGGACATAGGCCTCTCCAATGATGCGCCACATCATCCGGTCTTCCAGCCTCTGCATTCTGTCTGTCCCAGCCGCCTTTTTGAGGTCGTCGGTTCATCTAGCTAGGGGGCGTCCCACACTACGCTTGCCGATACGCGGTCTCCACTCTAGGACTCGTCTGCTCCATCGGCCATCGGTCCTTCCATAAACATGGCCAATTCAGTGCCACTTCAACGTGCTTACTCGGCCAACTATGTCGGAAACTTTACTTCTTTCCCGGATAACTTCGTTTCTGATTTTATCCTTCAAAGAAACTCTGAGCATAGTCCGCTCCATAGCGCGCTGAGTATTTGTGGACCAGCCCAACTGTGAGTGTCCACGTTTTGGCACCGTATGTAATCTTGGCCATATGGCCTGATAATTAACTATGTTTATGGGGTACTCTTTACCCACAGCCTGAACTACTGTTACTTAACCCATTAACGCCGAGGTGATCAGAATTTTTACTAACTTTGCAACGTGTTTATTATCGGACCAAAAAAATAATGCAATATCTCTATTCCTACGCGAAATTTGATGTTCTTTCAGAATCTGAGCACAAAATGTCGATTAGACACCGAAAATTTTCAACATCAAAATTTTTTCGCATTTTTTTCACAATGATAAAAAAAAACTAAAAAAAAAAAAAAAAAAAAACTTAAAAAAAAAAAAAAAACTATAAACTTTTTTTATGATGAGAGGTGATCATGGCACTCGAAAATTAAGAAGATTTTGTTTTTCAGAAATTTCATCGACGCATTTTTTCAAAATGGCGGCGAGAATGAAAAATCTTAAACTATCGTTTTCTTAAAAACTATAAACTTTAGATTTTTTTTTTTAGAAAAATGTCTTTAAATTAGTCGCAGAACAACCTCGATTTAAAAAAAAAACTCAACTATTAAAAAAAAAAATGATTTTTGAAATATTTCGAAAATCAAAAATTGTCTCCAAAAATTCTGAAAAAATTTGAGAGTGTTCTTCAAGACAATTTTTTCTTAAATTCTTTTTCTAAAGTTCGTTCGTTTTCGTCGTTTTTAAGAAAACGACTACCTGACGTACTGAAAGATATAACAGTAAATGATGTAAGAAAAGCACCATGTCCTAAAATTCTACCCACTCTGCTCCTTGAAGCAGTCGTGAAGATGTCTTTATTTAACGTTTATTAAAAGCCACTTCAGAAGTATGAAGTAGATGTAGGTCAGTTGCAGACGGGCTGCATAATTAATGTAATCTTGTCCGCGTGCAGCCGGGCTGTCTTGTTCCTTAGTTTGTTGCAGTTTATGTTATACTAGCTTCTGCCCGCGGCTTCGCCCGCGTGGATGTCGGAAAATATCCCACAGGAGCGTACTAGCGGGATTAAAAGTACCCTGTGTGTTAATCCAGGTAAACAATGTCTTATCGCACTGCTTGCTTTGTCTTATCCGACCCAGAGAATAAAAAGTTTTACAGAATATTCAACCCCTCATTTCACCCTCTTAGGGATGGAATTTCAAAAAATCCTTTCTTAACAGAAATCTACTCTTCACAAAAAACACACTCTCTAAATTTCATGTCTCTAGGACCAGCGATTTAGGCTGTACGTTGATATTTGAGTTTGAGTGGCGCTTTGAGTGATCTTTGTTTATTGATTTTTCAGCGCCGACTCAAAATTTTAAGGTTTATTATTTTATGCTTTTCAGTTTTTTCGGCGGTTTAATTTTTTGTTAAAAAGTTTTTATTTTACAATTTTTTGTGAGTTTAATGTACTAATAATACTTGGCAAGGTATACCCTATCCAACAAAAAAAGAATGATCAAAATCGGACTACTCTGTATAAAGTTATGCGTGGTTATACATTACAATCAGTGAGTGAACAATCAATCATCCCCTGTTTTCCGACCCTTAGGGTTCGATTTTGTTTTCCAAATTTATATGGGACCACCTTGGGAGTATATTCTTTTCAAAAGAAGAAGAATTGTCACAATCGGACCACTATGTAAAAAGTTATGCGTGGTCATAAATAAAAAATAAAAAATATACGCGTCGAATTGAGAACCTCCTCCGTTTTTCTCGTCGGTTGAAAATTGGTCTATCAAATATAAGACACATATTTTCGTGTGTTAAAACATTGACCGAGTTTAGGACATTGCATACTTATACCAGTAGTAAGTTCCCGTAGAATAATTCCCAGCCACGCAGACGATGCCGTGGTCAAAGACTATAATCCTGTAAATAAGTATCACAGAGTTATAGAGTATAGTTAATAACTTAATTAACAGCTCAGAGGCAAAACTTGAACTGATTAAAAGTATGGAATGAACTTGGCAACACTGTGGGATATATAAATTAGTTTTGTTTGTGTTTAGTTGTGACATCGCTTGTTACTTGTCACGGGTTGTAGTTGATGTTGTCTTATTTATAATTTGATATAGGATGTATTTTTATGATAAATTAGTAATTACGAATAAAAAACTCAAATACATCAAATAGTCATAATAAAAAAATGCTTTCTAACTCCCCTGAAAGTATTACCACATGCACAAACCCTAGCGATGAACACAAAACGCAGGCCAATAAGAAAAATAAAACAGGGAATTCCATACAAAGATCATCCAGTCTATCGGAGGGGCCAATAAGACCGGGCATATTGAACTTCTTCCATAAGCACCAGACTAACACATCGGTGAATCAAGAAAACAAAACTAATAACATATAACAACTAAAGACCCCCTCTCACGCGCAAAACTACATTGAAAATAGGCCAAAAACGAAAAATCTTCCAAGCCGGCTAGTCACCGTGGAAGAATATGACCACAACCCTCCAAAGAGATCACAAACAGAGCAAAAAAAACAAAATGAGCACGAAGAAAAATCAAAAAGAAATAAAAATGAACTCTACGTAATAACCACAACACTCTACGTAATACAATGTTAGAACTCTACAATCACACGAAGGAATAATAGAAATGGAAAAAGCATTAACAAATATAAAATATGATATAATAGGTATATCAGAAGTTCGGCGCCTCGGAAATAACATAAAAGAATACGATGAATTTATTATCTGCAGTACAAGACAAACGCAGGGTAAATATGGAGTCGGTTTCATAATTTAAAAAATATCTGAAACAATACGTAGAAAGTTACATTGGAGTCTCGGAACGCGTAGCCCTATTAAATCTGAACATACCAGGAAAGAAATTCACCGTCATACAAGTATACGCTCCTACAGAAGCAGCAGATGAAGAACAAGTAAATATTTTCTATGACTCCGTCTACGAGGCAATGGATAAAGCATACGAAGATTTTATTCTGATGGGCGATTTTAATGCCAAAATTGGTAGACCACAACAAGATGAATACTTAGTAATGAAACAGTATGGGTATGGAACAAGAAACGCACGAGGTTAAAAACTGATAGACTTTGCGATGGAAAACAAGCTAGCTATCATCAACACCTTTTATAAGAAAAATGATAAAAGAAAATGGACATGGCAGTCTCCGAATGGTCATAAAAACGAAATAGATTTCATATTGTCAAACCATCCTCACTCATTTCAAAACATCGAAACATTAAGTATAAACTTTACATCAGACCACCGACCACTTAGAGCTAAACTATCACTCATTAAGTATGTGAAAACACGAACCAGGTTTGTAAATAAACAAAACAGTACACTCAAAAACGAAGAAGAAATACAAATATATAAGGAAAACTGACAAAACAAATTAATATCTCTACACCACACCGAAACTAATGTGACAGTACAGGACTACTACGATAAAATAATAAAAAATATAACAGACAGTTTACAAGGAGCACGAACATCACATTCAACAAAAGTGCGCAGCGCTCTCACAGAAAATACAGAAAGACTCTTAAAACGAAGACAAGAGCTACAAAGAACTAAAAATAAAACGCGAATAATGAAAAATGAACTCAAAGCTCTTTATAAGTTGTTAAGCAAATATATAAAAAAAGATAACAAAAACCATAGAATTAATATCCTCCAAAAACATTTAGAAAAAAGTGGAAGTTTAAAAAAGGGGTATAAAGAGCTGCGGACAGGAAAAGCATGGATTGATTGTTTGAAGGAGTCGGGGGACACTGCTTATAGCCGAAAAGACATCATTAACGTTGCTACAAACTTTTATAAAAAACTTTATAGTGCTCCTGAGATAGCAAGAGACATGAACTACTTTGAAAAGGATCACATTGATAAAGAAAAACCACAATCCCACATAGATTCAATAGAATGTAAGGAAATAATTGAAACAATAAATAGACTAAAACCAGACAAAAGTCCAGGATCAGATAATGTCACCAACGACGCCATAAAAACCGCCTGCTTCATACTAGCTGCTCCACTTACGAAATTATTTAATTTGATTTTTGAAACAGGAGTTACACCTTATCAATGGTCTGAATCGAATATTATCTTGCTATACAAGAAAGGAGACCCAAAAGACATCAGCAACTACCGGCCGATAAGCCTTCTACCAAGTATTTACAAACTTTTCTCTACAATAATAAATCAAAGAATTAGTACAACACTAGAGGAAAGTCAACCTATTGAACAAGCAGGATTTAGGAGAAATTTTTCTACTATAGACCACATACATACACTAGAACTGGTAATGGAAAAATATCAAGAGCAACAGAGACCGCTGTATGTCATATTCATTGATTACCAAAAAGCTTTTGACACAATCTCACACGAAAGTATATGGAACACGCTAAAAGCCCAAAATGTAGAGCAACAATACATAAAAATACTGAAACACCTATATAGTAATTGCTCAAGTAGAGTTAAACTAGAAATCATAGGCCCAATTTTTCCAGTCAAGAGAGGAGTCAGGCAAGGAGACCCCTTATCCCCAAAAATCTTCATTGCGATATTAGAATCTATCATAAGCAAACTTGACTGGAGTAATTGTGGTTTATATATCCAGGGTAAATACTTAAACCACTTACGATTTGCAGACGACTTAGTTTTACTATCAGAATCGAGCCTACAGTTGCAATATATGATAGACACTCTACATGCAGCAAGCAGACAAGTGGGATTAGAAATGAATATCACAAAGACCAAATTAATGACCAACTTCAAAAAATCAAAAATAACAATTGAAAATGAACCATTAGACTATGTGGATCAGTATATATATTTAGGAAAACAAATTGGATTCTGCAGAGATAGCAATGAACTGGAAGTAGAGAGAAGGGTAAAACAGAAACAAAGGGTAAAAGTGAACGGTCTTCCTCTATGCCGTTTGCCCACCGGGCAAACGGCATAGAGGAAGACCGTTCACTAGATGGGACGACGATATTAAAAAAATTGCTGGTCCAGAATGGCAACGAATAGCCCAAGACCGGGAGAAATGGAAAGCTTTGGAGGAGGCCTTTACCTGAGAGGGGTTCCAGTACAGTAAAACAAAAACTGGTACTGCCTATTATTATAATATTAGTAAAATTTAAATAGTTATTAAGATAATTGTATTTAAGTGTATAAATACTAGTTTCTCAATTTTTTTATCCTTTTGTTAATAAAATTAAGTACTATAGGTAGGAGACAATATTTGCATGTTAATGTTGTTACTGGAAATAAAAGGCTTTTTTATTTTTTATTTTATTTTTATAGGATGTATTTTAATAGCTGTTATAATATTTTTCAATAAATGTTCCTCTCAATCAAAGCACCAGCCATCTAATCTCTTCACCACCCTTGGTTGACTGGTAGAGAATGCCTAAGGCATTAAGTCCGCATTTGTACCTTTTTTGTGTGCGAGAAGTTTGAATAAATAATGATAAATAAATGAGTTGGTTTTAATACAAGGGACGTATTTTATTGTTACTCTGATAGAAGTTTATGAAACTGTTGCATATTGAGGGTATTAAACACGAATGTGTGCATAAAAATCGAGTCGTCAGCTAGCTTTTCAATAGTATCAAACGAGTGTTATAGTATCTAGTTATGTGTAGTTTTACACACGAGCTACTCTCATACATTGGGATTGAACCTACTAAATATAAAATATAAAAGTGTAGGGACTAAGATATTGTTTTGTTATGCTATCAAAATGGGGCGTTTTGCACATGAAAAAAAAAAACATGGAAGCTCTTTGGTAATATTTAATTTGTAAGAGATAAAGTGTTATAATATGACGGTATTTCAAAATTTCGCTATTGTATTTATAACGTTTGTCAATATAAACTCGTTCCGAAGTTTATAATTCAAATTTTACGATATGAGAGTTTAAAAACTTTTTGCTCATCTAACGTAGCACATGTTTTTTTTTTTTAAATAATTGATCCTTTTTAAACTCTTTGGCCTTTTCTCATAGTTAGTCGTAGTGACGAAGCTAGGGCACCCTGACAAAGTGTTAAGATATGTTAGAACTGTAAAAGTTGGTCACAGTTACTTGGCGATTTAGAAGTGGGCCGTAATCTACCACGTAAGCACAATGCGGGTTGGTAGATGTAACAACGTCTTCAATTTTTGTTCTAGGACATGCCGGTTTGTGCACGATGTTTTCCTTCTGAGAGCAGTGGTGGTCATTCTCACAGAGAAGAGGCCTGTGTCTTAGCATTGGGAACATTTTAGGCTAATTTTTGCTATGCATGATATGTACCATAAGAAAATACCTTATGTTTTTAAGTTCATTTACAATTCTTGGACATGATACCTTTCTCTTTGAAGTGTAATAATTAGTCTAAAAAGGAAGAAAGGTCGAGAGTGATTTGGGTTTAAATCTGAAAAAGGTTTGCTTTGTCGGTATAAAGGATAAGTGGAAGGTTAATACAGAGGATATTTTTGGGTTAAATTAAAGGTCGGTGCAAAGATATAGAGATTATTTTCGGAATGTCCTTCAAAAAAGGTTAAAAGAAGGATTGAGTGCTTCGTATAGTTACAAAGAGTCAAAGTGGCTCAGATGAAGTATCCACTCCAAAAGTATCAGTTTGTGTGTTTGAACCTTTTTTTTTTTTTGGGTGGGAAATCAACAAATAACGTTTCCCGCTCTGGGCGCAGCTGGAAGGATTGTCAGACTTTTACTGACAAAAACCCACAAATGTTCCTTCAGTTGCCTATATGCCACGAAACCTCTTTCTAATAAATCTCGCGACCCTGGGAGGGCAAATCACCCCTTGCAAATTATATCCGTATAACATTGGTCAGGCAGGAATCATAGTCTTTCCATAGTTCTAGGTTACTACTATAGCAACCCAAACCCATAGCCCAATATAATTTAACTCTTACAACCGTAAACCTGACAGGCATCTGTCCTCGTAGACCTCTTTAATATGTGCTGACATCTCTTTGAAGTGCGCGTGGAGCACAACGCGCCGTCGATCCGGGCCTGGTCCTTACCAGGCGGCGAGCTAGCCATTGCTCACCGCCCGCAAGCCCACACCTGTGGAGCCCGGAAGTCTGCAATGGACACAGGGGCACTCACTATTCCCTTACTCTCATATTCCGAATGGTCTAGGAAGAATATGATGTATACTTAATATTTTGCTTTGAATTTTATTTAATTTACTTAGTAAGCTAATATTTAAGTCTTGTACTATACAAGTTTGCTAAGTAATAACAGCTGCAAAGGACGATCGATCAGGTTAAGCTAAGCTTGCCGCGGTTGGTACGTGGAATGGTCACCATCTTTACATACCAAGATTCCTTCGTGCCTCGGAAAACACATTCAGTCTGTCCGATTTGGTAAATGATTAATTTTTAACTTGTTTAAATTTAATTTTAACTTATTACAATTTAATTTTTAATTTATTTCAATTTTTATTTTTATTTATTTTCTATATGAGTATAATTAAGCTCCTAACGACTAACATAGTTTTAAGATAATGTAATACTTACGACATATGGACATCTTAATAGTCTGAATTAAACGTATTTTATTTTTATTTTATTTTTTATTTTATTAAGTGTCTTTATAGGTAGAATAGGAGCCTTAAAAATAACAGGAATAGACTCTGTCTGTTACATTTTACGCTTCAACTGCTAACATTTATAAGGACCAAGTGAATCAAGTGTCTTCTCCTTAACTCACCGTGACCAAGAATTTGATATTTTTCTTAGTTTTTTAGTTACTTAGCAGTTTAAGTTATATTTTAAGTTAGTCGCTAATAGGCTAGATTGTAATGTAAATTAAATATTGTCATATACTATACGAGTATTTAAAAAGCAAAACAAGGGATTTGTATGAAAGGTATAGACCATGATCTAATTTAGAAAACTTGTCATATTCCATTAGTAAGTTCCCGTAAGATAATTTCCGACATCCACGCGGCTACTGCGGGCAAAAACTATAGCATACCACAAATTGTGAAAGCACCACAATACTAAATGAATACCAAATAATAATTACTTTTCTCCTAAACTACGTTAGCCAATTTATGGTACACTTAAAACAAAAAGCTTTAATTAACAAATTAGCCGAAAAAAAAAACCACAGCAAATCTATTTCAACAATAAAAGAACAATGTGAAACATGAACTAATAAACCTGATACTCGACTACCCTCATAAAATTGTTTCCACTCCGTGTCTATTAAGGGGACTGCCCAATAACTATAATTCTCCGTCGGTTTATGGAAGTACTGACTGGTGACGTCATAAGACCGAGCCCTGTTATTGTCTATGTGGTAGAATTAAGTAATTAGGCGATGTGTGTGCTAGGAGTATAGTAAGAATGGAGTGCTAAGTTACAGCTAGTAAATAAATGATTGATTGACTATATTAGTTTGATAATGTTATTTGTAATTTGTCTATGGTGGCAAGCACTAATGCTGAGCATGAGGTCCTGGGTCAAATTTCTAGGTTGGGCAGTGTTATTGGGGTATTCGTCAGGAATTTGTCGATAGTTGGTCACGGAAGAAAAACGGGTGGGTTTTAGTCAGTAAAAGTCTGACACGCCCTCCCACTCCACCCAAAGTGGGTGTCGTCATTTCATGAATTCCCACTCAAAAAAAAGCCGGTCGGAGTTTTGGTTTGTGCCTGGTTGATGCCAAGGTTCGCCCCCTATCAGGCGTGACTTTATATTATGTTATAAATTAAAGCAGAGCGCAGTTGTGGCCATGTGGTAAAGGCCACAACTTATAAGTTGTAGCTCGTGAGTTCGAACCCAGGCAGGTACTTTACTTTGTGTAAATTATTATATGACCACTGCACTCTTAAACGATGAAGAAAAACATCGTGTGGAAACAGACGTGTCAGAACCAAAAATTCGAAGACTACTAGAAACTTTTAAAAAGAGAGAAGTCGTGTGTCCCTGCAGCGGATACATTATAGGCTGATTATGTAGCACTCCATTTGTTCTTACTCCGTGGTGCGATAATTCACGCTGTAGATTACACGTCCTGATAAGTACATTGTGGTCTCTGTGAGATATTTGATGAGCCTGTCGCGTTTGTAATTAGAAAATATAAGTAGATCGAGAAGTTTGCTAATGAAAACCTCCATTATGAACGTTTAAAATAACAATCTTAATATTTTATTTGACGTAAACCTACATCGGAGCACATATGAAACGTCAGAAGCTAGGTGCACAGTTCCAATTGGTTGATTCCTATGGAGTAGAGCCGGGAAGAAACTCCATGGTTCTTCTTTTAAAAATAATTGGAGTATGGGAGGGCAGTGTAAGCCTTTTTTGTGCGTGGAATATCATCAAATGACGTCTCCTGCTCTGGGCGGAGCGAGAGGGCGTGTCAGACTTTTACTGACTAAACCCCACCCATGTTCCTTCAGTTGCCTATGTGCCAGGGCCACGGTAACTCTTTCGAACACATCTCGCGTCCTTGGCAGGGGACAATGTAGACCTGTCAACAAGTAACGAGTACTTAATTAAATAGAAAATGGAAGTAGCTGTTTTTATTTAAACTCAAGTATTTGCTCGAAGAAACAACAAAAGTGCTTTAATGTATTTTAAATAGAATATGCTTTATTGTTTACTAAAGTACAAATAAGTACTCGCAAACACACGTATTCTGATATGCCTAAAGAAACATCTTTACATGCTCAAGTTATTCAAGATTGAGTACGACCTACGTTGGCCTAGCTACGCCGTAGCGCTCGCTATGTCGTAGCATGTGTAGACTTTACTTAACAAGAAAATAAATAAATTAAAAAGTGGACATAAGTAAAAGAGATCACACAATTAAGTTTCCAACACACTGAGTGTTGGGCAGTCTGTGAAACGATCGGTATTCTCTCATACTATTCTATTTCCTAATAATATTATGAACGTGAAAATTTGTATATTGAGATGTTTGTATGTTTGTTTTTCAGTCACGCCAAAAAAAAACTAGATTAAGATAAGATAATATTTATTTGCTTAAACATGTGTCATACATATACGACTTACGAGTAGTAGGTCGTGAGTTCAAACCCAAGCAGGCACATTACTTTGTGTAAATTATTTGATCGCCACTGCTCTCAAAACGGTGAAGGAAAACATCGTGAGGAAACCGGCATGTCCTATAACCAAAAATTCGAAGACATGTGACATCTACCCACCCGCACTGGCCACGCATGGTGGATTATGGCCTACTTCCTCTCACCGAGAGGAGGAGGCCTGTGTTCCAGCAGTGGGAATATTATAGGCTGATGATAATGATGATACATACAGAGAGACAAACATGCAAGATGTTCAAAACATTTGATGGTACAGACATGCTTGTTGGCGTGATTATTAAAAAAACTAACAAACGCGCTTTCATAGTCAACCAAACAAAAAAGTTTATGTTTCAAAAGTCGAGCGCTTTCTGAGATATAATAAATTGCTTTCAAACATTCTCGCTTTTTTGGAGTTCAAAAGTTTCAAATTAATCCAACGTTTTAAAGGGGGTGAAAATTAGGTTCAAATATTCCGTTACATAGATACATACATAAATACCAAGGTAATATAAGCGACTTAAAAACTGCACGGATTTGGATGAAATTTGGCACGCAGATAGTTTATAACCTAGATTAACACAATGGGTACTTTTTATTTCAGTTAGTACGTTCTCCAAGGGAAACGAAACACGGGCTAAACCGCAGGCAAAAGCTAGTTTAATTTAAAGTTCATGCGTCCTTGATGCAATACTTTGTATATCAGTATTTTCCAAAGGACCCTTGATATCTTTTCTCAATATATATTTCCATTCCAAGAAACTTTATTAATATTTAATTTCTGTCCAAGTTAATGTAAGAAATATGGACGTAGAGGCAAGAAAATCTGATTATTTCTTCCTCTAGAAACCTTTGATAAAATTGGCAACGTCGCATAGTCTTATGTTAAATCTCAATATGCTAAAGATATGCAAAAGATGATTTATAATTTATGAAAATCAACAGGTTTTTGTAACGAGAAGCGTTAAACGGGTACGGAACCCCAAAAATAACAATATCTAACGTTACAATAAATTAAACTTAAAAAAAGGGATATTATAAGTTTGACCGCCATGTGTGTCCATCTGTGGCAACGTAGCTCTTAAACAGATGAAAGGATTAAATGCGGCTTTTATTTAAAAGTAGGTTTTCTAGCGGTGGTTCTTAGACATGATTTATGACAATCAGTTCAGTCGTTACGAGACGACTATCCTTTGATCAAAATATTACCTAAAGTCAATATGAGGTTTTGGATGAGGTTTTTTTGAAACTTTAAGTTTTTCTAGTTTTATTCCGTGGAACAACATAATATTTTTGTTGTCAGGACATCTACAATATAAGGCTGGTGCCGCCATCTATGTTGTCTATGTATCAAGTATGGTTTATGGAATAAATTAGTCTTTGGTCTGTCTTTGCTAGTAGCGTTGTTTTATTTTACTTTTCTCTTCAGATATAGTTTCACTATTTGAATCCAACCCTCAATCGTATAATTTGATAGCCGCAATCACTTTATTGAAGTGTACAAGGCTATGGAGTCCATGAATTATTACGAGCCTCGGTGCCTGTGTGTCGAGACAGGCAGAGAAATAATGTATTTATTAGTAGCATCGTTTCAATAAGCCTTCGTGGTAATGACGTGAAAGTAATCTTGTTACGTATAGGTTGTCACGTTTCGATGTAATTGTCACGTCTTTTGGTGGATATAGGAGAAAATTATGCTTGTTCGTAAGCGAAAAAAGATGTTATAAATTGCAGTTTTGCAAGTAGTCTGTTTTATAGCAAAATAGTAGATATTGCCCGCGGGAACATGCTACCGGGACAAACAACTAGTTATAGTGCTTATGCTAATGTCCTTCCTTTGATATTGTTCATCCAATCGTTGAGCTTCTCAAGTTCTGAGTTGAGCTGCACGATTAGTGACAAATGCGTGCACTGACTGGACAGGTGCACTTAATCTGTGTGGTTTTTCCTCTAAAGACCATTTCAGACAGCTATCTACATGATCTTCACATAATGTGATCAAGATTATGTCTGGACTTTAAAAGAGACTGTGACCGAAACAAACTCAGCAGTTTGTTTCGGCCTTTCTTCTCAGAGTAGTCAGATAGGAAACGCCGACCTCATCTAGCTCAAAAAAATATTATTGACTTGTAAAAGTGTTTGTACAAACCTACTTACAGAAATAAAATCATTTATTATTGATGTTATTCTTTATGACACCAGCTATCAGCTAGTAAAAGTCCCGTTAATATCGGTTCAGCCATTTTGGAGATTAGCTGGCACAAAAAGGCAGAAAGACAACATTATTTTATTTTACTTTTTAACCTCTAAGTCCCTGAGATACCACATTTGGTATCAGACACAATGGTTTAGATTGTGTCTGTAAGTCTCTCCCAAGGAAGAGTTTTGGCCGAAGGGTGTCGTTTATCGGCGATTCTGCGGAAGGCTAGCGACACCACGCAGCGCAACACGACGCCGTCACTTCGTGTACAATAGTTTTATGTTTACATTATTTTTTAATTGTATGTATGTTAGTCTGTAAGGTATTTATGATATAGGTTTTGTAGCCCGAAATAGATCAATTTGATTTGATTTTGATTTGAATACGATACCCCTGGATAAGAGTGGTAGTCAGAATTTCAGGATTCTGTCGACTTGGAATGACTGTCAAAGTTGCACAAATGACAGCCGAGACCAAAGGCTTAACGTGTTTTCCGAGGTACGGAGGGGTCTTGGTATGTAGAGATGGTCACCCATCCACCACCCAACCGCAGCAAGCGTAGCTGAACCTGATAGATCGGTCCGTGCGGCTGGTATAACCTAGTCACAAGCCTCTCCCCTCCTTTCCTAGCTTCCACTTCCCTATTACTACGATATATTTTAGGTATGTGTCAGCAACAGCCATAGGACGTTCTCTTACGACAAACCCAAGGCCGACCTTCACACATAAAGAGAAAGGCCAACCAACAATTTTATTATCTAGAAACAATTTTATGTGCCCCATATTGAATTATGGCCTGCCCTATAAGATCTAGATGTAAGGTTGACATATCCACTGTTGGTTGACTGTTTTTCTTTCATTTTTTTTTTCAGTGTGGGAAATCATCAAATGAAGTCTCCTGCTCTGGGCGGAGCTCGGTCAAGTCATTTGATGATTCCCACCCAGAAAAAAAGTCATCAGTCAAATAACTATCAAATAACTATCAAATAACTATCAAAGAACTATCAAATCAAATCAAATTAATTTTATTTCACATAAACCTACATGGGCACTTATGAAACGTCAGAAGCTAGGTGCACGGTTTCAAATTGTTGATTCCTATGGAGAAGAGCCGGCAAGAACCTCCACGGTTTCTCTTTAAAAAAAAACCGGCCAAGTGCGAGTCCGACTCGCGCACCGAGGGTTCCGTACAAACCTGCAGGTATTCTTGGTTTAAAAATAAATGTTTTTTTTTTAATTTTTATATTTCAGTTGATTGAATGTAAGGTAAATTGCGGTTTACGATTTATGAAGTTTAAAAAAAAAACTACTCACTCGATCTCATTCAAACCAATTTTCGGTGGTAGTTTACATAGTAATGTACATCATATATTTTTTTTTAGTTTTATCATTCTCTTATTTTAGAAGTTATGGCGGGGACACACACATTTTACCACTTTGGAAGTGTCTCTCGCGCAAACTATTCAGTTTAGAAAAAAATGATATTAAAAACCTCATTACCATTTTTGAAGACCTATTCATAGATACCCCACACGTACGGGTTTGATGAAAAAAACCATTTTTGATTTTAAAATTTATTGTTTTTTTTTCTATTTTAGTGTGAAAATCTTAATGCGGTTCACAGAATACATCTACTTACCAAGTTTCAACAGCATAGCTCTTATAGTTTCTGAAAAAAGTGGCTGTGACATGCGGACGGACGGACAGACAGACATGACGAATCTATAAGGGTTCCGTTTTTTGCCATTTGGCAACGGAACCCTAATAAAAATGACTGGTTTTTAGAATGGTTTCAAATTACAGTGTTAATATGTATGGGAGGACGGTGTAGGCCTGTCAACAACTACCAGGTATTGAATAAGATAGAAAATTGTCAGCAGTCTACAAGGCTTACAACGTTCTCACATTCTCTATAAAATAATCTACATAAATAATAGTATTTCTTAAATAAGACATATTACACTATTAAAACCAAATGTCATTATTACCATGACAACCAAATATTAAAGAGTACAAATTAGAATTGTAGGTATATGACTGACACACAAGTTAAAAAACAACGCAAGGACCCTTGGTAGGTGCCCGCCCGCGTACTTCAAATGCTCGGTGTTAAGACTGACGTGAAAGGGAGAATTGCCTCCACCATCTTCTTTATAGCGCTAACAACATCTTTGGCGTAGAATTTGATGTCGTCATTCCTTGGGCTTGTTGGTTTAGGCATAAGACGTTCAATGCGCAATCTGTAATCATGAATTAAGCAAATTACTCTGGGGGGCCCACAATCTATATGTATAACATATTCTTGGGTTATCAAAAACAAAATCTGTTGTTTCATAGAAAACTGCAATACCTACTCACTCAAAATGTATGGAACAGCATTTTATTCCGTTCCGTATGGCAACGGACGTTAAGAATAACACCATCTCATTTCTTCCCGTGGGTGTCGTAAAAGGCGACTAAGGGACTTAATAGAGAATGGGTAGCAGTATTCGCTATGCATTTTATAGCCATACTGCGATCGCCAATCTGCCTGCCAAGCATGGCGATTATGGCAAACCCCCTTATTTTTTTGAGGGAGGTTTATGTCCAGCAGTGGACTTCTTTAGGCTGAAATGATGATGATGATGATGTCTGGTTCAAATTTTATCCTGTAAAGGTTTTCCATACATGGAGAATTCATCTTATAGTAGCAATGTGGCATTGTGTAGCTTGATAAGTTATCGTGCTTACATCCCTCCCCTATGGGACAATAACATCGTGTATTGAATTAGAAGCAATCATGGGCCGCACCTTTTTTCATTACTGTACTCGTAAATCAGGTGGTTTATTGGTACTCAATAAGTGTGTGCTGTTAACTAAGTGTGGGTGAAGTCTGTGGTAGTGTAAGGGTGGGGTCGTGTAGACTATAGGGTTGTCACTGGAGTAAACTTCTTGAAAATGGCGCAGGAAAAAAATTTCTTGAGGAAATCGGCATGTTCTAGAATCAAAAATTCGAAGACATGTGACAGTTAACCCGCACTGGGTCCGCGTGGTAGATTACAGTCCACTCTCTCTCGAAGAGAAGACTCCTGGACCGCTGCAGGACCGGGGCATTATAGGGTGATTATGATGAAGTAAGGTTTTCATAAAGAGAGTGGGTGAAATCTGAGCTGTAAGAATACAACTATAAAAATTGGAATCGATCGAAATGCCTTTTTGACATTCATTGCTGCACAGGATTGAACAATTCGTTAGCTTAAAAACTGAAATAACACAATGACCTGCAAATTGCAAAAAGCGTAGAAAATTTCGTTTCACGGACTACTTTGGCGCTGGCGCTTCCCCTTGAAGAAACAAGTCAAAGCTGTTGTCTATTCTTTAACGCACATTTAGTTCTCCATTCACAGCAATAAATTACAATAATTTATGTCTGTATCATTATCTAGTTATCTACATCTAAAGTAACAGAGTCGTCGGAAGGAAACGGAAATGGCGTTCGTGTCTGATAAGCTAGCCAGTCCACTCGTAACTTGTGCTTTATGATTTTCAACACTAGGTTTGCCTCTGACTTCGTTCGTGTAGGATTATTTAGGTATACTGAAGCCTGGCTAGCTTAACATACCTACTTTTTAGGGTTCTGTACCCAAAAGGTAAATAGGACCCCATTACTAAGACTCCGCTGTCCGTCCGTCCGTCTGTCACCACGATGTATCTCATGAACCGTGATAGTTAGACAGTTGAAATTTTCACAAATGATGTATTTCTGTTGCCGCTATAACAACAAATACTAAAAAATAGAATAAAATTAATATTTAAGGGGGCTCCCATACAACAAACGTGATTTTTTTGCCGTTTTTATAGATCCATAATCTATAAAAACGGCAAAAAAATCTCGTGTACGGAACCCTTCATGCACGAGTCTGATTCGCACTTGGCCGGTTTTTATTAGTGTTTTACCTTCCTTCGTAATGCCTAAGTAACTGTTACCTATATGTGTTACCCAATGGCAATAACCTTGGCTGTCAACTTTGTATCGACACTACTCCAGAATACTTTAAGATTGAAAAAAGAACCCAGAGCTGAATGTTATTTATTTTATTACGACTGGTTTGTAACAAATAATTTAAAGTGTAATTTTTTTTCTTCACATGCCATGGCTCTTTCTTGCCTTGGAAAGCACGTTTAGCTGTTGATCCTCCTGCCAAGGTTGCGAGATTTGCTCGAAAGAGTTGCCGTGGCCCTGGCATATGGGCAACTGAAGGAACACTGGTGGGTTTAGTCAGGAAAAGTCGGACACGCTGCTTCGCCCAGCGCAGGAGACGTCATTTGATGATTTCTCACCCACAAAAAAAAAAGAAGCTGTTGGTCCCGCGTTTGACGAAGTGTTGGCATGAAACACTTGTGAAATTAACAAAACATATAGGTTGATGCATAATCAGCCTATAATTTTCCCAATGCTGGGACACAGGTCCGTAATCCAACACGCGGGCCACATGTAAATTGGTAGATAAAAATCTTAGATTTTTTAGTCTAGGACATGCCGGTTTCCTTATGATGTGTTTTACATTTTTCGAGAGCAGTCGTGATGAAACACAGCACATGTAGCACCTAGCAGCACGCACTGGGTCCACGTATTGAATCACGCTGGGCGCACTCGCGAAAGTGATGAAACCCGAGAGGAGACTTGTCTCCCAGCAGTGGGAATATTAAGGGCTTATTCTTGCTAATTATATTGATCATGCTTTATACTAATGAGCCTGTCTGAATTAGAACATACAACTCATAAAGTCTCGTGCAGACGCGCGCGATACGGCGATCCACATCCGTAGAACAATTTCTATGAGTGAACAAATTCTGCGTGTCGCCCTTGTGTAAACGGTCGCGCGTTTTTTCATAGAAATTGTTTTACGGATATAAATCACCGATTCGCGTGCGACCGTCGTGTCGCGCTAGCCTGTACGAGCCTTTAGTTGTAATCCGTGGGTCGTTTTCGCTGCTCACACGTGATTATTCAGCATCAATGCCCCCTGTCAATATTACCCAGGCGCCAGAAGATTCTTGTAGCAGTCAACTTCATTTTGACATCATAGAAAATGAAAATACTGCTCAAAATTAGAATCAAACTCATGACCCAAATTACATAAGCAGAACTGGCAACCACTCACCAAAACGGTCAGTGTTTATTCAAGCAAAACTAACTAATCATGCTCTTAACAATACAGCGGACAGCAAATGCTTTCCACATCGTATACAAAGCGCTGAAGCGCTGCGAGGAGCGGGTCTGCCTGTAATTTAGGAACTAAAATAATTGAACGACGGCTGGCCAAATTACTGGGTGACGGTAAATTTTTTATGTTTAGACAAGAAACACACTATGCGACACGTGACTGCGTCTGCTCAGCGACTAGACGACACGATAGATTACGCCCCTACAATTTTCTTTGTTTTCAAAGCTCCCATCGGTCGTGGAGACTCTGCTCTTGGCGTCGAGTTACAGAGTCGCCACGACGGGCTAGAAGAGCCATTTGTTGTCGCTACATGTAGCAGCATCTAGACGCACGGTGTATGCTTATCGCCACGACGGGCTAGAGGAGCCATTTGTTGTCGCTACATGTAGCAGCATCTAGACGCACGGTGTATGCCCATACCCGATGACATTTGCATGCGACAGGTCAACGTTATTTCGTCGAGCTATCGCAGTCGCAAGTCGTATAGTGTGCGGCGTGGTTCAAACGCTTTTGTGGTGCTCTTGTTACAAAGTCGAACTGTGTTCTTTCAACTATAGGTATTATTTAGGGGTTCATGGCTACGTAAAAACAGCTGAACGGGTTAATTGAAAAGTAAATTATGCTTCTGAGGACTGTCTATGGATTGATGAGCATCTATTATATATCGTAATCCCTCTGTGCTATGACAGCTACGGATAAATGATAAATGATAAATGACTTTATTTTTGCAAGTAGGTTTATACAAACACTTTTACACGTCAATCAATTCTTTTTTAAACTAGATGAGGTCGGCATTTCCTATCTGACTACTCTGAGAAGAAACGCCGAAACAAACTCAGAGGTCACAGTCTCTTTTAAAGTCCAGACATAATCTTGATCAGATCATGTGAAGACCATGTGGATTGGTGTCTGAAGTGGTCTTTTAAGGAAAGAACACACAGCTTGAGTGGACCTGTCCAATCAGTGCACGCATTTGTCAGTAATCATGTAGCTCCACTCAGAACTTTAGGAGGTCAATGATTCGACGAACAATACCAAAGAAAGGACATTTGTGTAGGTCGCACAAATTACTCAAACTGCCAGACAATGTAAAAAATTAAATTAGAAGAAAAGAAAACCAAAAAAAAAAAGAAAAAAAAAGAACACCCACTTCGTCTTCACATTTACAATAGGTAATTAAAACAATATAATACTTTAAAAGTAAATATTCATATCAATGTATAAGTAAAATTCATCAATGTCAATCCACACTTCCATACTTATAATACTTATATACTTATATATTATATATTATATATTTATATATTTTATATTTATATATATTATATATAATATTATAAATGAAAAAGTAACTCTGTCTGTCTGTTTGTCTGTCTGTCTCGCTTTCCTGCGAAAACTACTGAACCGATTTAAATGAAATTTGGTACACAGATAGTTTAGAGCCTGAGAAAGGATGTCCTTTCTCAGGCTCTAAACTATCTGTGTACTTTTTATCCCGGTAGTATGTTCCCGCGGGATAATTTCCTACCTCCACACGGGCGAAGCCGCTGGCAAAAGCTAGTGTGTATATAAAATCAGGAAATAGTCCCGGTCTGATCATTTGAGGACCATGTACATGGGGGTGTCTGAAATGGTCTTTTGAGGAAAGAACCATACAGATTGAGTGGACCTGTCCAGTCAATGCACGCATTTGTCAGTAATCTTGCAGCTCAACTCAGAACATAAGGAGCACAACGATTCGACGAACAATACCAATGAGTGGACATTTTGGTAGGCCGCATTAAGTACTCAAACTGCCAGATTATCATTAAAAATTAAATGAGTAAAAGAGATATAAAAAACAAACATCATCTACATAGTCCAAACATTCAAAATCACTTAAATAATAATATATAAGCTGGCAACACTGTGTTGACAAGACGTCTTGTGTTCCTTATTTTAGAAAAAATAAATATTTAACGCAATTTAAGAAAAACTCTACAATAGAAAAGAAATCCTAGACCTGTAAAACCTTTCGGAATAGGGAATATGCATGTATTTTTTTTATATTTTTAATTCATTTTTCACATCGTTATAAAATAGTAAAAAGTATAAATACTGTTGGAAATGCTCAAATTATTTTTTTAAACAATATTTAAAACGTCGCTTAAATTTGATCTGTTTGAACACCGCCATTTTTCGCGGGCCTTGATAGACGTCACAAACCACTACCAGTGTTTGTTGACTATAAGTTTGACAGATACTTTTGGTTTTTTTATAGAAATTATCAGTTTTAAAAGCTATTTACGCCATGGACAAGTTTAAAAACCATTTTATAGATATCGTCTTGTACCATTGTGCAAAAACACTTTTTTAAGTACACCCGATAAAGTGTTTTTTCCTGTTCCAAAAGATACACGAAAACAATGGTGTAAGGTTATGAGAAGGTATAATGTATCTTCATTATCGTGTTAGCATTGTTGTGAAGATCACTTAAATGTAAGTATGTTATATTTGGATAGTTAGCATGATTACATTTGATCAGAAGTAGATTTTGCATATTTTGAAAATCAAACAGAAGGTCCAATAAAACTTTTGTTTAAAGAACTAAGTATACTTATCTGTGTCATCGTTGGGATTTTACAAAGTTTTGAATTTATTTCAGCAAATTATGTTCAATACCACATTATGAAACAACAAGAGGAAAGTTAAACTATGGTTGAAGGAAGGAGTTGTAAATTCCAGTGCCAAAAACAAAATACCACCCGAGAGAATTGGTGTTAAGAGACAAAGATTGGCACTGATAAATGAAACTCTCTCCGAGTTTGCTGTTAAAAGTAGTAATTGCACTAGCTAATGAAAAACACTACAGAAACACAAATAAAAATCATTTTGGTTTCAGACACCATATAAACAGCAACGCCTATAAATCCGATAACATGGTATGTGACGTCACGTTTCGGTTCGACCAATGCGTTTCGCAAATTTGAATTTCACTCGCATATTTTGCATTTTTTAATTAATATTTTATGCAATTAAAAACAAACTAAATAAGGAAATAATGGTTCAGATACAATTTCAGGACGATATGGATTCAAGGAAAAAAATATCAATTAATTTTAATCCAAATGCATATTCTCTATTATAAAAACCATAAAAAATCACCATAATGTAAAAAAACCCAAGTTAAGGTGACGTAGTGAGATAAACGTGCTTTTTCTTTTTAGCGTACCTTTCTTACCGTATGACTTCCGGACTTAATCTTTTAGTGTATGTTTTTTGACTATATGATCTAGAATCCTGTAAAAGGAATACACGATATGGTGAAATTTTCTCGATACAAAAAAATCGCAAAGTTCTATCTATGATTATGATTTTTTTAGCCTCAAGGCGCGATGCGTATGTATTATTAAACATAGTTTACTTTAAAACATTGATTATAATTGTATCTAAGTTTTTGTAAAACAGTTTTCGTTTTAATAATACTTTTAATTCATAAAAAACGGCGATTCGGTTTGGCACATACGTTATTTTATTCCAAGCGCACACACATTATCGCCATCTCTTCTTTTGCCTATCATAAATAGTGTCATCACTCTCGTTCGTTCATAAATCAGTCGCCCAGTAGGGCTCATCGACGACGAACCTATGTCACTTTTTTACAAATCGGTGCGATCAAAATTCCTTTTTTTAAATATTTGTGTTCACAGAAAAAGGTAGTAGTTAAGCATTTTGCTGTAATTATTTAATATAATAAGTGTTGGCTTTCCAAATAACTTTGTATTTCGTCTGTATATGTGTCTATTTTTGTGACTGTGAACAATATAACATTCTTTCTCTATTACCATTTAGAGACGACCTAAATTATGTATGAAAATGGGAAGAACCATAAACCATATCTGAACAGTACCTTCAAGGTTAGGAGTGCCTGCACAGGGCAATTAATTTATTCATTTTGCAAGAATGAAATACCAATAAGATGATGATAACAATAAATCGAATTCACCACCTTCACTAAAGCATTACAGCAACAATCTATTCTCACTTTGTAAAATAATATTGAGTAAACACCTTATTTTCTAGAGAAGAACGTCTGTTTTATCCCAATAACTTATAATAATCATTCATTTAGAAATAAAATAAAATATGTAATTAGTTTTTAGGTTTGAATTATGTCAACAATATATCTATATGTCAAGTACTGTCACTTCAAATGCAAGAGCACAACGAATGAATGGAGTAGCATTCGAATTGTAAAAAAGGTGAGGTTTTACTTGACAGCAGCCCAAAGAAGGGTAATGATTTAAACAGGCTGTGTCAAACGCCAAACTAGTATGTTTTTAACATAACATTGGTATGTAAAAGTGTTTGTACAAACCTACTTACAGAAATAAAATCATTTATCATTTAAAGCAAATGTGAAGTTTTATTGAAAATATAAATTTTAATTTCATATATCAATCAAATCACTTTATTTCGGGCTACAAAGACCCAAATCATAATACCATACAGACTATCATACATACAAATAAAAACCACATAAACATAACTATTGTACACGAAGTGACGGCGACGTGTTGCGCTGTGTAGTATCGCGTAGCCTTCCGTGGAATCGTCAATACACGACACCCTTCGGCGAAAACTCTTCCTTGAGGAAGGTCGCTATTTGATGAGTTGGAACTCGCACCACGAATGACTTGAAGTTCGTGTTGTGGCACGGTTCCAACTTCTCGACCCTTAAGGTCCAGTTGGACTTAACACGTACAAACTCCACGATCTCCTTAACCTTCGTGGTGTAATGTAGACGGGACACATAGAGCTGCGTCGTTAGTGTAGCTGGACGCAGCAGCATATTGAGTCCTGCTAGCGCGGTCTCACACTGATTCCGACTACGAAGCTTCTCTTTACCTTCACGAAGCCATCCATGTCAGGCACGTGGCCTGACGCCAGGCCTAGGTGTTTCGAACCCTATATGTACCGTGTTTGATACCTAATCATTAGCAGCCTATAACGTTCCCACTGCTAGGACACAGGCCTCCTCTCGGTGAGAGAGAGTGGGACATAATCCACCACGAGGGCCCAGTGCGGGTTGGTAGATGTCACATGTCTTCAATTTTTTGGTTCTAAGACATGCCGGTTTACTCACGATGTTTTCCTTCACAGTTTTGAGAGCAGTGGTGTTGAAATAATTTACACAGAGTAAAACGTCTGCTCGGGTTCGAACTCGTAAGTAGTAGCCGTTGCCACTGAGCCACCACTGCTTCTCGATATCTAATTGATATTTAATCAAAGGTCTACAAGAGTGCTTTCTGAAAACATATTGGCTATTTATAATTTTTCATTCCTACAAGATTTTAATCAAAATCAAATAATTGGATGATCAAAACAATGGTGTTTTACTCTGTTTTGAATAACACTAAACATACTTCTATAATCTTATGAAGACTGTTTAGCAAATTATTTGTGTACTCCATCTCTGAATTACCCCTAACCCCAAAGTAAATTTAATGAAAAATAAAGTTAATAAAAGAACAAACATACATACGAGTTAATAGGCTGATAAACACATTGCTCTCAGCAGTCGGGTAAAACACCCAAATAAAAAGATATAATCTAGACTTAGTTACAAAATATCGGCAATAATATCGGTTTTGGTTTTCTAACCGCAGTCACACGTAATTACTAAAATATATATGTATACGTCAAGTAATTTTGACATTTATCATACACATTGCCATACGTAATTGACCTTGAAGGAAATATAAATGACTTGTTAAATAAGGAGGTGAAAAAAAAATCATAACTAGTATTACGTAATGGACGAAGTCTATGTAAAATATTGTAATTGTCATTTACCAAATAAATGTATAGTGATCGGTGAAACGAAATTGAAGTTTATTAATCTCTTAAACACCATCATATATTTTATTTATAGAGCTCTAGAAGATTAATTCGTTGTTTTTAATTTCATGTTGTAAATCTATATATTAATACGTGAAGCGAAAACTTTGGATCCCTTTTTACGAAAATTGGGCGGACGGAGGAGTATGAAATTTCGCAGACGTATAGTTTATACAGAGAAGAAGTGACGAATGCTAATATTTTTTTTTAATGTGCGTTTATTTGTTAATATAGGTAAAATATAAAGATCTTATTTGTTTGTATTATTGTCAAGTATAAATATAGGTAATAAATTAATTTTATAGATATATAACCTATTTCATTTTTTCAATCTATGATCATATCGAGAATATTTGTCTGTAATATTATCTGTCTATAGTGTTACTGAATGTCAAATTTAACCATATTATTTTTTTAAATTTATTATTGTATATATATATTTTCACTTAATAATGTACTTCTATTCAAATGAAGTACGGTCGAATTTCGACCAATGGGCGATCACTAGTAATTAATAAATACTTAAATTTTTTATTATATATTTTTAATGATGTTGAGTTAATCAATCTCGTATAACCCAACATCCGTACATAAATATTAGCTAGCTTTTTCCCGCGCCTTCGTTTGCGTAAATCTTACGTTACGCGGACGCACGTGAAGTCGCGGAATAAATAGGGTTAATGGGTAACGAATAAGGTTTAGTCGTGAAAGAGTAACAGACAGACAGAATTAGTTTCGTATTTATAATATTACATATAGATAAAGAAGATAATTTCTTGCTGTAAGATAGTTTTATTGCTTATAATTAAATATTTGTATTATTTGTCTACTCCATCGCACGCTATGTGCAAAAATTTCATAGACCGACTAAATTAATGCTACTTTCACGTACTTTTTTCTAAGATGTTTCCGTCTCTACCTTGCTATTGCAGTTTGACAGATGTGCAACAGTGACAGGAATAGTGCTTACAGAAAGGCTATGCTAAGTTAGTAACGTTTTTTATATCGAGAAATTTTCTGTCATTAGTTCAACTTTTGGCCGCTGGTTTTCCTATTCTCTATAAACGGTTCAGATATAAGTTTGTGTCGGCCGGCCACTTTAGGTTGACCCGCCATAAACCACGCCCATCCTACTATCATTCACTTTCAAGGTGGGCCCTTAAAACTGCAGAATCGGGGGTGACATCTGTCATGTCACCCCCGGTAAAATTACAATGAAATGAAAAAATCAAAAGGAATGCGAAGACTACGAGCATGTTGACCCGATCAGCAGCACGAAGAGAACGCCCACCACCTCCGGACTCGTCTCTCAGCTCCGCCTCCCCGCCGCCGGTACCCAGCACCACTGCGGGCGCTGTCACGACACCGGCCGTGGCAGTTGCGTCGAGCTCGAGCGACGAGTACTTCTCCCCGCCCACGACGCCACCACCTGCTCGTCGACGGGGAGGACGCCGGCCGCCGGACGGTTTAGGACCTCGAGGCCCACCGGCCTCTGATAGGGTCCGAGCTCCCGGCGGAAGTGTGCAGCGCATGAGATGGACAAGATCCATCAATGAAAATGTCATGCGCTCATACTATGGGGCTACAGAGGGGGGAAAGAAGCTGACCGCGTACCGTGTTCGGATGCTCTCTCTTTTTCAGGTGCTTGAGCCAGCTGTCAACGTCTCAACCCAACGACTATCGGATCAGGTGCGGGTCATCCAGCGTAATCATATGTTGGATGACACTGTACTTGATCGCCTACGAAATGAAATGCAGAGTAGCCATGTCATCGCACCCCCGTTGCAGACTGCTGTGGTCCCACCACAGTCCTTGACAAGTCAAGCTGATGAGGGGAGTGATGACAGGGCTATAAACGTAAGTACCCAGTGCAATGAGGAATTGAAGAATGCTTTGGAGGATGCGATTCGAGAATATCGGTCCATATCACCCGAACTTAGACCAAGCTTACCTCGTTTGCCCATGCATAATAAAAATAGGGCGCTGGTGGCGGCTCTGGATTCGCAGTTGTCAATCTATTTTGATGACTGCGAAGACCTCACTGATACTCATGCGGTTCTGTACTGCGCGGCTGTAGCGGCATGTCGTGTAGCTCACGTCAAATTTGCTAGTGACTCTAGAGCTACACGACCAAAACCAGCTGTGCCAGCCTGGCAGTGCAGAATTGAGCGACGTATTAGTGGGGCCAGAGCACTCATCGGCAAACTAATCTGCTTCAGGGAGGGCAACACTCGCCCTAGAGTGATGCGCTTTGTGAGACGGGCGTTCTCAGGGACAGATACCAGCCCTCAGGACTATATGTCCCGTGTCACAGAGCGCATAGACTTCCTGAAGCAGAAAGTGTATGCATGGGCAAGCCGTATTCGTAGGTATAAGCAGCGAGTGGACCGATACACTCAGAATCGCACCTTCCAGAGTGATGAAAGGTGGGTTTATAGGGCTTGGGAGCGACCGATCCAAGGTGTGGCTGACACGCATCTGCCGGATAATGACGCCATGTGTTCTTTTTGGCGCAGTATCTGGTCGGTGCCTGTCAGTCACACTGAAGGGGATTGGGCTCGAGAAGTCGAGCGAGCCTGCAATCCAATACCAGAAATGGGGGCTATTACCATCTGCCCCCAAGACGTAGCTCGTGCAGTCCGTCCATTGCCCAATTGGAAGTCTCCAGGGCCGGACGGGTAGCAATACTTCCGGATCAAATGGTTCATTGGATCGTATGCTCGCTTGGCGGCTCAGTACCAGACTGCTTTGGAGTCTGGTTCGCTACCCCAGTTCCTAACAAAAGGAATTACCCACCTGCTCCACAAATCAGGTAGTACCGCGGAACCCAAAAATTATAGACCGATCACGTGTTTGCCGACGGTCTATAAAGTTCTTACATCCATTTTGAGAGCTAAAATTTACAATCATATTGACACCAACTCCATCATGTCTGTCTCTCAAAATGGATGTAAGAATGGGTCTCGCCATAGATATCCAGAGATATGCCTTCATTGCGGAATAGTAAGGAGTTCTAGTGTCGCCACTTATCTCCCACCCAAAAAATTACAACATTAACAAATAGTGTACTGACGACACACATTTAAAATTTGAACACGCACACAAAGAAGAAAGCAGCTACACTAAATCAATTTCTAATAGCACACATACATAGAATGGGCGGGGCATTCACTTGTAAATACTTCCTATTTGCGAACATCCAATGCACACGCATGCAATTAGGGAGTCGAAAGCGATTGTCGATTATTTTTATCGATATTTAATTTTAGCAAATTCTTGTATTATAATAACTTCGTTTAATTTCCTTTAAATATTTTTTTTTTACCTTTCCTAAAATATAGTTAACTTTACTAAAATAAAATGGGCATATTTAAAAAAAAATGTATAATCGGTTAAAAGGGAGTGCTCTCTGTTACTTATGCTGTATAAATAAATAAAATAAATAATATATTACTTAACCTTAAAAAAAACACAAATGCCTACCTACATTCAGGTTTGGTTTAATTCAGTTAGGCTAATGTTATACTCATATTCAAACTCGATCGCGTTAAGACATATTTCTAATGGAATTAAAATAGCGCCATCTAGCAAACTATTTTAAATGCTGACAGGATCGAATTCGGACGATTGTGGTCTTCACGGTGTTTCCACTTCCAGCGGAGAAAAGCGCAATATACAAATGCAAAGCCGCGAAACCACTCTCAGTTTGCGCACTCGCTGTTTACGTCGTTCGTGAGTGTGGAGCGGGTATAATAAAGAGTAGGCTTGAGTCCTAGCAGTGGGAACTGTTATAATAAAAATAAGGAAATACAAAATAAAAATCAAATAAAATTATTTATTGTCCAGTAAAATGTAAATATGGATTATCATTAATTTGAATTTGTTGATTTGACTAAATAGCGACGGACCGCGAATTCTCTAATTTAAACTTCGAATCTTTGCTGCTCGGCTTTATGATTGACTAAGATGGGCGTGCGATTTAGTGATCAATAAAATAATATTACGCAAAATATATTTTTATTTTCAACAATATTTAACCATCGCAATCTTCAATACTAATCTTACTCGCTCAATAATATTGCGTAATATTATTAATCGTCTATGGCCCACCTTACGAAACCGCCAAATAGACAGATGAAAAAAAAAAGAATATTTTTGCATATCGAAAACAAATTATTCTATTTTTTTACCAAATATAAGTAGTTCGATGAAATATAATATTTATTTATCATATTACTTATCATATTGTACTTAAAAACTGTTAATTTGTGAAAATCTTTAGATATAATATTACTTTAGTTTTTACACTTCACGAATAACTATATTGGGATTATAATGTCTTAATTTGGTTTAAACAACATTTAATTAATAAGTAATTTAACTCTTTTACTATACAAGTAATACGAGGATATTCATTGAGTTCTGTAAAAAAATATTCAACAGCAATAATACGCATATCGATAAAATCAGCCGCACGCAAACGATTGCACCACTCTCCATATAAAACGTTCGTTTCGTTCGGGAAGATTCGGGCTAGTTCGGGTTAGTTCGAGTCGCTCCGAACGTAAGTTAGTAAATCATTTAAAAATTGATTTAAAATATAAAACAGTGACTTAATTGTTTACTAACCGGTGGTAAGACACGCCATTTGTCTTCAGGTTGATAGTATTTGACCTATTTTTACAAATAATTACTGCACAACTCGGCATTTTGGTTTTTTACGCACCAATAGTGCACTGTACGCAATCGCAAAGCGACTGAATGATGCGTACAGCCGGCACTCGAACATAAGACCAATTTTATAATATCGAGGCGGCACGTGCCACGCCCCCAAGGCATATCCCTCGATATCCGTGGGTCTCGCGGTACTAAGGAGCTGCTTCTCATTGATATGGCCATTAGCCAACAGGTTCGTCGTTCCCGAAAGGATATGTCGACATGTTGGATAGATTATAAGAAGGCCTATGACTCGGACATACATAGCTCAGGAGGGTGCTGGAGTTGTATAAAGTTGATGCAACTCTGCGCACCTTCCTGATTTCATGTATGGGGCAGTGGAGGACGGTCTTTCGCTATCCAGGATGTCGAAATATCCAAAGGAACAGCGAACCGATAAGGATCGAGCGAGGCATATTTCAGGGAGATAGTTTGAGTCCGCTTTGGTTCTGCTTAGCCTTTAATCCTCTGAGCACACTGCTTGAGGATTCAGGTATAGGCTATCGGTTGAGGAGAGGTGGTCAGGTTATTAGTCAGGTCAGTTATCTCACCTCCTTTACATGGATGACCTTAAACTCTTTGCGCCCAACAATTTTCAACTGATGGAGTTACTGAAGGTAACTGAAACCTTCAGTAGCGCCATCAGGATGGAATTTGGTGTGGACAAATGTGTGGTCATGCATGTAAAGCGAGGGGAGATTGTGGAATCCGCGGGAACCCAACTTTCGGATTCCATAAACCTCCGAGCCCTATCCGCAACCGAAACCTATAAGTATTTGGGTATGTCGGAAGCGTTGGGTATCAATGTTACTGACATGAAGCAATCGCTGAAGGAGCGCTTCTTTGGCCGCCTGAAGAAAGTATTTAATAGTCTTCTATCAGGAGGAAACAAGGTGCGCGCCTTCAACGGTTGGGTCATGCCGGTTTTGATGTACTCTTTCGGCATACTCAAATGGACTCAAACCGAACTCGACGCCCTGGATAGGAGGGTCCGTACGCTGCTGACTGCATATCGAATGCATCACCCACGGTCATCGGTAATGAGGCTGTATATCCCGCGAAAGTGTGGAGGTCGAGGTTTTTTAAACGCTAAGACTATCCACAATCGCGAGATATGCAGTCTCAGGGAATATTTCCTAGAAACCGACGTGGGGATGCATCGAGATGTGGTCGCGGTTGACAAAGGCCTCACCCCGCTCTCTTTGGCTAACGAGAACTGGCGCAAACCTATAATACTTGACACTAATGAACGCATGGAAGTATGGCAGAGTAAGGAGCTCCACGGACGCTTTTTCCGGGCCCTACATGGACCCGATGTAGATATACTAGCGTCCGTAGCCTGGCTGCGTTTTGGTGACCTCTTTGGGGATACCGAAGGTTTTGTCTGTGCAATTATGGACGAAGTTATGATGACGAACAATTACCGGAGATTTATTGTGAAAGACGGCACGGTTGACATCTGTCGGGCATGCCACCGTCCAGGAGAATCAATTAGGCACATAATCTCTGGGTTTTCTCGTCTAGCTAACGAAGAATACTTGCATAAACACAACCTAGTAGCCAGGATTATCCATCAGCAACTTGCTCTTAAATACAGCCTTGTGGTATCGGAAGTGCCGTACTACAGGTATGTGCCCGATCCAGTTCTCGAAAATGGAAATATCACATTGTACTGGGATCGATCCATAATCACTGACAGGACTATTGTCGCAAATAAGCCTGACATAGTGGTGGTGGATCGAGTAGAGCGGCGCACAATGATTGTTGACATAACGGTCCCACATGACGAGAACCTCGTGAAAGCTGAGAAAGATAAACAGATCAAGTATCTTGATTTAGCACACGAGGTTGTCGACATGTGGGATGTGGATTCAGCGATCATTGTGCCGATAGTCGTCACTGCCAATGGGTTGATAGCCAAGAGCCTCGACCAACATCTAAGGAGGCTCTCGTTAGGCAGCTGGGTCAAGGGCTTGATACAGAAAGCGGTACTTCTGGACACGGCTCGCATTGTCAGGAGGTTCCTCTCTCTGGAGCCCTGACCGCCGGTAGCTTGGACCCTGTTCCCGGTACCGGTGGGCTACTATTTTTTATATTTTTAAATGTTTTTTTATTTTTGTTTTTCTAATATTTAAAAATATAATCAATAAGTGAACATAATGAAATAAAGGAAATAATAATATTATACTTCTGAAAGTATACATTCATGTCATAGTGTAAACAATAATCAAATGTCAAAGTGTATATTTCCAAATAAATAATAATAATAATTAAAAAAAAAAAAAACATTCAGTATAATTATAATATAAAAATTGGAGCAGCTTAATCCCAAGCTTTTTTGTCTTCAATATAATCTTTTACAGTATAAAAAGCTTTCTGGCACAACTTACGTTTAATGAAAAATTTGAATTTATTTAGACTTAGATCTTGAACAAGGCTTGGAAGTTTATTATAAAAGCGTATACATTGATACGGTGGATTCAGAAGCCCGAAAGTCTAACAACCAGTTTTACCAACGAGTATCTTGTTTACCTAGTAACTGTAAAGTGGAGGTCAGATTGGCATTACTCCATGTAAATTACCAATTGGTTATCCGGTTAGACTGAAAACATCGACAACAACGTCATGGTCTCTTTTAACGTCCATCTATTATATAAAATTCAAAGTCCTGAGTGAGTGACTGTCTGACTGATATATCAACGCACAGCCTAAACCACTGGTCCTAGAGACATAAAATTTAGAGGGTGTGTTTTTGGTGAAGAGTAGGTATCCACTATGAAAGGGTTTTTTGAAATTCCATCCCTAAGAGGGTGAAATGGAAGGTTGAATTTTCTGTGAAACTTTTTATTCTCAGCGTCGGATAAGACACAGCAAGCAGTGCGATAAGGCATTGTTTACCTGGATTAGCACATAGGATACTTTCAACCCCGTTAATATGCTCCTGTGGGATATTTTTCGACATCCACGCGGGTGAAGACGCGGGCAGATGCTAGTACATTATATTATTAGGCATTTTATGTGAGCAGCAATGCAGGGCTATGTTTATATTGGCCTTTTGAAGAAAAAGCCATTGCAGCTACATGTATGATCAGTCATCGTATAGCTAAACCCTATTTACGTCACAAGACGCTACCAGATCTACAGGACATTTGTGTAGGCCATATACAAAATACTCAAAACCGCAAGACAGTATAATACAATGTGAGATATGGATGAAATCTGTCAAAGTGACGATATTCACCTACCTTCCTACCTTCTTTGGTGCACCTTGGGCAGTCAGTCCTACATGCTAACTGGAGGCAAGTTTACGTAATTAAAAGCGTTCAACATGTAGTCATCATTTCAAAGACAATCAATGTCGAAATACTTGTAAAAGTTGGAAGTATTTTTACTGGATCGAAACTGATATTAGAATTTAAATAAATATTTCACACTAGCTTTTGCCAGCGGCTTCGCCCGCGTGGTGGTCGAAAAATATCCCGCGTGAACGTATTACCGGGATAAAAAGTAGCCTATGTGTTAAACGAAAGCGCATTTTCATACGACTTGGTTCAACCAACCTTGGTTGGCCGAGCAGTGACGATAAATTTCAAGATGCCCAAGAGTATGGACTACAATCGTACCAAGTTTGGTTAAAATCCCTTCAGTAGTTTTTGACCCATGCGTGCACATACAGACAGACAGACAAAAAATTTACTGATTGCATTTTTGGCATCAGTATCGATCACTATTCATCCTCCAATATTAATTTTGAATATATTTTCAATGTACAGAATTGACCTCTCTACAGTTTTATTATAAGTATATAGAAGATAAACCTACAAGGGCATTTATGAAACGTCAGAATCTAGGTACACGGTTATAATTAGTTGATTCCTAAGGAGGAGAGCCGATACTCCATGGTTACTCTTTTGAAAATAGGTACTTGTCTTTCACAATGGTTTCAAATTACAGTGTTAATAGGTATGGGGGTGGTCAGTGAAGGCCTAACAAATTGCCTCTCTCATTCCTTTTTCTATCACTTGTATAAACGACACGAGATTAGAAATGTGCCACTTCTGTTGCAGCAATGCACTGCAATAAAAATATGGGACGTTTAGTAGCGCCATAACGTTATAGTGGGCAGCTTTATGAAATAGTTTAAACTTTCCTACTTCTATTATAAATAAGTTTATAGTTTAAAAAACAATAAAAAAACACGTTTTTACAGATGCACGTAAAAACCAAAAACCTGATCGTGGTAAAAGTTCATTACAAGACCTTTCTAACAAGTCCAAACACGGCTATGAAACGTTATTCCATCATGAAGTTCCAGTTCATATCTTCCGGCTCCATCATCAGATCAGTTTGACAGTACCATATTATTGTATTGTCACCAAAACTACATACAACTGCCAATTTTCATGACGCTACGATCCTTGGAAGATGATTAAATTAGTTACCTTAGATTCCATTACATAGGTAGTTAGTTACATACAGGTCGACCTAATAAAAGCGTGTTAAAAAGAAAGGTAACTCTGTAGGTCTGTTTGTGACCGTTTCAAGAATAAACTACTGAGCCGGTAATCTGGGATCTTTAGGAGAAAATAGACTAATTTGCATCATGAATCATCATCATTATCAACTGCCTAGCCTCTTCCCAACTATGTTGGGGTCGGCATCCATTCTAACCGAATACAGATGAATATCAGTATTTTACACGGAACGACTGCCTATCTGACATCAACAACCCAATTACTGGGTATTACGAGACCCCTTGGTAAGACTGGTTGTCAGACTTTCGGGCTTCTGACGACTTATAACGACTGTCAAAGACTCAAAAATGATAGCTGGGACCAACGGTTTAGCGTGCTTCCGAGGCACGGCGAGGTAAAGATGGTCACCCATCCACAACCAACCGCGGCAAGGGTAGCTTAACGTATTGTCAATCTGTGCGGCTGAATTGCATAATGAATACTGGCATCATCATCATCTGGTTCCCACTGCTGGGACACAGGCTTCCTCTCAGTGAGAGGGAGTGGGCCATAATCCACCACGCGGGCCCAGTGCGGTTTGTCACATGTCTTCGAATTTTTGATTCTAAGACATGCCGGATACCTCACGATGTTTTCCTTCACGGTTTTGAGAGCAGTGGTGATGAAATAATTTACACAAAGTAATGCGCCTGCTTGGGTTTGAACTCACGACCTACAACTCGTAAGTCGCGGCCGTTACCACTGGGCCATCACTGCTCATGCTCATGTATATTTCTATCAGATATAAAATACACGTACACGAAGTAGCAGACAAAAGCCAGTTAAAATTATAACCTCACTAACTAAAACTCTCCTTCACTCTAATTTAATAAAGAGGTCGTTTAACTAAGGTTTCTTGTTAAACTGTTATTAAACCCAGTTTGTACTAACCATTTACGGTTATTAGTTCGTCTAGTTTGGATTAAGTTCATTCTCAATTTTAATTCAATTAAAGGTCATAGACTGACTCTCACTTGAACTAAATAGGGATAAAAAGTAAAAACAGTAAAAAGTAAAAAAAGTTTATTGACAGTATAAAAAAAATAGCAACTTCCTTAAAAAAACTTTTTAACAAAAAATGAAACCGCCGAAAAAAGTGAAAAGCAAAAAAAATAATAAACCTTAAAATTTTGAGTCGGCGCTTTGAGTGACCTTTGTTCATTGATGTTTCAGCGCCGACTCAAAATTTTAAGGTTTATTTTTTTTTTTGCTTTTCAGTGTTTTCGGCGGATTCATTTTTTGTTAATAAGTTTTTATTTTATAGTTTTTTGTGGCTTGAATGTACTAATAATACTTGGCAAGGTATACCCCATCCATTGAAAAAAGAAATATCAAAATCGGACTACTCTGTATAAAGTTATGCGTGGTTATATATTACAATCAGTGAGTGAACAATCAATCATCCCCTGTTTTCCGACCCTTAGGGTTTGATTTTGTTTTCCAAAATATGGGACCACCTTGGGAGTATACCCTTTCCAATAAAAAAAGAATTGTCACAATCTGACTACTATGTACAAAGTTATGCGTGATCATACATAAAAAAAAATATACGCGTCGAATTGATAACCTCCTCCGTTTTTTTCGTCGGTTGAAAAAACACTACAAAGTCAAAAATAACTTTAATTTCGAAAGTCGGTGTCTAAGGATCTGTATTTAAGTTTTTGCCACTGAATTCCGAAATTAAAGTTATTTTTGACTTTGTAGTGTTTTTTTTAAGGAAGTCGGTTGCTATTTTTTTTAGAAAAAGTTTTTATTTTTAGCTTTTAAGTATAGGTAGATACGTCGCACTAATCTAATCGCGTTATTCGTTCATTTTTCGCGCAAAACCTAATGAAAATTTAAGACTTATATGGTTTTCACATAGACCCCATTGTCCGAATGAAACCAAATTAAAATGGGACCATTCAGAAAGCACTAGCTTTCAAATAAAAAAATAATCATCAAAATCGGTTCACCCAGTTAAAAGTTATGAGGTAACAAACATTAAAAAAAATACAGTCGAATTGATAACCTTGTCCTTTTTGAAGTCGGTTAAAAAACTGGCCAAGTGCGAGTTGGACTCGCAGACATACGTCAGACAGACAGACAGACAGACAGACATAAAGGTTCCGTTTTTTGCCATTTGGCAACGGAACCCTAAAAAGACAAACCTACATACAATCTCAACAATCCTGTGATTTGTGTCGACTAAGGGGCAGCGCAGACGACAGACTATCCGTGACGCACTTTTTAGTCTGTGAAAATGCAATTATATGCAGTAACGCACACGACGCGCAAAAAGTCCGGCGCACAAAAAATCCGTGTAATTCGGGCAGACCGCACCGCGCCGCGCCGCGCCGCTCGGCACAAAAAGTCTGTGAAAAAAATAGAACGTTTGCTTCAACGCGCGCTTACGCAGACGGCGCACACTTCAGTCGGCAATCTGCATTTGCTAGGGGTGGACGTAACACACGCGATCTATTATCATGGCGCCAGAGGTCGATGTAACGATGTTAATTCAAGAAATACAAAACAGACCAGCAATTTATTATACTTCTAAGGCAGAATATCATGATAGACATTTAAAAAGAAAAATGTGGGAAGAAGTGTGCTGTAATGTTTAGTATGTTTAGTATGGAACTGTTTAAAAATTGAATGTTTAGTATGGAACTGTCCCTTCAGTAATCTTTCCGAAAGTATAGGATGTACCCAAAATTCACTATTTCTTCTTCTTTTTCTGTAATTCATGTACAAAATAATACTTTGCGATCTCTGCACGATTTCCATAGCGTCTACGTCCCTACAGCTCTGCCGACAGAATGATCGAAGATGTGCGTCGTGTGCGTTGAGTCTGTGAAAAATCCGCGACAGACTTTTTGCGCGCCATGCAGACTTTTTGTGCGCCGCAGACTCGATCGCACAAAAAGTCTGTCGTCTGCGCTGCCCCTAATACAAGTATAATTACGTGTGTGGTTATCTTCGATCATTTTTGATCGAAGGTGGTTATAAATATCTGTGTACGTTATGCGGTTGTCTGAGCCTGATTCACACTGACCTCCGTACTAGGAGAACTGTATCACGGACACAATTACTAAATTTGACTGCTAAGAAAAACAATGATCTACGAGCATGGCTATAAAAATAATATAAAAGGGGTGGTACTATAAATAGACCACCAGACTGACCCGCCCTGACTGGCCTGACTGGAGGCATGTGTCTGAAAGATGAGAGTTCCCCGGGTCGATCAGGGTTTAAAGTGCGATTCTGGCGTACGGTTTTTGGATGGGTTACCATCCATTACTATCGAGTTCACTCGTGCCTCGGAAAGTATGTTGAGCCGTTGTCCCGTCTGTTAAAAGATAAGCCTCTAGTCTGACAACCAGTCTTAGTAAGGGTCTCCAAGTAAATGATTGGTACTCAGCTACTTCCGGTAAGACTGAAAGCCAACCCTAACATGGTTGGGAAAAGATTAGGCAGATGATGACTTGATCTAGATAGACATAATGCTATCGCGGATTTTTTTTTAACTTTTTAAGAGGAAGAATTTCGTCATACATGATTGTTGCGTTAGTTTATCCGTTTACGCAGCGCATGCAACGGACCCTCCCAAAACGAATTCATTTCTCCATTTTTTGTAACTGGTCCTATTCTGCGCACCTTTTGGTCAAAGCGTGATGTTCATAGCCTTTAGCCTTTCTCATTAAATGGATAACTAAACACTAAAATAATTTTCATTTCGGACCAGTAGTTCCTGAGTTTACCGCGTTCAACCAAACAAACTGTTCAGCTTTATAATATTAGCATAGAAACACTACACTCATGTTCACAAAAACTACGCGATACCTTTGTGTACTGCCTAATAAGTCTATGTTAGCACGGTCCTAATATCGCGGCAGGTTTTATAGCGCACTGGACTGTCAACTTTCGATGTTGAACCAAAGATTGATAATCCAACAGAGTGCATCCCACCCCGTTGAAAACATACAACATTCGGCGCTGAGCTGTGGGTTGAAGTTCCAGCGCGTGATCCTTGTACGTCCATGCGAACACCTAATAAAGAAAATAATAATAAATAAATATCTTAGTACAACCAACACACCGTTACCTGATCCCAAACCAGGCAGAGCCTCTATTTCTAAATACATACATACTATACATAAATTACACCCAGACACAGAACAAATAATTTTGCTCATCACAATAATATTTGTCCTGGGTGGGAATCGAACCCACGACCTCAGTCTCAGAAATTGTAGGATTTTCGACTCTCGGCGTTATGCCGAGCGTTAACAATCGGACCATGCGTGTTATGTTACTTTGCAGGTGTGTATGCCATTGTTGTCCGCTGCCACTTAAGTTTGGCAATTCTTCGGACTATGTCGGTTACTTTGGTTCTCCTACGGATCTCTTCATTTCTGATTCGATCGTGTGGAAAGCTTCGCTGCGCTCTCCATTGCGCTTTGGGTGACTTTCAGCCTTCTTATGAGGTCCATTGTGGTCTCTACCACGTCTCAGTGCCATAGGTCATTACTGGCAATACGCACTAGTCAAAGAATTTTGTCTTGAGACACTGCGGAATGTGGGTAATAGATAAATGATTGTATTTCTGTAAGTAGGTTTGTACAAACACTTTACAAGTCAATAATATTTTTTTTTTGAGCTTGACGATATATAAAATTATATATTTTTGGGACGAGAAGATATTGTGTAGCTTCCCGAACGCTGGGAGCCGAATCTGCTGGGTGCGTGAAGTCCAGAACCGGTTGAAGTGGCTGTGCTTGGAGGAGGCATAAGTCCAACAGTGGACGTCTTTCGGCTGAAAAATGATGATGCAATTCTCGGTTGGATTTTTTTTGCTGGGTCGCCGACACCTGCTATGAATTATTTTGGCCCTATTACGATTTTTTCGTTCCCAATGTTATATTAAGACTTAATTCTGCTCGCGACTTCGTCCACGTTAAATTTCTTGTTCCCCCGACCCTTCCCGTCGCGTCGAATCGCCTACCCGTGCGATTTTCTCCGTTTTTGCAACATTTTTCATTACTGCTCCGCTCCTCTTGGTTGTAGCGTGATGTTATATAGCCTATAGCTTTCTTCAATAAATAGGCTACCCAACACAAAAAAAAAAAATTCAATTCGGTCTAGTACTTCCTGAGATTAGCGCGCTCAATCAATCAAACAAACAAACTCTTCAGCTTTATAATATTAGTTATACTAATATTGCTAATATGATGTTTTACTAACATGATTTGTATACAATAACAGCTGTGGCAGGCGTCAGGGAATACAACACGGGAATCAAACCCATGACCTAATGCTCACCAGTAGAGGTCGCGCCACTAGGTCAACGTCTGTTGAGACAGGATGTCTTGTTGTATTTATGCCAATAAGCGCATGTTCTTTCTTTTTTTCATCTTTGACGCATGTTAGCTGTACCTACCAATTACCTTGTACGATACCCATGAGTAGAAATGGTGTTATGGTTATTTTAGAATAGTCATAGTTCAGTTGCCCGCACGTCGATGGTAATACTTTGACCTTGAGCTGGCCTACCGTAGTACAGAGTTTACATCTAAATAACAAAAACAAAATAACTATTTTATTTCACATACACCTACATGGGCACTTAAGAAACATCAATTTTTCTATCGAGAAGAGCCGGCAAACTCCATGGTTACTCTTTTAAAAATAATTGACTTTTCAATGTTTTAAAATTACAGTATTAATAGGTTGGGTTCCGTTTGGTGCGGATGTGAATAACTGCACCATCCCTTTTCTTCCTGGTGTGTCGTATTACTGCCGAATTACTAAAGAAGGGGCAGCAGCGCACTTTATGCATTTTACTACCATACTGCGTTCGCCAACCCGCCTGCCAAGCGTGGCGATTATGGCAAATCTTCCAGATTTGGGGGCCTAAGGCCAGCAGTGGATGTCTTTCGGCTGAAGTGATGATGATGAATATATGGAAGGAGTGTAGGCGTATATATGTCAACGTGATATTGTAAATACTGTTAGATTATCTTCTATCTGCCAGTCAATATTAACTTTTGGCATTACAGTCTGGGGCGGTGCTGCAAGGTCAAGCATGATACAGCTGGAGAGGGCGCAGAGAGCTGTCCTCAAGGTCATGACCTTAAACACTTAAAACTTTCTGACTTTCTGACTTTCTGACTTTCTGACTTTCGGACTTTCTGTATAGTACGGCTCGATTGTACAAGGACTGTCAGGTCTTGACTGTGAGGCAGCTCTTTGTGCTAAACTGTACGTTGCGCAGACATCCTTCTCTGCGACTGGATCTTAATCGCTTGACAAGACGTAGAACTACGGATGTGTGCTCCACAGAGAGACACAGAACGAAACTTGCTAGTCGCAGCTTCAAAATTCTTGGTAGTCGTATTTATAACTTCGTCAATAAAAAATGTAACATCCACACGTTCAATAAATTTGAGTGTAAAGGTTAAGTCCGTAATTGGATAACTACCCTTAGTTATGATGAGGTCGAAAAAATTCTTATTACGTAAGTTTTACCCACCCCCCTTCTCACCCGAAAACTTTCCTTCTTGTACATCCTCGAATACACCCACCTTCCCACACAAACAACACTACAGAACACACACAAACACACCCCCACATACAAAACACATACAGAACACACACAATACAAATGGTTCTCTCCTTAATTAGTTTATTTTGCTATAAAATCTTTATCTTCTATCTTTTCTGCCTACGTTGTGCCTACATTGTAAAGTTCCGAATTTTTGTTGTTGTACAACTGGTGTTAACTTGAGAGCCCTGTCACTCATAACACAAGTTGAATCTTAGCTTGGGTGACTGAGGTTTATAACTCTGTATTAACCTACAATTTATAAGACAAATTGTAAAACTGGAAATAAAGATTAAAGATTATCTGCCGAAAGATTGTGAACCGTCAGATTGTATTATAACGGTATTTACAATTTGACGGTGACATATACAAGTACAATAAAGTAAGAGGCCTGCTTATACTCGTTTTGTTACCATTGATGAGCAGCCTAATGCACCTTTATTTTCCATGATCTATTTCTATCTTTTAGTGAGCCACAGTCGAGGAATAAAGGTTGTAGAGATAAATGAAAAAAACATAATTATACAATGTATTTATTTAATTTAATAATATGCGCCTAACACAATGTTCAATTCGCCATGGTCCGAATTAATTTACAAAAATGTTTACATTTTATATTAGGGCCTTATAACTGTCGCTGTAAAGATAAGATTAGGACTTCTCTAGTAAAACGTTGGTGTGGCAACTGTAGCGCCATTGTGGCGCAACTATTTTATGCTTTTGTTTTTATTTCTTGTCCTTATATTAAACTCTACTTTGTCCTAATCTTAAATATTTCTACAATTAAATAAGGAAGCATTACAAACACTGATAACATATTCACAACATAAATATTTAGTACCATATGATTTTATATAAATACTTACACATTTTTACACATTTATCTACTTTTTATTATTTAATACATTTTTTATATAAATTTACAAATATCTCATGAAACGTTTTTATTTTATCCTAAAATTATACAATAATAAAAGCACATTGAAAACTAAGTAATTGTTATAAACTGTTTGTATAATATTTACAAAATATTGATACTTTTCCGAAATGGGGGCTCACCATTTGAAGGCCATGTGATCAGCTAATCAACATAGAAAATATATTGGAATATACCAAAATTAATTTATTCTTATTTTTTGATCAGGTAACCTCACAGCCGCGAAAAAGTACCCGGAAATTATACATTTTATATTTATACAATAAGCAACGAATAAATGCAAACTATATCGCTATACTACATTTTTATAACATATTCTTAATTTGTATAAACCCTAGAGGTCGTCGGTTTTATACAAATGTTTAACATTTCGTAGAAAATCGACGTTTAAATTTTTATACACTTATTGTTACGTCTAAACTCTTGTGCCTTCCTTCCATCTAAAATTTTGTAGAAACTATTTGAGAAAAAAAAATAAGAAGGTAAATCTTTCGAAATAGTCAACAGTCAGAAAAAAAAACAATCCTCATAATTGATATGTCCCTAACAGTACATACATAAACAAAGAAAAAATACTTTAAAACCTTAAACTACACATCTTTAGAATATTTACACAAATCTCAACTTAAAGCACAGTTTCGTTCGTGCAAGTCCTAGGCCCGTTTACTAGAGAATATCTACTAGAGCCGCCATTTTTCCTACTAGTGACCGCTCCCCTGATGAAAAGTTCTTTGAAGGTCTCCCTGAACTGTCTCGACATGCCACAGTATATAGCAAAATTAATGGGATAGGAGACGAGAATGAAGAAATTAGTAATGAGGATTAAGATGTTAGCTATATAGTAGTCTAAAATCTCGACTATAGTGCTAGATATAATGTGTAAGATGGTGACTACAGCCACAGGGATCTCAACTAGAAGGAAGACGGTCACAACGACGATAAGCATCAAAGTAGTGCAGTTCGAATCTCTAAGCTTCCTACACTCGGATTTACGGTTTTCCTTGAAGAGTCTTTGCCGGTTGATCTGCGCAGTCCTCATGGCTCTAAAGAGGAGGACGTTGAGGACCACGAGAGAAGTGCAGGGGATCAGGTGAACGAAGAGAACTCTAAAACCGTAGTACGTTATGAAGTACGCGTCAAGAGATATCGCTTGCACCCACGGAGCCATTTCGATCTGAAAAAGAGAAAAATATGAATTAGTGCATGTCTTAATTGTTTTGACAACGTGTATAATATGTATGTGAATATTGGTGCGTGTCAATTTTATGACTGACTGGGTGCCTTGCCACTTGCATGCTTGAAATTGGTCAGACATGCCAAATTGCAATTACACATGGAAAAATATTATTGTTTAAAAACTAAATTTCCACTTTTTCTTTTTATGTGGTATTGGCACAAACTATATCAGAACAGCTCATGCCAGTGTAAGGTTTATCATTTTCAATAGCAATTAATAATCTATTTTATACGATTAAATATTAAATTAAATAATCGTTTCATTTAATTTTATCATTATATACCATCACACAACGGTAAGTATAGTCGATTTGAAGAATCTTCAGAATGGAAATAATCGAACTCGACAATAGTCGGCGAGCGCGGGCGTACTGTGTGGAAGTGTGCTGGCTATATATTGCTGAGTAACTTTGGTTGATTGAGCAGTCGTGGTCCAGTGATAACAGCTACGACTAACGTGTAGTTGGTCGCAGGTTCGAACCCAGACAGGCGCTTTACTTTGTGTCAATTATTTCATTACCACTGCTCTCAAAACAGTGAAGAAAACCATCTTGAGGAAACCGGCATGTCCTAGAACCAAAAATTCGAAGACATGTGACATCTACCAACCCACATTGAGTTCGCATGGTGGATTTAAGTCCACTCCTCACTCACAGACAGTAGGCCTGTGTCCCAGCAGTGGGAACATTATATATAGATTATGATGAACATTGTTCAATAAAATAGTTATAAAACACAGTGACCTGAGTTGCACTACACCGATCAATAATGTGTTATTTAAAACGCCCTCTTAATTTTTCACCAACGATTTTTTTCCAACCTTTAAATGTTATTCAAATGGATGATAAAAACAAATGAATGATGGATGTGTCTACTCCGTATCTTGACATTTTGATTAATAATGAATTCTGTGTGCGTTGACATTTGCATTTATCAGGAGCCTTTGAATTTGATATGTGGATTAAATTATATCTAAATTGTATTCAGTCAGTGTATGAAACCAGTTAGGCGTGAAATAATAATATGAATCGCCATTTTTATGTACTGAAGTGTAATTCTCTATATTTCACTTTGAAATTCGAACTGTGTCTCGTTGTGATTTCACCATGATATAATTTTAAAACAAATGATTTCGATTTAGAATTGGGTGCGGTCACTTTAGTAAGGTCTGGACGTTACAGAAAAACACTGCAGTCCACAAAAACACATTAAACGGTTTTTGGACATGAAAAATGTGAAAAAAAGGCAATTTTCTCCAACATTAGGCATAATACAACATTAGGCCTTTCCCTATATTACATCACAATCTAGGTGCTCCTAATAAAAGAGGGCAGACACTTGACTGACGTATCTTCCTCTAAACTCAATCACTAGACCTAAACGTGTTTGGAATAAAATGTTTTATTCTTGGTTGATTCTCTGATTTCGTACCAATCACATGTCCGGTTGCATAAAAAAAAAGTCACTAACATTTAGTGAGATTCGATTAAAGCTGGTTGATTTGAAGACATTTAGCGAGGTGTTTCCAACAAAAGAAAAACTTAGGTGTAAAAACAAAAATAATAACAAATGAAAAATATTCACAAATGTCCTTACCGTCGATGTCCTTAACGCGATTTCTTAACAATAGTGTTCAACATTTCTAAGAAGTTATAGTTATATGTATCTGTAATTTATTCAATTTATAAAACTAATACTAAGGATTAGTTACCTTCAATATCACACATACGAATCAATTCATTAATTTTTAAAAAAAATATTTGTCTTTGTCACCGAAAAATAATCACTACCGTAAGCAGGAAAAGAAATGTACACAACTTTTTACATGGATATCCTACTCTTTTACCCTTCCCCCGCACAGTTCCGCAGCGGCCAGTCGCTCCAGAGACATTGAGCAAGAAACCCGCGCTCACGAGAAATAAAAAAAATACTACGGTTTAGTGTTCTTCACCGTATTTGAGAAATTTTAGGTAAGTTACACGATTAATATTTTTAATTTACCTCTGAAATGTTTGGCTTGGTGAGTATTATTACGAAAGTAATATTTATACAAATAGCCTTTAATATAATTGATTTAAAAATCAAAATAGCATAAAATGTCATTACCGTGATAGTCTTTACCATTATTTACCGTCAGTTTTTAAAGTGACGGTAATGACACTAAAGTGATGGAGATGACCGACTACTATTTATTGTTTTTGTTTTATTTGCTTAAAATACTAGTAACGTAAATTACATTACACACGTTCCAAATGGTAATTAGGAACGATAACGGTGCAAATATGTTCGTCTGTCTGTCTGTCTGTTTATTTTGTCTGTTTGTTTGTTTGTCTGCCTGGTTGTTTGTTTTTCTATTAGTCTGTTCATCTAAATAATTTTGAATATTTCAAAGTGGTGTCCTCAGCGTGCGAGTAAAATGACCTTAGACTATTTTTTATTTCTAGGTAAAATTATGCCGAAGGTTGCGAAAACAAAAACTCGTGAAGAAAAACTTGCTCAAGCGCGACAGCATAGACGGGAAAAGTATGCAGAGTTAAAAAAAGACCCAGAAAAATATGCGGCAGAAAAGGAAAAAGAAAGATTAAGATACATTAAACGAAAAGAAAATAAACAACTTAAAAATATTCAAGACTTAACTCCAAGGGCACAGCGACAACAAAGAAAAAAATGGAGAGAAATCCGGAAACGATATTTAATTAAAAAGAAGAACGAAAGAAGGATAGCACAAATGTTTCTCGAAAATTCTCCTCCAAGCAGTGATGATGATCAAATATCTACACAAATAGATCCTTTGGAGGGACAAAGTAAAACTGAACCTAAACCAGCTGTTTGTAATAACTGCGATAAAAAAACCCAGCAAATGAGACGAATAAGATACATCTACAATAATAGAATAAGGAAAATGAAAAATGAAATTGGAAAATTGCAGACACAGAAGGCTGCATTGCAAAAAGCTTTATACCGATTACGAAAACAGAAAGAATCTAAAATAAACAATCCAACAACAGAAGAGAAAGTAGTCACTTTGATCGACAATATAAAAGACAACAAAAACATAGAAGAAGTAAAGAAAAAGCTGCTCTTTGAAGAAATTATAACCAAAGAGCTCAAAGCAGGATACAAAACATTGCCGAAAAAAGATAAAAAGAAATTTAGCAATATGTTTGGAAAGGAAAATGATAAAAAACACAAAATTCTTAATACTATAACTTCTTTTACAATAAAACCAAGAAAAGGCGAAGGAAGACAGATCCAGAAGATTAAACAGGAAATAGAAGACTTTTTCGAAGATGATTGTAACAGCAGAATAGCAGCGGATAAGAAGGAATTTAGAAAAGTAGCCGGGCTGGTTAAACAGAAACGATATTTAAACGACACTTTGATTAATCTTCATGAGAAATTTCTCAAGACCCATGAATGTAAAGTTGGATATTCAACATTTTGCAAATATCGTCCATTTTGGGTAATGTTTCCGAAAATAACAGATAGGAACACTTGTTCATGCATACTACATGTTAACATGGATCTGTTAATTAGGTCTTTAAACCAAAATAAAATAATAAAAGAGACAAACGGCTCCAGTTTACTCGCAAATCTGTGTTGCAATACTCATAGAGAAGAGTGCTTGAATAGAACTTGCGATGTATGCAACATGAAAGTTATTAACTATGGAGAATTTCGGAATGACACTACAATAAATTTCTATCAGTGGGGAGCAAAAATGGAAAAATACACTGTAAATGGAATAGAAAAATTTACAAAAAAGACCACCAAGACAAAACTACAAGATTTACCACTTAATTTAATTAAAAAACTTGAAGGTTGTTTACCCAGATACATGAAACACTGTTTAAACATTGTCCAACAATATAAAAATATAAACCAGTTAAAAAAGTCATTGTCTCCAAGGGAAGTTTTGATACATATGGATTTTTCCGAGAATTACATTACCAAATTTCATGAAGAGGTACAAGCTCGACACTTCGGTAGTAGTCCTGAGCAAATCACTCTGCACACATCTGTTGCATATCTTCTAGACCCAGAAACAGGAATAAATAAAACTAACAGTATGTGCACTATCAGTGATTACAACAAACATGATGCTGAAGCCATATGGGCACATATAATACCGATTTTAGAACATGTTAAAGATATTTCACACATAGATACAATACATTTTGTAACTGATAGCCCGTCAAGCCAGTACCGCAATCGGAAGATATTTTTTGTTATTTCGCAACTACAACAGCAGTTTCCAGATTTAAAAACAGTAACTTGGAATTATTTAGAAAGTGGTCATGGGAAAGGTGCTCCAGACGGAATCGGAGCCGTCATAAAACGTACCGCAGATGATTGCGTACGATTTGGAAAAGACGTAGGCACTTTACAGGACTTTTGGCATATCATGTGTGCAAAAATGAAGAACGTCAAGATCCACATAGTGACGCAAAAAGATATCATGGATAAAAGGATTCCACAAGACATAAAGACATTTAAAGGTACAATGTCGGTACATCAAGTACTATGGTCCTCCAATAGTCTGCGAATAACTTTCAGGAAATTGAGTTGCTTTTTCTGCGAAAATGGAACAGAATGTGCCCATGGATATCATTTGGGATATATGGATGTACCTAACTTCAATATTGAGCCAAAACAGGGATTGTTGCAAGATTTCTTGGATGATAATACAACTCCAGAATTAATAGAGGAAATCACAAACTCGCCCAAGAGATTAAATACAACTACTCAGGATAGCTTAAACTATGAACAACAAAGAGATCAATCGCAGAATATTTTTGAAACAGACACTATGCCGATATACCTTACAAAATCACCTAAGGTGCAAATACTTTCAGATGTACGTTTACATTGGTCAAATACACCTTTTTGTAGTAATGTTGCATCAACTTCTCGAAAACCTAGCTACCTACAACATTATGAAAAATTTGTTGCATTACCTTCAAAGACTGTGGCCAACACAAGTAGAAAAAATAAATCTGAAATGACTGGTCAATTATATAACAGAAACAGATATTTTTTGGGGAAACAGAAAAAGCAATCAATAGAGAGAAGTGCAAAGAACGAAGAAGAAGAAAAAGAAAATGAAAGAGATAAAGATGATGACGTCGATGATTTGCAAATATTTTGATTGTTTCTTTTGATTGTTTGTTTTGATTGTTTCTTTTGATTGTTTGTTTTGATTGTTTCTTTTGATTGTTTATTTTGATTGTTTGTTTTGATTTTTTATTTTGATTGTTGTTTTTGTAAGCAGGATTACTAGTTTTTTTTAAGTTGAGATTTGATATAGGTACAGTGATATCTGTCACCCTTTTTAAATGTACCGCTAAGAGTTTTTGAGATGATTATTCTCATTTTCAATTCTTTTTTAAATGTTTATTTGCCAAAGAATTTGAATTAAAAAAGTTCGTATTTTGTGATTTAATAGTAATAAAAAAATAAGTATAATAAAAAGGAAAATGAGACTGAACGAAACAATTGATTACTCAGAGGCTAGTTGCTTAGATAACACCTTGGTTGTTATTTTGTTTTTACAATTTGTGTAGTTTTAATAGCAATATAAACGATTATTACAGTAAACAAATGAGAAATATTTGTGCTTTACTTATTTTAAGAAAATAAATAAAACATTTTAATTTGTATCTCATCTTAAGTCATTACCAGTAAACACTATGTCACTACCATCATATATTAATCATTTCCATAACACGAAAAATCATTACCATCACAAATTAAAACTTCAGCTACCTATATCTTGGACTTTAATCGATGCAATTCGAAAATATTTAAACATAGTATTATTAAGCCGTCATATTTTCGTTTCACACTAAGATTTTCAAAATCTAAAATTTCTCTAATTTTTTTCAAATCGGACCGAAATCAGAGAACCACCCTCTTATAATATGGAGGTCTATGACCGGTAAGGTAGGATTTAAGTTACCAAAATTGTGAAATAAACTTTGTAGAAAAGTATTTGAAATTATTCAATGTTCTGTCCATTCTATGATAGTAAGTAAATAGATATAAAGTGTGGCAGTAAACTGCCAACCAACCCGCAATGGGCAGCAAGCCCGCATGGTAAATTCTAGCCTACTTCTTCTCGGAGAGAGCAGGCCTTTGTCCCAGAAGTGGGAACATTATACGCTGATTATGGTTGATTGTGTTGGAATAAATTACTACTGCCAGTAAATTACTACTGCCAGTAAATTACTACTGCCGGTAAATTATTTATTTATTTATATATACTTTATTGTACACCATAAAAATACATCACAAAAAACATTATAATTATTACAAAATATACAATGGGCGGCCTTATCGCTTTATGCGATCTCTTCCAGGCAACCATGGAATGGACAGTGAAAAGCGTGGACATAAAATGGGTATGTCAATGGTGTAAACACAACTAAACAGTTATTTATATCCTAAATAATATATACATAAATACATACATACTAAATATCCATATAAGACACAAAAATTAATGACGACAGTACATAGAAAATTACAGTTCGGTTAGGAGAACAAGATCACAACGACAAGTAGTGCTCCTTCACGAGTCTTTTAAAAACATGTAACGTCTGCGCGCGTTTTATTTCAACAGGCAATGCATTCCACAACCGAGCGGCTTGGACAGTAAAGGAATGGTCGAGGAAAGTTGTGGAATGCATAGGCATTTTAAGCTTCAAGTTATCTGATGACCTTAAGAATTTCGTGTGGGAGTCACAAAGAAACTGAAAACGCTTCTTGAGATAGAGAGGAGTGGAGGGAGAAAATAGCACATTATACAAAAGAGAAAGAATATGGGCATTCCGGCGAAGGCGAATTGGTAACCATTTGAGCTTCACTCGAAGTTCGGAAACATGGTCATATTTGCGCAAACCAAATATGAACCTTATACAAAAGTTTTGAAGGCGCTCAAGTTTGTCCAGTTGGTCTTGGGTAAGGTCTAGATAGCTGGCATCGGCATAGTCAAGGATGGGTAGAAGAAGTAATTGTGCAAGCGCAATCTTGGTGGCAGTCGGGAGAAAGTTACGCAATCTCTTCAAAGACGCAGCGGATGCAAATAGCTTACGGCTAACTTCCTGTAGCTGGGCAGTCCAAGAAAAGTTCTTATCAATAAATATTCCCAAGTTTTTGACTGTATCGCTGAAAGGAACAACTGTATTGTCAAAAGAAACTTGGGGAAGAGTACTCCAGTCAATCCTTGAGACTATTCTTGAACTGCCCACCACCACAACTTGCGTAAATTACTAAGTCCTTTTTGATCCTATGTTATTAGAGAACCTTACAATACCTTTTTATCATGTTGATTTTTTAAAGCATTTAACATTTTTTACTACTTAATATACAGGGCGTCCCACGGATATGCCACATGGAGGGAAAGTACCTTGAATGTTGTAGATGGAACATTTTACTGAAAGAAGACATTATTTGAATTTAAAAAACAATTTAAACTGCATTCATAGACATTTCCAATAATTGCATGGTTGAACCGGAAATCGAACCCGTTACAGGACAAAAATAATCACCCTGTAGTTTAATCATACCGATCGAAAGGCTTCATCATAAGGATTATTTTTTGCTAAATAACATAGTGTCACAAATAAAAGGAAGACCATGAATTTTAATATTTTTAGTACAAAGTTAGTCAATTTATCAAATGCTCAAAAATTCACAATACAATTCAAAAATCCTACAATGAAAATACATCAACAAAGGAATAAAAGTTTGAAAATGGAACACATTTTTGAATGATTTCTTTATAATCAGCCAGCCGCATTGCGATGGACAAAATAATTTACGCGTCTTTCGGCTCAGGATACGGCGCGATTTGTTGCATACAACCTGGACCAGGTAGGTACCTACTAATTACGTATCTCTTTATAATTTTATCATGCACTTAAATTATAATAGGGAAATGATGCGTACTTCTCAAGTGGGTACATTTATTAGTAATAGGTACGTATTTATGATAATGTCAGTTGGTATGTCCTTACGGCAATGTCAGCTTTTCATTTTTCTGAACAAAATTTCACATCAAATCTTAAAATACATGGTCTTCTTTTTATTTGTGACACTATGTTATTTAGCAAAAAATAATCCTTATAATGAAGCCTTTCGATCGGTATGATAAAACTACAGGGTGATTATTTTTGTCCTGTAACGGGTTCGATTCCCGGTTCAACCATGCAATTATTGAAATATCTATGAATGCAGTTTAAATTGTTTTTTAAATTCAAATAATGTCTTCTTTCAGTAAAATGTTCCATCTACAATGTTCAAGGTACTTTCCCTCCATGTGGCATATCCGTGGGACGCCCTGTATAAATGTTCAAAACCAAAAGTTCGAAGACGTGGCATCTATCAACCCGCACTAGGCCCGCGCGGGGGACAGAGGCGTGCATTCTATGTAGGCACATAAGCAGTGCCTACATAACCAGCCTATATTGTGCCCAGTGCTGGGACACAGACCTCCTCTCGGTGAGAGAGAGTGGGCCGTAATCTACCACGCGGGCCCAGTGCGTGTTGGTAGGTGTATGTATGTCTCGAATTTTTAAGAAGTAGAGAATTTTAGAAGCAGTTCCTACCTGCTGATTGCTAGATTGATTTACATTTTAATGTGTGTCCCGAAATTATAAAGAAACTTACTAAAATATCATGCCTAAAAGCAACCCGCGTTGGTCTACCTACACAAGAACAGGCGGCCGAGTGTCTACCTATACAAAAAAGCAATGCACGCCACTGGTGTTGGATTACGGCTCACTCCTTTTCAACGAGAAATGGCCTGCGTCCTAGCAGTGGGAACATTATCGGCTATGTACATATATGGCCGTGCTGTGTATGCGTAATGTTATATTTTGTTTACAGATACAATTGATAAATAACAAAGTTCTACTTACTCTGCAGACTTCCTCGAAGTGTCCTCGCCAGACGGTGATCTGCGGCATGTACCGGCGATCAAAGAACCGTGGCAGCTGGTGCAGGAAGGCGGCCACTCCAATGTAGATCAGACACTTCATCACGTTGGGCATTGTACACCTGGAGAAGGAAGAGTGGTGGTTCAGTAAGATGGAGGTCGAAGAGTGGAGAAGATGGTAAATTGATTTTCATCAGCTTTGCTATCACAAATGTTTTTAGCTTATACCGTAACGGCTCTCGTACAGTGAATCAATCATCGAACTATTCTCGTACGTTGACGGCAAAACGCGTCCGATAGAACCAAACATTATAAGGCCTGCGCAGACGAGGGATTTTTGTCCGCGGCCTTTTTTATCCTTTAAAAATAGATCGCTTACAACTGTATCGAGTAACGCAAACGAGGGATTAAAAGTACCGCGTACAAAAAGTCCCCCGAAGAACCGAGGACATGCAGAGAGCGGATCGGACAAAAGTACGGGGGAGTCCCCGAAAAAAATAGAACTCGTGTGACTTGGCGGAAGAACGTCACATGACGGACTTTAGTCCGCGTTGTGCGCTCGAGAGTGATATAAGGGGATGGACCCAGTATTTTCTTTTAAAATTTCTTCTCTTTTTCTTAAATTTCACGTAGATTGCAACACAACGTAACCTCTGAATATTTCCTCCATAGCGTGCACTTCTCTACATTTCCGGACAACAAATGATCGCACACCGTGTGCGTTGAGTTCGCGGTAAATCCGCGGTGGAATTTTTATTCGCGGAGCGTACTTTTTTCTCCGCCGCGGAGAGAAGTCTGCGCAGGCCTCATAACATAAACATGTTTAGACTTTTCTCAACTATGTTGGGGTCGGCTTCCAGTCTAACCATATGGAGCTGAATACTAGCGGCTACCATAGTGTGACTGCCTTTCTGGGTTCACAACCCAGTATCAAACATGCAGAAGAAATGAAGAGCGTACACTATTTCTACCGACATTGTCCGATGATGTCCGAATAGTAGGTGTAAAGCTAGGGTTGCCTAAGAATGCATTGGTCACCACATATCATTCGCAATTTACTGGCGCATAATGTTACTGAAACGTTATTTAAGAAATAAGTAGGTGAGTTCTAAGGAGCATTTTTTTAAATCAAATAATGCTCTCTAACAAACCCCACTGCCAGCATTTTCGTGGAAGCCGTCACTGCGGCTCTTGCAGTGTTAGGAAAATTTATCTAACTCAGTTTTTTTTTTGACACGAGTTATGGACATTTTTAGTTATTATACTATGATGAGTTGATTTTAGTATTGACTTACATTGTCTTAAGACCTTTGTTACTAACAATTATGGAGAAATGTAAGTCTGAAATAAATACATTTAATTTAATGTTTTTTTTTTTTAATTTAGTAGTCTTTGTTTTAGGGGGTTCAAGCTGAGTCTTCGACACAGCTGGACGTGTTTGCGCGCGCGCAACAGATGTGGTATTTTACCCGCCTGACTTCGAAATCGAACCGAGTTATTGTGTGTGTGCTTCTGTGTAGTAATTTGTAATCGGGTGTCTATACAACGTGTAACATAATTAACGCAAGGGCCTCATACACCCCAATTAGAGCTTTGAGTGAATTAGAGTATTGAGGAAAAAAAAATCGTGTGCGTAAATTAGCATTGTTTTATGCATTTGAATTTGAGCCCTACTGCCTTGAGATAGGATTGAATTCTCTCTGGCTCAATCGGCAGACTTGCGTCCATTCAGTTACGTTACACCTTGTATAAAACAAACAAGCAAAAGTGTCACTGTGCGCTCCTGACTGCATTAGAATCTGCCCGCCAGAAGAAGACTGACCCCTGATGAACCCGGTGAGCCCGTTCCTAATATTTCAGGGAATTTTGTTTAATAAACTGCGTAAGACCGGCTTGGTTTAGCCGCGCGCGGGAACCCAAAATCGTCATCACACGAGCAAGCGTTGTGTGAAGGATTGCGTCCACAATAACTAAGTAACAGCCCTTTTCTTGCTATCATTCTAGAACAAAATACGGTACCTTCTAAGACGCCACAACTAAAGATGCCATTATTATAACAAAGTAACGAATTTTTAATTTGCTAAAAGCTTGCTATGTGGCCTACGACTCCGATTTGAATCGGTTACACGTGAGGCGAAAAGTTAAAAAAATAATAAAAAAAAGGGTACCCGAGCCAGACCTTCAAGTTTTAAGTTGAATGCACATCTTGTTACTCAGATAAACAAATGAATTAAAAAAAAAAGGTCAAACCCATAAATCGACTCACTACAAGTGTAGCCAGCTTGAGCGTCCGACTTGCACTTGTCTTTGACTTGCCTCACAAACAAAAGCATTTACAATGGCCACAATCGTACCCATTTCAAAAGATGGGAATTGTCTGTTTGGAGCGATTGCTCACCAAATTAATGACCTAATGGGCCTTACATTTGATCATAGGAATGTTCGTCAAGACCTCGCCGCATATGTCTTGGAACATCGCCATGATGATAGAATTCACCTAGCACTTCTAAATAACATACAGGAATTTCTCCCCAACAGCATTCTTTCCCAGGAACAAAGGATTACAAAATACATAACTGCGCAATTTAACGAAACATTCTGGGGTGGCGAAGATATAATTATCGCCGCGTCCGAATTCTACCTCGTGAACGTGCATGTGCACATAAACAATAGAAACACACAGGTATATTCACCGACCGGCGAACCTGCTCCCGCTAACATACACATCCTCTTCATGAACCGGCACTATGATAGCTGGGTCCTGACACACGACAAACAATGCAATAACAACCGGATAATCCTAACGCAAGGTCTAACCAGCGCCAAAGCACAACAACATACCAACCCGCAGTGGTGAGGCGTAAATTTTTCTAAAGGAGAAGCCGAAGCGAAGTCGGCCTTGACTTACTGACTCATCAATAAAGAATACTTACTATCATTCTAAAATTAATATAGGAATGTAATAAATTAAATACAATTAAATTGAACAGATGAAAACGAATAAAATATGTAATATTCCTCTATCTCGTTCTCTCTGACGCATTTTTCTGTACCTGTCTCCGTCATAACCCGTTGTACAGCGGCTTGCTCTCGTAGATATCAGGCGGTGCCACGTGACCTAAAGTGACATCATTACGGGATCGCTGTTGTATGAATTTTTAGTTCCCGATTATGACGTTTTGGCGCCGGGTTAATTTAAAACATTTCTCTTTTGTTGTAATACAAAGGTATAAATAACCTTTTTTGTTGTTTGAATGTTGTGGTGAATTAAATACCCGTAGTGTAACTATATTTATTGACAGTAGTAGCCACTATTTACATACTATTGTATTTTTAATAGTGATAGAGTTGCCAATGCGAATCCCCGAAGGCAAGCCGGTAGGAGTCGTGTTATATGGTGCCTTCGCCACTGCCAACCCGTTTAGTAACAGGTACAACACACGAGAAGAGCAAGAAAAACCCACGAAACCCCAGCTACAAACGGGGCTGCTCGTAAAAAGCCAAGTAGATAACTCATTAACACCATGCGAACAAATAGAATCAACACCACTTACACCGCTATCAGATGTAATCGCGGACGACACGGGATACAGAATACTGAGAAACCCCACCTCTACCACAATTAAGTATACTTGCACAGACCTGCGCATAGCAACTTGGAACGTTCGCGGCGCCTCGAAACCAGGAAAAAGAAATCAAATTGACGCCGAACCGTCACGCAGGGGCATTCACATAGCTAACCTACAGGAAACAGGGATGAACGCAGGAACATTTAGCTCCGCACACTACGACTGGTACCTCTCAGGAACTGCGGGTAACGCACACCGGGGTCATGCAATTTTATTAAGAAAAAATGCCCAAATAGAATTAGTCAACAGTAAAAAGGACACCGACGTGATGTCAGCTACTCTTGAGGTTGGCATGGGAAATGACAAACCAATTCCTCTGTACATAATCAACTCACACATCAACAGCTGTTCCGCGAAAGCAACCAGATCATTCACAGGCTTATTAAACTTGATTAGACAAAAACCAAGGAAATGTACTCTCATAATACTCGGCGACTTCAACGCCCATATAGGTCGAAAAGGCACATTAACCTTCCATCGCAAAGGGTTGATACAACAAAACCTTCACCATGAATTTTCCAACTACAACGGCGAACTATTAATGGATATAGCCAACAGGGAAAAATTTCAAATAGAAACAACAAAAGCTAGAACATCATGTAGAATAACATGGTCGAAGGGTACTCAAAAATCGCAATTGGATCACATCATCATGCCACAGGCAGCAGGAAAACTTTTTCACTTTATTAAAGGTGAATGGGTCACCGGTCGCATCTCCGACTATAAAATAATCTGGGGACTACTAAAATCAAACTTAATTGTAAATAAAAACAAAAATAAAACACTAAAGCAAGACAAAGGCACCAAGGAAACAACAAAGGAGCCCAATTACTTCAACTACAAACAATGCAACTATGCCGCTCTCAACAGAGCAGCCATCAAAACAAAATATCAAGATTGCATCACAAAAAAACTAGCGAATATGGGAATCCCAACAAATGAAAACACCGAAATACCCTGGAATACCATAACGGATGTACTAAAAGCTGCTGCTCAGGAAACTTTGAGGCTTCAGCCAATTTACTCAAGGGACCATCGAATAGCCCTCGCTAACGTACAAAAGGCCAAATTCCTACAAAACAGGCAACCGGATAACCCCAATAGGCATAATCGCGTTAAAGAATGTCAGACAATACTTCAAAGGGTTACATATCTGGAGGAACAAAAAACATGCAGAGCCTGCTTCTCCGGAATGGGTAAAACGCACCCCGCAAAACGCATGCAAATGCTCTATTCATTTTATAGGAAAAACAAACAGCAAACGAAACGCCGAAAAAGAACCGCGTTCATACCGATGTCCAAATGGGAGAAAATACTAAAAAACTCCAACGGCCTTCGCATACCAACGGTAAACATAACAAAACGGATAACAGAAGCAGAAGGCGAAGAACCGACGGTGGCCGAAATAATTGGAATCATCAACAAAATGCGAAACGGAACGGCCCCCGGAACGGATCAAGTTGTAATCGAGCTTTACAAAGCGATGCCCCAAACATTACAGGAAGCCGTAACCAAACACATAATTAAAGCCTGGTCAGAGAACACAGTACCGGACACGTGGCTCGAGACCGTACAGATACCAATTCCAAAAAAAAAACAATCTTAAAGATGTGAATGAGTATCGGCGCATAACGATTTGCAACACGGGCTATAGAATTTACGCTACATACTTACTTAAAAAACTTGACGACATAATAACGGAACTAGGCAGTTACCAAGCGGCTTTCTTAAACAATAGATCAACAGATGACCACATTTTTACGCTCAAAAGGGTTCTAGACGAGGAATGGCGTGCAGGTAAACGAACGTACGTTCTCGCCCTCGACATAGAAAAAGCATTTGACAACATTGACCTGAAGGCATTAAGAGACATATTATTACAACGAACCAACAAATCGATGACCAACAGGATAATCACGGCATGCTTGAATGAAAGAACATGCATCAAATGGTGCGGCCAGCAAAGCAGCTGGATTATCAAAGGAAAGGGAGTTAAACAAGGTTGCCCCCTGTCCCCCCGCCTTTTTACATTGGTCATCGATGAAGTTCTAAGAACCCTCGAAGAGGAAACTCAGTTAATCAAACTAGATCAGGACCGCGAAATCTCCCTCCCTCTAGTCTTATCATTTGCGGATGACCTTATTCTCATTACAGATGAGCTAGAAGGACTAGAACGCATCTTATCTATACTTTAATATTATAAAGCTGAAGAGTTTGTTTGTTTGTTTGTTTGTTTGATTGAACGCGCTAATCTCAGGAACTACTGGTCCGAATTGAAAAATTCTTTTTGTGTTGGGTAGCCTATTTATTGAGGGAGGCTATAAGCTATAAAACATCACGCTACAACTAAGAGGAGCGGAGCAGTAATGAAAAAAGTTGCAAAAACGGGGAAATTTATTCCTTTTGAGAGTTTCCGTTGCGTGCGCTGCGTAAACGGTTCAAGTAACGCAAAAATCATGTATCACGGAATTGTTTCTTTTAAAAAGTTCTAAAAAAAAGTCCGCGAGAGCATATGTCTATCTTTTAAGGTTGACTCACTATAACTCAAAACGACGTGGACGAAAACTAGCAGGCAAATCGATGCGACGGGAAGGGTCAGGGGAGTAAAAATTTGACGCGGACGAAGTCGCGGGCAGAAGCTAGTAATATTATAAAGCTGAAGAGTTTGTTTGTTTGTTTGTTTGATTGAACGCGTTAATCTCAAAGTAGTACTGGTCCGCATTGAAAAATTCTTTTAGTATTGGGTAGCTTATTTATCGAGGAAGGCTATAGGCTATATAAAATCACGCTTCAGCCAAGAGGAGCGGAGCAGTAATGAAAAATGTTGCAAAAACTGGGAAAATCGCATGGGTAGGCGATTGGACGCGACGGGAAAGGTCGGGGGAACAAGAAATTTAACGCGGACGAAGTCGCGGGCAGAAGCTAGTACCACATAAAACCCTTACTTAATAGTGTAGGCCTTCAAATAAACGAAACAAAAACAAAAATTATAATTAGGGACCCCATAAAAACACAGAAAACGACCCACGTGACTCTCAACGGAATAAATATACCAACAGCAGATGAAATCAAATACCTAGGCACTTACATAACGTCCGCATTAAGCAGAAAAAACTCAATTAGAAAACGATGCCAACAGGCCACAAGAAACGCTAAATCATTACTACCATTCATATTGAACTCAAAAATGGACTGGAAACTAGCTACACTTATGTATCGAATGATTATCGTACCTTGTATGATATATGGCTTAAAAGTATCAGCACTCACAAAGGCGAACCGTTCAAGACTGAAAAGATATGAAAGAGTTATCATGAGAGACTTGATCAACCATGCTAGGAACAAACCGAGACTTAAGAAAATGCATCAAATCTTAGACGGTAAAACTATAACAAAACGCATCAAGAACCACAGGATGTGCTACCTAGCACACATTTTCAGACGCTCTGAACCACACCTGTTACATGCAGCAATGCAGTACAAGGCCAAATGTAAAAAGGTCGGACGACCTATTTACACATGGAATGACAACCTAAAACAGGACATGAAATACTTCGACAAGGAAATCCAGTTTTGGAGGGACACGGCTGGAGACAGAAATAAGATAAAAAAAAGCGGCTAGTGATATCTACAAAAAACCAGAAACTGATAGCAGCGAGAACTCGGAAGACGACCAAGAAAACAACAACACGGAACATAGCGAAGCCTTGACATAGAAAAGAGCCAAGCAAACGGTTAACCCCACCAAAAGATGCATCGGTGAAGCTCGACCTGGATCAACATGCCGGCGACGACGCGAAAAGATGCCCTCCTATAGACAAATATCACCCTTCTCTCCACTAGTCCAATGCTTACTTAAGGCTGCATAGTCGGTAGGCTCGTAATCCTTTCCTATCCTATGGGCACGTCTTCCCTACCAATACAGCGCCCCCCGGTCTACTTCTTGATATGCAATGGCCCATGTAGCACCATGAAATATGAGGCTTCAAAGGCTAGTGCAAATCTTGGGGTTCATCAATCAAGTTCTTCTAACTTAACAGACAGCTGTGCTGCTGGGGAGTTTGTTCCGCCACTTCTTCTTCCCAGCTAAAGCACAAGGATGTGTCGAAGGGCGGGCGTTTTGGGGGGACTATCTTGTGTAACTTTGACGTTCAAAAAGTGCTGACTCTCAGTCTGATTTGAATAAATGACTTTTGATTTTGATTTTGTATATAATACGCGGGTGAAGCCGCTGGCAAAAGCTAGTTTGAAATAAATAGTTTAACTTTGACGTTGATTACAATACTAAACATTTTCCCCTTTATTCATAAACGTTGTTTGAAGTTAAGTAATGATTAGCTGCTGTTTAACCAAACATTTTTGACGTTTAAACGTCTCTTAACTTTAACTAACGTTTATAAATAAAGGGGTTTATTGCTTTTGCCTAAGATTTAGTGATAAAATTAACCTTTACCTAATGAGAACACAACAGGTACTTATATTGCACCTTAAGTATATCTCCCTATTTGCATAACAATTATAATTAATATTGTGTGAACCAGTTTTGTAACTTGGGCCCGTTTGAACTGTCTTTGTCATTAATCCATAGAGAAAAAAGGTTATTGTTACGAAACGATACCGTTCCAGTTTCGAAGTTATGTATAGAAATAACACCATTTTGAAATTCGAACGGTGTCATTCTAAAATTGTTTTTATAGCTTTAAGATTTTTTTTAAACATAAAAATATTTGATTACGGTATTAATCAATTAATTTATTGAAAATTAATTTTGACGTAATTTGTATGTTATTAATGTGTGTAATCCTACTATAATAATATTAATGTGTGTAATCCTACTATAATAATATTGTAAATGAGAAAGTTTGTATGTATGGATGTGTGGATGTTTGTTACTCTATCACGCAAAAACTACTGAACGGATTTGGATGAAATTTGGAACACAGTTAGTTTATAACCTGGATTAACACATAGGCTACTTTTTATCCTGGTAGTACGTTCCCGCGGGATATTTTCCGACCTCCACACTGGCGAAGCCGCGGGCAAAAGCTAGTAATGTCATATCTGAGTAATAATAATGTCATAATTGAGTAATAATAATGTCATAATTGAGTAATAATAATGTCATAATAAAGTAATAATAATGTACTAATATTATAATTTGCATTATAATTAGGTATGACATTTAAACATTAAATAATTTGCAGGCAGAGTACAATGACTTTTAGGTTGTAAGATTTTTTCTTGCAAACTATGTATTTTCTTGCAAATAAAAAAAAAAAGATTTCGTGATGATTTACTTTAAAAAGACAAATGAGTTCGAAGTGTACAAGTGAATTTTATAAAATAGTATCACAGATAAAAAATAGGCCATTGTGGTAGCCAAGATTCTCTCTGGAGATTTTTAGCACCCCTTGCATCATCGTAACCTTGACCTCTACTTTAACTAAGGGTAGGCAAGCCGTCAGGTACTAGGGGCCGTTTTCCAATCGCAGTATGGCGGCAAAATGCATAAAGAACGCTGCGATCCATTCTCTATTACATCTCTTAGTCACTCTTTATGAAACGCATACAGGGAGAAATAGGAATGCCCTATTCTTGACGATCGGCACCTCAGAACAAAAAACGAACAGGCGAGCACTAAAAGAGCAAAAAATGCAAACAAAAAACGAAATATGAATCTTTGTTTATATGTTTTAACTAATTATGTACAGGTAATCCTGTTCATAATAACTCGTAAAGATTAGTTAGCTATTTAACACGCGTAACTATTTACCGACTACTTTGGGGGGGGGGTCTGTATTTATGCTTTTGCGGTTGCACAACGACACGCTTGGCTTGGCTTTGCTTGGTAGTATAGATGCAGGCCTACTCTGCTGCCTCCCTCAGAGGTAGCAGGGTGGCGGGGTCTTGAGGGAGAGCGCTGAAGTCGTGTAGATCCTCAAGGCAAGTCTGGCGGATACACCTTCACGAGGTTGCCACCCCGTTTTTGGTCTAATTCCTTATGAAATAGACGTAACTGAAACCGTCAGGCGACTTTACCTCACCTATCTCCCCTCCCCACTCCCGCATAACCCCCCTATTTCCTGTCCCAAACTACCCTTCCTCACGCAATCCCACCCAAATCCTCACTCCCTACAACACCTACCTACCCACCTTCCACTCCGAAACGTGACCACCCTGTGACTGGGTGGTGGCGGGCTCGACTGTCACTAAAAGCAGCTGATGGTGAGTTAGGAGGAAGCAGTCACCTGCGCTAGGACCTGCGCAGTTGAGTGCCGTGAGCGGGGATGAAGGAGTCCTGGGGGGCTGAGCCGAACGGCGCTGGTGGTTATGTGTCCTTGAAGCAACACTCCCCCTTTGGTCTGGAATTTAAGCGAAACGGTGGCCCTACCCACTAGCCAGGGGTAGGGAAATGGCCACAGTGTCCCGTCAGAGGGCCACAGGCGAGGTGCATGAGGTCCGCAGAGGTTGTCCTCGGATGACCAAAGCGGTAGGTAAAGGTCATGCTGACGGTGTAAGTGAGGGTTGTTCAACTCGTTGGGGGCCAACCCGATCGAGCACCCGATGTCGCACTGTAAACCAGCCTTGCGCCCCTATATCTCTCTGGTAATCCTAACGTTCGAGCTTTTTCATAGCGAGACGTTCCCAGGTGCGGGCTCCATGGAGGGTGGGAGCCAGAGAGACGAATCCTTTTCACAACATTTAATATGGATGACAAAACAAAAACCAACCATCCCGGAGTGGAGGCGAAAGCCGATGAAGCTCCCAAGAGAGGTGCCTGCACTTCTCTTGCCCCTGGTCACCCTGCAGCCAACGCCGCGGGTACCAGCGCGGGCGCTGGTCTGGCTGTGGCGAAAGCTACCGGCAAGACCAATAAAAACAAGTCCCAAAAGAAACAAAGGGCGTCGGCGCTGACTGGGACCAGTACCGGCCCTTCCAAAACCCAGGAGAGGACCACGGCGAAGTCTAACTTCGCTGGCGGTCCAACCCACCCCAAACTAACACCGGTGCCAGATATTACTGGCACTGTGAAACACCCTCCCACATCTGCGGCTCCTCAAGCCTCCTCCCATAAGGAGGACGCCACCAACCAGGTGGTGACAGACAGCCACGAGGACGCGATCTCTCGCGTCTGAAAGGTTGTACAGAAGCGGGGCAAGAGCAAGGGTAAAAGAACTCAACAAGCCCGTTGCCCTTGTACAAACCCCTCATGCGCTCCAGCTGTCACAGCACAGCGTATGACGCGTAAGGAGTGCCGCCAGGCTCGCAGGAGGCAAGGTAAAGGGCCCCAAAACAACCAGGCCACTGCCGCTAGTTCGGTCAAACCGAGTAGCGGGCAGCTAAACTTTGCCACTGGAAAACGGTCGCAGGCAGAGGCCGGCCTAAACCGCCCCTCGACCAGCCGACCCTCATCCAGTGAGCCGGTAAAAGCACAGCAACCCGGAGGGAAGGATCAGGCCGCGGTTAAGCGAGCTCTCAACGAGACCATTACACCTCGTGGAGAGCATAAGCGGCCGCGTCTTGATCAACCCAAACGGGTTGCTCAAAGAAGCTACGCCCAAGCTGCCAATGCCATCCTCGACGTAGCGGTCACCTGTGACCGCATCAGGGTCATCAGCAAGGACGTATCGGACCAGGTGCTCGCTGCTATCCAGAAGCAGATTTTACTCGAGGCCTGCTCCCCCAAACAGGACACCAAGGCGCCGACTTTCAACGCAAAGCCGCTATTCGCCGGTGGTGTCCTAAAACTGTGGTGCGAGAACGACCACACCTTAGCCTGGCTAAGAAAAACAGTCTCCGACATGACTCTCCCTACTAACTTAACGTTAGTAGTCAATAGTCAGTCGGAGATCCTAAGACGGGCACGATGTGGCATCGTGATCCCCGACGAGCAGGGGGTCCTCGGAGAGCCGACCAATATTGGCCATGCTCTCAGTTACCAGAACCCCTGGGTCGACATAAAGCGCTGGTTGCTGCTGCATGCCGACAAACAGGCCTCGGCATGGTTCGTGGTGGTCGGTGTCCCGGTAGACCAAATCCTGACCCTGATGGGTGCGGGGCGTCTATCTTTGGGGGCAGGGAAGGTGTACCTGCAGTTCCAAGATAGGAACGGCAGGTTCACCGACGTCCCCCAGGGATGGGACCCCACCACCGGCACCATCTCCGAGACTCTGGCGCAGCAGCCAGAGACACCAGCGGGGGAGTCGACTCCCCCAGCAAACAACCCGGAGGCAGTCGTGGCCGAACCCGCTGCAGCGGAATCGGCTGCTCCAACTGCCGCCACCCTGGACGCTAGCCCTCCTTCGGGCGCGGAATCGGATGACATAACCCTGTCCCCGGCTTCGCGCCAGGGGGAGGATGGCTTCGACGAGGGTGGCCTGTTTGCCGGGCTTAACCTGGAGGATGACGATGAGGAACCGACCAGCAATGGCGTCCTCTTCGTCAAATTGTAAAATCCTCCAGGCAAACCTCCACCACAGTCAGACCGCAACGGCTCAGCTCCGGAAGTGGTTGGAGGTTCAACACACGGCCATCGCCCTGATCCAGGAGCCGTGGATTAGAGCGGGCCGCATGCAAGGACTCTCCAATCTTGGAGGTAAGCTCCTGGTCACTACTGATCACGACCAACCTAGGTCGTGTATCTATGTCACAGGTAACCTTAAAACACAGCTTCTAACTGAATTCTGTTGCAGAGACATCTCTGCAGTGAAGCTGCTTATACAGCGTAACGGCGCCATGGTGATGGCAATCGTCTTCGCTTTGGTCTACATGCCTGAAGTGGAGGCGCTGCCCCCGCATGACCTCGCTCGCCTCGTGAGCCATTGCGAGAGATCCGGGCTTGAAATCATCATCGGAGCTGATGCCAATGCTCATCACCAGCTGTGGGGTATGGAGACGCAAAACGAAAGGGGTAAGGCCTTGGTTGATTACTTATTCTCGACTAACCTATCCCTACTAAACACTGGCTCCGAACCGACCTTTGTAACCAGACGAAGCCTCACAATCATAGATCTCACTCTGGCAACAGAGGCCGCGGCGAAAATTACCACAGGTTGGCAGGTCTCCTTCTCCTCGCTTCCTGCTCCGACCACAGATGGATCCGCTTCGACATCCAGGCCTCTGTCCCGCCAGCAGCTCCGCGCCGCAAACCGCGGAACACAGATCGTGGTACCTACACACGCAGCCTAGAATCCAGACTTGCGACATCAAGCGATCCGACGCCATTTGCGGACACTACACAGATTGAGGTCCAAGTAAAATACCTCACTAAATCAATAAAAGACAGCTACCAAACTGCCTGCCCAGAGACGACACCTCGTAGTACACCGGGCAAACAGCCCTGGTGGGGTGCTGGTCTGGAGCGAAAACGCGGGAAGGTAAGGAAAGCTCTGAATAGACCCATGAATACATGTGCGGATGAGGACTGGGATGAGTACTACGCAGCCAAATCCTGCTACAAAAAATACATCGGGTTCAGGAGCACCTCGGAATGGCGAAAATACACTGGTAGCATTGAGTCCTGCCAGGAAGCAAACAGGGTAAGGAAAATACTGGCACAACAAACCACAACTGGGCCTACCACCCTTCAAAAACCAGACGACACATGCTTCTAAACTGCCCGGCGATCGCCACATACAGGGCCAAGTACTTCGGTAACCCAGGTACCCTACGTGAGATAGTCAGCAACATCAAGGCGTTGCTGGCCTTTCTCGAGGAGCTGGGGTGGATCGAATAACCGATTTCCCACCCGAACGCAAAATACGCGCTCAGACGTGGAGTTGCGGACACCAGCCCGTTCTACCTATTACCTATTACCTACCGACTACTTTAAAAGCCTACTATTGTCTTTTTCTTGTTATTGGGTAAAAATATTTTCCTATACCTACCTAACAAGATCAATGGGTCATTAGCAATAACATTGATAGATAGATAGATAGATAGATAGATAGAACGTTTATTCGATGCACACAAAAGACGCAACACAACATACAAATCACGATGAAACAATAATTGATTGTGATAGCAAATTAACGAACTAGGTAGGTACAAAATGCCAATATACAAAGATAAAAAAAGAAGAAAGGAAGACATGATATAGTAATGATGACACTTTGTGACACAAATTAAAATTCAGAAGTAAAATAATGTGCGGTGGAGTACAAAAGTGCGGTGTGCGTCTCAAAGTTGCACCAAATGGGAGTCCAGCTCAGCATGTGTCAGGTAAATATACCGGACGCTGATATTCTGCTGGATCCCTGCAGTGACCCACGGACATCGAGCAGATGAGATCAAAACGGGAATCATTAATAGCGATGTTGTGAATAGCGGAACTTGCGGGGTGAAATTATGTAAGTACCCACAATGTTTATACAATGTATACTACGGTAAAGATAATACGGCATTTGGAGACATTCTTGTTCGATGATGCTTGTTTATTTGATAACTTGATTGTTTAAATATATAAATGTGTAATGTAATATGTAACGTGTAATATATAAATGAATATTCAAAATATGAGTAAATATGAATGTGTGAATAAATAATCATTTTGACTGGATTGAAATGTGTTTGCAGTAAATAAAAATCGGTATATGTGTTATAACTAGTATCTATGTAACATAGATCTAACAACAATGGAATTTTCAATAATTAATACTTCATTCGTTTACAGGTGCGTGACAAAGATGCGAATTGAAAACAGGACGAATTAGGAAGAACACGGCAGCCAGTTATATTATGGACGTGTTCGAAACAGTCATACCCACTTGTTTCTGAGATTCGATAAGAAATTGCCGGAGACGAACTCTGAAAGTGCCAAGACATTGGAGATTCCTTATCGGCGGAGGAATATTGTTCCAGCATTTGGATGCGGCGTATCTAAAACTTCCCCTGAAGGCAGCAGTCTTGTGCGACTGAGTGGCGAGCTGTTGCGAGCACTGCCTACTTGCGCATTCTCTTTTGCTAGCGATCCAGCTCAGTTTTTTGTACAAGTATGTCGGCTGCTTGTTCTTTATTACTCCAAAAAGTAGGCATGCCAAGTGTAACTTACGCCGTGATTTCATCTTGAGGATGGAGTGTTTATTTAAGAACGGCGTTACGTGACTTCTTGGTGGAATTGTGAAGCAGAATCGAGCACACGCGTTTTGCACCCTCTGGATCAGTCGTTGAGTTTTAGCCAGTAGTCGAGGGCCAATAACCGTGTCGGCATGGGTTAGGTTGGATAGCACGAGTGACTCAACCAGCTGGATACGCAGCTCCTCTGATAGATAAGGCCTTATTTTATAAAGGACCTTAAGCCGGTAAAAACAAGTGCGCACTGACTCTGCCACGTGCACTTCGTATCGCAACCCAACGTCCATGTTCAGACCCAGATTACGGGCCTCATTGACTCGACTCACCGATTGACCCAGCAGAGTAACGTTGAGTGTTGCTGGGACTGCACTGATTTGGTTCTTGGTTCCAAACAGCATGTATTTGGTTTTAGTGGGGTTAAGTACCAAACCGTGATTTTCAGCCCAACATGCTATCCTGTCAAGATCATCGTTAAGATCCTTTATCGCGATGTCATACTCACTTGGCTTAAAAGAGATATAAACTTGTATGTCGTCAGCGTAAATATGGTACCTACATCGCTTCAGGGTACTTATGATATCCGCACAATACAAAATAAAGATTATGGGGCCCAGTATTGAGCCTTGCGGGACTCCTCTGCAAACGGAAGTGAGTGACGAAATAAGAGATGAGCCATTGCTAAGTCGTATTTCGACTCGCTGCTGTCGGTTGGAAAGATAGCTTTGGAACCAGTCAATAGTATTTTGGTCAAACCGATAGTAGTAAAGCTTTGATAGAAACAAATCTATATTTATGCAGTCAAAAGCTCGCGAAAAATCAAGTAGGACAAGAAGCGTGCAGAGGCCCTTGTCCTGTGCTGCCAGAATGTTGTCTGTCACGTCCAAAAGAGCCGTAGAAGTACCACGCTGTTTGCGAAAACCTGACTGAAGCTCAGGCAGAATGTTTTTATCTTCTAAATATTTTGACAGCTGCTGGCAAACCGCCTTTTCAGCAATTTTAGATAGGCAAGGCAGAATACTAATAGGCCTAAGGTCCTTCAACTCAGTTGGATTTGTTTTTTTAGGCAATGGTCTAACGATGGCAATTTTCCAGATGTCTGGGTATGTTGCTGAGACAATTGACCTATTTACTATGTCAGTGATGGCTTTAAGTGTCTGAGGGAGTGTAAGCAAGAGCATATTCAAAGTCACATTGTCACAGCCTTCAGCGTTCGATTTTAGCTGGCGGAAGTATTGCATAATTTGATCAGGAGTTACCGGTTGTAAAGCAAATGCGAAGTCCTCATCACCATAAGTATGAGATTCGAAGAAAGTGCGTTGCGATATATTGCAGACTGGGTTACCAGGAACATTCAGAAAGTGATTATTGATTTGGTCTGGATCTCTGAAGTGAGAGGGAAGGTCTTCAATTTGATTCGTTTTTGTTAATACAGTGCTTTTTAAATTTTTCCACAAGGTTTTAGGGTCTTTGATTTGGTTATTAATATTAAATTTAAAAAATGCAACTTTTTCTCTAAATATGGAGTTTATTACCAAAGACTTAAGCTGCTTGTAGTATGCCTTTTTGGAATCTGATTTCGTTTTACGGTAATTGGTCAGAGCGTCATTCCGCAAGTGCATCATAAATTTAATTGTATCCGTTATCCAGGGATATGAGGGTTCCTTAATTAAACATTTCTTGACCGGAGCGTGCGCATCGTAAATTGTTAAAATGTTTCTGTTGAATTCCTCAACCATCTCATTCACATCATATAAGGCACAAATGTTGTCCCAGTTTATGTGCGATAGATCACTTTCTAGTATTTCTCTATTTATTGTCTTAATGGGTCTGTAAATAACTGTGTGGGGCTTATATTTACAACGCTTAATATTAAATTCGCACACAACAAGTGAGTGACCATTTATTGAGCCATAGGGCTCAACAGATATTCCTTTGTGACTGAGATTCGTACAGACAAGGTCGATCAATGTTTGGCTGTGACCTGTGAAATGGGTGGGTGAACTTACTAGTTGTTTTAGGCTCAGGCTATTCAAAAACTCACAGACTTTCTTACTTTGCGCGTTCGTATTCAATATGTTAACATTGAAATCGCCGAGCAGCACGTAGTGATCACATTTTACCATGGAAGTAATGGAGTCTGTTATGGCGTCGAGAAAGAGATCCAAGTCACAGCGTGGGGGACGATAAGCTGTGCCTATTGCAATTTTATTTCCATTTAGTGTAAGGGTAATCCACATTTGTTCGATAGTATCGTATCTAGCGTCAATTTGGGTGGACCAAGTACGAGCAGTAAGACCGCGTTTAAGATAAAAACCTACACCACCCCCGCGACCCCCATGTACACACAGCGGTCGCGGCGTATGGCGCAGGCGGTAACCTGGCACAGTGGGCGCTCGCCCCTCCTCACCCGGTCTTAGCCAAGTCTCATTAACCGCCAATACATCGAAAGAATGCGTTTCCACTGCAGCTATAAAATCGTCGTGGTTAGTGCCAAGGGAGCCTACGTTTAGGAAACCAACTTTAAGGTATTTTTCAAGCATTAGTGAAATGAAATATACAACGTTTTGCATATGTCAAGGAAAATAAAATAAAATTATAATGTTCTCTGAAAACAATGCAAATGTTTCAGAAGTAACAGAGAATAGAATATCATAGCAAGTATAGCAACCGTAAACAAATTCAATAAAAGTAAACATAATAACATTATTTTAAAAATTAAAAATAGTTTTGTGTAAGTAATTGTAAATAATAATTTCAAATAAATAATTGTAAATAAAAATTGAGAATGAGACATTGTAAATAATAATTGTACTAGTTGCATACGAGTATACGTGCTTGCTAGTAATTTGAAAGTCATATTCGACATTATATCATCACAACTGTGTCTATGAATACGTGTATTAAAAGTGTAAATATTAGTAATGTGTTTGAAAATCATATCTGCATAATAATATGTTTTATAATTCAGGTAAACTGTGTTAAAAAACACTATTAACTTGTTGTAAGGTATCTGTAGTTGATTAAGTAGCATAACTGTCCACAATTCACGAAAATAATCTACATTATTTGAGTAAATTGTGTGTAATGTTGACAAATATCGGTTAGAGCAAAATATATTCCCATTTGGTACCACAGAAAACACACACCGCCTCGTGACATATCTTAATATACAGAACAAAATAAAAAATCCTTTACATGCCCAACAAAACAATAAAGATATTAAACTGGGAACAATAGCTAATCGAAACAAGGTAAGAGAACGCGTTCGGATGTGGCACAAACCGAACATTACCCAAAAATCCTACTAATATCGTCTTCTGACCTAATTCGTTCGGCTTTTTGGTGATCTTCTCTGCGAGCTAAGATTCTACCTTCCCTTGTCCATACGTACTTCCATTTATTTAGACTCCCTGCCTGACGAGCGTGATAAAATAACTGGCGGTTTGTCCGAGTAAGACGTTCGTTAACATAAACTCGGTGCGGCGGCGGCCCAGTGATATCAAGGTCACCTGTACTCAAACCGCGGCGAATCCGAGCTGCGCGCAGTAGTGCGTCGCGCGTGGCGCGCCTTGCGAAGCGCACGGATATACACCGCGGTCGCTGCACAGCGGGGTCGGCAGAGATTGAGCCATCCGAAGTCTCTATGCGATTACGGCGCGTGGATCCCACTCGCTCAGCATGAACCACGTCCCTCTCATCGACGACGACGCCAAGCTTTATGGCAAGAACCTTAACGAGGTGTAGCGCGCTCTCGTCCTTGCTCTCCGGTATTCCAGTCACCTCGATGTCGTTCAGCAGTAGTTCCTGATCACGCTCGTTTAATTGGCATTTTAGTTCAGCTATAGTGTTTTCTAATGGACCCCTGTCCGGCTGCACTTTTTGCTCTAGTTTTTGTTCGAGCGCACCTACCCGCGCTTCTAGGCTATCCATCCGCTCATCAGAGTTCTTAAGGGAATCCTTTAGTTGAGCCATCTCTGCTCGAAATTCTTGGAATTCCTGATGCATCAGGCGAAACTCTGCACGCAGCTCCTCCTTAAATAAACGTAGCTCGTCTGCCAAATCGGGAGAAAAATTAACGGTGGTGTCCAGGGTAGTGCTGTTTAAAGGACTGTCCATGTCCATGAGCTCCTCGGGGCTACTGTGCTCCTCTGCCTGTGCAGGATCCACCCTACCTCGAACTGGAGTCTCCGTCTTGTTGTCTCGCACCAGATGTTTTATACACTCTGGGCAGCGCCAAGTTGGTGCAATGATACCCGTACTAGGTAATCCCACGCAAGCTCGATGGTAAAAAGCAGTGCACTGACTGCATTTAGCGGCCTCTATCGGCGATAAGAATTTGGCGCAACCACCGCACTTCGCCGCCGGCATGGTTGTTTGGCTTCGTTCGTACTTCACGCTAGAATATTGATCTCGCTTTGTAGTTCCGCACAGTACCAATAGATGGCGTTGTTTTGAACATATACTAATTAGGGTTTGATGGGAGTGTAATGGTTTGCTAACACCATAGAACAACACTGGCATAAACAGAGTTGGAACACACTTTCGGGCGACACTTCACGGCTAGTGTTAGGTTTATTCACTAAAATATTTTAATATTTTTAATGTTAAGGGTAGATTTTAGTCACTTGTGTATAGTTTTAAGTTTAAACAATAATTACTTTATAAACACTGCACTTGCGCACTAGATAACGTTTCGTGTCTTGAATTATTGTACGTAGAAACTTTCTGTATAGAAATTGTTCTTACTGAGTGGGTTATTTCATTTAAACACTATAAACAACAGTAAGACGTACCGACCAACTTAACGTCCGTGACGTCACTCCATTGCACGCTAAGTTAATCTCCCCTATCTACTCAGAATGCAAACTATTAATACTTTTATGAACGAGTTTTTGTATACCTGAGTCCGTTGGAATTGTCAATGTCATTGTTCCGAAGTGAAAAAGAGATGGAGATACTCAAGACGTATAGCGCTATCCCGTTTTCACAAAACAGCTCCTTGCAGCGCATAAAAACATGACGTCCCCTGTTATTTTATATAGTCTTCTTTCAACCTATACGTTGTTCACGTCATTTTGCTAAAGCAAAGTTAACATTGACGAAGTGCGTTATTCAAATCTTTGACGATAATGGAGCGTCCTTTTAAATTAGACAACGAATTGCATGAGATTCTATGTAACCTCCTTCTCGAAAGGCCATTACCAAAGGCAACCGTCGAAGAAGTCCAGCTGCGGTACATTCCTGATTACATTCGGGAGCTCAGGAATCAAAAAGACTATTGGGGTGACGAGTACCGAGTGTTCCACGACCTCATATCCCTGCAGAATTGGAGAACATTCCAAAAAAAGCTGAAAGACGCGATCACCAAACAAAAGACTATATTGAAGAATATCGATCATTTGCAACGATCGGCAGCGCCAAACATGGAAGACAAACTTCAGTTCTCGCAGTCGTTTGATCCCGAACGCATTCAAGCTTTAGTTTCTCATATAAAAGAAAACGACAAAGATGAAAACATCATTAATGTCATGATGGGTGACGCTAATTTAGATCGTTATCATGTAATGTACGCAGCATGCGCTTTGAATAGAGAATTCAGAACACGGCCATCACCAAACAACATCAATATTGACATTATCAAGAATGTCAATATTGAACATATTTTATTGAAATTGTATGGGGTTTCTGTTTTAGATTAAATAGGAACTATTATTTGTATATTATTGTAAGTCAATAAATAAAAGATTTAGTGATCACATATGTTTGTTTTTTAATGTAATTACCTCGTATGATTTGTCTAAACTTAAACGGCTTATTGGTCACACGAATTCATTCTCCCGAATCCGGCGAATCGACATTTGTAACCTCTTTATAAAATATTTGGTCTGTTTGTCAATTCGTAGGAATTTGCTCTACCGAGTCGGGCGCATGCACACTTTAAATAACATATTATGTGGGCGCAAAATACATAGTAAAGCAAGTAGCAATTGGCGCGTTTTGAAGATTATGCTTGTTGGGTACTTGTCGATGTTTTTGCGCTACTTAATAGCAAAAAAATCAAAACATGCCTATTGCCTAATACGTATTTTTGAAGTAGATCATTCGCCCTCAAATAATTCAGAACGCCAGATGGCGTTACTTTGAGCATTTAAGTAATGATTCTGAAGACCATTATTCAAGATTTTCGATCTGTTTTAGAAATCTTGATCTAAGTCTAGAATCTAGAATAAGTAAATTACGAAGCTTTCAAGTATAAACTTACAAAACCAAATGTTAATTATATTTCAATATAAATAATTCTTAACATAGGTTAAACAGTTTGTTTGTTCATAAAAGGTAGTCTCTGGAAGTACTTCTCTTATTACAGAGGAATTAAAAGACCACAAAATCTTTCGCTTTCTCTTCTAAGCGGTTTGATGGCAATCTATATCCAAGGAGCAGTTTTGGATCTGCAAAACATTTTAGGAGGTAATTATGTTAGTGATTCTTGACCCGAATCAACAATAAAATGGGCAGGTATTTTTCTTTCATTTTATTCTTATTTACGGAAATCGGTAAATGTGAACTCCCTTTTTTAAAACGCGGCTAGTCTGTACGTGCCCTTAAACTGCGCTTTCACACACACAAACAAACGCAACCGAAATTTCTTTCATAGATTTTTTGAAGAGGGTTATTAAGAGAGTTATTCTGAAAAACAATAAAATTGAAAAATCTAAAATAAAAAGTATTATTGATAACTGACTTGCTATCGTATTGTTATATGATTATTTACGAGTCTCATAACAACCTCCTGAAAGGTTTTGCAGGTTCAAAACTGCATCCTGTATAGTCAGTCCAGAATATGGCTACAAACTTATCACCTCCAGTAGAGTTCATCAACACTTGTAGCGTGCAGACAACAGGACACGCTGGCCACGCTATTAAGTAGCCCATTGTTTGTGGGACAGCACCACATTTACACTCCAGGACGGACTCATTTGTGAATCTCCATCTGAGCAGGTTTTTAGTTTGAGTCCGGCACTGGCACTGTACTTTGTGTATTTAATTACATCACCACTGCTCCCAAAACGGTGAAAGAAAACATCGTGAGGAAAGCGGATTGTCCTAGAACAAACTATTCGAAGACATGTGACAACCGTCAACCCACACAGGACCCGCGTGGTGGATCATAGTCCACTCCCTCTCTGAGAGGAGGCGTGTGTCCCAGCAGTGGGATCATTCTTGGCTATTTGAGATATGATGATGATAGTATAGTTGGCGTAGGCTCACAGAAATCATCAATAGAAACTAGTCACAGAATAATTCTCCCTTAATGTGGAAAACTTGCTTACCCAACTAAGCTGATCGTTGCTTGCAAGCTCATTATAAAATAGAATCGTCTTAACGAGCTAAACGGCTTTGTTTACAAGCTCTTGTCAATTTATAATGTGCTTTAATATAGCTGGCTAATAAACGATGGTTAACTACTTACGTTAACGGCTGATAGCTTTACTGTAGTTAAATGAAGATAGCTAACCGAGATAAACTGTAAAGCCCCCCTAGCCAAGTCACAAACGTTTACCGTTCTACAATCGCTAACGCCTCAGTGTCAGCGATTGTAGAAAACGATAAGTTGGTAGCCATGTTGAAGCGCCTGAGTCGGCCGCTCGTTCTACAATGTCTTTAGAAAAACGACACATTATAACAAAGGATTTAGCGTTGAACATTAAAGAAACGATAAAAAATCATTCTATCATTTTGAACGATGTGAATTTGGCTGCGAATTTTCTGTTCGTTTGTTCTAACCACGTGACTTAACGTTGAGCGACTAGCGTTAACGATTGCAGATTATCAACTTGGCTAGGGGTGAAGGTGTCTTATCACAATCTGTTAATCTGTTTCAATAACAAAACTTTGAACCCTCAAACTTACAGATAGATTAACATCGAGGATGAATCAAAAGGGTTATCGAAACGTAGCTTCATCGTCTTAATTTCAGTCGAAAAACGTCCAATGTTGGACATATATCTCCCCAAGTATCGCTTCTTCGACTAGGTCCATGCTTTTAAGCTTCTTAAGTTCTGAGTTGAGCTGCACGATTTGTGACAAATGCATGCACTGACTGGACAGATCCACTCAATTTCTGTGCTCCATTCCTCCAAAGACCATTTCAGACAGCTATTTACATGGTCTTCACATGATGTGACCAAGATTATGTCTGGGCTTTAAAGGAGTCTGCGACCTCGAGTTTGTTTTGGCCTTTCTTCTCAGAGTAGTCAGATAGAAAACGCTGACAACATCTACCTTAAAAATAATACTAACTTGTAAAAATGTTTGTATAAACCTACTTACAGAAATAAAATCATTTATCATTTTCGCATCCACCGGATTGCGCTACCCGCCCGCCTAATCCATCGGGAGTAGGAATGTTCAAAGATGCGTCGTGGCGCGGCGCACTTGTCGCAGCCTGTACGGCCGCGTTGGGTTTATTTTTCGCACGACACAGGCTTAGACTACCGCTTCGTGGTCTGGCGCAACCCATCAAGTAACTAGCCGTAGGACCGTGGCATTACATGGTACTTATACAATAATTGGCTAAATGAGAGTGTACTGTATAGCTATGTCTACCCCCTTCGTGTAAACCCCACTTCATGTTAACTAGCTTTAATTATACATAGTTCGATGCTCTTAGAAAACGGAGCTCCATATTTACCCCCGTGTGAGTCGTTGCAGGTGGCTATAAAGACGCCAACGGAGCAATTAAATTGCCCGCATGCAGTTGAAGCTATAATAACCGTTCTACTGTGTCAACAATGTTTCTTCGGAGCAAGTTTTTATGTTAAAAATGAAAATAGTGAATAAAAATTGTAATGTAGTGAATGTAATTTTATAAGAATTGGCACGATTGCTTGCAGGCAGAATTAAATTATCATCATCATCATCATTTCAGCCGGAAGATGTCCACTGCTGGGCCTCCCCAAAAAGAAGGCGTTTGTCATAATCGCCACGCTTGACAGGCGGGTTGGCGATCGCAGTATGGTGGAAAAATGCATAGAGAACGCTGCTGCCTATTTCCTTAGTCGCCTCTTATGACGCCCACGGCCACGGGAAGAAATGGGATAGTGCTATTTTTGATGAACCAATACACATCTACTTGGATTCTATGATCTCACCTTCACGAACAATGTACTTCTTACCAATAAAAATTTAATTTGATTTCTCATTTTCTTGGAGTAATTGTTTTTAACACGACATTAATTTGCTCAGTGTAAATGGGTTTTAAACAACTAACGGCCAGATTTTCCGTGTTTGGATAGGCATTATCTACCAAATATGTAAATTAGAAAAATAAAAGTTTCATGAAATTATATGCCAGATAAGTTAACTAGGATTTATCACGGGTAAACGGAACTAATCATCTATCTAAACTTTTGCGAGCTATGTTGCTGCTGAGATGCAGTTCAACCGGATAGAGCTGTACACCAGTCTGTGGGTAAAATTAACGATATTTCTCCATATTTCAATCGATGGGTTTATAGAACCTTCACTCTCATTTAACATGAGGTGTTTATTTGTTAGAGAACTCAAGACTAGGTATGTAGTCGTCTCAATAGCGCAATATGGAATTACATTTTGTTCAGGTGAACCTATAAATAACCTTACCTCTAAATGAAGTGACGTCGATAGATATCGATGTAGGTATATTACATACCACAATATCTTTAAATACATGGTGGCATACACTAGCGATTCAAAACAACTAGTAAAAAAATCGCCTGTTATAAAAAAAAAATTCTAAGTGCAATACTTGAGTGATTAAAATTTGTAAAACATCAATATATTTTAAACTAACTTCAGCCCGCGACTTCGTACGCGTCAAATTTTTGCTCCCCTGACCCTTCCCGTCGCATCGAATTACCTGCCAGTTTTCGTTCATTTTTCGTTGCTACTACACTCCTTTTGACTGTAGCTTAATATTATATAGCCTTCCTCAATAAATAGGCTACCCAATACAAAAAGATTTTTTCAATTCGGATCAGTAGTTCCTGAGATTACCGCGTTTAACGAAATAAACAAATTCTTCAGCTTTATAATATTAGTATAGATATAATCGACGAAATTTTCAACGGCCCCTGCGCTGAAATTTGCCGAAATAATCAGAATAATCAGAATTAATTTGATCATTTCACTATCAGAAACATATAAGTACTGAATTCATGGTAGGATTCAGTACCTACATGTTTCTGAAATTTGCTCTGATGGAGGTAGCGCGTCTGTGTCCTTGCCACCCTAAAGATTTAGCTTAATCTTTATCAACATATTGTTAGGGTTGAAACAACAGAAATTAGGAAAACTTCAAAAATGCTTGGCAAACTGGGCTCTAACTACAAACTTTTGTTGTAATAAAACAAAGACCGTTTCACGTAACTTATTTAATAACCAAAGAATATATTGACGTGTACCAGTTCATCACGATACACGCGTTTAGCACCCTTCCCACTTCTAGCACGCATCCATATGCTAGGGCGCTTATTTCACGTATCGTATACTATTTTATAGCATGTGTGACATAACCCAACACTTAAGTCACGTTGTTTTGAGAAAAGTGTACTACTTAAGTCACAGAAAAGCTTGACTTAAGTTCGGGTTTAAGTCACAATGTTATAAATGTTTACTTACATAAATAAGCATTTTATAATATTTCATTTAATTAATTAGGTGTGTATAAATGGATTAATTATTTATATTTACATATAAGAATGGTGTAAGGTTACGTTGTTTAAGTAATTATTACTTTCTCGCAATTATGTCAAAATATCACAATAATATATTACATATTATAAATCCAACTCGAGACGTTAGTCTTCGTTAAAAGGATAAGGGTCAAGAAGGTATGTCCTGAGTCTGACATTTGCTTGATTGACGTGGAGTGGGTGGTCATGATATAATTGGGAAGGAATGATCCAATAAATGAAATTATGTTATCGTCAGGAACGGAAAATTATTTAGGTGATTTCATATCAAGTATTTTTGTTTATAGGTAGTAGTTTGTAGAGCTTTTTATGTATTGATTTACCATGAAAAAATGTATTTTTTTAAGACTTAAAAAATCATCAAGATTTTCTTATTATGTATTCCAGATATATACCCTTTTTCCCGCGGGGGTAGGCAACACCCCTACAACTACAGAACGGCACTTACTGCGATCCTTACATAAGCCTTTTGCCTCGTTTAAGTTCATATATCTTGTCGGATACTTAATTTATTACAAAACTAGCTTCAGTCCGCGACTTCGTCCTCGTTAAATTTCTGGTTCCGCCGCACAGTGTTTTATGAAGACCATTTTTCGGACATTGCTTTTTTATATAAAAATCTAATAGTTTATGTTATTTTAATGCAATATTTCGTATCCCCATTTCACTAGTATGTTTAGTTTTTGAGATATTTTTTTTTGAAAATCGTCTTTTTTTAACCGACGAAAAAAAAAGGAGGAGGTTATCAATTCGACGCGTATATTTTTTTTTTATGTATGACCACGCATAACTTTGTACATGGTAAGACGATTGTGATAATTCTTTTTTTATTGGAAAGGGTATACTCCCAAGGTGGTCCCATATAAATTTGGAAAACAAAATCGAACCCTAAGGGTCGGAAAACAGGGGATGATTGATTGTTCACTCACTGATTGATTGTAATGTATAACCACGCATAACTTTATACAGAGTAGTCCGATTTTGATAATTCTTTTTTTATTGGATGGGGTAAACCTTGCCAAGTATTATTAGTACATTCAAGCCACAAAAATATTAAATAAAAACTTTTTAACAAAAAATTAAACCGCCGAAAAAACTGAAAAGCATAAAATAATAAACCTTAAAATTTTGAGTCGGCGCTGAAAAATCTATGAACAAAGATCACTCAAAGCGCCGACTCATAATTTTAAGGTTTATTATTTTATGCTTTTCAGTTTTTTCGGCGGTTTAATTTTTTGTTAAAAAGTTTTTTTAAACCGGATATTTAGAAAAAAAATCATATCTCTGAAACTAAATATGATACGCAATTGTGACCTTAAAAACATCGATGGCGTTTTTTATGTTGCATATTTTAGAGTAAAAATAAAACTCAGAACTTCGTTAGATTTAGACTTATACGAGGTTTTTCGTTTTTATTTTTTTTCTCGGTAATTCCATCGTATTTGGAAAAGTTATTTATACTAAAATTATGCCCTTCATCTTCCCTACATACCACAAAAATAACACATCCTAATTGCGTGGAATCTAGAAACCACAACATTTTTAAGCTTGATCCGTATTCTACGTCGTTAGGGTTGTCACGCGATCATATTATATTACTTCATATCCGGATCTGAAGTTATCTCTATATTTAAACCAAAGTTATCCACACAATCAGAAGAATCGCTAAACTTAACGGGCAGTGGGCAGGGCACATTTACATTTTAATGTCATTTTAGATTTTCAGAACTACCTCTAATAGAACAATTTAGGGGTTTTTAAAGATTGTATGGAAGAATCTTATTTCTTAGGTTAATAAACTTAAAATTTAGCACAAATTCTTATCAAAATAAAAATTGTCATTGATGCCAATTCTGCTGTACGTACCGAACTAAACTATCTCTAAAATTCCTTACTTTTGGCTATGAGAATTGTAACTAGGGCGTGCAATATCTGAGGGTTCTTAATTCCGGAACTGAGATCCGATACTGGAGAACTAATTCCGGAATTCCGGAACTGGTACCTTTTTCTTTTTTAGATTTTTTTCTTTCTTTTTCTTTTTAATTGTTTCAGTGTCTCTTCTCTATCTAGGAAAATAAACAAAAATTGTTTCAAATCAAACAAAATTTATAATAAATCAGTCTTTGAATCATGTTGAGTTACAAATTAAACATATTTGGTCATCTTTTTTCCTTATTACTCTATTAGACATTTTCACTATAGTATAGTCAACAAGGTTTATAGAAAATAAAATAATGTAATTAAACAGTAACAAAAACATAAAAAATGTACTCTAAATAGTCTCCTTCCTGTCTAAAATTATTATTACGACAAAATATCATAATGGAAGGTGAAAGGTTCTGGAGTGGCGACCGCGTACCGGAAGACGTAGAGTTGGAAATCCTCCAACAAGGTGGACCGATGACCTTGTGAAGGCCGCAGGAATCCGCTGGATGCGGGAAGCACAAAACCGGTCGAAGTGGCGGAGCTTGGGGGAGGCCTATGTCCAGCAGTGGACTTCTTTCGGCTGAAATGATGATGATGATGATCATAATGGAAGGACTGGAAGGAGTTAAAAAAATATCCTTACATCGCATGCGCTGCGAAAACTATGGATAATGGAACAAAATAATGTACTACGGCTTTTCAGAATACATTATTATCTATAAAAACTAAAGTGTCGCGACAGCTCACAGCATATGTCTAACTGTTACAGTTATGTAACACGTAAGGACATCACTTCAGAATGACTGCACCTATTTGGCTTTTTTTTGTAGTGTTCGTATTGTCAGGACAAGGTCTGTTGTAAATAAAATTGAAAGAAATCGAAAAAGAAATTGCACCCAGGCAAAGCTGGGGAGGGCAGCTAGTTATATATAAATATCGGAATTCCGAAATTACTCCCGTCAATTCCGGAACTGAAAAATCAATAAAATTGATCCGGAATTCCGGAGTTACGGAATTGTAACGCTGTTCTGCAAGAAAAAATCTCTAAATTAAAAAAAAAAAATTGACATGATCAAAATCGAATTTGACAATAGCGACTCAACGTGGAATTTTTTTTTCTTTTTGGCTACGCAACGTGGTACTTGTGTGCGCTACGCAATGAATTTTTTGAGAGACGAAGGCGCGCACAAGGGGGCAGCCTGGATGTGTTTTATATGGAATTTTTAACTTTTTGTTTGAAAATTTTAAAAAAATATTACCCACGTGTTGAGATTTATATTTGTGTGGGTTACAAAGGGGGTTGAAAATTTCATTATTTTTGCGATAGGACACGCCATTTTCGAGATATAAGCAAAAGAAAAGGAAAACAAAAAATACAGTTCTGTCTTTGCACGTGAAGGCGAGGCGTTGCGTTAGTGTGAATTTTAGTTCATGATCACTAATTTTATTCCATACCTTTTTGATCGCGATTAAAAGTAGTCAGATTTAGAAAAAATAGATTATTATAGTCAAAATTTTTGGTGAAAACTAAATTAATAATTCAGTGCAATCTTAGTGCTGCCAAACTAAAATATAGTTAAGTTGTGTCACTTTAGACTATTTCAGAATAGGAAATCCTTGTTCGACAGGGATAAACCAAAATTAAGTGATTTTTAGTTTAGTTTAGAGAATTTTGTGACAACAGAATCGGCCCGTTATTCGTTTTTTCTAAACTACCGTCAAAATACAGTTTTAAAGGGTGTTAAAGTTTTTATGAAAACATGCGCGAACGAAACTGGCAAAGTGCTAGTTTCAGTTTAAATAACTTATCCCAATACTACGGAATTATCGAGAACAAAATAAATAAAAACTAAAAACCTTTTATAGGTCTGGATATAACAAAGTTCCTTGGTTTAATAGTCGAAATTTTAATAACCAATACGTCCCATTAAATAAAAATTGAGTTGTCAAAATTCAGATTCGAAAGTGACAACCCTAGCAAAAACAGTAAATTTGGAATAACTTCTAGATTCCACGCAATTACGATGTGTTATTTTTGTGGTATGTAGGGAAGATGAAGGGCATAATTTTAGTATAAATAACTTTTCCAAATACGATGGAATTACCGAGAAAAAAAATAAAAACGAAAAACCTCGTATAAGTCTGAATCTAACGAAGTTCCGAGGTTTATTTGTACTCTAAAATATGCAGCATACAAAATGCCATCGATGTTTCTAAGGTCACAATTACGTATCATATTTAGTTTCAGAGATATGATTTTTTATCTAAATACCCGGTTGAAAAAAAAGACGATTTTCAAAAAATTATATCTCAAAAACTAAACATACTAGTGTAATTGTTCGAACCAAAAAGTTGGTGAAAAGACATAAGTTTTTCATTAAAAATGTTAAACTAAATAGGGAAAGGCTAAATTTACTTAAACAATTAGATATGTATTCTTTTAATTTGGAACAAAGTGCTAGGAAGTACAAAATTGACACAGAGTACTTACAATCAGAACTAGACTATTTACAGGAGAAACTTAGATCAATGACTGCCAAATATAATACCTCAGAAGATCTCATGAAGGAATATGTATTGGCAATGAATGTTCTGGTGAACTCACAAACGAACAACTGTGAGCAGTGTCAGTCACCATCCATCCTACCTACGCCAGAGCATTCATTGACAACATGCAATACCACCTTAACGCAGCCCTGTGTTGATTTTACATCTCCTGTTACTAATAGTTCCAATAAACAGTGTAAGCAAATTGTAAAAAGTGATGTAGTGTTATTTTGCGATGAAATTGGAAAAGAATTAGGCAACTTGTTGACAGATGAATGTCCAGGTCTATCAATATTAAATTACTGTATGCCGGGTTGTTCCTTATTTAATATTATGAAGGAAATCATTAAATGTAATTTTAACCAGGACACCACATTATTAATTTTTATGGGTAATAGGGGAAATTCGAACAAAGGGGAATTGCTCCAATACTATCAAACATTGAGTAATCTTAGTTTAAGAATAATTTTATTATTTACATTCCCTTATAGTAACAGTTTGCCACAGGAGGAAAATAGGCTAAGATTTGAAATCAACATGACATTGCACAATTTGACATTTAATAATAATTTGTTTCATTTAGTTGATACTAACATTTATGTTAGTAATAATTGGTATTTGACAAAAGATAGGTATAATAGTGTTATGTACTATCTTTCTAACTATCATAAAAGACAGATAGCTGTGTCGCTATCATATTTTTTTTCTATTTCAGCCAAGAATTTGGCTAAGAAACTACTTTCTTTTGAGCAATGCAATGGCATGTTGAACCATTCTGCCAATAATTTGGTAACAATTGAAGACATTGATTTTAATTTAAATTAGAAATTAAGACAATAGAGGCCACCTCTAGCAAAAATGTATGTATGGCAAATGTATGTGTAAAAGACTTACATAGTATCAACCTGGTGCATCAAAATATTCAAGGATTTTTGAACAAAAATTTGGAAGTAGATTTATTCATGAATTGTAAAAATATAGATATTCTTTGTATGACAGAACATTGGCTTAAAAGCCACCAGTTCATGTTTAGTTTTAATAATCACCAGGTTGGTAGTTCGTTCAGCAGAGTAAATGCCATACATGGTGGCTCTCTAATTTTAGTACATAACCAGCTAAAATTTAAAGACCGTAAGGATATTGTGAGCCTCTCTGTTGAGCGGACAGTAGAAATTGCCTGTATAGAATTGGAGCAGATTATTGTATTAAGTGTGTACAGACCACCTTCAGGATTGTATGACTGCTTTGAACAGGTCATGGATGAATTATTACACAAGATTAGTAACTCAAACAAGTCTATTATTGTTTGCGGGGATTTTAATGTTAATTTATTGGAAAACTCAGGTTCTTGTAGTAAAATAATAAGTCTATTTCAGTCCTACAATCTTGTAAACCTGTTTATGGAGCCCACAAGAATAACCCCTACTAGTGCCTTGATAATATTTATACTGATGTTATACCAAGCCACAAAGAAATTATTAATTTACTAGATTCTGATCATTGCGGGCAACAGATTACTATTCAAAATCAAAACAAAAATGTGGGTAAAAAAGATATCACTGTAAACCCCAAAACTGCAGTTCGCCTAGAAGCCTTTAAAGTTAAACTAGTTCAGAAATTGCCACTTTTATCTATTAATGGTGGTCCCAATAATTTATATGATGATTTTTTTAAGATATATTGTAATGATTTTAATTCCACTTTTATTCCCCGGAATATCTCAGTTAACAGTAACGTATCTTTCAGTGATTGGGCTACCATTGGTATTCATAAGAGTAGAACACGGCTTTATGAGCTGTACAATGAAAGGATTTTTGTCAACACTGCTGAATTTAATTTGTATGTTAGAAATTATTCGAAATTATTTAAAAAAGTTTGTTGGATGGCCAAGCCGCGTTACTTGAGTTCAAAGATTAAAAACAGTAATAATGTTATTAAAACGACTTGGAATATTATTAATAGTGAAACAGGAAGGTCTAGTAAACGAAATAATGACTACAGCCTGTCTATCAATGACAACATAGTAACATCAGACTCACAAGTCGCGGCGGCTTTTGAAAATTTCTTTTCAGATATTCCTGTTTCAACTACAAAATCCCTAAACTCATCACCTTCTGTTGCTGAGTCTTTGCTTATTGAAAATGTTAATGTTTGCGATTCGGAATTTCATTTTGAACATATTACTTGTAAAGATATAATTAAAACCTTCCACACTTTAAATGTAAAAAAGACTGCAGATCTGTGGGGTAATTCTGTAGAAGTCGCCAAGTCTATTATTGACATTGTAGCACCTACTTTAGCTCTTATATTTAATAATTGTATCGACTGTGGGGAGTTTCCTGACCTTATGAGGAATAGTAAAATAATACCTTTATTTAAATCTGGTAGTACATCAGACCCCTCTAACTATAGACCTATTTCAGTACTACCTACCTTCAGTAAAATTTTTGAGAAATTAATTTTAGACCAATTGCAACGATTTTTTAATAAACATAAATTATTACATACCAAACAGTTCGGTTTCACAAGGGGTCGTTCAACTACCGATGCCGGTGTTGAACTCCTAGGGCATATTTATAATGCATGGGAAGATAAATGCGATGCTTTAGGCATCTTTTGTGATTTATCTAAAGCATTCGATTGCGTTCTTCATGAAACTTTAATCAGGAAACTCCACCACTACGGGATCCGGAACAGCGCTCTGGATCTTCTTACTTCATATTTGAGTAATAGAATTCAGAGTGTCGATGTCAATGGAAAAAGGTCTCCCGGATCTATCGTAACAATGGGCGTCCCACAGGGCTCAATTCTTGGTCCTTTTTTGTTTCTTATTTATATTAATGACTTGCCTTACCTCATTAAAGATAATCATAATATAGTTTTGTTTGCGGATGACACCTCACTTTTGTTTAAACTTAAACGTCAGCAGCTGGTTACTGACGATGTTAATAGCGCGATCTCAAAAGTAGTTCACTGGTTCAATGTAAATAATTTGCTTCTTAATGAAAAAAAAACCAAATGCGTTTACGCTACCTCACGTTAGGCAAGTGAAAACGAATGTGTTGATAAAGGGCGAAGAATTGAATCCTGAAGATAACACTGTATTCTTGGGCTTAACTTTGGATGCCAAGCTTCAGTGGGGACCACATATTGATAAATTGTCGAAAAAGCTAAGCTCCGCTGCATATGCTGTTAGAAAAATTCGGAATTTAACTGACGTAGAGACAGCCCGTTTAGTGTACTTTGCCTATTTTCATAGTGTAATGTCGTACGGTATTCTGTTGTGGGGAAATGCCGCCGACATTCAGACTATCTTTGTCTTGCAAAAAAGGGCTATTCGATCAATTTATAAATTAAGCCCGAGACACACACTCAGAGAGAAATTTAAAGAAATTAATGTAATGACTGTGCCTTCACAGTATATTTTTGAAAATCTTTTATATGCCCATAAGAATATTAAATTGTTTAAAAAATACAGTGATATCCATAGTATAAATACTAGGAACAAACACAAATTTGTTGTGCCTTCAACAAGGCTCAAGAAAATAGGTGGCTCATTCAGATGTATACGCTTTTATAATAAACTACCAAGCCATGTTCAAGACCTAAGTCTCAATAAATTTAAATCATTCATTAAACGTAAGTTGAGCCAGAAAGCCTTTTACACTGTTAAAGATTATATTGAGGACAAAAAGGCTTGGGATTAAGCTGCTCCAATTTTTATTTTTAAATTCTTATTGTACTGAATGATATTTTTTTATTTTTTATTATTAATTACTTTCCTTTTTTATTAATTATTTATTGGGAATATACACTTTGACATTTTGATTATTGCTTATACACTTTGACATTTTGATTATTGCTTATACACTTTGACATTTTGATTATTGCTCATACACTTTGACATTTTGATTATTGTTTAACTATGACATGAATATATACTCTGAGGAGTATTTTATTATTATTATTTTAATAATTTTGAATGTGAGAACTATGTAGATTTTTTGTTTTTTTTTTATATATATATCCCTCTTACTCATTTCATTTTTATGATAATCTGGCAGTTTGAGTACTTAATGCGGCCTACGAAAATGTCCTTTCTTTGGTATTGTTCGTCGAATCGTTGTGCTCCTTATGTTCTGAGTTGAGCTGAAAGATTACTGACAAATGCGTGCATTGACTGGACAGGTCCACTCAATCTGTATGGTTCTTTCCTCAAAAGACCATTTCAGACAACCCCATGTACATGGTCCTCAAATGATCAGACAGAGACTATTTCCTGATTTTATATACCCATTGATGAATTTTACCTATACAATGACATTAATATTTACTTTTATAGTATTGTATTGTTTTAATTATTGTAAATGTGAAGATTAAGTGGGTGTTATTTTTTTTTTCTAGGTTCCTTTTCTTCTCATTTATTTTTTATCACAGTCTGGCAGTTTGAGTAATTTATGCGACCTACACAAATGTCCTTTCTTTGGTATTGTTCGTCGAATCATTGACCTCCTTAAGTTCTGAGTTGCTGCATGATTACTGACAAATGCGTGCACTGATTGGACAGGTCCACTCAATCTGTGTGGTTATTTCCTTAAAAGACCACTTCAGACACCAATCCACATGGTCTTCACATGATCTAACCAAATTATGTCTGGACTTTAAAAGAGACTGTGACCTCTGAGTTTGTTTCGGCCTTTCTTCTCAGAGTAGTCAGTTAGGAAACGCAGAACTCATCTAGTTTAAAAAAATATGATTGACGTGTAAAAGTGTTTGTACAAACCTACTTGCAAAAATAAAGTCATTTATCATTTATCATAATGGGGATACGAAATATTGCATTGAAGTAACTTAAACTATCAGTTTTTTATATAAAAAAGCAATGTCCGAAAAATCGTCTTCATAAAACACTGTGCGCCGACCCTTCCCGTCGCGTCGAATCGCCTACCAGTGCGATTTTCCCCGTTTTTGCAACATTTTTTATTACTGCTCCGCTCCTCTTAGTTGTAGCGTAATGTTATATAGCCTATAGCCTTTCTCGATAAATAGACTACTCAACACAGAAATAATTTTTCAATTCGAACCAGTAGTTTCTGAGATTAGCGCGTTCAATCAAACAAACAAACAAACAAACTCTTCAGCTTTATAATATTATTATATATTATATATAATTATATATTATATAGTATATAGATTAATTTACTATACACCTAAATATAGTAGTGGTGGCCCAGTAGCCGCAACCTACGAGTTATAGGAGGTGGTTTCGAACTTAGACAGGCGGTTTATTCTGTGTAAATAACTTCATCACCACTGAGAACAATTTTTGGTTCTAGGAAAATCTAAAACATATGACATTTTCCATCCAGCACTGGGCCCGCGTTGTGTATTACGGCCCACTTCCACTCACAGGGAGCAGGCCTGTATCTCAGCTATCAACTTATAATGTGCCCAGCATTGGGAACGTTATAAGCTGATTATGCAAACACATAAACCTTCCGAAATAAATGCTCTAAATAATGACGAAAACCTCATCAAAATGCGTTGCAGAGCTAAAAGAACAACGCGGCCACACATATAAACTCAAAAAGTGACTATAATTTATAGTATGTATAGTTTCATAAGTAGTGGGCCTTTTTAAATCAAAATCAAAAGTCATTCATCCAAATAAGGCTGAGAATCAGCGGTTTTCGAACGTTAAAAATAGAGAAGACAGTCCCCCTAACAAGCCCGCCCTTGACCATTCCTAGTGGTTTAGCTGGGAAGAAGAAGTGGCGCAACAAACTGTCCAGCAGCACAGCTGTCTGTTTAGTTAGATAAACTTGATTCGATACAATTGTAGGTATGGCATAGTGGCCATGTCCCTGGCACAGGCAACTGAAGGGACAAGGGTGGGTTTTAGTCAGTAAAAGTCTGACATGCTCTCCCGCTCCGCTAAGAGCAGGAGAAGTTATTTGATGATTGCCCACCCCAAAATAAGGTATGGCAAAGTGATTAACATTACGAGACCCAGAAAATTAAATTAAATCTTTTGTCATATTTCGCGCATTCCGGATGCTGCTGAGACTCTCTCCATTTTGTAGCGCGTCCGCCATGTTCATGGAGGTACGCACAGACGGTTTCGCGGCAATTCTACGTAAAACTTTCTAATTCTACAGCTCAGAAAGAGCCACTGGAAAAGCAATGGAGAGGAGAATGCTTGGAGTTGCCCTACGCGGTTGAAACAGAAATGTAGAGATCCGCAGGAGAATCAAGGTAACCAACAAAGCTCAATGAATTGCTGAAGTTAATTGGTAGTGGGCAGGACATATTGCCGGCAGAACTGATGGCCGATGGGGCCGACAGGTTCTGGAGTGGCGACCGCGTACCGAAAGACATAGCGTTGGAAGGCCTCTTATAAGGCGGACCGATCACCTACACCATTAATCAGATTCTGAATCAATCAGATTTCGATAGTTTAACAATATTCATTGATTTCATTTATTTAAGTTGTTGAGCAGACAATTTTCTCGAATATATGAGGCATGGATGGACAATGTGTTAATAATAGTCGTGGTCGTTCGTCGTTTCAGCCATAAGACATCCACTGCTGGACATAGGCCACCCCCAATTTCGGGGGCTTTGCCATAACTTATTACTTCGCCAAACTTGGCAAGTGGATTGGCGATCGCAGTATGGTGGTAAAATGCATAGAGAAGGCTAGTAAGTCCCTTAGTCGCTTTTTACGACAGCCATAGGAAGAAATAGGTTAGATCTATTCTTTACGTGCGGATCACACGAAACTATTACGGATTAGAAATCAGAAATCATTTATTTGTCTTTAATTAGCAATATCAAAATATATATTTTTTCTAATACTAAGATTCTGATTGATAGTTTGTTACGCAATGAAGGCGCTAGTTTTGTTACTAATGACGTACGGCTTACTGTAACATTAAGCTTCTTCCGCCCACATAAAAGATTTATCGAAAAATATTGAAAGGATTTTTTGGCAATCCGCGAGTGGGTGTACAAATCCAGCCCACATCTCAACCACCTACCCTCAAGGTTTGAAGACGTAAAGAGGGTTATTCTTAAAAGGTCTCATTAAAATAATCAACATTTTTGTTTATCGATTTCTGTGAGTTTTCGAGTTAAAAGATCGAAAAAGCGTAGGTTTTGTCGTACTTCCCACGCTTATGTAATATGATAGAATTATTCTCTCCTAATTTTTCTCTTTTACTATTATTCTCTGAGTTTTGTTGTTACAGGATGTTGTACCGAAGTAATGATTTCTGCTGGGGCGGTTTTAAAAATGGGAAATGTAGTATGTAGGATTGTGTGGGAGTTTGGAGAAATGGTTATACTAACGCCTAACTCTACAGGATTAAATTAAAAAGATTAGTGAAACTCCACAGACACGGTGGGTATCGATAGCTAAACATGGCAATAACAAAAAATGAATTAATGATAGCTTAAAAAACTCGCTACCCTTCAAGTTGCTGAAATAACATATTAAATCTGCGGTATAACGGCAGCTATCACTGGAAAACTTAAATAGAAAATCAAATACAAAATAAAAAGTAGACTAAAAAAATTCAAGGATAAAGATATGGATAGAATGATTAAAAAGTGAAATAATTTTAATGTGAAAATGCGTGGGGTTACTTTTTGAGGTATTTTTATAATGACTCTACTTTTATTGTTTGTGACGATAAATTTTCACATCAATTAATAGCAATAGCACCCCACGCTTTTTTAAATTAAAATGATTTCATTCATTTCATGTTTCAAATAAATCCGACGTTTTGAAGGTGAAATTCCGTTACATATCTACATACCAGGCTACTAAAAGTCTGTAGGACCTCTTACACACGAGGGGCATGTTGCCAACGGCAAAGGTAATTGCTGCCGTTGACGCGTCGACAGCACCCAGCGACATGCCATCTTTAAAAATCAGCGTCATCATCGCGTGTCAACGGGTGAAGTTATCTTCCGTAGGCAACACGTCGCTCGTGTGTAAGAGCTCTTAGTAAAATGAATTTGCGATACACAAATGGGGACCCTAAACAAGAAACGAAAAAATATTTAGTGTCGAATATTGCACGGTGGTACGGAATCCTTTGTGTGCGATTCCAACTCGCATTTGGCCCATTTTTACAACCGGCAAGTAACGTGTCTGTGTCCAATTTTCTGGCAATACTCATAAACTGATAAACAGGATGAAACACCACGCTAGCGTGATATTTTATTTGACCATATTTTTATGGGCTATAAACTATTGGACCGTCAGCAGCTCGGCTCGGATTAACGTCATTTTTTATTGCAATCTTAATGAGTTTATTAGAGGAAATATTGGCAATTTGGTCAACTCAATAAGTGTATTTTTTGGTCAGAATTTGATCAAAGCCCCACGGTTCCATGGTTCAAGTAATGCTACATCTGCTTTAGTTAGCCCATGGATGGGTGAGATGGGTGGAAAAATCACCCATCTTTACATACCAAGCACCCTCCATGCCTCGGAAAGCAAGTAGAGCCGTTTGTCCTGGCTGCCGTTCGATTCGAGGATCTTTGGCTGTCGTTACGTTTTGACAGAAGCCCAGGTCAGCCTAGGCCAGCAGAAAAACGATCGCGATGTACGAGATGTGGGTTTGAACTCAGACAGGGACTTTATAATGTTCCCACAGATGGGACACGTGCTGCTCTCTATGGGAAGAAGTGGGTCGTTATCCGTTATCGTGGATTGACAGATGTTACATGTCTTTGCCTTAAATGTCGCAGCATCGTGCTGACATAGGAGCCTTTTCCATAATTTTGACTTATATAATAATTATTTCCCGTCCAACTATGTAATACATTATAGTACGCAATAAAGAATTGAATTGTACGTGATTTTTCTGTACAATTCACAATACATACTTTTTCTTTGTTTCTTTTGAATTTTGATTCTAGAATGTTTCCTCACGACGTTTTTTTTACTCTTTGAGACAAGTGGTGATGAAATAAATTACACAAAGTAATGTGCTTAAAACCATGTGACATCCACTACTAAGAGCTGCCAGGGTTGCGGATTTGTTCAAAAGAATTACCGTAGCCTTGGCATAGGCAACTGAGGGGACATGGATGGGTTTTACTCAGTAAAAGTCTGACACGCCCTACCACTCAGCCCAGAGCGGTAGACGTCATTTGAGGATTTCACACCCACAAAAAAAAAACACTGCTAAGAGGACAGCTTATAATGGTTTTTCATTTTTTAACCATTTCAGTCTACGGTACAATGCCATACATATTACCTAAAGCCTCACAAAAGGCCGTATACTTCGCTCCACACCTGTCGTGAACATACGAGATACTTTTAAACACTTTTCCTACGTCACACACACTTTGACACCTCACCCTTATCAAATGAATAAGTGATTATGTATTAGGTCTCCAAAGCAGATATTTTTTGGATATTTCTCTGTATTTACCTTTAATAGTAAACTTCTGTTTCGCGTCCAACCACCAATGCAGCAACTAAAAAGTAGGCACAGCTTCTTGAAATCGACAGCGTCCCTACCAGGTAATCCGGTCGACACCCGTTGCTAACCTATGGGAAGATATCTCATAAGTTCCTCACGACAACGAGAAGAAACGAACATCTTTCTATTGGGTGTAACCTTCCGCGGTCCACTTGGAAGTCCCTGAACCGTCTCCTAACCCAAGTGGGAAAATGTAAGTTAAACCTCGTAAAGTGGGAACCGAACCGACCCTGCTGCCGTTCCATCGAGGTAACCTCGATGGAACGGCAGCAGGGTCGGTTCGGTTCGTGGATGGTTGGCCATAATTTATAAATCAAGAGACCCTTTCGTGCCTCTGAAAGCATGTTTCGAGGTAAGAGGAACAGGGTGTAAACTTCACACAACCTCCGTAGAAACGGGAGGATCCTTCGACCAGACGCTACTCGTGTCACGGCATCTACACCGCCGTATGCAAACTACACATTACACTGACGTCACGCAAAATCCTGCATCTCGCAAGCAAAGTTTACCACGCAACTAGTATATACATATGTCACCGTCAAATTATAAATACCGTTACATTACAATCTGTCTAGCGAGATTGTAATCTGTTGAAAGACCGTGAACTGTAAAACACTGTTTACAATTTAGCTCATTATTTTTCGTTAGTTTACAATCTATCGAAGTGAAACTGTCAAATTGTGAAATGGCATGCGACGAAACATCGCGTGCTGATTGGTTGAACGTCATGTAGTAAATAGCCAAGTAAATGCCATCAGCTTGGAAGTAGCGCAGTTGGTCACAGTTCTAACCTAACCTATAAACTAACGATAACTAACGGTATTTACAATTTGACGGTGACATATCTAGGTATATACTAGTTGCGTGGTAAACTTTGCTTGCGAGATGCAGGATTTTGCGTGACGTCAGTGTAATGTGTAGTTTGCATACGGCGGTGTAGATGCCGCCACAGAAGCGAAACACCATAAAAAACAAACCCATTCTAAAACTATCCCCCAAACTATGGCAGCAGCGAGTTATTCGATTCAGTGCCGCCCAAACTTCATTAAAATAGCTTTTAAGGTATAAAAGAATAATTCATTCATTTGTCGGCCGCGCCAAATAATATTTTCACACATTTTTTTTTGTGGCCGTTTGACTATAAAATGTAAGTAACGGTATTCTAACTCAAACTCAAAGAATTTATCTAAACTATAATAATAATAGTATTGTAAAGAGGGAAGATTCGATTTTTTGTATGTACCTATGTTTGCTACGAATAGGCTCCGAAACTACTGAACCGATTTTAATAAATTCTTTCATCAGTAAATAGCTACATTTTTACGAAATAACATAGGCTATAATTCATTAAAAAAAAAAAATAAGGATCCGAAAGAAAATTGCTATATTGTAACCGAAAGGCAGAGAACCCAAAATTGTTTCAGGCGTGCGCTGCGAAATCCGTAAATGTACTACAGGTTTATAGGTATTATGAATGTCTACAAAAAGTCAGCAACACAACATATCACAATAACGGCTTTTGTGTTCTAAAATTTCAAATAAACCAATTACAGCCATTTTTAAATGATCAAGGAGTTACTTAGTCAGAAAGATGAAGTTCGTCGCCCATTCCAAAATGAAGTAGTTTTCTATGGAGAAATTCGTGCTTTAAACTCCTATTGTCCTGACTACCTCATTGATTTAGTGGTTGCAATCGCTACCGCTGAGCATGCGGTCCTTGGTTCTATTCATCACATTCATAATCTTGCAGTTAATAACTATCTATTGTTATTAGAACAATGGTAGCCTAGTGGTAGCGGGCGCGACTTACGAGTAGTAAGGTCGTCAGATCGAACCCGAATTACTTTGTGTAAATTATTTCATCAACATTGCTCTTAAAAAGGTGAAGGAAAACATTGTAAGAAAACCGGCATGTCTTAGAACCAAACTTTCGAAGACATGTGACATCTACCAAACCGCACAGGGCCTACGTGATGGAATACGGCCCACTCCCTCTCCCCGATAGGAAGCCTGTGTTCCAGCAGTGAGAACAGTATAAGCTGCTGATGATGGATTGTTATTATGTTACTTTATTTGTACAAAACTTAGTTTCCTAATTTGGTGGAGAAATATAAATTAGGTACTGTCAATATTATATGCTATTTAAAACAAAAACAAAATTGTACCATTTATTTCTCATTGACAAGTCCACCATATTGTTTCCTTCGAGTAAACCAACTCGTGTTACAAATAACAGGCACGTATGATTACGTCTCACAGCGGGAATATGGCGCGCGCGGCAAAATGGCGGCGACGTCGTGAACACACTCAATTAACTTTAAATTGCTAATATTCGTCTTTGTACACACTTGCTCTTTAGACAGGAAATTAATAGTAATTTCTGTTGTTGTTTTTAATATTTCTGTTGTACTATATCTAATATATAAAATTCTCGTGTCACAGTTTTCGTTGCCATACTCCTCCGAAACGGCTTGACCGATTTTGATGAAATTTTTTGTGCTTATCCGGTATCTATGAGAATCGGCCAACATCTATTTTTCATCCCCCTAAATGTTAGGGGTAGTCCACCCCTAAATATTTTTTTTATTTTTAGACAAAATTTTTAATTTCTATTTTTTTATGATACAAAATACAAAAATACATACAATCCTCAATTTTCACCCTTCTACGATCAACCCTTATTTTTTAATAGCTATTTTAGTAATTTGATCATTTTTCCTCTCCGGTCGAAAACTGATCAATCGTCATTTAATTAATTATCCCCGCCTAGGAAATTATTTATATGGCAAAACAACGTTTGCCGGGTCAGCTAGTAACTATATACATACATGTTCTTTTATTGGAATAACGTTGTATTACAAATGAAGTGACAGTGAAGAGAGAGTGAGCGAGTGAAGTGTGTGTGAGTGAGTGATGATGTGTGCAGCTGAATGCCAGTATTTTACATGGAGCGACTGCCTATATGACCTCTACAACCCTGATACTGGGTAATATGATACCCCTTGGTTAGACTCGTTGTCAGACTTTCGGGCTTCTGACGACTCGTGACGTCTGTCAAAGATCCCCAAATGACAAACGTCTTAACTTGCTTTTTGGGGCACGGAGGAGTCTTGGTATGTAATATTGGTCACCCATCTACGAACCTACCGCGACAAGTGTGGCTTAACCTGATCGATCGATCCGTGAGGCATTTATTACTTAGCACACTATCAAACACAATAACAATTACATGAAAACTCTGGATTAATATCCAGAGTTTTCATGTTTACGATAAAAAAGAATCACTTAATAATTTTAATACCATACCTAGAAATTTTTAGTAACAAAACACAGACTTCATAACAAAAGTTGATTTGATTAAAAAACTTGGCAGCTTCATTCCACTTACTCCACTCCACTTCTATAAAAAATTCAGCTTAAACCAGCAGTTCTTTCGACAAATTCCTTTGGAGTAGGATGAATAGAGCCGAGAACGAATGCATATTTGCGCCACTACGCTAAATTTGTCAGAACTGAAAAGTTTAATCTGCACCACCTCTAGAGTGTTCTCGTTGATTTTATTTTGCTGAAACCGTCCGTTTATTTTCAATCAGTTTTTTATTCCAAACAATATTTGAATAAATATTTTTATTTATAAATTATACTGAGTTTATTACTTTGGTCTCAGAGTTTGAAGTTCCATTATTCGTAAAGTCTGACATGAATTTATGTGAGACTATAATGATATCCGTGTGTTTCCAGACGTTAAAAATTGCACCATCCTATTCCCCGTGGGTGTCGTAGAAGGCGACTAAGAGTCTTACCAAAGAATGTGCAGCAGTGTTTTCTAAGTATATTATCACATTATTCGATCACCAACCCACCTGCCAAACGTGTCGATTATGGCAAAGCCCCCTTTGGGAGAGGCTTACGTTTAGCTGTTGACTTTTTTACACGCTTCACTTGTATGTTTGTATGTTTTTTTGTAACCGATTCCTTATAGCGCGATTTTGACCCACTTTAATCGACCAGATTTCATCAAACTTTGCACACCTGGTGCAAAGTTTGATGATCAAAGACCGATGACAATACTATAATTTCATAAATGTGTGCCATTATCCTTGCCAGGGCTACCAGGACAGCAAAAAAACTGTCAAAAACACGTTTCCATAGAAAACCAAACTAAAAAGTAGTAAATAATGGTGAAAAAGCGTGAGGTGCCTGATATTAATAAAAAATACCTTAAAAAGCACCCCACGCTTTTTTCCATTATTTTCTACTATTTAGTTTAGTTTTCTATGGAAGCGTATATTTTAGTTTTTTTTTTAAACTATTATTTATTTTGCTGTTAAGATGATAATGGTATGCCTCGTTGGTCTAGTGGTCGCAAATGCTGCTGTTGAGCATGAGGATCTGGGTTCGATTGTTAGGTCAGGCAGTGTAATTTGATTTTTTCTCTCAGGGTTTATTTCAGTAGCAGCTCGGAGTCTGGACTTGTGCCCGGTTGATGGCAATAGGCAAGTTCTCTATCACATAGAACTCGTTGCGAAGTTTAAAAGAACAATGCGATCCCACAGACATACAAAAAGGGACTTAAATCTTATATATTATTACTAGCTTTTGCCCGCGGCTTCGCCCGCGTGGATGTCGGAAATTATCGCAAGAGGACGTACTACCGCGGTTAATGTATTGAATGAATTAATCCAGGTTATATAGGTAATAAGAGAGCAGTTGAGTGAAAACAGTGGTGGCTCAGTGGTATCAGCCCCGACTTGCGAATTATAGGTCGTGGGTTCGAACCCAGGCAGGCGCTTTATTTTGTGTAAATATTTTCATCAACACTGCTCTCAAAACGGTAAAGGATAACATCGTGAGGAAACCGGCATGTCCTAGAACCAAAAATTCGAAGACATGTGACATCTACCAACCCACACTGGGCCCGCGTGGTAGATTACGTCCCACTCCCTCTCACCCAGAGGAAGCCTGTGTCTCAGCAGTGGGAATAATGTAGGCTAATTATATATAGGTAATAAATACTATCTGTGTGCTCAGATCCATTGAGCCGCTTTTGCGTGATTGTGAAACAAACATCCAATCATACAAATGTTCACATTATAGTATTAGTAGTAAGTAGGTTTATAATACATATTACTTCGGATTCATAGTTTATGAGAATATCATGTGTGTTTGATGAATAGTATTCAGAGTAAGAAGACTGTGAAATAGGGTTGAATTGAATTGATATAAGTCATCCTGGTTTTTCTTAACGCTCGTATTCTACCTATACAAACACTCAATCATTTACCAGACACCAAATTGATCATAGGAATTATACTGCCGTTTTAATAAAAAAGGGCACAACTAACATTTTTCATGAAATTGAGTTATATATCACCGGAATCAGGAAAAAAAGCCAATATGCCTAATTTTTTTTTAATTTTTAGCAAAAAAAAATAACAGAGATACCATAAGCTTAAAGGGCACAACTGCAACATTTTTAAAGTTTTTAACCAGGAAAAGGGCACATTGTGAGATATGCCTTTTATTTCACCTTTATATTTTTAATATATTTAATTGAAAAGGCGTAATTGGCTTACGTCAAATATAAAAGGCTTATGTGGCAATTGTGCTTATTTTTTTTATACCAACACCCTAGCAATTATTGAAGAAGAAAAGTCACAACTAGCAGTTATGTCTTTACTATTTACCCTATACCTTAATTTTTTATTAATAAAGCGTTTAAAAAAAGGCACACTGGAGGTTATGCCTTTACTACTAAACATCTATGAACGAAGATGAAGTGGTGGGTCAAGGTTATTTACACGTCCCACTGCAGAAACACAAGAAAGTGCATCATCAAGAAGTATAAAATATAATATATTCTAATATTTTACTGTATGTATACTATTTTAATAATATGTAAAAAGGCACAATTGAATAAAAGTGCCATTTCAATGTAACATTTTAAAATTTTACATTGAAAAGGCACATTTGGTTGTATATGCCTTATAACTGTAATATTGCTCCTGTTATGTAATTTTTTATGTTAAGTTGAAAAAAAAAATATGCTAATTATTTATTATATGCATTAAAAATAATAAAAATATTGCTATAGTCTTATATGTACTATATATATACAACTATTTAAATTCACACAATTTCGAAAAACATAGTTTAGTCGTGTTTTTTTAACATAATTCAAAAAATATTTTAACATCGATTTTCTCAACATTTACAAAATGCTAGTTGTGCCCTTTTTAATAATAACGGCAGTATAGGAATAGTACTTTTGCCAGTGGCTTCGCCCGTATAGTTGTCAGAAAATATCACCTGGGAACCTACTACCGGGATAAAGTATCCTTTGTGGTAAGTATCCTGGATAACCAAAAATCCAAATCCATCCAAAAATCTAAACATCTAAGCCATATTTCGCGGTCTCTTGCTTGGAATAATACAATTAGGACTATTTTGAGTACTTCGAACACATATGATATTCGCATTTACTCAGAAGCCCAAGTAATATGAATTACAATCCTACTAATCCTGCACTACCCGACCGCTACCAAGCGAGACGGCCGGACGCGGGACGGCCCGCTAGCCGCTCTGCGGCGATTTTATTATAATCTCTGATATCTTCTAAAATATTAATTTTAATGATATGCTGTAAAGGGCAATTTTGATCTACATGAAATGCACAATTTATTTAAGGTACTTAATTGGATAAGGACTAATGCTGTATTGCTTAAAATTGCATTCATAGATGCCATGCCATTATTTTTCGTAAAAAGTAAAGGATAAAAATGGTTATTATGGGTTATCCCTAAGAGTTAGGCATATACCATCCCGGACTTTTATGTAGAATTTTTTAAGGTGTACAATACTGTAGTACATTATTTTGAGCTATTTCGTAGGGTTCAGCCAGCGTTCGCAATGTAGGTAAGCGCAAAAAAATGTGTTTATTTATGACATCACATTAGAAACCTCTAAAATTATCAGCGTTTCTTTACTATATTATGCATGTTATACATACATATGAACCTTCCTCTTGAATCACTTTACCTATCTGCATCAAAATCCGTTGCGTAGTTTTAAAGATATAAGCATACATAGGGACAGACAGACAGACAGCGAATTGACTTTTTTTATAATATGTATGATGTATGATATGATTATGTTATATCTTAATTATATACAAAACCGATAGGTCACTCATTCACACATTCACTCACTGATTAATCACGAAATCTCAAAACTTTCTGTACCAACGAAGATGAAATTTGGCAGTATGAGTAGGAGACATCAATTAAGAAAGGATTTTAGGAAATTTCCTCTGGTGGAGCCGCGTATTAACAGCAGGCACCATGCGGGAACTCAATTATGTTCAATTATGGTTTGATAGTAATTATATTAATTCCTATGGAACCCACCCTGTGAGCTGAAGAATGATAAATGGTTTCGACGTCAGCACTGAAAGCTATTGGCCCACACTAACCTTAGACCAGCTCAGGAACGCTTCGACCAGCTACTGTCAGTAGCTCACACCGTGAAGCACTTTCACGAAACAGATAGTCAAATCACTGTTGGGTATTTATAACGAGTCTCTTTGAACTTCAGCTGTCAACAACAAAAACCAACTTTTCCTTAAAATTATAGGAGCAGGCACCGCTTGTGACTCTCGAAGAAAACAGACTGCGGGTTTCACATTAGTCCGCGCTTGGCGCGGGGTGGCCACAACTATATGGCACTAGTGTTGCCAGGTTCAGCGGATCAAAGGCGCGCGAACCAGTTAGCCATAGATACTAAGATATCGTGGGTATAGGTACCGTGTGGTGCCGGACGTAAAGAATAACACCACCCCATTTCTTCTCGTGGGTGTCGTAAAAGGCGACTAAGGGACTTACTAGAGAATGGGCAGCAGCGTTCTCTATGCATTTTACCACCATACTGCGATCGCCAACCCGCCTGCCAAGCGTGGCGATTATGGCAAAGCCCCCTAAATTGCGGGAGGCCTAAGTCCAGCAGTGGACGTCTTACGGCTGACATGGTGATGATGATGACTAAGATATCGAAACCATTTGAAATGAATTAATTATTGCTAGAAAAATGACCTAACACTTAGGTATAACAAAAATAAGTATTAAAAAGTCAATTTGGGTCACTTAAGGTGCACAACCACCCTCCGTAAAGGAATGCAATAGGGTGTGGAAGTTTTGAAGCCAGTTTCATCAGATTTTGTGTTTAAACTGACGAATAAAAATGAATTAATACGTATCTCAACGTTTTTGATAATTCTACACCCGAAGAGCTGAAAAAGGGGATGAAGTTGCATAGAACGTCCTTCATTATCATATGATAAGAAACTAACAAAAACAAATTTCCGACATCTATGCGGGCGAAGCCGTGGGCAAAAGCCAGTACTTATGATATAGATACAGATCGAAGACAGGAATGATTCTCAATATTATTCGCCGGAATCACACTTTATCTAAAAATTAATATTCATTGTAAATTCTATAGCTGTTAAGCAAGCCGTTAAATCCCTTCAGAGGATGTGGAACAAAAGACCAAGGCTAATTTTGATCCCCTGGGACTTAAATTAAGTGGAAACAATATAAGAAAGAATATTCATGAAGTAATAATGGTAATATCAAAGGGCTATTTAAATTGTAGGGAAATACAGGCTATTTTCAACCTTATAATTTACTTTTATTGGGTAAACACAAAACTGATCGTCTAAAACTTATTGTAATGGACGATTTTTAGGGTTCCGTTACCAAATGGCAAAAAACGGAACCCTTATAGATTCGTCATGTCTGTCTGTCCGTCCGTATGTCACAGCCACTTTTTTCCGAAACTATAAGACCTAAACTAAACTACCACCTAAACTTGGTAAGTAGATGTATTCTGTGAACCGCATTAAGATTTTCATACTAAAATAGAAAAAAAAAAAAAAAAAATTTCGGGGTTCCCCATACATAGAACTGAAACTCAAAAAATTTTTTTTCATCAAACCCATACGTGTGGTGTATTTATGAATAGGTCTTCAAAAATGGTATTGAGGTTTCTCATATCATTTTTTTCAAAACTGAATAGTTTACGTGAGAGACACTTCCAAAGTGGAAAAATGTGTCCCCCCCTCCGTAACTTCTAAAATAAGAAAATGATAAAACTAAAAAAAATATATGATATACCCATATATGATATACCATGTAAACTACCATCGAAAATTAGTTTGAACGAGATCGAGTAAGTAGTTTTTTTTTTAAACGTCATAAATCGAAAACCGCAATTTACCTTTCATTCAATCAACCGAAATAAGAAAATTAAAAAAAAAACATTTATTTTCATAAACATGAACCTTATGCATAAACCGAGAATACCTACAGGTTTGTACGGAACCCTCGGTGCGCGAGTCCGAGTCGCACTTGGCTGGTTTTTTTTTAAATATTAATGAAACTCTTCAAATATTTGGTAGGTCATGATGTACCTATACCTTTTTTAACATTTAGTTATTTCCTAAGTCATTCAATTGGTCAGTGTGGTGCCGGACGTAGAATAGTACCAACCCATTTCGTCCCGTGGGTGTCGTAAAAGGCGACTAAGGGAGTTACTAGAGAATGGGCAGCAGCGTTCTCTATGCATTTTACCATCATACTGCGATATTCAATTGCCTGCCTAGCGGGTAGATGATGGCAAACCCCCAAATTGGGGGATTTCCAGCAGTGGACGTCTTTCGGCTGAATTTTGATGATGATGATGATTTCCTCACAATTATTAAGCTTCTCCGAACAATCAAGTGAGGTAAGGTTGGAACAGTGACCAACTATGCGAGAACCAAGCTAGCGAAGCAAGCGATGCCGTGGCAGTGGCTGGTGAGCGCTACGTCTAAATATTGATCACAGTTACTTGGATACTTAGTATATTTTAGGACCTCAAAATATAATTTACTAGCTTCTGCCTGCGTCTGCGTCCGCGTCAAATTTTTGCTTCCCTGGACCTTCCCGTCGCATCGAATTGCCTGCCAGTTTTCGACCATTTTTCATTGCTGCTCCGCTCCTTTTAATCGTAGCGTAATGTTACATAACGTATAGCCCTTCTCAATAAATAAGCTACCCAACACAATAATAACTTTTCAATTCGGACCAGTAGTTCCTGAGATTAGCGCGTTCAAACAGACAAACTCTTCAGCTTTATAATATTAGTATAGATTTGAAATTAACAAAAAGTGGGGTATCACTATGTTAGAGTGTTCATTAATATTTTCAACCAACAAAAAAAAAACGGAGGAGGTTATCAATTCGACGCGTATATTTTTGTACGACCACGCATATCTTTTTATATAGTAGTCTGATTGTGATAATTCTTTTATATTGGAAAGGGTATACTCCGAAGGTAAATTCTCCCATATAAATTTGGAAAACAAAATTGAACCCTAAGGGTCGTGAAACAGGGGATGATTGATTGTTCACTCACTGATTGTAATGTATAATCACGCATAACTTTAATAAGAGTAGTCCGATTTTGATAATTCTTTTTTTATTGGATAGGGTTGTTAAAAGTTTTTAGGAGTGCAAATGGGAATTATTTGAAGAAAAGTTATTAAAAACATGCCATATAATATTATTTATGAAGACGTTGTGGTTTTTTTTTGTAATAATGTTAATGACGACGGGTGAAGGAAGGATATAAAGGCTAGTTTTAGCCATGTAACTTACCTTTATTCTTGGAAATATGAATAGTCTTTAGTCTGCAGACAGTTATGGCACCGCGGGGCAAAAGATAACCTTTCAGTTGGTTTGTTGTTCCATCTGAGGGTCTAAAATTCCTACCGATATTTTACGGACATAGCAGCATTGCGCAATTGCCATTTTGTTATTATTTATTGAAAATAGTAGGTACAGTGGATAATTAAGTGAGTTTATGAGTATATGAGGATTAAAAATAGAAGTAAAAATGATTTAGTCCCCCTTTTGGGGAGGCTTATTATCCAGCAGTTGATGTCTTTTGGCTGATATGATGATAAAAAAATATTTATATTTGTATTATAAATGTTGATGTCGTCTTACATTTTGCTAAACCCTGTTCATGCTTTGGTTAATCCTAGCTAAATATGTTTGTGCCATTATTATTATATTAGCTTCTGCCAGCGGCTTCGCCCGCGTGGAGGTCGGAAAATATCCCGCGGGAACGTATTACCGGGATAAAAAGTAGCCTCTATGTTAGTCCAGGTTATAAACTAACTGTGTTCCAAATTTCATCCAAATCCGTTCAGAAGTTTTTGCGTGAAAGAGTAACAAACATCCACACATCCATACATACAAACATTCGCATTTATAATATCAGTAGGATTTAACACAATTGTATATCATGTTTTATGCAATTAAATTATGTATTAATACTTTTTAAGTTATTTAAGGCGTGGTAAGAAGCATATTTTTTGGTATTTGACAATAGCCGACGCGGCAAACAAATAAGTTTATAATCAGCTATGCGTTTGATGTTAGTTGAAGCGAATGTACACCAAAATAAAAAATAAAAAATTTCAGTTTTAAAACAACTTAATAAGTAAATAATGCATAACTCAGTGGAATATTTTTAAGGTATTTCTTTATTTGAATGATTTCCCTCTATTTCAATTAACGCTCAAAATTTTGAGAGTTATGCGACTAAAAATACTTTGAACTTTGTTTTACGATTGATTTAATAAGATACTATGTATTTTATTTTATGTAATATTTATGAATAAGGCTTTCCTTTGAATATTTAGCAATTCACTCAATTGTTTTCTGGTTTGTAATATTCACAAATACGCCTAACTGTGCAACAAAACACTAAGCGTTTTACGGTGTCCTACGTTTGGCAGCGCCTTAAATAAATTAAAAACTTAACAGAAAATTGATCACAACACAAGGCTATGTTAAAAATCGTATACCTACACGTTTAAATTAACTTTATACGTAACACCGAACAGTTTTACCTTTACCTAAGAAAACATTTACCCCGGTCAGCTCCACGTGCATACTGTATGAAGGAGTCAAAGCTTTTACGTTTCCGTTTGTGTAGTTTTATTTTTAAAGAAATTGTTGGGTGGCTGTAGAATTGGCAAAGAGAATGAAGACTCGCGATTGGTAGATAAATGGATCTTGAATTTTACTAGCTATGCGATATGGATCATATATTATGGATGATAAGAAATAACATTATATAAATATAAATAAACAGTCTTCAGTCGTCTTTCAGCTGAAAGCCGTTCACGATAACAGTATGGTGGTAAAAGTCTGTAGTTATTTAAAAAATATATAAAACTGTTTTTATTTTTAACTTTTTAGTTATGGTATCTACGCCGCACTAATCTAATCGCGTTATTCGTCCATTTGTCGCGTACATACTTAATGCAAATTTAAAACTTATATGGTTTTCTCATGAATGCCATTGTCAGAATTAACCAGAAATCTTGGGACCACACGGGAAGCATTAACTTTCAAATAAAAAAGAATCATCAAAATCGGTTCACCCAGTCAAAAGTCCTGAGGTACCAAACATAAAAAAATACAGCCGAATTGAAAACCTCCTCCTTTTTTGAAGTCTGTTAAAATGTATGGAGAACGCTGTTGCCCATTATCTAGACGACTGACCTTTGTGTGTGACTCCAACACCACACGGAGTTACACGGAACCACACGGGACGGATAACTACATATTTACTTCTCTCATTTTTATTACTATCGATTCTTAAATTTCGCAGTCATTTTTTTTTAATACAAAATAAAGCGTGCAAGCCTTCGAAAGTACTATCAGTACGAACGATCAAACGATGACATACGGGCGACTAAATTTTATGAAGCTAGGCAACACCTGGCAACTTTGAATTCGCCTATTACTGTCTCTCTTTGAAGGTAAAAAAAAAAACATTCTCAAAGGAGAATTTAATAATTTACAAGCTTCTGCCCAAGAGCTCCATTTAACTCAGCTGCTAAAGGATAGCAGCGCGTGGTTTAATAGCATTAAGTCTAACTTTTCTAAAAGAATGGACGATTACATATATAAAGACTTTTTTATAAATCCGATTCACAGTTTTAGAGATTAGCGCGGTCAAACAAACATACCAATAAGTAAACAAGCAAAACCTTTTGTCAGCATTATTATTAGTATACCGAAAGTCTGACAACCGGTCTCACCAAGCGGTATCGTAAAACCCAGTAACTGGGTTGTGGAGTTCAGATAGGCAGTCGCTCCATGTAAAATACTGATACTCAGCTGCATCCAGTTACGCTACGCAGATGATGATGATGATGATTATATTATGAGTATATCTATACAGATTAAACAGCTTAACTCAGCTCAACCATGTCTAGCAACAGACACACTACAATACGTTGCCAGCAATAAATTCTTGCAATAATATTAAATTCATTTTGAAATGTACAATTCATTTTCAACCGACGAAAAAAAACGGAGGAGGTTCTCAATTCGACGCGTATATTTTTTTTTTTTTTTTTTTTTTTTTTTTTTTTATGTATGATCACGCATAACTTTTTACATAGTGGTCCGATTGTGACAATTCTTCTTTTATTGGAAAGGGTATACTCCCAAAATGGTCCCATATAAATTTGGAAAACAAAATCGAACCCTAAGGGTTGGAAAACAGGGGATGATTGATTGTTCACTCACTGATTGTAACGTATAAACACGCATAACTTGTTACATAGTGGTCCGATTGTAACAATTCTTCATCTATTGGAAAGGGTTTACTCCCAAGGTGGTCTCATATAAATTTGAAAAACAAAATCGAACCCTAAGGGTTGGAAAACAGGGGATGATTGATTGTTCACTCACTGTCACTCACAACTTTTTACATAGTGGTCCGATTGTGACTATTCTTCTTCTATTGGAAAGGGTATACTCCCAAGGTGGTCCCATATAAATTTGGAAAACAAAATCGAACCCTAAGGGTTGGAAAACAGGGGATGATTGATTGTTCAGTCACTGATTGTAACGTATAAACACGCATAACTTTGTACAGAGTAGTCCGATTTTGATAATTCTTTTATTGTTGGATAGGGTATACCTTGCCAAGTATTATTAGTACATTAAAGCCACAAAAAATCATAAAATAAAAACTTTTTAACAAAAAATTAAACCGCCGAAAAACTGAAAAGCATAAAATAATAAACCTTAAAATTTTGAGTCGGCGCTGAAAAATCAATGAACAAGGAACACTCAAAGCGCCGACTCATAATTTTAAGGTTTATTATTTTATGCTTTTCAGTTTTTCGGCGGTTTAATTTTTTGTTAAAAAGTTTTTTTGAACGGACAGCTCGGATTAAGACTGTTTCAGGCGAATTGCGAATAAATGTAATCATTTTCAGTTGACCCCGTTCTCTTGGAAAGAACATGTTAAACAACGCCTGTTTTCAACTATTGGTTCTGAATATGGTACTCAGATACAAATAAAAAACAAAATAGGGCAAGTTTTTCGTTAGAAACTTTTTAGGACTAAACATTGTACACAGAAAATAAACAATACCATACCATGTAGGAATGATAATTTGATCCTACTGATCCTATTAAAATAATACATTTGTAAGTTTGTAAGTTTTCACGCAAAAACGGCTGAACGGATTTGAATGAAATTTGACAAACAAATAGATTACCACATAGGATATTTTTTATCTGTCTACGATCTTGCAATATATAAGTGTCTGTGCACACTTGTATATTATGTAAAGATACATACAGAGAAAGTGTCAATTTCATACGCATTTTTAACACAGAGTCATACGTTTTAGAAGCTCTAGTAAAACCGCCATCTTGGACTTTCATTTTGATCTCACTATTGACATCAGCACCCCAGAAAGCCATGAAAACTATCTGTATCTTCCTCTGTCTCTTTCTATTTGACTAAATAAAAGTAGCATGGGGCATGGTATAACGGTTCCTAATGGTTCCCATGATGATCTCTATAAGTTACGTCCTACCGCAAACTGTGTCTAAAAACTTCACTCCAGAAATACATAGACAGAGCCACGGGCACAAATATATGCCTATTTTTTATGTAATAAAATCCTAACCTAACACACAGACAGTCAAACCGATCTACCTGCCCAGTGGGCAACATAAACAATAAATTAACTATAAATAGTTTTATGTTATTTTTACGGCATTTTTCCGCCAAACCAAACTAAACGAATGTTTTATGACTTCGCAGTATCCATAGACTGCTGTTTATGTTATGTTTCTACTTTAACATATTTGGGAATCTGGCTTTTCGTGAATCATATGGTTGAAAAAACTTTTTAACAAAAAATTAAACCGCCGAAAAACTGAAAAGCATAAAATAATAAACCTTAAAATTATGAGTCGGCGCTTTGAATGTTCCTTGTTCATTGATTTTTCAGCGCTGACTCAAAATTTTAAGGTTTATTATTTTATGCTTTTCAGTTTTTCGGCGGTTTAATTTTTTGTTAAAAAGTTTTTATTTTATGATTTTTTGTGGCTTTAATGTACTAATAATACTTGGCAAGGTATACCCTATCCAACAATAAAAGAATTATCAAAATCGGACTACTCTGTACAAAGTTATGCGTGTTTATACGTTACAATCAGTGAGTGAACAATCAATCATCCCCTGTTTTCCAACCCTTAGGGTTCGATTTTGTTTTCCAAATTTATATGGGACCACCTTGGGAGTATACCCTTTCCAATAGAAGAAGAATTGTCACAATCGGACCACTATGTAAAAAGTTGTGAGTGTCAGTGAGTGAACAATCAATCATCCCCTGTTTTCCAACCTTTAGGGTTCGATTTTGTTTTCCAAATTTATATGAGCCCACCTTGGGAGTATACCCTTTCCAATAGAAGAAGAATTGTCACAATCGGACCACTATGTAACAAGTTATGCGTGTTTATACGTTACAATCAGTGAGTGAACAATCAATCATCCCCTGTTTTCCAACCCTTAGGGTTCGATTTTGTTTTTTAAATTTATATGGGACCACCTTGAGAGTATACCCTTTCCAATAGAAGAAGAATTGTCACAATCGGACCACTATGTAAAAAGTTATGCGTGATCATACATTAAAAAAAAAAAAAAATATACGCGTCGAATTGAGAACCTCCTCCGTTTTTTTTCGTCGGTTGAAAAGAAATAAAAAGTTTCGAAATGGTTCTGGAAAAGACGAATGAAATTCACGTCGATTTTGATGTTTCTTTAGTTCTTTTCAATGGTCCTTACAACATATGAAAATTTTAGCATTGTTTTTTGATTTCACAAAATGTTGTTATTGTGTAAAATATAGCATCCAAAAATTCATCCGCATCGCTGTCGACTGGAAATGTACCCAAGGGATATTACCACGTTGTATGGCAGGGCTTAGCCTCTGGCCAAGGTAAAAACCAGCCCTTGGGTCACGGGAAGTGTCCACCAGCCGTTTAGAGATTTCCATACAACATATTGAAATAATATGACATTATGGCTATTTTTCATCCACTTTTAGTTCCACCATTATCAGCCTATAATGTTCCCAATGCTGCGACACAGTCTTCCTCTCAGTGTGAGGGAATGGGCCGTAATCATTGAATCCCACCGATTGTCGAAAAAGCCATTCAAAGAGATTATATGGACGAATTGATGATTTTCCTGATTGTAATTCTATAAAATCATATTTGTCACGGTCCTGACTGCAAATTGCAAATACGTTCTAATTTGAATTCTCCCGTATTGGCTATTAGATCCATTTTACTTATTTTTTTTATGCAAATAAACCTAATGAGAAAAATAATTATCACTAGCTCCATCATGGATCTAGCCAATGGATCTTCTGAAACTGAACCATTTTTTGGAATCAGCGTTATCGACCCAGAAAAGGAGAGAAATAAAAAGATTTATGTTTTGTAAATATGGCCAGGTCATTAAAAGGGACTTAGGTTGACGTCAACTCAACATTGGTCTAAGGTGTATGCTATTTTCATCGTTGTTATCACGGAATTAAATACAGTTTTCTATGCAATAGTTTGCGCTGTAGCTTCAAAAGGTGTTCTGAGTTCTGACTTGATAAGTGAAAGAATTAGAAGACTCACGAAGATACAAATTGTTGGCTTGTTGATCTAGAAGTCGCAGGCGTTATTACTGACCATGAGTTCGTGGGTTTGATTCCCGGGTCACCCAAAGTGTTATTAGATTTATCCATCTAGAAATAACTAGTAGCAGCCCAATGACTGGAATTTGTGGTTGGTGTACAATAGGTCCACGACCTATTATAAGGGACTTAAACATAACCGGTGAAATGTATACATGTATGTGAGTGTATACTATAGGTGCAGTCCGATTCAAACTTTATCGTGGCTCTGAAGTGCGCTATTCGCTATGCATATTCCACCCTCAAGTCCCGCAGACACGTGACTTTTTTACTGCGCATCAACTCGCCTCATGTTCCTAGCCCCCATTGAGTTCTGTATACCCCGATTCAAATTTTATGGCGATTACGAGTGGCCTGAAGTGTTAGGCATACGTCTGCCTAACCCTTCAGGGTACTGATGTATAAGGGACATGGTGTAAAATAGTTCCTTATCTATAGGAAAGGGTGGTTCTTCTTGATTTGTCAGCTGCGTAACTGGACTTGCTTTTTTTTGTGATTGGGAAATTAACAAATAACGTCTCCCGCTCTGGGTGGAGCGGAAGGGCGTATCAGACTTTTACTGACTATAACCCACCCATGTTCCTTCAGTTGCCTATGCAAGTGCCACGGTAACTCTCGAACAAATCCGCAACCCTGGCATGAAGGGCACCTCCTGTGGGTACGGACCTTGGCTTAGGGTGGCGCTGGAAGAGGGTATGACGTATGACGTAATTTTACTAGCGCACTTGCGCGGTAAACTCTAAACGCAAGTGGCGATATAGAAGCTGCTATAGGTAAATCCAGGCTTGATGTTTTATTATGTGTGGCCTGCTCAGTACCATTGCTTCTAAATATATATTACGTCTTCGATAAAGGAAATATACTGAAAAATTACGAAGACATAAAAAGACTTGACTGTACCTACATTACGTGCAGAGGCGTCATAAATAGCGTACTTCAGTGCCTTGCACGAAACAAAGGAAGGTCGGGTATCACACGCGGTACTTCGGGCACCATTGTTCTTCGATAGTGAAGAGGGTGCTATCATGAAATGGAGAAGGATATTAGGAAGTGAGTGAGATCTACGTGTGTTTTGGACGGGTTTTATGTTAACTGGTATTATTTTTAGGAGCACAAAACGAAGATTTAAATAATTAAATTTGGCCTCATTGTAGTGAGCTCATTCTTTATCATCATCTCAGCCAAAAGACGTCCTCTGCTGGACATAGGCCTCCCCCAAATTTGTTTTAATCGAAATAATCACCCATGCAATCAATGCATCTTTGCCAACGCAGTGGCAGTTTATTGATGCCCTTCTTAAAAAAATCAGCTGGACGGGAGGCAACAAATTCTTCAAAGGCATTTTGTACTGCCTCTCTGGTATTGATTTTTTTTCCCGCCAAGAAGTTATCCAAATTCTGGAAAACGTAGTAGTCTGTAGGCGCAAGGTCTGGTGAGTAGGGCGGATGACGGAGAGCTTCCAACCCCAGTTCTTGCAACTTGGAGACCGTCTGCTGTGCAGTATGAGGTCGCGCGTTGTCGTGCAGGAGCAGCGGAGACGAGCGATTGACAAATGTTGGTTGGAGATGTGCCAGCTTCTCCATCATTGAGTTCAGTTCTTCACAGTACACATCTGCAGTAATGCTCACCCCGTTTGGTAAGAAGCTATGATGAATCACACCGGCGCTAGACCACCAAACAGTGACCATCACTTTTCTAGGGGTAAGTTTTCGTTTAGAGCATTGTTTAGGTGCTGAACCAGGATCCAACCAACTTGCTGAGCACTTGCGGTTATCAAACAGAATCCATTTTTCATCGCAGGTAACAATGCGGTTCAAAATTCCTTCATTTGTGTGTCTGTTGAGCAGTGCAAGGCACGTCTCGACGCGTACTTCGCGCTGGCGATCATTGAGTTCGTGGGGCACCCATTTGTCAAGCTTTTTTACCTTGCCAATTTGACGCAAATGGACCAATATTGTTTTGATGCTAACGTCGAAAGCTGCTGCTAATTCAGGCGTAGATTGTGTATCATCAGCTTCCACAATCGCCTTTAATTCGTCATTGTCGACCAAAGTCTTCGGACAACCGCGAGGTTCATTTTTCAGGTCGAAATTTCCAGAACGGAAGCGAGCAAACCAATAAAAGGTGGTGCGTTGGTTTGTAGTGTTAGCTCCGTAAACGTCGTTGATGTTGCGTGCCGCTTGTGCCGCGTTGCTGCCACGACGGTACTCATATTCCATAATTACTTGAATTTTTAACGTATCTATGATGTCGAAAAAGATTGAAATGCGATGCAAATGTAACACTAATCAATAAACAAATGACTACTTTTGGAAAAAGAATTCCATGTTTTTAAAATAAAATTAATTTGAAATTAGAATTCTTGAACGAACAAAAATTATTTTGATTTGAAATGGCCAGTACTGCAGAACGGCAATTTCATAGGTAAAGACCTAATATTATAGTCTCCAATCGCCAGCTTCTCCAGTCTCTCAATAAAGCAATTACATAATTCTCTAGTTGCTTCTATAAACAGTTAATAAACAAATAATAAGCCATCCATTAGTTTATGACAATTAATCTATAAAAATAAATAAAATTGAAGTGTCCGTTCTTAAATAGCATGTGAAAGTATATATGTCGCAGGTTTTTCATAAAATTAGGTTTTTGATCAAAAATCTAGGTTTTTGATGAAAAACCGGTAGATGACACATTTTAAACTCAATTTCATCATAAACCTGTAACAATCCAGATTTTTTATCAAAATTCTGAACTATTTTGGGTTTATGATAAAGTCCTTGACAAAATCACGGGTTTACTTGGTTTTATGACAAATAAATCAATTTAAATGAAATAAATAAAACAATCCATCATCATTTGCAACTTAGTAGAAAGAAAACATTTATTTATTTATCAATATTTTACATCCATGATCCAAGCAATATTCTCCTCCTTCAATCCAATTATGAAATGAAATGTTTCAATGTCACGTACCTATATTCATAATGTATGTATTTCTTTTTTAAATAAGTATAATATAATAAAGTTCGAATAGATAAATGTATATTTATATTAATCACATAATATCTGCAATCATAATCATAATTAATTTCGTGAAAATGTATACTTACCTACCAGATTTATTATGTCACTCACGCCAACACACGTCATTACGTCATTTCAATTCAAAAGGTAGTTGCTGAAAATCAGCGCTGTTGACGATAGATTCGTCTGTAGTCACAGCATTTTGCTGAGCAACGACCTGTTCTCGCACAGATACGACGCACGGCTCAATTTGTTCTTATTTTTATGATAAGTTTATCACAAAAGTAGCCACTAATGCACTCTGCATTCGGCAATTTTGTTTTTGTTTTGTTTGTTATTTAGTAATTGTCAATGTCGTAATGCATATCTGTATTGTCTTTGGTCCGTAGCCATGACATCAACAACCAATGGATAACTTTTTTAATCTTGGATACGGAGCTTTTGGCTACTTTGTACGTGTGTATATTTAGTTTTTTATTTTTTGTTACTATTTTATTTTGTGCGTTTTGTTTGTGCAGAATAAACAATTTTTCTTTCTTTCTTTCTTTCTATATTAATCTGATTTTGATAAGCCGTGAAAATGAAATTTCGTAACTTTAATAGTTACGAAATTTCATTCAAAAGACATGAAGCTGCTTTCATTTTTTTTTGCTGACATTTTTAATTTTTCAACGGCATATTCCCTTTCGATAAGTATATTTTGTTCTTTTTGACATAAATCACACAGAATCCTTGATCCATACCCTTCATTTTCTTCTGAAGAAAAATTTTGGAGAAACCGATATTGGTGCTACAATTTTAGTTGATGTGCCGAAAATAGACATAGGGCTACTAGATGCAAGTAACATTATAGGAAAGGTAATCGATAAGAAGTACGATTTATTGAAAATTGGTACTTCAGCCGGTGTTCTAAAAGACTGGCTGCCTCAAAACTCTATTCAAATATCAAATACTGCCTTTAACGAACCTGTGAACCACCACCGAACCAAATGAACTGAGTTTTCGTGAAATTGCTTCAAAGATGTCTTTATTTGGAGGCCAAGGTATTAAGAAATGCTCGTGCGAAAAATCTTAAGTGCGCTACAAGACAAAACAATGTGAATGCAAAAAAAAAATGTTTTATGCAATTCTAGATGTCACAAGTCAACAAACGGTCATAATAAATCAAGCATACTAGCAGATTTATAAAAAAGCAAGCACGTGGTAAACGTTTCTCGTATTTAATAGTTAGGAAATTTCATTTTGGCGGCATAACAAAATCAGATTAATATAGGTACGTGACATTGAAACATTTCATTTCATAATTGGATTGAAGGAGGAGAATATTGATTGGATCATGGATGTAAAATGTTGATAAATAAATAATCGTTTTCTTTCTACTAAGTTGTAAATGATGATGGATTGTTTTATTTATTTCATTTAAATAGATTTATTTGTCATAAAACCAAGCGAACCCGTGATTTTGACAAGAACTTTATCATAAACCCAAACTAGTTCAGCTTTTTGATCCAAAAATTGGATTGTTACAGGTTTATGATGAAATTGAGTTTAAAATGTGACGGTAATTATATCAAAAAACTTTTTTTGAATTTTTTGTCTATCTGTCTGTTTGTTTGTTCCGGCTAATCTCGTAAACGGATGAACCGATTTTAACGGGACTTTCACTCGCAGGTAGCTAATGTTGTAACGAGTAGCTTAGGCTACTTTTTGTCCCGGTAACACGTTGCCGTGGGATAATTTCCAACATTCACGCGGGCGAAGCCGCGGGCACAGCTAGTACTAATGTAACTGGGAAGATGTACCGTAGTACATCTCTGCCAATCCCTTCTTGAAATACTGGCGTGATGTTACTTCAGAATATCCCCTACGTCTAGCTAGCATTCCTTGCATTCTATTAGATGGATATTAATTACTAAGTAAACACGAATATGTCTAACATACAATGTTTCGTAGGGATGTGAGGAATGCGGGTTAGGTCGAAAACAAATAGGCCGAATATTAACGTGGTAAGCCGAAGGTTAAGGCTATTATACACCGTGACATTTTAGTTGTCTTACAACGGCAGCCCACTTCATGTATCCAATGACTACAACACATCCATAAGAAAAAATGCACATTTGAATAACTAAAAAATAAAAATATTATTCATTATGATGACGTATGACGTAGTTTGTTTGAGTTTTATCTCATGGAAAATGGAGATGGAATGATCTAGTCGACTCGTGCGCTGGGTAGGTATGTATGTTTTCTACCATACGATACTTAAACATTATTAACAGGATGTTTCGTAATTCTAGTGCATTATTTATTTTTCTTAGTGCGTATTTTCTTAATTGGCCACAATTTTTTAATTACACCTATATATGTCGGATACATTGAGTGGACAACCTTTGTAAGACGACTAAAATGTCACGGTGTATAAAATGAACTTAGGATGTAATAAATGTATAAACACGTTTTAAGCAAAGGTTTATGTTATTTAGTGAATGTTATGAGGATCAAATGATGTTAAAGGTTATACTGGCTTTATATTTAACTTCCTGGTTTACTGTAAGCTTTTACCCGTGAGTCCTTCCGGGTAAAGTTAAATTATCGAGTGCTCATCGAGTATTCCGGGACATCGCCAGGCGGTTGGTCGACTCTTCATGTGACCAAAGGGTTGGTCTATTTTTAGGTCAAAGAATCAGCATTGCCATCCAATGTGGCAACGCTGCCAGCCTTCTGGGTACTTTTCCCACTGACAGCGAAGCGGACGAATTCTATGATGCGCAGTAAACTCTTCCCTTTTTAGGATTCCGTTGCCAAATGGCAAAAAACGGAACCCTTATAGATTCGTCATGTCTGTCTGTCTGTCTGTCTATCCGTCCGTATGTCACAGCCACTTTTTTCCGAAACTATAAGAGCTATGTTGCTGAAACTTGGTAAGTAGATGTATTCTGTAAACCGCATTAAGAATTTTACACAAAAAAAGAAAAAAGAATCAATAAAGTTTAGGATTCCCCATACTCAGAACTGAACTGACTTGCGTGCGTATCGCACCTGTTTTGCTACAAACGCGCTTCAACGGCGTGTTTAAAAAATGTGGTGTGGACAGACCCTAATACCGAGTAATGTTTGGTATTCGTTAACTCGGTCAAACTTGTAATCGGCGCATCTCTACTATAGATAAATAATAAAAACGTCAAAGGAAAGTCCTACCTCGCATTCGTGTATATCTGCTAAACGCGTGAAAGGCTTTCAAGAGTGTGTTGAAGTGATTATGCCTAAGCCAAAAAGCTACGCATTGCCGAATATACCACAAAGCCGAATATTAATAGCATCTCTACCACAACAGACTTCGTTGATACATAACGTGGTATATTTTAGTAAATGCTTTGACGCGTTCAGGGAGGCTTACATTGTGATAGCAAGTGATTTCCAGTTGATGTGATATCACAGAATATTCGGCTATGTTTTGTTAATAGTTACTATGATTATAATGGGTTGTGGGAACATGAGTAGTTTATATCAGCAATCCGCATAGATATCAATAATTCAGAATCGAGAAGGGTGTTTAAGGGATGTTTGTGGCTTTTGCCTTTGGTTAGGTTTGACGTTAGTTGTAGGAGTGTGAATTTAATGCGCCGAGTCAAAATATATGAAGTCAGTAACTCATAGTATATTATAATATTCATCGTAAATAATGTTTTGAATATAAATGTAGATGGAGATAAGAGTAGCCAAAGAAACGATGGATGGACTGCGTGAAAGATAAATGGCGTGGGTTTAAAAGAACTGATTACCGAGATAAAAACTAAATAGATAAGTTTGGAAGAAGAAATATTAAGCCGACCTCAAATAAATTGAGCTAAGGGCAAGGGAATCCTCCTTCTGCGAAGCAGTAATGCTCGCGAAGGAGGAGGCGGGGCGCGTGAGGGAGTGGCAGTCTCAGCGCCCTCATTTACCTAGCCGCCGCAGGAGGAGACACCCCGGGCGTCGGGAGTCGATTGCGGACTCCCGGCCACCGTAGGCGCGAGCTTGCGGGGGGCGAGCAATCGGTAGCTCGCTGCCCGGTAAGGACCAAGCTCGGGTCGACGGCGCGTAGTGTTCCACGCGCGCCTCAAAGAGATGTCAGCAAAACTGAAGGGGTCTGCTAGGACCGATGCCTGCCGGGGTCGCGTGATTGTTCGAAAGAGATACCGTGACCCTGGCACATGGGCAACTGAAGGAACACGGGTGGGTTTTAGTCAGTAAAAGTCTGACATGCCCTCCCGCTCCGCCCAGAGCGGGAGAAGTAATTTGATGAATTCCCATACAAAAAAGAAAAAAAAAAAAAAGTTATGTGAATGATGATATAGTTCATCATATATTTTCAAATTCATCGTTCAGCTGTAATTATAATTTAATGATAATGAATTGTTCCGTGCGGTGTCGGACGTAAAGATTAGCACCATCCCAATTCTTCCCGTGGGTGGTGTTAGTGGCGACTAAGGGACTTACTAGAGAATGGGCAGCAGCGTTTGCTATGCATTTTACCCACATACTGCGATCGCCAACCCTTCTGCCAAGCGAAGCGATTATGGCAGCCCCCCAAATGGGGGGGGGGCTATTTCCAGCAGTGGACGACTTTCAGCTGAAATGATGATGATGATGAGGCATATAAAACGCACTTTTGAACGCCAAAATTTACGTATTTTAATGTAAATTTTGGCGTTCAAAAGTGCGTTTTATTTTAGTCGCCTCTTAAAAGGAAGTTTCGTATAGAGAAGACATGGCAAGAAGATCCACCACTACTCTTTTAAAATGTGTATCAATATTAGTGATATAATTATATGAGATGACGTGCGACGGTTACTGGTAGACTATACAAGACCGGATAGTACTGAATGGTATTTCAATGGTAGTTCCAGAGACTAAAGCGTTCAATAAAGAAAACTTGTTGATATGGGTAGATAATTAAATATTTCTACGTAATAGGTTCCACGAAATCTATACTAATACTGGGTGATCGTACAGACGTTGTTCTGTTTCCTAGAACTCGATAGCAGCGCCATCTACCGGGTCCAATAGTGAATCTAAACCATCTAGGGTGCCACCCAAAAGCATACAAAAAAAATCATTCAAATCGGTCCAGCTGTTTAGGAGGAGTTCAGTGACATAAACACGTACAGTAGAATTATATATATAAAGATAATTAAGCTGAAAAAATTAAAATTAGTATAGATTTCGTAGAACGTTTTACTTAGAAATATATGTATCTACCTATATCAACGGAGAGCTATTCGAATAATGTCATTGTTCGCGAACGGCTCAGCTGTATTCCGTTTCAGTGAGTTTGGGAGCACCATTAGGCAATGTTCTGGCAGGATTGGCGGGTATGGAACGTCCTTCAAAACAGGTTATGAGGAAACGAGAGCGTCAAGGGGCGGGTATAATTCAATGTTTATGAAATGAGGAAAGTTCTATGTATGGGGAACCCCAAAATTTATTGTTTTTTTTCTATTTTAGTGTGAAAATCTTAATGCGGTTTACAGAATACATCTACTTACCAAGTTTCAACAGCATAGCTCTTATAGTTTCGGAATAAAATGGCTGTGACATACGGACGGACGGACAGACAGACAGACAGACAGACATGACGAATCTATAAAGGTTCCGTTTTTTGCCATTTGGCAACGGAACCCTAAAAATAATAAACCTTAAAATTTTGAGTCGGCGCTGAAAAATCAATGAACAAAGATCACTCAAAGCGCCGACTCATAATTTTAAGGTTTATTATTTTTTGCTTTTCAGTTTTTTCGGCGGTTTAATTTTTTTGTGCCATTATCCTTGCCGGGTTACTTACCAAGATAGCAAAAAATTGTCTTCGAAAACTACGCTGACATACGACACAAAATTCGAAACAACCTAAAAATACAAAATAAATAAAAGTATAAAAAAAACTAAAAAACACGCTTCCATAAAAAATATTTTTTCCACAAAAAATAATGGAAAAAGGTGAGGTGCTTTTTAAGTTTTGTAAGTGCAATTTCTTGGTTAGTGTCACACTGTTCGTCGAAGAAAAATACGATTAGCAACTGTAACAAGTATTTATTTTCAGAATTATAAATACATACATGAACTCACGCCTTTTCCCATGGGTACCCGCATGAAACAGTAACTACGGAACGTCACCTGCTACGATCCTGACATTTCCTGTCGCCTCGTTTAGGTTCAGATATCTGGTGATACACACACGTCAGTTGCAAGTACTACGCACTTGGCCTTTCTGTAGAACATCACCAAGAATTTTAATTATTACCGTCCTACTTCTACGTGTCTTCTAATACATGTAGCGTGGCATGTCATTACATGATACCGTTGTTTATGTGTGCGTTAATTGTAACTTACAACTACATATCTACCTCACTTTACCCGGCTGTGCGACGCAAAGGAGAGTGATGTGTTTATCAGCCTATGTATATATGTATGTCCTATGTGGACACTCTAGAAACCAAACGCGTGGGTCGAGTTTGATTATTGTTACGTGAATCATAAATTGATTGAACTTGCGAGTGTCACTAAAGATATGACAGTAATAAAAATACAATATGGCGGCCAGTCGCAATATTGTGTATGACATGCGAACAGCAAGTGTGGGGGTATCATTGAATATGTCTTTGAAATTGTACTTAATAGCAATCTTATGCAGCGGACGCTTCTTCTTAAATGTAACAATAAAGACCTTTATTGCCTCTGACTGCATGAGATTGCTTATAGTATTAATTTTAAAAGTCAACCTCTTAAAATAAAATGCACTGGGTGTACTACGTGAGCTCGACAATTGAATGTGCGAATAAAACTTGTGCGAAAAAACTGTACTGCGACTCACCATAGTTCGGATGATGTTTCAGTCTTTGTTAAAGTCCACTTTTTACGCAGTTGGGTTTTCAGATTTTTTTAATAACTCAAAAGAAAAAACGGAACCATTATAGGATAACTTTGTTGTCCGTCCGTCCGTCCGTCTGTCAAGACCCTTTACGTCGGAAACTCGTGGAGGTATCGAGTTGAAATAAAAAAGAATTACTCAGGTCTACAATCTCTTAAAGCTGTGAAAAAATCAACTTTCTTAAGTAACTTAACGTGTGTTAAGTAACTTAAGTGGCAAAATATAGGTTATATTTAGACACCCTCAAGGAAATCAAAATGTATAGGGTATTTTCCGTTGACCTAGAACTATGAAATTTGGCAAGTAATACCGTCTTATACTACAAGTAAAGGAAAAATCTGTAAGTTGTTTTCAGATTTTTCCCTTACTTGTAGTATACATTTGTAATTATTTAAATCATTAAAAAACAGGTTCTTTATGCTGACACCAGTTCAACCAGCGATAGTCAAATCACCATATCTATATATATAAAAATGTTATGTTGGTTTGTGTACGCTTCAAAAACTCAAAAAGTTCTGCACCGATCGAACTGAAATTTTAGCATGATAAGGTGTATCTATTCATACACAAAATATTTTAAGATGTACACCTGTAGGTGGTAAAGAAGCTATAGAAGCAAAAATATTTTTTTAATCGAAGTTTTTGAATTTTCGTAATTATTATAATTTTAAAACTGCTTGAGACGTTTTGCATAAAACCTTTACTGCAAATTCTCTGAATGGCCCGCCTGACGCTACTAGGGCGGCGACCGGACGGCACGAGCATGGCCGCGGTGTCTCGGGCCGTTAAAAATAAGAAGGAGCCAGTATTTCTTATGTGCGTCAAATAATTTATAAATATTAAATTTTGAAAAAATACATTTAGATTTTTTTTTTTCTTTGCTGTAGATTCTTTACCACCTCTTGTGGTGTGGTGTACCTCTTAAAATATTTCGTGTATGAATAGATACAACTTATATAATCCGCATCAAGGATTGTGTTTATCTATTTTTTGCATCAGTCACATATCCGCGACCGCGAAAAACAGTTTTATTTAACGATCAGCTATGTACCAGTGTCCGCGCCATCTGCCGGAAGCGAGGAAAACACTCGCTGACAACCGCAATAATAGCGCAGTCATATGAGAAACAAATGTATTCTTTGTTTTGTTTCTCATTTCTCAACCATTCAATCACAATGTGCCACAGCGAAGCGTGGCAGGGTACAGCTAGTTTATAACTCACCAAGTCCTAGCTACCGGCGCGTGGCAGACGTAGATGTACCGTTGTACGGCCAGCGCCAGGGTCAGCCATATGCTTGCCGTGTGGAACACCGCTGGTATCACCTGCAGACAAGAAAGAAGAAGGGTTGTGAGCGAATCAGTTATACTTTTGTGGTTCTTGGAGTAAGGACATTCTTCTGTCTAACGTATTGATGGTAAAAGTTTACACAGTATCCCTCATATTGTGTAAAGTTCACTCATCTATACGTAATATTATAAAGCCGAAGAGTTTGTTTGTTTGTTTGATTGAACGCGCTAATCTTAGGAACTACTGGTCGGAATTGAAAATTCTTTTTGTGGTGGGTAGCCCATTTATTGAGGAAGGCTATAGGTTATATAACATCACGCTACGGTTAAAAGGAGCGGAGCAACAAACGAAGAATGGACGAAAACTGGCAGGCAGTTCGATGCGACGGGAAGGGGAGCGAAAATTTGACGCGGACGAAGTCGCGGGCAGAAGCTTGTCTTGTACATAAAATGGGGGATCCTTCGATTAGCGCGTATTGTGTGTGTGAATGACATCTCGCAGGTCAACCTATGAGGTTGTCGGCTGCTTAGCCGAACTTGCCTGTGGCTACGTTAATAAATTAAGGCTTCTAGCCAGGGTCTAAAATAGCTTTCAAACGAAAGGCAAATTTACATGACATATAAGCCAAGTTTTGGCTACACAAATTCAGGTGTCATCTAAACTTTGGCCATGTTATTCAACATAGTTTGATAGTTCTAATTGTATTCAAACCTCGTTGTAGAGGTATACAGGTAAAAGTTAGAAATCGTTTTAGTTCAGCTAGGTGCAAGAGTAGCGTATTTCAAGTGTTGCTGGACTTAAAGAATAGCATCATCTCTCCATCTGTTCCCGTGGATGTCATAGAAGGAGGCTATGGGACTTATTAGAGAATGGGCAGCAGCGTTCTCTATACATTTTACCACCATACTGCGATCGCCCACCCGCCTGCCAAGCGCGGCGATTACGGCAAAGCCCCCCAGATTGGGGGCGGTCTATATCCAGCAGTGAAAGTCTTTCGGCTGATATGATGATGATGATGATTAGGTGCAAGATAACTACAGTCTAAAATGATATTCACGCAGTTTATGTTTTCCATATGGCACCTTCAGAATTATAGAGACCTAATTAGAAATTTCAAGAGCAGTGGTGACCTTATGTTAATGGCCGTGACTTACGAGTACCTAGTAGTTCGTGAGTTTGAACCTAAGCAGGTGCTTTACTTTGTGTAAATTATTTCATCACCACTGCTCTCAAAACGTTGAAGGAAAACATCGTGAGGAAATCGGTATGTCTCAGAACCAAAGATTCGAACACATGTGACATCTACCAACCCGCACTGGCCTGTGTGGTGGATTGTGGCCCACTCCCTCTCACCACGAGGAAGCCTGTGTCGCAGCAGTGGGAACATTCTAGGCTGCTGATGAATTAAAAATGTTAAGATTTCAAAATGATAGAACTCTTAATAAAACAGAGACCTATTATTGTGATATAGGTAGATGGATTTCACTGCAAATATAAGATTTGCGGTAAAATCCACAGTAACGGTACTTAAAAAATTCGTTTTTAAAACTAGCATCTTGAAGACGGTATCTCTGTGACGTCACAGGCACGGTCGGCACTTATTTCCGTGTGTCGAGACGGCAGTTCCCAAAGGAAATTGTGCACTTGACGCGAGTAGCTTCGGGGAGACACTTAAGCGAGAAATTCAGACTTTTGGATTTTGTGGTTCATTGAATTTTTGTGACATTTTCCTTGCTATTTTATTGGTCTTGATTTATGCACGTTGCGGGGATTCGTGTCTTTTAATATTGTCGTAGTCTTTTCGTTAGTTCTTTGTTGTTATAGCACGTGGTTTGATATCAAACGTACTAAATAGGTCAGTAGGCTATTGTCCTAAAAGGTCTAAAATAAGGCACGTATTCTAATAGTTTGATGGTATGGTTGTGATAGATCTTTATATGAAATTACCAGCCCACGTTGTATAAATAAATTATTTGTTATTCTAAGCTACGACTGGTTTAGGGAGAGAAACCTTGAATTATAAAAAATTGTGGCGCAAACTGCACTGTTTAAATTAAAATTAAAATAATGTTTGGTTTTGAATTGTTTTTAGTTCTGTTTGTTTCAGTTTAGTAAAAAAAAGGAACAAAAACTGTGTGTGAGCTCCGATGTAAGACTGGAGTTCACTACTTACGAACGATTATAGAATACTAGCTTTTGCCCGCGGCTTTGCTTGCGTTAAATTTCACCATCCCCCATTTTAGAGAAGTGGGGGGTTAGAAAGAGTAGCCTATGTCACTCTCCATCCTTTCAACTATCTCCACTTAAAAAATCACGTCAATTTGTTGCTCCGTTTTGCCGTGAAAGACGGACAAACAGACACACACACTTTTCCATTTATAATATCATATGGATATACATTAGTAAACATACCATAACGAAGAAAGTTTGATTTTACTCCCAGTACGATTTCATATACCGTGTAGGCGAATACTTGCTACTTGCACTAAGCAACGAAAGTTATATATGGGCCGAGGGCCTATTTATGGTTCATCTTTTTACAATTTTACACGAATCATCAAGTTACCACGTAGTGTTTGTTTAGTAAGTGGCTCCGCTGTCCACTGCTAGTCGCGATGTACCCTATAACTAGTTAGCCAGGCTTCCAGTAATGTGTAGCTAGGATTTAATTGTGTGTACTGCTTATTCTGAATGTATTTCATATTGTGTGCTGTGTACCTGCTGACTATTCTTATAACCAATTTATGTGTGATTCCTGTGTACAAAATATAAGCAATTGTTAGGAAATTCTGACTGGTTTAATGTCACTCTTTCGTCAAGGGAACACCGTCATCCCCGCCTACAACACCTGACTCCCGTATTATTAACACACCGGGTGTATTCTATGAAAATCGATTCTTAAGGAGTCATCATCATCATTTCAACCGAAAGATGTCCACTGCTGAACAAAGGCCTCCCCCATTTTGCGGAGAGGGTTTTTTATAATCACCACGCTTGGCGAGCGGGTTGGCGATCGTAGTTATCATAATCGGCCTATACTGTTCCAACTGCTGGGACACAGGCCTCCTCTCGGTGAGAGGGAGTGGGCCGTTGGTAGAAGTCACATATCTTCGAATTTTTGAGGAATTCTAGGACATGCCGGTTTCCTCACGATGTTTTCCTTCACCGTTTGGCGATCGCAGTATGTTGGTAAAATGCATAGAGAACGCTGCTGCCCATTCTCTAGTAAGTGGTCTTTACGACACCCACGGGAAGAAATGGGATGGTGCTATTCTTCTTAAGGAGTAAACTCTAACAAACTGCAAAAAAATATATTTCACATACACCTACATGGGCACTTAAGAAACTCTAGTAGATTATTTCACAATTTTGTAATTTTTGTATGCCAGTATTTTACTTGGAGTGACTGCCTATCTGATTTCCAGAACTCAGTTACTGGGTAATATGATACTCATTTATATCGCAACAAACACGCATTAATAAACCAAGACACTTATAACAATTAAAATATCCTACCCTTCCCTAACTATTTGCAAGACATATTGCATAATTAATATTCAAATACGACCTCATACCTCAAGCCAGATTATGTCTTATCGGGGAGGCATGCAGCTGGCTAAACCGGAGGCACAAAGACGATGCCTATACGGCTTATAATGCCTTGGCAGCCTATATCGGAATCCTCAGAGGCTCACAGATAATATATTGTGTGTGGTAGATTATTGCATTATGTGTGAGGTTGAATATTATCATGATGGGCTTGAGAAATTTGATGAAAATTGAAAAAAAGTTAGAGCTCCTTGGAAGTAATTTTGTTGTTGCTTTAAAAAATCTTTTCTTAGTGAAATTTTTAATAATATATTCGGATCTTATCTTCGGATATTATCCCACAGGAACGTAGGTACTATCAGAATAAAAAAAATCAACTACTTTTGTGACAAATTTAATTCAAACCGTTTTTGCGTGATTAAGTTACGAACGGGAGAGCAGTGGTGGCCTTGTGGTAACGACCCTGACTTACGAGTTTTAGGTCGTGAGTTCGAACCCAAGCAGGCACTTTACTTTGTGGAAATTATTTCATCACCACTGCTCGCAAACCTGTGAAGGAAAATATCGTGATGAAACTGACGTGTCTTAGAACAAAAATTCGAAGACATGTGACATTTACTAACTCGCACTGGGCCCACGTGGTGGATTATGGCCCACTCCCTCTCACCGAAAGGAGGCCTGTGTCCTAGCAGTGGGATCATTATAGGCTGATTATGAAGTAACAAACACCAAAACATACAAATATCTAAACATCTACACTGACAAACTGTCACAAGTATAATATGAAGTAGGAAACAATAAGACTTGCCCGAAGTTACTTAATTTGTGGGCGAATTGAGAACTCTAGAAATACATTATAGGTAGATAGCACGCAATCAATTTTGAATAATGATATTTTCTTTCTCAAAAATAGAATCAAAATTTTTGAATAGCAATGGCCTTCGTGCAGTCGATCAGATCGAACCAGAATTCAATTGACTCTTAAATCTGTTAAAATCGATCAAACCAGAATCCGAATAGTGCAGAGTATACATATTCGAGTGATATTTACTTTGGCAACTAAAGCTTTGTAACAGCTATGTAACTGCAGAGTAGTGTAATACGTATGTCAAAGCTTAGTTTTAGATAAAGATAATGGTATTTCGGCGGAAATTCGGTCAGTAAAGAGCAGGTATATTTCATTGGAATATTATAGCTATAATAAACAATTGTAATAATAATTTAATTTGATTGTTGACATAACGGTTCCGCATTACGAGAACCTCGTGAAAGCCGAGAAAGATAAACAAATCAAGTATCTTGACTTGGCTCGCGAGGTTGTCGACATGTGGGATGTGGACTCAGAAATCATTGTGACGATAGTCGTCACAGCCAATGGGTTGATAGCCAAGAGCCTCGACCAACACCTGAAGAGGCTCTCGTTAAGCAGTTGGGTCAAGGGCTTGATTCAGAAAGCGGTACTTCTGAACACGGCTCGCATTGTCAGGAGGTTCCTCTCTCTGGAGCCCTGACCGCCGGTAGCTTGGACCCTGTTCCCGATACCGGTGGGCTACTATTTTTTTATATTTTTGAATGTTTTTATTTTATATTCTAATATTTAAAAATATAATTTATAAGTTTGTAAAAATGAATAAAGGGAATTTAATTTAATCTATTTGTATGCGTAAATGATTAATTTAAACCTAAAAATCTATCAAGATAAAAACAAGCAGAAAAAACCACTGCAGGATATGTACGAAGCGTCGCCACTAGAAACAGCTCTGTGTCTCTTGAGAGAAAAATCATTTACAAAGCAACCATAAAAAACAAAACTTTAGTTTTTTAAATGCAAGATCTGGAATCAAATCAATCCAGCAGAAATCCTCTTCAACAGAAATATAAAGAATCCCTATAACTTTGAAACTAACTGCGGTTTTAAGTCGTAGTAGACTCATACAATTTTAGATTTCCCGTCTCTTCAGAAACACAATTTTTGAATTTCGCAAACACTAGTGGACCGATTATACGAAAGTTACAAACTTATTTTTGCAGTCAACAAAAAATTCTACGAACAATTTTGTTGGGGAACAGCCTTTTCAAACAGCAAGAGTAGTTTGTTTCGATTCTGCTGAGTTTGTAAGTTGCTAGCGGATTTCTGTGTGTGAAAATATCGGATTTTCTAGTGCTTTCAAATGCTCTAACGGTATTGGAACTGAGTCACAGCTTTTTTATACACATTGTATCAATTTGAGTGGCATTTTAGCTGACTGGAGTTGAATGGAAGGGTTATGAATATTGTAGGCTATGCAATTTTGACTTGAATATTTAAAAGCGTGTTTATTGCCATGAATTCTATTTCTATATCCAATATCTAAACCTAATAAAGCAATAAGTAAGCTGTTGACTGCCTTGTTGTTCTTGTGGTCGCAACCGCGGGTGTTTTAAAAGGCGACTGAGGGCCTTACTAAAGAATGGGTAGCAGCGTTTTCTATGCATTTTATCCCCATACTGCGATCGCAAACTCATCTGCCAAGCGTGGTGATTAGTGCAAAGCCCCCCAGATTGGGAGAAGCCCATGTCCAGCAGTAGACGTCTTGTGGCTGAAATGATGATGATGGTAATAGACTCGCCCCCTATTACATGGGACTTAAACATAACTGGCGAAATGTGGGCGTACTGTAGGAACACCTCTGCCCAACCCTTCGATGATACAAGGGGTGATGTTACGTCTATTGATGTGCCAATATCGCACTAGCCCGCTAATTCAAAAGCGCGGGAAGTGACGATCCTGTCACTGTCAAGTGATATTTCGCCCAGCCAGTGATGTTCGGCGCTGCTTGTAGGGTTGGGATTCGTTTTTTCGATTTTTGAATTTCCAGTTATCAGTTTGTATCTAATAAAAAATATTAGAAATTTTTGAAAAATAGTAGTCTGAGGTGGCTTATTTGAAAATCAGGTTAAATAAACCAGGGATGTCCGAAGTGCGTTGGGCGGTTAACATTGTCAATGTTTTAGGTAAGAACCTCGGCTAAAAAACCCACAGAAACAAGAAGAATGGCAGAAAGGCTAAGAATCTTGTAAACAGTAGTAGGCGAGTCTAGGCTGAAAAAAATATGATTGAAGCAAATTCACCGGCTTGTAGGGTTTTGTGACATGTATAGTTTTTTATGCATTACGTCCTTTTATGGAGATTTTCTCTGAAATAAATAAATTTAATTTAATTGAAAGTCTTCTATTAAAGGCAAAAGTAGTATGTAATGATCGTATTATGGTGGTGTTATGTAGTTTCTGCCTACCTTCATGGAAAAAGGCGTGAATTTATATATGTGTTCAAATCACAAACTGTCACTGTGTCTTTGATAGTGTTGTATATGCTGACTGGGACATAGCGACTACCCACAGGTAGGCGTTGTGTATTAGTGATTAAATTAATGTGCTTAAGATTTTTATGAAGTACAAGATAATCAGCGGCAGGTCAAGACTAAGTCGGCGGATTACCTTAAATCGTTTGATCAATTGTAAGATATTATTCGCAGCTCTGGACAGAGAAAGCTGGAAAGAGAGTATGGGGTATTTGCCCAGCTGTAGGACTTTTATGACTAATCATAATAAATAAGAGGTATAATTTCGCCTAAAGCTACATGTTCCATTTCATATTTACTCAAAAGCACAACTGCAAACAACGAACTAAACTAATCTAGACAATTCTTACCGACTGAAACTTAAAAACAAACCCAATTTTCCCTCAGTAGTTGCACTCTACCAATAAGGCACTGTACACATCAAAGTAGTATAGTTAACTCAATAAATGAAAGACTGAACAAAATTAATTCGAGTGTGAAACTATCCTAAGCATTCCGTACCTCCCTTTGTGGAGAAACAGTCAGGAATTCGCTCGTTTCACGTTTCTTTTTTAGCAATCTATGTATACTTTTTTCAAAACCTTGTTTTGTGGAGCTAAAGTATTTAGCTCTTCTAGCCTGTTGTAAGGATTTGTATTTGAAAATGTAGCAGGGTCTTGTAAAATTTCAGTGCTAATCACGAAAATGTTGGTTTGTTTTCCAGCAAGAAATTAGGGACATAGAATTAGTCTGTTACTGGCTGAAATCTACGAAATGTTTGGACAGAATTTGACTTACAAATGAAAATGTTAGTAGGTTGATTTAGGACGCAAATGTTAATTCATTTTAGCACTGAGACTTGCGATTTCTACGAATCGTTTTGTTTTAGGGGGAAACTAAACTTTTTAAATCTTCGGCTAAATAGAAGTGGCTTCTGAAAGATGAAAGCATTTTTTGTGCTATTGATATATAATTATATGCTATAAACTGCCTGCCTCGTTGGTCTAGTGATAGCAAGCGCTACTGCTGAGCATGAGGTCCTGGGTTCGATTCCCAGGTCGGGCATAGTGTTATTGCGTTTTTCCATCTGGAATTTCTCAGTAGCAGCCCGGAGTCTGGATTTGTGCCCGGTTGATGGCAATAGGCTCGCCCCCTATTACATGGGACTTGAACATAACTGGCGAAATGTGGGTGTACTATAGGTACACCTCTGCCCAACCCTTCGGGGAAACAAGGCGTGATGTTATGTTATGTTATGTATATGCTATAAAACAGTTTTCAGATGTTTTTTTTTACTACAAATTTGATTATCATGGGTCCTATGAGTACTATGAGTAACCTACATTGAATACATGACTTTATAACTGTCTGGCAGTTTTGAGTATTTTGCATATGGCCTACGCATATTTCCTACAGATCTGGTAACCTCCTCCGTTGGGGCAGATCAGCTCAAAGCTGCAATGTGTTTTTCTTCAAAAGGCCTTTCCAGATATACCTATCCCTGCATTTTTAGGTTCACATAAAATCCTCATAATGTAATAACATAACATTACGCCTTGTTTCCCCGATGGGTTAGGCAGAGGTATACCAATAGTACACCCACATTTCGCCTGTTATGTTTAAGTCCCATGTAATAGGGGGCGAGCCATCAACTGGGCATGATTTTAGACTTCGGGCTGCTTCTGAGAAATTCCAGATGGAATATCCCAATAACACTACACACAATGTTTGGAATAAAAAAGAGACCATGACCTTTGAGTTTATATTGGCATTTCTTCTCAAGAATCCGTCAGCTAGGAAATTCCGAAAAGTCGCCTTCTAGTTTTAAAATGTTGATCAACAAAATATTGACATGTTAAAGTATCTTAACAGATCTATTTACATAAATAAACATTTCATTTCATTTCAGGTATGAAAAAAGAACGCCGCGAAATAAAACAGCTTTTATTCACTGGTCCACAAAACTCGACAAAATGTAGGAAACAGCTTTTATTTTCGCAATTTCAGTTTTGGTTTCTTTGTAAGACTGGTTCATAATGATGAGTCTAATGACCTCTTTTCCGGTTTTCATTTACTTCAATTACGCTTTGTTTAATGCTTTAACGAGATAATTTTCTAGCTTTTTAACAGACGAAAAAAACGGAGGAGGTTCTCAATTCAATGCGTATATATTTTTTTTTTTTTTTATTTTGTTTGTTTTTTTATGTATGACCACGCATAACGTTTTAAATAGTAGTCCGATTATGATAATTCTTTTTTTATTGGAAAGGGTATACTCCGAAGGTGGTCCCATATAAATTTGGAAAACAAAATCGAACGCAAAGGGTCGAAAAATAGAGGATGTTTTATTGTTCACTCTGACTGTATTGTTTAACTACGAATAACTTTAAACAGAGTAGTCCTATTTTGATAATTCTTTTTTATTGGATAGGGTATACCTTGCTAAATATTATCAGTACATTAAAGACACAAAAAATAAATAAAATAAAACTTTTTTAACAAAAAATTAAACCGCCGAAAAAACTGAAAAGCAAAAAAAAAAAAATTTTTGCTTTTCTGTTTTTTCGGCGGTTTAATTTTTTGTTAAAAAGTTTTTTGGCTAACCTAAAGCTACGGAGGAAATATAAGAGGAGCAGTGGTGACCCAGAGGTAACGGCCGCGAGTTGTAAGTTGTTGGTTTGAACCGAGACAGGCGCTTAACATTGTGTAATTGTTCTCATCACCACTGCTCTCAAAACGATGAAAGAAAACATCGTGAGGAAACCGCCATGTTCTAGACCCAAAAATCGAAGACAGGTGAAATCTTACAACCCGCACTGGGCCTGCGTGATAGATTACGGCTCACTCCCTCTCACCAGGAGGAGGCCTGTGTCCCAGCAGTGGGAATATTACAGGCTGATTATGATAATGATTATGTCGGAGGTGAAAATAATCTCTGAAAGGATTTCAAATGGGGCAAAAGCTGTCGATTCCACCATTTACCTAAACTATGTCACGTTCGGCTCCTAACCGGATGCAGCTGAACGGGTATTTTACATGGAGAGACTGCCTATCTGATCTCCACAAACCAGTTACTGACTAATACGATACCCCTTGGTAAGACTGCTTAGTTAGCTGTCCATTTGATAAGTATGAATGTGTGGACACTCTATATCTGCTACTAACGCACGCAGACCAAGCTGAAGTTAGCTGCCGGTCTCTATTTGAGTCTTTGCTGCTAAGCCCCTCTACGTATCAAACTATCAAGGACACTTTCTACCTTAAAGTGCGAGTGCTCAGAGCTATTGACTTTATGATCTAGCCGTTACTTCTGTAAATATAACATTTAAGTGATGATGAATTAACCTTGTCGTCGATTTCTTTTTCCATTTGTTCCTGTCGGTATCGTAAGAGGTCTAGGTAATCGCGACTTAGCGATTTACTAGAGAATGGGCAGCAGCGTTCTCTATGCATTATACCATCATACTGCGATCGCCAACCCGCCTGTCAAGCGTGGCGATTATGGTAAAACCTCCTAAATTGGGGAGGCCAGTGTCCAGCAGTGAACGTCATTCGGCTGAAATGTTGATGAATATCGTTGATGAGAAAAGCAAATTGGTATTTAATGATTTTCGTACTTAATCGAAAACAAGAAAACAGACTTTTTCTCACCAACAATAACACCTTGATAATCTACCAACTACCATTGTTCAGTCAACGTTTCGAAACAAAAGCGCATCACTACAAAAGTAATGAGCTCTTGATCCGAAAAACAGGAAACAAAAGAATGCCTATTAATGAAATAAAGAAAATGCTTATATTGGGTTAAATTAAATTTGCTGGCAGTTCTTTATTCACGTGTTGGGTATCGAAAACTAAAGAAACAAGAAAATAAAAACTGGTTTTCGTTATTCGAACCTTGTAGTCTGAACGACTAAGTCTAAATGACACTGTGTCATTCATTAAGGAAAGCAAACTACTGTTATGTTATGGTTTTTGGAACTTCTTAAAAATTATCAAGGGTGGAATACCAAAAGATGTCTAAAGATAACAAAACGAAAAATAAATGATTTTTCTTGTGGGTTCATCTACTGCAGTTATTGTAGTCACTTGAAATATCCATCATACCGGGAGCAGGTCGCTAGTCAATCAATAAAATCTGTGAGATATAAAATGGAAGGCTAAAATAACCATTGACAAACATTGACGCTAATAGTAATATGCTAATGAAAATTTGTAAATACGCAATACCCAATACCCGGATAAGAGTTACCTACATTGTTACAACACAGTGCTATCATTTAAACCCAAACACAATGCGATTGGAAGAATATTGATACGCGGATTGATTGAAATCCGGGTACCCGGGTATAACCGGGTAAGTTATTTTAAAGTCTTAACATGAAAGAGATCGGTTGTAATGATTATGTTCGAAAGGGTAGATTTTAACTAAGCCGGGTTTTGATAATATTGGAGAGTAAAAATACCAGTTACGGAAAAACGGATAATATCTGTAATTGGACAAGAGAAGGGTGTTCAATTATGTGTATGATTATGATAAATATTAAACGAAAAATAATCTAACCAGCTTTCGTATACTAAAACGGTATGTGAAGTCGGTGCAATAGCTTTACATTTTGTAATTTTGGTCATGTTAAATAACTATTTTATACATTTACTACTAAATACACGCACACACAAACACCCATAAACACCCACACACGCACCCGTACACCTATTCCTTGTTTACATAAATTGTAATAGTTTTATGCTTACCAAAATAAACTGCAGCAAATTGTAAAATGAACTGTAAGAGGAAGGCGCTTGTGTCTGTGACACAGTTTATACTAGCACAGACAGATACTCTGTCTCAAAAATGTGTAGCGTTGTACTTCATAAAATTGCGTTTTTTTTATGGTTAATTGAGATGGACAAACTATATTTGGCTTTTTGATAATAAAGATTTATTTATTAATAACGAGCTTCTGCCCGCGACTTCGTCCGCGTTAAATTTCTTGTTCCCTGACCCTTCCCGTCGCGTCGAATCGCCTACCCATGCGATTTTCCCCGTTTATGCAACATTTTACATTACTGCTCCGCTCCCCTTAGTTGTAGCGTGATGTTATATAGCCTGTACGCTGCCAGACTAGACCTCACAATACTATTTCAAGTGCGCAGTGGAAGTGTGATAATCGTGGGGCTCTAGAGACAAGAAGTGGAAGCGTACTGTCCGCCGTACGCGGAGCAGACAATCAAATCAAACAACTCACCTACAATACAACAAAAGCACTTACCTGGTGGTTGAAGGGCACTGCTTCTGGGGTTACCTGGAGTTCTGTATGTAAGTGAGTGTATATGTATGGTGTCGTGACGTTACGAGTATTCTTCAGGTTAGAATCCGCTGCAACAAGGCTTGGAGACAATCACAGCATGCGGTCTTCAAATCACTCGTTCCCAACAGCGTCACACTTTGCTTAACCTTCAAACTATTTATCGAAAATATGTCCAAAACCCGTGTTATTACGTCAAATTAGGGGTTATTAACACAACAACTGGGTCATGACCTATTGTCCACCAAAACGACCGGTTTAAAAGGATTAATTCACAAAAGGTCGCGAAACTCAAACGGCGACGTGCTCATTTTTCAAGCAGCAAATTCAAGAGAAGGAAGTGTGTCAACGTCAAATTGACAAGTTAGATGTCACTTCGTTACACGCGCATTCCGTTAGGCGCACAGATAATAAACGGGACAGAACATAGCCTATAGCCTTCCTCGATAAATAGGCTACCCAACGCTAAAAGATTTTTTTAATTCGGACCAGTAATTCCTGAGATTAGCGCGTTCAATCAAACAAACAAACAAACTCTTCAGCTTTATAATATTAAGTATAGATTTACACTATTTTGTTGTAATTTGTATTATTTACATTAGTCATCGTCAATAAAAGAAAGCGTTATTTCCTTCACCGTTTTGAGAGCAGTGGTAATGAAATAATTTACACAAAGTAAAGGTAGGTTCGAACCTAGGCGCTTTACTATGTGTTTATTGTTTCATCATCAACGCTCTCAAAATGGTGAAAGAAATCGTCGTGGGAAACCGGGATGTCCTAGAATCAAAAATTCGAAGACATATGACATCTACCAACCCGCACTGGGCCGCATGGTAGATTACGGCCCATTGTTTCTTACCGAGAGGAGGCCTGTATCCCAGCAGTGGGAACATTACAGGCTGATTATGAAATGGAAGTCCTTGACTACGTCACCACTTTTTCATAGTGTACATAGTAAAATAAGCCATTGGAAAGTCCATTCGGTAGTGGAAATATTGACTTTGCTTTAATTCGAGCGGAGCGAAGGCTGAAGGAAGGGATCGCAAACATTTTTTATAAATACTCATCCACACGGATCAACAGTTCATAGTGATGTGAACTATGATTCTATTTCATCGAGTACATAAACCGGAACCTCATGTTTTGATGGTAAACGAAAACTTTGGTTTTTACCTCGTCGTAACTTTTGTATTCTTACAAAAATGTAAACTTCTTTATTAAAAATATACAAAACAACTCAAATACCTCAGTCTATCAGTTTTATATCCCAAGTACTAATTTATATAATGTTTACTGCAAATCGAATGTTTAAGCTCATTTATTCAATTCGATAAAAAACATAACAGCGTTTTTGCATTTTTTTCTAAACTTTCGTGTAAAAATCTTAATAGCGCTATATGAATTCATCGACAAAATTACATAACATCATATCTGTATTACAAAATTGGTCAAGCAGCTGAAATTCCAGTTGATAAAACCCAATTATATTTTGCCCGACCCGGAAACGTATAAGTACATACTTTTCCCTTCCGGTAATCGAACCAATGACCTCATGCTCAACAGTAGCGCTTGCGACTAAAGAGGCAACAACATATTTACAAGTCCCCTCTTTGCAAGATGTAGTTTTGTATGGAAATTACCTACCCTCCGCAGTCGGTTAATAATGGGTAATAACTCTATCGTTACTTTTTAAAAATATTTTGTACACTTTAATTATATGTGAAGACAATGCACCTAAAATAAAAACATTTCTGTTCCACAATAGGTAAAATTAATTAAAATGAAGCGATGACAGATAAATTAATTATGTCACAGACATAATAAAATTATGTGTATATGTGTTGCTGAAAACCAGCGTTGGGGCTCTGTCTCGCATAGGGTCGCAGCATTATGCTGAGCGATGGCCAGCCCCAGTTAAAAAAAAAACTTTGTTTGGTGTTTTTCTACGTCATGTTTGCCGCAAATAAACGTATTTTCTTTCTTTAAATATAAAGTCCTCATTTACAAACATTGTTAAAGTATACGATTTTCCTAAAATTCAACACTCGTTTTCAATACTTTCCCAACACTAGTTTTGAGCATAATTGGTGAAGGCCATCGCTTGTACTGCATATTGGATATCAACCCCGCACTGTTTGCCGACCCCCTTAGCGATAGAATTTGTAGTAATACGTTATCATTGTGAACCTTTACGTGCTGTTGATATTTTGTACCTTCGGCAGACATGTAAAATGTTGTTAGGAATCTCTTTTGTACTTCTTGATAGATTTTGCTCAAATTTTGCATGGATATTCCTTATACATCTGGTCAGGCTGTAGGGTATAAGTTATTATGTTTAGGGATTCCAAAATCCGGATTATTTCCAAATCCGGATTTACAAAGTATAATCGCACACAAATCCGGACTATCCGGTTTTTACGAAGTCTTTTATTTTATTTTAAAAAAATAAGTACACGTGTAAACTCTACACAACGTCACTCAAGGGTCTGTGCACTTTTCGACGTTATAGAGAGAAAAATCTATATTAGAAAAATTAAAAAAAAAACCGAGCCATCCTTCTGATGCTTTGAAAGAAAGTAAACCTTTCAGAAAGTAAGCTTTCACGATCGGCCCCGACATAGGCAGAGTGTATCGTTGTATGAAAGACAAGCTAAACCAATTAAAGTGGAGTGATTTCAAAGCTTTAGTGAGTTTGTCGTTAAATCGAGTGACGTTACATGGAGTTTACACTGTTTTTAGATTTGTCACGTAGTTTACGCTGAAATATAATAAGTTGGTGTTTGAAGACACATGCTCTATTTTCAACCAACGAAAAAAACGGAGGAGGTTCTCAATTCGACGCGCATATCTTTTTTATTTTTTTTACATAGTTGTCCGATTGTGACAATTCTTCTTCGATTGGAAAGGGTATACTCCCAAGGTGGTCCCATATAAATTTGGAAAACAAAATCGAACCCTAAGGGTTGGAAAACAGGGGATGATTGATTGTTCACTCACTGATTGTAACGTATAAACACGCATAACTTTGTATAGAGTAGTCCGATTTTGATAATTCTTTTATTGTTGGATAGGGTATACCTTGCCAAGTATTATTAGTACATTAAAGCCACAAAAAAACATAAAATAAAAACTTTTTAACAAAAAATTAAACCGCCGAAAAACTGAAAAGCATAAAATAATAAACCTTAAAATTATGAGTATTTTATGCTTTTCAGTTTTTCGGCGGTTTAATTTTTTGTTAAAAAGTTTTTTATAGGTTTACAAAGAAACGCTTTATTGCAATTCAAAAAAAACGAATTTTAGTATTAAAATTTGAATTTTTATGAGGACGGAAAATTCGGAATTTTCAGTTATTTTCGAATTTCGAACTATCCGGATTGCAAACTCTAATCATGTTATTTGGTATAGGGGACGAGCAGTCATCAGCTGAATACCAGTATTTTACATGGAGTGATTGCCTCCACAAACTATTTACTGGGTAATACGATACCCTTTGGTAAAACTGGTAAAGTCTGACACTTTCGGGCATCTCACGCTCTCCTTTAAAATCGTGATTTTATAGATAACCGTATATACTTTGTGGCCGTCAAGCAGAAAGTTTTTCTCTGTCTCTAATTAGTACGGCAATTACAAAATCAAATTGTTTTCACTACCTTAGACAACTGACAGTTTTTAATGTGATTTTGACAGTATGGATAGAAAAAAAAATCTTCTGAAATAGTCTACATAAAAAGGACCTAAAGAAAGATCTTTATAAATGAAAAACAAAATAACAGATAGTACAAGGATTTCTACGGTGCGATATAAAACACAAAATGTCAATTTTTATAAAAAGAGCTGTGTCTACTCTTCGTAGAAATAGAAAGCGTCTTGTCTAAGCCTTCTGGTCAATAATTCTCTATTCACTATGAACTATTCTTTACCATTTACTTTTACCTACTTTCCCCATATCAGAATCAACTATTATACAGCCCAGTTCAACCTCACCCTATCTTATTGTTCTGAGACATAGGCACGCCATTGATTATTATAGTACCAATAACAAGGCATCCGATCCTCTAGTTATTATGAACCCGAGCTTGGCAACCAGCAAAAAGAGCCGACAGATTAATCGGCAGCATATCCCGTTTGCTGTTAGCTTTGCTTGCTCGTGGCTAAATAACAACAACCGCATGAGGTTAAGCAACACTTGCCAAGGTCAGTGTGTGGATGGGTAACCATGCATTACCTATCACTCTGGCTCATATCTAAATAACAACAACTGCACGGGTAGATTTTCGAGGTTAAGCAACACTTGCCGAGGTCAGTATGTGGATGGGTGACCATGCATTATATACCTCTCTGTGCCTTTTTTGTGCGTGGGAAATCATTAAATGTCGTCTCCCGCTCTAAGGTGGAGCGGAAGGGCGTGTCAGACTTTTAATGACTAAAACCCACCCGTGTTCCTTGGCTGTGGCAGGGCCACGGTATTTCTTTCGAACAAATCTCGCGACCCTGGCAGACCTCGCTATGCCTAAGAAATCATGTTAAAAAGTTGTTTGTTATTTGTTGATTTTTAACAGTTACCTATTACGGTTAGCATGAAAGCAGAATAAATGCTGTGAAAATGCGTTCCATGCGAAGCATGTGTGGTGTGACTATGAATGATAGGCTGAGGAATGATGTAATAAGACAACGGTGTGGTTTAAAAGAAGATGTAGTGACAAAAATTGAAAAAAGTATGCTTAGATGGTTTGGTCATGTTGAGAGGGTGAATGAAGGACGGCTTAACTACTGGCAGATGTGAGTGGAAACACCGGGAAGGGACGCCCTAGGAGGACATATAGTGACCTAATTGGTGATGTTCTTCAGAAAGGTCAGGTGCGTAGTACTCGCAACCGGCGTGTGTGTATGAGGACAGATAGGCAGTCGCTCCATGTTAAATTAAATACTAGCAATCAGCTGGATCCGGTTAGACTGGAAGCCGATCACAACAATGTTTGGAAAACCTTAGGCAAATTTAGTACATACTAATTCCATGCGCAATTAACATCGTCCAACAATGTTGTACTGACAGCGTTAGAGGTATCATCATCATCATCACCATCATCATCATCATCATTACAGCCGAAATACGTCCACTGCTGGACAAAGCGTCCTTCAGTTTGTGGAGGGGTTTGCCATAAACGCCACGTTTGTCAAGCGGGTTGGCAATCGCAGTATGGTGGTAAAATGCATAGAGAGCGCTGCTGCCCATTCTCTAGTAAGTCCTTTAGTCGCCTTTTGTGACACCCACGAGCAGAAAATAGGATGGTGCTATTCTTTACATACGGCACCACACTGAACTTATTAACTAGGTAACTAAAATGGAATTTATGACATTAAGCGTGTGTCCAGTGTTCTTCCTCCTCTCTGCTACTTAATCTCGCTGAGCCCGACAGGGTCCATAATTGTGAGTTATATAATTATTTCCCTTCCAACTATATGTATATACATTACTAGCTTTTGTCCGCGAGTTCGTCCGCGTCAAATTTTTGCTCCCCTGACCCTTCCCGTCGCATCGAATTGCCTGCCAGTTTTCGTCTATTTTTCGTTCTGCTCCGCTCCTTGATTGTAGCGTGATGTTATCTATCCTATCGCCTTTTCCAATAAATAGGCTACTCAACACAAAAAGATTTGTTCAATTCGGATCAGTAGTACCTGAGATTAACGCGTTCAACGAAACAAACTCTTCAGCTTTATAGTATTAAATATAAACTATAGCCTTCCTCAATAAATGGGCTACCCAACACAAAAATATTTTTTCAATTCGGACCAGTAGTTCCTGAGATTACCGCGTTCAACCAAACAAACTCTACAGCTTTATAATATTAATATAAATATATAGTAGGTTTAGATGACACGCAATTAACAATTGAATTGAACTGAACGCGGGTAAGAGATATAATTACGTTTAATTCTCCATCGAACAGGTAAAGCTGAGAATGTGCGTGACATACAATTATTCCAAATATCGAGTGATCAAGCGTGTCACGATCACGGCGCTTATTTACGGTACATTGCACGCTGCAATATCGGCGCCGGATTGTCGCGTGAGCTCAACTCAGCCGTGATATGTATGCCAGGCAACGAGTGCGAGTGTGAAAATCACGCCCTTTTGATGTGGTGGAAAAGGGGTTTATATAATTTGATTTTAACCGTTTTATTTACGAAAAAATGTCATGATTATCATCGTTTAATTTGATTTAATTTTGATCTCATTTCATAGCTATATAAAGAGTCCTAATATAATTTAAAATATTGTACCTAATAACAAAATATGCATTGTAATTGTCCGAAGTAAACGTTTTAAATTGAATTGAAATTAAGAATGGGATTGTGGACAGAAATTACTCTAATTTATACAGGATAAGTTTTTAATCAGTACGCAAATTTTAACAAATTAAACTTCCAAAATTCTAAGAAGTTTGAAGTACCTACGCGGCGACGAAGGTGAACGACTGAGCGTAGCTACAAGTACCTACCAGTTCGACTGGTCAAAATTCTAAGAAGTTCGAAGTACCTACGCCGGCGCGCGGTTACTGACCTATTCCTATTGTCGATATCATATATTATTACGAAATATGTAGGGTGTCCACAGTTTACTAATTTAAAGTCGGATAAAAATAAAAATAAAAAGTATTGAAAAAATAGTTGAAATGTGTTCTATTACTGATACTGAACCACCAAAAAAAATTGCGCACTGGTAATTTTTTTTCCTGTATTTATAGAAAAATAAAGAAAGAATAAATTCGTTTTTTAGCCTTATATCATTAAAAAAACCGGCCAAGTGCGAGTCGGACTCGCGCACCGAGGTTCCGTGCAAACCTGTAGGTATCCTCGGTTTATGCATAAGGTTTATGATTATGAAATATTTTTTTTTTAATATTTTATATTTGATTTGATCGAATGATAGGTAAATTGCGGTTTACGATTTATGACGTATTAAAAAAAAAAACTACTGACTGGATCTCGTCCAAACCAATTTTCAGTGGAAGTTTACATAGTTATGTACAGACGCCACCAGGTCAAGCTACCCGAAACTGTCAATTTTTCCCAATGAACCTTGAACCTAATGCTCTAGAAATAAAGTCGAAAATCTATCAAAGAAATCTGACAGATTGTAGTAGCTTGATGTGTTGGCGTCTGTACATCCTATATTTTTTTCAGTTTTATCATTCTTTTATTTTAGAAGTTACGGGGGGGGGGGGACACACAGTTTACCACTTTGGAAGCGTCTCTCACGCGAACTATTCAGTATAGAAAAAAATGACATTAGAAACCTCAATACCATTTTTGAAGACCTATTCACGGATGGGTTTGATGAAAAAAATTTTTTTGAGTTTCAGTTCTAAGTATGGGGAACCCCAAAATTTATTGGTTTTGTTCTATTTTAGTGTAAAAATCTTAATACAGTTCACAGAATACACCTACTTACCAAGTTTCAACAGCATAGCTCTTATAGTTTCGGAGAAAAGTGGCTGTGACATACAGACGGATGGACAGACAGACAGACAGACGGACAAACAGACAGACAGACATGACGAATCTATAAGGGAAACGTCGGGTTGCACTCCGGGAGTGCCGGCAGTAGTGAAAACTTGAATATTAACGTTGTGCATTTTTGATATTTTGGAATGGTTAGGGAATAATTTTGCACGAATTGCTTTAATTATCAGTATAAAAGTACTGACATTTATGTGGTAGCATACAATATTTATTTATTGCGCTATCGTACACAAACATGACAATTTATATTACATTAAAAAGCTTATCTATCAGAAAAATCACTCTCCGTCCGTCTTACGAATTTTCGATCAGGTCACATGTCCTGACGCGAGTTTATTTTTTTACCATTTTTTACCCATTACAAAAAAAAAGGAAAACGCCGCTAAAGAAGTTTTCACTTCAAAAAACCTGGTGTAGTTGGTTTGTGAATAAATAAATAAAAATAGCACTGTATGACCTAAACCCGAGGTCACGCTGTTCTGTGAATGTTTCCATAAAAGAGCATGACTTAAGTTCAATATTGCGCAGCGTGAAATTAGCATCCGAGAATAGCGAGAAAGCTAATTCCACTCGTTATGTACTAACTAGCTTTTTCCAGGGGCTTCATCCATGTGGGGTTCGAGAATTATCCCGCGGGACTGTACTACCGGGATAAAAGTACCCTGTGTGTTTATTCAGGTTTTAAACTAACTGTGACTATGTTCCAAATTATATCCAAATCCGGGTAGTCATTTTTGCGTGAAAGAGTAACAAACTTCTATAATTATATTCTCACCAAATTTCAGATCTATACTATAATAATATTATAAAGCTGAAGGGTTTGTTTTTTTTTTGTTTGTTTGGTTGAACGCGGTAATCTCAGGAACTACTGGTCCGATTTGAAAAAATATTTTTGTGTTGGGTAGCCAATTTATTGAGAAAGGCTATAGGCTATATAATATTACGCTACAATTAAAAGAAGCGGAGCAGCAACGAAAAATGGACGAAAACTGGCAGGCAATTCGATGCGAAAGGAAGGGTCAGGGCAGCAAAAGTTTGACGCGGGCGAAGTTGCGGGCAGAAGCTAGTTTATAATATTAGTAGATGTATTAATACCATAGCATGAACTAAATAAGCCAAAAAAAAAACGACATACTGCTACATTTTATATTTCTAGCCTTTTCTTCGATTCCTAAGCAATGATATAGAATGAGCTAGAAAAAAGATTTTCTTTTCAGCACAGTCATTACGAATACTCTTGACCTTTTATAGGGCTGATACAACATTATTACAAAAATAAGTAAAGCACACAATGGTAAATAAATAAAGTTAAGGCAAAATCATTCTTAGCCAAATATTTCTTCTAAAAAGACATTAAACAAATATCTAAGTAAATAAACTTTTAATCATTACAGAAGATATATTTAAGTAACGAATCATAAAGGGCCCGAAATGTTCCTCAATGTCTCTGAATTTCACCAGATGTCGCAATTATTTCTATTTTAACAGCTCTGAATACTATTTATTTTAACTACGTTTAGTGAAAGGGATTATTATCTGTTTCATTATTTTGAAGGAAATGAACGATTTTGATTTGCAAATGTTTAGTTATTGTTAAGGATGAGCGCTGTAGCAACAATTTTATCACACCTTTTCGATTTGGTCCGCGTTGGTCCAGTAATCGCAAGGGATGCGAAATACCAAGCATCCAAAATTCGATACCTAGGTCGAGCAAAGTTTTATTTGGCTTTTTTAAAAAGAGCTTAAGGAATTAGTCTAATCTCCCTATTGCGAAGGTCTTATGAGGAAGGGAGCTAGCGAAATATGAGAAGAGTGTACCGCCTTCCCTACAGCAGCGCTGTGCTGTGGAACTCCTATAGCCAGGAATTGAAAAGGTTTTCAAAATACCGGTAAAGAACCGATATTTAATGGTTCGGTTACTGGAACCCGAATCGCAATAGGAACCTAAATTGGAATCTTTAAGAACATTATTTAACCGGTTCTTCTTCAAAGTGAGTCAGAACTAGTTAGAAAACTACTAAAACTAATTAATGACAAAAATAATTTGCGGACACTGTACGGTGCAGACTTGCAGTCGCCAATATATTACAGGGACCTGAAAGAAAAAATACGCACGGCACCTGTCAAACATATCCCTTCTGCCTTAGAGAACCTATAAATCGGATAGTACGGAACCGGTACGGTGGAGCTAGAACTGAACCGGAACCTGAATCGTAACGAAGAGAACCACATTGGCAAAACCGAAACGAAGAACCGGAGCCCAAATTTGTACCGGTTTTTAATCTCTGTCCATAGCACAGCATCATGCTAAGCGGAATCCTTCTTATCAGTCATGATGTGCAGTCACCGACTATTTCTGTTTTGTATTCGTGTTTATACCTACATCTAAACATTTTGTTATTATTTTTCTTTATTATTCGAGATAATTCTATTTTTTTTCCGACTCAAAAAAGGAGGAGGTTTTCAATTCAACTGTATTTTTTTTGTTTGTTACCTCAGAACTTTTGACTGGGTGAGCCGATTTTGATGATTCTTTTTTTATTTGCAAGCTGATACTTTCCGTGTGGTCTCATTTTAATTTGGTTCCATTCGGACAATGGGATCCATGTGTAACCCATTTAAGTCTTAAATTTGCATTAAGTATGTGCGCGACAAATGGACGAATAACGCGATTAGATTACTGCGGTGTACATGACATAACTAAAAAGTCAAAAATAAAAAGTAAAAAAAATAACAATCGACTTCCTTAAAAACAACCTTAAATACAGATCCTGAAATAAAAAAAATAATTAAAAAAAATATGTTTAATTCAGACTAAAACATCGACTTCCGAAATTAAAGTTATTTTTCACTTTGTAGTGTTTTTTTTTAAGGAAGTCGGTGGTTATTTTTTTTGAAAAAAGTTTTTTATGCTACTCTTTCGAGAATTTAACTTTTCCATTACCTAATACCTATAAAACCCAGTTGTTTCAACCTTGAAGATTCCTATTTGCGATGAAACCACGGCCGATGTGGTCGTGTGCCCATTACACTTAATTACAGTTTTTCCTACAAGCATAAGCAGTTAATAATAAAACATACTTGAAACTAGCATGTTACACGCTATTTTGAACTAGGTCTTAAGACTAAGTGAAGCTAAACTTGGAGCTTAATTCAACTTTAATAAGTGCAATTTATTTACGTCGTGTGAGGGTTGCGTTTTGCTTAGCTCGTAATTTGCTTCGCGTGTCATTTGATGTGTAATTATTGGTTAGGTACGTGGAATTAAGTGGGGGAGTTTGTCAATAAGTATGACTAATTGATGGTAAAGGAAATGTTGTAGATGCTTTTGAATGTCGTAGACTTTTCAGGTTTTTGTTGGTTTTTATTTTGTCTATAATATTTTTTACTAATAATTGTAATGTACTCGTATAGGAAGTCGGACAACCAAGGGGTATTTGTTATCCCGTAACTGGGGTGTATCGCCAACCCGCCTGCTAAGCATGGTGATTATGGCAAACCCCTCCAAATTGGAGAAGGCCCAGCAGTGGACGTCTTTCGGCTAAAATTATGGTGATGATGATGAACTGGGATGTTGAGCTTCGACAGACAGTTGATTCAAGTAAAATACTTGTGTCCAACTGCACCTGGTCTGACTGGAAGCCGATCTCAACATTGTTGAGAAAAAAACTAGGCTAGGATAATGATAGGCACCTGTAGATACATTTTGCAGCTATCATCATAATCAGCTTAGTAATGTTCCCACTGCTGCGACACACGCCTCCCCTGTGTGTCAGAGAATGGGGTCATAATCCAACACACGGGCCCAGTGCGGGTTAGTAGATGTCATATGACTTTGAATTTTTGATTCTAGGACATGCCGTTTTTTACAAATCGGTATTTCGTAGTATAAATTAAATATTCACTCGAATCCTCGTCTAAAAACTGGCTAATAATAATACGTCCCTTATCGCCTATATTTAGTTATCACATACCCACGAAATTTCATGTTCTAGTTTTTAGAAAATAGTCTTCCAATGGAGATGGCCAATAATTGTACCAGATACTGCCTAGAATATACACACATGAAATCAATACCATTTTAAAGAACTATTCTTGTGTATAACGGAACAGAAGATTACAAGGAACTTTGAAGCGGGAGACAAAAGTTATGACAAATTTAAAAGCAAGTTATTATTTCACTCACCTCATTCATATAATTCCATGCCTGACACGCTCTGACGGGGCTCAGTGGCTTGTAGTGGTTGCCGAAAGTGTACATATAAAACAGCCAGGGGGCCGGGAATAGCATCGTGAACATATCGCAGAGAGCCATGGCCATCAGCACCACGTTGGTGGGGGTTCGCATGTGACGTCGGGAGAGTACCACCACGATCAGAGTGTTGGCGACTGTTGTGGTAGCCAGGAGGAAGGGCGCGATGTAGCTGTGGAAGAAAAAGGTTACGTTAGAGTTTGGTTGTGGAGAAAAGGGGTCTACGTGTCTGAAGACTCAAAATATAAGGTCCCAACGAAATATTATATATGAATCAATTCTGGGACTTAGTTTGGTTTTTATACCTTCATACATTTACTCAAATGTAAATCTCGGTGGGACCTTGTAAATAACTTACTTTAAGAGCAGCTTATGGCTAAGTAATAACAGACGCATAGATCAATCGATCAGGTTAAGCTAGGTTTGCCGCGGTTGGTTCGTGGATGGGTGACCATCTTAACATACCAAGACTCCTCCGTGCCTCTGAAAACACTCTAAGCCGTTGGTCCCGGTTGTCATTTGTGGATCTTTGACAGACGTTTCGGATCGTCAGAAGCCCGAAAGTCTGACAACCAGACTTACCAATGGATGTCTTTGTATCCAGTAACTGGATTGTGGAGGTCAGATAGGCAGTCGCTTCGTGTAAAATACTGGTATTCAGCTGCATCCAGCTAGACAAGAAGCCGAGCACAACATAATCGGGAAAAATATTATTTCTTCGTTCGTTGGTCTGTTCAGAAAGCACTCAAGAGTTAGTATCTGTTTCTGCCACCAAGCCTATTACTGTGTTTCATTACGCAGCATTTAGGTATAAGACATGTGACGTTGGTGAAAAGGGAATTGCGTTATACTTTCAACTGATTGTCTTGATTACTTAGTAATAGTCTTATTTTAACTGCCCCGTTGGTTTCTAGGTCGACTGCTGAGCGTGGGTCCTGGGTTTGATTCCTTAGTTATAAGTAGCCCGGAGTGCTGTTAGCGATGTGATACTCCTGCGCATGTTATGCCGTTGGCCCTGCGCCTGATCTCTCTCCAGTCGTGTCGGATTGCCGTCCCATCGGACTATGACAGTGAGGGAAGAGTGAGCGCCCCTGTGTCTGCGCGCACACAAGTATACACAATCATATCTTCCTCGCCGATGGCTAGTCTCCGTTGAGATTGGTCTCCAAGGCCGAAATACGGTCTGAAGGAATATATATTTCTTTATAAAACAACCCTTCAAAACACTGATGTGTCTTTAAAACATCGGTTTAATGAAGAAAAATAAATGATTTCATTCGAAATGCGTCACCTAAAAGAAAGTACCGAGTAATATTAATGAAAAAATTGTTTAGGTTTTTGTTAAGATCTACCCAAAATACACAAAACTGCCAAAAAAAAACTACTTTATAACATAACGAAATAACACCTATTTTTAAATAATAACGAAATTTATTTATAAAAATGAATTTTGAAGAAGAACTCCCTGTTTACGTAATTGAGATGAAAGCGGATCTGTGCTCATTTCATGAAAGCTTTTCAGTGACATTAGAGTTTCAGTAAATCTCTTGAAGAAATGTAATATTTTAGAGATGCATTCTTAAACTAGTGCTCTACTTAAGTAATGCAAGTATTATTGTGTTTAGTTGAGATATACTTATTTCAAAATCTTGTTAGTAAAACTAAATTCTACTTTCTGTTCCAAATATTGCATAGCTGTCTGCCTGCCTAGCTTTTTGCCAAGTATGTTGGAGTTGGCTTCCAGTTTAACTGGATGTAGCAGAATACCAGTAGGTTTTAAAAATGGAGAAATAAACTGCCTATTACTGCCAGTTATTGGATAATACGAAACTCCTTGGTAAGACTGGTTATCAGACTTTCGGGTTTCCGAGGACCCGTTACGATTATCTAAGATCGGGATCGACTCGAGCCAGTCAGAATGAGCTTTATGTAGAGTCAAAAAAGCGTGCGCAAAACGTAAAAATATTGCAACCGTATTTTATCATCCATTGGATTTTTAACACGTTAACTGTCATGTCGGACTATGTGTTCGACATTTTTTGTTCCCTTCAGACCTTGTCGGACTATATGACCGACAACACATACCAAATCTGAACGTGTCGTTGCTGCCTGGCGGCCATGCTTATTACTCTTTCAGCTATATTAAGTATCCCGTAGACCACAAAAACCACTGTGTCAATATAAATTTCGTTTACATTTACTCTCATACACTTTTTGGAAAGTATGAAGTCAAAATTAAAGTAAGGAATTAAATTATGAAAATAGGCTGTATATAATGTAATAAATATGATATATGTATATATTTTTATGGAATAAATAAACTACTTAAAGTGAAATGATACTAAGTACATTTTTTGACTTTTCTGATTTTAACCATTATTAACTCGTTGAAACGAGCATTAAGAATCCGATCTGTTCCATTTTCAACTCTCAGCGGTAAGCAGAGGGATGAAGTTTCAGTGTGCGAAAAAATCTAGTCTCCGTAATTTTGGGTCCGTGGACCTAACATCGACTCTATAGCGGCAATGACGTCTTTCATCACATCACTGGGTTTCGGTCCAACAAACAAATGAAACTTCAGACCCAAATTCGTGATACTACGAACTACCAATTGATTATCCCCTCGAACAATTACCTCTGTAGGGGCCATTGATTCAATCAACAAGCCAGGTTAAACTTAGCAAATATTAACGGAATCGAATTCAATCCACCTTTATGATTGTATAAAACTTTCACAGTATCTGGTTTTAAGGGTATTTCTCCCAGTCCGTACATTGTTTCATTTGTCAGTTAAATGACATCCCCCATATGATGTCTGTAGCTATTAGAGGTCCTCGGGCTGTTTTGAAAATGTTTCCTTGAGTTGAATTTACAATGTTATTTAATTCGGTTCTTTCTGGATGTCTTTTATCAGCCAGCCTGCATTTAGTGCCTGCATATACAAAGACGAAGCCTGAGTTATAGCAACTCAGGCTTCGTCTTTGTATATGCAGGCACTTCAATTTAATAATCGAACAAAGGGCAAGTGCAGACTTTGCAAAGTGCAGCGTAACTTGCGATGAGAACTATTTTGTGGTAGAGAAAGCTGCGGTGCTCTGCATTTTGCCAAGTTTGCCGCTATGAAAAGCTCCTCGATTTCGTAAGGGAAACTATTTCACAACATCAAACGGAATTAGACGTAGTTAAGTAAAAAGGATCCAATCCACAACTTGATCAAAACTGAGTTAAGTGCATCAAACTACAATATTAAAGTTACTACGGGTCAGTAAAACGACCGAGCTAAAAATAGCTATATTTTTGGTATACTTAAGCTTTAGAACCAATGGTATGGCGCTTCGTATTTTTTTTTCAGCATAAACACTTTCTGGTTCTATATTAGTATTTGTAACAGAATATATTAATATACCATCACTAATAAAAAAACGTGTTAATTTTCGACTGATTTTTTTTTTAATACCTCTTGTCCTTTAAACGTCAATATTTCAATAGTAACTGGCTGTGGATTGGGTCATTTTCGCTGAACTACGTCCATATAAAAAAATAAAATATTAATAATAAAAGGTAGATACTCACCCATACATAGGCTCAGCATAATTAATCGGAAACTCGCAAGTCACATTCAAATAGAAATGTGAATGATTCGACTGGCAGAAATCGTCGGCAGTGAAATTCGAATATCCGGGATACCCAGTCTGGTTGTCATAGTAATTATAATTTATCTTCGAGATGTCTAAGTCTGTGCTGTCTCCGTCCACGATTTGTTTCGTCGAGTTGAAGTCCCCGAAGTAGTCGACCCAGTCTTTGTCAGCCATCTTGCTTTTCTTTTAGCTATCTCGTTGATTTTGACATAGCGGTTGTTACGTCATTTTGTGCGTATCTGTGGGCAAAGGAAAATGGAATATAATTTTCTTGAAAAAGTCAACTGATTACGTATTTGGACAAATAGATTTGAAAAAAAACCCGCGTTAAGTAGGAAGGTAGGCTACCCAAAACTGCCAATTTTTTCCAATCAATCTTGAACCTAACAGTTTAGAGATAAAGTTGAAAATCTATCATAGAAATTTGACAGGTTTAAGTAACTTTATGAAAACTACTGTACTGTGTACTTTATAAATCTTGTACGGATGCCTGCAGGCATATGTACAAGATTTGTAAAAAAAAAAGATAAAAATAGACACAATATTAATACGGTTGCCACCACATAACGTCCACAATAAACCGTCAAATGTTGTCTCTGAAACGTTTAAGTTCGTGTGATGACCTAGACAGCGTTCTTGATACAGAAAAGTTGTCTAGGATATGCCAGTTTCTTCAACAATGGATATTAAGCTTAAAACTATGTGACACTAGTTTGTAAGAGACCGCTAGTATCTGTACCAGAAATGCTTGTATAACAGATCACCAGGGTCCCACCACACGGTATGTTGACATATTCAGTGTAAAAGATCAATCAAGCCATTATTTTAATTGGCGTCTTTATGTCTTTTTGGTGCCGTCATTTTATCTAGGTGCATTGTTTTCACATATGATAAATATATGCAAAATATTGTATAACATTGAAAAAAGTAACGGTCGAGTTTCTTGCCCATTTTCTCCATATGACTACCTTTGCTCTTTATGTGCCTATTTGAAACAAATGCGTTGACTTTGTCTTTTTCTTTTTGGGAGAGCTTTTTCTTCGCATTGGGGTGGATTTTGTTTTCCAATTCAAAAGTTACCCTATCCAAATAAATTAGAATTTTCAAAATTAGACTACTCTGTAAAATATATGCTTGGTCACACATAAAATAAAATTTAAAAAAATACGCTTCGACATGAAAACATTTCTTCTTAAAAAATAAGCATCTACTTGAGAACGTCTTCTTTTTTTAGTCTAATAAAAATGCATTAAATATCAAATTCGGGCGAATAAATTCGTGCGAATGACAAATAAGCCTTTCCAACACATCAGAATATTTAAGAACAAAAAACATTTTCCTGCATAATTAGAAAGGTGTTTTCAAGTGAACTTATGGGTTATTAATTATTAACTCTACGCCTGCAAATCGGCTTAAATATCGGAACTTCTGAACAACATTTATTAACAACGAAATTTATTAATTTGTTGGCGGTAAATCATGTTCTTAATTATTATTTTCGGCCATAATTAAAATGGTCTAGTAATTATTTATTAATTTACTGGATTTCAGCCACGAGTTAAAAGTTGATTTATTATTTAAAATTAAACTATTACATACGCTCACTAATAAATATTTTACTTTGATATTAATTATAGTTTTATTTTTAATTTAAGTAACATATCATCACGCCAGTATTCTGCAAAGGGTTAGACAGAGGTATACCTATAGTACATCCACACTTCGCTAGTTATGTTTAAGTCTCATGTAATAGGGGCGAGCTTTTTACCATCAACTGGGCACAAATCCGTGGACATAAAGAATAGTACCATTCTATTTATTCCCGTGTGGGTGTCGTAAGAGGAACTTACTAGAGAATGAGCAGCAGCGTTCTCTATACATTTTGCCACCATACAGCGATCGCCAACTCGCCTGCTAAGCGTGGCGATTATAGCGAACCCCCGCAAATTGGGGAAGAGGACGTCTTTCGGGGAAGATGGGCACAATTTTTGACTGGCCTGTTAGTCTAGTGGTTAGTGACCCTGACTGCTAAGACTGAGGTCGTGGGTTCGATTCCCACCCAGGACAAATGTTTGTGTGATGAGCTCAATCATTTGTTCTGTGTCTGGGTGTAATTTATCTATAATATATATGTATGTATTTAGAAATAAATAAGTATGTTTAGCAGTTGTCTGGTTACCATAGTACAAGCTCTGCCTAGTTTGGAATCAGATAACGTTGTGCTGGTTATCCTAAGATATTATCAATTCTTAACTCTGAGTTGGTACTAAGAAAATCCAGATGAAAAAACACAATAACACTTTGGCCGATCGGGGTATCAAACCTCATGCCCAGCTCTAGCGCTATAGTGTGTAGATGTAAATAATTCACATTGAATTGAAATACTACATTCGGTTAATAAATGCAAATAAATATTTGGTCGCCATCTACAAATTCGTTTTGTTGTTTGGATTTAAAATGAAGATCTATTTTTATTGTTTCCCTTTATGCTAAATATTACGGTTTGAGCGATGATAACACCAGGATCATTTAAGTTATGATTTTATTTCTGTGGGTTTGTACAGACAGTTTTCCACGTAATTTTTTTATGCTTGTTGAACATGGTGTTTTCTAACTGGCTACTCTGAGAAGAAAGACCAAAACGAACTCAGAAGTCAGTCTGTTTTAAAATCCAAACATAATCTTGGCCAGATCATAAAATATGAAGACCTAAGGTATGAGATGGTCTTTTGATGACTAGCAGAGCTGTCCATTTGTCCAAATATTTATGTTTTCGGCATAAAGTTGATATTTAAAAGACGTGACAGTGAGTTTTGCCATGTTTTTAAGGGTTTCGTACTGAAGTGGAGCTATCGTCGGGACCCTATGACTAAGGCTCCGCGGTCCGTCCGTCTGTACGTCTGTCACTCGGCTATGTCTTTTGAACTGTAATAGGTAGACACTTCAAATGTCAACATGCAAGTGTCTACCAGTTTGCGAAATTTCACCATACTGCGATCGCCAACCCGACTGCCGAACGTGGCGATCATAGCAAACCCCCCCCAAATTTGGGAAGGCCTATGCTCAGCAGGGGATGTGTTTCGGCTAAAGTGAGTGAGTAAGTAAATTATAAAACGTCTATAACCAACTCCCTTTTACTTTAAATACAAGTTTTCCATAACATAACATAACATCACGCCTTGTTTCCCCGAAGGGTTGGGCAGAGGTCTACCTTTAGTACACCCACATTTCGCCTGTTATTTATTTAAGTCCCATGGAATAGGGGGCGAGGGGGGAGTTTCCCTAACATATTTATCCCATATTCCAATACTTTCGCAGAATTTGCCATTTCTGTACAATTTCTCAATTTTGCGTCCGTTTATTTTGTCTGGGCCAAGATATGGTGATAAGATGTGTGGAGTGAATTGAGACTAGTATTGGATAATGTACCTATACGTTTTTTTCAGAATTTATTGAAATATTGTTTTCGACCTGTCCACAACGCACTTGTCACTAATTTGTTTCACATTAAGGAATCCCCGTCATGAAGCTTGGGAAAAAAAAATCTTAAGTATCCTCAATTTGTTGGTCACAGTCAGATTGTCGGTTGATTAAAATAATACTCCCAACCGCAAAACGTATGTATTTACAGCATCATAATAATCATCAATACAACGCTCTAAGCTCATTTAATCCCATCGAATCATAGTTCCATGAAAAAGTAACTCAATGGGATTTAATCAACATGAGTTGTACTGATGATTTTAGTTATTATTATTCTATAAAACTAAATTTGTGCCTTCAGCTGTTTATTTTTTTATTTTGTTATTAAATAAATATCAAATAGAAATAGCTTATTTGTACCTTTAAGTATAACAAAATATAGTTAGTAATATAAATAGGCTTAAGGTTATTGAGGTTGAATATTTGAGTTGCAGCCAATACTTAAGCTAGGATAACTTAATATCTTGTAATTATAGGTATCAGCGCCCACCTTCGTTATTATTATAGCCAGGTGTATAAGCCAGGTATATATATATCAGGTGTAAAATGTGAAAAACTGGAATTAAAATTAACAAAGAAAAAAAAATCAGAATAAACAGTGTGCGTAGGTGAGTATAGGGGTGTGTGTGTATACGTGGATGTTTTGTGTATGTCTGTGTGTGTATGTGGGGGTGTGTGTTAGTGAATGTGTGTGTGTGTGGAAGGGGTGTGTGTGTGGTAGAGGAAAACTTAGTACTTATATAGATTTTTTACACCAACATATAAAGGTATAATAATATTTTATTTACCTAGTAAGCAATAAATAAAATTTAAAAAAAATACTAAGCACGTACGTTAAACAGCTTTTCAGTTTCTTTCTAGGTTATGGATAGAAGTCAAGTGATCACACTCTGTTTGCTCTCTCTTTCATGGAATAGTACCTTCGTGGCAGACAATCACATAGTTTATTAAAAAAATGTAATGTTACATATTGTACCTACGGTGGTAAGAAATCAACTGTCAGCGAGGCCAACCTGCACTTTGCCGTTTTTATATTATTTTCTGTCACCAAAACTTTAAGTCATAACAATTATAAATGGTGCCACTGTTTCTTAAACATCTTGAAAGGCTGTAAACCAAGTTAATCCGGGCCGTTTCTTTATGGACTGGTTTTAATACCTTTATCGCTAAAGCACAGTAAAACCTCAAACCACAGTAAATCTTATAAGTAGGTACACTTAGTGCCAAAAATATCGGAACAAACAGAGTGTTCGAAACGATCTCAACGACTAAGAAAACTAAACTTTATCTCAATTGGATAAAGTTCTTGTCAGAATTACAGTTGTCGTGTACAGGAAGAATGTTTCAGAATGAAGACATCATTCTGAAACATTATTTATTTATATACATACAGTAAAATGCAGAGTAATAAGGCATAGTAATAGAATTGAGTACAAAGGTATTGCTTATTACTTAAGAAATTTCTTCCAGCAGACCTGAGAAAGGAGAAATGATAAAGAAATGTAGACAATAGTGTGTGAAAATAAGAAGAGAAAATATGAATATGTGAAGTATTAAACTAAAATATACTTATTAATATATAATGCAAGAAATTAATATATTCTTAAATAAATATAGCTAAAATAATATAAATAATCCATTGAGTTAAAATAATTTTTCATCGTTGTTTAGATCATTTTATCACAGTCGGTTCGTCCCGATGTTACTGACGTTGACTGTACTAACCGAATATGATGAAGTCAGGTATTATTATTTAAATTGGTATTATATTTAATTTGGTGTTAACATGATTCCTAAAAGATAAAGAATATTACATATGAAGAGATTTGGGCACCAAAGAATAATATGTTGTTTTCTAAAGTTACAATTATTTGAAATCAGGGCTTCTGTTTTTTCCTTTCTACTGAAAACAATTGTTTCAGTACTTAGGCTCTCATGGCCTCAATTCATTATGGTTTTGTGTAAAGCTGAAATATTCAGACTTATACCTACTGTTACTGTGTATTTATCCCGAGGGGTTTACAAACTATTAGTACGTATTTTGGATGATTACGCCATATTGCCGTCATGTTATTATTTAATGTTCATGCTCGTTAACCTCTAAGTCCCTGAGATACCACATGTGATATGTAAATAATCGTTTTTTAATTGTGTCTGTAATTACGGTAATTGAACGGTTAAACAATTTCATATTTCAAATATTTTGATTGGGTTTTGTACGCATAATCAGCCTATAATATTCCCACTGCTGGGAATTAGACCTACTCTCTGTGATAGTTATTACAATGTAGATTTATAGGTGCAAACATACTTATTTAAGTGTCTGTTTTGTAATATCAAAATATCAGTTTTTACTTTTAGTTGTATACGGTACTTATACTAAACAACAAGTTTTTTTTCTGTTTGTTTGTTCAGAGCTAATCTCCGAAATGGCGGAACCGATTTTGACAGGAGTTTCACTGACAGATAGCTGATGTTATAAGGATTTTTTATCGCGTCTCACGCGGCTGGGGGCAGCAGCTAGTAGGCCTAGTAAGTACTGCTGGATCACAGGCCTTCTTTCTGTGAAAGGGCGCAGTCAACAGTCAGTCGAGGGCCTAACATGGGTCGTGGATGTCACATGTTATGTCTTCGATTTTTGAATCTCGCAGCTTAAATGCATTTTTTTTTTAATACTTTATCAGTAAGAACTAAATTCTTAGTAATTGATTACGATCTAGCCAAAAAGGCTAATAAGCAATTTAACTGTGACTTAATATGTTACGTAAAAGATTATGTTAAAACTAAGAATAGTTTCCATTTGCATTTTTACACAAGTCCGTAGCATTTTCTTAGAGTCTAATACAATTTTTAAATATGTTCATGTGTTATATGTATAGCACAATATTGTTATTAATTGACTTTTTACACTACACTAATTCAAAAGGTTTAGTTATTTTTAGCCTTCGCACTATGTCTGTCTTGTCTAGCAGCTGGATTGCCTCAACATTCACGTGTCGGTGAAGTCTGTGTTCATGGGCTTCAGCAAATTTTTGGATTAATTGCGTGGCACATTTACAATGGCAATACTTACCATTTTTATAATTAAGCAATATTCAATTCATATTATCAGGTTGTACTTCTGGGACACGAGTCACCTCTCTATGAGAGGGAATCGACCATAACCCTCCACGCGGGCACGGACAGGCGAGTTGGTAGCTGTCACATGTGTTCGAATATTTAGTTCTAAGACATGTCGGATTCCTCAGGTTGTTTTCCTTCACCGTTTTGAGAGCAAATCTATACTTCTATACTTAATATTATAAAGCTGAAGAGTTTGTTTGTTTGTTTCATTGATTGAACGCGGTAATCTCAGGAACTACTGGTCCGAATTGAAAAAAATATTTTTGTGTTGGGTAGCCTATTTGTCGAGGAAGGCTATAGGCTATATAACATCACGCTACAACTAAAAGGATCGGAGCAGTAATGAAAAATGTTGCAAAAACTGGGAAAACCGCACGGGTAGGCGATTCGACGCGCCGGGGGAGCAAGAAATTTAACGCGGACGAAGTCACGGGCAAAAGCTAGTGATGAAATAATTTGAATTTCATATATATTTATCAAAAATATTGTACGAATTTTAGGACGGATTAACACGTTTCATGTATTGAAATTAAAAGAGGACCCCATTTTAATTTTAATTTAATTTAATTCGTTGTTGTAGCGACAGTACAACAACACACTCTGAAAAAATTTCAACTATCTATCTGTGACAGTTCATGAGATACAGCCCGCTGACAAACAGCCGGACGAACGAACAGACAGTCTTAGTAATAGGGTTCCATTGGCACCCTTTGGATACGGAACCCTAAAAAACATGTTAAGTTGTAAATAACCCTAGAAATTATTATCTCCCATCATTCTTCCGGATAATGTCCCTCAATAATGGTGTCCAACTCTTTCAGGGTAAAATTAATTTACCAACCCTATCGCGTCCTGTTTCAGGTATAAAAGTACCTTGGTAAGTAATGGATTATATTCTGATTTAATTTTAAATAGGTTATGTTTATTTCGAAAGGGTTTCCGTGTGTATTTTATTTATATGATTACTAGCGATCGGTACCAACTTTGTTCGTTAAACAGGGTCAAGTTTAATAAGCTGGCAACACTTTACCAACTTGTTGGGTATGGATATCGAAAACTAATAAAATAAAATAAAATAGATTTATGATTATGATTAATTACTAATGAGATAAAAAAAAACATAATTCCAACTTATCAAATCTTTAACTGACACTGACATGTACATTAAGGCAACCAAACGACTGTCATGTTTTGGGTTTGGGTAATTTGTGAAAAATATCTATATTCCTCGAAAAATTACTAAAATATATAATCGATTACGGGCCATTGACTTTCGCTTATCAATTAAGTTTTTTTTTTGTTTTATTACTTTTCGATATAGACCTATATGTTGAGTAACACGTAGGTAAAGTATGGCGACTTTTCCCGCGAATTATACATATAAACTTTCCTCTTGAATCACTCTCTCTATTGATAAAAACCGCATTAAAATCTGTTGCGTAGTTTAAAAGATCTATGCGTACAGACGCGTTAAAACACTTTGTTTCATACTATGTAAAGATGTACATTTAATTTGTATGTATCATTTAATCATAAAAAGAATTGAAAAAAATGCAAGCACAAGTTTTTACCTTGTATTGTACAAATAATCATAAAAAATGTATCCTAGTAGTCATTAGCATATAAGTGGCATATACTGGAAGACGGAGCGTTGGAAGGCCTCCCACAAGATGGACCGATGATCTGGTGAAGGCCGCAGGAATACGTCGGATGCGAGAAGCACAGAACAGGTCGAATTGGCGGTGCTTGTGGGAGGCCTATGTCCAGCAGTGGACGTCTCTCGGCTGAAATGATGATGATATAAGTGGTGGCCCAGTGGTTTCGACTCCGACTGAAGAACTTCGGATTGAACTCAGGCATGCATTTTAGTGTAATAATTTCATCACAATTGCTCTCAAAACGGTGAAGGAAAACATTGTAAATAGGCTCCGGAAGTTCTGGAACCAAAAAATTCGAAGACATGTGATATTTACCATCCCACAGTGGGCATGCTTGAAACTTTATGAAACCTTTTTCAAGGTACGAAATACACATACTGTAGTAAAAAGTAACACAGAAAGTTGCAAGCAAGTATGACGTCACAGTCTGAAACTCATTACATTTATGAGCACTACAGACAATAAATCTGACAGATGGCGAGATAATCTGTCTAGTCTCAAGTGATTAGTTAGCCACCTGTCACTTGTGTAGGTATATAGTCACTTAGTCGGCAGTATGAATTATCTTCTAATGATTCTATGCAACAAAGCATAGCGGAGTACGTAAGTATGTATACGTATATAAGTATATGATCTTAAATATGTATATTATTGATAATATATATCTTCTTTATAATAATAACTAGCTTCTGCCCGCGACTTCGTCCGCGTCAAATTTTTGCTCCCCCGACCCTTCCCGTCGCATCGATTTGCCTGCTAGTTTTCGTCCATTTTTCGTTGCTGCTCGCTCCTTTTGAGTTATAGTGAGTCAACCTTAAAAGATAGACATATGCTCTCGCGGACTTTTTTTAGAACTTTTTAAGAGGAACAATTCCGTCATACATTATTTTTTCGTTACTTTAACCGTTTACGCAGCGCACGCAACGGAAACTCTTAAAAGGAATAAATTTTCCCCGTTTTTGCAACATTTTTCATTACTGCTCTGCTCCTCTTAGTTGTAGCGTGATGTTATATAGCCTATAGCCTCCCACGATAAATAGGCTACCCAACACAAAAATAATTTTTCGATTCGGACCAGCCCCCCTAGCCAAGTCACAAACGTTTACCGTTCTACAATCGGTAACGCCTCAGTGTCAGCAATTGTAGAATACGATAAGTTGGTAGCCATGTTGAAGCGCCTGAGTCGGCCGCTCGTTCTACAATGTCTTTAGAAAAACGACACCTTATAACAAAGGATTTAGCGTTAAACATTGTAGAAACGATAAAAAATCATTCTATCATTTTGAACGATGTGAATTTGGCTACGAATTTTCTGTTCGTTTGTTCTAACCACGTGACTTAACGTTGAGCGACTACCGTTAACGATTGCAGATTATCAACTTGGCTAGGGGTGAAGTAGTTCCTGAGATTAGCGCGTTCAATCAAACAAACAAACAAACAAACAAACAAACTCTTCAGCTTTATAATATTAGTATAGATATAATAATATCTTTATAATAATATAATAATATTATTATAAAGAACTAAAGTTTGCAAGTTTTTGAGTTTGTTTATAGGAAGTAATCTCAGAAACTACCAGTCGGATTAAAAAAAAAAACTCTTTTGCATTCGGTAGCCTATATTTTGAGGAAGGTTATAGGCTATTTTATATTAGGATATGAGATATGACCCTGAGGAGCCGAGCAAAATAACAAATAGCTAGTTTATTATAAATTCAACTTTCTTAATTAAATTCGAAGTTACGGTTGGAGGTTATGGTTGCCGGTGTAATTGGAAGAAAGTAAAATATTTTGACTGAAATGCGCACTCGAAATACAAACAATAAACATTAACATGAAGTTTAACAAAATTACAAAAAAAAAGGAAAACCTGTGCGAGGCCCACTGTGATTGCACGGACAAAAAATAAATCCCGTTAGAGAAATTCTAATTAACTAACTGTCTATACAACGTGTAATTTAAATAACGCAAAACCTCATACACTCGCATTAGAGTATTGAGTTAAAAGCATAATAAAATGACATACTGCTGTCGTTTTATATAAAATACTGGTATTCAGCTGCATCCAGTAAGACTGGAAGCCGCCCACAATATTGTTGGGAAAAGGCAAGATGGTGATGAATTTTGTTTTTTTTTTTGTTATATTTGAGTCACTTGTTTTAACTTCACACATGATTCCTGGAGTCGATAGCGAACTCCCGGCCACCGTAGGGCGCGAGCCTGCGGGCGGCGAGCAATGGGTAGCTCGCCGCCCGGTAAGGACCAGGCTCGGGTCGACGGCGCGTAGTGTTCCACGCGCGCCTCAAAGAGATGTCAGCAATACTGAATGTGTCTGCTAGGACCGATGCCTGCCAAGGTCGCGAGATTCGTTCGAAAGAGTTACGATGGCCCTGGCATATGGGCAACTGAAGGAACACGGGTGGGTTTAGGTCAGTAAAAGTCTGACACGCCCTTCCGCTCCACCCTAGAGAGGGAGACGTCATTTGATGATTTCCTAACGAAAAAAAAAACACATGATTCCAACCAGCGTTCTAACAAAACATTGTTCTAGGTATCAGTAGCGGAATTTTATAATTAAATTTAAGTTGTCAAGAGTAATGAGTGCCTTCGGTAAGTAATAACTTAGAGATTGTAAAGTTGTAAACTTTGTTCATTTTAGTGAAGCATTATTAAGGCGGGACACATGTGTGTGAAATGTTTCGTAAATTAAGCTAAGTACACACATAGCTTATCCAATTCATTTTAATTAGTGTGATAATTTCTTTAAAAGTTAGCGAGTAATTAAACATTTATCCAGAATATTTTATAAATTTTCGAAAGCTACAGAAAGCTAATATATAACTACAAATCTATAGTTTTTTCGCGTTAAGAAAATACCGACTCATCGTTGTCGTTCAGCTTAGCCACGCCCCTTGACCAATTAGATCATAGTAAATTAGTAAGTGTTCACATTGACCAGTTAATGTAACTCCATCAGAGTGCACGTTCTAATTTACTATGATCTAATTGGTGAAGGGATGTGGCTAAGCTGTTTGACGATGAGTCACTACCATCTATAATTTCTATGAAAACTTCAAGAAAATTATTGTACTGGACTATAATTTGAAGTTTACATAGATGTTTTCTACTAGAGCCGCGTCATACCGTCGCGTTGCTCCTATCTTCGGGAGACTTAATACAAAAAAAAGAATACTAATATCGGCAAACGCAGTATGGTGGTAGGATGCATAGAGAATGCTGCTGACTATTCTCTAGTAAGTCCCTTAGTCGCCTTCTACGACACGCACGGGAAGAAATCGGGTGGTGCTATTCTTTACGTCGGCACCACACGGACGTGTGTGACGTGTAAACATATGCTTGAAGTTAGCTGTCATTCTATTAAATACCTACTAGGCATTGACATTAATGACAGCTAGTTAACTATAAGCTCACTTCACTGCAGTTCTCACGGTGAGCTCAATTCAAAAACAGAATTCCCATTGTAAAGAACAACGGCTTTAGTTATTAAACCGCAGCTGAAAAACGCAATATGCCGCGGAGCCTTAAACGCAATAATAGTAGCGATATAGTTGGTTCCGTACTTCAGCTACTGGTTAAGGGGCCGCTCGTAGTTTTACATTTTTAATACACTTAGATTGTCGTACGAAAATTTTCCTTCTACTTTTTTTTTTCTTTTTTTAATAAAAATAAAAGCATTGCCTGAATTTATAGTGCTGGTAGGCGCCAATAGTTTTACGAACATTGGCGATATACTTGCATGTTATAAAATTGACTTCGAATATTGGGAAGAGATACTTCTTCTTCCACAGCATTTTTTTGTGTTTTTTTTTTATTACAGCCAGAGACAGTTTTCGCTGGCCTGAAATAAAACTCGACCTATATTTTTATAAAAATAAAATATTGACTGAATTTATCTTGCTGGGAGGCGCCAATAATTTTACTAACATTGACGAAAAATTTGGAGTTTCAAAGATGTGTATCAAAATTATTATATTTTTTTGTTTATTCTTTTCTTATTTTATTTTTACTTTTTTTCTTTATAGCGTTCTATTTTTCTGCTTGCTTCCATGAAAAGAAGGCGTGTGTTTACAAGTATGTATCTGTTTTCTTTATGTTTCAAGACAGCCCTGGCACAAAGTTTATTTTCAGACTTCTAGACGAAAATATTCGAAGAATTAATTAATTTTGTCTTGAAGGCCTCATATATTTAAAACACAGTATACCTGGACAGGAGCCTGATAATTTATGGGCAAAAAGAACAAAGAAAAAGTAATGAAGAGTATTTAGAAAATTCTTAGCTTATTACTTATAATATATTTATGAAATGTATACACATTTCATAAATATATTATAAGTAAATATAATATGTATTAAGAGTGAAGCTATTCTTCTCCAAGTTGGTCCACGTTTTTTTTGGGTGGGAAATTATCAAATGACGTCACCCGCTCTAGGAGTTTCCTGTGCCAGAGCTACCGATAACTCTTTCGAATAAATCCGCAACCCTGGCAGGATGTTAGGGTGACCATCGATTACAATATATCGAGACCACTCCGTGCCTCGGAAAGTACGTTTAGTCATTGGTCCCGAATGTCATTCGTAGGCCTTTAACAGTTGCCAAGGAAGCTCAAAACCCAAAAAGGCTAGAAACCACTCTTAACAATGGGTATGGTTTTACCCAACAAAGATGATTTATCATTTTATATAAGATCACGCCTCGTTTCCCCGAAGGGTTGGGCAGAGGTGTACCTATAGTACACCTACATTTCGCCTGTTATGTTTAAGTCCCATGTAATAGGGGGCGAGCCTATTGCCACCAACCGGGAACAAATCCAGAGTCCGGGCTGCTATTGAGAAATTCCAGATGGAAAAACCCAATAAACACTTTGCCCGACTTGGGAATCGAACCCAGGACCTCATGCTCCGCAGTAGCGCTTGCTACCACTAGACCAAAGAGGCAGTCCGTTTATCATTTTATGATTATAATACCCTAATAAGCGTTCTCACTTGTTTTGTAAGGTACCGTCAAATTAAACAGTAAAATAACAATGTTTCGGTGTAAAAAAATACATTACAAAAAGCACGCATTGCATTCCAGAAATTAGAGAATCGGCTTATGTATTTACATTGGCGGTTTTTTCGTAAGAGGATTTTATCATATAGATAACTAAAAAAGAACATTTTTATTACAATGCATTTCAGTGAGAAAACATATTTAAGTGTGCGGAAGAATAATTTCAAACTAAAACCCAAACCATCAATAAAACAATAAACATTTTATCACATGGATAACTAAAATATTAGTATTGAAATAAAATGTTTGTGAAAATATTTATTGTATTGAATAATAATTTAAAACTCAAACCTAAAGCATCATTAAGACCATGTACATTTTATCCCATTGATACCTAATAACATGATTTTTTAATAAAACATTTGGGAAAAAATTAATTATGTTGAAGAATCATTTCAAACTCAAATTAAAAATAATTTCAATAAAATCAAATATATATAATTTTCGAGAAGTCAGATATATGAAGGGCGGTCGTATTGGAGTACTGTCTTATGTAAAGTTGACGTTCGAAAAGTGGTGATCGTCAGCCTAATTTCAATAAATGGCTATTTAATGGGTGTCTCTAGTCTGATTAAATATTATATTATAAACATAAATTTACTTAATTAACACTTTAAGCACATAAATTTACAGAGGCGGACTTAATGCCATAGGCATTTTCTACCAGTCAACCTTTGGGTGATGCAGAGACAAACAGTGGTAGGTGCAATGAATTAAATTATGTGAAAAAAAATACAATCCTTACTAATTTAGTTTATTGTTTGTAATTTGATTACCTAATTTATTACTTAATCTAATTCTAATTTATTTTTAATTTTGTGAAACCAATTGAGCTTATAATTGCATAATTTTAATTTTCCCTATTTGTATTACTTTAGTGTTCCTGATTTTAATTAATTAATAGTGTGTTATTATCTGCGCATAATGTAGTGCATGTGGTGCTTTTCTGTAACTAGTGAGGCACTTAGAGTTAAGATAGCTATATCAAAATTATAAAGTAACAGTGTACTCATTGTTAGGAAGCCAAATAAATAAATAAAAGAAATGACTTTTGATTTGATGTTAATTTTGTGTTGTTAATCTACCTCTCAACTGCAGCTATATTTTATTATTTTATGTGAAGAGTTCTTCCTCGAACATTATGTAAGTGGACTCCTGTTTCATCACATTTTCCTTGCAGCTGCATTTTTTGTATATAAAGAAGCTCCAACGGAGTTTGAGAGTGGCTTTTTCTACCAGTTATTGTATTAATCAAGCTCCAAGTTGCCTTGGGATTATTTTTAGCCTTTGCAAATTCGTTGGTTTCGTACGCCCGCTTAAGTTTCCGAAGTAAGGTGTTACAAAAGTTGCGGTATCTCTTGTATGTCACTGCAAGTGTTTCATTGTCCGGACTTTTGTTTAATTTCCGATGTATGTTATCGCGGTTCTATGACTTCAAGCGACTATATGCTTTTTTTCTATGCCGTGATGATGTGTTTTCGGTTGTAGTCATAGGACGCGATATCGAGTCTTCGGGACACAGAGGACATTTTTCGGCTGACCTGATATCGCGTCAGTAGTACGGGAGAGGTTAAAAAGATGTGCTCCTGATTTCTGCCGGTAAATTGTTATAAAGTTGAACGCCTTTGTATTTTATGTTTTTCCTGCTATATTGCGTTCGTTGCGTCTTTCACTTAATGATTAAAAAGAAAAAGACGACCGACATCTGTCATAAAACTCTACTAAGTGAAAAAAAAACTATAATTTTGGAAGTCGGTGGCGATCATAACAAAGGACACCGATTTCCAAATTTGAATATTTTTTCACTTTTGTTTTTGGAAGTTTTTTTGTACCTAGCTCTTACATTTTTGTTGTGGTACCCATTCCGCACTTTTTGTGTGTGTGGGAAATCATCTTATGAATTTTCCCGTATAACGTTTCCCGCTCTGGGCGGAGAGGGAGGGCGTGTCAGAGTTTTACTGACTAAAACCCACCCGTGTTCCTTCAGTTGCCCATATGCCAGGGCCACGGTATCTCTTTCGAACAATCTCGCGACCCTGGCAGGCATCGGTCCTAGCAGACCCCTTCATTAGCAATTTAAGTAACCGAGGCAGGAAGTTATTATTTAGAATATCTTTAACATACACTAAGTTGAAAAAGTACGTTAAACTAAGCTAAAAAAGCACTAGAACTGGATCAAATTTATATAGGACCACTCTATAATAAGTATACCTTTTTTAAAATGTTCAAATCAGTTTATAAATGACGGAGTTTTGAGTTGATGGCAATAGGCTAGCCCCTTGTTACATGGGACTTAAATACACCGTGACATTTTAGTTGTCTTACAAACGTTGTCCGCCCAATAGAAGTAGAATATACCTCTAGGCGTGATTAAAAAATAGTTACCATTAATAAAGATAATAGTGGACAAAGAAAAGTAAAATGCATTAGAATTATTGAAACATCCTATTAATAATGTTTACGTATCAGACGGAAAAGAAAATACCTACGCAGCGCACGAGTCGACTAGAACATTCCATCTCCATTTTCCATGAGACAAAATATCAATTTCAAACTACGTCATGCGTCATCATAATGAATCATTTTCAGTTCTTTTACCTGTTGTGGTATGGTAATTTTTTTTTTAGATTAACATATTTATTTTCATAACTAACTAAAATAAAAATAACAAAATTATATATTAACTTAACCAAAACTATACACAAACTAAAATAAAGCATCGAAAAATTCATCCTCACCGCTGTCGACCGGCAATGTACCCAAGAGACTGGCGGCATTACCACGCTGTATAGCAATGTTTAGCCACTGGCCAAAATAAAAACCAGCCCTTGGGTCACGAGAAGTGTCAACTAGCCGCTTTGAGATTTCATTAAAAAGGCCATGAGCACTCTGACCCCACGGCCCGAGGGTTTCAACCCCAAACGGCTCGAAAATATAATTGCCAATAAGGTTGCTATACTTTCGCCGCTTGAGGTTTTCCGCAGCCGCAGCGGCAGCGCCAGCGCAGCAAGCCGAGCTAGGAAGATGGGATGGCGCCAGAGTATCGACACACGTTGCGTCCCACACTAAAGGCCTACCCACCTTCCAAGGAAACAAAGACACACCGTCCGGTCTCTTGCCATCGTCGCGTGCCAAGCCATTGGGTTCTAATACAGCTGGAACGCCATAATGAATAATATTTTTATTTTTTAGTCATTTAAATGTTATTTTTTTTCTTCTTATGGATGTATGTAGTAGTCATTGTATACATGAAGTAGGCTGCTGTTGAAAGACGATTAAAATTTCACGGTGTATAAACGGAGATATTTGGGTGTTCTGTAGGCTCAACTCTGCCCACCCTTCGGTGAAACATGGCGTGATGTTATACTAAGTCTAGGCATGAAATGGATGGTCTTGATCATCCACGGACTGACTGCGACCCATCTTACTTACCCCTGTAAAGGAAACGTTTCAAAAATATTTTTTATAATTATTTGTAAAGTTGAATCTACTTAACCCACACAAGAGTAACAAATAAAGGCACTTGAAACTATTTTAATTACTTTTTATACAAATTGCTAAGTGCTCCAGCACTTAAGCTGCACCGGTCTGGAAACTTTAAGCTAAAGGTTATTTATTACCTTTTTTCTGAAACAGCTTAAGACTTTACTTAGTTTAAACTTAGACCGCTTACTTAGCTAAGTATGGATGTAATATTGCGGGAAAATAGTATTGAAAGATTATCCTACAGGGGCGATCGTTGTAAAAATAGGTCCGTTTTCTCTAACACTGGGATATTTCACTGGGAAGAAATTTTGTTACTCCTTATAACACCGGCTATCTGCCAGTTAAAATCCCGTCAAAGAGATTAGCAGGAATAAACTAACAGATAGAAATACAGGCAGACAAAACTTAAAAATCTTACTGTACTTTGGTATGAATTTAGTAAAAAGATATTATGGTGACATTACAAATAGACACTTCAATTTTATTTATTTGTATGTAGTAGTAAGTAAGTAGTATGTAGGTATATACATATGTACGTATAGATATAGAAGTAAAGATTAATTTATATATCACCTGGTGTTCATGAAAACACGTAAAAGGTATTCATCCATACTATCCGCACTAATATTATAAATGGGAAAGGGTGTGTGTCTGTTTGTCCGCCTTTCACGGCAAAACGGAGCAACGAATTGACGTGTCAGTTTGGTAGAATTCGCGGCGTCCCCGTCAGGGGGCGCGGCGGGCGGTGTCGGAGCCTCGCTCCCGGACCGCGGAGGGTTCACGGTGGCCCGCTAATACGGCCCCTCAATGTGTTACCCTTGTTGGGCTGCAGATTATTTTGGACGCGTTGATGATAACGCGTCCATGTGAATGATTGCTATATGTGTCTCTGTAGGCGCGCCGCGGCGTTGAGTTATTATCAACGCCGCTTTCTTCATGACATCTTGGCGGTCTGTCCCCGCCAGGTGAGACCCCCAGTTACAGGCAGTATGTGCGTATGGGCGGCAATGTACTGAGTGACACCGCCCATGTATACGCGACACGCGGGCCCGTCCGCGTGCACACGTGTGAATCTTGGCGCCTGTTTAGAGGTGAGTGTCTGATTTACGTTACGTGACATGCCTATATTAACTTAGAACACGCCACGCAGCGAGTGTGTGTTGTGAATGTGGAGTGCTATATGTCTAGGTAAGCCGCGTGTAACCTAGTTGCGGCTTACGCGGGAGTCAAATCCAGTATTGGTGTCAGTCGTCCCTGACCAAGTCACGGGGCAGGGGTCTCGCGTCAGGGGGCCGCAAATGCCAGGGCGCGATCTGTTTGACGTGAAGCCAATCAGACGCGTCGGCACGCGCGATTATCCCCTTCGCGAGGCGCCGCACATAGTCATCCAGGCTCTCGCACCCGAGGTCCCACTGGATGACATCATTCCTCACGTAGCGAGGAGCGTCAACTATGGTCCGCAGCGCCAGATGTTGTTGGGCGCGGAGCAACTTCCGGCTCGACTCGCTCGTGAGGGCAAACCAAGCAGGGGCGACGTACGCCAGAACTGGGCGCACGTACATCTTGTACACGCCCAGCTTGACGCGCGCCGGGATTCGGGACGAGAGCACGGACCGGAGGAGATAACGGGCGACTCTCCCCTTAGCCGCGACCTGGCGGACGTGCTGACCCATAGTGAGCCGACGATCGATGGTTACCCCCAGGTACTTGACCCGGGGCGACCACGCGATGTCGGCTCCTTGTAGCCTCAGGGGTGGTGGGAGAGGTGCGTGATCGGTGATGATCGCCTGCGTCTTACTCACGTTCACCGATAGCCGCCATTTGGCGAGCCACTCGGGAAGGAGCTCTAGCGCTCACTGCATTTTGACGGCCGCGTACTTCGAGTTCATCGAAGTAGAGATGTTCGTGGCGTCGTCCGCATACAGCGCGAGTATCACGTCCGGAGTGGTGGGGATGTCGTCGGTGTAACGTGAGTAACACGCTGGCGACACGCAGCTGCCCTGCGGTACACCCGTGAGCACCGGTCTTACGCTAGATAGCGCCCCATCTACCACCACCCTAAAGGTCCTGTTGGAGAGAAAAGTAGAGACCACTTTAACAACGCGACGGGGCGCGTCTGTGGTGGCCATCTTGTGCACCAGCCCTTCGTGCCACACACGGTCAAAGGCCTTCTCCATGTCGAGGAATACTGCTACCGAATACTCCTTCTTGTTCCTTGCAGCTGCGAGGTGGTGCAGTACCCTCGACAGCTGGAGCGTCGTGCTATGTTCCGCCCGGAACCCGGATTGCTCCGGACGTGGCGTGATGTGCGGTAGGAGATGTAGCAGCAGGAGTGCTTCGAACACCTTGGAGACCGTTGGCAGCAGAGTGATCGGCCGATAGCTCTCCGGCTTCAGGATGTTCTTTCCCGCCTTCGGCAGCATAATGACGCGCCCTTCCTTCCACGAGTCAGGGAAGGTGCCGGTGCGCAGTATCCCCGTGAACAGGCGCGCCAGCGCCGCTACCATACGGTACAGCAGATGGCGCAGCACTGTGTTAGTAATACCGTCCGCACCGGGGGCCTTCCTAGGTTTCGTGTTCAGGATGACGCGTCGAACTGCGTTGGGCAAGAAGAAAACAGGATCTTCATCGGGAGCTATCGGCGCTGCGAAGTAGTCTCCCAGGTGTTGCTCGACCGCTGCAACATGGTCCGTGTCGCTGTTCGGGTTAGGGCGGAACTGACGCTCCAGGTGTTCCGCGAAGACCTCCGCCCGGTCCTCCGCTACATACTTGAGCGCCCCGTCGCTGTTCAGCAGTGGACGCACCGGGCCTGGGGCGTTCGACAGCTGGCCGCAGAGTTTGTGTATCGACGGCCAACTATCCGTCGTCGAATCAATACGTTCCTCCCAGCCCGCGGCGGTCTGGGCTTCTAACTCGGCCTTGACCTTTTCCGCGAGACGGTTCAGCTGCATTTTAGGGACAGACACCTAAACTGTTGCCACTGCTTGCGTAGGCGCCTCTTCTCGGCGATCATCCGTGCCAGCCGCGGAGGTAGGGGCGGAAGTAGCCCCCTCTCCTGCGGCTGAACTATAGTCGCCGCTTGCATGGCGCTTTGTATGCAAGCAGTGACGTCGCAAGCTGTCCTGTCGACGTCCGCGGAAGTAGCGATCGGCCGAGTCGGCACAGTGGTCTCTACTTTCTCTGCAAATAGGGTCCAGTCGATACGTCGACGTGGCGCCACAGGTCTCAAACGGGTCGGCACACCCGAAAGAACGACGAGCACCGGGTGATGATCTGATTGGAGCTCGTCGTCAATCACATGCTGGGTGATCTGGCAGTGTAGCCCTTGGTGGACCACAATGTCCAGCACGTCCGGCATGTAGGAGACAGCGTCTGGGTAGTGGGTGGGTGTCTCTGGGCCGGACACTGTGTACCCGAAGGCTTCGGCATCCGCTAGGAGCCGTCTCCCCCCGGTATTCGTGCGGCACGAGTTCCACGCCGGGTGCTTGCAATTCAAGTCACCGGCGAGGAGAGTGGGACGCGCAGAGCCCGATATTAGGGCCCGCAACTCAGATGTATCTAAGTGGGTTGCGGGCGGCTTATAACAGGCGTACACATCTGAATTGACGTGTTTTTTTAAGTGGAGCTATTTGAAAGGATGGAGAGTGACATAGGCTACTTTTTGTCTCTTTCTACCCCACCACCTCCCTAAAATGGGGGGTGGAACGCGCTAATCTCAGGAACTACTGGTTCGAATTGAAAAAAAAAATATTTTTGTGTCGGGTAGCCTATTTATTGAGGAAGGCTATATAACATCACGCTATGATCAAAAGGAGCGGAGCAGCAACAAAAAAAATGGATGAAAACTGCAACGATAGCAGTACGTTGTTTAAATACAAAGAAAATCCTGCTGCTCTTTCTCTAGTAAGTACCTTAGTCACCTCTACCGAATCGGAAGCAAACCGAATTCCGACCGTGGCGCGAAACTTACCTCCTAAGGGTCATAAATTACTTTATGTCGACTGTAACTTATACAATATTTTAATTTTTATGGGGAAACGTTATGTAGGGTGGTGCGCAAAATACAGTTCACAATGTTTCGTTACGTAATGTCATCAATATTTCATTCGAAAGATGTCCACTGGTAGACATAGGCCTCCCCAGTTAGGAGGGTTCGCCATCATTTCACGCTTGGCTGGCGGGTTGGCGATAGCAGTACGTTGGTTAAATACAAAGAAAATCCTGCTGCTCTTTCTTTAGTAAGTCCCTTAGTCACCTCTCACGACATCAACGGGAAGAAATAGGATGGTGCAATTCTTTACGTCCAGCACCACACGGAGCTAACGGAGAGATCATCATATTGCCATCAAACATCAGTCTTGTAACTACCGCTTGTTAGTCGCCCTTCATTCATCCTCTTAACATTACCAAACCATTTTAAGTTGGTCCATTTTACTTTGAAACTTTGCATAATTATGATCAGTGATCGGATATTCGGATGTATATTTATCTAATGTTACTATTTAACTCTGAAAGTACGGAAGTGGCTTCGTATTTTTTTATTAAAGCCGAGTTTCTTGGATCATATTTATATAAAATTAATGTTTAACCCCAGATGCAAATACATATGGGTGTAGGGTGGTATGGGTTAGTTAAAACAACACAAAAAACACGGTAAAAACGCGCATTCCATTTCAACTTTAGGTGAATAAGCATCTGAATATCCGATCTCTAATTATGATTTAAATCAGACACGCTAACAGTTCAATCTTAAATATACAATTAGACTTTACTGTCATTTCAGTACTCATCAATATTTAAATTTCTTGCGCTATGTACCCCTTAATAAAATTTGAAAGTTTAAAATTGCTTAATTAAATACTAACCAAATTATTATACCACTTAACGATCACACTGAAAGGCTCATTTGATTTCAATTGTAGCAATTTATTTAAAGCAAAGTAGGACACCTTTTTACCATCAGTACCATCACCCTGTAGTTTTTGAGATGAAACTTACAAACTACATAAAAATTGAGGTAAAATAAATTACACCAATTTTTATTATTTTACGATGTTTAAGAGGAGGCTCCCAAAATTTTATGTTAACTTTCAGACATATTCTGGAACAGTCACGCATACTATCAAAATGAAACTTAAGCATATGGTTATTGGATCTTTTTCTTTTCATGTGCAACACAGTTACGTAATTGTAACATTTTCGCTCGATTAATTTTTCATTCGAAAATCATGTCTTTTTTTAAGATTATTACATGTTTTTTTCAAGCTATCTCGTCTTTTATGTCTGCAATAAGGATTTACAGTAAGACAATATAGTTTATTATCTAGCCATAAGACATTTTTTCTCTAGGCCCTTTATTACTTTAGTAATTAACGAAATAAGAATTGAGACTTACGACGTTTAGTTTCGTACTCAAAAACGATCAAAGAGCGCACGCGATATTCAATTTTATTTCTGATTCGTTAGCGTTTAGCACAAAACGGCCGAACCGGTTTCTCAGTGTCGCGCTGTGCGCCGTCGAGAGAGGACCTGTTTCGCTTGCGCCCGCGCTCAATACGTAATTTATTTAAGAGTTATATCTTATTATAACGTATTGAGATAATATGGGAAACGAAGACAATTAAAGATATGTTCAAAAGACAAAGAACAATTAATTGGATTAGAATGCAGCCGCCTTATAACAATATCGATCATTCGTTCAAGGACAGCGTTGTGAGAACATAGGATGTTATGGAGGCGATTTGATCATTATAAATAAATATTTTATAAAAATATTATAATATGCAAAATGCCTATTTGCTGTATGGTACAGAGATAATAAATTAAAAATTGAAGTACTGGAAAAAGATGACGAATTTTGGAGAAAGAAGATGGAACCCAAATTAGTCTCTTTTTATATGGATTGTTTGCTGCCTGAATTGGTAGATCAATTATATCCAAAAAAAAATCATAGGAGATCCTGAATACGTCATGAAACGAACAGGATTGGAACGATGAGAATTGCTTTGAAACTTCAAATATTTCTGATGCGCCAATACCAAAGTCAAGAAGGCTATATTTTAGTAAATTATAAATTATTTAGGAAATTGCCGTTTGCGTTAAGATTTTTATCATTACTTACAAAGTAATTTTATTTTAAACTCTTTACCTCTAACTTTTTATCACTCTTTTTTTTGTAACGGATACCTTTAATAAACAATGGTGTACAATAACTAGATACTTATATGGTGTGTAGTAGTTAGTGTTTATTTAAAAACCAAATTGCAAAAACTATTTTATTTCTTAAAATAAATAAAGCGTCTCTATTCCATCTATGTTCGGTAGGCTCAAAGCTTGGATTCACGGAATTATTGTTCTGTGCTTGGATCGCTCGCGGGACAAGAGTGCGGGGAGTGGAGGGGTGCATGTGGGCGGAGATTGCGTGGAAATTATTTTAGAGTGCCTGGTCTTAAAATGAAAAATTAGGTCAGAAATTTGATCAAAATTGAAATGATATTTCATATGGTGCACTAAAACTCGCGCAGTTAGCTAAAAATAATAATTTACGCATTTATTTGCGCTTTTAATGTACGCCTCTATTTATAGAGGCGTACCTCACATAACATCCACATTTTCCAGTCAAGATATTTTATTTTGTCTTCGTCATTTTTCCTTTATCTATACACCGTAACATTTTAGTTGTCTTACAACGGCAGCCCACTTCATGTAACCGACTGACTACTACACAGCCATATGAAAAAAAAAATGAACATTTGAATAACTAAAAAATATTTTTTTTATTTTTTTATTCTAGCCGACTTGTGCGCTGGGTAGGTATGTTCTCTACCGTATGATACGTAAACATTATTAACAGGATGTTTCATAATTCTAATCCATTAATTATTTTTCTTAGTACCTATTATCTTAACTAATGGTAACAATTTTAATCACGTCTAGAAATATATTATGTCGGATACAATGAGTGGACAACCTTTGTAAGACAACTAAAATGTCACGGTGTATACTAGCTTCTGCCCGCGACTTCGTCTGCGTCAACATTTTGCTCCCCTGACCCTTCCCGCCGCATCGATTTGCCTGCCAATTTTCGTCCATTTTATTTGTTTGTTTGTTTTGTTGAACGAAATTGAAAAAATATTTTTGTGTTGAGTAGCCTATTTATTGAGAAAGAATATAAGCTATATAATATTACGCCACAAGCAGAACGAGTGGAGTGGAGTACAAACGAAAAATTAACGAATACTGGCAGGCAATTCGATACGACGAGAAGGGTCAGAGGAGAAAAATTTGACGCGGATGAAGTCGCGGACAGAAGCTAGTTTGAAATAAATACTTTGACTTTGACGTTGATTACAATACTAAACATTTTCCCCGTTATTCATAAAAGTTGTTTAAAGTTAAGTAATGATTAGCTGCTGTTTAACCATACATTTTTGATGTATAAACGTCTCTTAACTTTAACTAACGATTATGAATAAAGGGGTTTATTGCTTTTTCCTAGGATTCAGTGATAAAATTAACCTTTATCTAATGAGAACACAACAGGTACTTATATTGCACCTTAAGTATATCTCCCTATTTGCAAAACAATTATAATTATTATTGTGTGAACCAGTTTTGTAACTTGGGCCCGTTTGAAGTCTCTTTGTCATTAATCCATAGAGAAAAAAGGTTATTGTTACGAAACGATACCGTTCCAGTTTCGAAGTGATGTATAGAAATAACACCATTTTGAAATTCGAACGGTGTCATTCCGAAATTGTTTTTAAAGTTTTAAGAATTTTTTTAAACATAAAAATATTTGATTACGGTATTAATTAATTAATTTATTGAAAATTAATTTTGACGTAATTTGTATGTTATTATAATGTGTGTAATCCTACTATAGTAATATTGTAAATGCGAAAGTTTGTATGTATGGATGTGTGGATATTTGTTACTCTATCACGCAAAAACCACTGAACGGATTTGGATGAAATTTGGAATACAGTTAGGTTATAACCTGGATTAACACATAAGCTACTTTTTATCCTGGTAGTACGGTCCCGCGGGATATTTTCCGACCTCCACGCTGGCGAAGCTACTGGCAAAAGCTAGTAATGTCATAATTGAGTAATAATAATGTCATAATAGGGTAATAATAATGTACTAATATTATAATTTGCACGATAATTAGGTATAACATTTAAACATTAAATAATTTGCAGGCAGAAAACAATAACTTTTAGGCTGTAAGATTTTCCCGTGTAAACTATGTATTTTCTTGCAAATAAACTTAAAAAAAGGATTCATGCTGATTTACTTTTAAAAAAACAAATGAGTTCGAAGGGTAGAAGTGAATTTTTTTATATTGTATCACAGATAAAAAATAGGCAATTGTGATAGCCAGATCTTTTCCGGAGATTTTTAGCACCCCTTGCATCACCGTAACCTTGACCTCTACTGTAGCCAAGGGTAAGCATACCGCCAGGTACTAGGAGCCGTTTTCCGATCTCAGTATGGCGGCCAAATGCATAAAGAACGCTGCGATCCATTCTCTATTACATCCCTTAGTCACTCTTTATGACACACCTACAGAAATAGGAATGCCCTATTCTTGACGATCGGCACCTCAGAACAAAAAACAGCTAAAAACGGTTAAAAACGAAATATGAATCTTTGTTTATAAGTTTTAACTAATTATGCACAGGAAATCCTGATCATAATTACTCGTAAAGATTAGTTAACCATTTAACACGCGTAACTAATTTCCGACTACTTTAAAAGCTACTATTATACATTATTAGCTACTATTATCTTTTTCTTGTTTTTGGGTAAAAATATTAACCTAGACCTACTTAACAAGATCACAATGGGTCATAAGCAATAACATTGCACGCTAAGTTAATCTCCCCTATCTACTCAGACTGCAAACTATTAATACTTTTATGAACGAGTTTTTGTATTCCTGAGTCCGTTGGAAATGTCAATGTCATTGTTCCGAAGTGAAAAAGAGATGGAGATACTCAAGACGTATAGCGCTATCCCGTTTTCACAAAAAAGCCCCTTGCAGCGCATAAAAACATGAAGTCCCCTGTTATTTTATGCAGTCTTCTTTCAACATTAACGTTGTTCACGTCATTTTGCTAAAGCAAAGTTAATATTGACGAAGTGCGTTATTCAAATCTTTGACGATAATGGAGCGGCCTTTTAAATTAGACAACGAATTGCATGAGATTCTGTGTAACCTCCTTCTCGAAAGGCCATTACCAAAGGCAACCCTCGAAGATGTCAAGCTGCGGTACATTCCTGATTACATTCGGGAGCTCAGGAATCAAAAAGACTATTGGGGCGACGAGTACCGAGTGTTCCACGACCTCATATCCCTGCAGAATTGGAGAACATTCCAAAAAAAGCTGAAAGACGCCATCACCAAACAAAAGACTATATTGAAGAATATCGACCATTTGCAACGATCATCAGCACCAAACATGGAAGACAAACTTCAGTTCTCGCAGTCGTTTGATCCCGAACGCATTCAAGCTTTAGTTTCTCATATAAAAGAAAACGAGAAAGATGAAAACATTATTAATGTCATGATGGGTGACGCTAATTTAGATCGTTACCATGTAATGTACGCAGCATGCGCTTTGAATAGAGAATTCAGAACACGGCCGTCACCAAACAGCTTCCTTCTTGATATTGACAATATCAAGAATGTCGATATTGAAAAAAATTTATTGAAATTGCAGGGGGTTTCTGTTTCAGATTAAATAGGAACTATTATTTGTATATTATTGTAAATCAATAAATAAAAGATTTAGTGATCACATAATATGTTTGTTTTTTAATGTAATGACCTCGTATTATTTGTCTAAATTTAAACAGCTTATTGGTCACATGAATTTATGCACCCGAATTGGGTGAATCGACATTTGTAAACACTTTATAATACATATAATTGGTCTGTTTGTCGATTCGTAGGAATTTGCTCTACCGAGTTGGGCACATGCACACTTTAAATAACATATTATGTGGGTGCAAAATACGTAGTAAAGCAAGTAGCAATTGGCGCGTTTTGTAGATTATGCTTGTTGGGTACTTGTCGATGTTTTTGCGCTACTTAATAGCAAAAAAATCAAAACATGCCTATTGTAGTACGTATTTTTGAAGTAGATCATTCGCCCACAAATAATTTATTTTCGTGCGAGTTACCTATACGAAATAAGAAATTATTTAAATGTGTCAATATGCCCAATACGGGTTAGGAAATTCTTGTGAATCGACGATAGACCACTTAAATGTATTTTTATGAAGAGATTTTGTTTAGATGTTTGCGGTAAATACGGCATTCTTATTGCGTTACACACTCTCAATTACAATCTGAATAATTTTGAAGGATAATGCCAATCCATTGATTCATTATTATGTTTGAAAAATTTGTCTCCATAATAATGTTAATAACTCCATGCATATGGTTGAACTGTCAAAATGTTTTTTTTTTAATTTATTTTTTCCAAAATACTTATTCTATATTAAATTGATTTTGCCATACAGCGAAAACCTCTCAGTGTCGCAAATCGATTACTACTCTACCTCGCTGATTCGGTTTCGAAAATTCTTTCATTTACGGAAAGCCACACCATTGCTGAATGGCATGGAGTATGTTTTATAGTATAGTGGCCTACTACGCGCGCGAAGTCGCAACCATCAAGACAGCCTATCCCAGTCCACAGCTGGACATACACCTCTCCTAGGCTGCGCCACAACATCCTGTCCTCTGCCATCCAATCTGTGCCAGTCACCTTCTTAAGGTCACCACTCCATGTGGAGAGCATCCCATACTACGCTTACCAATATGCGGTCTCCACTCCACCGGGGCGCGCGCGGCCTACTGTGATAGGCTGGAGTCACACATTTTATCCCAGTTTGGGAGCAAAACCCGTGATAAAATGCGTGACTAAAGCTTATCCTAGAGGCCGTGCTCGCCCCGAAGGACACGACTGCTCCAACAAGTCTAAAGGAACAAAGTCGCGGGCAGAAGGCAGTAATAAATATTTTCTAACTAATGCCTTTTTTTTATACGCTTCAATGTTTCGTTCTATGATTAGCAAAAGTCATAACTCATTTTGTGAAATAAAAAATGAAGCGCCATTTTTTACCGCTCATTTATCAAAAACGACTTTAATGTAAAATGTAAAAATCTTTTGCAACATTTTCGTTTTATTAACTTTTGTAGATAACTCTTAAATGCTGGGTCATTATTATTATTGCCGTTTAGGGTATTAAATGAATAATTGTTCATTAAGTATGATTTTTACCACTGTTAATTCTATTTTATTGGTTCATTCATAACGTTATCGGGATCATTTTAATTAATGTTACATTTACGATAGTTATTAGCTCTCATGCGTAAAAGTGTATTTTGTATGGCTCCTAGATTACACAACAAGGTGCCAAAGGTATAAAAAGATTTAAATATGATTAGTTTTAGTAAAAATATGAAGAAACTTTTATTGTGTTGCTGACTATCTAAATGATGTATTTTAGACATTTTTACTATTTTTCGCTTAATTTAACGTGACTTTATTTTATTTTTTATTTTATAATACTTTTTAACAACATTATCATTGTACTTGTACGCCTTTCTAGGCAAAACAAGTTGAAACTTTTTTACTCTGTAATCACACTAAGTAACTGATTTTAAACTTACACGTGTTTCTGACAAATAAATGCATCTTATCTGCATCTTACCTTCGTTGGAAATAAAGTTGGAAAAAAGGCACTCTTTTTATATGCGTTGATTTAATGCCCAATGTCCTTTCTTTGGTAACATTGGGCTATTATACTAACACCAATCTACATGGTCCTCACATGACCTGACCCGTTTTATTTCGGTTTTTTATTTATTTTTGTTTTTTGTCAAAGTTGTCCGATAAGAAACGCCGAGTTCGTTAGGTTTTAGAAATATTATTGACTGGTAAAAGACTTTGTACGCACGGTGACAACACAAGCTATACATTTCCAGCATAAGCTGACTTCTTACTGCAAAAATAGCTTACATATACCTATGCATAGCTTGATAAAGTAGCCGTGTGTACAAACATACTTAGAGAAATAAAATCATTTATCAGAAATATACACCAAGCAGCACTCTAATTGCGAGACACGCTTTCAATAATAATCTGAATCATTTTAAAGATTTGCTAATACATCGGTTCAAATTTTCGAAAAAAATTTGCTCAACAACACCAATAAAACAATGAATGTTGCCAAGCTGTTAAAATGACAGCCATTACTGTTAGTGTGTTACGCAATTAACGCTCACGTAATTCAGCGCTTACAAAAAGAGTGCCTTTTTACCCAGCTTTATTTCCAAAAAAGCTAATAACTACCGTAAATATATCATTAATTAAAACAATGAATGAATGAAACCAAACCAACGTTATGAATTAACCAATAAAATATAATTAATAGCGGTAAAAATCATACTTAATGAACAATTATTAATATTACTCTAAACGGCAATAATAATAATAACTCAGCATCTAAGGGTTATCTACAAAATTTAGTAAAATAAAAATGTTGTAAAAGGTTTTTACATTTTATATTGAAATCGTTCTTGATAAATGAGTGGTATATAAAAACTTTTTAACAAAAAATTAAACCGCCGAAAAACTGAAAAGCATAAAATAATAAACCTTAAAATTATGAGTCGGCGCTTTGAGTGTTCCTTGTTCATTGATTTTTCAGCGCCGACTCAAAATTTTAAGGTTTATTATTTTATGCTTTTCAGTTTTTCGGCGGTTAAATTTTTTGTTAAAAAGTTTTTATTTTATGATTTTTTGTGGCTTTAATGTACTAATAATACTTGGCAAGGTATACCCTATCCAACAATAAAAGAATTATCAAAATCGGACTACTCTGTACAAAGTTATGCGTGTTTATACGTTACAATCAGTGAGTGAACAATCAATCATCCCCTGTTTTCCAACCCTTAGGGTTCGATTTTGTTTTCCAAATTTATATGAGACCACCTTGGGAGTAAACCCTTTCCAATAGATGAAGAATTGTCACAATCGGACCACTATGTAACAAGTTATGCGTGTTTATACGTTACAATCAGTGAGTGAACAATCAATCATCCCCTGTTTTCCAACCCTTAGGGTTCGATTTTGTTTTCCAAATTTATATGGGACCACCTTGGGAGTATACCCTTTCCAATAGAAGAAGAATTATCACAATCGGACCACTATGTAAAAAGTTGTGAGTGTCAGTGAGTGAACAATCAATCATCCCCTGTTTTCCAACCCTTAGGGTTCGATTTTGTTTTCCAAATTTATATGAGACCACCTTGGGAGTATACCCTTTCCAATAGAAGAAGAATTGTCACAATCGGACCACTATGTAACAAGTTATGCGTGTTTATACGTTACAATCAGTGAGTGAACAATCAATCATCCCCTGTTTTCCAACCCTTAGGGTTCGATTTTGTTTTCCAAATTTATATGGGACCACCTTGGGAGTATACCCTTTCCAATAGACGAAGAATTGTCGCAATCGGACCACTGTGTAAAAAGTTATGCGTGATCATAAATTAAAAAAAAAAAAAAAATATACGCGTCGAATTGAGAACCTCCTCCGTTTTTTTTCGTCGGTTGAAAATGGCGCTGCATTTTTAATTTCACGTACTGAGTTATGACTTTTGCTAATCATAGAATGAAACATTGGAGCGTATAAAAAGGCATTAGTTAGAAAATATATATTACTAGCTTCTGCCTGCGACTTTGTTACTTGTGACTTGTTGGAGCAGTCGTGTCCTTCAAGGCGAGCACGGACCCTATGATAGGCTTGAGTCACGCATTTTATCACGGGTTTTGATCCCAAACTGTGATAAAAATGTGTGACTCCAGCCTATCACAGTAGGCCGTGCGCGCCCCGCTGGAGTGGAGACCGCGTATTGGTAAGCGAAGTATGGGATGCTCTCCAGATGGACTGACGACTTTAAGAAGGTGACTGGCACAAATTGGATGGCAGAGGACAGGGTGTTGTGGCCCAGCTTGAGAGAGGGCTTTGTCCAGCTATGCACTGGGATAGGTCTGTCCTGATGGTTGTGACTTCGCCCGCGTAATAGGCCACTGTACTATAAAACAAACTCTGTGCCACTCGGCAATGGTGTTGCTTTCCGTTAGTGAAAGAATTTTCGAAACCGAATCAGCGAGGTAGAGTAGCAAGCGATTTCATTTTGACAGTTCAACCATATGCATGTAGTTATTAACGTTGTTATGGAGACAAATTTTTCAAATATTATTATGAATCAATGGATTAGCATTATGCTCCAAATTGATTCTGATTGTAATTGATAGTGTCTAAGGCAGTTAGAATGCCGTGTTTACCTCAAACATCTAAACAAAATCTCTTCATAAAAATACATTTAAGTGGTCTATCGTCGATTCACAAGAATTTCCTCACCCGTATTGGGCGAATTGACACGTTTTAATAATTTATTTTTTCGTATAGGTAACTCGCACGAAAATAAATTATTTGTAGGCGAATGATCTACTTCAAAAATACCTATTAGGCAATAGGCATGTTTTGAATTTTATGCTATTAAGTTACGCGAAAACATCGACAAGTACTCAACTAGCATAATCTTCAAAACATGCCAATTGCTACTTGCTTTACTACGTATTTCGCGCCCACATAATATGTTATTTAAAAGTGTGCATTCGCCCGACTCGGTAGAGCAAATTCCTACAAATCGACAAACAGACCAATTATATTATAAAGTGTTTACAAATGTCGATTCACCCAATTCGGGTGCATTAAAAAACAAACATATCTGATCACTCAATCTTTTATTTATTGATTTACAATAATATACAAATAATAGTTGCTATTTAATTTGAAACAGAAACCCCATGCAATTTCAATAAAATATTTTCAATATCGACATTCTTGATATTGTCAATATTGATGCTGTTTGGTGACGGCCGTGTTCTGAATTCTCTATTCAAAGCGCATGCTGCGTACATTACATGATAACGATCTAAATTAGCGTCACCCATCATGACATTAATAATGTTTTCATCTTTCTCGTTTTCTTTTATATGAGAAACTAAAGCTTGAATGCGTTCGGGATCAAAAGACTGCGAGAACTGAAGTTTGTCTTCCATATTTGGCGCTGACGATCGTTGCAAATGGTCGATATTCTTCAATATAGTCTTTTGTTTGGTGATCGCGTCTTTCAGCTTTTTTTGGAATGTCCTCCAATTCTGCAGGGATATGAGGTCGTGGAACACTCGGTACTCGTCACCCCAATAGTCTTTTTGATTCCTGAGGTCCCGAATGTAATCAGAAATGTACCGCAGCTTGACATCTTCGAGGGCTGCCTTTGGTAATGGCCTTTCGAGAAGGAGGTTACACAGAATCTTATGCAATTCGTTGTCTAATTTAAAAGGTCGCTCCGTTATCGTCAAAGATTTGAATAACGCACTTCGTCAATATTAACTTTGCTTTAGCAAAATGACGTGAACAACGTATATGTTGAAAGAAGACTGCATAAAATAACAGGGGACGTCATGTCAACGTTTGGATTTCGCGGCGTCCCCGTCAGGGGGCGCGGCGGGCGGTGTCGGAGCCTTGCTCCCGGACCGCGGAGGGTGCACGGTGGTCCGCTAATACGGGCCCCTCAATGTGTTGCCCTATGATGGACCTGCAGATATTATTGGACGCGTCAATAATAACGCGTCCATGTGAGTGATTGCTATATGTGTCTCTGTAGGCGCGCCGCGGCGTTGAGTTATAATCAACGCCGCTTTCTTCACGACATCTTGGCGGTCTGTCCCCGCCAGGTGAGACCCCCGGTTGCCCGGGGGAGGCCCGGCGAGAGACGACCAGCGACAAGATGCCGACTCGACGCTCCTACAGAGTAAGGTGCGCGCCCCCGCTTATCCCGTTTTCCAGAGCGAGCCGGTAGCGGTCTAAGCTAAGGGGCAGTATGTGCGTGTGGGCGGTAATGTACTGTGTAACACCGCCCATGTTAGCGCGACACGCGGGCCCGTCTGCGTGCGCGTGTGAATCTAGGTGCCTGCTTAGAGGTGAATATCTGATTTACGTTACGTGACATGCCTATATTAACTTAGAACCCGCCACGCAGCGAGTGTGTGTTATGAGTGTGGAGTGCTATGTGTCTAGGTAAGCCGCGTGTAACCTGGTTGCGGCTTACCCGGGAGTCAAGTCCGGTGATGGCGTCAGTCGTCCCTGACCAGGTCACGGGGCAGAGGTCTCGCGTCAGGGGGCCGCGTATGCCAGGGCGCGATCTGTTTGACGTGAGGCCAATCAGACGCGTCGGCACGCGCGAACATCCCCTTTGCGAGGCGCCGCACGTGGTCATTCAGGCTCTCGATCCCGAGGTCCCGCTGGATGACATCGTTCCTCACGTAGCGAGGAGCGTCCACTATGGTCCGCAGCGCCAGATGTTGTTGGGCGCGGAGCAACTTCCGGCTCGACTCGCTCGTGAGGGCGAACCAAGCTGGGGCGGCGTACGTCAGTACCGGGCGCACGTACATTTTGTACACGCCCAGCTTGACGCGCGCCGGGATTCGGGACGAGAGCACGGGCCGGAGGAGATAATGGGCGACTCTCCCCTTAGCCGCGACCTGGCGGACGTGCTGACCCATAGTGAGCCGACGATCGATGGTTACCCCCAGGTACTTGACCCGGGGCGACCACGCGATGCAGGGGACGTCATGTTTTTATGCGCGGCAAGGGTCTTTTTTGTGAAAACGGGACAGTGCTATACGTCTTGAGTATCTCCATCTCTTTTTCACTTCGGAACAATGACATTGACAATTCCAACGGACTCAGGAATACAAAAACTAGTTCATAAAAGTATTAAGAGTTTGCATTCTGAGTAGATAGGGGAGATTAACTTAGCGTACAATGTTATTGCTAATGACCCATTGTGATCTTGTTAGGTAGGTCTAGGTTAATATTTTCACCCAAAACAAAAAAAAAACAATACTAGGCTTTTAAAGTAGTCGGTAAATAGTTACGCGTGTTAAATAGTTAACTAATCTTTACGAGTAATTATGATCAGGATTTCCTGTACATAATTAGTTAAAACTTATAAACAAAGATTCATATTTCGTTTTTGTTTGCATTTTTATTCTTTTAGTGCTCGCCTGTTTTAGCTGCTTTTTGTTCTGAGGTGCCGATCGTCAAGAATAAGGCATTCCTATTTCTCCCCGTATGTGTGTCATAAAGAGTGACTAAGGGATGTTATAGAGAATGGATCGCAGCGTTCTTTATGCATTTTGCCGCCATACTGCGATCGGAAAAGGGCTCCTCTGGCGGCTTGTCTACCCGTGGCTACAGTAGAGGTCAAGGTTACGATGATGCAAGGGGTGCTAAAAATCTCCAGAAGAGACCTGGCTACCACAATTGCCTATTTTTTATCTGTGATACTATTTTATAAAATTCACTTCTACCCTTCGAACTCATTTGTTTTTTTTTTTAAAGTAAACCAGCATGAATCCTTTTTTTTAAGTTTATTTGCAAGAAAATACATAGTTTACAAGGGAAAATCTTACAGACTATAAGTCATTGTATTCTGCCTGAAATTTATTTAATGTTTAAATGTCATCCTTAATAAAATGCAAATTATAATATTAGTATATTATTATTATTCAATTATGACATTATTATTACGCTATTGTGATATTATTCATACATTATTATCTATCACACATTATTAATAATATAAAAAATGCATCAATTTAATTTGAATAAATTAATAAATTAATACCGTCATCAAATATTTTTATGTTCTAAAAATTCCTTAATGCTATAAAAACACTTTCGAAACGACACCGTTCAAATTTCAAAATGGTTTTATTTATATAGGTACATCAGTTCCGAATTTTGAACGGTGTCGTTTCGTAACAGTGACCTTTTTTCTCTATGGATTAATGACAAAGACTGTTCAAACGGGCTGAAGTTACAAAACTGGTTCACACAATAATAATTATAATTGTTTAGCAAATTGGGAGTTATACTTAAGGTGCAATATTAGTACCTATAGTGTTCGCATTAGGAAAAGGTTAATTTTATCACTGAGTCCTAGGAAAAAGCAATAAAAGGTTTAGTATTTTAATCAACGTCAAAGTCAAAGTATTTATTTCAAACTAGCTTTTGCCAGCGGCTTCGCCCGCTTATTATATACTTGCTTCTGTCCGCGACATCGTCCTGCGACGATCGACATCGATGCGATGGGAAGGGTCAGGGGAGCAAAATGTTGACGCAGACGAAGTCGCGTGCAGAAGCTAGTATACAGATAAAGGAAAAATTACGAAGACAAAATAAAACATCATGACTGGAAAATGTGGATGTTATATGAGGTACGCCTCTATTTATCCCCAAGTAATTATTTTTAGCTGACTGCGTGACTTTAAATGCACCATATGAAATATCATTTCAATTTTGTTCAAATGTCTGAGTTAATTTTTTATTTTCGACATCGTAAAAAAATAAAAATTTGTGTAATTTATTTACCTCACTTTTTATGGGTTGCTTTCAATAAATGCATAGTTTGCAAGTTTCACCTCATAAATTACAGGATGATGGTACTGTTTTAAAACGGTGTCATACTTTGTCTGAAATAAATAGCTGTAATTGAATCAAATGAGCCATTAAGTGTGATCGTTAAGTGGTATAATAATTTGGTTAGTATGTAGATAAGCAATTTTAAACATTCAAATTTTATTAAGGGTTACATAGAGCACGTAATTTAAATATTGAGAAGCACTGAAATGACAATGAAGACTAATTGTATATTTAAGACTGAACAGTAAAAGTCTAATTTTAATCATAATTATAGATCGGATATTCAGATGCTTTGAAATGTTGGCTAATATGGAATGCGCGGTTTTACCGTGTTTTGTGTGTTGTTTTAACTAACACATACCATCTTACCCACATATGTATTTCCATCTGGGGTTAAACATTAATTTTAAATAAATATGATGATCCAAGAACCCGACTTTGATAAAAAATACGAAGCCGCTTCCGTACTTTCAGAGTTAAATAGTAACATTGGGTAAAAATACATCCGAATATCCGATCACTGATCATAATTAGGAATAGGTTATGTTTCAAAGTAAAATGGACCAACTTAAAATGATAACATGGTTTGGTAATGTTGAGAGGATGAATGAAGGGCGACTAACAAGCGGTAGTTACAAGACTGACGCTTGATGGCAATATGATGATCTCTCCGTTAGCTCCGTGTGGTGCTGGACGTAAAGAATAGCACCATCCTATTTCTTCCCGTTGGTGTCGTAAGAGGCGACTAAGGGACTTACTAGAGAAAGGGCAGCAGCGTTCTCTTTGTATTTTACCAACATACTGCTATCGCCAACGCGCCTGCCAAGCGTGAAATGATGGTGGCCCCCCAAGTTGGGGGAGGCCTATGTCTACCAGTGGACATCTTTCGACTGAAATATTGATGACACTAGGCAACAAAACATCGCGAACTGTATTTCGCGCGCTACCCTATATAACGTTTCCTTATATAACTTAAATATAAGTTACAGTCGACATAAAGTAATTTATGACCCTTAGGGGGTAAGTTTTGTGCCGCGGTCGGAATCTGGTTTGTTTTCGATTCGGTCCCGTGTCGGAATTGAGACGCGAATAATTTAATTTTGGCACTTAGTTATTGGCTTATGATAGGAAAATGTTTCTACGTGATATTTTATGATGAACGACATCAATTGCTATGAAGTTTTATAGGAACTATTTAAGAAGTGTCGTTGGAACCGTCAACTTCATTTGTCTCATAGCGTAAAACGGTTAGTTTCCATTGTTCAAACATCATTTTGAAATTCGAACGGTGTTCCGTTGTATAATGAGTTCGATTTCTGTTTCTGTGTGGCCTCTTTAAGGAGGTATAAAGTGAAATTACAGAATAGCACTAAACATAAAAAAGGACATTGACTATTCACAAGGATTCTTTCTAACTACAATTCCTATATTCACTAGCACTAAAGTAGTTAAAGCCGCCAACAAAAAATAAAGAATTATCTGTCCATAATAACTCATAAATATTAGCCTCTAACTGTTTAAAACGCTGAATGATTTACCGACTACTTAAATAAATACTATTGATTTTCTAGGTATTGGGCAATAAACTGTACCTATACCTGCCTAATAAAATCACAATGGATAATAAGCAATAACATTGAACGCTAAGTTAATCTCCTCTATCTACTCAGAATGCAAACTATTAATTCTTTTATGAACCAGTTTTTGTGTTCCTGAGCCCGTTGGAACGGTCAATGACATTGTTCAGTAGTAAAAAAAGGATGGAAATACACAAGACGTATAGTGCTATCCCGTTTTTGCCACACAGCCCCTTGCAGTGCATAAAAACATGACGTCCCCTACTACTTTATACAGTCTTACCTCCTCTAGTCGGAGGAAGAAGAGGCGCGGGGGAAAAGGCAAAGGCCCAAACCCCCCGCGGCGACCGTGACCGAGACCACAGCCACAGCATCAGTCCCGAGGGCAGGCCCTGCCACCAGTGGGGTGCAGGCCGTGGAGGTGGGCCCACCCACCAGCGCCGGCACAGCGCCACGGCCGGCACAGCAGCGTAAAATGCAGAGAACCAAATACCCCGAGCCCAGTACGAGTGGAGGCGCTGCCGGCGCCCCCACCAAGACGCCCACCACACAACGTAGAGACTTTACGGCCTGCGCCATTCAACTACTGATGGACCTGATAAAGGCCATCAGGCAGGGCCAGGAAGTGGAAACGGTTATCCTCGACGGCCTGGCCAAGCTAATAACCTTGTACCATGGCTAGGCCGTTGCGGGTAATCCATTGGAATGCCCGCGGTCTTCGGGACAAGGTCGCCCCTCTCCGACATCTCCTTAGGGAACAGGACGTCGACGTGGCGTTGATAAGCGAGACGCTGCTGGGCCCCGGGGATAGGATCAGATTCCCGGGGTACCTCGTTTACAGACAGGACGAGCGGTCGGCACATCAGAATTACCGTGGTCTGGCGGTACTGGTAAGGCGACGAGTCGTCCATCAAGAACTCCCCTCACCGTCACTCGGCACGTTTTACGCGCTGGGTGTACAGTTGCACGTAGCCGGCGAGGATATAGATATGTACGCTTGCTATAAGCCGTCCGCGACCCACTTAGACACATCTGAGTTGCGGGCCCTTATATCCGGCTCTACGCGTCCCACTCTCCTCGCCGGTGACTTGAATTGCAAGCACCCGGCGTGGAACTCGTGCCGCACGAATACCGGGGGGAGACGGCTCTTAGCTGATGCCGAAGCCTTCGGTTACACAGTGTCCGGCCCAGAGACGCCAACACACTATCCAGATGCAGTCTCCTACATGCCGGACGTGCTGGACATTGTGGTCCATCGAGGGCTACACTGTCAGATCACGCAGCATGTGATTGACGACGAGCTGAACTCGGACCATCACCCGGTGCTCGTCGTCCTTTCGGGTGTGCCGACCCGTTTGAAACCCCAGGCGCCACGTCGACGTACCGACTGGACCCAGTTCCAAGAGGGAGTAGAGACCACGGTGCCGACTCGGCCTATTACTACTTCCGCGGACGTGGACAGGACGGCTCGCGACGTCACTGCTTGCATCCAACGCGCTTTTCAAACGGCGACCACCGAGCAGCCGTGGGAGCGGGGGCTATTACCGCCTCTACCTCCGCGGTTGATTAGGTTGATCGCCGAGAAAAGGCGCCTTCGCAAGCAGTGGCAGCAATCGAGGTGTCCCACCCAGAAGAGGCAGCTCAACCGTCTCGCGGAAAAGGTCAAGGCCGAGTTGCAGGCCCAGACCGCCGCGGGCTGGGAGGAACGAATTGACGAGACGACGGACAGTTGGCCGTCGATTCACAAACTATGCGGCCAACTCACGAACACCCCAGCCCCGGTGCGTCCATTGCAGAACAGCGACGGGGCGCTTAAATATGTAGCGGAGGACCGGGCGGAGGTCTTCGCCGAGCACCTGGAGCGTCAGTTCCGCCCAAACCCGACTACCGACACAGACCATGTCGCAGCAGTCGAGAAACACCTAGGGGACTACTTCGCGATGCCGATAGCTCCCGATGAAGAGCCGATCTTTTTCTCGCCCAACGCAGTACGACGCGCCATCCTGAGAACGAAGCCCAGGAAGGCCCCCGGTGCGGACGGTATCACAAACACAGTGCTGCGCCACCTGCCGTACCGAATGGTAACGGCGCTGGCGCGCCTGTTTACCGCGATACTGCGCACCGGCGCCTTCCCCGATTCGTGGAAGGAAGGGCGCGTCATAATGCTGCCGAAGGCGGGAAAGAACGTCCTGAAGCCGGAGAGCTATCGGCCGATCACTCTGCTGCCGACAGTCTCCAAGGTGTTCGAAGCACTCCTGCTGCGACACCTACTGCCACATGTGACGCCGCGCCCAGAGCAGTTCGGGTTCCGGGCAGAACATAGCACGACGCTCCAGCTGTCGAGGGTACTGCACCACCTCGCAGCAGCTATGAACAAGAAGGAGTATGCGGTAGCAGTATTCCTCGACATGGAGAAGGCCTTCGACCGTGTGTGGCACGAGGGCCTAGTATACAAGATGGCCACCACCGACGCGCCCCGTCGCGTCGTCAAAGTGGTCTCTACTTTTCTCTCCAACAGGACATTCAGGGTGGTGGTCGATGGGGCGCTTTCCAGCGCCAGGCTGGTGCTCGCGGGCGTACCGCAGGGCAGTTGCGTCTCGCCAGCGTGTTACTCGCGTTACACCGACGACATCCCCACCACTCCGGACGTGATGCTCGCGCTGTATGCGGATGACGCCGCGTACATCTCTACCTCGCTCAATGCGAAGTACGCGGCCGTCAAAATGCAGCGAGCGCTAGAGCTCCTTCCCGAGTGGCTCGCCAAATGGCGGCTATCGGTGAACGTGGGTAAGACGCAGGCGATCATTACCAGTCACGCGCCTCTCCCACCACCCTTGAAACTACAAGGAGCCGACATTGAGTGGTCGCCCCGGGTCAAGTACCTGGGGGTCACCATCGATCGTCGGCTCAAAATGGGTCAGCACGTCCGCCAGGTCGCGGCCAAGGGGAGAGTCGCCCGCTATCTCCTCCGGCCCGTGCTCTCGTCGCGAATCCCGGCGCGCGTCAAGTTGGGCGTGTACAAGTTGTACGTGCGCCCGATACTGACGTACGCCGCCCCCGCTTGGTTCGCCCTCACGAGCGAGTCGAGCCGGAAAACGCTCCGCGCCCAACAACATCTGGCGCTGCGGACCATAGTTGACGCTCCTCGCTACGTGATCGTCATCCAGCGGGATCTCGGGATCGAGAGCCTGGATGACCATGTGCGGCGCCTTGCGAAGGGGATGTTCGCGCGTGCCGGCGCGTCTGAATGGCCTCATGTCAAACAGATCGCGCCCTGGCATACGCGGCCCCCCGACGCGAGACCTCTGCCCCGCGATCTGGTAAGGGGCGACTGACACCATCACCGGATTGACTCCCAGGTAAGCCGTAACCAGGCTACACGCGGCTTACCTGTATCAAATAGCACTCCACATACACAACATACATCCGCTGCGTGGCGTGTCCTAAGTTAATATAGGCATGTCACGTAACGTAAATCAGACATTCACCTCTAAGCAGGCACGCAGACTCACGCGCGCACGCGGACGGGCCCGCGTGCCGCGCTAACATGGGCGGTGTTACACAGTACATTACCGCCCACACGCACATACTGCCCCTTAGCTTAGACCGCTACCGGCTCGCTCTGGAAAACGGGATAAGCGGGGGCGCGCACTTTACTCTGTAGGAGCGTCGAGTCGGCATCTTGTCGCTGGTCGTCTCTCGCCGGGCCTCCCCCGGGTAACCGGGGGTCTCACCTGGCGGGGACAGACCGCCAAGATGTCGTGAAGAAAGCGGCGTTGATAACAACTCAACGCCGCGGCGCGCCTACAGAGACACTAATAGCAATCACTCACATGGACGCGTTAACATAAACGCGTTCAGAATTTCTCAGCCCAAGGGGCAACACATTGAGGGGCCCGTATTAGCGGGCCACCGTGCACCCTCCGCGGCCAGGGAGCAATTGCTCTGGCGCCGCCCGCCGCGCCCCCTTACGGGGGCGCCGCGAAATCCACCACGTACTTTATACAGTCTTCTTTCAACTTTACTGTGTTCAAGTCGTTATACGAAGCAGCAAAGTTTACTTTACATTTAGAAGTTCATTCTTGATGTCTGATAATTATGGAGAATACAACAAGTGAGCCTTCTGGACCGGAAACACAGAAGCTTATGCAAAAAGCGGCAATTGGCGTAGCTATTCACGACTAGCTTGTAGGAAAACCTGACCCCAATTTGGATAAGTGTTTAGGGGACTCTACTGTCATTCCTAAATTCGATATTGACAAAGTATTCGTGAATGTATTAAAAGATATTTTCTTAGACGAGTTACCAGAAGCCGACCTCGAAGACGTTATCTTAGAATATATCCCACACTCCATGCGAGAGCTCAGAACGAAAAGAGAGTATTGGAAGAAAGAGTTTCGTTTCTGGGATGATGTTATATCTAAGAAGAATTGGAAATTGTACGACAGCAAACTGAGGGACCAGATTATAAAACACAAAACAATCTTGAAAAATATAGCCAAACTGTTGGAAAAATTGAAGCCAAATTTGGAACATAAAAACCTATTTTCGGAGTCACTTGATGCGGAACGAGTACATAATTTGGTTACTTCCATCATCAAAGAGAAGAAAATTGATGACATACCATTTCAAGATATGATGAGATCCGAAGAGAGAGATCACGGTACAGACTTTGTCCAATTCTTTTATATCCTGTATGCAATATATGCAGGGTGTGGAGAAAAAAATAGCTTACAAGTTAAGTGAGAAGATTAACTTATTTAATGTTAATTGGCATTTATGCAACATTGTAATGTGTGATTACTGTGTAGGTTAAGAGCTAACTTATGTTTGGATATTGTTAAATGAGAAATAAAAGATTTGGTGAACTTGAATATTTTTGTATAATTTTGGTTTAACTTTTCTGCACACGCATAAAGAACGTTGCTGCCCATTCTATAGCTTACTATACGTGTGCATGTCGGTGGGTGTCATAAAAATACAACTAAGGGACTTATCCCTTAGTTGTATTTTTATGACACCCACCGGGAGGAAATGGGATGGTATTATTATTTTCATCCGGCACAACACGGATGCAGTGCAGTTCCATTTACAAAAATGGCCGTTAGTTCGGTGCTTAGCTATCAATTACGAATTGAAAACTTTTTATTAAAATTAGTTTGTAAAAAAATATTGGTTCAAAAGCATATTATGCTCGAAATACAGTTTTCGTTTTGAAAAAGACGACGAAAGTAAAAATAAAATAATGACAGTGACATTATGGCATTAAATCCACACTATCCACACTTCCACACTATCCAAACTTAATATTATAAATGCAAAAGTAACTCTGTCTGTCTGCCTGTCTGTCTCGCTTTCCTGCTAAAACTACTAAACCGATTTAAATGAAATTTGATACACAGATAGTTTAGAGCCTAAGAAAGGACATAAGCTACTTTTTATTCCGGTAGTATGTTCCCGCGGGATAATTTCCGACCTCCAAGCTAGTAATTTATATACCAATTATAATCTCTGGACCATTCGTATTTGAAAAAATCTTTAAAAAATTTATAGGCTATTTAACATCTCGCCATAACAACTGACCTTATTAATGACAGCTATACCTTAATGGGTACCCACATATTCAATCATAACCTAGCAAATAGACTTAGTTTTTGCCTAAAACTCATTTTCATTTTATTCAAAATTGACATTATTTCATAAAAACATTATCTATGCAAACTTCGTAAAGATCTCTTATTCGGGTTGAAAAGAATGCTCACACAAAAAGTTTAGCCTTCCCTCCGGGTTCAGAGAAGTACGTTAATCTTTGCTTCCATTTTATATGAAAAATAAACAAAGCTTTAATTTATGTAGAAATTTTAATAGCGGAAACAAGGATAGTTTTAGGCTTATGTTTAACTTACCACCAGATATAGTAACAACAGACAAAACTAGTAAATGATCACCAAAATTAAACTCGCATTTTAATGTAAAATTATAACCAAAATTTTAACATCTTGCTATCCTATTTAAGCAAACTGACTCCAAATAAATCATTGTTAATCCAAAAGTAGTAAATGATCACCAAAATTAAAACAGCATTTCAATGTAAAATTATAACCAAAGTTTTTACATCTTGCTATCCTATTTAAGCAAACTGACTCCAAAAAAAAATCATTGTTAACCCAAAAATAGTTAGTGAACACGAAATTATTAAGAGTGTACTACGTGAGTTCGACAAATGGGTGTGCGAATAACACTTGTGCGACAAAACTGTACTGCGACTCACCATAGTTCGAATGCACGCTTATGCGACACACTGAATCTAGTCGTTTCTAGCACTCGCCGGCCGCTGCCGCGGCACCGCTCGCTTCGCTCGCTCGGCTCGTGCCTAGTGTACTATGTGAGCTCGAGTGTATCGCACAAGCGTGCATTCGAACTATTGTGAGTCGCAGTACAGTTTTGTCGTACAAGTTATGATTTGGTGATCATTTACTACATTTGGTGTTCGAATACAATTTAAAGAGCAGTCGTGACTAAAATAGCTAGTACTATTGTAATTTTAGACTTTATTTTTCTGGTGTCAAGTATATATATTTGGTTAAAGAACAGTCTTACTCTCTTAAATGCAGATCCTAAGACACCGACTTCCGAAATAAAAGTTATTTTTGACTTTGTAGTGGTTTTTTTAAGGAAGTCGGTTGTTATTTTTTTGTTAAAAGTTTTTTGACAGTTCAAACGCATTCATTTCGTTATTTACGTTGCTGAACATATTTTTTTTTTGTAACATAACATGTGTTACAAAAAAATTTAAGGATTATCAAAATCCTTCAAAATGATTCATGATAATTAATGATGATGATGATGTGGTGTCTAGACATAATTTGAGTCAAATCATGTGAGAACCATGTAGATTGGTGTGTGAAATGATCTTTTGATATATCATTTCTATTCAATCCGGGTATACATTTGTCAATAATCGTTCAGCTTAACCCACAATAATTATAACGAGCCCAACAAAACCAAAGAAAATACATTTGGGGATGCCGCATAAAGTACTTAAAACTGCCAAACCATCATTTAACTTTTTGAAAAAAAAAAATAACTCTCTTTACATACAAAATAATAATAACATATTTAACAATCGACTTCAGTATCATTTTTATTTAAATAAATCATATAAAATCATGTAATATATTTAATAAATACTATTAAACTACTATTACTTACTTACTATTACTATTTAATGTATAGTGTATTTAATTTAAAAAAAAGCTACCTACCCGTGTCTTAACGGTTTAAAAACAATCTACGTATGTCACAGCAGCTGTCTGTAAACTTCAGTTTTAAAAAGTTTCCATTTTTCTTGATACAGACGGAACCCTAAAAATCTAAAAAGTTTGAGTACGAAGGAAAACATTTTGTTTACAAACTTTAGTTCAAGTTTTGTTGTTCCGAATCTGGATATTTCTAGATTTTTAATTAAGAATCTAACTGCTATTTATTTGGAGTTGGTAAATTTTATGCAGTTAGGTTATTAGAGATCGAAGATGAAATTAGGTTGATTTTGCTGATTAACTTGATTTTACAGACCTACCCTTAAACTTATTTAACTTTAGAGTTAAAATAATATTAGTAGATAACTAGCTTTTGCCCGCGGCTTCGCCCGCGTGTATGTCAGAAATTAACGCAGGTATTTTTCTAAAATAAAAGATTTAAAAAAATAAAAGTCGCTTCAGTTACTGCTTACTACATCAGCTACCTGCCAATAAAAGTCCTGTCAAAATCGGTCCAGCCATTTCGGAGATAAGCCGGAACAAACAAACAAACAGACAGACAGACAAAAGTTAAAAAACACGATTTTTTGGTGTAAGTACCGTATTTACTTTCATATGCATTTAGTGAAAAGCTGTTAATTTGAAATTAAACACAGACACTTCAGTTTTATTTATTTGTATAGAGTATAGATTATTATATAATCGTAATCTGTGGCTTTTATTTCTTTTGGAAATTGAATAGACACGCTGTCAATGGCGAATAAGTGAACTCAAAACCCCGTCCGAGACAATGGCGAAGTCGGCAGATTGCGCGTGTGTGTGTGTTTTTGCAAACGTTACTCGCACACATTCAGAGCATGTTTGTACACTTGGTTACAAATAAAACGTGCGTGAGATAAAATACTGTTCTCAAAAATTTAAGGGCTACGGACCCTTTGTAACGTCAGACGTTACCGACAGGTTGCGGTAACGTCATGACGGATGACATTCACGTTGCCGGTTTCCAAGAAGTTTGTCGCACGCACCTGGCGGTCGCAGGCAGCGTGCGAGCAAGACCACGCCTGTGTATTTACGAACGCAGCATTCGGCCGTCTTCGGTCGCAGTCGGCGAGTGGTCAAAAAGATTACCTGCCTTATCTATACTAATATTATATAGCTGAAGAGTTTGTTTGTTTGATTGAACGCGGTAATCTCAAAAACTACTGGTCCGATTTTTTTTTGTGTTGGATAGCCTATATATTGAGAAAAGTTATAGGCTATATAACATGCTACAATCAAAAGGAGCGGAGCAGCGGCGAAAAATGGATGAAAGCTGGCAGGCAATTCCATGCGGCGGGAAGAGTCACGGGAGCAAAAATTGGACGCGGATGAAGTCGCGAGCAGAAGCTAGTATTGTAAAATATACGCGTCGAATTAAGAACTTTCTCCGTTTTTTTTTCCGTCGGTTGAAAATAAGATTTATTTATTTATTTAAACTTCTCGCCCACAAAAAAGGTACAAAGGCGGACTTAATGCCTAAAATTCAAAGTCCTGAATGACTGACTGACTGATTTATCAACGCAGAGCCTAAACCGCTGGTCCTAGAGACATGAAATTCGGAGGGTGTGTTCTTTGCGAACAGTAGGTATCAACTAACAAAGGGTTTTTTGAAATTCCATCTTGAAGAGGGTGAAATGGGGGCTTGAATTTTCTGTGAAACTTTTGGTTCTCTGTGTCGGATAAGACAAAGCAAGCAGTGCGATAAGACATCGTTTACCTGGATTAACACATAGGGTACTTCTAATCCCGGTAGTACGCTTCTGTGCGATATTTTTCGACATCCACGCGGGCGAAGCCGCGGGCATAAGCTAGTTTAACACATACAATTAGAAAAGTTATCTTTATTAAGGTAGCTGTTGCGAACATTAGGTAAGTGCTTATCTGGATAAATCCACTCAGAGCGTTAAAAGCGGCGTAAATAAAAGAAACGTACTTAAATATTTAGGGGGCTTTTAACACGTTTTTTTAATTGAGACTCCTAAATAAAATATGTTTCTCTCTTGTTTTTTTAAAAAGGTTAATGGTAGTAGGGAACCTGCCAGGGTCGCGAGATTGTTCAAACGAGATACCGTGGCCCGCTATATGGGTAACTGAAGGAACACGGGTTTTAGTCAGTAAAAGTCTGACACGCCCTCCCGCTCCGCCCAGAGCGGGAGCAGTCATTTGATGATTTCCCATCCAAAACAAAATGGTAGTAGGGAAGGAACAAGTAAAGTACAATTATGACTGAGTCATGTTTTAACAGCAATTTTGTTAAACAAATTCATCATCATCTACCTAGCCTTTTCCCAGCTATGTTGGGGTCGGCTTCCATTCTAACCTTGGCAGCTGAATACCAGTATTTTACATGGAGTGACTGCCTATCTGACCTCCACAAACCAGTCACTGGGTAATACGATATCCCTTGGTAAGACTGGTTGTTAGACTTTCGGGCTTCCCGTTACGACTGTCAACGATCCACAAATGGCAGCCGAGACAAACGGCTTAAGGGGATTACCTTGCTAAAATCCGAAAAATACCCGAATATCCGAAGGTCTATAACAAATTACCAAAATGTATAAGGAGTGAAGATAGTGTCCGTAAATTCAAAAGTAAACTGTATTTATTCCTAATTGATAAGACATATTACTCCATCGAAGAATTTTTAAATGATAAAATATGACATTACCAGTCCTTTAATGTAATTTACCATTGACATGCATGTAAAAATAAGTTAATATAATTGATTAATTATTGGCTAAAAAAAATACATTCAATTGACATTTCTTATAATAAATATGACATTACTAAATTTTATTATTGACATGCATGTAAAAATAAATTATAAATTATTCATAAAACATATAGTTAACATTTTTCTACACGAACGTGTTTTTTCTTGTATAAATTCAGCATGTTTATTAAGAAAACCTAATATAAGTATGTATTTGTACACCAATTTCATTGGTTGGACATAGAGCTCGACATAAAATGTATACCTAAGAACTTTATTGTAATACCTATGTTCACAAAAATAAAGATTGATTGATTGATTGATTTAACGAATTTTCTTGAAGAATCCTACTGTGCGATTTTCATATGAAGAATATATGTCATACTTAAGGTATAAATACTTTATATTGTTTAGAATTTTAATAAACTTACCCAAATTTTAGAAAAATCTGGCAGTAAACAGTTCCTCTTTCAACCTAAATTGAAAATTGTCTCTGTAACGGCTGAATCGTTTGAAGTGAATTTTATATCAAAATATGCGTACTGATTTATTTAATAATTTGTTTTGTTTACTTTTTCTTATTTCTTTTTACATTTTTAAATAATAATTAAAAACCCCAGTTCCGATTTGCGCGTCGGGTCAATTAGTCGTGTGTACGAGTATACGCTAATTACCGGTTTTGCGATAAGAACTTCTTCGATCGTAAACACGCCGCCGCGTACGGCGGCCGGCCGACCGGTCGATCTAATAAATTATGAGTAACTCGTCGATAGATGAATGTAATGATATACATAGAGAAAACTCAGAGGATATAACACACTTGGATATGGAGGTACTTACACAAATAGAGAAGGGAAATATAGAAGGTGATGATGAGGAAAATTCAGGAAGAAAAAGAGATAGGGAGGATGACTCATCCGGAAGTTGGACTACCGTAAGTAAACAGGGGAAGAGAATTGCAAGAAGACAAACACCAGTTCAGGAGATTAGCTGTAATAATATAGAAGAAACAGTCGAGATTTGCGTATACAATAACGAAAATTTTCCAAAACAATTTGCGCTAGCAAGGCTTTTTAAAACTAATGAGATAATCGGTATATCACGCGTGAAATATATTAATCCGTACAAATTATTGATCACGTTTGACAATGAGTTTCATGCCGAAAAAATGATTAATTGCAAAGTATTTAATGAAATAGGTTGGCGTTTACAAAAATCATGGGAAGTTGCAGTGTCATACGGGATTATCAGAAACATAATTGGATCTTTCAATTGAGGAATTTATTAGCAATGTCTCGTGTGATGTGGATATTCTGTCAGCGATACGTCTCGACCGTAGATGTAAAGATAGCGATGATAACGCAGATAACTCTAATAGATGGATTGCAAGCGAGTCTATACGCATTTGTTTTAAAGGTGCTTATGTACCCTCCTATGTAAGTATATACGGTATGAGAGCCAAACTCGAGAAATACACATTGCCCGTAACTCAGTGCTCTAAATGTTGGAGGTATGGACATATCGCAAAGATGTGTACATCTAGTAAAGCTAAATGTCCTAAATGTGGAGGTAGCCATGAAAATTGCGATAAAACTACATTTATGTGTATTAATTAATATTTTCGAAATAGCGTGCGTCACAATAAAGTTATTCGAAACTTCATATCACTCCCGTTATTGGCAGTATGGTGGTAAAATGCATAAAGATAGCTGCTGCCCAGTCTCTAGTAAGTCCCTTAGTCTCCTTCTTACGACACCCACGGGGAGAATTGTTTTTTTTTTTTTTTTTGTACAAGAATACTATCAATGTTTAACCCCCGAGATAATTGCGTAGCACACATATCGAAGGTGGCAATCTCATACGTCGTAAGGATTTAAACGTTCCTTACGACATTTTAGATTTTTACCGTCCATCATTATAGCCGTAAGACGTCCACTGCTGGACTTAGGCCTCCCCCAATTTGGGGGGCTTTGCCATAATCGCCACGCTTGGCAGGCGGGTTGGCGATCGCAGTATGGTGGTAAAATGCTTAGAGAACGCTGCTGCCCATTGTCTAGTAAGTCCCTTAGTCGCCTTTTACGACACCCACGGGAAGAAATGGGGTGGTGTTATTCTTTACGTCCGGCACCACACGGTACTTTTTCCGTCTATACACCGTGACATTTTAGTCGTCTTACAAAAATTGTTCACTCAATGTACCCGACATAATATACCTTAAGGCGTGATAAAAAATTGTTACCATTAATTAAGAAAAAAACATTCGAATTATGAAACATCCTCTTAATAATGTTCACGTATCATACGGTAGAGAACATACCTACCCAGTGCACGAGTCGGCTAGGTAATTCCATCTCCATTTTCCATGACACAAATTATCAAATTTCAAACTACGTTATGCGCCATCAGTTCATTATAATGAACAATATATTTTTTTTCGCTATTCAAATATTTATTTTTTTCATATGGATGTGTAGTAGTCATTGGTTACATGACGTGGACTGCCGTTGTAAGACGATTAAAATGTCATGGTGTATAATGTCTTTCATTTTTACAATTCAACAACTTTGAAGGCGTTGTTTACGTGACATACTTATCATAATCAGCCTATATAATATTGTGTGTTAAAAAATGTTCCCATTCCTAAGACTCAGGCCTACTCTCGGTGAGAGGGAGTGGGTCATAATCCACCACACGTGCCCAGTGCAAGTTGGCACATGTCTTCGAATTTATTGGATCAAGGACATACCGGATTCATTACGATGTATTTTTTTTGTTTTGAGAACAGAGTGGTGATTAAATAATTTACACAAAGTAAAGCGCTTATAGTCTGTGCTAGGTGTGAAAAAAATAAAAGTCGTTGACACCTGCCCACCAATGTATTCAAATTACCGTTTTGACCGTGCTAGCGACATTTTCTTTACATTTTTTTCGTATCGTTTTGAAATATTTGAATACATTGGAAGGCGGGCGTCAATGACTTTTATTTTTTTCACATGTGGCACAGACTATATTTGGGTTTGAACCTACGACCTACAACGCGTAAGTCGCGGTCGTTACCACTAGGCCGCCTCTTCTCCAACTGGTCATCTACGTAGTTTAGAATTTTATTTTTAACATATTTTATAATGATGCTTAGATACCAATATCCTTCTAAATCCCATGAAATAAAGTGTGTGGCAACTGAGATCCCGCAAAGACTCGCGATCAACCCGTACTGAGCCGTGTGGTAGATTATGGCCCACTTCCTCTCACAAAGAGGAGTCCTGTGTCCCAGTAGTGGGCATGTTATAGGCTGATTGTGGTCATTAAAACAACGAGTAGAATAGAAAATTTTTAGTAAAGAATTTCAAAAACATGATAACTTGCCATCTGGTTTTCACGTTTTGTACATTTTTTCAATCTTGACATTTGTGGCGTTCCAGTAGGGAGGTATTGAGTTAAGGCCGGATATAGAATCTAGAAGAGAACTTTATTATGGCGATTAGAAAAAAAATCCTAATACTTTTTTTGTAACAGACATCCAAAGCTGAAATTCTGAAAAAAACGAGTTTCGAGAAAATGGAGTTTTCAAGTTAAGGTTACAAGAAAAACAATGTTCTACTTGTTTGTTACATAAATTTTTCCACATAGATCCCAACACATTATATGCATCAATGTATCACTAACATAACCGATACTGTACTGCCAATATACAAATAGTATAATTAAAATTCAAAAACTCAACATAATAATTATGAAAATATGGACATTTTATAAGACCTATCGACATCTGATACCTTTTTACTAAACATTTCCTTTTAAAAAAAATGTGCTGAGAAATGATGTCTGTAGATGTTAATTGTATCAAATTGTTGGTACCTTTATGTGTGGAACGCCACATTTAGTTATTTAAACATAAATACATTTTAGTATTTTATTTACTTTGCGCTTATAAGAAGAATTCCAAGAAACTATCTCGAATCTCATTATATTTCTTTGATATCCTTGTTTGTTTTCATACCATAGCACATAATTACTTAAATAAAATCTAGCTCTAATTTATTTAATGCTATAAGGAAAATTATGTAAGAGGATAAAAATAATGTTTAATTATTTGATGAGGCTATTTTTGTCAAAGGTAAGAAGCAGTATGAATTAGGTTTTGAATTCTTCAGATGTAATTTATCTTTTTGCTTTTTCTCGTATTTATTTAATTTAAGGCACGGTATGACGGTATGATGGTATGACGGTTTGGCGGTATGACGGTATGAAGGTTCAATGTGGTACCGGACGTAAAGAATAGCACCATTCCATTTCTTCCCGCGGGTATCGTAAGAGGCGACTAAAGGACTAAAGAAAAACCTGAATTTAAGTACAAGACAAGTTTTTTTTAATTATAGAAGCATGCTTATCCTCCAAATCAAATTTGATATTTATCAAGAAATAAAAAAGAAAAAGTTTTTGTTATAACTCGCACAGGAATATAACAAACAAAACTAAACACAATACACTTCATAAAAACAGAATATCCTGTACGACGCCAAAGTATATGTATCTGTTTCTCAGCATGATGCTGCGATATTTAAAAATAAGCGTCACAGCGTTGGTATTCTGATAGGAGCCGCTTTGAGATATCGCGGACAGATACATAAATAAAAAACAAAAAATATATATAATCTGAAATATCAAAAACGTTTATAATATTTAGTAGGATTATTATGAAACAAAATAATGAAGTTCGTTCAAGGCTCATTTTTCAAAGCTTACCCTAGATACAACCCTCTACCTCCATAGAATATTTAATAGCTCATACGAGGAAAGAAAATGATAGGTAAAATAGTAATATTAGGAAGTCTATTTTATGAGATAAAATATCAGATACATTTATCCTAAGTAAAAGAGAATATCTGAACAATTTCTGGAACAAAGGAAGGTCGAGGTTCACTTAGTTATTGTGTTAGTTACGATTCTTTCGAATATTAATAATATGAAAAACCTTTTATGTCAAGCAGCATTCTGTACAATAATGTAAAGCAGTGAAATTAGGTTATGAATGCTAGGGACTCCTGCAGAATGGCGCGACGCAACTGTAACATAGCATCACCCCATTTCTTCCCGTGGGTGTCGTAAAAGGCGACTGAGGGTCTCACTAGAGGATGGGCAGCAGCGTTCTCTATGCATTTTACCACCATACTGCTATCGCCAACCCGCCTGCCAAGCGCGGTGATTATAGCAAAGCCCCCCAATTTGGGGGTGGCCTGTGTCCAGCAGTGGACGTTTTATGGCTGAAATGATGAATGAACGGTACTGGGAAATTTCCATGTTCTGGTAGATCAGTTTTCATAGAAATTGCTCTACCAGAGCCACATCGCGCCTCACTGTGGGAGCCTTTTAGCTATGGTTTCCTAGAAGACCGCTAGGAAACCATAGCTAAGCTAAGCTAGCTGCTAGGAGAGTTTGTTCCGCCACTTCTTCTTCCCAACTAAAGCACTAGGAAGTGGTGAAGGGCGGGCGTTTTTGGGGGACTGTCTTATGTAACTTTGACGTTCAAAAAGTGCTGACTCTCTGCCTAGTTTGAATAAATGACTTTTGATTTTGATTTGATTTTGATTTAGACCGGTGGCAGCTACATAAGAGTTGCAGTGAAAATAATGGCGACGATGTTTAAGTTTACGTTGTCAAGAAACACTCTCAAGGAAAACAAACCTATTTACTTTCAGAAGGCCAATTCTTGTAATTAAAATATTCAAAATCTATTCAGTCTCATCAGCGACAATCGAATGTCTGACATCAGACATCTCTCAAAATTCTCTTCACCATTTCTAAAGTGGTTCTTATAGAATTTTTGACAGACGACGACGAATTTTGCAGATTGAAATTCTAATCAACTGACGAAATACACACACATAGACGTAAACTCACGACTTCATCCCATGGAGGTAGGCAGAAACTACTGGATGACAACTGCTAAGATAACATACTCCTTTTGATTACGTTCATACAAACACACCGCCGGTTACGAGTACTACGCACCTGATCTTCCCGAAGAACATCTCTTATAGGTCCCTATATACCCAGCGTTTCCTTTTCCATCCTCCTACATGACCAAACCCATCTAAGAATACATACCTAAGAACACAAAATACATTTTAACAGTTTATTGTCATTATGTATTTTCAGCCGGGCGGCCGCCGTTTACGGCTTTATAGCTCTAAAGATCCTCTACTTATGTGAACAGTTCCTTCTCTAAACTTTTTTATGTTGAACTCATTAAAAGGTTTGTACCAATTCTGCTTCGTTGATACTAACAGAATCAACATTTAGGCGCACGACACACTGCCAGGGTCGCGGAATTGTTCGAAAGAGTTACCGTGGCCCTGGCATAGGGCACTGAAGGAACACGGGTGGGTTTTAGTCAGTAAAAGTCTGACACACCCTTCCACTCCACCCAGAGCGGGAGACGTCATTTGATGATTTTCCATTCCCAAAAAAAAAGGCGCATAACACAACAATACTAATCAGGTAAAAAGTCATTCACATAAAACAAAACTTTTTAATAATCCCAGATCTACAAAAAGAATGAACCCGAATCTACTTCAACATTTCATTTAAAAGGTCAGAATCGTTACGTAGCAATCCTCTTAGTGTCCTTCACCTTCTGAATATCGTAGTACGCGCAACGAAAACATTTTCACAGTACCAAAATAAAGTATAAATAGTTAGCAAAAACATTCATGAATCATTTCTGAAGACGTATAAAGTTATTTGATGAGTTTATAATTGCCAGAAAGAAAGATGATATCTTATATTTTTTGTATGTTGAATTGAGGGAGATATTGAGGAAAGTATATAAATGAATGCCAATATATGTATATTTTAGAATTTGAGGCAATCTCTCAAGTTCATAGCCGCCGCAGGAGACGCCCTGGGCGTCGGGAGTCCATAGCGGACTCCATGACACTGCAGGCACGGGCTTGCAGTCAGCGAGCAATGGGTAGCTCGCCGCCCAGTAAAGACGAGGCCCGGGTCGACGGCGCGTTGTGTTCCTCGCCGCGTTAAAGAGATGTCAGCAGTATTGAAGGGGTCTGCTAAGACCGATGCCTGCCAAGGTCGCGGATTTGTTGCCTTGGCCCTCGCACAGGCAACTGAAGGAACACGGGAGGGTTTTAGTCAGTAAAATTCTGACACGCCTCCGTTCCACTCCGCCCGAAGCGGGAGACGTCAATTAATTGATTACCCACCCAGAAAAAAAAACAGGAGCAGTTTTGCAAATGGTACTATTGCGAATAAGTTTGTGGCAACAACGAGGTTTGTCAAAGTTTGACACGTGTATCCTTAAACACAATCGCAGTCCTTACCGTCGTTGTTAAGACAATGGTTGCCATAGCAACTGAAAGAACAAGGAGTGAAAGGTTTTCATTCTACTAAATTGCCGTACCTACAGATATTTCCAATGGACGTATGAAGGAGAAATACTTATGGTGAGATCTTACCGCCTTTTCAAAAACTTCGATTTGGTTGAAGATAATTTTGCAGAACTTTGTTTTTTGCTAGGAATTCAAGAATCTAAATTCTAGATAGAAGTGGTAATCCGAAATTCAGAAAAGACGTCCACTGTAACGCCAATTTAGGGGGACTTGCCATAATCGCCACGTTTAGCAGGCGGGTTGGCGATCGCAGTATGGTGGTAAAATGCATAGAGAAAGCTGCTGCCCATTGTCTAGTAAGACTCATAATCGCCTTTTACGACACCCACGAGAAAAAATAGGATGGTACTATTATTTACGTCCGGCAATACACGGACAGCCAGAGACAGGCCACATGCAGGTTATTTATTTATATAACAAAATATTCAAATTAGTTTTATTCTGGTACTCAGGTACAGAAAAATGGTTCTTAAGTTGAATAAATTACGAAGCATTACAAAAGGTATAAAATGTCTCAGCTTGTGATAAATCACACGGCGGTTTATCTTGCTATTTTGCCTAGATTAGTGTCTTTAAATATATTTATGAACTAAGTTTTTCGAGAAAAAGTCCCGAAGATTGATCACAGTAGAAGACACAGCTTTACATAATTTTTTGATTATCACGTCAGTAATCCTAAAAGGCTTAGGCAGTACAGTAGGGGTCACCCATATTTCGCCAGTTATATTTAAGTCCCATGTAATAGGGCTCGCCCTTTTGCCATCAACCGGGCACAAATTCAGACTGCAGATGCTGAGAAATTCTGATCCTATCTATATTTCACTATAATTATTGCACGTGTTATGTGTGTTTAACACAAATTATCACACGTCAAATTATTTTCAATGAAATGTCAAAACGAAAAAAAATCATATGACAGTTGATTCATTGATATGATCTCAGTAATACCCTAGAGGCCTAGAGTTATAGGAGATCAAAAGGAACGCGAAGGAATAATATTATTTTCAGTTTGTAAACTTACAAAATCACTGGAAATAATAGATGGAAACGTGACATAAAGAACATTTTTGGGAACGCCTTTCCCACATTAGCACAGTATTGGCTAACAAAACAAACTTTCTGGACTAGAAACATATTTTACTAACCTAGCCTATAAAATAAGGCATATGGTAAAGCTTGCCTTATTTTACGGGCTAGGTTTCATAACAAATTAATTCGTTCATCTCCAGGGGCAGGCGGTAGTTAAGCACGTTTATTCATCTCATGTTCCTTGATGGATTTTTTTCGAATTCTGCAAAGTGCGAATATGATTTTCCATAATAACCGGAACATTTCCATAAAATTTTTTGACCGGCTAAGAAGATAAAAAAGGATATAGGACATATCGATCACAATCATCAACCCTGCGGATTGTGATCGGTATGTTAATTTTATATTTTCCCTTATAATTTCTCTTTATAATTTGGCAAATGAGGTATCATTGGTAGCGTTGTGATCGTCCACGAGCCATGTGACTAATATGTAACACGTAGGCAACATGAAAACTAACCTCAATAAAACAGTACATTCTAACAGTCATAGGCAATTATATTCATTAGGCCAACGTGACATACGACCACAGCTTTCAGATGAGAATATTTTATTTTATCATACTTTTTAGAGCGAGATTTTTCATTAGTCCCATTTAAATTTTTGAACTTACTTTTCTTTAGTTTTTCTAAAAGAGGTCAATCTCCCTAACCTTTTTCCTACTATGTTGGGGTCGATTTCCATTCTAACCGCTGCTGCTTAGCACCAGTATTTTACAAGGAGTGACTGCCTATCTAATGACTGCCTATAGGGACTTACTAGAGAATGGGCAGCAGCGTTCTCTATGTATTTTACTACCATACTGTGATCGTCAACCCGCCTGCCAAGCGTGCGGATTATGCGAAACCCCCCAAATTGGGGAAGGCCTATGTCCAGCAGTGGACGTCTTTCGGCTAAAATGATAACGACTGCCTATCTGACATCCATAACCCAGTAAGTGGGTTATATGATACCATTGGCAAGACTGGTTGTCGGAGTTTCAGACTTCTTAGAATTCGTAACGATTGTCAAAAATCAAGATTTTGCTAAAAGAGGTTTCATCATCAGCCTATAATGTTCCCACTTCTGGGACACAGGCCTCCTCTCGGTGAGAGGGAGTGGGCCATAATCCACCACGCGGGCCCAGTGCGGGTTGGTAGATGTCACATGTCTTCGAATTTTTGGTTCTAAGACATGCCGGTTTCCTCACGATGTTTTTCTTCACCGTTTTGAGAGCAGTGGTGATGAAATAATTTAAACAAAGTAATGCGCCTGCTTGGGTTTGAACCCACGACCTACTACTCGTATGACGCGGCCATTAACACTGGGCCACCACTGCTCTCAATCAAAAGAGGTTTATCTATAAATAAGCATTGTGAAGACAGATGCTGCTGTACATTCTCCTATAAATAGAATTTCGTAAAAGGAGAATCGTCCCAAGAGAAACCAGTATATTCGTATTTCTTTATCCAAAATAATTCCCCGTTCTAAAATAGCAGCTCCGTACATTTATTCATGACATGATGTACATATTATGTTGATGTGTTTCTCTTCTGGCTCTGAATTTATGAATGTAGGTAATAATAGTCTTCATGTTATATCCGTTCGTTGCTGTTAGGTCTTATGTCTTTGGGTAAACTGGGAAGAAATTTGATGTACTGATGGTTTATTGTTGTAGTAGAAAGTAGAATGGTTTTATAGTATTGAGATTTTTGGCATATAGTGTGAATACTGATGTGCGGTCAAATCCGGACCCTAATTGTTTAATGCTCTATTAATTAGAACCCGAATCATTTCGATGGTTATTGCTAATCCATTCTTTCATATATATTGATAAAAGTTTTTATTTTTGCAAGTAGGTTTGTACAAACGCTTTTACGCGACATCATATTTTTTAAAACCTTAGGAGTTCGGCGTTTCCTATCTGACTACTCTGAGAAGAAAGGCCGAAACAAAGTCAGACGTCACAGTCTCTTTTAAAGTCCAGACATAATCTTGAACAGACAATGTAAAGACCATGTGGCATATAAACCTTCCTCTTAAATCACTCTGTGTATCGACGAAAATCACACTAAAATCCGTTGAGTAGTTTTGTAGATCCAAGCGAACAGACACAAAATACAACTTTGTTTTATGCTATGTTAAGAAGATCATGCAGCTCAACTCAGAACTTAAGGAGCTCAACGATTTGACGAACAATACCAAAGAAAAGACATTTGTGTAGGCCGCATAAATTACTCAAACGGCCAAACTATGATTAAAAGTAAATGAGATAAAACATATACACATTTAAAAAAACCCTCTAGTCTTTATCTTCATCTATAAGTTTCCATTTATATTGTGCGCGTACCCTGTATTTTGTTTTTTAAGCCTCCTACAAACCGGCGCGACGCGGCAGCGCGACGCGACACTCGTAGAACAATTTTTATGTGAACTTCATGGAAATTGTTCTACAAGAATCGCGTCGCGCTGTCGCATCGCGCCGGTCTGAATAAGCCTTTAGTTTTTCAATCTTCAAAAGATATAACGCAATCGTCTTCGCGGCATCTGGCTAGTCTACCATCCGTGTATACGTAGTAATCAATCATTTCTTCAAATGCGGGTAACATCACTTCCAACTCCGGATTATCGAGGATTTATAGTATACGAATATGCCGATAGTCGCGGATTACGGCATCTGTATAGATGAGGAGAGGTTTTATATTCATAATTTTACACGATGGTTAAGGGTAACTGGTTCCGTGTGCCGGACGTAAAGAATAGCACAATCTCATTTCGTCCCTTGTAACAGGCGACTAAGGGACTTACTAGAGAATGGGCAGCAGCGTTCTCTATGCATTTTACCACCGAACTGCGATTGCGAACCCGCCAGCCAAGCGTGACGGATATTGGGGGAGGTCTATGTCCAGTGGTGGGCGTCATTAGGCTGGGATGATGATGAATGGTGGCTGATATAGATGGATGTGATTGGATGATGATTGGGCTCAATGGTGGGTGATTAAAGGTTTATGAATAGTTCATACTGTTGATAGTATTGAAATATTGCAGCTGCTGATATTTGACGATGTTCAACCTATACGTTCGCGATTTAATTTCTAAATATGTGATTTTGTATTAAACTTATAGGTATAATAATCTATACATCAAAACAAAAAAAAAATAAAAATATTTGCTAGAATATGGTATATAAGGTGTTACAGTAATTTAGTTTCAAGATATCCTGCCATGACCCTGGCGTGCAAATGTCAATTACAATCAGCGATGTCAATTATTATTCTACCTTAAAAATTACAAATTAAAGATTCTATTGATTTATCTTCATGTAAAAGGCAACCGTTATTGTCTGACCTATCAACTTTCAGCTCAAACTACCGAACGGAATGCACTGAAATTTAGCACGCAGATTGTTATGACGTAGGCATCCAGTAAGAATGGATTTTTCAAAATTCACGCCCTAAGGGAATGAAACGAGGGTCCAAAGTGTGCACGGAGAAACAATATTAGATATATTTGCTTATTCAAACCTTCACAGAAGTGCTAGAGCAAAATAAAATCGTACAATGTCGTCGATCAAGTTTACATAAAAAAATAAGACCTGGAACTGAGTTAGGATTGATTCTTTTATGCCGCAGTCCTCTTGTGATAGTGAAAATGAAATTAATTAAGGCCCTCTTTGGGTGAAGTTCTTTTTTTACTACTTTAGAGAATCTGCCAACATTTACATCCACACGTTAATTTACTACACAACATATTAAAATGTTTATATAGATTTATGAATCGTACTAATCAATCTGAAAACAGCGTAATTCACCCTACTATAAAGTTTAAGTGGAAATAACAGCAAATGGAAACGAATAATTGAACAGAATTTAAGTGACGTGAAATTGTAAGCTTATATCGAGATATGAAATGCATTTACTTGACTATAAGCTGCAGGGGCAACGGGTAGCTTGCCGCCCGGTAAGGACCAGGCCCGTGTCCAAGGCGCGTAGTGTTCCACGCGCGCCTCAAAGAGATGTCAGCAATATTGAAGGGGTCTGCTAGGACCAATGGCTGCCAGGGTCGCGAGATTCTTTCGGAAGAGGTACCGTGGCCCTGGGATATGGGCAACTGAAGGCAAACGGGTGGGTTTTAGTCAGTAAAAGTCTGACACGCCCTTCCACTCCACTCAGAGCGGGAGACGTCATTTGATGATTTGCCACCCACAAAAAAAAAAGCTGCAAGTGGTCGCACGGGTCATTGCTGAACGTATAATATTGGGTTTGATTCCTAGGTCGGGTAAAGTGTTATTTAGGTTTTTCCATCAGGAATTTGTCAGTAGAGCCCAGGGCCTGGGTTTCAACCCGGGTGAAGGCAATAGGATCACCGCCTATGGCATGGGACTTATACATAACTAGCGAAATATGTGTGTACTATAGGCACACTCCTGCTTTGCTCTTTGTAGAATTCAGGCGTAATGTTATTGTATATGCCGCAGGAGGAGACGCCCCGGGCGTCGGGAGTCAATTGCGGACTCCCGGCCATCGTAGGCGCGGGCTTGCGGGCGGCGAGCAATGGGTAGCTTGCCGCCCGGTAAGGACCAGGCCCGTGTAGACGGAGCGTAGTGTTCCACGCGCGCCTCAAAGAGATGTCAGCAAACTGAAGGGGTCTGCTAGGACCGTTGCTTGCCAGGGACTGAGATTTGTTGGAAAGAGATACCGTGGCCCTGGCACATGGGCAACTGAAGGAACACGGGTGGGTTTTAGCCAGTAAAAGTCTGACACGCCCTTCCGCTCCATCCAGAGTGGGAGAGGTCATTTGATGATTTCCCATCCAAAAAAAAAATGTTATTGTATATTACGTTTTATTTAGTTAGTCTAAATACGAAAAAAAAGACTCGTAACGGGATAAAACTTAAACAAGGGCAAGGATAAAACTTAGCAAAATGGGAGATAGCGAATTCCGAAAAATCCTCGAAACTTTAGCGAGTCACTTCTGTGAACTTGATTAAAAATATCTTATTACCTAAGGCACAAGGCATCGTCCCATCTGTCCCTCATTCCATTTGACCCTTCCTAATAATTTATATACTTAGAGCCTTTCAGTAACGATTATTTGCATCTATCGACCGAACACCACTGCACGAAATGGGTAGGTTCCTTTTTATGAAAAACGTTCCTTATATACGGCTGTATTATGGGGCTATATTTTGGGAGATCTGTCTTAAATGGTGATGGTGAAGGACATAAGAAACGTAATCTATACTAATATTGTAAAGCTGAAGAGTTTGTTTCTTGGTTGATCGCGATAATCTCAGGAATTACTGGTCCAAATTAAAAAAATATTTTTGTGATGCCTATTTATTGAAGAAGGCTAAAAGCTATATCACGCTATAATCTAAAGCAGCGGAGCAGCGACGAAAACTGGCAGGCAATTTGATGCGGTGGAAGGGTCTGGGAGCAATTTGACGCGCACGATCTCGCGGGCAGAAGTTCGTGAGAAATATAATGAAGCTGATTCTGAACTGCTTGTACTAAGGTTAGCTATTTCTTTCCCTTTCTTTCATACTTCCTCCTTCTCCTTCTTGTGCTTCTGTATTTTTCTTCCACACTTCTCTTTCCTGTATCGATGTACTAAGCTTAGCTATTTCTAAACCCTTTCTTTCATTTTCCCCTTCTCCATCTTGTTCCTTCGCGACTTTTTACATGCTTTATATGAGCTTCACTTGTATGTTTGTTTGTAACAGACTCCTTATAGCACGATTTTGACACACTTTATACGACCAGATTTCATTTAACCTCTAAGTCCCTGAGATACCACATTTGATATAGACACAATGGTTTTTAATTGTGTCTGCAATTACGGTATTCAATGGGTTAAACTCTGTAGACTTATCGAGGACCGATCACAATACTATAATTTCATATATTTGTGCCTTTATCCTTGCCAGGGTTACCAGGACAGCAAAAAAACTGTCTTCGAAAACTACGAACACGTCACAAACTACGCTGACATACGTCTCAAAATTCGAAACACCCTAAAAAATAGGAAATAAATAATAGTTTAAAAAAAACTAAAAAACACGCTTCCATAGAAAAACAAACTATAAAGTAGAAAATAATGGAAAAAAGCGTGTAGTGCTTTTTGAGGTATTTTTAATTGTCATCAAGTACCCCACGCTTTTTTTCCATTATTTGTTTTTCATTTTTTTTTATTTTTTTTTTGTAGAAATGTTTGCATGTAAATATCCGAAATTTTCCTATAGGTAATTGGTTTCATCTATTCAAGTATCAAAGCCGCAGTAATCTTTTTGTCGTTAATAGTTATGGTTGCTTTGTATTATGCCGAATTGCCGACGTTATTAGTTTGGTTAAGCAAGCGTAAAGGTAGCTTACTACTAGTTTTGTCACTGAGGCTTAAATAATTTTGTTTATACGGACCCCCTTGTTATGATGGGATTCGTTATTTTTTCCTTGGCAACAAAAGCATAAGATGTTTTTATAGAAACGATTTTAACGAGTCATATTGTAATCAAAATATAACGTACCTGACGAAACTGAACTGAACTGCACCCTAATTGCGAAACGCACTATTTATCAGAATCTGAATGGGATTGAAGATTATTTCTAAACCATTGCGTCATTTGTTGGAATAAATTGTCGGCTCAGCAACGTAAATAATGCAATGAATTTTGTTTAACTATCAATATGAAACCAATTCCTACTGATAGCATGTTACGCAATTAACCCTCTGATCTGCAAATTGTTAAAACTTAAGTACCATAATATAATGTTTATTTTCCAAAAACAGATACTTTCCTTTCGTCCGTGTGGTGCCGGACGTAAAGAGTAGCACCACCGCATTTCTTCCCGTGGGTGTCATAAGAGGTGACTAAGGGACTTACTAGAGATTGGGCAGCAGCGTTCTCTATGCATATTGCCACCATACTGCGATCGCCAATCCGCCTGCCAAGAGTGACGATTATTTCAAAGCCCAAATTGGGGGAGGCTTATGCCCAGCAGTGGATATCTTGCAGCTGAAATGATCATGATCATGAGAGTTTTTCCTTCCTTTATGGTCTAAGCACATTAATAGCTAGGTTTAATATAATGAAAACTTGTTGACTTTCTGAGGTCGTTTTCGACATCACTGACATTGATGAAGGAAAACCATCGTGAGAAAACCTGGACTTTGTACTTAAGGTCCCACCTTGAATGTGAAAGATAGTAGGATGGGCGTGGTTTATGGCGGGTCAACCTAAAGTGGCCGGCGGCCTCAAACTTATATCTGAACCGTCTATAGAGAATAGGAAAACCAGCGGCCAAAAGTTGAACTAATGACAGAAAATGTCTTGAAATACTTGTAAAACACCGTTACTAATTTAGCACAGCCTTGCTGTAAGCACTATTCCTGTCACTGTTGCACATCTGTCAAACTACAATAGCAAGGTAGAGACGGAAACATCTTAGAAAAAAGTACGTGAAAGTAGCATTAATTTAGTTGGTCTATGAAATTTTTGCACATAGCATGCGATGGAGTAGACAAATAATACAAATATTTAATTATAAGCAATAAAACTATCTTACAGCAAGAAATTATCTTCTTTATCTATACGTAATATTATAATGCAAAACTAACTCTGTCTGTCTGTTACGCTTTCACGACTAAACCTTATTCGTTACTCATTAACTCTATTTATTCCGCGACTTCACCTGCGTCCGCGTAACGTAAGATTTACGCAGACGAAGTCGCGGGAAAAAGCTAGCTAATATTTATGTACCGATGTTGGGTAATACGAGATTGATTAACTTAATATAATTAAAAATATATAATACACAATTTAAGTATTTATTAATTACTAGTGATCGCCCATTGGTCGAAATTCGACCGTGCTTCATTTGAATAGAAATACATTATTAAGTGAAAAAATATATATAATAATAAATATAAAAGGAGGTAATAATAATAAGTATATAAGGTACTAAGGAGCTGCTCCTCATTGATATGACCATTAGCCAACAAGTTCGTCGTTCCCGAAGGGATCTGTCGACATGTTGGATAGACAATAAGAAGGCCTATGACTCGGTGCCACATACATGGCTCATGAGGGTGCTGGAGTTGTATAAAGTCGATGCAACTCTTCGCACCTTCCTGATTTCATGTATGAGGCAGTGGAGGACGGTCCTTCGCTACCCAGGATGTTGAAATATCCAAGGGAACAGCGAACCGATAAGGATCGAGCAAGGCATATTTCAGGGTGATAGTTTGAGTCCGCTTTGGTTCTGCTTAGCCCTGAATCCTCTAAGCATACTGCTGGTGGATTCAGGCATAGGCTATCGGATGAGGAGAGGTGGTCAGGTTATATCCCACCTCCTTTACATGGATGACCTAAAACTCTTTGCCCCCAACAATTTTCAACTGATGGAGCTACTGAAAGTAATTGAAACCTTCAGCAGCGCCATCAGAATGGAATTTGGTGTGGACAAATGTGCGGTCATGCATGTGAAGCGAGGGGAGATTGTGGAATCCGTGGGAACCCAACTCTCGGATTCCATAAACCTCCAAGCCCTCTCCGCACCCGAAACCTATAAGTATTTGGGTATGTCGGAAGCGTTAGGCATCAATGTTACTGACATGAAGCAATCGTTGAAGGAGCGCTTCTTTGGCCGCCTGAAGAAAGTTTTTAATAGCCTTCTATCAGGCGGAAACAAGGTGCGCGCCTTCAACGGTTGAGTCATGCCGATTTTGATGTACTCTTTCGGCATACTCAAATGGACTCAAACCAAACTCGACGCCCTGGACAGGGGGGTCCGTACGCTGTTGACTGCATATCGAATGCATCACCCACGGTCATCGGTAATGAGACTGTATATCCCGCGAAAGTGTGGAGGTCGAGGCTTTTTAAACGCTAAGACTCTCCACAATCGCGAGATATGCAGCCTCAGGGAATAGTTCCTAGAAACCGACGCGCGTGGGGATGCATTGAGATGTGGTCGCGGTTGACAAGGGCCTCACCCCGCTCTCCTTGGCTAACGAGAACTGGCGCAAACCTGTAATACTCGACACTAATGACCGTATGAAAGTATGGCAGAGTAAGGAGCTCCACGGACGCTATTTCCGGGCCTTACATGGACCCGATGTAGATCTACTAGCGTCCGTAGCCTGGCTGCGTTTCGGTGACCTCTTCGGGGAAACCGAAGGTTTTGTCTGTGCAATTATGGACGAAGTTATGATGACAAACAACTACCGGAGATTTATTATGAAAGATGGCACGGTTGACATCTGTCGGGCATGCCACCGTCCAGGAGAATCAATTAGACACATAATTTCTGGGTGTTCTCGACTAGCTAACGAAGAATACTTGCATAGGCACAACCTAGTAGCCAGGATTATCCACCAGCAACTTGCTCTTAAATACAGTCTTGTGGAATCAGACGTGCCGTACTACAGGTATGTGCCCGACCCAGTTCTCTAAAATGGAAATATCACATAGTACTGGGATCGATTGCAAATAAGCCTCATATAGTGGTGGTGGATCGAGTAGAGCGGCGCACAATGATTGTTGACATAACGGTTCCACATGACGAGAACCTCGTGAAAGCTGAGAAAGATAAACAGATCAAGTATCTTGACTTAGCTCGCGAGGTTGTCGACATGTGGGATGTGGATTCAGCGATCATTGTGCCAATAGTCGTCACTGCCAACGGCTTGATAGCCAAGAGCGTCGACGAACATCTAAGGAGGCTCTCGTTAGGCAGCTGGATCAAGGGTTTGATTCAGAAAGTGGTACTTCTGAATACGGCTCGTATTGTCAGGAGGTTCCTCTCTCTGGAGCCCTGACCGCCGGGCTACTATTTTTTATATTTTTAAATGTTTTTATAATTTTTGTTATTTTAATATTTAAAAATATAATTTATATGTTTATAAAATGAAATAAAAGAATATAAAAAAATAATATGGTTAAATTTGACATTCAGTAACACTATAGACAGATAATATTAAAGACAAATATTCTCGATATGATCATAGATTTTAAGAATGAAATAGGTTATATATCTATAAAATTAATTTATTACCTATGGTTATACTTTTTTTTTTTTTTTTTCAGGATGGGAAATCATCAAATGACTTCTCCCGCTCTGGGCGGAGCGGGAGGGCGTGTCAGACTTTTACTGACTAAAACCCACCCGTGTTCCATCAGTTGCCCATGTGCCAGGGTCACGGTATCTCTCTCGAACAATCACGCGACCCCGGCAGGCATCGGTCCTAGTAGACCCCTACACTGCTGCTGACATCTCTTTGAGGCGCGCGTGGAACACTGCGCGCCGTCGACCCGAGCTTGGTCCTTACCGGGCGGCGAGCTACCCACTGCTCGCCACCCGCAAGCTCGCGCCTACGGTGGCCGGGAGTCCGCTATTGACTCCCGACGCCCGGGGCGTCTCCTCCTGCGGCGGCTAGGGACGTGAGGGCGCAGAGACTGCCACTCCCTCACGCGCCCCGCCTCCTCCTTTGCGAGCATTACTGCTTCGCAGAAGGAGGTGACGGCTTCCCATTCCCTCTCGCTCCGTACCATGGCTCGCACCAGGGCCGGACGCGAGAGGTCGCCGCCGCCAATCGCCTCCACGAGGACACGGCGGTGCTCCGCCCAGGCAGGGCATACTTCCACCGTATGCTCCACCGTGTCCTCACCTATGGTTATACTTGACATTCAGTAAGACTATAGACCACAGATTTGGACCATAAACAAAAGAATATCTATGCATGTGTGTATTATTCAATACACGGTAATGAATAGTAGTGTATGTAACGTGTTATTTATTGAAAATAATGTATTTTTACGCATAATTAAAAACAAAATATTAGTATTCGTCACTTCTTCTCTGTATAAACTATACGTGTGCGAAATTTCATACTCCTCCGTCCACACAATTTTCGTAAAAAGGGTTCCAAAATTTTCGCTTCACGTAATAATATATAGATTTACAACATGAAATTAAAAATAACGAATTAATCTTCTAGAGGTCTATAAATATAATATATGATGGTGTTTAAGAGATTAATAAACTTCAATTTCGTTTCACCGATTACTATACATTTATTTGGTAAATGAGAATTACAATATTTTACATAGACTTCATCCATTACGTAATACTAGTTATGAGTATTTTTTCACCTTATTTTACAAGTCATTTATATTTCCTTCAAGGTCAATGTCGTATGGCAATGTGTATGATAAATGTCAAAATTACTTGACTTATACATACATATTTTAGTAATTACGTGTGACTGCGGTTAGAAAACCAAAACCGATATTATTGCCGATATTTTGTAACTATGTCTAGATTTTACCTTTTTATTTGGGTGTTTTACCCGAGTGCAGAGGGCAATGTGTTTTTCAGCCTATTAACTCGTATGTATATTTGTTCTTTTATTAATTTTATTTTTCATTACAGTTATTTTGGGGTGAGGGGTAATTCAGAGATGGAGTACACAAATAATTATGTGCATCTGGATTGAGGGCCCATTTTTTAAAACCTTGCCAAACGTAATAAGACTTATAGGGAAATTAGTTAAAAATAGTAAAAACTTAAAGCAATGGGCCATAAATTTCTTAAACGTGAATTAAAACTGTTATGATTAAATAACTTGGGCCCTCAGTCCAGACGCTTGCATAAAGTGGCATAGCTTAAATCTCAGTAAGTACTATCTCTGGGTTAATAATTTTTATTTAACAATTTAGTTAAGAATTTCTTAAATATTTGAAGAAATTTCCAAATCTGTAGAATATGACATTACAGATTTATGGCGGAATATCTAGGGCCCTCAATTCATTATTGTTTGTACTGAGGAATCTGCAAAACATGGATTTATCTGAAGAAATACATAAACGCGACTTTAACATGTTTTACTTAGATACCTATGTGAATTAGTTAAAAAGAAATTATGACACGAAAGTTAATTGTTATGTAGTAAACGAAAGTCTAATTTGACTAAAACATCTAAACTGAGAGCCCAACATTTTTGGCATTATTGACTAGGCTCAACCTCATAGATTAACGCAAATTAGAATAAGATTTTTAACTATTTCTTAACTAAATTTGAACATATCGACCGTTCTTCTAAATATCATACTTTAAGAGAAAATCGATTTTGAACTTATTATAAGAGAAAAATTTGTAGGGTGACCATAATGTTCATAGTGATTACATGTACATTTTGTTAAGCGCAGTCAAAAAGTCATAATTTTTGCAGCTAAAAGTATTATAAGTAGTCGAGTTTTAGTTTTTCAACAAACTTTTTTATGTTTTGTCATGTTTAGGTATCCGATACCCATAACGCCTACCCATGAGGTACCCATCCCGTTTGCGGAGCTAACCCATTTAATTTAACCCTTTAATATTTCGGATATTACTCTGCTGTTACCATGAACAATCTTTACTTTCTTAATTTATTTATTCTAACTTATTTACCTAATTTTCAGCACAATTTGTACTTTCCCAGAGAGGTAGGCGATTGATCCAATTAAATGATTTCACGTACTCATCGCTGCCTTCAAAGTCAAACAAAAAAAGATGGCGGTGCTCAACTCATTCACCAATGCTAAAATAACTTCGCTCATGTGCAATTTCGTATTTTTAGGATGTAAGACTATTTTAAGGTTACATTTATGTGAAATAAAAGTTTTTTTATAATTATGCTGAACGTGTTTTATTTATTGAAATGTATCCCTATGGATCACTGCCATATAAGTAGTTCATAGTATATAGTTTGCCTTTCATTTTATGCAAACACTGTTAAAGCTGTAAAAATATGCTAAATAAAAATGACATTAAAGATAAAGAAAACAAAATTGTAAACAGTAGGTACATATATAATACTTTTAGCTGCAAAAATTATGACTTTTTGACTGCGCTTAACAAAATGTACATGTAATTACTATGAACATTATGGTCACCCTACAAATTTTTCTCTTATAATAAGTTCAAAATCGATTTTCTCTTAAAGTATGATATTTAGAAGAACGGTCGATATGTTCAAATTTAGTTAAGAAATAGTTAAAAATCTTATTCTAATTTGCGTTAATCTATGAGGTTGAGCCTAGTCAATAAAGCCGAAAATGTTGGGCTCTCAGTTCAGATGTTTTAGTCAAATTCGACTTTCATTTACTACACAACAATTAACTTTCGTGTCATAATTTCTTTTTAACTAATTCACATAGGTATCTAAGTAAAACATGTTAAAGTCGCATTTATTTATTTCTTCAGATAAATCCATGTTTTGCAGATTCCTCAGTACAAACAATAATGAAGTGAGGGCCCTAGATATACCGCCATAAATCTGTAATGTCGTATTCTACAGATTAAGAAATTTCTTCAAATATTTAAGAAATTCTTAACTAAATTGTTAAATAAAAATTAATAACCCAGAGACAGTACTTACTGAGATTTAAGCTATGCCATTTTATGCAAGCGTCTGGACTGAGGGCCCAAGTTATTTAATCATAACAGTTTTAATTCTCGTTTAAGAAATTTATGGCCCATTGCTTTAAGTTTTTACTATTTTTAACTAATTTCCCTATAAGTCTTATTAAGTTTGGCAAGGGTTTAAAAAATGGGCCCTCAATCCAGATGCACATCAAATAAATGTGCATCTGGATTGAGGGCCCATTTTTTGAACCCTTGCGTACCGTAATAAGATTTATAGGGAAATTAGTTAAAAATAGTAAAAACTTAAAGCAAAGGGTCATAAATTTCTTAAACGTGAATTAAAACTGTTATGATGAAATAACGTGGGCCCTCAATCCAGACGCGTGCATAAAGTGGCATAGCCTAAATCTCAGTAAGTACTATCTCTGGGTTAATAATTTTTGTTTAAGAATTTAGTTAAGAATTTCTTCAATATTTTAAGAAATTCCCAAATCTGTAAAATATAACATTACCGATTTATGGCGGCATATCTAGGGCCCTCACTTCATTATTGTTTGTACTGAGGAATCTGCAAAACATGAATATATCTGAAGAAATACATAAATACGACTTTAACATGTTTTACTTACATACCTATGTGAATTAGTTAAAAAGAAATAAGGACACAAAACTTAATTGTTAAGAAGTAAATGAAAGTCGAATTTTACTAAAAAGTCTGAACTGAGAGCCCAATATTTTCGGCTTTATAGACTAGGCTCAACCTCATAGATTAACGCAAATTAGAATAAAAGTTTTAACTATTTCTTAATTAAATTGTAACATAACGTTCGTTCTTCTAAATGTCATACTTTAAGAGAAAATTGATTTTCAATTTTTTGTAAGAGAATTATTTGTAGGGTGACCATAATGTTCAAAGTAAGTACCTGTCCATTTTGTAAAGTGCATTCGGAAAGTCATAATATTTGCAGCTAAAAGTACTATATACCTACTAATTACAATTTGGCTTTCCTAATTTTTAATGTAATTTCTATAAAAATAAATAAAACTAGAACATTTATTTAGCTTCAACAGTGTTTGCATAAAATTAAAGGCAAACTAACCGACTAGTAGTATGTTATACATGTAAGTAGTCATCGTATCTAAGGATCACTGTAGCACCAGATCAAACAAATTCATTGTGATAAATAAAACACGATCGGTATAATTATAAAAAACTATTTACTTCACATAAATGTTACCTTAAAATAGTCTTATATCCTAAAAATACGAAATTGCGAGAGAGCGAAGTAATTTTTAGTGATGAGTGCAACTATATCTCAGATTTAAAAAAAAATCATTTCCATTTTCGTTTTTAGTTTTTTTTAACTATATTTTTTTTTATTTGCTTTAGGCAACTTGGCTCATAGTATTACCTTAAAGAGTAACATCACATAAATAGAAATTACATTAAAAATAAGGAAAACCAAATTGTAATTGGTAGGTATATAGTACTTTTAGCTGCAAATTATGACTTGCCGAATGCACTTTACAAAATGTACAGGTACTTTGAACATTATGGTCACTCTACAAATAATTCTCTTTCAAAAAGTTGAAAATCAATTTTCTCTTAAAGTATGACATTTAGAAGAACGAACGGTATGTTACAATTTAATTAAGAAATAGTTAAAACTTTTATTCTAATTTGCGTTAATCTATGAGGTTGAGCCTAGTCAATAAAGCCGAAAATATTGGGCTCTCAGTTCAGACTTTTTAGTCAAATTCGACTTTCGTTTACTTCTTAACAATTAAGTTTTGTGTCCTTATTTCTTTTTAACTAATTCACATAGGTATGTAAGTAAAACATGTTAAAGTCGTATTTATGTATTTCTTCAGATATATTCATGTTTTGCGGATTCCTCAGTACAAACAATAATGAAGTGAGGGCCCTAGATATGCCGCCATAAATCGGTAATGTTATATTTTACAGATTTGGGAAATTCTTAAAATATTTAAGAAATTCTTAACTAAATTCTTAAACAAAAATTATTAACCCAGAGATAGTACTTACTGAGATTTAGGCTATGCCACTTTATGCACGCGTCTGGATTGAGGGCCCACGTTATTTCATCATAACAGTTTTAATTCACGTTTAAGAAATTTATGACCCTTTGCTTTAAGTTTTTACTATTTTTAACTAATTTCCCTATAAATCATATTTCGGTACGCAAGGGTTCAAAAAATGGGCCCTCAATCCAGATGCACATATAGGTTCGACGTCGATGAGCCCTACTGGGCGACTGATTTATGAACGAACGAGAGTGATGACACTACTTATGATAGGCAAAAGAAGAGATGGCGATAATGTGTGTGCGCTTGGATTAAAATAACGTATGTGCCAAAACGAATTGCCGTTTTTTATGAACGAAAAGTATTATTAAAACGAAAACTGTTTTACAAAAACTTAGATACAATTATAATCAATGTTTTAAAGCAAACTGTGTTTAATAATTCATACGCATCGCGCCTTGAGGCTAAAAAAATCAGAATCATAGATTGAACTTTGCGATTTTTTTGTATCGAGAAAATTTCATTGTATCGTGTTTTCCTTTTACAGGATACTAGATCATATAGTCAAAAAACATACACTAAAAGATTAAGTACGGATGTCATACGGTAAGAAAGGTACGCTAAAAAGAAAAAGCACGTTTATCTCGCTACGTCACCTTAATATAATACTAGCTTTTGCCAGCGGCTTCGATCGCGTGGTGGTCGGAAAATATCCCGCGGGATCGTACTACCGCGATAAAAAGTAGCCTATGTGTTAATCCAGGTTATAAATATATGCAGTAAGAAAAATAAGGCAGTTGACCGATATAGCTACAGCTAGATTAGTGTACTTTGCTTATTTCCACAGTATTATGTCTTATGGCGTTCTGCTGTGGGGTTCGGCAGCTGACGTAGATTCAGTTTTTATTTTACAAAAGAGGGCAATCCGCGCAATCTATAAAATGAAGCCTCGCGAGTCTCTTAGAATCAAATTTACAGAAATTGATATACTGACTCTACCTTCTCTTTATATTTTAGAATGTATCTTGGATGTTCGCAAAAACTTAGGCCTCTTCAAACTAAGAAGCGATTTCCATAATATAAATACTCGTAGTAAAAATGAAATTGTGATACCTAAATTTAGATTAACTAAAACTAGTAAATCATTTCTTATAAACAGTATCCGCTTCTATAACAAGTTGCCAAAGTCGGTTACTGAACTTAGCTACGGAAAGTTCAAATCACACATTAAGCGTGTCCTTATCAAAAATGCATATTATAAGATAAAAGACTACGTTCAAGACAAGGAAGTTTGGCAATAACTCCGTCTGCACATGTGGCTTCCCTGGTAGCTCATTACAGGATGACCATGTAAATGTCTATTAACTGCTCTCAAATGACGATGTACATTATTTAAGATTTTTTTTTTTTTACATTCTTCTTTGACATACTCTATTCATCATTTGACATTATATACTTACAATTCTAATTTGACCTCTTTATTCTTGGTTGTCATAACAACAATGACATTTGGTTTAAATAGGTTATTATGTTTTATTTATGTAATACTATCATTTAAGTAAATTCTTTTATATTTTGTGAATGTGAGAATGTTGTAGGTCTTGTAGACTGTAGACAATTTTCTATTTTATTAAGTACCTGGTTGGTTGGTGGTTTTAGTAGTACTTGTTGACAGTCCTACTCTGTTCTCGCATACCTATTAAAACTGTTGTTTGAAAATATTGTAAAACCCAATTATTTTTAAAAGAGTAACCGTGGAGTTTCTTGCCGGCTCTTCTCCATAGGAATCAACAATTTGGAACCGTGCACCTAGCTTCTAACGTTTCATAAGTGCCCTTGCAGGCTTATGTGAAATAAAAATATTTTGATTTGATTTGATTTGATAAACTAACTGTGTTCCAAATTTCATCCAAATCCGTTCAGTAGTTTTTCCGTGAAAGAGTAACAAACATATGGATGTTTGTTGTCATTTGATGACATCCATCACGTGCTTTCTTTGTATGAGTAGAGACCATTATCCCACAATAGGCTCGTATTACTTTAAAACCAGTCCTGTATTTACAATATTATAAAGTCGAAAGTGGTTTGGTGTCAGTAGTCAGTAATTTCTTGCCAATGGATTCTCAAAGTAAAGTTATTTTGCAGTTTTTGGTGTTTGGAAGTCGATTCTATTTGGTTTTTGTAGGGCATCACTTGTTTAAACCATGGAGATATACATAATTATGTACCTAGTTTCTAAAACGGGAGTGTATTTTTCATAGATTGCGGTAGTGAAAAGATGTCTAAATCAAAATTGTGTCCAAAGTTTGCATCATGGCATGGGTCTCATCTTCGTACACTCCGCCAAGTTGGCAGTCAATTCAGTGAGTACGCAAGGTGTGGCACAGATAATGTGCTTCGACTAGGCACTTTCCGCTAGGGTCGCGAGATTTGTTCGAAAGAGATACCGCGGCCCTGGCATAAAGGCAACTGAAGGAACACGGGTGGGTTATAGTCAGTAAAAGTCTGACACGCCCTCTCGCACCGCCCAGAGCGGGAGACGTCATTCGATGATTTCCCACCCACAAAAAAAAAACATGCGTCTTAATTGAATTAATTATCAAAATGCAAAGTATAACAGTCCATCGTATTTACATTCTTTGAACCTTGATGATGACGTAGCGACTGTATTGAAAGGGCTGTGCTAGAGAACACCAGGTAGGCCACCAAGCAAGGTTGGAAGATTCTTCCTTTTCCATAAAGAAGTGATAACTTCACCTTTTCTAAGCTAAACATTATTGTTTTCTGACAGCCAGGCAAACAAAGTTGCGGGCACAGCTAGAATGAAAATAAAACCCTAAACATTTTTTCTAAGCCTACCAAAGATAAACTGAAAATTTCCTTATAAAAATCCGTATAGAAACATAATATACCATCAACTCTTGTTCACTAAACATAACTCAGGGAAACCTTGTCAACCAGCTTGAATAATTAATGTACCAGGCGCATAGAAAACAAAAGAGGCTCGGGATAACAACCCTGAGCCTGACAACTGGGGAATAATAAAATAATACCTTTGCTTTTTGAAAACAATATGGCGGATGGAGGTAAGGCGGACTGTTAGTCTGGTGCTGACGTTATGTGGACGGTAAACGGGTAATAGTTATGAACGTATACACCGTGATATTTTAATCGTCTTACAACGGCAGCCCTCTTCATGTATCCAATGACTACTATATATCCATAAGAAAAAAATGAACTTTTGAATAAGTAAAAAATAAAGATATTATTCATTATGATGACGCATTACGTAGTTTGTTTGATATTTTATCTCATGGAAAATGGAGATGGAATGATCTAGTCGGCTCGTGCGCTGGGTTGGTATGTATGTTCTCTACCATATGATACGTATACATTCATAACAGGATGTTTCATAATTCTAATGCATTATTTATTTTTCTTAGTACGTATTTATTATTCTTAATTGGTAACAATTTTTTAATCACGCCTAGAGGTATATTATGTCGAATACATTGAGTGGAAAACCTTTGTAAGACGACTAAAATGTCACGGTGTATAAAAGTTGTTGTTGGATTCTAAATTTAAAGTTTTATTTCATCGACCAACCCGCACTTGGCCCACGTGACCCATTCCCTCACACAACAAAGAGGTTTGTAGTCTAGTAGTGGGAACAATATGGATTGATCTTGCTATGGTTAATTTTGGTTACAGGTTGTCTTGTAAGGCCAGATAATAATGGTTAAAACAGGAGTTAGAGGTCTCATGACTTTGATGCCTACAAAATTGCCATAAAATTTATATCATAAGATTTAAGTTTTATTTTAGACCTATACGATATAGAGAGGTAAAATTTGTTTCTGTGTATGTAGGAGATAATCTATTAAATTAAGGTTTTGATAAAGTCTTTTTGGAAAGGACATAAAAAATTGGTAAAATGGCATAAGGCTGTCCACTGAAAACGTGCCTAAAATACTGGCAGAATTGCCACGTTGTATGGAAATGCTGACTCAGAGTCAAAAAAAAAAAATAGGCCAGCCCTCAGTTCACGTGAACAGTCGACCAACCGCTTGACAATGTCTCGAGAAGCTAAACAATAGTAGGATATAGTGAGGGATAGATAGCAGAAAAGTTAAGATTGAATAAAACAAAACGAGATTCAACCCAGCAGTGTTTCGCACTCACAAGGGGACGGCACGACCTTGGGGAAACGGATTTTAATGAAATTTAGTGTAGTGGTAGTATACTATATACGTACTAACACTGTGAAATATTTCCGTTCAATGCCCAGTAGGAGCCGAGAAAAACGCATACAAAGTTCCCGCACTTTATGTATAAGTTACATTATATTCCGTTCGAGCATACCGTGGCGTAAGCGGTAATGCTCTAGACTCGTACTCCCGCCTGTGCAGGTTCGAGTCTAGCTAGTTGACTTTTTCTTTTCCTTTCTTTTTATTTTTCTTCTTATTTTTACACGCTTTATATTAGCTTCACTTGTATGTTTGTTTGTAACCGACTCCTGATAGCACGATTTTAACCCACTTCAAACGACCAGATTTCATTTAAACACTGTAGACTTATCGAGGACCGATGACAATACTACAATTTCATAAAGTACCATTATCCTTGCCAGGATTACCACTACAGCAAAAAAACTGTCTTCAAAAACTACGCTGACTTACGTCACAAACTACGCTGACATACGTCTCAAAATTCGAAACACCCTAAAAAATAGAAAATAAATAATTTTAAAAAACTAAGCTTATTAAGGCATTTATTATTGATATCAGTCACCCCACGCTTTTTTCCATTATTTTCTGCTTTTGGTATTCTATAGAAGCGTGTTTTTTAGTTTTTTTTTACTATTATTTTTAATTTAATTTTTATTATATAAATTAACATAAAAAGATTACAGAACACTCCTGATCTATTAGACAAAAATTACGAAATTCATTCTCGTGAATTGCCCAATTATCAGCACCAATATGTCATGAAATGATACAATATGCCTGGTATGCCAGTGGACTCATTGATACAAAAAAAAATTCACACATGTAAATGAAGCTTGTTTTTCCTTAGACCGTTTACAAACACATTGTAATTGTAAAAAAACAGCATTTAGGTATTTGTTGTTCTTGGTGCAGAAAGAATTTTTGTTTTGAATGTTTGTATCACAATTATCATTCAGGGTCTTGTGTACTTGACTGTTAAAATGATTTTTGGTTATAGAATACTGTATTTATAAATTTAAAAGATTTACCAGAACACGCATTTTATTTTGTACCGACTTATAATTTATACATATTTATATGATAAATAATTTATATAGTTTATTTAACAAATTATTCATATAGTTACATAAAAAAAAACGTCAACTAGCTAGACTCGAACCTGCACAGGTGGGAGTACGAGTCTAGAGCATTTACCCCTTACACCACGGTACGCTCGAACGGAATATAATGTAACTTATACATAAAGTGCGGGAACTTTGTATGCATTTTTCTTAGCTCCTACTAAGCATTGGACGGAAATATTTTGCAGTGTTAGTATCCACATGGTATACTACCACTACACGAAATTTCATTCAATTCCGTTTCTCCAAGGTCGTGCCGTCCCCTTGTCAGTTAAGCTAAAAATCTATTCACGGAAAGCGATGTAGGTTTTCTAGGAAAAAATATTTTGGATATCTCCTAAGATCCTCTCAACATAGCCAAACCATCTAAACATATTCTTTTAAATTTTTGTCACTACGTCCTGTTTCGCACCGCACCATTGTTTTATCAAATTATTCCTCAGCCTAATTCACATGAATGAAGGGCGGCTAACAAGGCAGATGTGACTAAAAACGTTCTGGTAGAATATATAGTGACCATTTTGGTGCTGGTCTTCAGAAATGAGGTTACGCACCTGACCAGCACGCGTAACATGGTCCCACCATAGAAACGAGTTTTGTCGACGGAAGAATAGACAAAATGGCACGGCGATGTTAAAACTGAAGAGAGGAAATAGTATTTCTATTCTTCACCATACTGCGATCGCCAACCCGCCTGCCAAGCGCGGCGATTATGGCAAAGCCCCCCAAATTGGGGGAGGCCTAAGTCCAGCAGTGGACGTTTTACGGCTGAAATGATGATGATGATGATGATTCTTCAGTCGACAAAATTCTACGATGTCGAGCATGGGGACTAATTTTTCTCTACTTTTGAGTTGGAGTTGGGGGTACATTTTTTTTTACAGGATTAAATTAATTATAATCATCAATACAATACTCTAGATCGTTTAATCCCACTGTATGACGATTCAATGAAAAAGTGCTTAGCGGATCCTTAATTACATTAGTTACCACTCTCTTGCTATGGAAAGAATAACTGTCTTTGTCTTCATAGAAACCCGAGCCTACGGGTCTAGGGTTACCATATCTCAGGATTTGTCCTGAGATCTCAGGATTTTTGGACTCTTCCCAGGATTGCGGCCGGATTTTGCAAATCTCAGGATTTTTAGAATTTTCAATAAAATTCAGCTTACATTTTAAAGATCTCTTTAGTAAAAAGTTAAACAAACTAAAAATAATATTTCTTTGGTAATAATTATTAATTGCAATTAATTACACAATTAAAATCAATACTCATTTATCCAAGTAGGTACTTAATCAGTTTTATCAGGGTATAAAAACGATAATATTACGACTTTTTTAAATTGTTAAGTACGTTTGAGAGAAAATTCTCAAACTGTAAAAAACCTCAGGATTTTTCAATGGAAATCAGGCCTTTTCTCCGGACTTTTGATTTGTTCATCTGGTAATCCTATACGGGTCGCCCCGTGCTCGGGCCGAAGAGATGTCGAATTGAAAAGAAAGAACTTTGTCTATTCTTGGTAGAATAGAGATAGAATTGATCATGTTACACCTGCAGGTGCGTACTTTTAACCAGGCGTGGGTGTATGAACACAAACGAAGCAGATGTAAGGATCGTAGCAGGTGGCGTTCTGTGGTTTCTGCCTATCCCTATTCGAAAAATGCGTGAGTTTATGTATGTATGTATCCCCTTAGACAGTTGTCAAACCTTATTTCTTATTTAGAAAGGCAATTAAATAAAAATGAAAATGTTTTTCCAATTTCGCAGAATGATGTCACGTTTTTTGACGTGCGAAATTACATTTGTATTTTGCAGTGCGATGTTTATAAATATTAGAAGCAATATTAAGTGTTGAGAGAAGATTTTTTTTTTAATGTTTTCGTTGTGATTGTGTTTTGTTTTGAGAATAGGATGAAGTGTTTTATTTTGAGAATGGGATGAAGTATTTGCGTTACGTGTTTTCTTCACTGATATACAACGTGTAATATAATTAACGCAAAACCTCATACATCCCAATTAGAGTATTGAGTTAAAAGCTTTAAACAATGGCCATAACGTTTTTTAAGGTTTTTAGTCGTGTTGATTCTATCACTATTATAAAGATCAACATTGAGTCTTATTGCCATGACTTAAGATTTAATTTTCTTTGGCTAAATCGGCGGTTGGTATGGCAAAATATGTAATTAAAAAAACCTATATTAAAAATAAAATTTATTAATATAATACTTATAAGTTATCCATTGTAGTAACACCTCTGCCTAACCCTTAGGGAATTAAGTTGTTATGTTATTTATAAAAGCAATCTTTGAAGAAAGATTTTTTTAAATACAACATTAATTTTTGTTTATGCGAAACCCGAAACACGGGTCTAGTATTTTTATGTAAAGAATCTATGAAAAAATTTTCAAAAGTGTATCATTAATAATCACAAAGTTATAAGCTTGATAAGTTACCTGGTTGTCCACGCAAAAACATATGCAGATCACCACAAACAGCTAGTGTACGTACCATCTCCGTGTAATGGACGTTTGAATACGAGAAAGACATGATAATTTTAAAATCGAAACAAAACACTAAGGCCCGCGACTTGGAAGCGTAATTAAATATTTTTGGTACAAAATATAACATGGTGTAAAAATTATTGGAATCGATTCAGTTACTGATTCTGATCAAACTATATTCAGGTTTCGCATATACTAAAAATAATCTTCTATATTTTAACGCAGTCATCTGAATACAAATTTAATTTTAAAAACTTTAAAGTTTTTTTTAAACATTTAAAGTGCCGCTTTAAAACTTTAAAATGAAATCGATGTATTACTAAAAACTCTATCAAGTAAAAGCGTTATTAAAAGAATATGTTTAGATGGTTTGGCTATGTTGAGAGGATCTTAGGAGATATTCAAAATAATTTTTCCTAGAAAACCTACATCGCTTTCCGTGAATAGATTTTTAGCTTAACTGAGTGCGAAACACTGCTGGGTTGAATCTCGTTTTGTTTTATTCAATCTTAACATAGGACTTGTAGTTATGCCGGAAATCGAGATAAACCATTTTTTACCCTTGAAAACTCACCCCCTCCCACTTCCCGAACTCGGATCGCCCGTAATTTATTTTTCCTTTCATTTGTATCATATTCCCCTCCTTTTCTAATAAGTTTCATCCTACTATAATTTTTTTACTTTTTACCATTTTTGAAGGGTTCGGCCCTGATCTAAATAGCACTACTCATAAAAAAAAACAAGGCATTGACTATCCACAAGTATTAGTATTCTCTCTAACTACAATGCCTATATTCACTAAAGTAGTAAAAGCCACAGACAAAAATAAGGAATTATATGTCCATAATCTTATATATATATAAAAATGAATCTCTATTTCCCTTGGTCACGCCATCACGCGTGAACGGCTGGACCGATTTCACTTTTTTTTTGTTGTTTCTTATTGTCAGGAGAAGGTTCTTATGAAAGAAAAATACAACAAAAAAAAAAAGAAGTGAAATCGGTCCAGCCGTTCACGCGTGATGGCGTGACCAAGGGAAATAGGGATTCATTTTTATATATATAGATACCAATTCGAATTAAATAGTTATCGTTAAGACAGGACAACGTCTGTCGGGTCAGCTAGTTACCCATAAATATTAGTTACTAACAGTTTAAAACGCTTAACTATTTACCGACAACTTAAATAAATACCATAGATTTTCTAGGTATGGGGCAATAAAATGTTCCTAATAACATCACAATGGATAATAAGCAATAACATTGCACGCTAAGTTAATCTCCCCTATCTACTCAGAATGCAAACTATTAATACTTTTATGAACCAGTTTTTGTATTCCTGAGCCCGTTAGAACTACTAGACCTTATTAATGACAACTATACCTTAATGGGTTCCCACATATTCAATCATAACTTAGCAAATAGACTTGGTTTTTGCCTAAAACTCATTTTCATTTCATTCTGAATTGACATCATTTCATAATAACAATATCTTTGCAAACTTCGTAAAGATCTCTTATTCGGGTTGAAAAAGAAGGCTCACACAAAATGTTTAGCCTTCCCTCCGGGTTCAGAGAAGTACGTTAATCTTTGCTTCCATTTTATATGAAAAATAAACAAAGCTTTAATTTAGGTAGAAATTTTAATTGCGGAAACAAAGATGGTTTTACCACAAACCTTACTCTTCAAGTCAAAAAAACAAGTCTTACTCTCTTAAATGCAGATCCTAAGACATCGACTTCCGAAATAAAAGTTATTTTTGACTTTGTAGTGGTTTTTTAAGGAAGTCGGTTGTTATTTTTTTGTAAAAAGTTTTTTGACAGTTCAAACGCATTCATTTCGTTATTTACGTTGCTGAACATATTTTTTTTTAACATAACCTGTGTTACAAAAAACAAATTAAGGATTATCAAAATCATTCAAAATGATTCATGATAATTAATGATGATGATGATGTGGTGTCTAGACATAATTTGAGTCAAATCATGTAAGAACCATGTAGATTGGTGTGTGAAATGATCTTTTGATATATCAGTTCTATTCAATCAGAGTATACATTTGTCAATAATCGTTCAGCTTAACCCACAACATAACGAGCCCAACAAAACCAAACAAAATACATTTGGGGATGCCGCATAAAGTACTTAAAACTGCCAGACCATCATTTAACTTTTTGAAAAAAAAAAAAAAATATATAACCCCCCTCTTTACATACAAAATAAATAATAACATATTTAACAATCGAGTTCAGTATCATTTTTATTTAAATAAATCATATAAAATCATGTACTAGGTATATAATGTATTTAATAACTACTATTAAACTACTATTACTTACTTACTTTACTTTCTTCACTTACTTTACTATTTAATGTATAATGTATTTAATTTAAAAAAAGCTACCTACCCGTGTCTTAACGGTTTAAAAACAAACTACGTCTGTCACAGCAGCTGTCTGTAAACTTCAGTTTAAAAAGTTTCAATTTTTCTTGATACAGACGGAACCCTAAAAATCTAAAAAGTTTGAGTACGAAGGAAAACATTTTGTTTCCAAACTTTAGTTCAAGTTTTGTTGTTCCGAATCTGGATATTTCTAGATTTTTAATTAAGAATCTAACTGCTATTTATTTGGAGTTGGTAAATTTTATGCAGTTAGGTTATTAGAGATGAAATTAGGTTGATTTTGCTGATTAACTTGATTTTACAGACCTACCCTTAAACTTATTTAACTTTAGAGTTAAAATACTATTATTATTCAATTATTATATAATCGTAATCTGTGAATTTTTTTTTTTTTGAAATCGAATAGACTCGCTGTGAATGGCGAATAAGCGAATTCAAAAGCTCTCAGTACCGTCTGAGACAATGGCGAAGTCGGAAGTATGCGCGTGTGTGTGTGTTTCTGCCAACGTTACTCGCACAAATTCACAGCGTGTTTGTACACTTGGTTACAAATAAAACATGCATCACTTCGTGAGATAGAATACTGTTCTCAAACATGTAAGGGCTTCGGACCCTTTGAAACGTCAGACGTTACCGACAGTTTGCGGTGGGGTCATGCATGACGGACGACATTTACGTTTTCGGTTTCCAAGAAGTTCGTCGCACACACCTGGCAGTCACAGGCAGCGTGCAAGCAAGACCGCACCTGTGTATTTATGAACACAGCATTCGGCCGTTCTTCAAATCAAATCAAAATCATTTATTCGCGTAAATAAGGTACAGAAGGTTGGTAAAATATATGAATTTGTTCTCTTATTCTGCCTTTAATTTCGGCGTGCAAATATAAGCTAAAATTACACATTTCTTATTAATTTAAATTAAATTATAAATCACAATCATGCAGTCATTAAGTAGATAGTCCCATTAAAATTGTATTACTGAATTAAATAAATGTCAACATAATAATAAAAGTAATAATCATAAATGTCAATCATAATCATTTCAATAATGTGAGAGATTCGCCACCCAATAATATAAGAAAAATAATTTAAAGTGACCGTGCAGTTTATAAAACTTACAATTTATGACCTAAAAGCTCATACAGTGTATTTTGATTTAAATTAATAAATTGATCATAATCATGCAGGCATTAAACAGGTAATCCCATTAAAATTGTATTATAGAATTAAATAAATGACTATATAATAATGAAAAACTAACAAGCATAAATGTCAATAATAATGTCAATAATGGGAGAGGTTCGCTACAATAATTATTTGAAATGGTCGTGCAATTAACAAAACTTACAATTTATAATCCAGAAACTCATGTACACTGTAAAAGCATTTTTCAATTAAAAACCTCGTCAAATTATTTTTAAATCTAGAAAATGGTAGCGTTTTTATACAATTCGGTATTTTGTTGTACAATTTTATGCACATAATATAGCTGTTGTTACCTGTAAGTGTGAGATTCGTCCTCGGTTTAAATAACTTATTAGTATACATAGATCGTGGGGCATAGTAGTTCGTTGCTTGCTGGAAAAGTCTCTTATGTTTAAAAACAAATATACAGCATTCTAATATATAAATACAAGAGGATAACACCATACCTTAGAGTGGAGGTTATGTAGCCATGAAAAGCCGTTATTGCGGCATTTCTGGATACCTCGCAGCTAATACGTCTCAGAGGATATATAAACTTATTTATTTTAACACAGATGTCATTTATATGATTCTTCCATGAACAAAATTTATCTAAATTGATTCCAAGAAACTTTAGTCAGTTTCTGCCAGGGCGACCCCTTTATAAGATATATTTAGGGCCAGCGGTTTTGATCTATAGGTATGAAATTGCATGAATTTAGTTTTATTAATATTAATTTTTAAATTATTAGTCTCTAGCCACTCTATAGTTCTTTGAAGAACGATGTTTATTTCTTGTTCGTACGAATTTCTATCTCGTCCTTTAATTATAATTGTAGTATTGTCAGCGAACAGTACACATATATGATTTATAACTTCTGTGAAATCATTTATGTAGAGCAAAAACAATGGCGGCCCCAAAATACTGCCCTGCGGCACGCCATATCTATTACACATAAATGAAGATTGGAATGATTCTAAGGTTTTAGTTTGTTCATTATAATTCGTTACTTCCACTCATTGTACTCTGTCGGACAAATAAGATTCCAGCCAATTATAATTATGCTGTTCCTCTGACTCCATATCTGGAAACCTTTTCCAATAATCGTTCATGAGAGACGTGATCAAATGCTTTACTCATATCCATGAATAAAACTGTAACAGGTATTTTCTTATCAATACAGTCCGTTATTTCTTTTATTAATTGAAAGGCTGCCAAAGATGTACTTCTATTTTTACGAAACCCATTTTGTTCGTCCTTAATAATCTTGTGCTTTTCAACGAAGTTTGCTAATTTGTTATGAAAAGCTTTTTCGAAAATTTTGGAAAATATTGGTATCAACGTCACGGGTCTGTAATTGTCCATTTGAGTGCTATCCCCTTTTTTAAATATAGGTTTCACTATTGATCTCTTTAATAGATCGGGAAATATTCCTTGTTCTAGAGAAAGGTTAACCACATGTAAAAGTGGCTCTAGAATTATGTTGACAGTTTTATGATGTCAGTGCGAATATCTTGGCGAGTGGTCGAAAATACAGGGGTATTTTAGACCACTTACACTTTATCTTTTATTTTTCTGTACTATGTATCCAAAAATATAATATATATAAGTCGGATCGTCAGGAGGAGGGGGAGGAGTGCCGAGCGGTATATATCGTCAGGATTTGGCGTTCCCATTTTATTGGGATAAACAATATTATTAAAACTACAAACAATATTATGAACAACTACCAAGTTGTATTACAATATTAATTAAATGATAAAAGAGAAACACAATCAAAAGTCATTTATTCAAACTAGGCTGAGAGTCAGCACTTTTGAACGTCAAAGTTACATAAGACAGTCCCCCCAAAACGCCCCCCTTCGACACTTCCTAGTGCTTTAGCTGGGAAGAAGAAGTGGCGGAACAAACTCCCCAGCAGCACAGCTGTCTGTTAAGTTAGAAGAACTTGAATAAAACGGTTATAAGACAAATAGGTCTAGTAACAATACAGTTCAACGAACAAACCCTTAAGGTTACTGTTCGTATGGAGGCCTAAGCCACCCAAATACAAAGTGTATCTTTCGCTATCAGCTAGTCAATACAGCTATGTGAATATACAGCAGCGCTGTACCAGGTAAACCGACAGTGTCGGGAGCAGAAGCTCTGTATTGAGTCTAATCCGAAGATAGACTGACTTGCTCACTGAATGCAAGCTCTTTTATAGGACAATGTCCCGCCATAATATCTATGACAACACTGTCCGATGGCGCGCGGAAGTACGCTACGTGTTTACTAGATACAAAACACTAAAGTATGCTAAACTAAATAAGACTCACATTATAAAATAATCAAATAATATTAGAATAATTGTCGTAAATAAACAAATAGTGAATTCACTACGTAAATCATTTTAACATTTAAAGTAACATGTCATTCATTGTTTTGAACAAACCTACCGGTTACAGTTATCAAAATAAGTTTCCAAAAATGAATTAGTGAGTACACCAAGTACTCAATAAATTATGTTTTGATTTATAGGACAATATCTCATAGAAACATCACCTAAATTAATGATAATAAGAAAAAATCATAACTAATTATGCGGACTACCCACAATTTGTATTTGACAGCCATCTCCGACATATATATATATATAATATTATAAATGCAAAAGTAACTCTGTCTGTCTGTCTCGCTTTCCTGCTAAAACTACTGAACCGATTTAAATGAAATTTGGTATACAGATAGTTTAGAGTCTGAAAAAGGACATAAGCTACTTTTTATCCCGGTAGTATGTTCCCGCGGGATAATTTCCGACCTCTACGCGGGCGAAGCCACTGGCAAAAGCTAGTACTATATGTTTGTTTCAACGCGCTAATCTCAGGAAATCCTGGTTCAAACTGAAACAATATTTTTGTATTGAGTAGCCTATTTATTGAGGACGGTTATATGCTACACAACATCACACTACAATGAAAAGGAGCGGAGCAGCAACGAAAAATGGAAGAAAACAGGCAGGCAATTTTATTGTGACGGGAAGGGTCAGGGGAGCAAACATTTTATGAGGACGAAGTCGCGGGCAGAAACAAGTATCTATACTTATATACTTATCTATACTAATATTATAAAGCTGAAGAGTTTGTTTGTTTGTTTGTTTGATTGAACGCGCTAATCTCGGGAACTACTGGTCCGAATTGAAAAATTCTTTTTGTGTTGGGTAGCCTATTTATTGAGGGAGGCTATAGGCTATATAACATCACGCTACAACTAAGAGGAGCGGAGCAGTAATGAAAAATGTTGCAAAAACGGGGAAAATTTATTCCTTTTAAGAATTTCCGTTGCATGCGCTGCGTAAACGGTTAAAGTAACGCAAAAATAATGTATGACGGAATTGTTTCTCTTAAAAAGTTCTAAAAAAAAGTCCGCGAGAGCATATGTCTATCTTTTAAGGTTGACTCACTATAACTCAAAAGGAACGAACTCGAGCAGCAACGAAAAATGGCCGAAAACTAGCAGGCAAATCGATGCGACGGGAAGGGTCAGGGGAGCAAAAATTTGACGCGGACGAAGTCGCGGGCAGAAGCTAGTAATATTATAAAGCTAAAGAGTTTGTTTGTTCGTTTGTATGTTTGTTTGTTTGATTGAACGCGCTAATCTCAGGAGCTACTGATTCGAATTGAAAACATCTTTTTGTGTTGAGTAGCCAGTTTATCGAGAAAAACTGTAGGCTATAAACCATCACGCTACAATTAAAAGGAGCAGAGCAGCAATGAAAAAAGTTGCAAAAACGGGGAAAATTTATTCCTTTTGAGAGTTTCCGTTGCGTGCGCTGCGTAAACGGTTAAAGTAACGCAACAATCATGAATGATGGAATTGTTCCTCTTAAAAAGTTCTAAAAAAAAGCCCGCGAGAGCATAATATATATCTATATTTTAATGTTGACTCACTATAACTCTTTTAATTGCTTAACACTACGTACGGGCCGGCATTTCGATGCGACCGACGGGGTGGGTCGCATATTCAAAGTCCTGAGTGACTGACTGATATATCAACGCACAGCCTAAACCGCTGGTCCTAGAGACATGAAATTTAGAGGGTGTATTCTTTGTGAAGAGCAAGTGTCCACTAAGAAACGGTTTTTTGAAATTCCATCTCTAAGAGGGTGAATTGGGGCTTGAATTTTCTGTGAAACTTTTTATTCTCAGGGTCGGATAAGGCAGTGCAAGCATTCCGATAAGACATTGTTTACCTGGATTAACACATAGGGTACTTTAATCCCGGTAGTACGCTCCTGTGGGATATTTTTCGCCAACCACGCGGGCGAAGCCGCAGGCAGAAGCTAGTTTAAAATACAATTAGAAAAGTTATCTTTATTAAGGTAGCTCTTACGAACATTAGGTAAGTGCTTAGCTGGATAAATCCACTCAGAGCGTTAAAAGCGGCGTAAATAAAAGAAACGTACTTAAATATTTATGGGGCTTTTAACACGTTTTTTTTTAATTGAGACCCTTAAATAAAATATGTTTCTCTCTTATAAAAAGGTCAATGGTAGTAGGGAACCTGCCAGGGTCGCGAGATTGTTCAAACGAGATACCGTGGCCCGTCATATGGGTAACTGAAGGAACACGGGTTTTAGTCAGTACAAGTTTGACACGCCCTCCCGCTCCGCCCAGAGCGGGAGCAGTCATTTGATGATTTCACATCCAAAACAAAATGGTAGTAGGGAAGGAACAAGTAAAGTGCAATGATGACTGAGTCATGTTTTAACAGCAATTTTTTTAAACTAAATTCATCATCATCTGCCTAGCCTTTTCCCAACTATGTTGGGGTCGGCTTCCAGTCCCCGGTACAGGCAGCTGAATACCAGTATTTTACGTGGAGCGACTGCCTATATATTCTCCACACCCCAGTTACTGATTAATACGGTACCCCTTAGTAAGACTGGTTGTTAGACTTTCTGGCTTCTAACGACCCGTTATGACTGTCAAAGATCCACAAACGGCAGTCGAGATCAACGGCTTAACGTGCTTTTCGAGGCACGGAGGTTTCTTTTTTAAACACCCAATACGAGGTTAATTTAAGTATGCTAACGAAACTCTGCAGGAGTAATGGGAATCGATTTCTAAAAGTAAAACATAAGGAAAAATTATCTATTCTGTGCAGGTTATATTTACAATTCTTATTATATCTTCTGACTTAAATATAATTCACAAACTAACACTAAAATAAATATATAAATACAATTAAATAAAGGTAAAAAAAAAATGGGAAGAGCTCACTGGGCATCAAAGAATTCGTCCGCATCACTGTCGGTGGGAAAAGTGCCCAGAAGGCTGGCAGCGTTGCCACGTTGGATGGCAATGCTGATTCTTTGACCTAAAAATAGGCCAGCCCTCTGGTCACATGAAGAGTCAATAAAAAAGGAAGGAAAAATGATTCAATTTTGAAATTTTGGAAAAGAACATCCATGTGTCAAGATTAGAAAACCAGTTTTTTTATTATTGTATTTAGATGTCGATACACAAAACGTCTGCAAAATTTTTACAGAAAACATTTTTTTTAACTGCTTTGTTCAATAATAATTCATCATCATCGTCATCCTATAATGCTCCCACTGCTGGGACACAGGCCTCCTCTCGGTGAGAGGGAGTGGGCCATAATCCACCACGAGGGCCCAGTGCGGGTTGGTAGATGTCACATGTCTTCGAATTTTTGGTTCTAAGACATGCCGGTTTCCTCACGATGTTTTCCTTCATCGTTTTGAGAGCAGTGGCGATGAAATAATTTACATAGTAATGCGCCTGCTTGTATTTGAACTAAGGACCTACTACTCCTAAGTCGCGGCCGTTACCGCTGAGCCACCACTGCTCTTAAATAATAATGATTGTTGTATGTATATTTTTAACTTTATTTTAACTTGTTAAGATACCCACCACGTTTGAGGAGATCTGCTGGAATTCCAGTTGACTCTGTTTAAAGTGAAAGTACCGAATATTTTTTTTAATGAAATCCATTAGTCCCTCTCACTGAGAGGAGGCCTGTACCCCAGGTGTGAGAACATTATAGGCTGTTTATGCCATTTGTAAACGTGAATACTCTCCTTAATGTACTGATCATTCATCTCACGAATAAATAATAGTTAAAAAAACTAAAAAACACATACACATATACATACAATCACGCCTTTTTCCCATAGGGGTAGGCAGAAACCACGGAACGCCACCTGCTACGATCTCTACACACTCCTTTTGCCTCGTTTAGGTTCATACAATTTATAAAAAAAAAAAACACGCTTTCATAGAAAACCAAACTAAAAAGTAGAAAATAATGGAAAAAGCGTGGAGTGCCTGATCAATAAAAAATACCTTAAATAGCACTCCACGCTTTTTTTCTATTATTTTCTACTTATGAAAGCGTATTTTTTAGTTTTTTAAAAATATTATTTATTTTCTATTTTTTAGGGTGTTTCGAATTTTGAGACGTATGTCAGCGTAGTCTGTGACGTATGTCAGCGTAGTTTTAGAAGACAGTTTTTTGCTGTCCTGGTAACCCTGGCAAGGATAATGGCATAAATTTAAAAAATTATTGCATTGTCATCGGTCTTTGACAGGTGTTCAAAGTTTGAATGAAAAGTCGTTTAAAGTGGGTCAAAATCGCGCTATAAGGAGTCGATGACAAACAAACATACAAACATACAAGTGTGTAAAAAAATGGCAAAAGACATTTCTTAACCATTCGTCACCTAATTTACCATCATCATCATCAGCCTATAGCTGTCCACTGCTGGACATAGGCCTCCCCAATTGCACGCCATTCAGCTCGATTCTCGGCAACTCTCAGCCAGCTGCTACCAGCTATCCTACGAAGATCGTCGCTCCACCTAGCCTGAGGGCGTCCTACCTTACGTTTGCCGATTCGCGGTACCGACCCTATAACGTAATAACTTATTTTTAAAACCATAACCATATTTGATAAATATGAATTTAATCAACTTAAATAAAAATTGGGCAGCTTGGGAGAGAGCTGAGAAATTGAGTTTCGAAATTAAATGAATATCCGCAAAAATGAATTTGTGCTGATGCCATTTTCGTATTTTAATTAGCTGGCTCAATCATATTACCGTCCTTTTCGTTCATTGGGAAATAGAAAGAGCGAGAGAAACGTGGAGTTTTTGAACGGTTTCTGACGGGTCTCCCTCAATTCAGGGGGTTTTGCCATAATCGCCACGCTTCGCAGGCGGGTTGGCGATCGCAGTATGGTGGTAAAATGCTTAGAGAACTCTGCTGCCCATTCTCTAGTAAGTCCCTTAGTCGCCTCTTACGACACCCACGGAATGAAATGGGAAGGTGCTATTCTTTACGTCCAGCATTACACGGAACAGCGCGGCTGTTTTTACTTATCCAAAAGTCCCTAGAAGAGAAAAAAAAAAAAACTAAAATATTAACCTTTAAGTCCCTGAGATACCACATTTTGTATAGACACAAACGTTTTTTAATTGTGTCTGTAATTACGGTAATTGACTGGTTAAAGTTATTTTATACGAGTACGGGACAGGCCTTCCTTTAACCAAAGAATGAATTTTCTCACAACCCAACCTTTAGAATGACTAAACAAAGTTACTTTGTAACTTTACCAAGGAAATTGTATCAGCAACGATGTCTAAAGGCACCAAGAGATAGTAATAGGGTTACCCTTTTAAGTCTCAAAGCGCCGGTAAACACATAAGCGGGGGTAATTACGTTAACTCATGCGCAGTGCAACGGTAAATATTTATAGAATAACAGCTTTTGCTCGCGTTGAGGTCAGAAACTATCCCGCAAGAACGTACTACCCCGGTAACATAAGTTACACATTTCGACATAAGCAATTGTCTTTCTATTGTGTCTCTAATTACGGCATTCGATAAGTTAATCCAGGTGAAACCAGCCCAGGCCAGGCCAATTTTTCACCCAATACCGTTCACCCGTTTTCCAAACTTTAACAATATAATATTAGCAGGACTAGCTTTTGCCAGCAGCTTCACCTGCGTCGAGGACAAATATTGTGCCACGTGAAGGTCCTACCTTGATAAAAAGAACTGTATGTGTTAATTCAGGTACTAACTATCTTTTTGCAAACTACAAAATTCATCCAAATCCGTTCTGTAGTTTTTGCTCGAGAGAGTAATACACATCCACCCAACCATCCATCTTCACCAAATTTCACATTTATAAAATTAGTAGTATTAGAAAAAAAATCTTTTTTTGGTTCCAAAGGGTTTACATACCAATTGGTCTAATATAAATTTGGTCTTATTCAGTTAGTGGTTTTTGAATTAGCTCCGTTTTTTCTCCACTGCCCTAATGACCTTAAAAGTAACTTTTAATTGAAAAAACATCCAAAAAAACGCTATGAAGTATAAAATAAATTTAATTTGGAACTCGGTGATAAAAACCGAAAATACAACCAAAACAAAAACAGACTTCCAAAATAATAATGGAATTTTTTACTTTGTATTGTTTTTTCTTTTTTAGGGTTCCGTTGCCAAATGGCAAAAAACGGAACCCTTATAGATTCGTCATGTCTGTCTGTCTGTCTGTCTGTCCGTCCGTATGTCACAGCCACTTTTTTCCGAAACTATAAGAGCTATGCTGTTGAAACTTGGTAAGTAGATGTATTCTGTGAACTGCATTAAGATTTTCACACTAAAATAGAAAAAAAAACAATAAATTTTGGGGTTCCCCATACATAGAACTGAAACACAAAAATGTTTTTTTTCATCAAACCCATACGTGTGGGGTATCTATGAATAGGTCTTCAAAAATGGTAATGAGGTTTCTATTATCATTTTTTTCTAAACTGAACAGTTTGCGCGAGAGACACTTCCAAAGTGGTAAAATGTGTCCCCCCCCCCCCCCCGTAACTTCTAAAATAAGAGAATGATAAAACTAAAAAAAATATATGATGTACATTACCATGTAAACTACCAACGAAAATTGGTTTGAACGAGATCGAGTGAGTAGTTTTTTTTTAAAACGTCATAAATCGTAAACCGCAATTTACCTTACATTCAATCAACTGAAATATAAAAATTAAAAAAAATATATATTTTTAAACCGAGAATACCTACAGATTTGTACGGAACCCTCAGTGCGCGAGTCCAACTCGCACTTGGCCGGTTTTTTAATAAAAAAGAACCGACAAATTATTGCTTCGTTCTATTTTTCTGACACATCGAACACAAAATATTTGGATTCGCTTCGCCAAAAATTGTATAGAACGTCACTGGCAGGCAACGAAAAACACGGTAACGAAGTGGAAATGAGAATAGGAAAGACAAAAGCTAGTACAGACAAAACCACAGGAAGGACGGTAATTTTTTGTTACTTTTCGGCAACGACCGGCCTTAATTAACTCCCGTTTTCATAATATTTCGCAAATGGGTATTTTTGTAGCACTAATGACCCGTTTCTACAGGAAAAGAGTTACAATGTGGACGCAAATATAATGAACTTTTATGGAAGTTGTAGACTGGAATAAAAGTTCTATCAAAAATAGTGTAACATTTTTGAAGTTATAATTTGGTGGGTTTTAACACGCTTTTATTAGTTCATCTGTATGTTTGCTCGTAAGTATATTACTATGTTTGTGATCGCCTCCTTTGGATTTGATTTTGACCCATTTTAAAAGGTCAGATTTCATTTAAACTTTGTAGACTTATCGAGGACCAATTGCAATACAATAATTTCATAAATTTGTGCCATTATCCTTGTCAGGGTTACCAGGACAGCAAAAAACTATCCTCGAAAACTACGCTGACATACGACTTTAACTTCAAAACACCCTAAAAACAGGAAATAAATAATAGTTTCAAAAAACTAAAAAACACGCTTCCATAGAAAACAAAATTAAAAAGTACATGGAAGCGTGTTGTACAGTCTTAAACTGTATACATGTTTTGCTGACGCGGTGGCTCGCCACAGACGTGCGTCATTTTATTATTATAAATATACATACTTTACAATAAATTAGCGAGTGCGATTACTGCTACGCGGTGACTAACATTAGAGAAAGGAATCGTCAACAGTTTTACTTGTAAATATTGTTAATACGTAATAAACCTAACGGGAACTACGTGATCTTTTCTCTACGCGCTTCAACCTTAACAACAACAACAACTCTGCAAGTGTACGAACCGTACACGTGTTTTTCAGTTTTATTTTAATTAAGGGTTCACCGAGGGCTTTGCGAAATAAATAAATAATTTTGTTTAATTCCTTTCTGCATTTTTACTATTTCCTCCTCATCATCATCATTTCAGCTGCAAGACGTCCACTGCTGGACATAGATCTCTCCCAAGGACCGCCAATTTGACCAGTACATTTTTTGTAGGCGGATTGGTAGTGTTAGTATTATTTTTTATTTATTTATTTATTTAGACCAAACATACAACATCCTTACAGGCTAGACCCAATGCGACATTGTAGCACACTTAAAAATTAAACAGTTTATAGCAATATGGTTTGTAGTAATATGGTGGTAAAATGCATAGTGATCGCTAGTGCCCATTCTCTAGTAAGTCCGTTAGTCGCCTCTTAGGAAACCCTCGGGGAGAAATGGTTATTTGTTTTACAAAAATAATTTAATGTGTAATCCCCGGAATAATTGTGCAACGGTGGAAATATCATACTACGTCGTAAGGGAAAAGGATTTAAACGTCCCATACAACATTTGTTTGTCAACATTTCAGATTTTTACCGTCTATTATATGTCTTTACGTGGCTTTGCCTCCCACAAGGTGGACCGATGACCTTGTAAAGGCCGCAGGAATCGCTGGATGCGGAAAGTACAAAACTGGTCGAAGTGGCGGAGCTTGGGGGACGCCTATGTCAAGCAGTACGTCTTTTGGCTGAAATGAATGAATGAATGAATATAATTATGCCTTTCATTTTTACAATTCAACAACGTTGAAGGCGTTGTTTGCGTAACATACTTATTATAATCAGCCTATATAATATTGTGTGTTAATAAAATGTTCCCATTCCTAGGACTCAGGCGTTCCCTCGGTGAGAGGGAGTGGTCCGCAATCCACCACACGGGCTTCGTCCCACCTCATCCCCAGTCCCAACTCGCCCGGTCCATATATGTATAGCTAAAAGATGCAAAAGTACTGATGGTAAGAAAAGTGCTTGTATGGTTTGTATTTATTTTTATTCAGTCATAATAAATCACAGTTTTACAATATTAAAAGCTATCTGTTAAAAATATCACAGTCTGTCAATTTTCTAAGAACTCAGTTCTTACAAAAATTAAAGCTTTCTGTTGAAAATCATTCTGAGTTTAAAATAATTTAAACTATCGTCTATGAGATCACAGTTTTTGCAATCATTATAGCTATATTTTATTTGAAATAGTAATTAGGGACTGATGTACTAAGTTCTTTTAAAAACTCATATGCGTGATGCTGCAATATTTAAAATAAGTGTCACAGCGTTGGTATTCTGATAGAAGCCGCTCTGTTATCACAGAGCGGCTCACGGACAGATACATAAATAAAAACTAAAAATATATATAATATACAATATCACAAACGTTCACATTTATAATATTAGGTAGGATTATTATGGAACAAAATAATGAAGTTCGTTCAAGACTCATTTCTCAAAGCTCATCCTAGAAAAAACCCTTTACCTCCATAGAATATTTAATAGCTCATACAAGGAAGGAAAATGATAGGTAAAATAGTAATATTAGGAAGTCTATTTTATGAGACAAAATATCAGATACATTTATCCTAAGTAAAAAAAGAATATCTGAACAATTTTCTGAAACTAAGGAAGGTCGAGGTTCACTTAGTTATTGTGTTAGTTACGATTCTTTCGAATATTAATAATATGAAAAACCCTTTTATGTCAAGCAGCATTCTGAACAATAATGTAAAGCAGTGAAATTATGTTATGAATGCTAGGGACTCCTGCAGAATGGCGCGACGCAACTGTAACATAGCATCACCCCATTTCTTCCCGTGGGTGTCGTAAAAGGCGACTGAGGGTCTCACTAGAGGATGGGCAGCAGCGTTCTCTATGCATTTTACCACCATACTGCTATCGCCAACCCGCCTGCCAAGCGCGGTGATTATAGCAAAGCCCCCCAAATTGTGGGTGGCCTGTGTCCAGCAGTGGACGTTTTATGGCTGAAATGATGAATGAACGGTACTGGGAAATTTCCATGTTCTGGTAGATCAGTTTTCATACAAATTGCTCTAACAAAGCCACATCGCGCCTCACTGTGGGAACCTTTTAGCTATGGTTTCCTAGAAGACCGCTAGGAAACCATAGCTAAGCTAAGTTAGCTGCTAGGAGAGTTTGTTCCGCCACTTCTTCTTCCCAACTAAAGCACTAGGAAGTGGTGAAGGGCGGGCGTTTTTGGGGGAATGTCTTTTGTAACTTTGACGTTCAAAAAGTGCTGACTCTCTGCCTAGTTTGAATAAATGACTTTTGATTTTGATTTGATTTTGATTTAGACCGGTGGCAGCTACATAAGAGTTGCAGTGACAGCGGTCATGAAAATAATGGCGACGATGTTTAAGTTTACGTTGTCAAGAAACACTCTCAAGGAAAACAAACCTACTTACTTTCAGAAGGCCAATTCTTGTAATTAAAATATTCAAAATCAGTCTCATCAGCGACAATCGAATGTCTGACATCAGACATCTCTCAAAATTCTCTTCACCATTTCTAAAGTGGTTCTTATAGAATTTTTGACAGACGACGACGAATTTTGCAGATTGAAATTCTAATCAACTGACGAAATACACACACATAGACGTAAACTCACGACTTCATCCCATGGAGGTAGGCAGAAACTACAGGATGACAACTGCTAAGATAACATACTCCTTTTGATTACGTTCATACAAACACACCGCCGGTTACGAGTACTACGCACCTGATCTTCCCGAAGAACATCACTTATAGGTCCCTATATACCCAGCGTTTCCTTTTCCATCCTCCTACATGACCAAACCCATCTAAGAATACATACCTAAGAACACAAAATACATTTTAACAGTTTATTGTCATTATGTATTTTCAGCCGGGCGGCCGTCGTTTACGGCTTTATAGCTCTAAAGATCCTCTACTTATGTGAACAGTTCCTTCTCTAAACTTTTTTATGTTGAACTCATTAAAAGGTTTGTACCAATTCTTCTTCGTTGATACTAACAGAATCAACATTTAGGCGCACGACACACTGCCAGGGTCGCGGAATTGTTCGAAAGAGTTACCGTGGCCCTGGCATAGGGCACTGAAGGAACACGGGTGGGTTTTAGTCAGTAAAAGTCTGACACACCCTTCCACTCCACCCAGAGCGGGAGATGTCATTTGATGATTTTTCATTCACAAAAAAGGCGCATAACACAACAATACTAATCAGGTAAAAAGTCATTCACATAAAACAAAACTTTTTAATAATCCCAGATCTACAAAAAGAATGAACCCGAATCTACTTCAACATTTCATTTAAAAGGTCAGAATCGTTACGTAGCAATCCTCTTAGTGTCCTTCACCTTCTGAATATCGAAGTACGCGCAACGAAAACATTTTCACAGTACCAAAATAAAGTATAAAAAGTTAGCAAAAACATTCATGAATCATTTCTGAAGACGTATAAAGTTATTTAATGAGTTTATAATTGTCAGAAAGAAAGACGATATCTTATTTTTTTTTGTCTATTGAACTGAGGGAGATATTAAAAGAAGTATGTAAATGAATGCTGGTAGATATTTTAGATTTTGAGGCAATCTCTTCGCCCTCACGCCCGTATCTGCCGCAGAAGCTGCCCTGGGCATCGGGAGTCCATAGCGGACTCCCGGCCACCGTAGGCGCTGACTTGCCGTCGGCGAGCCTTGGGTAGCTCACCGCCCGGTAAAGACGAGGCCCGGGTCGACGGCGCGTTGTGTTCCACGCCGCGTCAAAGAGATGTTACTATCTCTTTGACGAGCAAGGGGTCTGCTAAGACCGATGCCTGCCAAGGTCGCGGATTTGTTGCCGTGGCCCTAGCACAAGCAACTGAAGGAACACGGGAGGGTTTTAGTCAGTAAAATTCTGACACACCGCCGTTCCACTCCGCTCGAAGCGGGAGACGTCAATTAATTGATTACCCACCCAGAAAAAAAAAACAGGAGCAATTTTGCAAATGGTACTATTGCGAATAAGTTTGTGGCAACAACGAGGTTTGTCAAAGTTTGACACGTGTATCCTTAAACACAATCGTAGTCCTTACAGTCGTTGTTAAGACAATGGTTGCCATAGCAACCGACAGAACAAGGAATGAAAGGTTTTCGTTCTACTAAATTGCCGTACAAATATTTCCAATGGACGTTTGAAGGAGAAATACTTATGGTGAGATCTTACCGCCTTTTCAAAAACTTCGATTTGGTTGAAGATAATTTTGCAGAACTATGTTTTTTCCTAGGACCTCAATATAAATTCTATATGGAAGTGATAATCCGAAATTCAGAAAAGACGTCTACTGCTTCACATAGGCCTTTGCTAATTTAGTTTTGCCTTGTCATAATCGCCACACTTGGCAGGCGTGTTGGCGATCGCAGTATGGCGGTAAAATGCATAGAGAAAGCTGCTACCCATTGTCTAGTAAGACTCATAATCGCCTTTTACGACACCCACGAGAAAAAATAGGATGTTGCTATTATTTACGTCCGGCAATACACGGACAGCCAGAGACAGGCCACACGCAGGCTATTTCTTTATATAACAGAATATTCAAATTCGTTCTATTCTGGTACTCAGGTACAGAAAAATGGTCCTAAAGTTGAATAAATTACGAAGCATTACAAAAGGTATAAAACGTCTCAGCTTGTGATGAATCACACGGCGGTTTATCTTGCTATTTTGCCTAGTGTCTTTAAATATATTTATGAACTAAGTTTTTCGAGAAAAAGTCCTGAAGATTGATCACAGTAGAAGGCACAGCTTTACACAATTTTTTGAATATCACGCCTGTTAAACTAAAACGCTTAAGCAGAGGTGTACCTACTGTAGGGTCACCCACATTTCATCAGGTATATTATTTTTCGGAACGCCTTTCTCAGAAGTAGCACAGTATTGGCTAACAAAACAAACTTTCTGGACTACTACAAACATAGCTTTTACTAGCCTTTAAATATACCGTGACATTTTAGTCGTCTTACAAAGGTGGTCCACTCAATGTATCGAACATAATATACTTCTAGGCGTGATTGTAAAATGTTACCATAAATTCAGATAATAGTTACTAAGAAAAATAAATAATGCATTAGAAGTATGAAACATCCTGCTCATAATGTTTACCTATCAGATGACACATAACATATCTACTCAGTGCACAAGTTGACTATATCATTCCATCTCCATTTTCCATGAGACAAAATATCAATTTCAAACTACGTCATGCTTCATCTACAATATTTTTATTTTTTAGTCATTCAAATGTTCTTTTTTTTCTTATGGATGTGTAGTAGTAATTGGGTACATGAAGTGGGCTGCCGTTGAAAGACGATTAAAATGTCACGGTGTATAGAAGACAGTAAAGCTTGCCTTATTTTACGGGCTAGGTTTCATAACAAATTAATTCGTTGTCTCCAGGAGCAGGCGGTAGTTAAGCACATGTATTCATCTCATGTTCCTTGCTGCATGACAGTGTTACATAACCGTGGAGTTTGACTGAAGGCCCTATGTCTATGTTCGTGTGATATACAACTCATTACATTTCATAAACTTTACATAGTACAAAACAAAGTCGCTTCCCGCGTCTATCTTTTAAACTATGCAACGGATTTTAATGCGGTTTTCATCAATAGACAGAGTGATTCAAGAAGAAGGTTTATAATCCAGTTTGGTTTGTAAGGATGGACATGGCATGGGCAATACGCGGGCGAAGCCGCTGGCAATACTTCACTTAACGTATTCCAGTTTATGGATTTTTTTCGAATTCTGCAAAGTGCGAATATGATTTTCCATAATAATCGGAACATTTCCATTAAATTTTTTGACCAGCTAAGGAGATAAAAAAGGATATAGGACAACATATCGATCACAATCATCAACCCTGCGGATTGTGATCGGTATGTATGTTTATATGTTCCCTTATAATTTCTCTTTATAATTTGGCAAATGAGGTATCATTGGTAGCGTTGTGATCGTCCACGAGCCATGTGACTAATATGTAACACGTAGGCAACATGAAAACTAACCTCAATAAAACAGTACATTTTAACAGTCATAGGCGATTATATTCATTAGGCCAACGTGACATACGACCACAGCTTTCAGATGAGAATATTTTATTTTATCATACTTTTTAGAGCGAGATTTTTCATTAGTCCGATTTAAATTTTTGAACTTACTTTTCTTTAGTTTTTCTAAAAGAGGTCAATCTCCCTAACCTTTTTCCTACTATGTTGGGGTCGATTTCCATTCTAACCGCTGCTGCTTAGCACCAGTATTTTACAAGGAGTGACTGCCTATCTAATGACTGCCTATAGGGACTTACTAGAGAATGGGCAGCAGCGTTCTCTATGTATTTTACTACCATACTGTGATCGTCAACCCGCCTGCCAAGCGTGCGGATTATGCGAAACCCCCCAAATCGGGGGAGGCCTATGTCCAGCAGTGGACGTCTTTCGGCTAAAATGATAACGACTGCCTATCTGACATCCATAACCCAGTAAGTGGGTTATATGATACCATTGGCAAGACTGGTTGTCGGAGTTTCAGACTTCTTGGAATTCGTAACGACTGTCAAAAATCAAGATTTTGCTAAAAGAGGTTTCATCATCAGCCTATAATGTTCCCACTGCTGGGACACAGGCCTCCTCTCGGTGAGAGGGAGTGGGCCATAATCCACCACGCGAGCCCAGTGCGGGTTGGTAGATGTCACATGTCTTCGAATTTTTGGTTCTAAGACATGCCGGTTTCCTCACGATGTTTTCCTTCACCGTTTTGAGAGCAGTGGTGATGAATTAATTTAAACAAAGTAATGCGCCTGCTTGGGTTTGAACCCACGACCTACTACTCGTATGACGCGGCCGTTAACACTGGGCCACCACTGCTCTCAATGAAAAGAGGTTTATCTATAAATAATAATTGCGAAGACAGATGCTACTGTATATTCTCCTATAAATAGAATTTCGTAAAAGGAGAATCGTCCTAAGAGAAACAAGTTTACTCGTATTTCTTTATCCGAAATAACTCCCCGTTCTAAAATAGCGGCGCCGTACATTTATTCATGACAAGATGTACATGTTGATGTGTTTCTCTGCTGGCTCTGAATTTATGAATGTAGGTAATACGTCTGTCTTCATGTTATATCCGTTCGTTGCTGTTAGGTCTTGTGTCTTTGAGTAAGCTGGGAAGAAATTAGATTTACTGATGGTTTATTTATGTAGAAAGTAGAAAGGATATTTTTTTCAACACTCTTTTATTAGCTTCGTATGTATCTACGAGTATGTAACGGAATTTTGGAACTTGGTTTTCATCCATCTCAAAACATCGGATTTATTTGAAGCTTTGCACGCTTATCAAGGACCGATGACAATATCTGGCTAGGATAATTTCATATAAAAAACCGCTTCTGTAGCTAGCCGAACTAACTTAAAAAGCTTGGCAGGCGGGTTGGCGGTCGCTGTATGGTGGTAAAATATATAGAGAACGCTGCTGCCCATTCTCTAGTATGTCCCTTAGTCGCCTCTTACGATACCCACGGGAAGAAATGGGATGATGCTATTCTTTACGTCCGGCACCACACGGTACGTGACAATATTGTGTGAATACAAATCTGCACCCTAATTGTTTAATACACTATTATTCAGAATCTCAATCATTTTGAAGGTTGTGGCTTATCCATTCTGTCATATGTTTATCGTATGTTCTTTTTTTAATGGTTTGGCTATGTTTCTCCCATATAATTTTTACTGACTTTTCTTAAGTAGTTATTGCGTTAACGTATTTAATCCACTTTTTTATCGTGATGATTCGTGATTCTAACTATTCCTGTCACTGTTATTTACCTGACCAGTAGTGATATACAAATTAGTGTAAGTAGGTACAATCATTGAAAAGTGAAAAAAATAAGCTAAACACAACAACCGACTTCCAAAAAAAAAACAACACAAAGTGAAATATAACTGTGTCTTTGGATCTGTTTTGTAGGTTTTTTGCCACCGAAGTTATTTTTCAATCTGTAGTGTTCTTTTTTGGGAGTCGGTTGTATTTTTAGCAAAAAAAAAATCTTTTCAGTTTTCCAAAGCTAAAAAATACAACGCAATCGTCTCCGTGGCATCTGGCTAGTCTACCATCCGTGTTTACGTAGTAATCAATCATTTTTCAAATGCGGATAACATCGCTTCCAACTCCGGATTATCGAGGATTTATAGTATACGAATATGCTGATAGTCGTGGATTACGGCATGTGTATAGATGAGGAGAGGTTTCATATTCATAATTTTAAACCATGGGTAATGGCGGCTGGTGCCGTGTGGTGCCTAACGTAAAGAAGAGCACAATCTCATTTCGTCCCTTGGATGTCGTAACAGGCGACTAAGGGACTTACTAGAACACCATACTGCGATCACCAACCCGCCTGCTAAGCGTGCCGATTTTGGCAAACCCTGGGGAGGTTTGCCAAAATCAGCATTAGGGGAAGCCTATGTCCACTGGTGGGCGTCATTCGGCTGGGATGATGATCAGTGATCGGATATTCGGGTGAATATTTACCTAATGGTACTACATATTTAGCTGTGAAAGCACGGAAGCGGCTTTGTATTTTTTATTAAACCCGGTTTACTTGGATTCTATTTATTTAAAATTAATGTTTAACCCCAGATGCAAATACATATGTGTGTAGGGTGGTATGTGTTAGTTAAAACAACACACAAAACATGGTAAAAACGCGCATTCCATGTTAGCCAACATTTCAACTTTAAGTGAATATGCATTTGAATATCCGATCTCTAATGATGATGAATGGTGGCTGGTATGGATGGATGTGATTGGACGATGATTTGGATCAGTGTTAGATGATAAGAGGTGTATGAACAGTTCTGGATCGCCCATTTTACTGAAATATTGCAGCTGCTGCTATATTAGCCGATGTTCAAGCTATACTGTGTACGCAATTTCATTTCCAAATATGTGATTATGTTTTTTGACTTTTATAATAAAAATAAAATATAGTTTCTTTATTCCTTAATAAAATAATAAAAAAGTAAGCAATATATACAGTTTAAGTAATCAATTAAGTCCCTCTTTGGGTGAAGTCCTTTTTTCGCTACTTTATACAACCTGCCAACTTGTACATCCACACGTTAAGTTAACTTTGCACTACATATTCAACGTTCTATGGATTTTTCAGTACCAACACTGATCATTCTAGAAACAGCTTAATTCAGCCTACGATAAAGTTGATATTCGTTTAAGTGGAAATAACAGCAAATGGAAAAAAAATATTTGAATAGAATTTAAGTGAGGTGAAATTGTAGACTTATGTATATCGAGAAATGAAATGCATGTATTTGACTGTAAGCGGCAAGCGGTCACGCGGGCCATTGATGAACGTATAGTATTGGGTTCGATTCCTCGGTCGGGTAAAGTGTTTAGTAGGTTTTTCCATCAGGAATTTGTCAGTAGAGCCCAGAGTCTGGGTTTCAACCCGGGTGATGGCAATAGGGTCACCGCCTATTACATGGGACGTATACATAGGTAACTAGCGAAATATGTGTGTAATGATAAATGACTTTATTTTTGCAAGTAGGTTTGTACAAACACTTTTACACGTCAATCATATTTTTTTTTAAACTCGTTGAGGTCGGCGTTCTATCTGACTACTCTGAGAAGAAAGGCCGAAACAAACTCAGTGGTCACAGTCTCTTTTAAAGTCCTGACATAATCTTGGTCAGATCATGTACACTTCTGCTTTACTCTTTGGAGAATTCAGGCTTGATGTTATTGTATGTGACGTTTTATTTAGTTAGTCTAAATACGAAAAAAGACTCGTAACGGCATAAAACGTGAACAAGGGTAGCAGAAAGGGAGATTGAGTAGAAGAAATAATATGGCGAATTCCGAAAAATCCTTGAAACTTTAGCGACTCACTTCTGTGAACTTGATTAAAAATATCTTATTACCTAAGGCCCAAAGCATCGTCCCATCTGTCCCTCATTCCATTTGACCCTTCCTAATAATTTATATACTTAGAGCGTCTCAGTAACGATTACTTGCATCCTTCGACCGAACAGCCCCTGCACGAAATGGGTAGGTTCCTTTTTATGAAAAACGTTCCTTATATACGGGTGTATTATGGGGTCATATTTTGGGAGATCTGTCTTAAATGGTGATGGTGGAGGAAATAGGTAACGTAATCTATACTAATAATATAAAGTTGAAGAGTTTGTTTGTTTGAACGCGATAATCTCAGAAACTGGTCCAAATTGAAAAAATATTTTTGTGATGGATACTTTTTAGGGTTCCGTTGCCAAATGGCAAAAAACGGAACTCTTATAGATTCGTCATGTCTGTCTGTCTGTCTGTCTGTCTGTCTGTCTGTCCGTCCGTCCGTATGTCACAGCCAGTTTTTTCCGAAACTATAAGAGCTATGCTGTTGAAACTTGGTAAGTAGATGTATTCTGTGAACCGCATTAAGATTTTCACACTAAAATAGAAAAAAAAACAATAAATTTTGGGGTTCCCCATACATAGAACTGAAACTCAAAAATGTTTTTTTTTCATCAAACCCATACGTGTGGGGTATCTATGAATAGGTCTTCAAAAATGGTAGTGAGGTTTCTAATATCATATTTTTCTAAACTGAATAGTTTGCGCGAGAGACACTTCCAAAGTGGTAAAATGTGTGTCCCCCCCCCCGTAACTTCTAAAATAAGAGAATGATAAAACTAAAAAAAATATATGATGTACATTACCATGTAAACTACCACCGAAAATTGGTTTGAACGAGATCGAGTGAGTAGTTTTTTTTTTAAACGTCATAAATCGTAAACCGCAATTTACCTTACATTCAATCAACTGAAATATAAAAATTAAAAAAAAACATTTATTTTTAAACCGAGAATACCTACAGGTTTGTACGGAACCCTCGGTGCGCGATTCCGACTCGCACTTGGCCGGTTTTTTATTGAGGAAGGCTATGAGCTATATACAATCACGATACAATCTAAAGAAGCGGAGCAGCAACGAACACTGGCAGGCAAATCGATGCGATGGAAAGGGTCTGGGGAGCAAAAATTTGACGCGGATGAAGTCGCGGGCAGAAGCTCGTGAGAAATATAATGAATTTTGATTCAGTACTGCACGTACTAAGGTTAGCTATTGCTTTCCCTTTCTTTCATACTCCGTCGTTCTACTTCTTGTTCCTCTGTATTTTTCTTCTATACTTCTCTTTTCTGTACTGTATGTACTAAGCTTAGCTATTGCTATCCCTTTCTTTCATTTTTTCCCTTCTCCTTCTTGTTCCTCTGCGTCTTTTTGCCATATTTCTCTTTAAGTCGCCATCTCGGTAGTCACCCCCTTTCTAGTCATATCGTCTTTCACACAGTCCACCCAACGTTTTTTTGGTCTTCTCCTCTGATAAATCATCCACATTGTTACTCAAAACTATCCTTTCGACATTTCCTCATTCCTCCACATCACGTTATGATCATTCCATGATGATGACTGTTTTTCAGCAATCCCTTATATTAATATGACAAAATTTAAATTAGTTGGTACTCATGCTTAAAATTTTCCCACCTTTTGCTAGTACAGACAACATTTATTTTCATGAAACATTTTTTACACTGAACACGTCGACCTAATTTAAGATTTTTTGTTTTTAATTACAACTGAAAGACTATGAGAAATACTGTTTCCCAGTTGTGGGATTACAGGGCCCAGAAAACTTCACGTAGCCGACATCTACGCATCATGTACAGATGCCAGCACATCGAGCTACTACAATCTGTCAAATTTCTTAAATAGATTTTCAATTTTATCGCTAAAGCATTAGGTTCAAGGTTGATTGGTCGAATTTGGCAGTTTCGGGTACCTTGATGTGCTGGCGTTTGTACATCAAACTAATAAGTAATTTTGTGCGAAAGACTTTTATTGTTTTGGTGTAAATATCCGCTGTTTACGATAGTGCGCAATGCAAATTATGCAAATCATTGTGCATTTAACGATACAGGGATCGTGGGTGTATTCAAAGCTAAATTATAACATCGCAATTTAATAAATGATATCTCAATTTGATATACTGATCTCAATTTAATAAATGTTGTACATAATTAATGTTAATGACAATTATTTAAAAATTTTAATTGTTATTAATTTCTGATTTTATTAAATTTTTAGAATTAGTAGTAATACTTTTTGCTGTGCCCTACAGGGTCCGTGATTGTACGTTAGCTTTAAGCCATCTGAAAGAACTTTTGATACTATGGAATGCAATAAAGACATGAATATGAATATTCCAAACTGGTTTTCGTACTAAAAACATAATTTGTAACACGCATTTATTAGCTTCATACGTATGTTAGTATGTGCCTATATAACGGAAACTTTGATCATGATTTTGACCCCCTTTAAAACGATAGATTAACTCGAAATTTGGCATACTTATAAAGGACCGATGACAATATAATTATTTTATACGTTTGTGCCATTATCCTTGCCAGGGTTACCAGAAAAGCAAAAAAAAAACTGTGTTCGAAAAGTACGCTGGCATACGTCACAAAATTCGAAACACCCTAAAAAATAGAAAATAAATAATAGTATTTTTTTTAAAACTACTCTTACTAAAAAAAGCGTGGGGTGCTTGATAACAATTAAAAATACCTCAAAAAGCACCCAACGCTTTTTTCCATTATTTTCTACTTTTTAGTTTGGTTTTCTATGGAAGCGTGTTTTTTTTAACAATTTTTTTTTAGAAATATTTGCCTGTAAATCTCCAAAACTTTCCTATAGGTAACTAGTTTCATCTATTTAAGTATCAAAGCCGCAGTAATCTTTTAGTCGTTAATAGGTACGGTTTGCTTTGTACTATGCCGAGTTGCCGACATTATTAGTTTGGTTAAGCAAGCCCGCCCAGAGCGGGAGACGTCATTTGTTGATTTTCCACCCACAAAGAAAAAACATGCACCTTCATTTTAATTAATTATCAAAATTCAAAGTATAACAAGTCCATCGTATTTACATTCTTTGAACTTTGATGAAGACGTAGCGACTGTATTGAAAGGGCCGTGCTAGAGAACCCCAGGTAGCGCTTCCCACCTAGCCAGATCGGAATATTCTTCCTTTTCCATGAAGAAGTGGTAACTTCACCTTTTCTAAGCTACACATTATTGTTTCCGACATCCACGCAAACAAAGTTGCGGGCACAGCTAGAATGAAATTAAAATCCTAAATATTATACTTCATTTTTTTTTTACCATCAACTCTTGTTCACTTAACATAACTCAGGGAAACCTTGTCAACCAGCTTGAATAATTAATGTACCAGGCGCATAGAAAACAAAAGAGGCTCGGGATAACAACCCTGAGCCTGACAACTGGGGAATAATAAAAGAATACCTCTGCTTTTTGAAAACAATATGGCGGATGGAGGTAAGGCGGACTGTTAGTCTGGTGCTGACGTTATGTGGACAGTAAACGGGTAATAGTTATGTACGTATACACCGTGATATTTTAATCGTCTTACAACGGCAGCCCACTTCATGTATCCAATGACTACTATATATCCATAAGAAAAAAAATGAACTTTTGAATAAGTAAAAAATAAAGATATTATTCATTATGATGACGCATTACGTAGTTTGTTTGATATTTTATCTCATGGAAAATGGAGATGGAATGATCTAGTCGGCTCGTGCGCTGGGTTGGTATGTATGTTCTCTACCATATGATACGTATCCATTCATAACAGGATGTTTCATAATTCTAATGCATTATTTATTTTTCTTAGTACGTATTTATTATTCTTAATTGGTAACAATTTTTTAATCACGCCTAGAGGTTTATTATGTTGGATACATTGATTGGACAACCTTTGTAAGACGACTAAAATGTCACGGTGTATAAAAGTTGTTGTTGGATTCTAAATTTAAAGTTTTATTTCATCGACCAACCCGCACTGGGCTCACGTGACCCATTCCCTCACACAACAAAGAGGTTTGTAGCCTAGCAGTGGGAACAATATGGATTGATCTTGCTATGGTTAATTTTGGTAACAGGTTGTCTTGTAAGGCCAGATAATAATGGTTAAAACAGGAGTTAGATGTCTCATGACTTTGATGCCTACAAAATTGCAATAAAATTTATATCATAAGATTTAAGTTCTATTTTAGACCTATACGATATAGACAGGTAAAATTTGTTTTTGTGTATGTAGGAGATAATCTATAAAGTCTTTTTGGAAAGGACATAAAAAATTGGTAAAATGGCATAAGACTGTCCACTGAAAACGTGCCTAAAATACTGGCAGAATTGCCACGTTGTATGGCAATGCTGAGACAGCGTCAAAAAAAAATAGGCCAGCCCTCAGGTCACGTGAACAGTCGACCAACCGCTTGACAATGTTTTGAGAAGCTAAACAACAGTGGGATATAGTGAGGGATAGATAGCAGAAAAGTTAATATTGAATAAAACAAAACGAGATTCAACCCAGCAGTGTTTCGCACTCAGTTAAGCTAAAAATCTATTCACGGAAAGCGATGTAGGTTTTCTAGGAAAAAATATTTTGAATATCTCATAAGATCCTCTCAACATAGCCAAACCATCTAAACATATTCTTTTAAATTTTTATCACTACGTCTTGTTTCGCACCGCACCATTGTGTTATCAAATTATTCCTCAGCCTAATTCACATGAATGAAGGGCGGCTAACAAGGCAGATGTCACTAAAAACGTTCTGGAAGAACATATAGTGACCATTTTGGTGCTGGTCTTCAGAAATGCGGTTACGCACCTGACCAGCACGCGTAACATGGTCCCACCATAGAAACGAGTTTTGTCGACGGAAGAATAGACAAAATGGCACGGCGATGTTAAAACTAAAGAGAGGAAGTAGTATTTCTATTCTTCACCATACAGCGATCGCCAACCCGCCTGCCAAGCGCGGCGATTATGGCAAAGCCTCCCAAATTGGGGGAGGCCTAAGTCCAGCAGTGGACGTCTTACGGCTGAAATGATGATGATGATGATGATTCTTCAGTCGACAAAATTCTACGATGTCGAGCATGGGGACTAATTTTTCTCTACTTTTGAGTCGGAGTTGGGGGTACATTTTTTTTTACAGGATTATATTAACTAGTGATCGCCCATTGGTCGAAATTCAACCGTACTTCATTTGAATAGAAATACATTATTAAATGAAAAAATATAGATAATAATAAATATAAAAAATAATATACACATACAACACATGACACACACACACACACTCACACACACACACACACACACACACACACACACACACACACGACACATGACACATGTCACACACACACACATCATCACACATGTGACGTGTGTGTGTGTGTGTGATGTGTCATGTGACACATGTCATATATTTGACATATATTTGATTTGGTAGAATAGAGATAGGATTGATCATGTTACACCTGCAGGTGCGTACTGTTAACCAGGCGTGGGTGTATGAACACAAACGAAGCATATGTAAGGATCGTAGCAGGTGGCATTCTGTGGTTTCTGCCTATCCCTATTCGAAAAATGCGTGAGTTTATGTATGTATGTATCCCCTTAGACAGTTGTCAAACCTTATTACTTATTTAGAAAGGCAATGAAATAAAAATGCACTGAGAAAAATGTCATTTTGGCATAATCTTAAAATATCGTGACGTTGGTTTAAAATAGATGCGTTGTCTTATAATATGTTGATAATAAGTAAATATTACGCTAGAACTGAAATGTGTTAAGATGGAATCGAATTTTTTGGGTAAATAATGCAATATTATGATACTTGTCATCGTAAAAATTTGTAATTATGAAATAACATTGTCTTCTTCAAATAATAACACAATGTAATAGAAAATGGTCCACTGTCCCATAAATTAGTATGATAATTATAAATAAGATTCTAATTAAAAAACACAATGACAGTCACCGTAATATAAATAGATTTCATAGTTTAATATGAAGAAGTATCTCTAAAAATACGATGACCTCCCCCTAATGTACTATATTAAATTATAATGCTTTAAACTTATATTTTTAAAGTAAGCATCATTTTTTAATATTACAGTCATATTATTTTATGTGAATCCTATGATAATACGATTAAATAATCTCATATTTTTAGAGTAAGCATCAAAGTTCAATAATATAGTCATATTATTTTATGTGTATCCTACTAAATTATTATTACAGAGACCCATTTATGAGTAGCATTTGAATGATGTCCTACAAATTTAAGGTGACGGCATTATATAATGAGGTCTCCCTCTCTCACTTCATTCCGCCGCCGCGCCATTTCGGTCGGCCATTTGTATTTCACCGCTACAGCCGGCAAGTCACGACTCACGACTCGTTTAATTAATAGCAATAACAATTCCATTAGTGCCAGTGAACGTGTTTGATCAGTGCAAAAATGGATATGGCTACGCGTGATCTTTTGAAGAAGTGGAATTTGGAACGCTACATCGATCGTTTTGAAAGTAAGTTGACAAACCTACCTAGTAAGTTGCTAGCATGAGCTCACACATTACATTCACACATTCTAATTTCTAGCAAGAATAGGGTCAGAGTGTCGTCTTAGAGGCACTATGAAAATATACTTAAAAAAATTTCGCGACCAATTTCAAGGTCACAGTTCTAACATAACCTTACCTATGGATCCCTTCGACATCGTTTTTACGACAAACGGTTGGTCGGAGACAAAAAACACCCAGACACTTTTAGCCTTTCTAGGTGTTACATACTATAGAATCGAGAAAATAAACGATTTGCGAAAATAACACTTTTTTGGCCGCTGTACACTCCAACCAAGAATAGTCTTGTCGTATGGTACCTACCCACCTACCTAGATATACGTTCATATTTATATTATACACTAGATTCGATGTGCAACTGCAACCCAAAAAAAAACAAATAGGTAGAGTGCGTCTAAACTAAAATGACGCGCCCCACTACCGCATTTACCGTAGTGTACGTATACAAATTTAAGTAGTGGGGCGCGTCATTTCAGCTTAGACGAGCTCTACCAACCTACATTTTATAAAGTCGATGCGACGTAGTGCATTTTACAGCTGCAATCAGGGCGCTGTTAAATTTACCTTTTTTTTTCAGCTGAAAGAATTGATATCGCAACAATGCAGATGCTTAGTAAACAAGACATACATAGTATGTTCCCTCAAATAGGGGACAGACTCCGGTTTGAAGCAGCTCTGGCCATGTTAAAAAGCGACCAACCAAAAGATATGGTTTGTTTTCATGTTAAATTGTATTTCAAAAAAGTAAATTTTGTTTTAAACTTTTTGCTTACACATGCCCTGCGTCGCTTAAATGCACATTCTCCTACTTGCATGTAGGTAGGTAGGTACCTACTTATTAACTTTTATTATTTTAAAGTCTTCTTAAGATACCTAACAATTTAACCGGTGCAGTATTTATTTAAAAAGTGGAATAAAATCATAACTTTTCATCAGTCTTGTTAGTTTACCAACTAAGTACATTATTATTACCTTTTTAAATTTCTTGTTAAATTTCAGGATAACTCCTACAATTCATCACTCTTTGAAGAGGTCCTGAGGAATGACTTGTTAACTAGTCTACCTTGTAACTTAGAGCCTCTGCCACCGTGTGAAGGACTGCAAAGCTCAATCCTCAACCAAGACTGCGAAGCAGGACTTAACCAGGAAAATTTGGTAAGTTCTGCAAAATTGTAGAAAAGTACTCGTACTTACTGTTTTTTGGTTCAAGAGCAATATGTATTAATTTGTAATTACATCCATACTAATATTATAAATGCGAAAGTAAGTTTGTCTGTCTATCTGTCGGCTGGGGCAGGACCTTTTCACATTTTCATACCTAAGACACTGAACCGATGCAAAATTTGGTATAGACATTCTTTGAGACCAGGATCAGTCCTGATCTTGATCGATTAGTTTTTATCAGGGCCGGATCAAGGGACGAGGGCAGGACCGTTCACACCTGCAATGCTGAACCGATTACTAGTAAAAAAATATAACACTTCCCTTGAGTTATCTCCGGCTAGGGCTAGCTATAGCCTGTTAGTTAACGGTCGCACTCGGACACATTTAGTGATTATTTCAACGATTATTGAGGTTAATTGACCGTACATACTCATATTATCACACCTTTTTGTTACATGTACTATTATAACATTGTCTCAAAGTAAATATTATTTTAGGATGGTGACATACTGGTGATACCACTGGACTCGTCGTCGTCAGTGGGTGAAGCAGTTAGACAAGAGTCCACCGGGAGCAATTTAGTAAGTTATTGCCTATTATCCTGTACTTTTGATAAGGAATTTAAATTGACATTCAATATTGTTAACCCCCGGCGTAAACAGATAAGTTTAACGTCTGTACCTGTCCAGTCCTGTATGTGTGTACGGACGGCCGTTTAGGAGCTATACTATATGTCACAAAGATCAGTAATATATTTGGAGTTGGTGACAGCTATAACTAACAACTAAATGCATGATGCCTAGACTGGCACCGACTCCAACTGATCATTATACTGAATGGAAGGTAGGTATTGAACCTGTATTTTCAACATTTTAGTGACATTTTTTTTTAACTTTTACCTTGCATATTTAGTTTGTAATGCCATACTTATACTATTTGTGTTTCAGGTGAATACCATACTGAATTCATCAGTCGAGGGAAAACAAATAATAGCAATTGGGCAGAAAACGGGCACCTTACCCTCAAACGTGCGTGGGCGTTTATGCAAGCTGCTTATGGAGAAGCTCATTACGGCCGAAAACCCGGTACTTCTGACAGATTCGCAGCTGCTTGCTCTATCCTACGACATTGGCAGATTATTTAAAGAGGAGTCACCACCCCTATACTACGCGCCGTACCTGCCGGCTGATGCTTACCAGGCTAAGCGCAATATCTCTGGCTGGTTAGTCACCGCCAGAAGGGCTCGACGGCAGCATTTAGTTTCGTTGGGCCTTATTGAAAAGCCCAAGTCACGTTCTCGCTCCAAGTCCAGTCCTAGGCTAGACACCCCTCCACTCGCTGGAATCGACCTGACCGGACTTAAAGAAGGTAACTCCTTTTCAAGAAATTTTATGTTTTCAGATTGAATTAAATTATCAAGAACAAAATTATTGAGAAAAATATCTGAATTAGTATAAATTTTCGTTACAAATTACAAAATATCTGAATCTAAGAACCGTTATTGTCATTGTACTAATTATTAATCGTTTTAATTTTTGTGTGCAGGTGAAGTGGAGGACGTAGCGTCAGCATTAGAGCAGCTGTCAAGTCCTTCAGCTGGTCCGTGGCAGGAGGTCAGTGCCCTGTGGCGGGAGACGGTGCGAGCTCGCCTCCGGTACTTGTACTACGAGGAAGGGACATTACAGGAGTACTTCAATAAGTATCCTATCCTGAAGTCAAGTGATGGATGGCGACTCCTGACTCATGACTACGAAGCACTGTTCCCTGATAAATCCGGGGGCCTCGACGCCTTGGATGCTTCATCGGAAAACATACTAAAAGCTGCTCAGCAGAAGCTTAACACCACAAAGGACTCGTTTCTTCGTCGAAAAATAGCTCATACATTGGCAATTTGTGACGGTAAGGAAATGATTCTGTTATATAGTTCTAGGTGCTCGACCTCCCTGGGTCGGTGAACCCGTTATAAAATATATAGACAAAAAAGAATTTAAAAATTATCTAACATGGTGCAGTCGTTCAGAAGTAACGGGCGGGCGGACACACATTTCGGCAATTCATTTTTACTTATATAGATAGATTTTATTTTGTTCTGATACTTTTCCCTATTTGCTCAGTTAATGATGATGTGTTGTGTCAAATATACTATTATTATTTTCTTTCCAGATGAACAACCGGAGACAAAATTAATAGCAGCGATATTGCTACTCGGCTGTCTCTTTAATATTCCTCCTGCCCGTCGATCTAGAAAAGACTGGCAAGCTTCACGAGCGGAGATATTGGATGGATTTGTGACCATCGTGGATGATGACGCAGACGTGCAAGTGGTAATTGAGGAGCGTCGCCAAAAGCTTCAAAACCTAGGTATTAGCCTCCAACCATTTATAATTTGGTGCCGCCAGTCAGGTGTCTCCTTCACAGTATGTGACAATACGTTTTACAAGTTCACAACACTAACTGAGGCTGTTGATGTGACTTTTAAAATATTTCATGCTACTGCGGCTAAATATCCTACTGAAAGCTATAACATTTGGCTTATTATCCAAATTGGTTTTTACAAAGTCAAAACATCGTACGATCGTATGTCACAATCTGTGAAGGAGATATTAGTTACTCTCGGAGTCACAATTTAAATTAAGATGAAGTGTCACAGTTGTAAAAGGACTTTTCCCACGTTTTCTTCACTTATTACCCACATAAGGAAAGAATGTGAAAAAATTGATATTACTGGAGTTTATAAATGTGGTGAAGACGCATGCTACCGGTATTTCACGGATGTTAGACAATTTAGAAAACATGTTAACTTAAAACATTTGAATAAAGTAAACACTCGTTATTTGCCATCCACCTCAAACGAGGCTTGCGTAGTTCCTATGTGTGAAACAGAGACTACCAAAGTAGCAACTGAGCACATATACATTGAAGCTGATAGTGAACCGGAAGTCCTTGATAATGCTGATAGTATTATTCATAAAGAAGTTTTGAAATTTATTTCAACGCTCTATGTAAATCCCTCTGTATCTCGATCGTCTGTACAAGCTATGGTTAGTCATTTGCAAACCCTTCTTGACAATATCGCACCGTCTTTAATGTCCGTATTCGGCCCTGTGCTAGCTGATGAGGAAAGCATGTCTGGAAGCGAAATTAATAAACGACTTCATAAGTTCAACACAGCTTTGAAGGGCATCTTTTTTCCGTTTCGTTCAGAATATTTGAGATTCCGAGAATTGAATTTATTAGGTTCTTTTATACCACCACATGAAGTAATCGTTGGTTATTGTCCTGACATTTCACAAAGGAGTAACACTTTAACATTACACACCAAGCCACGTACAATGCAAGTAATTCAACTTCGCCAGGTTTTGAAGAATTTTTTTTCCATTGACACTATTTGGAAAGATGTAACGGATTATTTGAACCACCTAAGGGGTAATTTAATAATCCGTGAAGAAAATCCGATGAGGCCAATGTGTCTAGAAAATGTAATGCAGGGATCTGTATGGCTGGCAATGTGTACACCGCAGGCGTCGGACATTATTCTTCCTTTAGTAGTATACTATGATGATTTTGAAATTGGAAATCCTTTGGGGAGCCACGCTGGGGTGCATAAGCTTGGTGGTGTATACGTTTCCTTGCCAGCACTCCCACCACATTTATTTTCATTGTTGAATAACATTTTGCTGTTAGCTATTTGCCATTCTGCTGACAAAACTAAATATGGAAACAAAGCTATTTTTGACCCTGTTATTGAGGAATTGAATTACTTGCAAAACAAAGGAATTTTTATAGAAAATAAGTTTTTTAAAGGAACCGTAAAATTGAAGGTTGTTGCTATAACTGGCGATAATTTAGGCCTGAATTCAATTCTCGGGTTTACTGAAAGTTTTTCAGCTAACAAGTGTTGCAGAATCTGTAACATTGACAAGAAAGGTTTGCAAACTGCTCTATATGAAAACAGTAACTTGCTTAGAAATATGACTTCATACCACGCTCAATTGCAAGAAAACGATACACCTAACACGGGCATTAAAGAATCATGCTGTTGGCTTAAGGTGACAGGATTTGATTTATTTCAAAATGTAGCAGTAGACCCAATGCATGATATATTAGAAGGTGTAGCTCGTTATGTAATGACCTTTGTCATAAACCACTTCCTTGCCGAAGGTCTTTTAAAGATCTCAGTATTGCAACAAAGAATAATTTCATTTGATTATGGACCAGATAGGAATTCAAAACCAAGTAATTGTTTAGTTGTCCAAGGTTCGAAAGTAAAATTGAAAACTTCAGCATCAGAAATGCTTACCCTTATTAGATACTTCAGCCTAATAGCCGGGTTTTACATTCCTTTAGAAAATAAAGTATGGAAATTATACATTATGTTGCGGCAAATCACCGACAGGTTATTAAGTCATAGGGTCTTCAGTGACACCAATATTCAACTCCGGGTTATAATAGCAGAATTTAATCAATTGTACACGGAGCTAACAAAATCACCCCTGCAGCCAAAGTTTCATTTTCTGACTCATTATCCTACCATGCTAATGAAGTTCGGCCCCGTACGTAACATGTGGGCTATGCGTTTTGAAGCCAAGCACAGGGTATCTAAGTTAGTGGCTAGATCATCTTTTAATCGAGTCAATGTTTGCAAGACTCTAGCAATAAAATGTCAACTTATGCTCAATGACTTGTTTGTGAAAAATACAATACCTACAACAAAAATACTAGGAAAAAAATCTGTATTAAATTCAGGAGACACTGTCAAGTTTTCTCTCGGCACTGGCGTTGTCCTCAAATATTCGGTTACTTCCGCTACAATAGCTGGTGTTATATGGCAGCGGAACTCTATTGTTACTGTAGATATAGATGATGAACAATTCTTACCCACTTTTGGCCAAATTGATGCAATTTTGGTGACAGATACTGAAGAGGTTTTTTTCCGTTGCTGTATGTTTGAAACTATTGAATTTAATTCTCATTACAATTCTTATGAAGTTAAACGTGGTAATGATTATCTGTGCTTTCCTTGCCAAAATGCCGTTTCTCCGTGTCCTAACACGCTCACTCTAATGCGAGGTAACACGTCATATATTACAAGTAGATGGTACCTAGAGTAAAAATTTCAAAATTCTGTAGGTATTCTAACGGCTTACGGTCGCTGCTATAATACCTTGAAAATGCGCAAACGAGTTAACTCGTTTGCTCATTTTTAAGGTGTTTTTATTTTGAATCCAGTAATATCAATTTTTTTTGGAAACGTTTACATAATTATTAATTATGTACTTATACCGTACGCGGCGTTGCTAGTTTGAGGCACTGCAGAGTCCAAGGGCAGTTATTTTTTTATAGCAGAGTGCGCTCAACTAGTAATCTACCCTTAGTTACGGTATTTATCGGATATCCCTTTAGGATATCCTATAAAGACGGCCCGATAACGGTGTCCGCATAAAGTAATGGTATGAGCCAGCACCAATAGCTGGTTTAAGGTGAACGCACACTTATCAGAGCCGAAGGAGGCGAAGGAATCAAATTTTAGAATTACTTAAATGAAGTCCAATGTAACTTCGCACACTTATCCGCACCGAATCGTACGACCTTATTCGTCCGATTCGGTAAGTGTGCGAGGTTCCATAGGATTTCATACAAGTAATTCTAAAATTCGATTCTTTCGCCTCCTTCGGCTCTGAAAAGTGTGCGTTCACCTTTAGTAATAGATTTTCAAGTAAAGTATTTGTATGAGGGATAGATTAGTCTCATCGGAGTGTTTATAGTAGCACTTTACTTGAAAATAGATATTTACTATAATAATATAACCAATTTATTGTATGCAGCTTTAAGGTGAAAGCGTCAGGGTAGCCCGCGAAATTCAAATTTTCTTACGTTTTTTGCAATTTGCAGGCCAGTGCTAGGTTTTGATTGAAATGTTAGACGCGGGTGTAAGACGTATGTAGTACAACTTATGTACTTACACCCGCGTGCAACATTTAATTAACATACAACCTAGCACTGGCCTGCAAATTGCAAAAAACGGCTACCCTGAAGCAATCACCTTAAGGGCAAAAATGTTTTAGTTATAGGTACATTAATGTAAAGTTTGTTATTTTTTGTAAATTAAATTTCTGCTCGTCTCAACCTTTATTTTAATTTGTAAAAACTAGAATTATTGAACATAATGTATATAATGATTCTTTATAATGACCGACAAATAGATACTGTAATCATTAAGGCGAGGATGTTTCTAAACAAAACAGTCTTCTTTTATACTGAATATAAATGTTTAGAGTATATAATAATTATTCATTCATACTATGGAAATAAAAATACCATTCAATTTTCTGTTTAATTTATACATACATCCCTTTTCACCTTCTTACCATTCTTGCCAAGGTACTTTTTTCTATTTTTTTTACTTACTCTCCATTTTTTTAAGGTTCAAGTTTAGGGTTCTTCAGTTTTTTTTTAATGTTGAGCTCACACCTAATAATATTCAAAAGGAAAGAACCAATATTGGATACTTAAAAATAAGGGGATCATGTAAGTCCAGTGGCGCCCTCAATTATAGGAGGATTGTGATTTCTAATAATCCAAACAATTTCTGTGTAATCCACCAGTATTTAGTTGTAGTCCTACTGATGGAGAATGAGTAGAACTACAACTAATCACTGGTGTATTATAGAGATATTAATTGGTTTATTAAAAAACACAATCCTCCTATTGAGGGCGACCTCCGTAAGATAATAGGCTATAACCAGAGATATGAGGAAATAGTAGGAAAAGTAAGAGGACCTAACCTAAAATACGAGGAGGTTACCGAAAAATAGTAGGAAAAATAATAGGATATAACTGGATATATGAGGAAGGCACCGAAAAATAGTAGGAAAAATTGTATGACATAACTGAATATGTGAGGAAGTCACCGAAAAATAGTAGAAAAAATAATAGGATATAACTGGATATATGAGGAAGGCACCGAAAAATAGTAGGAAAAATTGTATGATATAACTGAATATGTGAGGAAGTCACCGAAAAATAGTAGGAAAAATAATAGGATATAACTGGATATATAAGGAAGGCACCGAAAAATAGTTGGAAAAATTGTATGACATAACTGAATATGTGAGGAAGTCACCGAAAAATTGTAGGAAAACTAATAGGATATAACTGGATATATGAGGAAGGCATCGAAAAATAGTAGGTAACTAAAACTAAATCCATGGTGACACATCATCTTAAATACTGTTATCATCAACATCAGTATTATCATCGTTCTTTTTGGTGAATCACTATGCTCCGTCCTTTGAGTGAATTCATCATACTTTAAGCTGAATTCACCTCTTTTATGATTGTCAGTTTTCTCAGTGTGAAAATGTTTTTCCAATTTCGCAGAATGATGTCACGTTTTTTGACGTGTGAAATTACATTTGTATTTTGCAGTGCGATGTTTATGGCTATATTGACAGGCCTGTTGATCTAGTGGTTAGTGACCCTGACTGCTATGCCGGAGGTCGTGGGTTCGATTCCCACCCAGGACAAATGTTTGTGTGATGAGCACGATCATTTGTTCTGTGTCTGGGTGTAATTTATCTATAATATGTATGTATTTAGAAATATGTAAGTATGTTTATCAGTTGTCTAGTACCCATAACACAAGCTCTGCTTAGCTTGGGACTAGATGGCGTTGTGTGATAGTTGTGGAATATTATTATTATTTATTTATACATGTTAAATATATCTCGGGATTCTAGAATCCCGGTCCTTTGGAAGGCGTACGAGGGGCCGAAGCCAACTCGCAGAGGCCCCTTAGACAATTTTAAATGATGAGGGGGCACCAACCGACGATTATCTCTGTATGCACTATGCAAGTGCACCCAAGGACAATCCCCGGTTGGAGCAGACAACAAAGCAAATTAGGCTACGGGTTTGGATGGCTATAGTGGATTGGTAACCGCAACTATGGAAGGACTATGGCCCCTGCTTAATCAATGTTTTGTATACACGGATAAAATGGCAGGAGGTGACTTGCACACTCAATAATGGGCCCCCGGGAAACGTCGCTGGCACATAGTGACGCAGCGACAAGGGGGCAACACTTCCTGAGGTGCTTGAGAAGTGGAGAGGTATTCCACGGCTTTCAGAACAATCCCAGAGCCCGGAAGATGGTCAAGTCCCTACGAGCACTTACTGGAATACTTCCTTTCCCTGTATTATTATAAAATATATTAGAAGCAATATGAAGTGTTCAGAAAATATTTTTTTTTTAATGTTTTCGTTGTGATTGTGTTTTGTTTTGAGAATAGGATGAAGTGTTTTATTTTGATAATGGGATGAAGTATTTTGCGTTAAGTGTTTTCTTCACTGATATACAACGTGTAATATAATTAACGCAAAACCTCATACATCCCAATTAGAGTATTGAGTTAAAAGCTTTAAACAATGGCCATAACGTTTTTTGAGGTTTTTAGTCGTCTTGACTCTATCACTATTATGTACAATCAACATTGAGTCTTATTGCCATGATATAAGATTTAATTTTCATTGGCTAAATCGGCGGTTGGTATGGCAAAATATGTAATTAAAAAAACCTATATTAAAAATAAAAATTATTAACATAATACTTATAAGTTATCCATTGTAGTAACACCTCTGCCTAACCCTTAGGAAATTAAGTTGTTATGTTATTTTAACGCAGTCATCTGAATAAAAATTTAATTTTAAAAACTTTAAAGTGGTTTTAAACATTTAAAGTGCCACTTTAAAACTTTAAAATGAAAACGATGTATTACTAAAAACTCTATCAAGTAAAAGCGTTATTAAAACAATATGTTTAGATGGTTTGGCTATGTTGAGAGGATCTTAGGAGCTATTCAAAATATTTTTTTCTAGAAAACCTACATCGCTTTCCGTGAATTGATTTTTAGCTTAACTGAGTGCGAAACACTGCTGGGTTGAATCTCGTTTTGTTTTATTCAATCTTAACATAGGACTTGTAGTTTTGCCGGAAATCGAGATAAACCATTTTTTACCCTTAAAAACTCACCCCTTCCCACTTCCCGAACTCGGATCGCCCGTAATTTATTTTTCATTTCATTTTTATCATATTCCCCTCTTTTTCTAATAAGTTTCATCCTACTATTTTTTTTTTAGTTTTTACCATTTTTGAAGGGTTCGGCCCTGATCTAAATAGCACTACACATAAAAAAAAACAAGACATTGACTATCCACAAGTATTCTCTCTAACTACAATGCCTATATTCACTAAAGTAATAAAAGCCACAGACAAAAATAAGGAATTATCTGTCCATAATTACCCATAAATATTAGTTACTAACAGTTTAAAACGCTTAACTATTTACCGACTACTTAAATAAATACCATAGATTTTCTAGGTATTGGGCAATAAAATGTTCCTATACCTACCTAATAACATCACAATGGATAATAAGCAATAACATTGCACGCTAAGTTAATCTGCCCTATCTACTCAGAATGCAAACTATTAATACTTTTATGAACCAGTTTTTGTGTACCTCAGCCCGTGGGAACTGTCAATGTCATTGTTCAGTAGTTAAAAAAGGATGGAAATACACAGGACGTACAGTGCTATCCCATTTTTGCAACACAGCCCCTTGCAGCGCATAAAAACATGACGTCTCCTGTTATTTTATACAGTCTTCTTTCAACCTTTACTGTGTTCACGTCGTTTTTTTTTACTAAGCTATAAAACCTACTTTACATTTCGAAGTTTATTCTTAAATTCTGATAATTATGGAGATTACAACAAGTGAGCCCTCTGGAACGGACACAGAGAATGTCACGCTAAAAGCGGCAATGTGCCCAGCCAATCACGATGTGTGTACAGAAAAACCTGACCCCGATTTAGATAAGTGGGTAGAGGATATTGTCGATCACAAATGTAAACTTGACCAAATTTTTGAGGTAATTTATACAGACCTCGCAGAGGAGATACCAGAAGCCGACCTTGAAGACGTTACCTTACAATATATCCCAGATTCCATGCGAGAACTCAGAACGAAAAGAGAGTATTGGAAGAAAGAGTTTCGTTTCTGGGATGACGTTATATCTAAGAAGAATTGGAAATTATACGACAGCAAACTGAGGGACGAGATTATAAAACACAAAACAATCTTGAAAAATATGGACAAACTGTTGGAAAATTTGAAGCCAAATTTGGAAGATAAAAACCTATTTTCGGAGTCACTTGATGCGGAACGAGTACATAATTTAGTAACTTCCATCAAAGAGAAGAAATTTCAAGATTTGAAGAGACCTAAAGAGGGAGATGACGCTGCAAACTCAGTCCATATCTTTTATGTCCTGTATGCAATATTTGCAAGGTATGGAGAGTATATTTATTATATTCAGAGTGCGGCAGTCATGCAAAAATAGCTTACAAGCTAAGTGACAAGTTTAACTTATTTAATGTTAAGTGACATTAATGCAAGATTGTAATGTGTGCCTATTGTCTATGTTAAGAGCTAACTTATGTTTGTTTATTGTTAAATGAGAAATAAACGATTTGGTGAATTTGAATATTTTTGTATCATTTTAGTTTAACTTTTTCGCACACGTATAGAGAACGTTGCTGCCCATTCTATAGTAAGTCCCTTAGTTGCCTTTTACGATACTCACCGGGAGGAAATTGGATGGTATTATTCTTTTCATCCGGCACTACAAAGATGCAATGCAGTCCCATTTACAAAAATGACAGCTAAGTTCGGTGCTAAGCTATCATTTACGAATTGAGAACTTTTCTTTTAAATCAAAAAAAAAGTTTGAAAAAAAAAATTAAAGCTTATGCTCGAAATACAGTTAGATTTCGTTTTGAAAGAGACAGCGAAAGTCTAACATTATGGCATTAAATAATTTATATACCAATTATAATCTCTGGAACTACCATTCGAATTTGAAATAGTTTTGAAAAATGTTATAGGCTATTTAACATCTCGCCATGACAACTGACATTCAACCTCATTCATAACGGTTACTAGAGAATGGGCAGCAGCGTTCTCTATGCATTTTACTACCATACTGCGATCGCCAACCCGCCTGCTAAGCGTGGCGATTATGGCAAAGCCCCCCAAATTGGGGGAGGCCTAAGTCCAGCAGTGGACGTCTTACTACTGAAATGATGATGATGATGATGAATGACGGCTATACCTTAGTAGGTATCCACATATTCAATAATAACCCAACAAATAGACGTAGTTTTTGCCTAAAACTTATTTTCATTTCATTCTGAATATTGACATTATTTCATAATAACAATCTCTTTGCAAACTTCGTAAAGATGTTTTATTTGTTCAAAAAGAAGGCTCACACAAAAAGTTTAGCCTTCCCTCCGGGTCCAGAGAAGTACGTTAATCTTTGCTCCCATTGTATATGAAAAAAAAACAAAGCTTTAATTAGGTAGAAAGGAGATGTTTCATTTTCGGCCATCAGATGTATCTTTATCAAAAAAGAGGAAAAAATATCACAAATTGGGGAAAAATATTCTCTGGTGAATTTGAGCCTGACTTGTTGTGTAAAAAAATAATAGTTTTTCAATTATTGCTATGTTTTATTCTACATGGCGCCTCGTTTGCTTGCAGAATTCATTCGTTCTGAAATCACGTCTCAACAAATCAATGTTAAGTAGAAAATAATTAAAAAATGTGAGTATTCTTGTAGTTTTAAAAATAAATAATTATTATTGTCTTATAAATATTTTTGAATAAACATAATTAAGGGTGACCATTTCATCCTGCCGGGGTCGCGTGATTGTTCGAAAGACATACCGTGACCCTGGCACATGGGCAACTGATGGAACACGGGTGGGTTTTAGTCAGTAAAAGTCTGACATGCTCTAGAAGTCATCTGAAGATATCCCATCCTTAAAAAAAAAAAAAACCATTTCATCGTTACAACAATCTTTAGTCTCCATTTTTGAAATGTGTTTCTAAACGAATTCAAAATAACCGCTAGTTAACTCTTAGGACAAGCGTCAAACATTTTTAATTTTTATTTTGTACATAAAAATGTTACTTAATTCTATTCAAGAGTAAGTTACCCAGCTTCGCTAAACGGTACACGTTGGCCGGAGCCCCATATAAAAATGAAACATGTCCTTTTTTGATGGAATAATCATCATCCACAGTCTGGCCTCTCCACTGCTAAGCTTAGGCCTCTCTTTTGTTATGCCAATCCCCGCCGGTACCAGCCTTATCCAGGTTATGCCATTTTATGGGGCAGGATTTCTTTGCTGTTTAAATTTTTAACTTGTTTAGTGCTTTAAGAAAAATTATTTAAGAGGACTAAAATACAGTTTAATTTTATTTAACGACGCTATTTTTGTCAAAGGTAAGAAGCAGTATTAATTAGGTTTTAAATTCTTCAGATGTAATTTATCTTTGCGTATTATTTCTCTTATTTATTTAATTTAAGACAAGGTATGACAGTATGAAGATATGAAGATTGTGGTGCCAGACGTAAAGAATAAGCGCTATCCCATTTCTTCTTTTTGTTGGTGTTATAGAGGCGACTAAGGAATAAGTCCCTTAGTCGCCTCTTATAACACAACTAGAGAATGGGCAGTAGCGTTATCTATGCATTTAACCACCATACTGCGATCGCCAACTCACCTACCAAGCGAGGCGAATATCGCAAACCCTAATAGTGATTTAAGTACAGTCTGAGGTATTAAGTGCTAACTAAATCATGAATCAAGCTCACACCGACTTTGTATATCACAGCACTTAAAACAAGCAAAAAACTTGAAAGTAATATCTATTTAAAAATCCATATATGTATAACTACTACTACATAAACGTTTTCGCCACGTAAGCTTACCAATCCATAAAACCAACCTATAAATCTTGTCTTACTAATTTAGTATGCGGCAGCTCTTTAGGGTTCCGCATCCAATGGGTGCCAACGGAATCATACGACTAAAGAAAAAAAAATAACTGTCTCCCCGTCCGTCTGTCAATAGATGGAGACACAGCTGTAACAGGTGGACATTTGATTACTGAGTTTATAGTATGGTACATAAACTAACGCCTTTTTAGGGTTCCGTTGCCAAATGGCAAAAAACGGAACCCTTATAGATTCGTCATGTCTGTCTGTCTGTCTGTCTGTCTTTCTGTCTGTCTGTCTGTCCGTCCGTCCGTATGTCACAGCCACTTTTTTCCGAAACTATAAGAGCTATGCTGTTGAAACTTGGTAATTAGATGTATTCTGTGAACCGCATTAAGATTTTTACACTAAAATAGAAAAAAAAAACAATAAATTTTGGGGTTCCCCATACATAGAACTGAAACTCAAAAATGATTTTTTTCATCAAACCCATACGTGTGGGGTATCTATGAATAGGTCTTCAAAAATGGTAATGAGGTTTCTAATATCATTTTTTTTCTAAACTGAATAGTTTGCGCGAGAGACACTTCCAAAGTGGTAAAATGTGTATAAAACTAAAAAAAATATATGATGTACATTACCATGTAAACTACCACCGAAAATTGGTTTGAACGAGATCGAGTGAGTAGTTTTTTTTTAAAACGTCATAAATCGTAAACCGCAATTTACCTTACATTCAATCAACTGAAATATAAAAATTAAAAAAAAAAACATTATTTTTAAACAGAGAATACCTACAGGTTTGTACGGAACCCTCGGTGCGCGAGTCCGACTCGCACTTGGCCGGTTTTTCCTTGTTTCCATAGGGGTAAGCAAAATTCTACCTGCGACGACCCCCCTTTTTTTTTGGATGGGCAATCATCTAATGACTTCTCATGTGCCAGGGTCACGGTATCTCTTTCAAACAATCTCGCAACCCTGGCAGCAAGCTACCCATTGCTCGCCGCCCGCAAGCTCGTGCCTATGGTGGCCGGGAGTCGGCTATCGACTCCCGACGCCCGGGGCGTCTACTCCTGCGGCGGCTAGGGATGTGAGGGTGCAGAGACTGCCACTCCCTCTCGCGCCCCACCTCCTCTTTCGCGAGTATTACTGCTTTGCAGAAGGAGGTGATGGCTTCCCACGCCCTCTCGCTCCGTACCATACACTTTTTTCCTCGTTTACGTTCATATTATTTACATCTGGTCATACACGCACGCCGGTTGCGTGTACTATGCACCTGACTTTTATATGTCCACCTCGTGCATCCCCCTCTCGGCATTTACACGCACATGTGCCTTGTAAAACGTTTTAAAAACCAAGATATATTAAAAAATAAGTTAAAAAATGCAATGTCCGTGCAGAAAATGTCTTTATTTCGGAGTTTTTTTGCCTCGATTGAAAAATAAGTACCCAGTGTTAAATATTGATAAGTAGGTTAATATACCATGAGTAGTATATTATTGGGCATTCTATACCACTATCGGCAAGTAGCTCGGCGAGTGCGCCTCGCTGCCGACAGTGGTATAGAATGCCCAATAATCGACACTCGACTCGACTCTCCACTCGACCAATAAACTCGAACGATACAGTTTGTTGCACCGTGTACTTGATAAGGAACGATTTACTCAACCAACGACAAGTAACTTCCATATTATGGCGGGTCAGTATGAACAATCAACTATCAACTCGACTGTAGTGTATACTGTACACGACCAATGATCATGCGAGCTCGCTATCGCTCTGAAAGGTGGTACAGAATGCTCAATAATGAACAATCGACTCGATCACTGACCAGTAACGCAAAAGAGGTTGTGGTAAGTTTATAAATGTTAACGTTCTAAATACATTCACTCATTTTCAATTGGTTCATTTCCGACAGTAATCATGAAATTTGTAAAACAACCGCAATCGCTGCATGTTAATACAGTCTGCGATGATATTTGTAAGACAAGTTTTCGCCACGAAGAATTATAGCCTAACTCAGTACGGTGTATTATTTGCGGTCCGTCCAATTGTGGAAAAACTAATTTATTAATTGGTCTTCTAATACACGAAAACGGATTAAGATTTGAAAATGTTTATGTTTATTCAAAAACTCTGCACCAACCTAAGTACATTTTTTTAGAAAGTGTTTTGCAACGGGTGCCTGGTATTTCCCTCCAGAAATATCAAGGAAATGAGGAAGTACTAAGCGTTCAGGGCGCAAAACCCAACTCGGTGATTATTTTTGATGATGTTGCTTGTGAAAATCAGAGTAACATGCGTGATTATTTTGCGATGGGAAGACACAAGTGCATTGATTGTTTCTATCTAAACCAAACGTATAGTAAAATCCCTAAGCAGTTAGTAAGAGACAATGCGAACTTAATCATACTTTTTAAACAAGATCAAATTTTACGTCATATTTATGAAGAACATGTCAACACTGATATGTCATGGATTGAATTTCGTGAAATGTGTTCGAAAATATGGAGTGAGCCTTTCAATTATGTAGTAATTAATAAGGATTGCTCCAAAAATAAAGGATGTTACAGAAATAAATTTGACACTTTTGTTGTCTTTGATAAAAAATACTAATATTTAAGACCGGTACCCTCGCGATAATATTATTCTTCAGGCAACGCTTAATCAGTCACGAACTTTTTTTTGTTATTATGGAGAAATCACTAAAAAGACAAATAGTCGAAGCTGCAGAAGCTGTTAAAAAGAAAGTGCGAAAGATGAGAGATGTTGAGAATAACAATCAGCAGTGCTGGAATCAGTGTTCAAGCCGGTAACAGAACCACTCAACCAAATTGCTAATGTCAGTAAGCAGGCTTCTCTCCTGCATAATATAGCAAATGAAGAAACCGATGTTCCGTTTATCGATAAAACTCTGCAAAAAGAAGTCCCTATTAGTTCAGAAAGCAATGATAACAACAACAATGAAGACGAATATGAATCTGATATCGAAAGTGATTCTTCGTATAAATCATTAACTGAAAACAACCAGAGATGTGATATGTCATCCTGGTCAGTGTCCTCAGAAGCACTGAAAGATATTCCGTTTGGTGTCCGAGTAGAGAGCGGCAAATTGATGTTAGGGTCTGCGCGTATGACGATCAGCGACGAGTATATCATCGTGGCTGGACGCAAATACCGAAATACGCCTGGTTTAAAACAATTGCTGCTGAAAAAGAACGTAGATTTGAGCATGGTTACAGAGAGTGATATGAAACATTATAAGTCGATGTTACTTGATACAAATGCACATCGACGAGACTATGAACCTAGTAAACCAATAAAAAGTAATAAAAGACAAAAATATTTGCAAATTATAAAGCCTCTGTTCCAACTACGAAGTATAATTCAGGAGCACCAATCGAAGGGAAAAGGACTACTACCTTTAACAAAAACGTGGAAGAAAAACGTAGATTTTGTATATTGGGACGATCCCAATGAACTGGTGGATAGATTAAAATTATTGATTGCATCTCGAGATGCTGGTAACACAGGATTAGATAATGAAATTATATCTATCATTGAAGAATTGCGTGAAAGTAAAGTTATAAATTAATAAAAAATTTAAAATGTGTTTATTTTATTATTAGCCTCTCGATACAATACACCTTAAACATGAACGTAGACAAATTCGGACACTACATTCACAAAAGAATGCGTTTTGCTGAGTTATTTGAGTTTAATGAGAATGCTTTGTTAAAATTAGAAAACGGAGATTTTGATTTAAAAACTTCAAGACTGAGAGGAATTAGATCTCCAGTAGAAGCAGACGATGCTGTGAACAAGGATTATGTAGATCGATTGAATGCTAACACATTAAAAGAATTAAATAATTTGACTGTGGACAAGGATTATGTAGATCGTTTGAATGCTAATATGTTAAAAGAATTTAATAATATGATTGGATCATTGCGTTCTCAAATCATAAAAGACACAAAGGGTACAGTACAAGCTACTTTAAAAGCAAAGATACCTGAGGTTTTAACTCATTTGCAAGATAAGTTTTATACTAAAGCAGAGGTAGATAAATTACTTCAAAATAAATCTCCATAATGGCAAAACAGCAAATTGTTAATGAACTACACAAAGCAGCAAGAAGAAATTTCCTTCGACGTTCCGTCATTCTAAAAGGGGTCGATGACTTGTGGCAAGCTGATCTAATGGACATGCAAAACCTGAGAAAATATAATAAAGGTCATAATTACATTCTAGTGGTGATTGACTGCTTCTCAAAGTACGCTTGGGCAGAGTCATTAAAATAAAAAAATAAACTTGATGTTACTCATGCATTTAAACGAATACTGATTAACAGCAATCGCAAACCTGTTAATTTACAAACTGATAAGGGAACAGAATTTTATAACAACTCATTTCAAACGCTTATGAAGACGTATAATATTAACCATTACTCAACGTTTTCTAGCAAAAAAGCTTCGATCGTGGAGCGACTGATTAAAACACTTAAAAATAAATTATATAAATATTTTAGTCTGAATGGAAACTATAAATGGTTAGGTATACCATTAGAAGTTACGTTAAAGACTTATAACAACACAAAACATCGTACTATTAAATTTAAGCCAATTGAAGTTAATAAATCTAGTGAGTCAGTTAGAAAAGAAAATATTAAAAAAACCTTAAATCATGTAACCATTCGTAGAAAACCTAAGTTCAAAGTAGTTGACTTTGTTCGTATCAGTGAATACAAACACAATTTTGAAAAAGGTTACACACCTAATTGGTCAACTGAAATATTTACTATAAAAAAAATAAATCATACCATACCAGTAACATATCATATACAGGATCAGCGAAAGCAAGCCATATTGGGAACTTTTTACGAGCAAGAACTTCAAAAATCTTACTATCCGGGTATTTATTTGGTAGAAAAGGTTTTAAAAAGGAAAGGAACAAAAATGTTTGTGAAATGGTTGGGTCTAAACAACGAAGAAAACAGTTGGATCAACAAGCTAGACGAAGCTTGCATGCATCACGACATTGCATATGCAAACCATACAGACTTACCCAATCGTCACAAAGCTGATTTACAACTACTTAATATGGCTAAACAAAGACTTAAATCGAACGATGCAGGGAAACGTGGTTAGTGAGCAAAGTTATGAAAGCCAAACTGAAATCTGGTGCTGGCGTTAAAACGTTTAAAAGTTTCGTATCAAAAATAAGAGCGAGGATAAAGAAACTGAAACCAAAGGACAGTAAAACTTTAATTAACGCTGCTTACTCAGCAGCAATAAAAATATTTCCTAACATTCAGAAAATTCGAGTACCACGAGTGATACCCTTACCGAAGACTGGAGGTATTCTACCCTTAATCCCGATTTTTGCGGGCTTATCAGCATTAGGAACTTTAGCTGGTGGTGCGGCTGGTATTGCAAAAACTGTTAACGATTACAAAGCTGGTCAGCAAAATTTACTAGAAACACAACGGCATAATAGGGCTATGGAGTCTTTAAAGTTAGGGCAGGGTTTATACATTAAGCCACATAAAAATGGAAAAGGTTTATTCGTGAAATCTTCAAAAAACTGAAAAATAAGCTACCTAATCGTCCTCTAACTAATGTAGACATCCAAAGGTATGCACGCGACATCCCTCACTTTCGAGGAGTGTACATGAGGGATCAATTACCAAGAACGCCAAATCCGATTGAATGTGGTATCGTTAACTTGGACGATTATAAGAACGAAGGGACGCATTGGGTAGCTTATGTAAAAGTAGGCAATTATTGTGAATATTTTGATAGCTTTGGAAATTTGAAGCCTCCAATGGAATTAATACGATATTTTAAGAATTGTAATGTTTTTTATAATTATACAAGATATCAGAAATTCAACACTGTAAATTGTGGACACTTATGTTTAGAATATCTGTGTACTTTTTGGAATAAAAACATATAAAATTTATGATTTTCTTTTATTTCAATCATTTGCAAGATGTCACTCACATTATCGATAACTGGAAACTCGTCAACTTTATCTACTTACTATCCCAACACGTTGCAACTATATGAACAGTATGAGTGTGCCTTATTGCATTTCGCAACATTTAATTCGATTCCAAACATTGACAAAACGAATAATAAATTCTATTATGGTTCTAACGAAGTTATTGAAATACCGGAGGGCACCTATGAATTGCAAGATATTAATGATTATTTAAAATCTGAAATGAAAGATGCCTCATTCAAACTACAGTGCAATAACAATACTTTAAAAGCTGCTGTATATTGTACAAAGGACATAAATTTTAATAAAGAAGGTACTTTCAGGAATTTATTAGGGTTTAATAAACAAATCTTGAAAGTAAATAAATGGCATGAGTCACAGTTGCCGGTCAACATTTTACCTACAACTGTGATCAGGATCGAATGTGATATTGTAAGCGGCTCGTACACAAACGGAGAACCGAGTCACATTATCCACGAATTTGCACTCAACGTTCCTCCCGGATATAGGATTATAGAAATTCCGAAAAACGCGATATACTTTCCAATCAACTAAAACAACATTAGCTGCATACATATCTGGCTGTTAGATATAAATAACCGCTTAATAAACTTGCGCGGTGAAGAAGTGCAGCTGTATTTGCATCTCAGAAGAAAAAAATGATCGACTACAATAAATATGTGCATCAGCAAATCAAAAATATCAGTTCCACTCAAGCTTCCAACCATATAAGAGCTCGCCCTAAGAAGAAAATAAAATTAACTAAAGACAACAAGGCATTTCTCAAAGCGATCGGTTTGCTAAAATGAATATCTTAGACGTTTTATCCGCTCCGACTTACGACAACACGGTTGAAGGAATCGAATTTCACTCTTACAAGCCCTACGTAACTAGTTTCAATAGGAACGATGAAATTCGTATACCCATTAATCAACAAGACTTGTATATACTTCTGTCAGCTAGTACCTTGTATTTGGAAGGGACTGTTATCGTAAGCAAAAAGGATATGAAAGAGAAAGCCACTAGTGTTAATTTTACGAATAATGCTCTACTTTACCTGTTCCGGGCACAATTCCGGGATTTGTGCCCGGTTGATGGCAATAGGCTCGCCCCCTATTACATGGGACTTAAACATAACAGGCGAAATGTGGGTGTACTGTAGGTACACCTCTGCCCAACCCTTCGGGGAAACAAGGCGTGATGTTATGTTATGTTTACCTGTTCCAAGATATAAGATACGAGCTAAATGGAGTGGAAATTGATAGAATAAAAAATGCTGGCATAACTACCACCATGAAATCGTTAATATCAATGAGTGAAAGTGAATCAAAGATATCTAATGCGTGGGGCTGGAATATCGATGGCATAAAAAATATAAATGGGGGTAGTTTTTCCGCGTCTATACCACTCAGTAACATCATCGGTTTCGCTGAAGATTTCAAGAAAGTCGTGATAAATTGTAGGCACGAACTGATATTGCTACGAAGTAATACTAACCTGAATGCGGTCAAACTTAACACCGGTGAATTTGTAGAAGACGTTCAAATAAATAAAATCATCTGGCGTGTACCGCATGTTAAAGTGTCCGACAAAGAGAAAATAAGTTTACTCAAACTGTTAGAAAAAGATCGACCACTCCAGATGATATTCAGAAATTGGGATCTGTACGAATATCCAGCTTTACCTAAAACTACAAAACCTACCTGGTCCATCAAAACTTCCTCGCAAATAGAGAAACCTAGATACATAATTATGGGCCTACAAACAAATAGAAAAAACAATTCAAGTTCTGATATGTCTCAGTTCGATCACTGCCATGTTCGTGACGTTAGAGTATACCTAAATTCAACTTACTTCCCCTATGAAAACCTAAATGTCAGTTTCGCGAATAACAGAATCGCTTTATTATACGAGCAATACATTCGATTTCAACAGTCTTATTACGGACGTCGCCCGGAACCCTTATTAAGTGAAAAACAATTTAAAGATTTGGCGCCGCTCTTTATCATAGATTGCTCTAGACAAGCCGATAATGTAAAGACAGGTCCTATTGTGGATGTACGAGTGGAAATAGAGAGTGATTCGGACATACCAGATCAAACTTCTGCATATTGTCTTTTATTGAACGACTGCATAATTCCTCAGCCTCTAAGTAATACTGTGAGAAAAATATCATGAATCCGAATACTATCATATTAGATGTTCAAGGGTTTAAAGACCTGTACAATAATTTTATAATAAAAGAATTAGCTTTTGCTAGTCGTGATTATACTCAAACATTTTTAATAAAGCCACCATACTTGTTTAAATACTTAACAAGTGATGAAAAGAAGCAGGTTAAATGGTTGGAAAGAAATAGGGGGATTTATTGGAATGAAGGATATATTGACTACAGAGAATTTCGAAGTATAATCGTTCCATATCTAGAAAATAAGGAAATCATTGTAAATGGTTTGGAGAAGGTGAATTGGATAAAGGATCTTTGTATGAATTGTAAAGTATTAGACCTTGGTAAAGAACAATGTCCTAATTTCTCTGTTTTGCATAAAAAATACTGTGAAGGAAGATCTAATTTTAATTGTAATAGACATCTGAAGCATTGTGCGCTTAAAAATGTGCTTTGTTTAAGGAAGTATTTAGAATGGGCATAAAATGTATGCACTAATGTGTGTAATGTAGATTATTAGTTTTTAGGCTTGTTAAATAAAAATCAAAATAAGTTATACATGCTTTTATTTTGCTAAACACTCCCCACACTTCTCCAAATAACTTAACACTACACGCAATTGAATAGAAATATCTTAGTAAAATTATAAATATTAGTTTAAACAAACGATTATTAAAAGTCAGTATCTATTAAAGATTTCGATATTTTCTTAACTAAAGACTCAGTTTCGTCCATAACACTGTCGATAGCATCTTGAACAATATATTGTGCGTTTATAATAACGTTCTCACTGTCACTATCACTGTCTATGGTTTGAGGATTGTTATTACATAGATCTACGACTGAAATTTTTATTAATTTAATCCCTCTTCGCTGTAGTCGACTCATCGCGTAGGATTTGGTTGGTTTTAGTTTTTTCGACTTTTCCCTGCATCGTTGTTTTGGTTTTTTATCTTTCGTGACTGGTTTGCTGTGCTTGTTCGCTGCGAAACATCTCAGAGAATCCTTCGTAAGGACCCTGGGCATACTGGCTGAACATGATCTCGGATTCAGACATCTGAAACAAAATATAAAACAATTATACTACTATTCCTTTAGTATAGCGCTCTAAAGCGTTATAATTGGGTTTTCTATCGAGTTCACTATACCTTCACTGTTCCTTTATTATATTGATTATTAACACTACCGCGATCACAATTGTTAGTTACAAAAAAAAAAAAATTGTACTCACCGACATGATTACTTTTGCTGAAGGTTAAAAAAATATATGAAACAGGTGTTCGCGATGAATAATATTTCGTTAATGATTGCAAAATAATTAAATACCGTATAATTCATTACATGTCATCTAAGCATTTGTGTCTCCATGCTAAGGCCAATGAACTGCAACGTAGACAATAATTATACAATGAAGAATAGTGCCTTGTAAGCGTGTTACTTAATCGTAAACGTTAGTTATTCAAAAATCAACCTTACGATGCAAGGTATCTAGGTGCATAGTGCAACTGAAATCATTGCAATCGGTATTTACTTCATTTACCGATTGAAAAAAAGAGTGTAATTATATTTTAAAATAAATAGAATTTCATAAATGAAACAAGTCAATGGTTACAATAATTCCAATTTTATTTAATTTTTGTATAATAGTTATTAACATTTATTATTTTCTAAAACTAAACTTATTACATGAGTAGCCTTAGATAATTACGTAACACTAAACTTAAATTATGATCAGAGTAATTCATTCTTAAAAATAAACGCATGACCCCAGGCTCGAGTTGAAATTTGATCTACAGATATCGATCGTTTGTCATCATTTCTAGATAAAGCAATTTTGTTGACAGTACGAGTAAATATTTCGTGTTTTATCAATTTAAACATATAATTTTTTCTCCGGATTACTCCGCCATTAAATAAAATGGTTTCATAGTCTGATAAGTTTAAATCACTGACCACGCTTGCTTTCACCCCTTTTGCTTTTTTAATAATATTATTAGGGGTTTTTATAGAGTAAAGTTTCGATCTCAAGCCAACAAAATCAGATATATATTTTCCTCCCATTTCATCTTTAAAGAGACCGGGTACCTTTTTATTTTTTAGCGGTATCTGTAATTCATTTGCGGCTTCATAGTTACTGCTGTCAAAATATTGTAAAAAATTGTATTTCAAATCATGGTAAAAATCGTTAGTGTCTATTTTATAAACAAAGGAATCGGTATCTGTGTAACATAGCTGCACTCGATCTTTATAAAAAGGCTTTACAATATCGTAATGAAAGTAATACATGTGTGCTTTTGAAAGTTCCAACACAGTGAAACCTATGTAGATAGGCTTATCTAAAATAATTTGGTCAGGTTTCATTTGTATCGCAACTAAGTTTTCAGATAAAATAGATGCACTGTGGAAATAGGGGTTGGCTATAAGTTTCTCAGCGGATATAAATTTCTTAGTTCGATTGAACTGATCGCACCATTGATTAACTAAATGCACGGTTACTCTATTTTCAGTATTTTCTAATGTCTTTCCAAAAACACTGTTATTTAATAACTTAAAAAAGTCTTGTTCGAAGGAACTTTTTGCTTTTTGTCTTAATTGAGTATTTAACTCTATGTATTGTTTTAAATATGGAGCCTGTCTAAAAGTAATAGCTCTATGAATTTTACGTAAAATTAAACCATGTTCCAAACATTTTTTTAAATGAACGTAATGAATCACATAGTTGTACTTATTATACAAATTTGCTATGAGTTTCTTGGTTTTACCTCCCGGGGGTACACATTTTTCAGGACAAAATGGTAAGTCATTATGATGATTATGTAAATTTTCGGGATACAATAGATCGACTTTTAATATGAAGCCCCATTTTGCGTTATCTTCTATAGCGGTAACATCAAAATTAGCTAATTCGTTATCACCTAAAAATCTGAAACTAGAGTATGGTAAATACTGACACATGCTGAAACCGTAAAGATTATTACAATCTAAGTATACTATGAAACTCTCAGGTTGTGATGGATTATATTCAGGCATGTACTTGTGATTAGCTCTAGCATGCCGATGGGAACACACGCACAAACCACCGCGTATACCGCTTTGTATCATTCTGACGATAGCTAAGTCCGACACTAGCTCTAACTGAACGCCTGTTTTTAGCAACATCGCATCGAAAGATAAACTGGGTGCAGTAATGTAAAACGCGGGGTCAAGACTGTAATATTGTTTACAGGTTTTCCGAAAATTTTGGAATATGTCTGTTAACAAAAGCACATCCGTTTTTAAGTATAGATCCGTATACTCGCCTAGGTTATTAATATTGAATTCAGCCCAAACAGCCTGCGCATGATTATAATCTTCATCACTAATGACTTCGTTAGTCAAAGAATTATAAAAATTATCCTTAGACGGCAAAAATATTTGATCGTAACATCCCCAAGTGGTCATGTAATCATATGGATAAACACCTTTTCTTCTCAATAAATTAAACTGTCTTTCTTTAGAAAAATGAGACCGTAGATTAACGAAATCTTCCACCTGCAATGTTTTAGCGAGCTTGTCTAAACTTGTTCCCAAAAAGTTGAAGGAATCTAGAAACCTTATACAAATGTACTCGTTATCGGCAATAGGAATAAATTTAGTAAATGCTACATATTTTTCTTTAGTCTTGGGGATTATTTTAATTGAACCTGGAATTTCACCTAACTTTTTTATAAATAAATGACTATCGTATCCGGATAAATTGTGAAAAAATATTGGAATAAATTTCGGTACTTTATGCTGTAAATTACAGTGTCGATGTGCTGCACCTCGATATAGACCTGTAATATGACAATGATCTCTTACTTTATCGGTTAAGAGTAAATTGTCGCAAATATGACACTTAACGGCACGTTTAAAATCACGAGAATTTTCATCAGTGAATATCATAGGCTCGCTTTTGGATATAATTTTATGTATTTGTTTTACGTCCTCAGTAATAAAATGTATAAATTTCGAAACACAATCATTACCTCGATAACTTCTATAGCCCTCAACGGTGGCATTTTTATTTGATGACACGACATTGTAAGCGAATGCCGCTGGCACGTGGCGTTTTAAGTATGACGTGTTAGCGGTGTTGAATTCAGCGCCGGAAATTGGTTCAAGTAACGTTTCAAAGTCGGCATATATGACGAATGGAATATTTTGTTTTGTGTCATAATTTTTAAATTTAAAAAATGACCCTTTTTCCGGTAAAACAGTGACAATCCCCCCACACAAGTGGGATTCAATTTGACTAAGCGTTGGAAAAAACAATAAACATGTTTCACAGAAATATAGTTTACCATGATGTTTGGTCATCTGATTTCTAACTAAACGAGATAAATCTTTGATGAGACAGTAATGAGAATTATTATTATTTTCTAAAAACAGTAGATGGATACTTTTATTAGACTTGTCATTCAAAGTTGTATACAATGGCCCAATAATTGTTTTCTCATTTTTTAAACCATATACAAATATATTGAGAGAAGGATTATTTCTCTCAAAGATATCTATGTCCGAGAATGTAATTGGAAATGTTAAATTATTAACATTCAAAACTTCCTGAAAGTATGGATAAGACGAAATCCTATCGGGATGTCTGTTTGTGGGGTACAATGCCGCTACAACACACCACAAAAAGCAATACTCATCATTGTTTCGAATATTCAAACAAGGTCTTTTAGCCTTTATGGATTTCGGCAAAGTTAAAAATTTAGATCCGCTGAGTGGTTGATATTTATTAATATTTAATTCTAAATGTGAATTACTTAAAAATGTCCAACCACTATCTCTTTCCTCAAATTCTTCAATTTTTTTTAGTAGTACATTAACAGCTGATTTGTAAGTAGAATCAAAATCGTAATTAATTAGTGTGATAAAATTTTTTGTTTGGAATGATTTTATTTCTTGTTGATCATTTTTAAACATAAGAAAGGAAGCAAACAGTTCGAAGTTTATTTTGACAGAGGTGTGTTTCTGTATTGAACTATCTATTAAATGTTTAATTTGCGGACTAATACTATTGAGGAACATTTCAGGAAAACTATGTATTTGTTCGCCTGTCGCTGTGATTTTATAACTTTTGATTTGTTCTTTAAAAGAAGAATTAATAATTGCCACATTATCATAAATAGGAGTTGAACTATTGTTTTTATGTACATTGCTACGTAAATGACCAGACCATCGGCGATTATCTACAAATACTTTGCAATCAGAACAGTGAGGCATTATGTTATTGTTGAAATCACTAACAAAAAGGAACACTAACAATTTCAATAAAGTTAGATTAGATAATACTTACAACTATTATTCACGATCTTAGGTATACCAGTAACAAAAATATTTTATATAGGTAATTAGTACAACTTGATCAGGACTATTTTATGTTCGTTCCAAGATCCCTTGTGTAATTTCTTCTCAGGTAAGTCGGTAATTATGTTTAGGCAGAATGTTTCTGAAATAATAAAAAATTGGATGCATTAGACACATAATCTAATTACATAGATAATAGTATAATCTGGAGAGAAAAATATAGATAATAATTACCTGCAAAATGTAAAATGATTTATACATAGGAATGTGTATCTACGTGATCCAAATATGGAGATATATTTCAGGTAATTAAATAATTCTTCACAGACCAGTCGGTAATTAATATTTTGTTTAGGCAGAATGTATCTGAAATAAAAAAAAAATTGATTATTAGGTACCGATAAAGAATCAGACATATAATTGTAAATTCTGGGTTGAAAAAGAGTCATACTATTATGTTAATTGAAATTAAAAAAATATATTTGATAATTACCTGTACAATATGAAATGATCTGCTTTATCCAAACAGGTGTATTTCAGGCCCCCCACGATATACCGAACAGCGTTACTCCTGATGAAATCGTTCGTATGTACTTTCTGGTGTGTGATCAATAAAATATTTATTTTTAATAATTGACTTAATTTTTCGGTGACAGTTTAGAAAGGTGCTCACTCCGAGAGACCTTTGAAGTAATAAATAATATTTTAAATTATATTTTTTGCCTAAAAATATTTCATCATAAAATTTGTTTTTTGCGCAATTGTTACACGTGTGCTTACCTAATTATTTATTTCACATTCACAATAATCAGCTATTTTAGTTAGGGTTGACAATACAAAATTTACACAATGCATTATTACGATTAAAATATATCATAGCGTATCGACAGATATGGATTTCCATGTTTTGACTCATGGCTGTTAGTGTAGTTATGAGAACTATATTATGTATTTATTTCAGGAAGTCTAGAAAAGTACTAGGTTGACGGCAATAAGTTCATATTTTCTACACAAGACCTAAACGTAGATGATAAAATAAGTACCTACCTTAGAAATATTTATTTACTTCTATAAAATAATTACATCAATGTAGTGTAACGATTCCGTGCTCGCTATCATTTAGTCAGCCCTGGCTAATTTCGCTGCATCGACATTCGATGCAGCATAAAATTTTCCTTCGTCTACATTTTACGTGCATGTATAATCCGACTATAGAAAAAGTTACTTCAACACAACAATGCTAAATTGATTGAAGTGTTTTTAACATGCTTTATTTATAATTTGATTTTAACTTATAAGCTACAAGTATTCGGTACAAAGTATTCGCAGTCTGCAAGTGCAACGAAGTGCTCTGTTATCATCGATATACAAACAGTCTGTGTTGTCTACAATATCAGCGACGACATTGTCGATAGCCACCCGCTGCCACCATCACCAACCAAGTCATCAAACCGAGTGGAACTTCTGATTGAAAAATGTAAGTCTTATTAAATATTCTGTTCGTTGTCATGGCTCACACTTGTGATCCGCTTGTAATTTACAGTTATGTTTGTGTGTGGGCGCGTTACTTCACAGATCACCCGAGCTGCTCATAGTATGTCGAGGTCGATCCCTCAAAGGAGTCATTATTTTTCATCCAGTCTTCTGTGCTTTGAACAGCATGTAAAGCCATCGATTCTGCACCCAATCTCTCTATGGGTTTGCTATCCCATGGGCATGTAGGAGAACCAATGTTTGCGCACACACTTGTGTTGTATAGTATGCCCTGCGCAATGGACACTACTCCATTGAGATAATTAATAATAATTGTGTGACTAAATTTTCCCTATCTTTATTTCAGGTCAGACTCTGAGTGTGATTACTCGCAAGCATCGGTCACCGGGCAAAAAGTGAAGTGCAGCCGCAAACCGTCTGCAGACAGCAATGGGAAACGCAAGATGCAGTCACAATCAACAACCGTAGCTCGTGCCAGATAAATTAATTATCTACTTACTCTAGCCACATATCTACTGACTAAATTATAATCGTGCAATTACTATTACATATTATTTTAAAACAAGTGCAGGTTCACTTGGTTATTGTTTGAATCGATGGATTGATTTAATCGATTACAGTATTGATCAAAGCCGAGTCAGTTGTTATATTTTTTTACAGCAGAAGGTTTTTCTTGGCGTATGCATCTCTCGTTCTAAACATTAACTAATTACAGTTTCTGTTATTGTTTCAGTAAAAAAGTGAATACTGGCATCGACATATTCGGCATCAGTAACAACCGCGACATCCCACACAAAGAAGATGCATCGGATCACCTAACTTCATTCTTTGTGAACCGGGTAGCCAGCGGCTGCGAGCGCCGAGCAACGAGCACCGACGGAGAGTACTACATCGACTGCAAGGTGTACAAGGCTGACGACGCTCGCCTTACCGACTCCGCCGAGCTGTGGAAGAAGGCGCTCGTCCGAATCAAGTTCCAGACTGACGCGGATTCTCCTCAGTGGCGAAAATTACAAGAGCTCGTGCGTGCGGCTGATATCTTGTTTCCAGGCAAACCAACATTTTATGATAATTAAACCAAATACCGTACCTTACAGTTGTTTTTTATTTACAATAATAACCCGTTAACGCTTTTTTCACTAGGTACTTGTAATTTCGTTGGTTTGTTACAATCATCAACTCGTTCACCATTCTATGTTAACAGTAAATGCAACTCGAGTGACCGGTTAAGTGCAGTGGTAAGTAAATGGTTGATTGTTCATCGTGCTCCGAAACGCGGCATACTGACCAGCCGTATGGAAGATAGTGGTAAGGAGCAAGTTACTAGTCATTGGTCGAGTAAATCGTTCCTAATTAAGTACACGGTACAACAAACTGTCTCGTTCGAGTTTATCGGTCAAGTGGAGAGTCGAGTCGAGTGTCGATTATTGGGCATTCTATACCACTGTCGGCAGCGAGGCGCACTCGCCGAGCTACTTGCCGATAGTGGTATAGAATGCCCAATAATATACTACTACCATGAGTTCTAAGATACAGACTTACTGTCTGCTAACCTGTATTACCTGGACAATAAAATATTTCCTATTTCTTTTCTAAATTCGTACGGAACCCTTCGTGGTCAACCCGCACTTGGCTGCTTTTACTAATTTCATTTTCTTACAGATTTCACCCATTTTACGATCTTCCTGACAGACGGACTGTAAATATTTTATTTAGAATTCTTTTGGTGAACCACATAAATCTATATATTAATACGTGAAGCGAAAACTTTGGATCCCTTTTTACGAAAATTGGGCGGACGGAGGAGTATGAAATTTCGCACACTTATAGTTTATACAGAGAAGAAGTGATGAATGCTAATATTTTTTTTTAATTATGCGTAAAAATATATTATTTTCAATAAATAACACGTTACACACACTACTATTCATTACTGTGTGGTTAATACACACATGCATAAATATTCTTTTGTTTATGGTCCAATCGACAATATCTGTCTTTATTTTGTGTCTATAGTCTTATAGTTAGGGAGCTGGCGAGCATTTCGGTATATGATTTGCACACGTTTCACGTCGAGGTGGATTGCAGTTTAAATCATTACGAATCGATTTGGTCCAATCAATTAAGGTCCTACGTCACTGCGTTTTCGCGTTGCAGCGGATTGAAGTTGCTTAAAAAAATCGGGGTATTAAATCATTTGCACATGTATGCCTCTAGAGTTCATGGTCACAATCATCTTGGAAACGAAGAAAATCGAAGAGGCAGACATTCAGGACTCTGCATTGTCATGGGACGGAGTTGTAAAAATGTTAAAAAAAAGATCTACTAAGTCATTTGCACGCGGTTATCATTGCGCCCATTCGATTCACTATGACTCTGTGGATTCGAAAAAACATGTGGCAGACTCTTTGCTCACTGATTTTCAGCTGTATTACCTTTTGAAATTCACGGAATCAAGGGACAGCGGGTATTACGTGGGATTATTGTTATTATTTATAGTTTTATTCTTACAATTTTGGTTACTATTATCCTGTAAACTCACGGTAACGATTAAACTTCTGGAGCTAAAATCTATGAAATCAATTTTTTTTCTCAATGCCAACCAGAAACGAAATGCGCTTGGAACTTTAATTAGAAAGTATTTTTTTAAATTGCATGCTTGATTGTAATCTGAATAGGATTAGGATCTGGATAGGAACAGTCTTTAAATTTTTTAAATCACGTTTTATTTGTGTAAAATACGTAGATTTTGAACCAAGACGTGTGAAAGTGCCTGAGAGCGAGAGAGAGGAAAAGCGTGCAAAATAAAAGAGGAGGCTGTATATAGATATACGCTCTATAAATTTAGTTTCACAATACGGAAAAGGTCAGAACTGAGTTATACCGTTCTCACTCATATTCCCAAATAAAAGAGAGACACCACGAAAGGTACTATGAGGATATTTTATACCTGCCTGGTTTGGCGCGAGCGTCGGGTTGAAAAAAAAATCAAATGGTCTGCCTTTGGAATATCAGAGGCCTGAATGTCTGCCTCATCTATTTTCTTGGTTTTCATAAGGAATTCAAACATCAGTCCAAGAAGTAGACGTGTGCGCATAATATAGCACACCTTTTTTTTACATTTTTGGAGCACTATCAATAGACAACGTAGAGGCAACATGCTGGCAGACTATTTTTCCGTGGTTCTTCTCATTGTTTTTAATCGAACAATTCAAATCTGCCAAGTGTGCACTTCATATAGAGTTTTTTTAATCATAAAAATAAATGTAAAAAATGAATACTACAAAAGTCAGAGCCCTGGATGTCTGCCTTTTCGATTCTTTGTTTCCAGGATGACTGTGATCATCAGCCCCAGAGGCAGACGTGTGCGCATCATATAGCACACCTTTTTTTTTAAACATTGTTGAAACGCTGTAAATTTACAACGCAGCGCCACCATGGTGGCAGACGAGGTCCTTGATGTTTCTTAGGGTATAATTATCACTATTAATAACGTCTGCCTTGTGTGCTGATCATATCGAAATTTTGCTCGCCAGCTCCCTAACTATTAGTGAATGTCAGGTATAACCATAGGTAATAAATTAATTTTATAGATAGATTATATAACCTATTTCATTTTTAAATCTGTGATCATATCGAGAATATTTGTTTTTTGTCTATAGTGTTACTGAATGTCAAATATAACCATATTTTTTTAAATATTTATTATTATATAAGTTTTTTTCATTTAATAATGTATTTCTATTCAAATGAAGTACGGTCGAATTTCGACCAATGGGCGATCACTAGTTATGTTAACTGGTTGAAAATTTTCTTTTATTGCGGAATTTTTCTACTCTGTGGTTCTTAGATCTCTGGGGGCGATGGGAATTAATTTCTTCTGGGAATTTTTGTATTTAGATTTGTTTTGAAAAAGGTCTTTCAATTGAGTATTGGTAATAAAATTGTGGGTTGTAATTGAGTGGTGAGTGATTTTGGAAAAATTGTTTTAAATTCAGTTTAGGAGCTAGTAATTTGATGATTAAAATTAGAACTGTATGTCTGGTTTTCTTATTCTTAGCGTATCGATGATAAAAAGTTCATATTACTTTGGCCCAAAATTCAGGTGAATGAACTCCGCTTACTGACACAGTCATAAGATAATTAAATGCACAGGTAACAGAGCATATGGCGCGGGATAGAAGGTGGGCCATAGTCTGTGGCAGGGTGCAATAAATATTTTATTTTTAAATATTAGTAAATATGAGTACAACTTATCTAACCTAAACAAAAACACATGTATAAAATATTGAGTATTTAAAAGATAGAGTAAATAATGATGTCTGAGCTAGAATTAACTGTGTAATAGACACTAGCGTCTTCCTCCTATAACCCTAAGTAACAAGCTATACCGAGATATAATGATTTGGTTTAGATCTCATAAAATGAACAAATATTTCTAGGAGGTAAAAGGTGCATTTATGAGACCCGTTAACCCGCCTCTCAACCATTGTTATCAGCCTCCACAGTAAAACAGTCTTAGACACTGTCTTTGACTATTTTGCGTAATTGCTAAGTGCTTTCACAGAATTTGGCAATAAGCTAAGCTCTTCTTTTAGCTACAGTTGTGCCCTTTATAGCATAATCTCAAAAATGTATCCTAAAACGTTATGTACGTTTAATAAAAATAAAAAAATGAATATTATTTAATTGAAAATACTAAAAGGAGTCTCCCCGAGCGATGTACCCTCATATTTTCTGTTACGTCCGGCGCATCCGATGGCAAATATATTATGTCTGATCGAAAATAGAAGAATAGAAGATATCTTTAAATATGTACTTACGAATCAGTGGTGGATTGCTTTCAGTCCAGTTCCTGCAACAAGATAAAACATTATTTGTACATGTACATAAATACAAAAAGTACAGTAAAATATTCTTGAGTTATTAATCACGCCAGTATTTCATCGGCTCAGCATCAAGGGGTATCGTATTACCCAGTAACTGGGTTGTGGAGGTCAGATAAATAGTCGCTTCATGTAAAATTCTGATATTCAGCTGGATCAAGTGAGACTGGTAACCGCCCCCAATAAAGTTGAGGATAGGCTTGGCAAATTGTCCATCTCAATTGCTTAACACATACTCGATCACAAGCCGAAAGAATTTGAAGGAATTTCATAAACCATATGTTTGAAACATTCGCGTGTAATAACAGTGTAAAATATATTAATGACAGCTGGGATCAAGATCCCTGCCAGGGTCACGACATTTGTTCGAAAGAGATACCGTGGCCCTGGCATATGGGTAACTGAAGGAACACGGATGGGTTTTAGTCAGTGAAAGTCTGACACGCCCTCCCACTCCGCAATCGTCAATTGATGATTTACCACCCAATAAAAAAATGGTGCTTGTGTGCAAAGCCGCACGCATCGTTCGATCACGTCAAGCTACACTTGCCGTGGTTGTGGAAGGGTGACTATATTGACATACCAAGAACCCTCCGTGCCTCGGAAAGCATGTTAAACCGTTGGTCCCGGCTGTCACTCATGGGTGTTTGACAGTAGTTACGAGACGTTAGAAGTCCGAAAGTCTGAACACGACTCTTATATTGATAAGAGTATATCATGCCATTTCAGTCGTAAGATACCCACTGCTGGATAATGGCCTCCCCCAATTTAGGGAGCTTTTCCATAAACGCTTGGCAGGCGGTCGGCGATCGCAGTATGGTGGTAAAATGCATAGAGATGCTGTTGCCCATTCTCTAGTAAGACCCTTAGTCGCCTTTTACAACACCCAATAAGTGAAGAGTATATTGTATTACCAAGTAACTGGTTAGTGCTGACCACATAGATAGTCGCTCCATGAAAAGCAGTGGTATTCTGCTGAATTAGTTACATAAGAAGCCGACCTCAACATATTTGAGAAAATACCAAATAGATGATTAATGACAGTCGAGACCAAATGCTTAACGTGTTTTTTTGATGTTGGTAACTTTATCAAAGAATATTTCATAGTCCATTGATCCTCTCATATTGTGTCTAGATAAGTACACATACTTTATTCTATAGAAACGGTTTCTTGTCTTTAGGAGCTAATAACAGGCAGAGACTCTTTTGTTTGGAATCCAATAACTATTTCCATATTTCCCATTGACTACGCTGAACTTATATAATATGAGCGTAGTCAATGGGAATGAGAAAAATGTTTATTTTAGCTTTCTTCGTCAACAATTGAGACAGACCATGATGACCACGCATTGTCATAAATGTTTATATGTAGAACGAGCTGGTGTCCGCAATTCCACGTCTGAGCGCGTATTTTGCGTACGGGTAGAAAATCGGTTATTCGATCCACCCCAGCTCCTCGAGGAAGGTCAGCAACGCCTTCTTAAATGTCTATGTAATATAATACGTTCTACTAAATATTGAGAGTCATTGAAAAGGGAACCAGTATTTTACATAGACCAACTGGTTGTCTGACTTCCACAACCCAGTTACAGGGTAATACAATACCCCTGGCAAGACTGATTGTCAGACATTCAGGTTTCTGACGAGCCGTAACGACTGTGAAAAAATCCACGAATGACAGCCAGGCCTAATGGCATAACGTGCTTTACGAGGAACGAAGAAGTCTCGTTATGTAAAGACGGTCTCCCATCCACAGTCCAACCTCGGCAATTATAGCTTAACCTTATCAATCGACCCGTAGGGGTGTTATAACTTAGCCTAGAGCCACTTTTTTAAAGACTAGAAACTTATTTCAGAAAATCTTTTTATTATTACTGTTACTTACCCGTGTGGTGCCGGACATAAAGAATAGTATCACCCCATTTCTTCCCGTGGGTGTTGTAAAACGCGACTAAGGGATTTACTAGAGAATGGGCAGCAGCTTTCTCTATGCATTTTACCACCATACTGCGATCTCCAACCCGCTTGCCAAGCGTGGCGATTATGGCAAATCCCCCCAATATGGGGTAGGCTTATGACCAGCAGTGGGCGTCTTTCGGCTGAAATGATGATTACTGTTACTTTATACACGCAGCATTGTAAACGAGCAGTGGTGACCAAGTGGTAACGGCCGTGACTTACGAGTTGTAAGATCCTGAGTTCGAATCCAAGCAGGCACTTTAGTTTGTATAAGTTACTGCATCACCACTTGTCTTCAAACGGTGAAGGAAAACAGCGTGAGGAAACCGGCTTGTCTTAGAAACAAGAATTCCAAGACATGGGCCATCTAACAACCCGTACCTACTGGGCATGCGTGGAGACGGTTACGGCCCAGTTCCTCTCACAAGGGGGAGGCCAGTATCCCAGCAGTGGGAACATTATAGGCAGCTGATGATAACACTGATGATACACACGCACTACAATCATTCTAAAACAATTAATGTGGGTAATAAACAACTCCAACAATAACGTTGCAAAGTAAAAATCGAAATAAAATGTCTTTCAAGTTCTATTTTCCAAGGAAATGCAAAAATAGGTACTCCCAGCAAATTATATTCTGCGAAACCTTGGTTCACAAACAAAGCAGTGTCTTCAAAGCGTTAATAAATGATATCTCTGCCAACATGAATGCTGTCTCTCAATTTTAACGACACTCACTGGTATTGAAGATAAGTTTAGAATACTAAAGGGAATATTCAACCTGCAATATCAATAATAACTGGCATACAATAGCAAATAATATGTAAATGATATACATTGGCTTGTTCGTCGATTCACACAAATTAATTCTCTTTTTAACCGACTTCAAAAAAAGGAGGAGGTTATGAATTCGACTGTATTTTTTTAAATGTTTATTACCTCATAACTTGCGACTGGGTGAACCGATTTTGATGATTCTTTTTTTTTAGTTGAAAGCTGGTGCTTCTCGTGTGGTCTCATTTTAATTTTTTGGTTCCATTCGGACAATGGGATCCATGTGAAATCCAGTATTAAGTATTTGCGCGACAAATGAACGAATAACGCGATTAAATTAGTGCAGGGTATCTACTATAACTAAAAAGTAAAAAAAACCTTTTACAAAAAAATAACAACCGACTTCCTAAAAAAAATACTACAAAGTGAAAAATAACTTTAATTTTGGAAGTCGGTGGCAAAAAACAATAAATACAGATCCTAAGACACCGACTGCCGAAATTAAAGTTATTTTTCACTTTGTAGTGTTTTTTTTAGGAAGTCGGTTGTTATTTTTTTAATCTTCACTTTTAAATAATATAATATTATTCATGGGATATACAGAAACTGTAGAACCACTTACTACGATTCTTAAATATGTACTACTTTTGCTTTACTTTGTTTATGTTTATACATCTGGTCCTACACGCATGCCGCCGGTTACCAGCGTAGTTCCGTCGTTTCTGGCAAAAAAATCAGCTTTATTACTTAAAATACAAACCATGCCTACTACGTATTTTTGGAATTATCAATTTGCCCATAAATTAACACACACATAAATGAACTTCGTTTGAGTCGCCTATAGAAAATATTATAATATTAAAATGTGACGACTCACCCGATTCGGGCTTGTAAAGTCATGCGAATTTACTAATAAGCCTTACAATAGTTCATAGTACATATTATTAAAGTTTTCTCTTTGATGAAATGCCCACTGTGTGGTCGGATACAAATCCATTTGAAATAATTGGTATATATGATTTAAGTTTCAGAATCACTGAATATAGGGAATATTTAGTTTACATTTTGAATAATAACTGATAGCAAACGTCAAATATATACAATACACTTAATAATATCAAAATACTATTAATATTAGTCAGATAAAAGCTTTCTCTTAGATGAAATAACTATATACTTGGGTCCCAAATGTCCTACTATCTAGACACGCGGTAGCGTGTCAAGCCAAGTTCAAGTAACAGAACTGGCGAGCAGCACCGTGTGTAATATTACACGAACCATTTGGAGCCACTTTTGGCCCCCCCATAACTCAAAAACTATTTCACATAAACGTGTCAAATTTGGCTCATATATTGAGACTGGCAAGATACATATGTGCTCTAAATTTCATAAACACATCTCAAACGGTTATTTGGATATTAACGTCCAAAAATCGTCATTTTTATCACTGACTGACCTATAGATCAAAACTCTAACCCAGTTCCAGATGACCTAGAAAGTTCAAATTTGGCATACCGATAGGTAATTAGGTGAATACAAAGGAATAAATCAGAAACTGGTAAATTTTTATCATTTTATTATAATTTTTCACTTAATTGATTCTATTAGGAATACTTAAAACAAAAACCATTTGGTATTAATTTTGTTATAAATGTTATAAATAAGTACCTAGTAATAATTTATCTACAAAAAGTAATGATATCCCATCAAAAACATAAATGTGAAATGAGAGCCAAGTTCAATATTATGATATATGCCTTGGTTGTTGACTTCAACGACAAAAGAAGTGAGATCTAAATGGGTGCCAAGTTCAATGGTCAGTCCTGACTTGGCTAGTTTTCATATACGAATTATATTATAGCCTTCGCAAGTTTTAAACCTGTTACTTGTCGGTTCTTATTTTACTATTCCGAAAATTTGGTTTGCTGGTAGAAACTAGCCATCGAACATAATAATTCGTATATGAAAACTAGCCAAGTCAGGACTGACCATTGAACTTGGCACCCATTTAGATCTCACTTCTTTTGTCGTTGAAGTCAACAACCAAGGCATATATCATAATATTGAACTTGGCTCTCATTTCACATTTATGTTTTTGATGGGATTATTATGAATAACTCAACAGACAGCAGCGGTCCATAGAATTTAAATTGATGATTTGCTAACTCTGCAATGCACTCTGTATAATAGACAATAACTTCCAATACATTTATCATAACACATTATTGAACATCTATATATATAAAAATGAATCCCTATTTCCCTTGGTCACGCCATCACGCGTGAACGGCTGGACATATTACATTTTTTTTGTGTTGTGTTTGTTATTGTCAGGAAAAGGTTCTTATGATAGAAAACAAAAATTGCGCGGAATATTAGAAAATTTAAGAACACTTATTTAAAAATACTTAACAACTATCTCCGGAACCACCGAATTGAAAAAATATTTTTGTGCTTGGTAGACTATTTATAGAGAAAGGCTATAGGCTATATAACATCACGCTACAATTAAAAGGAGCGGAACAGCAACGAAAAATGGACGAAAACTGGCAGGCAATTGCGACGGAAAGTGTCAGGGGAGCAAAAATTTGACGCAGACGAAGTCGCAGGCAGAAGCTAGTACGAAATAAATTCAACGATAGACAATTTCATAGTCTATACGAGATAAAATTCAATTTTCGATCATAAAAGCTATCATACGGTCAATGAATGAACGGAATGAATGAATGAACCTCGAAAGTTAGAAGACACTGGCTCCATTCGTTTACCGCACCTTTGAGCAGCAAACTTTTTTTATTTTATTAATACGACGCGTAGCTAATGGGAATGCTGTAAAATTTTATTCCCATTAGCTAAGATAGTTGGGAAACTTACTGTAATGAACGAGAATTTTTATTATGCTTTTTACAAGAGTTTTTATTCGATTTTGAAGCTATAAGTTTGGATTAATTCAGTGAAGCTTAAAATGGAGTTTTGGGTGGTGTCACATAAAATTTTCAACTTCGCGTGGTTTGACATAACTTAGCCCGGCCGGGCCGACTGCCCGGGCAGATAGTCCGCTTGTGTGGGCGTTAGCCAATCGGACGAGATCTGTTTTAGTTATTAAGTACTAACATAGTCTAAGTAAGATTGTTACTAACACAATGGACCTCATTTGTAGTCTGAGATAAATAAATATTTAATAATAATAATAACTGTCTGACTATCTATAACCAGGTTATGAAATTTTTTAGAGAGTTTTCTAATTAAATCAACCGATGAATGATTAAAAAATAATCTATACATCTATATCTATACAAATAAATAAAATTGGAGTGTCTGTTTGTAATATTAAGATAACCACTTTTTACTAAGTGAATATGGATGTATACACGGTACATATGTATACCAAAACAACATTTTTTACAATTTTTGTCTGTCTGTCTGTCGGTCTGTCTGTCTGTCTGTCTGTCTGCCTGTTTGTTCCGGCTAATCTTTGAAATGGCTGGACAGATTTTGACGGGACTTTCACTGGTGTAATAAGGAGTAACTTGGCTACTTTTATTTTAGAAAAATACTTGAGTTAATTTCCGACATCCACGCGGGCGAAGCCGCGGGCAAAAGCTGGTTAATAATAAGATAGGATCGAAAATTGTTATTATTTGCTTTGTCTTCGGACTCACGCAAAAAATATCTTGTTTTTTCACCAATTTCGCAATAACGGATATTTTAAGTAAGACACATAGAAAGAAAAGAAAGAAAAAGAAAGAAAATACGTTTATTTGCGGTAAATAAGACGCAAAAACAAACTGAACACAACAAAAATATAAAAAAATAGCTGGGGAAAATATGCGTCAAATCCACGCAAAACGGCCATCGCTCAGCATAATACTGCGACTCTGCGAGACAGAGCCCCAGCGCTGGTTTTCAGCGACAGCCGGCGCTGACGTGTGACGCCGGACGGTGCAGCAAATCATAATAAAAAGAAGTCACAATACTAAATCTTAAATAATAAATAACACAATATTAAAAGGCAAATAAAGAGCGAAATACAATTTTAAAACTTAAGCATTAAAAAACACACTACAATACAGTGGCAACATAATAATCGTTGCAATTTGACGCACGCACCGCAGGATATTATTTATCTGTGCCATTCTTGACAAAGTCCATGCATAATGTTTGTTTTGACTGTGAGTTACATAATAATAAAAAAAAAAACATCATGGCGGCGTTTAGCGTTGGCATTACGTAATTAACAATATTGAATACGATGCTATGTTATGAAATTGTTAAGTGTTATTGATTATGGAAAATGTGTGTATGAAAGTGTGGGATGGTGTAGATCACTGACTCGGTAAATTAAAACTAGGAGATCGAACACAGTTCGGTAACAAGTTGACACAACACAAACAACACAACACAACACAACACAACAACACAACAACAACACAACACATGACGGTTTAGGAATATGAGATTGACGGTGCATCAAGTGGCGCCATCTAGATTTGTTACAAAGTTACTGGAACCACCGAAGAGGTTGGATAAGAGTGACGGCTGGTGACAGTCACTTTGGCTGATCGTCATATCGATGGTTACGTAGCGGCTGCCTTCTGATGACAAAGATGGTGTCAGGGGAACCGCTGTCATACGTCACACTTCTATAACAGACTTGTAATATTCCAGAACAATCTCGTAACCCTGGCAGGCATCGGTCCTGGCAGACCCCTTCAGTGCTGCTGACATCTCTTTGAGGCGCACGTGGAACACTACGCGCCGTTGACCCGAGCCTGGTCCTAACCGGGCTGCGAGCTACCCATTGCTCGCCGCCCGCAAGCTCGCGCCTACGGTGGCCGGGAGTTCGCATTGTTATAGGCTTGAGTCACACTTTTTGGAGTTTACTCCTAAAGAATCGTTATTCATATACATATAAGACCGGGGTATGAAAATGTATGGGGGGTAAAATCAAACTTTCTCCGTTACGTTACGTTATGCGTTTTGTTATGTTTATACTATTCTATAATTTTTATAACCGTTCGTAAGGAGTTAACTCCAGTCGTGAGTCGGAGTTAACACAATTTTTTTTATCATTGTTTGGGAACAAAAACCGTGACTCAAGCCTAACACAGAGGCCATTGATGGTATTGAAGCCACTGAACCGATATCTACACGGTCTCAAGATTGTTGTGTTAGATTTGTAAGGGAAGTAGCAAGACAGCCCCAGGGTCAATTTTCTTGTCTACCGACAGTGAAACCAAGATTTTCTGTTTTTTTTTTGGTTTTTGAATTATTCATAATTGCGGTTTCTGTGAGGGATTAATAAAAATGCATCTGTGTTTTCATTAGGACTAATTAAAAGTTTCTTTCCGGCTAATATTTTTTTTTTAGTTTTTGTTTTAGATAAAATCAATGTGACAAAGTGGCCTTTTTCTGTGGAGACCACATTTCGGCTTACCACTCTGTCACGGCATTCTACGGGAAAAAGACGTACCTAATAAATATGCTGGTTAGAGAAAATGAAAAACCGGCCAAGTGCGAGTCGAACTCGCGCACCGAGGGTTCCGTACAAACCTGTAGGTATCCTCGGTTTATGTATAAGGTTTATGCTTATGAAATTAAATGTTTTTTTTTAAATTTTTATATTTGAGTTGATTGAATGAAAGGTAAATTGCGGTTTACGATTTATGACGTACTAAAAAAAAACCACTTACTGGATCTCGTTCAAACCAATTTTCTGTGGAAGTTTACATGGTTATGTACATCACATATTTTTTTGAATTTTATCATTCTCTTATTTTAGAAGTTACGGGGGGGGGGGGGATACACATTTTACCAATTTGGAAGTGTCTCTCGCGCAAACTATTCAGCTTAGAAAAAAATGATATTAGAAACCTCAATACCATTTTTGAAGACCTATTCATAAATACCCCACACGTATGGGTTTGATGAAAAAAAAAAATTCAGTTTCAGTTCTAAGTATGGGGAACCCCAAAATTTTTTTTTATCTATTTTAGTGTAAAAATCTTGATGCAGTTCACAGAATATATCTACTTACCAAGTTTCAACAGCGTAGCTCTTATAGTTACGGAGAAAAGTGGCTGTGACATACGGACGGACAGACAGACAGACAGACAGACAGACGAACAGACAGACAGACAGATATGACGAATCTATAAGGGTTCCGTTTTTTGCCATTTGGCAACGGAACCCTTTTTTTTTTTTTTTTTTTTTTTTTTTTTTCAGGATGGGAAATCATCAAATGACTTCTCCCGCTCTGGGCGGAGCGGGAGGGCGTGTCAGACTTTTACTGACTAAAACCCACCCGTGTTCCATCAGTTGCCCATTGTGCCAGGGTCACGGTATCTCTTTCGAACAATCACGCGACCCCGGCAGGCATCGGTCCTAGTAGACCCCTACACTGCTGCTGACATCTCTTTGAGGCGCGCGTGGAACACTGCGCGCCGTCGACCCGAGCTTGGTCCTTACCGGGCGGCGAGCTACCCACTGCTCGCCACCCGCAAGCTCGCGCCTACGGTGGCCGGGAGTCCGCTATTGAGCAACGGAACCCTAAAAATGACATAATATTAATAGGTAAGAAAAACACGGACGTTTATTTTAACCAAATTAAAAAACAGTAAATATCAATACTCCAACGAGATGCCATAACAAGACGAAGGACAGACCGTTGTCGAAAGAAAAGTAGAAGGACCCCCCAACACCAGTACTTAGAAAACTTACTAGGGCTGCCTCAATTAATGTTATAAATGCAATGTTTGTAGATGCAATAAAAACATTTTATTTTATTTATTTACTGAACCACTTATATAACAAACGCTTCTGGTAAAGGCCATTCTGCGCCGTGAGGTGTAATTATATTCAACCAACAACAATGATCAAAGGATAAAACTATTTTTGTCAAGAATAATTCTCTAACTCTCGTCTAGTATTTTGACAGATCACTTGTCTAAATTGGGAAAATCCCAAAAGGCTGGGAAATGTAGTTTCGTTATGAATAATACAATATATTAGACGGAACAGTAAACGAAGGAGATGGGAAGTTTATGATTATTTGAGTGGTCGTGTTACACGGATAGATAGTGAAGGAAAAGATTCTGACACGGTAAAAACATTACCCTTTGGGAGTGTCGGCGGAGTTGGGTGAAAAGAATTACTTTACTTTTAAGTTTGACTAACTTCTGCCCGCGACTTCGTCCGCGTTAAATTTCTTGTTCCCCCAACCCTTCCCGTCGCGTCGAATCGCCTACCCGTGCGATTTTCCCCGTTTTTGCAACATTTTTCATTACTGCTCCGCTCATCTTAGTTGTAGCGTGATGTTATATAGCCTATAGCATTTCTCGATAAATAGGCTACCCAAAACAAAAAGAATTTTTCAATTCAGACCAGTAGTTCCTAAGATTAGCGCGTTCAATCAATCAAACACACAAACTCTTCAGCTTTATAATATTAGTATATAGATAGTAAGTCAACATGTGTCTGAAACGAGACCAACTAAAATATCCTTAATTTATTTATGACTTAATTTTGCCAGCGGCAATAAGAATAGCACCATACCATTTCTTCCCGTGGGTGTCGAAGGGGTGACTAAGGTACTTACTAGAGAATGGACAGCAGCATTCTCTATGCATTTTACCACCATACTGCGATCGCCAACCCGCCTGCTAAGCGTGGCGATTATGGCAAAGCCCCCCAAATTGGGGGAGGCCTATGTCCAGCAGTGGACATATTTTGGCTGGAAAGACGATGATGATAAGTTTAAAAGGTCTAAGCGTACAGATGCGGGGAAGCGACTTTGTTTTATACTATGTAAAGATGATCTGATTTTCCATATTAGTCCAGCAGTTGGGAAATTTCGTTTTGTAGAGGGAATTTACTGGAATTTATATGATGAGTCCAAGTTTGATGTTAGGTACCTGGAAGTAGCTACCCGCGGTGCGCGTCTCTGGTGCGCAGAGTGCGGAGCAGCCCCAACACCATCCTAGCGATGATCGCCGACAGAGTGGATTGTCCATATGTCCGGCAATGTTGCAGTAGACATGTTTCTATGCTGTAAGTGTTCTTTTTAGGGTTCCGTTGCCAAATGGCAAAAAACGGAACCCTTATAGATTCGTCATGTCTGTCTGTCTGTCTGTCTGTCCGTCCGTATGTCACAGTCACTTTTCTCCGAAACTATAAGAGCTATGCTGTCGAAACTTGGTAAGTAGGTGTATTCTGTAAACCGCATCAAGGTTTTCACACTAAAATAGAAAAAAAACAATAAATTTTAGGGTTCTCCATACTTAGAACTGAAACTCAAAAAAATTTTTTTCATCATCCCCATACGTGTGGGATATCTATGAATAGGTCTTCAAAAATGGTATTGAGGTTTCTAATATCATTTTTTTCTATACTGAATAGTTCACGCGAGAGACGATTCCAAAGTGGTAAAATGTGTCCCCCCCCCCCCCCGTAATTTCTAAAATAAGAGAATGATAAAACTAAAAAAAATATATGATGTACATAACCATATAAACTTCCAACAAAAATTGGTTTGAACGAGATCCAGTGAGTAGTTTTTTTTTAATACGTCATAAATCGTAAACCGCAATTTACCTATCATTCTATCAAATCAAATATAAAAATTAAAAAAAAACATTTAATTTCACAAACATAAACCTTATGCATAAATCGAGGATACATACAGGTTTGTACGGAACCCTCGGTGCGCGAGTCTGACTTGCACTTGGCCGGTTTTTTTCTTTTTTTCTGTGTTTGTTATCCTGTCTGTATCCTTTTAGTATGTATTTGTCTGAATATGAGTCATGTGACTTGAATTAAACTAATTTTATTTTATTTATTTATTTAAAATCACAAAAGTCTAGTTTCGGTACAAGACATCACACCAAGACTAGAGTAATATTCATTGTCTTGAAATAATATTTTAGTAGCTATAAATTACGTTCCTGGAGTCAGTGGATATATTTTCAACAATATTTCATAGAATTCGTCATTAGTTTCAGATGGTAGATTTTTATGTTTTCAGCTTATTTCAAACACTAATTATATTTCTTGGAAAATTATCAACTATTTTCGTTTCAGCCGCCAACCAAATCAACTACACACATTCTTTGATTCTTCATATCGAATTATTTATTCTAGATTACCATTTTCCGTTATTCTTTAATTACCTCATTATTTTCATCACAAACAGAACATTTCTTGCTCTCAACTGCTCATCAAATAAATCTTATCATCATCACCACTGCCTAGCACTTTCTCAACCATGTTGGGGTCGGCTTTATCATGAACAGTCTACCCGGATGCAGTAAAATACCAGTATTTTACATGGAGCAACTGCCTATCTGGTCTCTACAACCCAGTAATTGGGTAACACGATACCCCCCGGTGAGATGGGTTGTCAGACGCCATCAAACCACCGTAGGCGCGAGCTTGCGGGTGGCGAGCAATGGGTAGCTCGCCGCCCGGTTAGAACCAAGCTCGGGTCGACGGCGCGTAGTGATCCACGCGCGCCTCAAAGAGATGTCAGCAAAACTGAAGGGGTCTGCTAGGACCGATGCCTGCCAGGGTCGCGTGATTGTTCGAAAGAGATACCGTGACCCTGGCACATGGGCAACTGAAGGAACACGGGTGGGTTTTAGTCAGTAAAAGTCTGACATGCCCTCCCGCTCCGCCCAGAGCGGGAGAAGTCATTTGATGATTTCCCATCCAAAAAAAAAAGACGCCATGATACGCAAAAGTTTCGTGAGTTTAGAATTAAGTTACAAAACTGTACTCTAATTTCATTAAATAAAAATATTTAAAAAAAAGACTTTCGGGCTTACATATATTTATAGTATTAAATAAGCACACAAATGTACAGTGGCGGACTTAATGCCATAGGCATTTTCTACCACTCAACCTTTGAATGATGCAGAGACTGACAGTGGTAGTAGGTGCAGTGACTATGAGGATATATAAATATGTATAAACGCTTAACCTATTTAGATTCACGTATGACAACCGAGATCAACGGCTTAACGTGCTTTCTGAGGCAAGGAAGGGTCTTGGTATGTATTAGATGGTCACCCATCTACGGAACAACCGCGGCAAGCGTAACTTAAATTAATTTTATACATCATCAAATATGTCCGCAGAAACGTGATGGACGATGTTCTTCAGAAAGATCAGGTGCGTAGTACTCGCAACCGGCGTGCGTGTATGACAAGATGTGAGAACGAAAACGCAGGAAAAGGGGTATGTATGGATCGTGCAGGTAGCGTTTTGCAGTTTCTATTGTATTTCACGTATTATTCCCATAGGAAGGTGAGTTATGTATGTATACGTAAATTTCTATTTACATATTATATTAACTACAGAATATCAAAAAGTTGGCGAAAAAATACAATCTGTGTGTAAGAAATACCTGCATAAAAATATAAGTGAGTTCTGTTTCTTCGGGAATCTTTTTAACAATAAATCAGAGTATGCTTCAGACCTCGATGATGAATATTCAAGATGGCGCCGCCAAATCACTATAACTACATATAATAAACAAAGATCTTCTTCCTCTTCTGTCTGTCTGGACGGATTCGGACGTTTCTTCCGGATTTCACTAACAAACGAAGTGATTCATAAGGAAGGCTAAGCATTATAGTTCTGTGGTTTTATGGCCGTTGGGGTAGACGTATTCTTGAGTGAAAACCGTGAATCGGCAAACTTAAGGTAGGACACTCTCAGGCTAGGTGGAGCGACGATCTTCTCAGGGTGGCTGGTAGCATCTGAATGAGAAATTGTCGAGAATCGAGCTGAATGGTGTGCAATTGGAGAGGCCTATATCAAGCACTGCTATAGGCTGATAATGATGATGAAGGTTTAGTGTAAATTGGCCGAAATATGACGACGATTGTTAAATATCAATCAATGAACTCAGCAGCAGTTCACTGCTGGACATAGGAGTGGCGACCGCGTATCGGCAAGCGTAGCATAGAAAGCCACCCAGCTAGATCGATCGACGACCTAAAGAAAATGGCTAAGGTAGACTGGATACGGAAGGCAGAAACACCCTGTGTTGTGGCGTACATGGGACAGGCCTATTATTGAATATGTCGGAAAAAAAATACTACACGTTGGAAGCTTTAATGGCATGCCCTGCTTAAACGACGAGAGTTGTATGAAAACAATTTATAAATGGGATATTTTCAGATATCCACGCGGTCGAAGCCGCGGCAAAAGCTAGTTAATTAGTTATACTAGTAAATAAAACAATATCTATTTATAAACTACAGAATAAACCTGTGTTCAATAAAATAACTGTATAGCAGTGATGCCCCAGTGGTAATAGTCGCGACTTATGTGTTTTATTTAACCCAATGGTTTCGAACCCACACAAGCCTTCAGTATGTGTAAATTAATTCATGACCTTCGCCACAGTTCTTGAAAAAGATGAAAGAAAACATCGTGAGGAAATCGGCGTGTTCTAGAACCAAGAATTCGAAGGCAGGTAACATGCAAAAACCCGCACTGGGCCCGCGTGGTGGTTTGTGGCTAGGGGTCACAAAACCGCTGGTATTTTAGAAAACCGGTTTTTCGATTTTTATTTCATCACAAAACCGGCTTTCCGGTTTTTTCGGTAATTTCGATTATTGCCATGTTTTTTTAACTAAACACTTTTTTATGGTTCCTAAGTCTTTTTGATGTCGACACCCGTTAATAAGCTTTATTGCTAAATCAGAGAACACAAGAATAAATTGAAAGACTCCTTTTGAGTGAATAAACTAAAAAATAACAATTATTGTATCTGAGAATCAACAAAACATCTGGCTTAAAGCAACGATAAATTAAACTCCATTCTTATTTTTGTAATTCGACCGTAAAATTGAAAGAATGTCTAAAGTTATCATTATCATTCAGGGAGGTTCGGACACTGATTTACTTTATTATTCAGACGTGTTTTACAGCCTGTTTGAGTTCGATTAATCAAAATCAAATTATAAAAATAAAAATGTAGCTCATTAATAGTTTGATCAAAATTGAAATGATGAACGAATATAGAAATACAGTATTTTATCTGTAAAAAATATACATATAAATTAGCAAAATCGAAAAAAAAAATCGTGCCACTGCCTTTTAATCGGGCCACGACATCTCTTTGAGGCGCGCGTGGAATACAACGCACCGTCGACCGGGCTTGGTCCTTATCGGGCGGCGAGCTACCCATTGCTCGCCACCCGCAAGCCCGCGCCTACGGATGCCGGAAGTCCGCAATGGACTCCCGACGCCCGGGGCGTCTCCTGTGGTGAATAGGGGCGTGAGGGCGCATAGATTGCCTCTCCCTCACGTGCTTCGCTTCCCCTTTCGCGAGCATTACTGCCTCGCAGAAGGAGGTGATGGCTGCCCTTGCCCTCTCGCTTCGTACATGACCTGGATCAGGGCCGGACGCGAGATCGCCGCCGCCGATCGCCTCCACGAGGACACTGTGGTGCTTCGCCCAGGAAGGGCACACTTTCACCGTATGATCCACCGTGTCCTCCAGGCGATCCACACAGTGGTAACACCCGGGCGTTTCCTCCCACCCTATCCTGAATAGAACCTCGTGAAGCACCCACGTCCGGTGAGGACCATCGTAAGGCGGAATGTGAGGACATCGTGGAGCCTCTCCAGCCACTCCTCAAAGAGGGGAACGTCTTACGTCGGGGAGGCGGTGGATTTCTTACGTCCGTTGTAAGGTTGAGACTGAGACACAGACTTTTCAATTAATTGATACTATACCTCGGCAAAGATAGCACCAATGGCATGATCAATATAATAATTGTAATTGGTGAGACATGTGTATGTGTACATTGTAAACATGTCATATCGTTGAGTAAGTTATTATTTTAAAAGAAAAGCGAAATAATCGAAACCTCGGATTTCACTAAACTAAAACCCGGTTTCTAAAAATGACTTGAAAACTCTGAAACTTGATTTCGGTGAAATTGGTTTTGTGACCCCTAATTGTGGCCTATTGCCGGTCACACAGAGGAGGCCTGTGTCTCAGCACATCAGTCTCTCTGACATTATCGGCTGTTGATGAAACTACAAAATATCAAAAACTTTCAGCAAGACGGCTGTCCAGCGCATTGGACTTTAAATGTAAGGGAACACCTCAACAATTGCTTTCCTGATAGCTGAATCGGCAGGGATGGACCCATCCCTTGGCCTGCTCGCTCCCCAGATCTGACCCCGTTGGACTTTTTCGTGTGGGGCCGGGCCAAGGAACTGGTGTATAACAACATAGAAATAAACACTAGAGAAGAAATGATACAAATAATAAATTCAGCGTTTGAGACAATGAAGCAGGAGATGATGTTGAAAATAACGACTACAGAAGTTAGAAGACGGGGCCGTGCTTGTGTTAGGAATCACGGCCGTCATTTTGAACATGAAAAATAAATAATTTTAATTCAAATGTTGTTTTAATTAGTCTGCCTAAAATAAAAATTTCTCCCTCAAATTGGTTTGTAAGCCCTAATTTCAATAATTTGTAAGATATCCGCATAAATGATACCTCAAAAGAAAGAACGATTATCAAGCATGTCTTCAAAAAGGTTTGAACAAAAAAAGCACCCTCCGTTTTTTTTTAATAAGGTTTAAAAACGTATTGTACAATTTTTTTATTTTTTCTGAGCTTTAAATGTCTGTAAAAAAAATGTCTAATGACACAGAAGCCTAAAACATGTTTTGCTTGATTGCTTACACATTACTTTAATTAAATAATTAAAAAATGAATTCATTTATCATTCAATTTGGCCATAATTATGCAGTTTACATTAAATTTTGAGAATTTCCCAAAAAAAGCATAAAAATTTGGTTAAAAATATTTGGTAAGACTTCGTCTAAGACAACCATGGCTTAAATGGTTCTAAATTGTCTGTACTATCTTCGCCTTAAAGCTTTGCACCCATCTTCCAATCACCCTGTATATCTTCTGTAACATATTCAAAGAAATTACACCTACAAGTAATCAAGAGTAAAGCGTTTTTTGGCCTCAAACAGGTTCGTTTTTTTTTGTTATTTATTTGTTGGATATTTCCTGTGCGAGTCCAAAAATGTTTTCATTCATTCTATAAAAATAATGTTTTGTAAGGTGGTACATTCATTAAAAGATTAGTCAGGAAATAGGTGCCTGACATTCATAAGTACCTATATATTCAAAGAGTAAAATAAGATCTGCTTGCCTGAGAAGGAGTTATCCAAGACTGTAACAAGTTAATCATTGGAGTAGACGCTTGTTCTAATGATATGTGGGTAGGTTTCTGGGTATCAAAAACGAACTATTGATACATCGCCGGTTTTGCCGGGTGACTGACGACGAAACAATTAATTAATTATTTAATCTCAACTCTCAAAAACACAGACGGTACTCGCTACTCGCTAGCGCAAACCACAGACTACAGAGTACATGTGCAAATGTCACATGCACAGATAGCAAATCCATTCTGTTGCATTCTACATCTTTTTTACCAGTTGGGAACGGCTAATTAACCATAATAAAATCAGATAAAATAATGATAATATTTTAAATAGATATTCTATTCTAGTTTTTTTTTTAATTAATGTAGAATCGGCAGAGTATTATTTTTACAGACAACATGGCACTTTCAAAAATCAAGGTTATGATAATCATTTATCACGTGAAGTGAAACGGAACGTCATTTTTAGGAAGTAAAACAATATCCATACTTTTAAACTTAAAAATAAATTCCCTGTTCAAAAACTAAATCCCCGACGTGTAACGTCGTAAAAAAATAAGAAACTAGTTACTCCAAAATTTTGGTCTTGATGCTTGAGACTTTTTGGTACCACTTTTGATCATTCTCCTTTGTACGTAGCTTGAGAAATAGTTAATAAAGTTAGTAACGGGTTTTTGTTACAAAAAAACAAGATATATTAAGACGTCGATTTCATCAAATGACACCTCCCGCTCTGGGCGGAGCGTGAGGGTGTGTCAGACTTTTACTGACTTAAACCCACCCGTGTTTCTTGTCTGTGCCAGGGCCACAGTAACTCTTTCGAATAAATCCGCGACCCTGGCTGGCAACCTATGCTCACAAAAATTTTATTTTTCCGCAGTCTTTCTTTTCCAACAGCTTTTCCTCACATACAGCAGCTTAAGATAACTTAAACGTAACATCAGAGTATATTCATGCTTTTTCACTTGTTCCATTTATTAAGTCGGTTTTTATCTACTGTTCTTTGTCACATTTCTGTTAATTAATTGTAATTTCGAGCCATTACCGCCGATTTATCGTAAGCGACATTTTTACCTAAAATGCATTTTTCATCGCAAACAACATTTTAGACTATAACGGAGCATGGCTCGTCGAGTTTCCCGCCGAAATAAATCAGTTATTGAAGTTATAGCAAATGCTAATTTTATCGTTAGCCCAACGGTTTTCTATATTTTAGAGTATCCAACATTACCAATATTATCGCAAGATGAGTAATAATCTAAGAACTGCAACGTAAGCGACCGGAATTACTACCACAACGTTATTTACCAAAACAGAGCATTTCTAAATCGCCTATTCCTGAGGATAATACACAGAAGAACTTAACGCTAGATTTGTTTATGCCAATTGAAAGAGACTAAAACTACGATCTGGAAGCGGTTTTGCCTCACAGTCATATGAGGCAAAACCGCTTCCAGATCGTAGTTTCATCAACATCTTTACTAAATTTTACAGCTGAATTCCCTTTAATTTCAGACCATAAAGATTCCACATTAGCTTTAAGTAATTTCCTTGTTGATTAAGTATAGTGATTCCGATAGTGAGAAATCAAACCTAACAATTTTTATTACAAATAGTCTATTACCTAACTAAGCAACATAGATGAATTTAAAAACAAAATTAAGAAAAGAGAACTTTTATAAAATTACTTCAAAATATTGCATTTAGGATACGACCGTCAACGACGTCTGCCCTCGTGGAGCGGTCCCCCAACGCGACGCATTTTTTTTGTTGAATTATTAATACATACTTAGGTACTTTAAGATTGAGTTTTTTTATTATTTTTTACTTTTAAAGGGAACTTAGGTTTTTGTGTCGGGGGTTTTTAAATTTTAAATTTAATTTTTTATTTTATAATTTTTATAGGTACATACTTATTATAACATAGATTTTGTTAAGTTGTAAATATATAGGACTTCGCCGTGAAGAACTAGAAGATGGGAAGCTTCCAAAAACAATATAAATTAAATTTGATGATGCCACTATCGGCCGGAGTTGTGTTGACGAGAATGGGTGGATTCTGATAAGGCCACATATTGTAATTATTCAAGGTCTTAGAGGATATGGAAATATTGAAAGAACAATGTTTTCTATCATTTTATTTTGGGCGGTTACAGCATATAAGTTGCAAGGGACGACAGTTGAAAAAGCTATGGTTTACTTAGGTAAAAGTACTTTCGCAAAAGGCCAAGCCTATGTAGCTATTTGTGAGCTCCACCAAAGAAAACTATTTAATAACCCACATGACAAATCATCTTTAGCAAAATTGCATAAACTGAGATGTAAAAAAATTGAAATCGCTTCATCCGTTCGGGAGCTATGATTCCACAGACAGACACACACACACAGACAGACACGTCAAACTTATAACACCCCTCTTTTTGCATCGGGGGTTAAAAATCACATTCTGGATAAGGAAAAATGCAAAAGTCTTTTTGTAGAAGATCAATAAATTAGCAAAGCTTCGAGTTCTACCTCATATATACATACACCTCATAGGTACATTTTAAAAAGAACAATCCAGTAGTTACACTCCAATATAGTTTTTTTTTTCGAAAACAGCAATAAACAAGAGTTGAATATGGATCTTATTATTAGATCAAGAGCCATTATAGTTGCTGTATTGGCTCTTGATCTTTTGTTCCACATGGTATAACTGTTATACCATGTGGAACAAAATATTTCAGCTGCTAAGTACAAAGATATTGTGGATCTATTTAATAGAAATATTATTCCAAGCAGGTACCATGAAGAGTATGTAAATTTGAGGCATGATGGAGCAGTTCCTGACGTGTTACCTGAGACCGATTTAGATGATAGTGATACAGATAGTATAAAATTAATGGATGAATTTTAGTTGAAGTTGGATTATTTGATCTCAATGTTGTTTATGTTAAATTGATGAGAAAAGTTAAATTTAATTTGAAATTAATGTCAAATGTTAGCTGAAATGAATACAGGTACACCTTCAATTTCCTTAATAAAAGTTTAATATATAATTAGGTATATTTTAAGTTTAATTAATTGATCTCAGTGTTCTTTTAAATGATAACGAGAAATATATATAATCACTACCTTTTGCCAGTGGCTTCACCCGCGTGGAGGTCGGAAACTATCCCGCGGGAACTTACTACCAGGATAAAAAGTCTATGTCCTTTCTCAGGCTCTAAACTATCTGTATACCAAATTTCATTTAAATCGGTTCAGTAGTTTTAGCAGGAAAGCGAGACAGACAGACAGACAGAGTTACTTTTGCATTTATAATATCAATAATAAATAATATAAAAATATATTAAAATATTAAATAATAAATTAATATATTATAATTATTATATTATTACTGCCTCGTTGGTCTAGTGGTAGCAAGCGCTACTGCTGAGCATGAGGTCCTGGGTTCGATTCCCAGGTCGGGCATAGTGTTATTGGGTTTTTCCATCTGGAATTTCTCTGTAGCAGCCCGGAGTCTGGATTGGTGCCCGGTGGATGGCAATAGGCTCGCCCCCTATTGCATATGGGATTTAAACATAACAGGCGAAATGTGGGTGTACAGCTACACCTCTGCCTAACCCTTCGGGGAAACAAGGCGTGATGTTATTTTATGTTGTGTGTGTATAATATTATTATAGTGTGGATGTTATTTTTTTTAAATTAGTTTATTAAGTACTCATTTGTTGTAGAAAATTGATCCATATTGACATAGTTGAAATTGCTTAATGATGCTTGCGTTAAAACTTTAACCAGGTTATTTTTTATCGCAAGTGTTATCTCAAACGTCCGGACACATGAGAAGTACGTAGTTTGAGACAGCAAATATATAGTAAGCGCCAAAAAAGCCTCAAAACCTATTGTATTTTAGAAAATTTTAACTGTAACACCTGCGGTTTTAAAAATAATTATTATATGTTAAAATCCACTTTAATAGCGCAATTGTTAGCAAAAATATTTTAAAAAAACCTTCTCCTGTAAAATTTGGTTTTTGTCGGTTACGCTAAGTCGGCGGTAATGGCTCGATTTGTTATCTACTAAATCCAAACACACACCTTTTCATTGTTCACAACAGCACAATTATACATTACACATGCACACACTAAATCACGTTTACCAATTAATGGGACTTACAAATAGAATTGCAAAAATATCAGGTAGCAAGATCATTCATGAACTATTCCAAGCATTTCTTTATCACCATTTTTTATTTAATTTAGCACCAATAACATTAAGTGACATAGTTTTCTATTCTTTTCCCAATGGCTAATAATTTTGAATCAATTTTATCAGATTTAGATACTATCTCTGTGGCAAATAGTTATTTCTGTGACCTTGAAACTTGTAACACTGTGTTACATAGCTCTGAGAAATCTCTGAAAATCATAACACAAAACATTCGCAGTATTTACAAGAACTTCGATAATTTTCTGGCACAACTATCCAGGTTCTCCTTCGACATTGACATTATAATCCTTACTGAATGCTGGCTTAATGAACACAAACCTATTCCTATTATTGACAACTACGAATCTTTTTCTTCCAAGACCAGGCTCAATCAAAATGGAGGCATCGTTATTTATGTCAAGAAAAATATAAAATGCTCAGTTGAAGAGCCTAAGTCAAATGACGCTAGTTTTCTTTTGCTGCAAGTCTATCCTGATATTAATATATTAGCTGTGTATAGATCCCCATCAGCGCACTGCACGAATAGCTTTCTCGATTCATTGGAATCGATCATAAGGCCAATTAAATCTAAACACATTATTATTGCTGGCGACATCAATATTGATATTAAATCGAACAATTCTGACAGAAATAGTGCTTCTTACCTAAATCAAATTGCAGAACTAGGCCTACTTCCGGCACACAACTATCCAACAAGGCTTGCAAACTGTCTGGATCATATTATGTTAAAGACATCTGTCTCTGCTGCAGCCTTTGTGATAGACTCAACCGTGACTGACCACGCCTCAGTCCTCCTAAACCTATGCTGCCTAAATCCTGATATCAGCAGAAATAATGTGAGCAAGAAAGTTGATTATGATGCTGCCCTTGCACACTTGCAGACTGTTGATTTTTCTTTTGTTAACGAAGACTCTGACGCGAATGATGCCGCCACTCTTTTTGTTGATCATATTTCAAGTACATTAATACTACACACGATCACGATTTCTCGCCCCTGTAGGAAAAGATTACTCAAACCCTAGCTTACCCCTGGTTTACTGCGATGTATCCGCCACAGAGATAAGCTTCACAAGTTCTTTACAAAAAACCCACAAAATACATCTGCTGAACATGTATACAAACTATATAAAAACTTTTATAACGCTCTCCTGAGAAAGTTGAAAAGGAATTACGAAAAGTCTTTACTAGAAAATACAAATTGTAATAAAGATAAATGGAATGCCGTCAAATCTATTATCAACACCTGCAAACAAAAAAATTGCTGGGGATGACCTTTTAGTCCCACAAAAAAGTGGTTCAAGTGCTGTAAATGAGGTAAACACCTTCTTCTCTAACATTGGTAAGCAGCTAGCAGATCAAATTACACCAGCTCAAAACTATTATAAATTTGACATAACCCCCGTCCCAAATTCAATCGTGTTACTCCCACCAGACGAAGCCGAGGTTGAAGCGTTGATAATGAATCTCAAGAATGACTGTGCTACTGGTTGGGATTCTTCTATTTCAGCCAAATTCCTTAAATTTGCTAAACACATTATTGTCCCTCATCTAACTAAACTAATTGAGATCTGTCTTACCCAGGGTGTCTTCCCGAAAGTTTTCAAGAAGTCTCTTATTACTTCTGTCCACAAGGGGGGGAAAAAGGACGATGTAGGAAACTATAGGCCCATTTCAGTTCTTACGACCTTATCAAAAATATTAGAAAAGGTGTTGAACAAAAGGCTCACAAACTTTCTGCAACACAATAAGATACTGTCAGAAGCCCAGTTTGGCTTTAGGTCGGGGAAAAGCATTGAAGATGCCGTTAGCCAACTGGTTGATCACGTCACAACTAAAATAAATCAAAAACAGAAATGTGTCGGCATATTTTTTCTCGACCTGGCCAAAGCATTCGATACCGTTATGATTCCTTTCCTTGTGGACAAGTTGGATAAGATCGGCGTTCGCGGAAATGCTCTAAAAATGTTTAAGGATTTTCTCTGTGACCGTACGCAAAGGGTTAAGATAAAATAATACATTAGCTCTGATGCTTGGGTTACCTTTGGCGTCTTACAGGGCAGTATTCTTGGCCCGAGTCTCTTCTTGATTTATATAAATGATCTGTGTCAGCTGCCACTTATAAACGGTAAGATATTTACCTACGCGGACGATACGGCATGGGGGGTTCATGGGGGGACTTGGGACGAAGTTTGACGAAGCGCCGAATTGGGATTACATAAGGTAAGCCATTGGCTAAGGTCTAACCGCCTCACCCTGAACCTCTCTAAATCCTCATATCTCCAATTCTCCTTTTCAAAGCTTAAAAATGTCAACTTAGATATTCTAAGCCAAGTTGCAGTCATGTAATCTATTACATGACTGCAACTTGGCTTCTTCGTCAACTACATGTAATTGCACAGCTATCGCTAAGTCTACACACGTGAAATATCTTGGTGTGACTATAGATGAAAGGCTTAGCTGGCGAGAACACATGGATCTCACCACAGCACGTGTACGGAAACTTGTCTGGGCATTTAAAAAAACTGAGACACGTGGCCGACTTCCAACTCCTTCGCACTGTGTACTATGCGCCCGTGCAGTCAGTCGTGGGATATTGTGTTACTGTGTGGGGTGGTGCATGTAAGACTTTCATGATTCGCTTGGAAAGGGCCCAAAGATCACTTCTTAAGGTAATGACTTTCAGACCCTTCAGATTTCCCACCAGCGTCCTATACGAGAAGTGCCAAGTTTTAACAGTGAGACAGATTTATATACTGCAAGTTGTTACCAAACAGCACAAAATTACACCATTTAATGCAGATTATAATAAGAAGCGCACCAGACCAAACGTTTGCCTACCTTTGCGTTGTCATACGGCGGCACCCAGGCGACAGCGAATATATTATCTTGCACCTTTCCTATACAATAAATTGAACAAAATTTTGGACATCAATCCCCTTACAATTCGTGAAACACAAAAGAAGGTAAAGATCTGGCTACTGACACAGGACTACAGCGCAACTGAAAATTTATTGCAATCGACATAAAATTATTGGAACATAAATCCATATCCATACTTCCATACTATATACTATATACTATAATATACTATATACTATATATACTATATACTATATATACTATATACTATTATACTATATACTATATACTATAATATTATAAATGCAAAAGTAACTCTGTCTGTCTGTCTGTCGGTCTGTCTGTCTGTCTCGCTTTCCTGCTAAAACTACTGAACCAATTTAAATGAAATTTGGTACACAGATAGTTTAGAACCTGAGAAAGGACATAGGCTAATTTTTATCCTGATAGTAAGTTCCCGCGGGATAATTTCCGACCTCCACGCGGATTATTATTAGGGTGTGCTGATATGAGTGTAAATGTGTGTTAGGGGTGTGTGTACTTGTGTGCGAGAGCGTGTTGTGAGAGTGTGTGTATGTGTGAGTGTATGTGTGTGTGCTAATTGTGAATACCAATTATTTATTATTTATGTTCCAATAATTTTATGTCGATTGCAATAAATTTTCAGTTGCGCTGTAGTCCTGTGTCAGTAGCCAGATCTTTACCTTCTTTTGTGTTTCACGAATCGTAAGGGGATTGATGTCCAAAATTTTGTTTAATTTATTGTATAGGAAAGGTGCAAGATAATATATTCGCTGTCGCCTGGCTGCCGCCGTATGACAACGCAAAGGTAGGCAAACGTTTGGTCTGGTGCGCTTCTTATTATAATCTGCATTAAATGGTGTAATTTTGTGCTGTTTGGTAACAACTTGCAGTATATAAATCTGTCTCACTGTTAAAACTTGGCACTTCTCGTATAGGACGCTGATGGGAAATCTGAAGAGTCTGAAAGTCATTACCTTAAGAAGTGATCTTTGGGCCCTTTCCAAGCGAATCATGAAAGTCTTACATGCACCACCCCACACAGTAACACAATATCCCACGACTGACTGCACGAGCGCATAGTACACAGTGCGAAGGAGTTGGAAGTCGGCCACGTGTCTCAGTTTATTAAATGCCCAGACAAGTTTCCGTACACGTGCTGTGGTGAGATCCATGTGTTCTCGCCAGCTAAGCCTTTCATCTATAGTCACACCAAGATATTTCACGTGTGTAGACTTAGCGATAGCTGTGCAATTACATGTAGTTGACGAAGAAGCCAAGTTGCAGTCATGTAATAGATTACATGACTGCAACTTGGCTTAGAATATCTAAGTTGATATTTTTAAGCTTTGAAAAGGAGAATTGGAGATATGAGGATTTAGAGAGGTTCAGGGTGAGGCGGTTAGACCTTAGTCAATGGCTTACCTTATGTAATCCCAATTCGGCGCTTCGTCAAACTTCGTCCCAAGTCCCCACATGAAATATTAATGCCGTATCGTCCGCGTAGGTAAATATCTTACCGTTTATAAGTGGCAGCTAACACAGATCATTTATATAAATCAAGAAGAGACTCGGGCCAAGAATACTGCCCTGTAACCCAAGCATCAGAGCTAATGTATTCTTTTATCTTTACCCTTTGCGTACGGTCACAGAGAAAATCCTTAAACATTTTTAGAGCATTTCCGCGAACGCCGATCTTATCCAACTTGTCCACAAGGAAAGGAATCATAACGGTATCGAATGCTTTGGCCAGGTCGAGAAATATGCCGACACATTTCTGTTTTTGATTTATTTTAGTTGTGACGTGATCAACCAGTTGGCTAACGGCATCTTCAATGCTTTTCCCCGACCTAAAGCCAAACTGGGCTTCTGACAGTATCTTATTGTGTTGCAGAAAGTTTGTGAGCCTTTTGTTAAATAAATAATAAAATAAAAAGTATTTATTGGGACACGCACAGAAACAATACAAAAACAATACTTAACAAACAATGAATCAGTTCTAAACAAAAGAAACAAATAAAAAACAAAATTTAAAAGAAAAACAAAAATAAAAAATCAGAAAGTCCTGTGCGAGGCCAAAGGGCCCCTATCTCAGCATGATGCTGCGACATTTAAAAATAAGTGTTGCAGCGCTGGTATTCTGATAGGGCCCAGTGTGTTGTGATGTCACGGACAAATACAGTAATGAATAAATTTTATTAGGATAACGTATAGTGTATAAAGTAAAATAAAAAATATGTCATCGATAATGTATTCAGCGTGCCAGTACCCGACAGTAGCATCAAACTACTTGTCTATACCCTAGCGTGTCAAGATATGTGACACAGGACACTCTATGGCATCGTTATGACAAGTAAAGAGACGCGGGCGCCGACGACGCTGCCGTAAAACAAAGGCAAAACAAAAGTTATTTGAATCTATAATAATAGTACTCAGTGATTTGAATGATAGATAGTGAGTGAAAAAGTGTTACGACCGTGTTGAAATACAGTCCTTTTGCGGCAAATTGGGGAAAGATCAACGAACGTTATAAGACTTAACAAAATTACGGTTTTTACAAATGACAAACGACAAGAAACCACCTAAAAACAAACACAAAATGCTGAACAAATACTGTTGTGCCAGTATAATCGCTGCCAATCACTCGCCACCAAAGCCAGCTGCGTGCAGATCAAGGATAAGTTCAGAGTGTGGTATCTTTTTGAACCTGTAGTAAGTGCTGTTGAAATTTGATTTTGAAAGAACTAACTGTCTTTATAGCACGAAAGGGCGGTGGCAGGTCATTCCAGCAATGAGAGGCAGCGAATTTGAAACAACCCCGGAATGCAGCAGTTCTGTGCGTTGAGGCTAACAAAAGGTACGAAGATGCTCTCGTTTTAATTTTGTTTACATCGCGCGACCAAGACAATTTTTTATATAAATAGTCTGATTTCTTTGTGAGAATTGTGCCAAAGAGTAGGGTAGCCAGGTGAAGCTTTCTGCGTGCTGACATTCTTATCAAATTACCCTTATTCAAAAATGGAGTGATGTGGGATTGGGGTGGGACATTGTAACAGAATCTCGCACAAGCATTCTGCACCCGCTGAATCAGTTTTTCGCTCCTGCTGAGAATGCATGCCCCATACACAGTGTCAGCGTAGTTCAGCTTGGATAGAACTAGTGACTCACACAGCATGACACGCATATCCACACTTATGTAGGGACGGACACGGTATACACGGTGTTCAACACCTTTTCTAATATTTTTGATAAGGTCGTAAGAACTGAAATGGGCCTATAGTTTCCTACATCGTCCTTTTTCCCCCCCTTGTGGACAGGAGTAATAAGAGACTTCTTGAAAACTTTCGGGAAGACACCCTGGGTAAGACAGATCTCAATTAGTTTAGTTAGATGAGGGACAATAATGTGTTTAGCAAATTTAAGGAATTTGGCTGAAATAGAAGAATCCCAACCAGTAGCACAGTCATTCTTGAGATTCATTATCAACGCTTCAACCTCGGCTTCGTCTGGTGGGAGTAACACGATTGAATTTGGGACGGGGGTTATGTCAAATTTATAATAGTTTTGAGCTGGTGTAATTTGATCTGCTAGCTGCTTACCAATGTTAGAGAAGAAGGTGTTTACCTCATTTACAGCACTTGAACCACTTTTTTGTGGGACTAAAAGGTCATCCCCAGCAATTTTTTTGTTTGCAGGTGTTGATAATAGATTTGACGGCATTCCATTTATCTTTATTACAATTTGTATTTTCTAGTAAAGACTTTTCGTAATTCCTTTTCAACTTTCTCAGGAGAGCGTTACAAAAGTTTTTATATAGTTTGTATACATGTTCAGGAGATGTATTTTGTGGGTTTTTTGTAAAGAACTTGTGAAGCTTATCTCTGTGGCGGATACATCGCAGTAAACCAGGGGTAAGCCAGGGTTTGAGTAATCTTTTCCTAGGGGCGAGAAATCGTGATCGTGTGTAGTATTAATGCACTTGAAATATGATCAACAAAAAGAGTGGCGGCATCATTCGCGTCAGAGTCTTCGTTAACAAAAGAAAAATCAACAGTCTGCAAGTGTGCAAGGGCAGCATCATAATCAACTTTCTTGCTCACATTATTTCTGCTGATATCAGGATTTAGGCAGCATAGGTTTAGGAGGACTGAGGCGTGGTCAGTCACGGTTGAGTCTATCACAAAGGCTGCAGCAGAGACAGATGTCTTTAACATAATATGATCCAGACAGTTTGCAAGCCTTGTTGGATAGTTGTGTGCCGGAAGTAGGCCTAGTTCTGCAATTTGATTTAGGTAAGAAGCACTATTTCTGTCAGAATTGTTCGATTTAATATCAATATTGATGTCACCAGCAACAATAATGTGTTTAGATTTAATTGGCCTTATGATCGATTCCAATGAATCGAGAAAGCTATTCGTGCAGTGCGCTGATGGGGATCTATACACAGCTAATATATTAATATCAGGATAGACTTGGAGCAAAAGAAAACTAGCGTCATTTGACTTAGGCTCTTCAACTGAGCATTTTATATTTTTCTTGACATAAATAACGATGCCTCCATTTTGATTGAGCCTGGTCTTGGAAGAAAAAGATTCGTAGTTGTCAATAATAGGAATAGGTTTGTGTTCATTAAGCCAGCATTCAGTAAGGATTATAATGTCAATGTCGAAGGAGAACCTGGATAGTTGTGCCAGAAAATTATCGAAGTTCTTGTAAATACTGCGAATGTTTTGTGTTATGATTTTCAGAGATTTCTCAGAGCTATGTAACACAGTGTTACAAGTTTCAAGGTCACAGAAATAACTATTTGCCACAGAGATAGTATCTAAATCTGATAAAATTGATTCAAAATTATTAGCCATTGGGAAAAGAATAGAAAACTATGTCACTTAATGTTATTGGTGCTAAATTAAATAAAAAATGGTGATAAAGGAATGCTTGGAATAGTTCATGAATGATCTTGCTACCTGATATTTTTGCAATTCTATTTGTAAGTCCCATTAATTGGTAAACGTGATTTAGTGTGTGTGACGTTTGTTTTGGTACCGCCGGGTGAGTAGTTCCAAAGCGGTAGGGTAGGCTGAGTCAGTCACTGACAAATGCTGTACCAAGGCTCGGGCCTCACCTTCCAGGACAGACAACAAATAGGCCAACTTTTGGGCGGGTCTAAGGTCCGAGCGTGCATCAACCAAACTTTCAAAAAGGTTTTGGAAACCCAACCAATGGTCCAAGCGACCGTCAAAGTGTAAGATCTGGTCGTAGTCAGCAAGGACCTTATCGCGCGCTGCCTGGTCCAGCTCTTCCAGATCCACTTCACAAATAAACTCGTTGAAGCGGGTGAGTAGAGTATCAACGTTGCCGAGTCTCAGGTTCAACTGCTCGAACCGAGCAAGCGTGAGCCTTTCAAGATCCGGGCGCTCAGCGGTTGCTGCAGCTGAAGTGAACCACCGTAGCCGTGTGGTCAATCCACTGATTGCCTCTGTCACCGCTTTGTATGCCATTGCACAAACAAAAACAATTCAAATAAACAAAACAAAAAAAAAAAAATAACAAAGTTCAAACAATAACTAACAAAGGAAATCCAAAGCAAACAATTAAACTGCTTAACTGTTAGTCAACAACTCAAGAAATAACAAAACAAATACAAAGCAAACAATTAACCTACAACAACTCAAGACAACAACAAAAATATTGGTTCCAATTTAATGAACAACAATAAACTTTTATTTTAATTTAAAAATAATGTTAATGTTCAAAAATGTTAATTTCAAATGTTAATTTTCACAAACAACTATGTCAATGGTACAACAACTCCTATATTTTAATGTCTTCCAGACATCCAATAACAACAGGTCAGATACCTACAACAAGGGGCTGTAACATAGCCTAATCCAATTATCTTTATTAGTATATGTAACCCGGCTGACTTTGGTAACATCAGTTTACTTGTCTCAACAATTTAAACAAATTATTTCAATAAACAAATAATTACAGTTAACAAATATTTACAGTGAATTACTATTTCCCTAAAGAGACTGCCAAGTAATTAGCTTACTGTAAATTACTATTTTTGTTGGTTGTATATCTTACAACCACGCTCTGCTACCAACCTTAATCGACGCCAGGCCAAGGCCCTGACCATAGGATTTAATGAAGTACGTGGAAGCGTGATGATTGCCGGCCTTGGGCAAAAGTGGAGCGAACTGTCCGCCGTGCGCGGAGCTGATTAATACAAATATTCAATCACTCACCTGGTTGAGGAAAACTGGTTCTGGAGCCTACTTCGATTTATGTATGTAAATGAGTGTATATTGTACTGTGTAGTGGAGCTGTAAGTATTCCAGGATTCCAGGTCGCTTCAATACGCTAGAGATTTTCACAGCATGCGGTTCCCAATGAATCACTATCACCTCAAACTATTTCAATCAAATTCCAAACTAAACCCGTTCTATTTCGTCAAAAGGGGTTGTTTACACACAAAACAATTGGATCACAACAAATTGTCCACAAAACTATAGATTAAACAAGATTAATAATAACAATGGTCGCAAGGCAAATTACTACGATTATACATTTTTCAAAAAGACCAAAGACAAGTGTCAATATAAAAATGACAAGTGACAGTTGTCACTCCGTTAGACGTCATAATACGTAGGCGCACAGAGTAAACAAGTCAAACGGTCGTACGGTCGGTTGGTCGGTCCGTCTATTGTCACGGGACGAAACAATAATATATATGGGACCAACCCTAACGCATACCCTAGCCACTTATAAAAACTAGTAGCCGCTATGTCCTTTTTTGGGAATCAAACTTACCGTGTAACAAATTACATCAAAATCGGTATAGTGGTTTAGTCGTTAAAGCGTAACAGATAGACAAAGTTACTTTCACATTTATAATATTATAAGTATAAAGTATAGATTGTCGAAATCAATTCATAATTGCCGGAGATTTTGCGAAACATAAATAAAAATAAAAAAAAGATACAGATGAATTGAGAGCCCCCTCTTTTTTGAAGTAAATTAAAAGAAGGCTTGTTATTGAAACTAAACACACGGATTTGTTTTTGGTGTATTAAAAACCAAAAACTTATAGTGGCATGTTAGTGACGCGAAATCATTAGTCTTTCCTCGCTCTTTGCGCTTAAAGTTCTCACTCCAAAATAATAAATAAAATTAAAACTTCTTAAAATTCATAAAGCCCAGACAAATGACAAGACAGGAAGCCAAAAAGCCGAAAATGTCCTGACAACTCTAGACGTGTGGCAACCCTAACAGTGGGACCCTTTTTTTGATCTCGCGGTTGAAATCCTCATGTATGTCCTCCGCCCTGGGGTGGGCGAGAGGTCTGTCAGACTCTTACTGACCTAAACCACCCCGGTGTTCCATCCCACACCTACGTCGGGGACCACGGGAACCAATATGTCTTCCGCGATCCTCGACTGGTGCCCGCCCGCCTTTACGGGCCTCCTCACGTTAGGGGGTTAATAAATAAAATTGAAACTTCTCAAAAGTCGAAAAGCCCAGACAAATGACAAGACAGGAAACCAAAAAGCCGAAAATGTCCTGACAACTCTAGACGTATGGCAACCCTAACAGTGGGACCCTGTCCTGTCTTACTCTCAAGCAACATTCAATGAAAGGTATGCTGTTTCAACAGTTCACTATTTATTTTACTTCACAGTCTTGTGTTGGAATACCGCAATGAGTTTGTAAGGGAAGTGCTCATGAATGCTGCATTTGGCTTCAATGTATGTTGAAATATGTGTGGTTTTTTAAACGAGCAGTTTGCGGGCTTGGAATTTTCTGGTTAAATACAGCTAGTAGCTACACCACGCGGCTTCGCGCGCGGATATGTTTGAAATTTTGTTGCGTTAATTTCCAACCATATTCCAGCCATATGTTTACTTTGAAAATGAAGGACTTGCCACAAAACTTCATCCCCTTTTCAACTCTTCGGGAGTAGAATTACGAATAAATTATTTTTTATGGTCAGCCTAAATATAAAATTTGAAGAATCTAGCTTCGAAACTGACGAATTTTCATACAAATTTCCACCCCCTATTTCATCCCTTTACAGGGGGAGTTTCTTAAAATCCTTTCTTAGTTGACGTTTTCTACTTATTATCTACCTCTGTGCCAAATTTAATTTTCGTAGGTCCAGTAGTTTATGAGATTTTGTTATTAATCAGTGATCGAATGAGTGTTTGAAATGGTGACCTTTTCTTTTACAAATATAGGTATATAATCATAAATAAACCAGCAATGTACAAGTCAGTATCTTAAATAGTATTTTTACCTCACGAAGCGCCGATGTTATCATGGAAAATGTTATTTCTAAAAATAATATAATCAACGTACAACCAACGCGATTTTAATAAAGCAGTAGTCAAACTTTGAGTATCATGTTTTAATACTTTCCGAAATTAAAATTGAAACTTTGAAGCCGCGAGCCTCGGAAACAGTTACCAACATTTATGTTCGTATAGATTTTGATATACAACCATATAAAATGCAAAAGATCGAAATAGGCAGGAGCTTTACTTTGTGTAAATCATCTCATCACCACTGCTCTCAAAACGGTGAAGGAAAACATCGTGAGGAAATCGGCATGCCCTAGAACCAAAAATTCGAAGACATGTGACATCTACCAAACCGCACTGGGCCCGCGCAATGGATTACGCCCCACTGCCTCTCACCGAAAGGAGGTCGGGTCCCAGCAGTGAGAACATTATAGATTGGTAATGGTGGTTTTAGATAGCAATGATATATTCCCTGCAACTTTTTCTTGTTATTAAATATGTTGTTAGGAACATTGAAAAGATGTTAATAAACTTGAGTCTGTGTCCCAACAGTGGGAACATTTAAGGCTTACTATAGAATTTGGAACGTTGAAGAAGGTTGCGTTGATATTTCTTCATGATTTTTTAAAATATTCAAATCATAACTTCCTTTTCTATGAATTTAAATTATGTTTTCGTACATTTTTATTGAAAAACATTTATCGGAAATAGCTTGTTTCGTTGTAGATGTAAAGTTTCAAATTACTTTATTCGACTAATTAATAATTTGGAATGCGAACGAATGATTCAAATATTCGAAAACAAACTTTTTTTTTAGATCTACTCACAAACATTTCGCATTGAAAACCAATCATTTTGACACTGGAATCGAATAAAAAGTAACTTTTGCTAACCACTTACTCCAAAATTGTCCATTGATTGGTTTCGAAAAGATTTTAAAAACTTTCATATACCTTTATTTATAAAATGTATTGCTATTAAATTGTTCATTTGATGTGCCTACTGGTGTAGATAATAACTTCACCGTCAAACAAATATTCAAATCGAAATCTATTGATGTGTAAAGTCTAAATGCATGACTGAATACAGATTAAATATTTATAGGATGTGTTTGAAATTTTTATTTTTTTGGTAGACAACGTTCCAGAAAGACAATATTTACCGTCCAATAATTTTTGATTTTATGTTTTTTTTTTCAGGTAATATTTTTTGTTTTTTGTTGTTTCTTGTTTTTTTTGTTTGTTTTTTTTTGTTTTTCTGTATTTTTTGTGTTTTTTGTTTTTTGTTAAAAAAAATATTATAGTGTGTATAAGTGGATGCTTTAAGGTAGCCCGCGGAGTTCAATATTTTTTTTAAAGTTTTTTTTTGCAATTTGCAGGTCAGGTGCACTGTCAGGCTGTATCATCATCATCAAGTCACTTCGCTGTCTGTCTGTCCCTATGTATGCTTATATCCTACAAACTACGCAATGGATTTTGATGCGGGTATTTTTAATAGATGAGTGATTCAAGAGGAAGGTTTATATGTATATGTTACGGGCAACGGGATTAACTGGGCTTTATTGATAAGGACCGGCCATTATTAATAATGCCCAAGAGCGTCGGGAAAAGTGATTAATTTATCACATTGACCGGCCATTGTTAATAATGCCCGATGGCCCGTGGTCCTTGTAATAAGTCAGTGTTTGAGATAGCTTGAATTTATCACTTGGACCGGGCAGTATGAATAATTCTTTACATGTAATAATATGATCAATGAAGAGGAAAATTATAAATGAAGTATCGAGCAAAATTCAAGAGGCTCGTCCTGAACGGGAACAACATTCTGCCGATAGTCTACCAGAAAATCAGCAACCCACTGTAAGTGTGGACATAATAAATGAAAACCCTCGAGCAGTCGATCAACAGCCTTCTGCCGATATGAGCAATGAAAAGGCAAATTCTGATAATGAAAAGGCTGCATCTTTACTCAACGCAAAATCAAACGGAATTCGGAAGGCTCGTAACGCAGCTAAAGTATCACTTGATAAGCAAACCGAAAAAATTTTGGCGCGTTCAAATGCAAAATTTCCTATTGCAGAAATAGGCCAAACCGTTAGAGTAAAGATACCAGATGTAGATCGAGCCAAGCCGGATAGTCGTAATATAATTGACATTATTATATCTGTCGAAAAAGAAAAACTTTACAAACAAGGAACTAAACACGGTATTTTAAACCAATTATACTCCAGAAATGAGTTTACTGTGTTCATTTCGATAGACGATATTCCAAAAGTTAATATTATTCGCGCCCCGAAGTTCGCAGCTGTAGTGATCACACTACAGCCGGAAGTGGAAAAGAAGGGCGTAACCTATCGCGACCTGCTCTCTAAGGTGAGGACGGCGGTGGACCTCAAGGAGCTTGGCGTTGCCGATGGCCTCCGGTTAAGGGTCACCCTGACTGGGGCCCGGATGCTGGAGGTCCAGGGTGCGGACAGCGGCCCGACCGCTGACGCTCTGGCTGAAAGGCTCAGGGCGTCCTTAGATGCGGACGAGGCCCGTGTGTCCAGGCCCACCAAGTGCGCTGACGTGCGCATCATGGGCCTGGATGACTGCGCAACGGAGGCAGAGGTGGTGGCCACCATCGTCAGGACGGGGGAATGCTCTGCTGAACAGGTAAGGGCAGGCACCATCCGTCCTGACAAAACCGGGATGCGAGCCGTAACGGTGAGCTGTCCCGTGTCGGCGGCCCAAAAAATAACAGGGGAGGGCCGAAGGCTCCTGGTGGGCTGGGTCTCTCCTGGTGGGCTGCGCAGGTCAAACTGCTGGAGCCCAGACCTCTGAGGTGCTTCCGCTGCCAAATGGGCAACCATGTGGGAGTGACATGCACCTCGAAGGTAGATCGCAGCGGTCACTGCTTCCGCTGCGGTCAGCCCGGTCACAAGGCCAGCTCGTGCGATTCCATGCCACACTGCTACTTATGTGCGGCAGTTGGCAAGCCGGCCGATCACCGGGCGGGAGGTACGGCCTGCGCTCCACCCGCCAAGGCCAGGGGCAGGGGCAAACTCTCCGCCACCGTCGTCACTGCTGCTGGCGATGCCGGCTCGGCCACATCTGTCGCTGCCGGTACCGCCACAGCATGGCTCACACAGGGGGCTCGGGAGGGGGCTGATATGGACTGTCAGTAATGGCTGCTCCATTACGCCTCCTCCAAGTGAACATCAACCACTGCGCCTCTGCTCAGGATCTTTTGCTCCAGAGCATGGCGCAGTGGTCGATTAACATCGCCGTGGTCGCTGAGCCGTACTTTGTCCCGCCCAGGGATGACTGGGTGTAGGACCTGAGCGGCTCAGTGACCCTCATTTCGTCGGCCGCCGCCGGAACCCCGACCCTCGAGGCTGTCAAGAGGGGACGGGGTTGCGTAGCAGCACGGTTCGGGGAGATTGTCGTGGTAGGAGTATACTTCTCCCCGAGCCGAACTCTCGCCGAGTTCCACAACTCCCTTGCGGAGTTGAAAGTTGTCGTCGTCGGGTTCCGTCCCCTCCCCGTGCTCGTACTCGGGGATTTCAACGCCAAGAATTTGGCTTGGGGTTCCCAGTATACGGACACACGGGGCAGGATGGTGGAGGACTGGGCTCTGGAGACAGGCCTAGTCGTCCTTAACCGGGGTTCTGTCCCTACGTGCGTACGGATGCGGGGCGATTCAGTGGTGGACATTTCGTTCGCCAGTCCCGCTCTGTCGCCACGGGTCATTGACTGGCGTGTTATGGAGGGGGTGGAGACGTATTCCGACCACCGGTATATCCGGTTTGACGTCTCCGCCCAGACCTCGATCGCGCCGGTCCGACAGGCCCCGTGTGGTCCGCGGTGGGCGCTTAAGAAGCTGGACCGGGAGCTTCTCCTGGAAGCCTCGATCGTGCAGGCCTGGGTGTCACCACCGGACAGGCTTGCTGACATCAACGACGAGGCCGAGTGGTTCCGGGAGGCCATGTCCGAGATTTGTGACGTGGCTATGCCCCGAGTCCAGCCAGGACGGGCTTGGCGCCTGGTGTACTGGCGGTCGCCGCAGCTGACAGCGTTGCGCAAAGCGTGCGTTGCGGCACGATGCCGGTACACCAGGCACCGCAGGCTCCGTATCCGCCCTCCGGATACGGAAGCCATTCAGGCGGAGCTATACGAAGGGTACAGAGCGGTGAAGACCACCCTCCAAGAGGAGATCCTGCGGGCCAGAGGACTGGCCCGCAAGGAGTCGCTGGAGACTCTGAACAGGGACCCATGGGGACGGCCCTACAAGGCCGTCCGGGAGAAACTCCGCCCATGGGCTCCCCCGCTGACACAGAGTCTCCGGCCCCAGCTTGTGGAGGACGTGGTGAGCGCTCTGTTCCCTTCGCGAGGGGAACATAGCTCCCCACCCATGGCTCCGCCTCCTGCGGTGCCCGATGCGGACCACAACACCGATGACGACGACAACGCTCCAGAGGTGACCGAGGTAGAGTTGAGAGTGGCGGTACGTTGGCTAAATGCCAAAAATACCGCCCCTGGACCCGACAGCTTGCCTGGCAAATCCTGGGTCCTGGCCTTAGAGGCTCTCGGGCCTCGACTCAAGGGGCTCCTAAGCGTATGTTTGGTGAGGGGCCAGTTCCCACTTCGTTGGAAGACGGGGAAACTGGTCCTCATTAAGAAGCCGGGGCGCCTAGCGGACTCTCCGTCCGCTTACCGGCCCATCGTGGTGCTCGACGAGGTGGGCAAGCTCTTTGAAAGGGTAATTGCAGACCGCCTCGTTGGGTGGCTGGCGCGGGAGGGGCCGTATTTGGCGGACAGCCAGTTCGGTTTCCGCAAAGGGCGCTCTACGGTGGACGCCATCATGCGCGTGCGAGCCCTCACGACGGGGGATGCAGTGGCCCAAGGTAGGGTCGTCTTAATACCCTGCCCTGGAGTTGCATAAAGGCCTATTCAAACTTGAGCGATATTCGCTGCCGCTTTGGGTAGAGGTACATACCGCGCGGGTTTCGCTCAGGTATTTAGTATCAAGTACCGCGGCTAGAGCGACCTGAGCGATATTCACTGCCGCTGTGGGTAGAAGTACATACCACGCGGGTTTCGCTCAGGTCTTTAGTATCAAGTACCGCGGCTAGAGCGACCTGAGCGATATTCACTGCCGCTGTGGGTAGAAGTACATATCGCGCGGGAGCAGCGGCATGCATCCCGCCCCTCACTCCGCAAGCGGGGTTAAAATGACAACAGTACGCACGATATTCCTTAGCGAAAGGACGCGTTTGCAACATGGCTTCATCGAAACGAACGAATAACGATTCATTTATTGAGTTGGTGAAGTGCAATCCAGTTTTATATGATATGTCACTTACGGATTATAAAAATATATTTATGAAAAATAAAATATGGGATGAGATAGGAGAAAAATGTAACATAAGTGGTAAGTTTTTATTTTTTAATATATTATTATATTATCTTTCAATTGGGTACTAAATACGACTACCGCCATTAAAGAAGTTGACAAATTGTGTACGTACCCTATCGCCTGAAAGTTGCAAAGTTTCAAAATTTTGATATTCATTGTTCATTGCATTATTTTGTTGAGTAGTAAAATACATATTTTGCAAGTACGGGGTATTGCAAGTTTTAGAGCGTAAATCATTGTGGAGTACGCATGTTGCTTTTATGACTTTTTTAGCTCTAGACACTTTTAGGTGCATGGGTTTGAAATATAGGTATGCGCCATTTTTGAGCCAGTAATCCAAATGCATTTTCAACAACGCGTCTAGCTCGGCATAGGCGCTTATTGTATTTTTCCTTTCTTCTATCAACCCTAGAAACTCTTTGATTGAATGGTTTCATTACATGTGCTTGCAATCGAAATGCCTCATCTCCTATTAACACATGAGGTGTGACGTCATTAGTTCTCGGCAATGGTTTAGGCCTTGGAACATTCATAGTCCCATTATTAAACCTCCTTCCCATGACAGAATTTTCGAAAATTCCACCGTCGCTATTTTTTCCAAAACCTCCAACATCGATACATAAAAAATTATAGTGTGGTCCTACTATTGCCATAAGGACAACAGAAAATTTTTTGAGGTAGCAAAAATAATTGCTGCCTGAATTAGGCGGACAAACGATAGTGACATGTTTTCCATCAATACTGCCGAGGCAATTGGTGTTAAGTTCCACATTTCTTCTGTAGGAGGCTTCATGTATATGGGTTGTAATGTAGTCCAAATAACATCACAAACTTCATCAACAATTTCTGCGACAGTTGAGCAACCCACTCTATAACTGTTTGCAATACAGCGAAATGAATCTCCACTTGCTAAAAATCTGCAAAAAAAATATTTAATAAGCTTTTTTACTCAAGGTCTAAGGGCGTGGACCCATGTCTACGGTGCGGCGCCGTTTGCCGTGCAACGGTACGACACCGCCGCCGGCGGATGGCGCGGCACCGTCCCCTTTCAGTCGATATTTCGCAGTTGATTCGATCGACTGAGGGGCAATGGACGGCGCACCGTTCGCTATACCGTGGTGTGGCACGGCGCTGCGCCATCCGCCGGCGGCGATGCCGTACCATTGCACGGTAAACGGCGCCGCACCGTAGACATGGGTCCACGCCCTGAGCCATTTTTACTATAAATTTGGTTTCTAAGATTCCTCAGTATTTATCACCTTACTAACCTTAACAAATTCAGGGTTTTAAACTAGTCTAAGTATAACTAATTAATAAAAGTAATTGAATAGATTATAAATAAAAAATATTTTTTACAGGCGATGAAGCCAAAGCGAAATGGAAAAATCTACGTGACACTTATGGTAAATATTTAAAAACTACAAAAACCACTACAGGCCAAAGTGCGTTTAAATCTTACAGTCTTTACAGCAAATGGCAGTAGGCATCTTCAATGGATTTTTTAAAAGATCACATAGGATTTGCTCCAACTGATACTAATATGGCAAGAGAAGAAGAAAGCGTATCTGATACCCAAAATATTACTGAACCCGAATCTAATAATGAAAATTCAACACAACGGTCAAGTTCAGTAGTATCATCCGAACGTTATACTTCACGTTCGGGTTCCAGAAAAAGGACTTCTGTTAACGAACATCCTGTCGATAAAGTGATTACGTACTTGAATACAAAAACAGATAGATTATCGTCGATTGAACATGTTATGCTTGGATATGCAAAAACAATTGACAATTTTTCGGAGCGACGTAAAATTATAACAAAAATAAAAATAGCTCAAGTTATGATGGAAGCGGAATTGGAAGAAGAGCAAGAACGTAGTCTACAACGAGAAACAACACTGCGATCTTACTACACCACTGAGCCTAACACTAGACAAAATGATCGTTGTATGTCTCAACAATCATGTTATTCTCGTAGTGAGCCTAACACAAGCCAAAATGATCGTTGTATGTCTCAACAAGTAGTCCCCAGTCTACTAATGATTCTGAACTGCAGTCTGCTCTGCGTTGTATTTAAGATAATGCTCTATCACCTCTAGCACATTCACTGACTGGAGAAGGTCTCGATTACGAACACGAAATAGATTACGACCAACAAAAACACTCAGAAATCTAATAAGAAGGTTTTAGGTTAAGATAAAGGTTGTTATAATATTGTAAAAAACCAAAGTTCCTTCCTAGTTATCTTAAATAAAGATTTTCGTCAATTAATATTCAAATTTGTTTTCCTTACCTCAACGTTATTGCTAAGCGTTTTTCAGGGCATATGGGTTCTCGATATTTAGTGAATGATTTGCTGATATTTTCCTGTATCATATTTAATATTTCATCGAAGTTCTCAGTCGTCATTCTGAATGCATTAAAAAACCGATCTTCATCCAATCTTAATCTTGGATATAAAGTGTGGAATTCCCCATGAATTCGGTGTTGTCTGTTGATGTCATGGATCCAAATTCTTTTCTTAACCGGTGAGTCAATTAAGGCTAATAAAAGTAAAACTTCCTCTTCATCACTATCCATCACTAAAATCAGATGCTCTGCAGAAATTACAACGTGACTGACGTGTATATTCTTTGGCGACTCAGAAATGACTAACTGACGAAAATTTCTTACCTCTCTGAGCGAAACTCGACTACCGCGCGTTATTCTACCCACAAGGATAGCGAAATCCGTTTTGGTGTGAACAGTTATATTACCGCATACCCACAGGGTTTTCTCTGCCGCAGACGGTAGCGAATACCGCTTAGGTCTGAATAGGCCTTTAGGGAGGCACTCCGGTATCACCGGATGCCGACCTACCTCTGTCGCGTAGTCGAGGCTTACTTGACGGATAGAGCCGTCATCTACCCCGGTCACCAGGGAGACTGGAACCGGCGAGAGATGTCGTGCGGTGTCCCACAGGGATCGGTCTTGGGGCCGCATCTGTGGGACATCGGGTACAACTGGGTGCTGCGCGCCGACCTCCCTAGCGGCGTCGGCGTAGTTTGCTACGCTGACGACACGCTTGTCCTGGCGCAGGGGAGGTCGCACGAGGCGGCGGCCGAACTTATGACACGCGGGGTTGTGACAATCGTCGATAAGATCCGGCTATTGGGACTCGAGGTGGCATTGCACAAGTCCGAGGCCATGGGTTTTCATGGTCCTCGGAACGCGCCACGTGCGGGTTCCCAACTCACGGCGGGAGGGGTTCACATCGGCGTTGAGTCGACGATGAAGTACCTGGGACTTGTTCTCGATAGCCGGTGGAACTTCGTCGAGCACTTCCGACGTTTGGCTCCCAGACTGGAGCGGGCTGGGGCTGCCTTAAAGCGGCTCCTGCCCAATCTGGGGGGTCCAAATGCCTCCTGCCGGAGGCTCTACACGGGGATCGTGCGGTCCATGGCCCTCTACGGGGCACCGGTGTGGGCAGCCTCATTGAGGCTGCGCCCAGCGCGCTGGTTGAGTGCGGTCCCAGAGGGTCATGGCCATCTGGTTAATCCGAGGATACCGCACGATCTCGTGCGAGGCGGCGAGCCTCCTTGCCGGAGTGCCGCCATGGGATCTGGAGGCAAACGTCCTCGCGCAAATGTGGGAGTGGCGCGAGGAGGCGAAACGCTGGGGCAAAACTCCGCTGCCGCGACAAATCGCGGCACGGCAGACAGGGCTCCGGTGCGATCTCACGGCGACATGGTGGGTACAATAATTGTCGCAACCCAGTGCTGGGCACGCCACAATTGCGGCGGTAAGTCCCCTCTTTGAGGAGTAGATAGAGAGGCGTCACGGCGTCCTCACCTTCCGCCTGACGCAGGTTCTCACCGGGCATGGGTGCTTCGGTGGGGTCCTGTTCAGAATAAAGCGGGAGGATACGTCCGGGTGTTTCCATTGCGAGGATCGTCTGGAGGACACGGTGGAACATACGGTGGAGGTGTGCCCTGCCTGGGCGGAGCACCGCCGTGTCCTCGTAGAGGCGATCGGCGGCAGCGACCTCTCGCCTCCGGCCCTGGTGCGAGCCATGGTACGGAGCGCGTGAGGGAGTGGCAGTCTCTGCGCCCTCACGTCCCTAGCCGCCGCAGGAGGAGACGCCCCGGGCGTCGGGAGTCCATAGCGGACTCCCGGCCACCGTAGGCGCGAGCTTGCGGGTGGCGAGCAATGGGTAGCTCGCCGCCCGGTAAGGACCAGGCTCGGGTCGACGGCGCGTAGTGTTCCAAGCGCGCCTCAAAGAGATGTCAACAGCAGTGTAGGGGTCTACTAGGACCGATGCCTGCCGGAGTCGCGTGATTGTTCGAAAGAGATACCGTGACCCTGGCACTTGGGCAACTAATGGAACATGGGAGGGTTTTAGTCAGTAAAAGTCTGACACGCCCTCCCGCTCCGCCCAGAGCGGGAGAAGTCATTTGATGATATCCCAAACTGAAAAAAAAAATACCGATACAAAATTCTCTATACATCGAAATATCTTTGCAACCAGGTGTCGCATTTCGAAGTTTTTTAGCTGAATCGCTTGTATTTAGGTACCGTTTGACTATTTTAACTGATATAATTGACAAAACGCGAAAAAAATTTCATTTTGCGCCATTAACATAGAAAAATTCAGAACATTTTTGTACTGAACCACATTTTTATTTTTATCTCAAAATTCTTATCGTTAACCCTGTTTTTATTACTTTAAATCGCAATTTACCTGCCTTACCTATATTCTGGCGAGCGTTCCGCGAGCTGGAGTCTTGTTCGGTGGAGTTAATAGATGTTTTTTTTTTTCAAAATTTTCCGTGAAAAATCACGTTTTTAGACGATAATTTTCGATTTTCCTTCTGCGAAAACTAAAGTAACGCCGTAGTAAGCTGGCCCGCGTGGAGACGCGTCTTCCGACACCTCGCCTGTGAGTCTAGCTGAAATAGAAGTTTGCAAACATTTAATTTTTCATTGTTACAAGCAAAGTCATTACCTACGAAATCCACCTAACCGATACAAAATTCCCTATACATCGAAATATATCTTTGCAACCAGGTGTCGCATTTCGAAGCTGTTTTCAGCTGAATCGCTTGTATTTAGGTACCGTTTGACTATTTTAACTGATATAATTTACAAAACGCGAAAGAAATTCCCGTTAAAAATCACGTTTTTGGACCTTAATTTTCGGAATTTTCTTTTCGTGAAAACTAAAGTAACGCCGTACTTAGCTGGTCCGTGCGGAGACGCGTCTCTGGACACCTCGCCCGTGCGTCTAGCTCAAATAGAAGTTTGCAAACATTGAATTTTTCGTTTTTCCAAGGAAATCAGTACGTACGAAATCCACCTAACCGATACAAAATTCCCTATACATCGAAATATCTTTGCAACCAGGTGTCGCATTTCGAAGCTGTTTTCAGCTGTATGGCTTGTATTTAGGTACCGTTTGACTATTTTAACTGATATAATTGACAAAACGCGAAAAAAATCTAATTTTTCGCCATTAACATAGAAAAATTCAGAACATTTTTGTACTGAACCACATTTTTTATTTTATCTCAAAATTCTTATCGTTAACCCTGTTTTTATTAGTTGAAATAGCAATTTACCTGCCTTACCTATATTCTGGCGAGCGTTCCGTGAGCTGGAGTCTTGTTCGGTGGAGTTATTAGAGGTTTTTTTTTTTTTCAAAATTTTCCGTGAAAAATCACGTTTTTAGACGATAATTTTCGATTTTTCCTTCTGTGAAAACTAAAGTAACGCCGTAGTAAGCTGGCCCGCGTGGAGACGCGTCTTCCGACACCTCGCCTGTGCGTCTAGCTGCAATAGAAGTTTGCAAACATTGAATTTTTCATTGTTACAAGCAAAATCATTACCTACGAAATCCACCTAACCGATACAAAATTGGGCACGCCACAATTGCGGCGGTAAGTCCCCTCTTTGAGGAGTGGATAGAGAGGCGTCACGGCGTCCTCACCTTCCACCTGACGCAGGTTCTCACCGGGCATGGGTGCTTCGGTGGGTTCCTGTTCAGGATAAAGCGGGAGGATACGTCCGGGTGTTTCCATTGCGAGGATCGTCTGGAGGACACGGTGGAGCATACGGTGGAGGTGTGCCCTGCCTGGGCGGAGCACCGCCGTGTCCTCGTGGAGGCGATCGGCGGCGGCGACCTCTCGCGTCCGGCCCTGGTGCGAGCCATGGTACGGAGCGAGAGGGAATGGGAAGCCGTCACCTCCTTCTGCGAAGCAGTAATGCTCGCGAAGGAGGAGGCAGGGCGCGTGAGGGAGTGGCAGTCTCTGCGCCCTCACATCCCTAGCCGCCGCAGGAGGAGACGCCCCGGGCGTCGGGAGTCAATAGCGGACTCCCGGCCACCGTAGGCGCGAGTTTGCGGGTAGCGAGCAATGGGTAGCTCGCCGCCCGGTAAGGACCAAGCTCGGGTCGACGGCGCGCAGTGTTCTACGCGTGCCTCAAAGAGATGTCAGCAGCAGTGTAGGGGTCTACTAGGACCGATGCCTGCCGGGGTCGCGTGATTGTTCGAAAGCATAGAGCAACACGGACCAGAGGGGAGTAGCCATACGCAGGCGTTCCCCTCTGTCAAAGTACAAGTCCACGCGGTCCTATGCGTATAACATAACTAGTTGCAGCCGCACTGCTCAGTAGACTAAATCTAGTTGCGCGACTAAATTGATGTCCTACAAAAATGACGAATTGTTCCGTATTTTGCTGCAAAAAGAGATCTGCCACGTCAAATTTACAATAAGATGGCGTTACCTTTCATATGTAACTAATATTTAATCACATTATTCCCATTTACTTCCATAAAACTAAAAAATTACAATATTATCGGTCGTGTTGTTTCGGATTTGTTTACCAACACAGGCCGTTCATCAGTCGCTCGACCGATCCGCATATTGTATGAGGGCTCATACAATATGCAGATCGGTCGAGCGACTCATCCGAGTTTGTTTCCGAGTAGACGCTGTCACCGAGCGATAGTGTTGTTACTGGTTTATTAGTGGATAGTTATCGATAAATTTGGCAAAGGAGTCTATATTCATACAGAGACATTTTTGAGAATAAGTTTTCTGTTTTATTTAAAATATTATAATGTAAGCTGTATATTAATGTACACAGTTGTATAAATTTATAATATTACAAAACTTACGAGTTAACACGTTTTATTAAAATTACTTACTACTTACGTGTGAACTTAAACCATTTTTTTTTTAAAGTGAATCTTTTACTTCGTCTCACACTTTTCGTCTGTGTGTTGCATGTCGCGTGACGGTCGGCCGCGAATTAGGGATAAAGTGAAAGGCACTCGCTGGTGCATGTTGTTGCTTATGGATTTAATTCAATTTTGAGTGCTTGAATTTATTATTTAACTTATTTCGTATGAACATTAAACTAAGTCTTCTTATTAAGCTATTGCATATATTCCGAAAATTTTTAGTTAATTGTCTATAATGTGAAAAATAGTTTCACTTTTATCGTGGTTTCATAAAAACCACACAATCCTTTTTTAATTTATTTATTGCAGGTTTCCTAAAGATCCAAATTTAAGGGATACATGGAAGAAATTTTGTAATAATAGACTAACCTGGATTCCCACAAGAAATAGTGTCATTTACTCAAATCATTTCAAGACCTCTGACTTTCATGTGTTGGCGAACAATAGGAGGAGATTCGTCGAGGGCACCAAACCAACTCTAACGCTACACTGTATTTGTGCCGGAAGTTTTTTATATCACGGAAAAAGTAAAACAGCGTACAGTCTACCTGATGTACTACACATTAGTCATAGTGGCGAAATGGAGCTTAGATTTCTCAACTTGAAAAATTAACAGTTTTAAACCTGATTTTCCAGAGTCATCAAAAATCATTCACTCTACCAAATGACAGACTATCATCTATGATGCCATTAGTGCCACTCTCACTATTCCTGATTCGTTGACATCTCCGTGTACTTCGTCAATCAAGTCAAAAAGCAGACCCACAAAAATGTATTCATATTTATACAAAACTAATCCACTTTAAAAACCAGTGATAGATACAATTCTATCTAGTTTTTAAAATGACGTAAACCTTAATTTTATTTGTTAAATGATAATTATTGTAGTACATAATAAATAAAGTCAATTTTTATTATAATATCTATCTTTGTATCACTTTTTAAACGTAATATTCCGAACCGAGTTCTTGAATTTATCGATAATGCGTATCGACAGTAGTTGCAACCACGGCTGTAAGCAGCTTGTCAGTGTAGTTGCGTCATCTCATTGTACTGTTACGACACAAAATGTATCTATGTGTGTGTGAAATTGTTAGTGTATGTTTTAATTTTTATGTGTGAGTTTCGTAGTAACAAACGATTATTTTTGTGTGAGAATTTGAGAAAGTGTGGGTAGAGCAGATTTCCACCCGCAAAAAATGACAGACAGTTTTGTATCGGGAAAAATCGCTATGGCGTCTCCCCTCCGGTCCGCCGGTGGTCCGTGTTGCTCTATGTTCGAAAGAGATACCGGGACCCTGGCACATGGGCAACTGATGGAACACGGGTGGGTTTTAGTCAGTAAAAGTCTGACACGCCCTCCCGCTCCGCCCAGAGCGGGAGAAGTCATTTGATGATTTCCCCCATCCTGAAAAAAAAAAAAAAAAAAACCGATACAAAATTCCCTATACATCGAAATATCTTTGCAACCAGGTGTCGCATTTCGAAGCTGTTTTCAGCCGAATCGCTTCTATTTAGGTACCGTTTGACTATTTTAACTGATATAATTGACAAAACGCGAAAAAAATTCCCGTTAAAAATCACGTTTTGGACCTTAATTTTCGGAATTTTCCTTCCGTGAAAACTAAAGTAACGCCGTACTTAGCTGGTCCGTGCGGAGACGCGTCTCTGGACACCTCGCCCGTGCGTCTAGCTCAAATAGAAGTTAGCAAACATTGAATTTTTAGTTTTTCCAAGCAAATCAGTGCGTACGAAATCCTCCTAACCGATACAAAATTCCCTATACATCGAAATATCTTTGCAACCAGGTGTCGCATTTCGAAGCTGTTTTCAGCTGAATGGCTTGTATTTAGGTACCGTTTGACTATTTTAACTGATATAATTGACAAAACGCGAAAAAATTCTAATTTTTCGCCATTAACATAGAAAAATTTAGAACATTTTTGTACTGAACCACATTTTTAATTTTATCTCAAAATTCTTATCGTTAACCCTGTTTTTATTAGTTGAAATAGCAATATACCTGCCTTACCTATATTCTGGCGAGCGTTCCGTGAGCTGGAGTCTTGTTCGGTGGAGTTATTAGAGGTTTTTTTTTTTCAAAATTTTCCGTGAAAAATCACGTTTTTAGACGATAATTTTCGATTTTCCTTCTGTGAAAACTAAAGTAACGCCGTAGTCAGCTGGCCCGCGTAGAGACGCGTCTTCCGACACCTCGCCTGTGCGTCTAGCTGAAATAGAAGTTTACAAACATTGAATTTTTCATTGTTACAAGCAAAACATTACCTACGAAATCCACCTAACCGATACAAAATTCCCTATACATCGAAATATATCTTTGCAACCAGGTGTCGCATTTCGAAGCTGTTTTCAGCTGAATCGCTTGTATTTAGGTACCGTTTGACTATTTTAACTGATATAATTGACAAAACGCGAAAGAAATTCCCGTTAAAAATCACGTTTTTGGACCTTAATTTAGAATTTTTCTTCCGTGAAAACTAAAGTAACGCCGTAGTAAGCTGGCCCGCGTGGAGACGCGTCTTCCGACACCTCGCCTGTGCATCTAGCTGAAATAGAAGTTTGCAAACATTGAATTTTTCGTTTTTCCAAGCAAATCAGTACGTACGAAATCCACCTAACCGATACAAAATTCCCTATACATCGAAATATCTTTGCAACCAGGTGTCGCATTTCGAAGCTGTTTTCAGCTGAATCGCTTGTATTTAGGTACCGTTTGACTATTTTAACTGATATAATTCACGAAACGCGAAAAAATTTCCCGTAAATATCACGTTTTTGGACCTTAATTTTGAATTTTCCTTCCGTAAAAAGTAAAGTAACACCGTATTTAGCTGGCCCGCGCGGAGACGCGTCTCTGGACACCTCGCCCGTGCGTCTAGCTCAAATAGAAGTTTACAAACATTGAATTTTTCGTTTTTCCAAGCAAATCAGTACGTACGAAATCCACCTAACCGATACAAAATTCCCTATACATCGAAATATCTTTGCAACCAGGTGTCGCATTTTGAAGCTGTTTTCAGCTGAATCGCTTGTATTTAGGTACCGTTTGACTATTTTAACTGATATAATTGACAAAACGCGAAAGAAATTCCCGTTAAAAATCACGTTTTTGGACCTTATTTTCGGAATTTTCCTTCCGTGAAAACTAAAGTAACGCCGTAGTTAGCTGGCCCGCGCAAAGCCGCGTCTCTGGACACCTCGCCCGTGCGTCTAGCTCAAATAAAAGTTTGCAAACATTGAATTTTTCGTTTTTCCAAGCAAATCAGTACGCACGAAATCCACCTAACCGATACAAAATCTCAGGGGGCTCCTAAGCGCATGCTTGGAGAGGGGCCAGTTCCCACTTCGTTGGAAGACGGGGAAACTGGTCCTCATTAAGAAGCCTGGGCGCCCAGCGGACTCTCCGTCCACTTACCGGCCCATCGTGCTGCTTGACGAGGTGGGCAAGCTCTTTGAAAGAGTGATTGAGGCCTATCTGACGGATAGGGCCGTCATCTACCCCGGTCACGAGGGGGAATGGAACCGGCGAGAGATGTCGTGCGGTGTCCCACAGGGATCGGTCCTGGGGCGCAACTGTGAGACATCGGTTACGACTGGGTGCTGCGCGCCGACCTCCCTAGCGGCGTCAGCGTAGTTTGCTACGCTGACGACACGCTGGTCCTTGCGCAGGGAAGGTCGTACGAGGCGGCGGCCGAAATTATGACACGCGGGGTTGCAACAATCGTCGATAGGATCTGGCAATTGGGACTCGAGGTGGCCTTGCACAAGTCCGAGGCCATGGGTTTTCATGGTCCTCGGAACGTGCCACCTGCGGGTTCCCAACTCACGGTAGGAGGGGTTCACATCGGCGTCGAGTCGACGATGAAGTACCTGGGACTTGTCCTCGACAGCCGGTGGAACTTTGTTGAGCATTTCCGACGTTTGGCTCCCAGACTGGAGCGGGCTGGGGCTGCATTAAAGCGGCTCCTGCCCAATCTGGGGGGTCCAAACGCCTGGCTAAGGGTCGCCATGTATTATAGTGATGTTGTCGAAATAAAAGAGAACTGTTTAGTTCGACGATTCGTATAATAATGCCCATAATTAGTGTGTGCGGTTACAAATATAAGGTTAGGCGAGCTGCACACTACAATAGAAAAATTCAGAACATTTTTGTACTGGATCACATTTTTATTTTTATCTCAAAATTCTTATCGTTTGCTCTGTTTTTATTAGTTTAAATAGAAATTTACCTGCCTTACCTGTATTCTGGTGAGCGTTCCGCAAGCTGGTGTCTTGTTCGGTGGAGTTATTAGAGGTTTTTTTTTTCAAAATTTTCCGTGAAAAATCACGTTTTTAGACCATAATTTTCCTTCTGTGAAAACTAAAGTAACGCCATAGTAAGCTGGTTCGCGTGGAGACGCGTCTTCCAACACCTCGCCCGTGCGTCTAGCTGAAATAGAAGTTTGCAAACATTGAATTTTTCATTGTTACAAGCAAAATCAGTACCTACGAAATCCACCTAACCGATATAAAAGTCCAAACTCCTCCTGCCGGAGGCTCTACACGGGGGTCGTGCGGTCCATGGCCCTCTACGGGGCACCGGTGTGGGCGCCCTCATTGAGGCTGCGCCCAGCGCGCCGGTTGAGTGCAGCCCAGAGGGTCATGGCCATCCGGTTAATCCGAGGATACCGCACGATCTCGTGCGAGGCGGCGAGCCTCCTTGCCGGAGTGCCGCCATGGGATCTGGAGGCAAAGGTCCTCGCGCACATGTGAGAGTGGCGCGAGGAGGCGAACCGCCGGGGCGAAACTCCGCTTCCGCGACAAATCGCGGCACGGCGGACAGAGCTCCGGTGTGATCTCATGGCGACATGGCAGGTACGATTGTCGCAACCCAGTGCTGGGCACGCCACAATTGCGGCGGTAAGTCCCCTCTTTGAGGAGTGGATAGAGAGGCGCCACGGCGTCCTCACCTTCCGCCTGACGCAGGTTCTCACCGGGCATGGGTGCTTCGGTGGGTTCCTGTTCAGGATAAAGCGGGAGGATACGTCCGGGTGTTTCCATTGCGAGGATCGTCTGGAGGACACGGTGGAGCATACGGTGGAGGTGTGCCCTGCCTGGGCGGAGCACCGTCGTGTCCTCGTGGAGGCAATCGGCGGCGGCGACCTCTCGCGTCCGGCCCTGGTGCGAGCCATGGTACGGAGCGAGAGGGAATGGGAAGCCGTCACCTCCTTCTGCGAAGCAGTAATGCTCGCGAAGGAGGAGGCGGCGCGCGTGAGGGAGTGGCAGTCTCTGCGCCCTAACGTCCCTAGCCGCCGCAGGAGGAGACGCCCCGGGCGTCGGGAGTCGATAGCGGACTCCCGGCCACCGTAGGCGCGAGCTTGCGGCTGGCGAGCAATGGGTAGCTCGCCGCCCGGTAAGGACCAAGGTCGGGTCGACGGCGCGTAGTGTTCCACGCGCGCCTCAAAGAGATGTCAGCAGCAGTGTAGGGGTCTACTAGGACCGATGCCTGCCGGGGTCGCGTGATTGTTCGAAAGAGATACCGGGACCCTGGCACATGGGCAACTGATGGAACACGGGTGGGTTTTAGTCAGTAAAAGTCTGACACGCCCTCCCGCTCCGCCCAGAGCGGGAGAATTCATTTGATGATTTCCCATCCTGAAAAAAAAATAAACTGGTACAAAATTCCCTATACATCGAAATATCTTTGCAACCAGGTGTCGCATTTCGAAGCTGTTTTCGCTTGTATTTAGGTACCGTTTAACTATTTTAACTGATATAATTGACAAAACGCGAAAAAAATTCCTGTTAAAAATCACGTTTTTGGACCTTAATTTTCGGAATTTTCCTTCCGTGAAAACTAAAGTAACGCCGTAGTTAGCTGGCCCGCGCGGAGTCATCGGTTTCATTTAGGGGTATTTTTAACTGGCAATTTATTCGGAAGGTTCAAATATTCACCATGAAATCTTTTTGATATTATACCGGTGTCGCACAATTGATCATGTCGAATTAAAGTATGAGACATGCTATTTAAATCGACTGATTTGACGTTTAAGGTAAGGGTGTAAATTATTTAACACTATGATACTTACTTTATTTTTCAGAGAAAAAAAATGTAAATGTCTACTACATCATTTTTTTTTGTTATAAATCGTTTTACGCAGGATGAGATGGAGATGTGATGGCAGCTGATGATGATTTATTAACTAGATAATATACCAAATAGAAAAAGTCATTCCAACCATTTCAATTTCACCATTCATCATCATCATCATCATCATTTCAGCCGTAATAAGTCCACTGCTGGACATAGGCCTCCCCCTATTTGGGGGGCTTTGCCATAATCGCCACCCTTGGCAGGCGGATTGGCGATCGCCGTATGGTCGTAAAATGCATAGAGAAAGCTATTGCCAATTCTCTAGTAAGTCCCGTAGTCGCCTCTTACTACACCCATGGGAAGAAATGGGAAATTTTACACCATTAAAATAGTTAAATTTGCTAAGCTTAGTTATCATCATAATCTGTCTGCCCATTCCTAATTATTTATTTCTTGTAATAATATAAATTTCTTGTTAATATTCATGTCATTTATATTATTTTATTCATTCATCTTTCAGGAAATTAATATTTTTTCATCTGTCTTTCGATTCCAGTACATTAATTCAATTACTTAATAAATATGACTGTTGATTAAGTCTGAGAAAACATATTTTTTTATTCATTTAGTGATTATAATTATAAAGCTAATTAAAGGTAATTATTAAAAGTACAGAGTTTGTAGGACTGTCAATTAAAAGAGATCATGGAGTCAATTATACATATATACGTTATGTTTACATTGATAACTAGGTGTGTATGACTTGTTATTTTTGGAACATTTATTTAAACTTAACAAAAAGTTTTATATATCCTAATGTGTGTTGAATTTATAATAATAACGCAGACATAAAAGTCGAAAATAAACATAAATAAATTAACAATAAATCGTTTTATTTTTGTATCTCTAAATTTCATTTACATCTGTGATAGCTAAGCTGAAACTAACATACATCGTGCAAAGAACCTATTTCCATGGTGTTAAAATACTATAATTTTAGTAGATAATCTATAGTTACATCAAATTGCAACACTGTAAAAGTCCTTTACAATAAAATTACGTATAATTTTTTATTGCTCTTGCTGCTTACACTATGCTTGACGATTTACACATCAAATATTAGTAACGTAAGGCGCAACTAAACATATTTTTTTAATGTAAGGGACATGCTATATTCTAAACCGCTGGGTATTCCTAAATCTTGTGTTTATAGCATGAAAGAAGAGGAAATTCTAAGAAACTTTCCTCTAGATACAATTAAAATTGGAGCAGACAGTAAAAAGTTATAGACAGATTTCAAAAAATAAAATCGTTTTTGGCTCTCCTGAAAAACCGTGTGACCATTTGATGAATATTCTACCAGAAGTATCAATTAATGTAAGGGACAAATCCCTTACATTAATTGATATTTATCTACAATAAAATGTTACTCGGCACATTTTTGGACGTTGGTATTGCATTTTCCTAATGTTCTCAGTGCGCATACATGACGATACCTACATAAAAAACTTTATAACAAAAAATTAAACCGCCGAAAAAACTGAAAAGCATAAAATAATAAACCTTTAAATTATGAGTTTTTATTTTATAATTTTTTTGTGACTTTAATGTACTAATAATACTTGACAAGGTATACCCTTGTAAGGTATCCAACAAAAAAAGAATTATCAAAATCGGAGTACTCTGTATAAAGTTATGCGTGATTATACATTACAATCAGTAAGTAAACAATCAATCATCCCCTGTTTTCCGACCCTTAGGGTTCGTTTTTGTTTTCCAAATTTATATAGAACCACCTTGGGAGTATACCCTTTCCAATAGAAGAAGAATTGTTACAATCGGACCACTATGTAAAAAGTTATGCGTGGTCATACAAAAAAAAAAAAATATACGCGTCGAATTGAGAACCTCCTCCGTTTTTTTTCGTCGGTTGATAAAATAAAATAAATGTCAATGTGAATATGACTGCCTAGATGTGGTTTCCCACATAGTATGTGTGAGATTGAATTCTATGCTCCGTCAGCCAGGCACGGCCAGGTTGACTCGTCTTTTTAGGGTTCCGTTGCCAAATGGCAAAAAACGGAACCCTTATAGATTCGTCATGTCTGTCTGTGTGTCTGTCTGTCTGTCTGTCTGTCTGTCCGTCCGTATGTCACAGCCACTTTTCTCCGAAACTATAAGAGCTATGCTGTTGAAACTTGGTAAGTAGATGTATTCTGTGAACCGCATTAAGATTTTCACACTAAAATAGAAAAAAAAACAATAAATTTTGGGGTTCCTCATACATAGAACTGAAACTCAAAAATGTTTTTTTTTTCATCAAACCCATACGTGTGGGGTATCTATGTATAGGTCTTCAAAAATGGTAATGAGGTTTCTATTATCATTTTTTTCTAAAGTGAATAGTTTGCGCGAGAGACACTTCCAAAGTGGTAAAATGTGTGTCCCCCCCCCCGTAACTTCTAAAATAAGAGAGTGATAAAACTAAAAAAAATATATGATGTACAGACGCCAACACATCAAGCTACTACAATCTGTCAGATTTCTTTGATAGATTTTCGACTTTATTTCTAGAGCATTAGGTTCAAGGTTCATTGGGAAAAATTGACAGTTTCGGGTAGCTTGACCTGGTGGCGTCTGTACATTACCATGTAAACTACCACCGAAAATTGGTTTGAAAGAGATCGAGTGAGTAGTTTTTTTTTAAAACGTCATAAATCGTAAACCGCAATTTACCTTACATTCAATCAACTGAAATAAAAAATAAACATTTATTTTTAAACCGAGAATACCTACAGGTATGTACGGAACCCTCGGTGCGCGAGTCCGACTCGCACTTGGCCGGTTTTTTTTTTATAGATTTGGGTTCGTAAAAACGTTGCAAAATCTTTATTCTTCTTTCTTTATCTTTATCTTTAATCTACAATCGCTTCTCCAAGACACATCGCGATTAGGCCATGTGAGTGATTGCATTTACGTATTTAATTTTAATCAGTTTACAGTGGGTTCATAATAACTGACAATGTCGATTCGCATTTTCTGTTGTAGCTATCTTATACATGTACATATGTCTTACTATATTCATTAACTGTTCGTGCGTGTCGCACTTGTGCGTCAGGCATAAAGGGCTAGTTGAGGAAAAAACAGAAAAAAAAAAACAACAATGCGTTTGTCTGAATTTCTGTTTCGCTATTTCATTTGAAAAACTTCGCGAAACAGTAGTATTGTTTAGGCACTATGCTAGCTATGAAATCCTTATAAAATAATCAATAGAATTAGCATAAGAATATTGGGAATCTAAATCTCGATTATGATTGTAAATATGATAGTTGGTCATCCCTAGCATCAGGTGGAATGACATTGATAGCTCACTCCACGCTCACTTCACCCGGTGAGATGGTTACAGAATAGCACTGCAGTTGCTTGGAAAAACGAAAAATTCAATGTTTGCAAACTTCTATTTGAGCTAGACGCACGGGCGAGGTGTCCAGAGACGCGTCTCCACGCGGGCCAGCTAACTACGGCGTAACTTTAGTTTTCACGGAAGGAAAATTCCGAAAATTAAGGTCCAAAAACGTGATTTTTAACGGGATTTTTTTTCGCGTTTGGTCTATTATATCAGTTAAAATAGTCAAACGGTACCTAAATACAAGCGATTCAGCTGAAAACAGCTTCGAAATGCGACACCTGGTTGCAAAGATATTTCGATGTATAGGGAATTTTGTATCGGTTTTTTTTTTTTCAGGATGGGAAATCATCAAATGACTTCTCCCGCTCTGGGCGGAGCGGGAGGGCGTGTCAGACTTTTACTGACTAAAACCCACCCGTGTTCCATCAGTTGCCCATGTGCCAGGGTCCCGGTATCTCTTTCGAACAACCACGCGACCCCGGCAGGCATCGGTCCTAGTAGACCCCTACACTGCTGCTGACATCTCTTTGAGGCGCGCGTGGAACACTACGCGCCGTCGACCCGAGCTTGGTCCTTACCAGGCGGCGAGCTACCCATTGCTCGCCACCCGCAAGCTCGCGCCTACGGTGGCCGGGAGTCCGCTATCGACTCCCGACGCCCGGGGCGTCTCCTCCTGCGGCGGCTAGGGACGTTAGGGCGCAGAGACTGCCACTCCCTCACGCGCCCCGTCTCCTCCTTCGCGAGCATTACTGCTTCGCAGAAGGAGGTGACGGCTTCCCATTCCCTCTCGCTCCGTACCATGGCTCGCACCAGGGCCGGACGCGAGAGGTCGCCGCCGCCGATTGCCTCCACGAGGACACGACGGTGCTCTGCCCAGGCAGGGCACACCTCCACCGTATGCTCCACCGTGTCCTCCAGACGATCCTCGCAATGGAAACACCCGGGCGTATCCTCCCGCTTTATCCTGAACAGGAACCCACCGAAGCACCCATGCCCGGTGAGAACCTGCGTCAGACGGAAGGTGAGGACGCCGTGGCGCCTCTCTATCCACTCCTCAAAGAGGGGACTTACCGCCGCAATTGTGGCGTGCCCAGCACTGGGTTGCGACAATCGTACCTGCCATGTCGCCATGAGATCACACCGGAGCTCTGTCCGCCGTGCCGCGATTTGTCGCGGCAGCGAAGTTTCGCCCCGGCGTTTCGCCTCCTCGCGCCACTCCCACATGTGCGCGAGGACCTTTGCCTCCAGATCCCATGGCGGCACTCCGGCAAGGAGGCTCGCCGCCTCGCACGAGATCGTGCGGTATCCTCGGATTAACCGGATGGCCATGACCCTCTGGGCTGCACTCAACCGGCGCGCTGGGCGCAGCCTCAATGAGGGCGCCCACACTGGTGCCCCGTAGAGGGCCATGGACCGCACGACCCCCGTGTAGAGCCTCCGGCAGGAGGAGTTTGGACTTTTGTATCGGTTAGGTGGATTTCGTAGGTACTGATTTTGCTTGTAACAATGAAAAATTCAATGTTTGCAAACTTCTATTTCAGCTAGACGCACGGGCGAGGTGTCGGAAGACGCGTCTCCACGCGGACCAGCTTACTATGGCGTTACTTTAGTTTTCACAGAAGGAAAATCGAAAATTATGGTCTAAAAACGTGATTTTTCACGGAAATTTTTGAAAAAAAAAAAAACCTCTAATAACTCCACCGAACAAGACTCCAGCTCACGGAACGCTCGCCAGAATACAGGTAAGGCAGGTAAATTGCTATTTAAACTAATAAAAACAGAGCTAACGATAAGAATTTTGAGATAAAAATCAAAATGAGGTTCAGTACAAAAATGTTCTGAATTTTTCTATTGTAGTGTGCAGCTCGCCTAACCTTATATTTGTAACTGCACACACTAATTATGGGCATTATTATACGAATCGTCGAACTAAACAGTTCTCTTTTATTTCGACAACATCACTATAATACATGGCGACCCTTAGCCAGGCGTTTGGACCCCCCAGATTGGGCAGGAGCTGCTTTAATGCAGCCCCAGCCCGCTCCAGTCTGGGAGCCAAACGTCGGAAATGCTCAACGAAGTTCCACCGGCTGTCGAGGACAAGTCCCAGGTCGACTCGACGCCGATGTGAACCCCTCCTACCGTGAGTTGGGAACCCGCAGGTGGCGCGTTCCGAGAACCATGAAAACCCATGGCCTCGGACGCGAAAGAAATTCCCGTTAAAAATCACGTTTTTGGACCTTAATATTCGGAATTTTCCTTCCGTGAAAACTAAAGTAACGCCGTAGTTAGCTGGCCCGCGCAGAGACGCGTCTCTGGACACCTCGCCCGTGCGTCTAGCTCAAATAGAAGTTTGCAAACATTGAATTTTTCCTCGGACTTCTGCAAGGCCACCTCGAGTCCCAATCCTATCGCCGGATCCTATCGACGATTGTCGCAACCCCACGTGTCATAATTTCGGCCGCCGCCTCGTACGACCTCCCCTGCGCAAGGACCAGCGTGTCGTCAGCGTAGCAAACTACGCTGACGCCGCTAGGGAGGTCGGCGCGCAGCACTCAGTCGTAACCGATGTCCCACAGATGCGGCCCCAGGACCGATCCCTGTGGGACACCGCACGACATCTCTCGCCAGTTCCATTCCCCCTCGTGACCGGGGTAGACGGCCCTATCCGTCAGATAGGCCTCAACCACTCGACAGAGGTAGGTCGGCATCCGGTGATAGCGGAGTGCCTCCCTAATGCAACTCCAGGGCAGGGTGTTGAAGGCATTGGCGATGTCTAGAGACACCGCCAAGACGACCCCACCCCGGGCCACTGCATCCCCCGTCATGAGGGCTCGCACGCGCATGATGGCGACCACCGTAGAGCGCCCCTTGCGGAAGCCGTACTGGCCGTCCGACAAGTCCGGCCCCTCCCGCACCAGCCACCCGACGAGGCGGTCTGCAATCACTCTTTCAAAGAGCTTGCCCACCTCGTCGAGCAGCACGATGGGCCGGTAAGCGGACGGAAAGTCCGCTGGGCGCCCAGGCTTCTTAATGAGCACCAGTTTCCCCGTCTTCCAACGAAGTGGGAACTGGCCCCTCTCCAAGCATGCGCTTAGGAGCCCCCTGAGATTTTGTATCGGTTAGGTGGATTTCTTACGTACTGATTTGCTTGGAAAAACGAAAAATTCAATGTTTGCAAACTTTTATTTGAGCTAGACGCACGGGCGAGGTGTCCAGAGACGCGTCTCTGCGCGGACCAGCTAACTACGGCGTTACTTTAGTTTTCACGGAAGGAAAATTCCGAAAATTAAGGTCCAAAAACGTGATTTTAACGGGAATTTCTTTCGCGTCCGAGGCCATGGGTTTTCATGGTCCTCGGAACGCGCCACCTGCGGGTTCCCAACTCACGGTAGGAGGGGTTCACATCGGCGTCGAGTCGACGATGAAGTACCTGGGACTTGTCCTCGACAGCCGGTGGAACTTCGTTGAGCATTTCCGACGTTTGGCTCTCAGACTGGAGCAGGCTGGGGCTGCATTAAAGCGGCTCCTGCCCAATCTGGGGGGTCCAAACGCCTGGCTAAGGGTCGCCATGTATTATAGTGATGTTGTCGAAATAAAAGAGAACTGTTTAGTTCGACGATTCGATATTCGATATAAAACGATATTGTTTTCGGGAAACGGTGCGTCGTAGGGCCATGCTTCTCACACCCTAAATGGTTTCTATGAACAAGCGTAATCAGTTGCTGCAATAAAAATGGTCAAATTCTATTTAAAAAAAAAAAACTCCGAAAATTTTACTAATTCCTTTGCCCCTAAGAATACTCAAACTGAAACGGCGACCGACACTTAAAAAACTTTTGATGTTTTTTTTTCCAAGCTTTTGCTAGTTTTTTTACATGTCCTTATAGCTATTGAGTAGAGCAACAATTTATTTCCCGAAAACAATCTCATCCGAGCTACCATTTTGGAAATATAAATCGTTTTACATAAAATAAAAAAAAGTAAAAGACCCATAACTATGGTGCGTCGTAGGGCCATGCTTTTCAGACCCTAAATGGTTGCTACAGACAAGGTCAACCCGATACTGCAAAACAATCGGAAAATTTCCGAAAAAAAAAACATACGAAATTTTTTCTAAGTCCTTGCTCCATAGTGCCCCTAAGGCTACACTCCAACCCTAGTTTTACATGATTAGCAGGTAATTAATGATAACGTACAAACCTTCGTAAACTTTTCGGGATTATTCCTGTGGTAACTTCGTTGGCCTAAAACTACGAGGGATAAGATCAACTTTGAGCCAATACTAATCATTGCTAAATCTTTTTACAAAGTGTTTCTACCACACACATAGTTTGTACTACCCGTGTCGATCTTGTTGTTTATTTTGCAGTACCGATATAAAATAATACACTTTAAATACACCGAGAACTTTATTCGGTCAGCAAACAAACTTGAAACTATAAAACAACACTGGACTAAGGAAAAACTATGAAATAAAAGTAGAATAATAATAACTTCAAAAACCGCCAAAATTTGACAGTAACATTCTAAATTATCTATGGTTTCACAAAACCTAGACCACAGGGTTGAAATTTTTTTTATTCTTCTGTCACATAAAAAGTACTGCAAAAAGTTTTTTTTAAGTTTTACCTAAAGGTCATTCAATACAGTCAGACTAATTTCTTTTTGATCAAACTCTGTCTAACTAACTCCAAGTCGTCACATTATTTCGATATAGGATGGCGATCTGAGATCAATTAATCGAAGAATCGATTTTTGGACCAACAAATCGATTTGTAGTACTGAATCGATTCAGTGAATCGATATTTCATTCTAGAAAATAGACATTCGATTTTAGACATTAAAACAAGAGTAAAAAATGGAATAAAACTTCAATTTTAGATATTAAATCACAGCAACAACTTTCACAAAATAATAGTGAAGAAGTGGAAGCAATAGTAGGGATATGGAAGAAGGATTAGGAGTTTCATAAGTTGCTTGTGAAAAAACAACTCTCTACATGTAATGCACTTGCACTGGAAAGTCAGGGCTCTAACAAAGAATTTAAACACCTTTTGTCGCAGGCAGTTATGCACCTGAAGTATAATCCTATACTTTACTGGCGAGAAGAAAAAAATAAACATTTATCATCCATCACGTTCACTCAATAGCAATGATGTATATGAGTATCGTGGGATCATCTGTTCCTTATGAGTGCCTTTTTTCAATTGCCGGCATTTGCGATGTGCAAGTGATTCGTGGAACCGCTGGGATCCCAGTAGACTTGACAGACTGTCGTTTTTAAAAAGCTTAGATATTAAGCAATGAGAACTATAACCTTTATTATGAAGATGCGCGCCCGGGTTATAAGCGGTATCTATTTTCTTAAGCGTTTAGTGTAACAAATACATTTAGAAAATAAATTTCTTATTGGTACCTGTAATGGTAATAAAATTATTTGTCATCATCGAATTTCTTGAACTAACAATTCCCTAATTTTACTGTTATGAGATCGTTCATTATGGTAATTATCATGGTTTATGTTATCGACTTCCGGTCCGCCATAAACCAGCTAGACTTTGTATATTAAACAATCGTTCTTTAAATCAATGTTTTAGTATTTTATAAGGTAATTGCTATAAAATTGCTTAGCCAAATGTTTGATATATTCTTGGTGATTTAAAATAATCAAAATTATTGAATATTCAATATGGTGCCTTCAGTTTGACAGGTGTTCAAAAAAGTTTTTGTTTTTATCGGTCTACTAATGGCAGAGATATCGGTTAGAAAAAAAAATACAGGTCCCAGCCCGCAAGCCCGCGCCTACGGTGGCCGGGAGTCCGCAATTGACTCCCGACGCCCGGGGCGTCTCCTCCTGCGGCGGCAAGGGGCGTGAGGGCGCAGAGACTGCCTCTCCCTCACGCGCTCTGCCTCCGCTTTCACGAGCATTAGTGCTTCGCAGAGAGAGGTGACGGTTTCCCATGCCCTCTCGCTCCGTACCATAGCCTGCACCAGGGCCGGATGCGAGAGATCGCCTATGCCAATCGCCTCCACGAGGACACGGTGGTGTACACCTCCACCGTATCCTCCAGGCGATCCAGGCAGTGATAATACCCGGGAGTTTCCTCCCGCTTTAGTCGGAACAGGAATCTCCCGAAACAGCCGTGTCCAGTGAGAATCTGCACAAGGCGGAAGGTGAGGACGCCATGGCGCCTCTCTAGCCACTCCTCAAAGAGGGGACTTACCGCTGCAATAGTGGCGTGCCCACGTCTAAAACGGTGGACATAATAAAATATGCAGAACATATACAAACCATAACCACTGCAGTTGCAGAACACAGGCGTTCCGCCTAAGAAAAGAGTGAAAATTTAATCAAATCAGCTGAAGAAATTGCTGCAGCTTTGAACCTTGAGCTGCATTGACCTAAGACAGCAAGCCGCCAACAGAGGGCAATTTAACCAGCTGCCTACTGTAGCGAGCCTCTTAGCGATTATTTTCGTCGCTTGTTATGCGTGCCCTATTTGGATTCGTTATCATTTTCAGAGGCAAGATTCGGCGAAGACCATTCACCAGCGTTTACTCTTTCATTGTTGCACCCTGCTCAGACAATTAAAATTACAGTTCCAAAATTATAAAATTGTATGGAGGAAGTATCAACATTTTATGTATTAGTAAGGAAAACATCTGAAGCCGCGCTATGACGTACTTTTTGGATGAATAAGCAGCAGCAGAACTTTGAAAGTATTGGAATAACAGAGTTCATAACGGAGTAGCAGAATCCTATTATTTAAGTTCTGAGTGGAGCTGCATGATTATTGACAAATGCGTACACTGATTGGACAGGTCCACTCAAGCTGTGTGTTCTTTCCTTAAAAGACCACTTCAGACACCAATCCACATGGTCTTCACATGAGCTGATCAAGATTAAGTCGGATGAAAATGCGCTTTCAAGCTAAAAAAATTTACCTGGATTAACACATAGGCTACTTTTTATCCCGGTAGTACGTTCACGTGGGATATTTTCCGACCTCCACGCGGGCGAAGCCGCTGGCAAAAGCTAGTATATTCTAAATGTTTGTCTGTTATTCTGCAGACTATTAGACTTCTTGCTTTCGCATCCTTCATTTTGAATTCTTCCGTCTTTTTAATCTCCTCTTTTGTGCCCTCTTCTATTGCTATTTTGCAATCTTTTTCTTCGAGTATACACGATATTCTAAATAACCAATTACTGAAATTTGTTCCAGTAAATTGTGGAAGCAATTTTTTCGTTATTTCGTCCGCCATCTTTTCTTCACTTTTCTTCCCTAATTTTTCAATATTCAATTTATAACTTTATACCTCTCAATGTTCTACTTATTCTCCATTTTCCATTATTCCATCATTTGCGCATTTGCACATTAGCGCAGTGGAAGCGTATTAAAGTTTGAAATATTTTAGGGAATAAAACCACTAAAATACGGGCACCATCTTTAATAGCAGAGCAGACAACCGAACACTGACACATTCAATAAATAGACAATATTTTGCTATATTACCACGAAGTCTCAACACATGACTTGTGTGAAAAGATATTTTGTGAAAATGTTGAGCAAGATACAAAAAATAATAAAATTCAAGTTATCTTGCCACTAAAGTTACCATTGGATTCAATTAATCAAGCTTTAGGAGATTCATTATACTTAGCTTTAAAAAGATTTCATAACTTAGAACTTAGATTTAAAAAGGATTCTAATCTTTATATGTTATACAAGGAGTTCATTCATGAGTATTTAAAACAAGGTCATGGTACATTAATTGATATCAGTCAATACAACTTATCTACTGATCCAGTGTACTTTTTACCACATCACCCAGTACTCAGGTTAGACAAAAAGACTACAAAATGCCGGGTTGTATTTGATGGTTCCATGAAAACCAACACAAAACATCTTTGAATGATTTATTACTTAAAGGTCCTGTAGTACAAAAGGAACTAGTAGATGTCTTAATGCTATTTAGAGTTGATGAATATTTCTTTATTACAGACATCAAAAATATGTTTAGAAATATACAAATAAATCCGAAACATAGGTCATTACAGAATATTCTATGGAGAGACTCTCCAAACGAAAGCGTTAAATGTATTCAATTAAACACAGTTACATATGGCTTAAAGAGTTCATCCTATTTGGCAACTAGATGTTTAAAAATGTTGGCATAACAGTACCACAATGAATACCCGGTAGCTGCCTTTATCATAAATAATTCTATGTATATCGATGACGTTCTTTGTTCTGAAAAATCATTAGCTAAATTGTCAGTAGCAAAAGAACAACTATGCAGTTTGTTAAGTTTGGGAAGTTTTCAGTTACATAAATGGGTTTCAAATTCACCAAACTTATTAAAAGAAATACAAAAAGATCAACAACATTTTGATGAGGTTGATGTAGAGAAAAATAATTCTTCTTTGAAAACACTAGGCATGAATTTCAATATTAAGTTAGATTCATTCATTATTACAAGTCAAAAAACTGTCACTAGCATGCCTCAATCTAAGCGTGAAATTCTCAGCTTCATAAGTGGATTCTATGACCCGTTAGGCCTTGCTGGACCTATTGTGGTAAGCGCTAAGGCTATAATGCAATGCTTATGGCAAGAAAAATTAGACTGGGATTCAGTGCCAATTTTTGAACTGCTACAGACTTGGCTCAAATTTTATAATAACTTGCTTGCAATGAAAACAATGCATGTACCGCGACACATAGGTCTGCATGACTCAAGCTTTACACAAATTATAGGATTTGCTGATGCATCTAGCAATACTGGTTATGGCTGTTGTGTATATCTAAGAGTCGTGGATTCAGTGGGTAATGTTAAAATATCCTTACTTTGTTCGAAATCACGGATAAATCCCATCAATCAGAGATTATCAGTTCCTCGACTCGAGCTTAATGCAGCTCTGTTGCATGCAAAGCTTGTTAATAGAGTGCATAATGTATTGACTGTGAAAATGCAGATACAGGATGTTATACTTTATTCTGACTCACAAATAGTATTAGCCTCGCTTAAAACTAACATCAACACACTTAAGGGCTTATATAGCAAATCGTGTTAAGGTTATTTCACAACTTACACAAAATTTTGACCAACATGTGACCATGTGTAATTACACATGGTCACATGTTAGCTCGAACGAGAACCCCGCCGATTGTCTCAGCCGAGGTGTCATGCCAAATGAGCTAGCCGATCATGAGCTGTGGTGGAAAGGCCCAGCGTTTCTACATTCACGTGAGTACAAGCCACAATTTAATTAAATTTTGCCAAAGGATCTACCAGAGGTCAACGTCGACTCTGCATGCTCAAGTGTAATGCTTTGTATTACTTCTAGTGAGCAATTGTTGTGTCTCGATTTTCTTGAAAAATTTTCTGATATCAATAAAATGATAAGAGTTTTAGCTTATATCCTGCGTTTTGGTCGAAATGCAAAGTCAAAAATCTCTAAGACTAAACTTAATTATATCACAACTCAGGAATTTGATCTGTCTTTGTCAATGATTGTAAAATATGAACAACAAAAGCATTTGTCAGAGGATATTCATGTTCTTAAATGTAATAAAACTATTGTTAAAGGTAATTTAAAACCGTTATGTCCGTTTATCGATGACGCGGGTTTGGTTCGCGTGGGTGGTCGCTTACAAAATGCCTCAATTCCTTATGCACAGAAACATCCCATTGTTTTACCCAAGGATTCGCGTATCACTAAATTAATTATTATAAGTGAACATCTAAAAAACCTCCATGCGGGTTCTAAGCTTGTTCTGTCATCTATAAACCAAAGATTCTGGATTGTAAACGGTCTCAGACAAGTCAAAAAAGTGTTACATAAGTGTATTGTTTGTTTTAGATTAAAAGCTGAAGCAGCAAAACAGTTAATGGGTTCTTTGCCGCCAGATAGAGCAAATGTATGTCACCCCTTCCAAAAGGTTGGTTTAGATTACGCTGGCCCGATCCCACTGAAAATAACCAGAATCAGAAAACCGATAATCTCAAAAGGTTACATTTGCCTGTTTGTGTGCTTTGTAACCAAAGCTATCCACTTAGAGTTGGCCTCTGATTTAAAAACAGAGACTTTTATAGCCTGCCTAAATAGAGTTATATCGCGACGTGGATTGCCTACAGACATATATAGCGACAATGCTTCAACATTCAAGTGCGCAAAGAACCAATTAAACGAGTTGCAAAACTTACACAACTCACCAGTTCATCAAAGACAGGTGTTGCGTCCTGTTCGATTAGTTACTTTATGCGCCTACGTTTCTAAACGTGTAACAGAATGACATCTGACTTGTCAGTTTGATTTTGACACTTGACACCTCTCTTGGATTTGGCGCTTAAAAAAGGGAGCATCGTCGCCGTGTTGAATCTCGCGATCTTTTGTAAAATAATCCCTTAGAACCGGTCGTTTTGGTGGACAAAAGGTCATGACCCAATTGTATTTGATTGTAAATAACCCCAAGTTGATACAATAATACGGGTTTAGTTTCTTGACATTGAAGAACTTTGAGGTTAATGTGAAAGTGTTTGAAGACCGCATGTCTGGATGGCAGACCTCTTGAGCGGCCTCGTTGTATCCTGGAGAATACTCATAACGTCACAACACAATACATATATACTCACTTACATACATAACTCCAGGTAGGCACCAGAGCAGGTGTGCGCCTACCACAGGTAAGTTCTTTTGTTGTATTTGTAAGTGTTTGATTTGATTGTTCTGCTCCGCGTACGGCGGACTAGTTTCGCTAGCCAATTCTTGACCCAGGGCCCATCATCACGCTTCCACATAATAATTGAAATGCTATTGTAGGGGGCCTAGCCTGGCAGAGAACATTTTTGGTAGCAGAGCGTGGTTATAAGACATATAACCAACAAATTGGTAATTTACAGTAGGCTAATTACTTGGCAGTCTCTATAAGGGAAGTAGTAATACGCTGTAAATATTTGATAACTATGATTGCTAGTTTATTTGAAATAATTTGTAAATTTGTTGAGACGAGTAACTCATGTCGGCCCGGGTTGCATATGCTAGTAGAGTTGAATGAATTGGGCTATGTTACAACCCCTTGTTTGTGTCTGACCTCTGTTGAATGTCAGGAAGACATTAAAATATTGAGTTTTGTACCATCAATATGGTAGTTTTGTTGAAATTGGCATTTTTGAGTATTACCATTGTTTTAAATTGGAATAAAGGTTCATTATTGTTGTACCATTAACAAAGTGGTTTGTGAAATTAACATTTGAAATTAACATATTGAGCGTTGACATTGTTTGAATTAAAATAAGGTTCATTTGATTGGAACCAATATTTTTGTAGTTGTCTTGAATTGGTATTTTTTTGGAATTGGATAGAATTTGAATATTTGAATTGAATTTGAAGTTGAATGTTGAACGTTGATATTGGTTTTGAATTAAAATAAAAGTTTGTTGTTGAATTGAATTGAAACCAATATTTTGTTATTTCTTGAGTTGCTGACTAACAGTTCGGTAGTTTGATTGTTTGCTTGTAGTTATTTTGTAATTGATTGTTTGAACTTTGTTATTTGATTATTTAATTATTTGGTTTATTTGAATTGTATTGTTTGTGCAATGGCATAAAAATGGAAATATTGCAGTGCCGGACACCTGTCCAGGTCAAGCCGGAGACCTCGGTTGTTTCAGGTCCCGGACTATTGAGTAGATTGCCTACTTTGGAACTGCCACACTTTGACGGTCGCTTGGACCACTGGTACGGTTTCCAAAATCTGTTTGCAAGTTTGGTTGATGCACGCTCGGACCTCAGACCCGCCCAAATGTTGGCCTATTTGTTGTCTGTCCTGGAAGGTGAGGCCCGAGCCTTGGTACAGCATCTGTCGTTGACTGACTCAGCCTACCCTACCGCTTTGGGACTACTCACCCAGCGGTACCAAAATAAACGTTGTTTGGCTGACGTTCATATTGAATTGATTTTGGGGTTACCGGTCATTACTAGTTTGTCAGCATTGCGTACTGACCTGTTGAACCCGTTGGTGGTAGCGACCAACGCTTTAAAGCGATTGGACTTGCCGGTGGACCAATGGTCTTACCATTTGGTGCATGTTTTGCTGCAACGGCTTCCTGCCGATTTGAGGGCTCATTTCGAGCAAAGGTATGGTGGGGATAGTGTCACACATCTCCCCCCATTTGGTGACCTCGTCCAATTTTTGGAGGATGAGTGTCGGTTTGTGGACAACTCTGGCGTTGCCACTGAGTCATGCCAGCCGTCTTCCCGGCCACGAGACCAGGGACGGACTAGGGCTCGCGGGCCTGTTGATGGTCGCCCCGCCGCTCGTTTTGCTGGCACCCAGAGTCGTCCTGGTTGTGAGTTTTGTAGGGACACGGGGCATGGCATGGCAACTTGCGCGGCCTTTTTTGAAATTGCACGTTAGTGCCCGCCGCCGAATTGCCAATGCACGCCGCATGTGCTTCTCTTGTTTGGGGGCTCACTTCCATCGGGACTGCCCCAACCCCCGCCCTTGTAGAATTTGTGGGGGGTCCCATTTGGACATATTGTGCGCTAACGCGAACCACGCTGGCAGACCAGCCTCTGATGAAGGTTCGCGTACGGGGGGGTACCATGGAGTTGGTCACCGGGCTTCTGCCTCGCCGGTTCAGAACCGGGGAGAGGCCCGCAATTTTGAGCGCCACACTCCACCCCCCGCGCAAGTTGATCGGGAGCCGCGCGACCGCCATTTGGTCTCCCCGCGTAAAGGCGATTACGCAATTGTTGCTAGGTAGCGCTGGCCAGACCAGCACCGCCTTCCCTCCCCTCCATTGGCGGAACGTCCCCGGTTGGAGTCACGGCCCCCGCCATTCAGGCATCCGGTGGGATATGCCCTTCCAGCGATGGCGCGTGGCTCGGGACACCGCGCGTACGAGGAATTTGAACTCCATCCTCGTCGGGAAAGATTTGGGCCTGTGTGCGGCGATCGGTCGCCACCCAGGCATTGTTAGGACATTGGCGCCTGCCCCGCTAAGGTACCCCTCAGATCGACACGGTTTTGTTGCCAACGGCATCGGTCAGGTCTGGGGGCCCAGGGCGGACTCTGTTGTGGTCCTTGTCATTATGGACATGGGAGCCCAGGGTTGCCTTTTGTCTATTGTTTTGTTGTTTGTTTGTATTGTTTTGGGCAAAATTGTTTTCTTGAGCGCCTTTGGACTGCGGGACTTGGCTGGGACGAGCCAATTCGAGAAACCCTGTTGGAAGATTGGCTCCAATTTTTATCCGCACTCCCTGCAGTCAACGAGGTCGTATTACCCCGCGCTATTCTCCCCCCTGGGAGCTACACTGCTACCCTTGTTTGTGATGCGTCTTCGCACGGTTATGCAGCTGTTGTTTGTCTGCGCACCGTCTGCGCAACAGGCCAGGTGAATTTGTCACTGGTCTTGGCCAAGAGCAAGGTGGCCCCCCTCCGGCGGCACTGACCATCCCTAAGTTGAATTGTCAGGGGCGGCGCGTCTTGTGCGTCTATTGAACCACGTTGCTCACACTTTGGGTGGAACTGTGGACATTCGGGTTTCTTACACCTGGACGGACAGTCAAATTGTTTTGTGTTGGTTGAAGACGTCCGTCCACTCTTTGGAGGTCTTTGTTGCGAACCGAGTGTCCCAGATGCAAAATTCTTAAACGCATTTGATTTGGAGGCACGTGCCTGGAGATTTGAACCCAGGCGCCGTGGCCTCACGTGGGTGCATGGCACCCCGCTTGTTTGCTTATCCCCTATGGTGGGGACCAGACTGGCTGACTCATCCCGAGGATGACTGGCCTCGATCGCCAGTCTTGATGTCGGGTCCTTTGCCCGGGCTCAAGGTGCTCGCTGTTGGAACAAAGGACCCTGAGTTTTGTTGAGTCGATACAGCTCCTCGACAAATTGTTGAATTGTTGGTGACTGATAGTCACATTATGAACTCGCATGCCGGTTGCAATGCGCTGTTGGCCATTCTGCAGCGAGAATTTTGGATATTGTCGGGAGCCGTTTAGTAAGTTGAACCCCTTTTTTGGACGATACGGGTCTTTTGTTGTTTGGTTGACGGTTGAGGCACTCTAGCCTTCCTTAGGGGCCCGTCACCCCCTTTTGTTGCCTAAGGAGAGCCATTTGGTTAAATTGTTGTTGTTGTTGTTGTTTGGTTGTTGGTTGTTATTGTTGTTTGGTTGTTTTTGTTGTTTGTTATTGTTTTGACCCGCCAGCCTGCCCCCATTGGGGGGGGTATTTTTGAGGCCGCGGTGAAAGCGGCACAGGAACTCTGGCGCAGATTGTTGAGAGACACCGTTCTCACCTTTAAGGAGTTAGCTACGGTATTTTGCCGTTTTGAAGCTGTATTGAACTCGCGTCCATTGTGCCCGCTGTCTTCGGACCTGAACGTCTTGGAGGCCCTGACCCCGGGCCATTTTTTGATTTGATAGCCACTTGCCGCCCTGCCGGAGCACTCTTTTGTCGATGTGAGCCAAAAGTGGTTATCGCGGTTTCAGTTGGTGCAGCAGCTCGCTCAGAGTTTTGGAAGCGTTGGAGCTTGGAGTATTTGCACATCCTCCAGCAGCGCGTCAGGTGGACTGATAAAACGCAACCTTGTCGGGATTACCAAGTGATTAGCGGACGGGAAGGCCCGTCCGGGAGGGGTAGATGTTGCGTCCTGTTCGATTAGTTACTTTATGCGCCTACGTTTCTAAACGTGTAACAGAATGACATCTGACTTGTCGGTTTGATTTTGGCACTTGAGACTTCTTTCTTGGATTTGGCGCTTAAAAAAGGGAGCATCGTCGCCGTGTTGAATCTCGCGATCTTTTGTAAATTAATCCCTTAGAACCGGTCGTTTTGGTGGACAAAAGGTCATGACCCAATTGTATTTGATTGTAAATAACCCCAAGTTGATATAATAATACGGGTTTAGTTTCTTGACATTGAAGAACTTTGAGGTTAATGTGAAAGTGTTTGAAGACCGCATGTCTGGATGGCAGACCTCTTGAGCGGCCTCGTTGTATCCTGGAGAATACTCATAACGTCACAACACAATACATATATACTCACTTACATACATAACTCCAGGTAGGCACCAGAGCAGGTATGCGCCTACCACAGGTAAGTTCTTTTGTTGTATTTGTAAGTGTTTGATTTGAATGTTCTGCTTCGCGTACGGCGGACTAGTTTCGCTAGCCACTTCTTGACCCTGGGCCCTGGGGCCCATCATCACGCTTCCACATAATAATTGAAATGCTATTGTAGGTGGCCTAGCCTGGCAGTGAACAACAGGTGTGTCAATTTTCAACTCAAAACAGGATTAATTTTCATTTTCTGCCTTGCTACTCACCTGTCTTCGCTGGATTGTCAGAAGATGGCGTTAAAAGCGTAAAATACCATTTAAAAAGAGTATTACTGAAGTCCATTCTTACTTATGAAGAATTGTATACTGTATGATGCCAAATTGAGTCTAGTTTAAACAGCAGACCTCTCATGCCATTATCTAATGATCCAAATGATTATACTTGTATTACCCCAGGTCATTTCTTAATAGGAACTGCTTTCAATACCTATCCTGAACCTAATGTAAACACAATAAAACAATCTCAATTTTGGAAAAAATGTAATGAAATAAAAATGTCATTTTGGAAGGTTTGGAGTAAACATTATTTAAATTTGTTACAATCTCGCCCTAAGTGGCAAGACAATCAACCTAATGTAAAGGTAGGAGCATTGGTGATCCTAAGGGATGACAATCTATCACCACTATATTGGCCCCTAGCCAGAGTCATAAACACTGACCCAGGTAAAGATGGTAAAGTAAGAGTAGTAGAAGTCAAAACTGCAAACGGCCATACTCATAAAAGAGCTGTAATGAAAGTTTGTGTTCTGCCTCTGGAATGTAGTAGTTAGTTACTGGTTGATATAATCAAAATTGTAATTTTATTTAGAAGACTATCTGTGTACCTACCTATCTGTTATATTGTTAGTTTAATAAGATAACAATGTGAGTTGCCTTTTAAGTTTCTTTTTTCTTAATTTGACTCTTCTCTAAAAGGATGTTAAGTGTTTAATATTAATGGGCATCCTTAATGTGTTGTTAATTTGATTTGTTTTTAAAGGGTGTTATTATTAGTTTATTTAGTATCTAAGTGTTATAATGGGCTATTATTGACTTGGCTTGCCTGTGAAGTAGTTTTTTAAATTTTGTATTCTTGAATTATAAGTACTTGTTCAATCTTTCTGCTGCCTCGCCAATAATGTTGGCAACACAACATTTAGTTCAACTTGCTTTAAGGTACAAAGGCCTAGAGGCCATGTCAAAATACATATGTCATAATGTCACTGTAATAATATGTTATCTGTGCACTGTACCAATCAACAAGCAACGAAGTACACGGCTTTTTCGTATAATCTGAGTTTTATTTTATTAATCAAGCAAGTTATCCCAACAATTCTATGGTGTATTATGTGTAATGATTATAATTTACCTGAATATAAATGTTTTTGGATAGGGCAACACATTTATTTATTAATGAAACTAATATATCGTAGCCATAATCATTTATTTATTATACATCTTCATCATGGATTTTTGGCGTGCCATAACACTGATATCCATTCTCCACACCTCACTAGATCTCGAGGAAAACTAAAAAAAGAAGCTCACGTCTTTAATTTTATTACATGCACTTAGTTAAAATTAAATCTATAAAATGTTACTATGTATAATATTGATAGAAACAGCAAAGCTCGCTATATGGCGAAGCCTATCGTGAGGCACTCCAGGCCCTGGTGGCGCTGGGAGCGACGGTTCTTCTGCATCAGGGCTACTATGATCTGGGGACAAGGATAATTGTTTTATGATTGTGGAATTGGAAAGTAAAACACAACCCACTTCCAAAACAAAAATACTACAAAGTGAAAATTAACTCTAATTTCGGAAGTCCGTGTCTTTGCTTTTTTAGGGTTTCGTTGCCAAATGGCAAAAAACGGAACCCTTATAGATTCGTCATGTCTGTCTGTCTGTCTGTCTGTCTGTCTGTCCGTCCGTCCGTATGTCTGTTACGAATCTGCTTAGTGAAAGAAATGGATAAGGCAGATCTGATACAATTTATTAAATGAAAAAGAGTAAACTGTCAGAGTAGAACGCTTCAAGAGGGCTTCAGAGTAGACCGGCTTCAGAGTTCAGAGTAGACGGGCTTCAGAGTAGACGGGCTTCAGAGTGTGAACGCTTCAGAGTAGACGGGCTTCAGAGTAGTTTCCCCAGAGTGCGGGTGCTTCAGAGTAGTTTCCCAGAGTGTGGGCGCTTGAGAGTAGTTTCCCAGAGTGTGGGCGCTTGAGAGTAGTTTCCCAGAGTGCGGGCGCTTCAGAGTGGTTTCCCAGAGTGTGGGCGCTTCAGAGTAGTTTCCGAGAGTCTACAGTCTTCCAGAGTGTGTCCTCCAGGGTGTACGGCCTCCAGAGTGTGGTCCTCAAGAGTGTCGGCCATCAGCGGTTCAGACGCCCCTTTTTATACCAAAGCCGTCTTCCCTTTCCAAACATTTTCAAAATATTAGTTTAGCCATCATCTCATCTGACAAGTGTAGTCGGCCAGGACATATCCATGAGTGCGTGTAGCTGGCCACATGAGTGAGTGTAGCTGGCCACATGAGTGCGTAAAGAATTTTAAAAATATAATTTTAAGTTAAGTTATTTAGTAAACAATCGTAATAATTAATAAAATCAAATAGCTAGACATATTGATAAAAATAATTAAAATTATATAAACCAAAAAGTAGCCATTCATAGACTAAGCAGAAAAGTAACTGACAGTTGACAATTTGGCTTGTCACAACATGAAAATTTGAGTTAATATTTTATTTCAGCTATTTTTAAGTTAATAAATCGTATTTAGATCGATTTTTTGAGTGTAGACATATAAATAAAATAAAATAAGTAAAGCATGAAGTGTAAACATAGAAACAAATAAAGAGGATGATAAAGAATCATGAATTAAAGTGTAAGTATAGGATGAACACTATATGTCACAGCCACTTTTCTCCGAAACTATAAGAGCTATGCTGTTGAAACTTGGTAAGTAGATGTATTCTGTAAACCGCATTAAGATTTTCACACTAAAATAGAAAAAAAACAATAAATTTTTGGGTTCCCCATACTTAGAACTGAAACTCAAAAAATTTTTTTTCATCAATCCCATACGTGTGGGGTATCTTTGAATAGGTCTTCAAAAATGGTATTGAGGTTTCTAATATCATTTTTTTCTAAACTGAATAATTTGCGCGAGAGACACTTCCAAAGTGGTAAAATGTGTCCCCCCCCCCCCGTAACTTCTAAAATAAGAGAATGATAAAACTAAAAAAAATATATGATGTACATAACCATGTAAACTTCCAACTAAAATTGGTTTGAACGAGATCCAGTAAGTAGTTTTTTTTGAATACGTCATAAATCGTAAACCGCAATTTACCTTTCATTCAATCAACTCAAATACAAAAATTAAAAAAAAAACATTTAATTTCATAAACATAAACCTTATGCATAAACCGAGGATACCTACAGGTTTGTACGGAACCCTCGGTGCGCGAGTCCGACTCGCACTTGGCCGGTTTTTTGCTATTAATTTCCGAAACTAAAGTTATTTTTTACTTAGTAGATACATATTTTCCTAAAGGTCGGTTGTTTTTATTATTGTTTGAAATATATTTTTTATTTGTCTCCTTTTAGTTGTGTGTTAAGTACCACATTAAAAATGTGAAAATTTAAAGTTTCCCACATAAATTTGCGTACTGTGGCTTACTCATCAAGCTATATATTTCCAGTTTTAGCTGAACTCGAACTGTATGGGATTTTCGTTCAATGAGAGGTCAGCTTATGCTGGAAATGTATAGATGGTTTGTCGCCGTTCGTCATTCACTTGTCACTAAAATTATTATAACATCATCAATGTACATTATGTCATAATTTGACCAAATTTATATTAGACTACTCTATAAGTACACCCTAAGTATCGTGTGGTGACGGAGTATCGTGTGGTGCCGGACGTAAAGAATAGCATCACCCCATTTCTTCCCGTGGGTGTCGTAAGAGGCGACTAAGGGACATACTAGAGAATGGGCAGCAGCGTTCTCTATGTATTGTACACTACCACACTGCGATCGCCAACTCGCCTGCCAAGCGTGGCGATTATGGCAAACCCCCCCAAATAATGACAAGCACTTATAAAAAACGGCCCCTAGTACCCGGCGGCCCACCTACCCTTGGCTATGGTAGCGGTCAAGGCCACGGTGAGGCAAGGGGTGCTATCCTCCCCGGAAGAAATCCAGCTACCACGACCACCGGCAACTGGACCTGGCAACATACAACACGCCTACACTCCGGACTGACGAGAACATCGCCGAGCTCTAGGAAGAATTGAGCCGGTTACGATGGGGTATAGTAGGGTTATCTGAAGTCCGAAGACAGGGGGAGGACTTGATAATCCTAAATTCCCTTTCCCTGCTCTATTTCCTTACGTCCTAGGGTTGTGTTGGGTTTATCGTCTATAAGTCCTTTGTGAGCAACGTCGTAAAAATCGAGTGTGTCGACCAGGCTGGCGTTCCTTATACTCAGAATATCCGCAAGGTATTCCCTGAAGGTCATACAGGTATACGCCCCGACCTCGTCACACCCCGACGATGAGGTGGAGACCATGTATGAGGATAGTTTCAGAGCCATGCATGATTCCAAATCTCACTTCACAGTTGTCACGGGGAACTTCAACGCGAAACTGAGCAAACGAGACGACAATGAGCTGCGGGTGCGCTATTTGGAGTTGTATGTCGGAATCACTGGAGTCATTTATCTCATAAATATACGATCTCTCTCATACATATATGATCTCAGAAACATCATTGAATGTTTATATGAAAAACCGCGAGTGATCACCGCATGGTAAGAGGTACATTGGATTATCAATATCAATCCAAAATTCTCCGCGTGCCTTTCTCTAAAAGAATTGCGGTCGTATGTGGTCGCTTAGGGTGACGGAATCCGCGTGAATACATGCGGGCCAACACCTGGCCGGGGGAGAGTGATGAAATGCGCAAGCACTCTAGTACCCCCAGTCCCGTAAAAGGCTAAAGGTAGCAGCAGAGTTTTAATTAGTGAGAGTCTGACAGACCCCTCCACCCATCCGAGAGTGGAGGACATCCAAACGAAAACAAAATGGCTGTTCGTCTACCTGATGCCAAGTGAATTTGAGATTGCTTTTATTGGAGTATAATTTGATTCAATGAACTCTATTCCTCTTTGAACGCATATCTTTATTTTAAGTAATCGACCAAGCGTTTCAACTTAACTGCTGGACCATTTCGTATTGCAATCAATTATTAGTTTGAATTCTCTGTGGAACTCTTCCTCTACGAATTTTCTTTAATTGTTTGTACTAATAACTTTGCACTTAAAAAACTCGAAGTATGTAGATAATTATTAAAATCCGTGTCATTTTTTAAAAAGATTAGTCAATCTCCACAGATTGTATTAAACTCTAAGCTACACTGTTGGTTTAATAGATTATTTCATAATTATATGTTAATTATGACTATAAGACTTAAGTATCAAAAGTGTCGTTATTTCTGAGACCAAATCTATTAGTCTCGAAAATACCAAAAAATCCTCGAGGCTCTCGAAATTTTCGAGATTGCCAGGTCCAGTTGTCTGTGATCATCACCGACAGCCAAACCAAACGACAAAAAATTGCTAATATTATTAATAGCTAAAATATTTAACTACAGTAGGTATAGCCACTTACAAACTGTGAAGTCCGCTGCGAGTGTGGTAAGTATCGAGAAGGCCCATTGCGCGGGCTATATGGCCAATTTTAGGTATATACCTATTTGGAACTGCGCCGCATGTTGCACGATATAGTCTAGTCAACAAGTTAAAAAACGTAAAATATAGAGATAAAGGTCCTAAAATATGAACGATGGCTCATTCGATTCGGAATCACCTGTAGAAAAATGTTTTTGAAGGATTTTGGTGCAGGTTAAAAAATATGTGCGTGTGGATTGAGAGATCTTTTTGAAAAACTCCTCCAATCCCAACCAAATTATAAAAGGATTTAGGAAATAATTGTGAAAACTTGATGGTAAGGTATAAAATTTGTGAAACCTAAACAAAGAAAGTTAGAACTCATTAACTGGATCTCTCAATCTGGACAACTGAAGAAAAAGCCATAACGCGTATCCAAGAATATACTGCATAAGTGTTTATAATTTGCATTTTAATTAATTGTGAAGGATTTGTGAAAGCTGCTAAACAAAATTTCGATTTGTTTCAAAGCCACGTTTAAGATTTATAACGGATTATATGGATCACTCAGAGTGGACAATTTTCAATTGAGTGATCTTGTAAAACACGACCTAATACTGAAAAAGTATGAATTATTATCATGTTTATTGCAAGTTATACTTCTGGAAAATTCGTGAAACAAAAATCGTGATTGAAATCTTACTGGTTCAAGAGAAAATGAAAATCTTGATTTTTGTCGATCGTCCCAACTGAGAAATCATTATTTTGAACTATATTTAATAAACCAAAACTCATAGGTAGAAGGTAGATACATCAGAAATTGTGAAACATGTTGTACTAAAATTTGACGAATCAGTCGTCCCTGTAAGTGTTATACTTAAAAAGATAAATAATTTTTTACAATCCTTGAGGAAAACGTTGAGTAGGGTGACCATATCGCCGGTTGGAATCATTACCGGTACAATTAAAATTATGATGCACTTTAAACGTTTTTATACAAGTAATTTGTGTCTGGTTTCACTACATAATTTAAATAATATAAAATTACTTTTTTAAATGAAAAGTTTCTGCAAAGTTAGGTAATGTATGTGTAGTGCTCTTACTAAGGAATTCTAAGTTTTTAATTCTAATTCTAAGTAATTCTTACGCACAAAAAGTTCAGAAATTTTAAGGTAACCAAAAAAAATAACTTTTTTTTAATTTCTATCGTAATTACATAATAGGATGTAACCTAATCAATAAGTTCGCAAATCACAATGAATATACACAATGTTAGCGTGAATAGGGTAGTCGAAAAAAAATCGGACAAAATAAAAAAGTATGTCTACCCTACTCAACGTTTTCCTTAAGGACTGTAAAAAATGATTTATCTTTTTAAGTATACCACTTACAGGGACGACTGATTCGTCAAATTTTAGTACAACATTTTTCACAATTTCTGATGTTTCTACCTTCTACCTATAAGTTTTGGTTTATTAAATATAGTTCAAAATAATGATCTCTCAGTTGGGACGATCGACAAAAATCAAGATTTTCATTTTCTCTTGAACCAGTAAGATTTCAATCACGATTTTTGTTTCACAAATTTTTCCAGAAGTATAACTTGCAATAAACATGATATTAATTCATACTTTTTCAGTATTAAGTCGTGTTTTACAAGATCACTCAATTGAAAATTGTCCACTCTGAGTGATCCATATAATCCGTTATAAATCTTAAACGTGGCTTTGAAACAGATCGAAATTTTGTTTAGCAGCTTTCACAAATCCTTCACAATTAATTAAAATGCAAATTATAAACACGCAGTATATTCTTGGATACGCGTTATGGCTTTTTCTTCAGTTGTCCAGATTGAGAGATCCAGTTAATGAGTTCTAACTTTCTTTGTTTAGGTTTCACAAATTTTATACCTTACCATCAAGTTTTCACAATTATTTCCTAAATCCTTTTATAATTTGTTTGGGATTGGAAGAGTGTTTCAAAAAGATCTCTCAATCCACACGCACATGTAAAAAATTGCAATAGTTATTAACAAAATAATAAGAAAAAAAAAAAAAAAAAAGATATTTCGTTTTTTGTTAACAACTCTAAAAATATTAATATTAAAGCAATTTTGAAAAAAAGCTCGTTAAAGAGGAGGAAATGTCCAATAAAAAGTGCTAACTCCCGGAACTATCTCCATTATTTATCATTTTAATTTGACGTTGAAAATAGGGCTCCGCGCGGCTGTTACGGCATGCGCGCGCCGTCGCTAAAGAGAGTTTAACAATTTTTTTATTTTAATATAACATAAAATATGAGTTTAAAAATTTGAAAAAATTCTAGTACCTTCTACATTTTTTTTTTCAATTAAAATTTTGGCTATGCCTGTTTTCACATTCAAATTTTTTATCAACATTTTTTATATTTTTAATTTTTCAATAGTTATAAAAAATCATAATTAACAAATTAATATTCATCATCATTCCGAGGGGCGTTCGAACGTCAAACAGTCAGTCAGTCATGATTGTGTGAATTGCGAAAGAAATTTATAAATATTTTTAACATAATGTGTTAAGTGTTCATAAACATCTCAGAAGACGCTGCGATTGCCACGACAAGGAAAACACATACGAAGAAAACTTCAGGCGTCGTAGAAAGTTTTATCGCGTGGAAATCATTACATACGCTGTCAGTGGCGAAGGGTGATTTTATTAGAGAGGTAAGCCGGAGCAAAAACATGCCGGACGTGGTGCACGTAGTCCAGTTACTTAAAATCTGTGACTGACTTCCTGGCTTCAGTCTTCTACAAGCAGATATCTTCAGTCCACCTTTACTATACGTGTAAGCACTGGTGATTGAAACAGTGTCTTGCAAGTATAATAAAAGTGGCTTTGAAAAAAGCCGTTTGTGGTGTGATCAGTGTGATGACGTTGACGTATAATGTCTACTAGAAAAAACTACAAGACTACTGACTTATTCTACTTATAATACTACTTATACTCTAAAGCTATTCGTCTATTCTTTAGTACAAAGTGCGCTAAGACATTATCATAAAAGCCGAGATGATTCTTAATTTTTAACAATAAATGTTTTTCTATAGAAAAAATGGCTAGATCAGATAATCGTTCTTGTTTTTGTGAATTACGCATGTACGTATGAATTCACTTCAAAGCCGAAAACAACCTCTCCGCGGATGCAACTGTAACGGGAAGTGTCAAAAATATACTACACTAGCTTCTGCCCGCGACTTCGTCCGCGTTAAGTTTCTTGTTCCCCCGACCCTTCCTGTCGCGTCGAATCTCCTACCAGTGCGATTTTCCCCGTTTTTGCAACATTTTTCATTACTGCTCCGCTCCTCTTGGTTGCAGCGTGGTGTTATATAGCCTATAGCCTTCCTCGATAAATAAGCTACCCAACACAAAAATATTTTTTCAATTCGGACCATTCGTAGTTCCTGAGATTAGCGCGTTCAATCAAACAAACAAACAAAGACTTCAGCTTTATAATATTAGTATAGATAATGTTGTAATTTGTGGAAAAGTGTCACACAATAATGAATTATGACCTAATCTAATTACGTGTTTCTTATTTTCAAAACTTAGGACTTACCACAAATTCCTAATTGCGAACGCACAATTTCACAACAAACTCACAATTATCAAATTCTTATCGTTATACTAGTACTACACTAATAACATAAATGAATACAACGAAATAAATGCTAATTAACCACAAATATCAACAAAATAAAAGGTTTGTTTTAAGGTTATAATTCTATTGACGTCAATGGTCAAACAAACATTTAAAATGACAAAAGTACTGTCGCGTCGAGCGGGGGCTCAAGGGGGCGGGGGAAGGGCCCGAACACTTACGAAATTCAACGAAAGGACGATATTGTTACTCCAGTTCGTTCGAATAACCCGGCGTCTAGTGGCTTGCCAAGGCCTCTAAAAAATGTGTGGCACGTGACCTGAAGTGACGTCATGACGAGATGATCTTGTATAGAAATTGATGTACTTCGTAACCCGGCGGTGAAAGCGAGTTACACTGCAGAAAAATCTTGACGCGCGGTGCCGCGCGCACTTTAAATGTTTTGTTTTCGTTGGAATATAAAGACAAATATTTTTTTACGTAGGTTGGCGTTTTGTAATACTTTAATTTTTATGGTGTAAGATTAAATACATTCAGTGTGATTATTAAACACTGCTGAGGACTCCTGACTGTCATAATTTCGTAAGGGAAGCCGACAGGAATGGGCTTATTAGTTACCTGCGCCACTGTACGCTGTACCACTCCAAGCGTGGATTTTTGAGCTGCGGTGCGCACCATCCTTCTGCATATTTTTCGATTCGACACACACATAGATAGAGAAGGAGCCAAAGCCAAATCAGTACTAATGGAAGGACGTTGCTGAAGCTGTCACGGATAAAGTCGAGCACTTCTACACATTTGAAGTACTTCATCATTGAGGTTCCTGCGCTGCAAAAGGTTGTCGTCCTTAGCCCAGAATTGTTCTCGGCTTGTGTTGCGTTTATATGTTACAGTGAAGCATGACCAAACTCAAGTGTGGTGTGATAATAATTCTGTGTTTGTGGTTTATTCTGAATTTATGAAAACTAGTCTGTGATCTTAGGGTCTTTTGTCACCTATTATTATTTTCTTACAACAGGGTTATCAACACGAGGGCATGGGAAGCCGTCACCTCCTTCTGCGAAGCAGTAATGCTCGCAAAGGAGGAGGCGGGGCGCGTGAGGGAGTGGCAGTCTCTGCGCCCTCACGTCCCTAGCCGCCACAGGAGGAGATGCCCCGGGCGTCGGGAATCGAGCTTGCGGGTGGCGAGCAATGGGTAGCTCGCCGCCCGGTAACGACCGAGCTCGGGTCGACGGCGCGTAGTATTCCACGCGCGCCTCAAAGAGATGTCAGCAGTGCTGAAGGGGTCTGCTAGGACCGATGCCTGCCGGGGTCACGTGATTGTTCGAAAGAGATACCGTGACCCTGGCACATGGGCAACTGAAGGAACACGCGTGGGTTTTAGTCAGTAAAAGTCTGACACGCCCTCCCGCTCCGCCCAGAGCGGGAGAAGTCATTTGATGATTACCCATCCAAAACAAAAGGGTTATCAACACTGTGGAGAATATTAAAAGCATTTCAAACAATGATGATTTCAAATTTATTTTATTTTTTCAATATGAAACTAATAAATAGGAACAATACTGTGCATAAACAATACATTATAAGACACACTAGTTTACATGATTAGTCGGCATCATGTGTGGTATGCTGTTCAGTAGTCCGCTAAAGAATCGCTGAAATTTTACATGTCTTGCGCAAAGTCTACGTGAATGTAGACACTAGGCCGTCCAGCAGTTTCACCACAAACTAATTGAAGTTCGTGTTTGACAAGAGCCCGGTAGATTGTGTTACCCAGTTTTAACTCCACCTCCATCTCACCACGGACGGTTATGTGCTGACCGGTGGCTGTTACTAATTTTACGCCGTCATGCTTACCGAAGAAGTCCCCAAGAAAACGATTCGCTAGTTGGAAACTGACAACCGTGCAAGAAGCTCCAGTATCCAATGTCAGCTTACATGGTCTTCCGTTTACTTCACCTTTTATGATTAGGGTGTTCCCATCATGGGCTTGTGAGACCGAAATTCTTGGGGCTATTTTAACACCAGCCAGCACCCGCCCCGCAGTCCTGGCGTTTATTAGTTTTCCTGCTGCTGGGCGGTGACATCAGCCGCCCTTCATTCCTGGGTCTGGTCTTCGTTACCTGTGCTTTGCTTCGGGCAACTTGATCGAAGGTGGCCTTTTTCTCCGCAAGTGTAGTATCTAGGGCTGTACCTAACACGGTCACGAACAGGTGACGCCGCAACCTCCCTGATGCGATGAGCTCGATGATCATGCCTCACTGCCTCCACCTCCAACGCATGGGCCAAGCCATCCTTAAGTGTCTCATGGTGCCCAAGTCTCACAGCAGCCCTTACTTCCAGGTCCCGTATGCCATCTATGAAGGTTTGAATTAGTATACCCTCGATGAGCACGGGCGCAGACTGGTAGGTACGCCTTTCGAACCAGCTTTTCGATTTCCAGGGCCCACTGCTGCAGGTTTTCCCCACTGCGCTGCACACGATCCTTCAACTGGGCACGAAAAACGTGTTCCAGGTGCGCGTCACCGTACCTGGCCTCTAACGCTTCAACGAGCTGCTCGTAGGTAACATTTTTGCCGAGAGCTTCTAACACAGTTAAAGCCTGGTCACGAAGGGCCAAGGTAAGTGCGGTCATGTCCTGGCCCGTTGTCTACCCATTTTCTTCCATGAATTTTGTATGCTGACCAGGGAGATGTTCCGTCAAAGGGTGGCACATTAAAACCCGCGCACGGAAGTTGCAGTAACTATCGAAGCCGTAGTCCGGTCTCCAGCTTTCAGAACTCCAACCGCTTTTCTTATATCAGCGATCTGGACTTTGGCCTCGGAGATACGATTTTGATGTACCTGAACAGTCTCCTTCATGGCTTTGATGTCCTTGTCAAATGTCGCGTGTAGATCTTTCAAAAGGAGAACCTGCTCCTCTTTGTCACGCTGCACGCTGAAGCTGTTCTTGCAGTCGGCGAGTCTGTTCTTCCTGTCGGCGAGCTTGCTCCTCTTTGTTTTGCTGCAACTGTTCCTGTAGGCGGCGGGCCTGTTCTTCCTGTCGGCGGGCCTGCTCCTGCAGCATCGCCATTAGAGCAGAAAGGTCCATGGCTGGTGATGCTGTAGGAACACCAGACGCTTCGGAAACTGTCTCCATCGTCGGCTGATTACCCCCAGGTTTCTGTCTAGAAGATCCTTCAAAACTCCTGCTGGCGCTGACTTCTGGTACGGATACCTTCCGTATCCTCCTTCGGTAAAACTGGCATAATTTATCCCTTACTTCTGACACCAAATGTTACGAGCTGGGGTTCGGGATAAATTAATTTAAACCAATATTCCGAAACACACAAACTGTTTAATTGAATAAACACAAATATCGCAACTACAAGAAACGTCACTTTGGAATCACTTGTTTCGCTTGTACTGTATCACTCGAATCGTATTCGCTCGCTTCCGAAATCGAACTGCCCGTCGGCCCGACAATCCGCTATTTATATCCCGAGCAGAACATTCGCGAACATTCGACACTGTGCCACAGTTCCAGGTAGCATAGAAGCTTCCAGCAACTTCCATTAAACATCTTTTTACTGTTTAATCCCACTATTTGACAATAGATGGCGGTAGCGTCTACGTACAATTTCGTGTAGTACTTGTTACTCGATAATAGATGGCATTAGCGTGTCGTTTCTAGTAGTTTCGAACACTGCCCCATCCTTAGATGGAATTAACTTGACCTTTCTAGACTTTTCGATCTACGCAACACTGCTCCCTCGTGAGATGGAGTTAGCGTGATGTTTCTAGACTTAACGAGCTATGTAACAATAGTAAATATCCATTTACTCGAAATTATTTTCCTACTTTTTGCTTCACACTTGTTAACAATTTCTCAAGTTTTGTGTCTCTCTAAGGAATCTTTTTCCTCATCCATTGCTCTTTTCCATAAATCTTTATCAAAACTATTAAAAATATCTGTATAAGTCAAAAACGCAGTCTCCAAATCATAATCTTTCAGCCTAAATGGCAATTTCCTTTCTCTATTCGGTAAAATCCGTAATCCATCATTAATAACTGGTTCAGTTGCGTCCTCAAACTTATCACTAATTACAACTCCTGTATCATCTCTAACTTCCCCTCTCAAACTATTATTTTCTTCAACACCAACTCCAATGTCTTCAACGCTATCTTCAAAAATCTCATTATCTTCAACACCAACTCCTCTAACTTCAACATCTTCACCGCTACCTCCAACTTCAACATCTTCAATACTGCCTTCAAAACCTCAGCATCATCACTAACTTCAGCTCTATTTTCAAAAACTTCTTCATCACCAACAGCTCGATCACCACTTTCACTACGAAAACCATCACCACCTTCACCACGAAAACCATTACCACCTTCACCACAAAAACCATCACCACCAATATCAACACTAGCCTCTTTAAATAAATTTTCTAAATCGCACTGTTTCACTCTACAATTACACATTTTCAAATAATCTGCAACATCACTCTTATTTTTATTAAACACCACATCTCTCGAATAAACAATTCTAAAACTTGAAGGATCCCATATCTTATAACTAGGGGTCACAAAACCAGTTTCACCGAAACCGAAAAAACCTGTTAAACCGGTTTTCACGTCCTTTTTAGGAACCGGGTTTCAGTTTAAGGAAAACCGAGGTTTCGATTATTTCGGTTTTCTTTTAAAATAATAAATTATCCAACGATATGACATATTTACAATGTACACATACTGTCTCATCAATTACAATTATTATTGTTCACACCATTGGTGCTATCTTTCCCTAGGTATAGTATCAATCAATTGAAAAGTTTGTGTCCGAATCTCAACCTAACAACGAACGTATGAAGTCCACCGCTTCCCCTCTTTGAGGAGTGGCTGGAGAGGCTCCACGGCATCCTCAGGTCCTCACCGGACCCGGGTGCTTCACGAGGTTCCATTCAGGACAGGGTAGCAGGAAACGCCCGGGTGTTACCACTGTGTGGATCGCCTGGAAGGACACACGGGAGCATACGGTGAAAGTGCGACCCACCTGGGCGAAGCACCACCGTGTCCTCGTGGAGGTGATCGGCGGCGGTGATCTCTCGCGTCCAGCCCTGGTGCAGGCCTTGTACGAAGCGAGAGGGCAAGGGCAGCCGTTACGTCCTTCTGCAAGGCAGTAATGCTCGCGAAGGAGGAGGCGGAGCACGTGAGGGAATGGCAAATATGCGCCCTCACGCCCCTAGCCGTCGCAGGAGACGCCCCGAGCTGCGGGAGTCCGTTGCGGACTTCCGGCTATCGTAGGCGCGGGCTTGCGGGTGGCGAGTAATGGGTAACTCGCCACCCGGTATGGACCAAGCCCAGTTGACAGCGCGTTGTATTCCACGCGCGCCTCTAAGAGATGTCAGCATTAATGAAGGGGTCGGCTAGGACCGATGCCTGCCAGAGTCGCGGATTTGTTCGGAAGAGCGGTGGCCCTGGCATAGGCAACTGAAGAGACATGGGTGGGTTTTTGTCAGTTAAGGTCTGACACGCCCTTCCGCTCCACCCAGGGCGGGAGAAGTCAAGTGATGATTTCCTGCCCGAAAAAAAAAAACGACCACTTCTATTGATACGGAATAATTTAACTGCCACCTTTAAAGTAGAGCTGGCCCTTTATAAAAATGGAGGCTTTTGCAGGTGTACAACAACTCCGAGTGTTGAGGCTAAAAGAATCTTCTCATCAGCCGGTTACCTATATAACCACTTAAAAGGCCGCGGCACGATTTTTTTTCGATTTTGGTGATTTATGTGATATTACAGTTAAAATACTGTATTTCTACGTTCGTTTAACATTTCAATTTTGATCAAACTAAAAATACGTCTGAATAATAAAGTAAATCAGGCTCCGAATCTCGCTGAATGATAACACTTTAGACATTCTTTCAATATTACGGTCGAATTACAAAAATAAGAATGGAGTTTCATTTATCGTTGCGTTAAGCCAGATGTCTTGTTCATTCTCAGATACAATAATTGTTGTTTTTTTTTTTAGTTTATGCATCCTGAATTGAAAAAATCCTTTTTGAAAGAAAAAAGAAAGAAAATACGTTTATTTGCGGTAAATAAGACGCAAAAACAAACTGAACACAACAAAAATATAAAAAAATAGCTGGGGAAAATATGCGTCAAATCCACGCAAAACGGCCATCGCTCAGCATAATACTGCGACTCTATGCGAGACAGAGCCCCAGCGCTGGTTTTCAGCGACAGCCGGCGCTGACGTGAGACGTCGGACGGTGCAGCAAATCATAATTAAAAGAAGTAACAATACCAAATCTTAAATAATAAATAACACAATATTAAAAGACAAATAAAGAGCGAAATACAATTTTAAAACTTAAGCATTAAGAAACACACTACAATAAAGTGGCAACATAATAATCGTTGCAACAGCAATATGACGCACGCGCCGCAGGATATTATTTATCTGTGCCATTCTTGACAAAGTCCATGCATAATGTTTGTTTTGACTGTGGGTTACATAATAAAAAAACCGGCCAAGTGCGAGTCGGACTCGCGCACCGAGGGTTCCGTACAAACCTGTAGGTATTTTCGGTTTAAAAATATATATATTTTTTAATTTTTATATTTCAGTTGATTGAATGTAAGGTAAATTGCGGTTTACGATTTATGACGTTTTAAAAAAAAACTACTCACTCGATCTCGTTCAAACCAATTTTCGTTGGTAGTTTACATGGTAATGTACATCATATATTTTTTTTAGTTTTTTCATTCTCTTATTTTAGAAGTTACGGGGGGGGGGGGGGGGGGACACATTTTACCACTTTGGAAGTGTCTCTCGCGCAAACTATTCAGTTTAGACAAAAATGATAATAGAAACCTCATTACCATTTTTGAAGACCTATTCATAGATACCCCACACGTATGGGTTTGATGAAAAAAACCATTTTTGAGTTTCAGTTCTATGTATGGGGAACCCCAAAATTTATTGTTTTTTTTCTATTTTAGTGTGAAAATCTTAATGCGGTTCACAGAATACACCTACTTACCAAGTTCCAACAGCATAGCTCTTATAGTTTCGGAATAAAATGGCTGTGACATACGGACGGACAGACAGACAGACATGACGAATCTATAAGGGTTCCGTTTTTTGCCATTTGGCAACGGAACCCTAAAAAACATCATGGCGGCGCTTAGTTGGCATTACGTAATTAACAATATTGAATTCGAGAATGCTATACGATGCTATCTTAGGAAATTGTTAAGTGTTATTGATTATGGAAAAGGTGTGTATGAAAGTGTGGGATGGTGTAGATCACTGACTCGGTGAATTAAAACTAGGAGATCGAACACAGTTCGGTAACAAGTTGGTAAGTAAAGTTACAAAATAGAATTAGTTAGGCACAAATGCAGTAGTGAAATACTTAACTATAAATATGTCATGTGATTCAAAATAAATGAATATTATTATTAAAAAACAAATTAAAATGGATAATTAATTAAAATAAATTAGGATTAATTTAATGTATGTTATATGAATTTTTCTTATTTTAAATTAACAGGGACAAAGGATAAAACAAGAAATAAGGAGACAAAACAGCTCCACTTTCAGATGAGCAAAATACGAAGTCACACAGCTCACGCCATAGATGATCCCAAACCAGAGCCTGCGGGCCATGACACCTGAGGTATGAAACAACACATAAAGTTTATTGTTAGGAGTTCAGTGAAATTTGCTTATGTATAAGTAACTTTTTGTGTTGAAATTTGAAAGATTGTATTGTTTCCAGGCGTCGCATTGGTGGTGGGAGATCATTCCAACAGCGCGTGGCCGCAAACTTAAAACACCCCCTGAAAGCTGTAGTTCTATGCATTGGCACTGTCAGAGGGCTCACCATGGAACGAAGACCATACCTCAAATGGTTTTGCTTCCAGGCCAGCTTTTCATAAAGATAGCGTGGTTTTTGAGAAGTAACAATGCCAAACAACAAGTTGGCCAAATGAAGCTTCCTTCTGGCAGCCATTTTTAATCATTTAAGTTCATTAGCATATGGAGTAATATGACTTCTTCGTGGAACGTTGACACAGAAGCGAACACAGGCATTTTGAATGCGTTGGATCACACGCTCCGTTTTTGAGAGCAGGCATGGTCCATACACTGTATCACAGTAATTTAACTTGGATAGGATGAGACTATCAACAAGCTGTTTCCGGAGTGGTATGCCCAGGTATTTCCGTATTCCATATAATACTTTTAGCATATAAAAACAATTACGAAGGACGTTGGTTACATGGGCCTCAAAACGCAGCTCTGGGTCCATAATAAGCCCTAGATTGCATGTCTGCTCCACTCTCTCAATTTTCTCTCCCATAATGATTATCTCAGGGTTGGCAGACAGTATTGCACTAACTTGTTTCTTAGAACCCAGTACCATGAATTTAGATTTAAGGGGATTCAGAACGAGAGAGTTCTCCTCAGACCATACAACCACCCTATGCAAATCCTCGTTTATTTTTTGCACCGCTAAAGATGTTTCATCCCCTTTGAAAGATATATACAACTGGATATCATCAGCATACATATGATATTTACAATTAACAAATGACTTTATGATATCCGCACTGTAAAGGATATACAACAGGGGGCCCAAAATCGATCCCTGAGGGACACCCCTTGACACTTGGAGGGGAGAGGATGCCACTGTTGACCCGTCCTCCCTATGCATCTCTACATATTGAAACCTCATTGTAAGGTAGCTTTTGAACTACTCCACCGCATCACTGTCGAAGCCATAAAAGGCTAACTTTGACAGCAGTAGAGTGGTATTAATTGCGTCAAAAGCCCGAGAAAAGTCTAGCAGAGCCAGAATTGTTCCCTCTCCCCGGTCACGTGCCTCCAAGGATATTCCCAACAACATCAGCCAGAGCCGTTGCCGTACCCCTACCCTTTCTGAAACCCGACTGTAGGTCAGGAAGAATGTCATTGGTTTCGAGATATTCAATAACCTGCGAGTATACCACACGTTCCAAGACCTTAGACAGACAAGGTAGTATACTAATTGGTCTTAAGTCCTTAGTATTAACCGGGTTATTGTTTTTAGGGATAAGGCGTACAATAGCGCATCGCCAGAGTTCTGGGAACGTACGTGTGGCAATGGACCGGTTAATGATGTCAGTAATGGCTTGTAGGGTAGCTGGCAATGTAAGTGATATCATATCGAGACTCATACCATCAACACCCTGTGCATTTGACCCTAGACTTTTAATTATCTTTAAGATTGACTCGGGATTGGTTGTTGTAAGTGAGAAAGAGGCAGGGCCATGCCTATGAGACTCAAAGTAAGAAAATTGTGAGATATTGTGATGACAATTACCTGGAACGTCCAGGAACGCCGCATTAATCACATCAGCGTTGTTGAAGTGACTTGGCAGCAATTTTTGCTTATGGTCTGGAAGCACATCCGATTTTAAGTTGCGCCACAATAGTTTTGGGTCCTTCAATTGCTCATTAATACTCTTGGCGAAATATGCCGTCTTCTCATTAGCAAGTGCTGTGATCGCTTGGTGCTTCAGATCAAGATAATATTCCTTATGACCCGATAGTTTGGATTTACGAAATCTATCCTTGGCTTTATCTCTTAGTTTTGAAATTAGTTTTATGTTTTCAGTTATCCAAGGAGTAGGGCGGGTTTTGAAGGTCTTCCTTCTAAGAGGAGCATGAAGATCGAACAGCTGGATCATAAATGAGTTGAATGTTTGAACCATAGTGTTGACATCACTCATGTCACCAATTATCGACCATGGTATCAATTCTAAGTCTATATTAAAGTAGTCCTCTAATATGTCACTGAGCGGACGAAAAACGATAGATCTTGGTTTGGACTTCTGCTTCTTATAAATCGTCTCGCATGTAATGAACGAGTGGTGGCTAAGTTCACTAATATGAGTCACTATGACATTACGGATTAAAGCATCAGTGCAGATTATGTCAATAAGCGAACTACTATCACCTACAAAATGTGTGGGTGTTTGGACCACTTGGTTGAGGTTGAAGTAGCTAAAAAAATCTGAAAGTTGTTTTGTTAATGAGCTGCCATCCAGCATATTGACATTGAAGTCCCCTAATAATATTACATTACCGTAGGGAGCCATACCACCAATACTGGTAGTCAAGCCCTCGAGAAAAGACTCCAAATCCAACCATGGCGGACGATAAGCAGTGCCAATCAGTAACTTTTTCTTATTGACAGTAAGAGTTAACCAAAGCTGTTCAACACTGGTGTGGTCTGGATGGGCTCTTACACGCGCAGCAACACCATTTTTAATGTAAAATGCGACCCCTCCGCCGCGCCCACCACGTACAGACATAGGTCGCGGTATGTGCTTGAGCTTGTACCCAGGTACACTAGGCGCTCGGTCCTCCTCACCCTTACGCAACCAAGTTTCGTTGATAGCCATGATATCCACAGAATGGTTACCCATGGCTATCAGAAATTCATCCTGCTTAGTCCCTAGAGAGCCCGCATTCAGTAGACCAAACTTGATACATTTTGGAGTCATTAGCATATACCATCCGTGTATTGTATATATGTCTTGTATATTTGTGTATTTATATTAAGTATGTGTAAATTTATGTAGATGTAGAAAATATGTTGAACAGTGGGTTCCAGTGAGCTTAAATGATTGATTGATAATGTACTGTAATTATAATAGTTTAGAATAATTGTAAATAACTTGATTGTATATAATTTTTTGACAGTGTTCTCTGATTTAGCAATAAAGCTTATTAACGACTGTGGACAACAAAAATACTTAAGAACCATAAAAATAGATTTAAGTAAAAAACATGGAAATAATCGAAATACCCGAAAAAACTGGAAAACCGGTTTTGGGATGAAATGAAAATTGAAAAACCGGTTTTCTAATATACCAGCGGTTTTGTGACCCCTACTTATAACCATTGTTAGTAAACCCTACTAAAAGCTCTTTGCTACTCCTGGAGTCAAGTTTATGCAACTGAAAATTATTTTTATAATATACTAAACATCCAAAAATGTTCAGATGTTTTAAATTAGGTATTCTATTAAACCACATTTCAGTTGGTGTTTTAACATTTATTGTATTTGCACTCCTGTTCAATAAATAAGCAGAAGTTAAAACGGCTTCACCCCATAATTCATGCGGTAGCTGCATATCAAAAAGCAACGCTCTTGTTCGTTCCAGTAATGACCTGTTTAATCGTTCAGCTGTACCATTCAGCTGTGGAGTATAGGGAATAGCGTAATCAATATTAATACCTTTGTTATTACACTATATTTTAAATTGTTTGCTAGTATATTCACCCCCATTATAACATCTGAACGTTTTAACTGTTATTTCAAAATGATTTTCCGCCAAATTAATATAGTTAATTATTTTAGAAAACGCCTCGTTTTTATTTTTGATCAGAAAAACTTTAACAAAAGAGAATAATCGTCCAAAAACGTAATAAAATATTTGCCAACCATCCCATGTTTCTGTTTCAATAGGACCACAAATATCACTATGAATAATTTCTAATGGCTTACTAGCTCTGTGTCTATTTGTTTTAAAAGATTTTCTACATAATTTCGATTGTGTGCAGACTTCACAGATGTCAATCTCCTTTACCAGGCCTCTATCTATACCTCGAACAAGATCTTTTGTCCTGTTAATAGGTACATGACCTAATGCACGATGCCAGAAATTAGCATTTATATGAAAGATGTTCACTGACCTGGAAAGTACGACTGGCTTTGTATTAACATTCAAATAATACAGACCATCTTGCTTCAGTTCACCAACCTCTATGCATTCCGAGCCCTCACTTTCGATTTGACAACTCGATCTGAAAATGTTTAACAAATAATTATCATCAGCTAATCTAGATACAGATATTAAGTTATTTTTGAGTTGGGGAACACATAATACATCTTTAAAAATAATATTTTTAGTGTAAATGTTGCCCATGATGTTGACATGGTGAATATTACCGTCTGCAGTCATGATTTTATAATTAATCTTCTTCTTATCTTTAAGGTAACTTTCTTATGTAACAATATGACTGCTGGTGCCTGAATCTATTATGAATTCAACCTCTGCTTCTGTTGTATTAGTTGTATAGAAGTTACTTACATTTTGTTTTAGGCAGAACCTTGTATAATGTGAGTTAACCTTACAGTTCATACAGTTAAACTTTATATTGCAATCTGCATGTCTGTGTCCATTCTTCATGCATTTATAGCATTGAGCTATGTTGTTGTATGCTTTATCGTCACCATTATAATGTTCTGCAGAATCTTGCAATGTGTCCTTTCTTCCCACATTTGAAGCAACTCTTTACATGAAAACTGTTTTCTGTTTGTTTGAAAGTGTCATTCTCAACAGATGTTGTTGGTGTTCTTCATGTCTGTCTGTATTTTCTTGCCTCATCTTTATTTCTAGATTAAGCCTTGATATCAAATTAATTAAAGTTTTATCTGCTAATGATGTTGATTCCCATGCTGTTCTTTAGAACCGCCGTTCCACCGTTCTTTAAATCTACCGGAAAAATTTATTCATTTTAATGAATAAATTTTTCCAGTAGATTTGAAAGTATTTTGGTTATAATCTGCTTGTCAGCAAAATCGTATCCTAAACCTCTTATCCTCGTCGCTTTATTCTCAATTTCTGCTATGTCTGTCATTAAATCATTATTATCGAATTTATATTTATAGTATCCTTCTAATAGGCGAGAAATTTGAGTCTTCTTATGTCCAAGAAATAGTGTGTCGAATTTTTCCAAAATATCCTTTGAAGATTTGCAATTTATTGCGTAAACCATATATATATCACTAATAGCGCATATTATTAGCAATCTTGCTTTGGCATCTTTTTTAATAAAATCTTTCTTTAAATTTGCATCATCTTCCAAAACAGAATCCAGCTCCCTTGCCGTCAAAAATAACATTAATTTTTGTTTCCATAAAATACATTCTGACTCACTTGTCAGTTTTGACAATTTTAAATCGTCAGTCATTTTCAACAAATTTTATTTCCAATAATTTTAACTCGTACTCCAAGATATTTTTCAGGCTCTTCCTTCCTCGACCTTCTCACAACATGAGGTGCAGTTCAATTTGCCCGGGGGCAGCCCATAATCTATTATAATCTGAAGCGTGCTGGGCCCATAACCTGTCAAAACCTGGTTTGATTTCTTACCACCATATTGTGAGTGGGAATCCTTCAAATAAAAACAACTATAAAACTTCACTTATTTTATTTTATTAGTCATTTCTCGAAACTTAAACACATAATGATCACAAAACCGAATTTTCTTTTCCTCTTGACACTACTTTATTTTCCTATAAAAGTCCAATGACATCTATTCAAAAACCTTCCTAACATCAAAAAGCTTTTTCACATACTATAGACTTTAAAAGCTGCCAGTAATTCAAAGAAAATTCTTTTAAACTAATATTACAACACAAGACACTAGTTGTGACGCCCTGGTTGTTCACAGATATCTTTGTTTACTGGCATATTACCAGGGTGTCAACACTAGAAGACGACACAGGTTTTGATGCCCTGGTTGTTCACAAAGGTCTTACTCCGCCAGGCATAGTACCAGGATATCATAATTTGAACAAGACTAACGCCTGTGAAGTATCGAGGTATCATAACACGACTTAAGCATCTGAAAAACCAGGGAGTCATAATTAGGACACGACACTAGTTTTGACGCCCTGGTTGATCGCAGGTGTCTTTCTGCTCAAGTTGAGTACCAGGGTGTCAAAACTGGAACACGACATTAGTTTCGACGCCCGGGTTGTTTGTTGACTGTCATATTACCAGAGTGTCAAAACTAGAAGACGACACTAGTCTTGACGCCCAGGTTGTTCACAGATATTTTTTTTCACTGGCATATTTATTACCAGAGTGTCAAAACTTAAATACGACACTAATTTTGACGCCCTGGTTGTTCACAGATATCTTTATTCACTGGCATATTACCAGGGTGTCGACATTAGAAGACAACACAGGTTTTGATGCCCTGGTTGTTCACAAAGGTCTTACTCCGCCAGGCATAGTACCAGGATATCATAATTTGAACAAGACTAACGCCTGTGAAGTATCGAGGTATCATAACACGACTTAAGCATCTGAAAAACCAGGGAGTCATAATTAGGACACGACACTAGTTTTGACGCCCTGGTTGATCGCAGGTGTCTTTCTGCTCAAGTTGAGTACCAGGGTGTCAAAACTGGAACACGACATTAGTTTCGACGCCCGGGTTGTTTGTTGACTGTCATATTACCAGAGTGTCAAAACTAGAAGACGACACTAGTCTTGACGCCCAGGTTGTTCACAGATATTTTTTTTCACTGGCATATTTATTACCAGAGTGTCAAAACTTAAATACGACACTAATTTTGACGCCCTGGTTGTTCACAGATATCTTTATTCGCTGGCATATTACCAGGGTGTCAACACTAGAAGACGAAACAGGTTTTGATGCCCTGATTGTTCACAAAGGTCTTCCTCCGCAGGCATAGTACCAGAATATCATAACTTGAACAAAACTTACGCCTGTGAAGTACCGAGGTATCACAACACGACTTACCGCATATGAAGAACCAGGGAGTCATAATTAGGAGATGACAGTAGTTTTGACGCTCTGGTTGTTAACAGATATGTTTGTTCACTGGCATAAGGGTGTCAAAACTTGAAAACGACACTGGTTATAACGCCCTGGTTGTTCACAGACATCTTTGTTCACTGGCATATTAACAGGGTGTCAAACCTTGAAGACGACACTAGTTACGACGTCCTGGTTGTTCACAGTTATCTTTGTTCACTGGCGTATTACCAGCGTGTCCAAACTAGAAGAAGATACTAGTCTTGACGCCCTGGTTGTTCACTGATATCTTTTTACACTGGCATTTTACCAGGGTGTCAAACCTTGAAGACGACACTAGTTATGACGCCCTGGTTGTTCACAGATATCTTTATTCACTGGCATATTACTAGAGTGTCAAAACTTGAAAATGATACTTGCTTTGACACCCTGGTTGTTCACAAAGGTCTTACTCCCTGGTAATATGCCAGTGAATACAGATATCTGTGAAAAACCAGGGCGTCAAAACTGGTGTCGTGTTCCAGTTTTGACACCCTGGTACACAACTTGAGCAGAAAGACACCTGCGATCAACCAGGGCGTCAAAACTTTTGTCGTGTCCTAATTATGACTCCCTGGTTCATCAATTGCGTAAGTCGTGTTATGATACCTCGGCACTTCACAGGCGTTAGTCTTGTTCAAATTATGATATCCTGGTACTATGCCTGCGGAGTAAGACCATTGTGAACAACCAGGGCCTCAAAACCTGTGTCGTCTTCTAGTGTTGACACCCTGGTAATATTTACAAAGATATCTGTGAACAACCAGGGCGTCACAACTAGTGTCAACTCCTAATTATGACTCCCTGGTTCTTCAGATGCGGTAAGGCGTGTTGTGATACCTCGGTACTTCACAGGCGTCAGTGTTGTTCAAGATATAATATCCTGTTACTATTCTTTCTGACTAAGACCTTTGTGAACAACCAGGGCATCAAAACCAGTGTCGTCTTCAAGTTATGACACCCTGGTAATATGCCAGCGCACAAAAATATCTATGAACAACCAGGGGCTCACAACTAGTGTCGTCGTTTTGAAGTTTTGACACCCTGGTAATATGCCAGTGAACAAAGATATCTGTGAACAACCAGGACGTCATAACTAGTGTCGTCTTCAAGGTTTGACACCCTGGTAATATGCCAGTGAATAAAGATATCTGTGAACGACCAGGGCGTCACAACAAGTATCGTTTTCAAGATTTAACACACTAGTAATATGCCAGTGAACAAAGATATCTGTGAACAACCAGAGCGTCAAGACTAGTGCCGTCTTCAAGTTTTGACACCCTGATAATATGTCTGTGAAGAGAGATATCTGTGAACAACCAGGGTGTCAAAACTATTGTCGTCTTCAAGTATTGACGCCCTGGTAATATGCCAGTGAACAAAGATATCTGTGAAACACCAGGGCGTCAAAACTAGTGTCGTGTTCTAGTTTTTACACCCTGGTAATGTGCCAGTGATAAAGATATCTGTGAACAACCAGGGCGTCATGACTAGTGTCGTCTTTGTTCGGTACCGTTTATTATCTGTGCGCCTAACGGAATGCGCGTGTAACAGAGTGAGAACTGACTTGTCAGTTTGACGTTGACACTTGACAGCTCTGTTCTTTTGCCGCTAAAATAGGTCCGTCGCCTGTTGGAACCCCGCGACGCGTTTGTTGAAATTAATCCCTTTAAATCGATCCGTTTGTGACAATTAGTCGTGATCCAATTGTATTAATTGTAATAACCCCTATCTTGACGTAATATTACGGGTTACGTTTGTTGAAACTGAAGTTTTTGTGAAGGGATGGCGGTCCAAGTTGCGCGTGCGACCCTGTTGTAAAGTAATCCCTTAATCCCTGAGAACCGGTCGTTTTGTGGACAATCTGTCATGACCCGATGGTTAAGTGTTAGTGACGCTATTGGGAATGAGTGATTTGAAGACCGCGTGCCATGAAGACATCTGGCGGATTGTTGCGGATTGTTCCTGAGAATACTTACTCATAACGTCACAACAAAATACAGATACACTCACTTACATACATAACTCCAGGTTGGCACCAGAGCAGTGTCCTTCAACCAACAGGTAAGTTCTTTTGTTGTACTGTAAGTGTTTGATTTGATTGTCTGCTCCGCGTACGGCGGACAGTACGCTAGCCACTCTTGTCTCCAGAGCCCCCCATCAAAAACTTCCACTGCGCAATTGAATTGAGGTTTGGGCTGGCAGCGTACATTTTTGGTAGCAGAGGCGTGGTTTTAACCTACAAAACCACCAAATTGGTAATTTACAGTAGGCTAATTACTTGGCAGTCTCTATAAGGGAAGTAGTAATACGCTGTAAATATTTGATAACTATGAATGCTAGTTTATTTGAAATAATATGTTGGAATTAATTGAGTTGAGTAACTCATATTGCCGGGGGTCAACCAGGTTTGCATATGCTTCAGAGTTGGTTAGATTGAGCTATGTTATAACCTCTTGTTGTTGTTATTTGACCTCTGTCTTGTATTGAATGTCAGGAAGACATTAAAATGTTGAGTTTGTACCATTGATATGGTTATTTGTGAATATTAATATTTGAAATTGGCATTTTTGAGTATTACCATTGTTTTGAGTTGGAATAAGGGTTCATTATTGTTGTACCTTTGACACAGTGGTTTGTGAACTTAACATTTGGAATTGGATAGAATTTGAATATTTGAATTGAATATGAAATAGAATTTTGAACTTTGATATTGGGTTTGAATTAAAATAAAAGTTTATTGTTGAATTGAATTGAAACTAATATATTGTTATTTCTTGAGTTGCTGATTAGTCAGTTTGGTAGTTTGATTGTTTGATTGTAGTTATTTTGTAATTGAATGTTTGAACTTTGTTACTTATTTACCTTTTGCTTGGTTTATTTTATTTGATTGTTTGCGTTGGATTTCTTTGTTATTTATTGATTGAACTTTGTTATTTGATAATTTAATTGTTTTATTTATTTAAATGGTTTTGTTTGTGCAATGGCATACAAATGGAAATATTGCAGTGCCGGACACCTGTCCAGGTCAAGCCGGAGACCTCGGTTGTTTCAGGTCCCGGACTATTGAGTAGATTGCCTGCTTTGGAACTGCCACACTTGACGGTCGCTGGGACCACTGGTACGGTTTCCAAAACCTGTTTGCAAGTTTGGTTGATGCACGCTCGGACCTCAGACCCGCCCAAAAGTTGGCCTATTTGTTGTCTGTCCTGGAAGGTGAGGCCCGAGCCTTGGTACAGCATCTGTCGTTGACTGACTCAGCCTACCCTACCGCTTTGGGACTACTCACCCAGCGGTACCAAAATAAACGTTGTTTGGCTGACATTCATATTGAACTGATTTTGGGGTTACCGGTCATTACTAGGTTGTCAGCATTGCGTAATGACCTGTTGAACCCGTTGGTGGCAGCGACCAACGCTTTAAAGCGATTGGACTTGCCGGTGGACCAATGGTCTTACCCTTTGGTGCATGTTGTGCTGCAACGGCTTCCTGCCGATTTGAGGGCTCATTTCGAGCAAAGGTATGGTGGGGATAGTGTTACACATCTCCCCCCATTTGGTGACCTCGTCCAATTTTTGGAGGATGAGTGTCGGTTGGTGGACAACTCTGGCGTTGCCACTGAGTCATGCCAGCCGTCTTCCCGGCCACGAGACCAGGGACGGACTAGGGCTCGCGGGCCTGTTGATGGTCGCCCCGCCGCTCGTTTTGCTGGCACCCAGAGTCGTCCTGGTTGTGAGTTTTGTAGGGACACGGGGCATGGCATGGCAACTTGCGCGGCCTTTTTGAAGTTGCGCGTGAGTGCCCGCCGCCGAATTGCCAATGCACGCCGCATGTGCTTCTCTTGTTTGGGGGCTCACTTCCATCGGGACTGCCCCAACCCCCGCCCTTGTATAATTTGTAGGGGGTCCCATTTGGACATATTGTGCGCTAACGCGAACCACGCTGGCAGACCAGCCTCTGATGAAGGTTCGCGTACGGGGGGGTACCATGGAGTTGGTCACCGGGCTTCTGCCTCGCCGGTTCAGAACCGGGGAGAGGCCCGCAATTTTGAGCACCGCACTCCACCCCCCGCGCAAGTTGATCGGGAGCCGCGCGACCGCCATTTGGTCTCCCCGCGTAAAGGCGATTACGCAATTGTTGCTAGGCACCGCTGGCCAGACCAGCACCGCCTGCCCTCCCCTCCATTGGTGGAACGTCCCCGGTTGGAGTCACGCCCTCCGCCATTCAGGCATCCGGTGGGATATGCCCTTCCAGCGATGGCACGTGGCACGGGACACCGCGCGTACGAGGAATTTGAACTCCATCCTCGTCGGGAAAGATTTGGGCCTGGGTGCGGCGATCGGTCGCCGCCCAGGCATTGTTAGGACATTGGCGCCTGCCCCACTAAGGTACCCCTCAGATCGACACGGTTTGTTGCCAACGGCATCGGTCAGGTCTGGGGGCCCACGGGGGACTCTGTTGTGGTCCGTGTCATTATGGACATGGGAGCCCAGGGTTGCCTTTTGTCTATTGTTTTGTTGTTTTGTTTGTATTGTTTTGGGCGAAATGTTTTCTTGAGCGCCTTTGGACTGCGGGACTTGGCTGGGACGAGCCAATTCGGGAAACCCTATTGGATGATTGGCTCCAATTTGTATCCGCACTCCCTGCAGTCAACGAGGTCGTGTTGCCCCGCGCTATCCTCTCCCCTGGGAACTACACTGCTACCCTTGTTTGTGATGCGTCTTCGCACGGATATGCAGCTGTTGTTTGTCTGCGCACCGTCTGCGCAACAGGCCAGGTGAATTTGTCACTGATCTTGGCCAAGAGCAAGGTGGCCCCCCTCCGGACGGCACTGACCATCCCTAAGTTGAATTGTCAGGGGCGGCGCGTCTTGTGCGTCTATTGAACCACGTTGCTCACACTTTGGGTGGAGCTGTGGACATTCGGGCTTCTTACGCCTGGACGAACAGTCAAATTGTTTGTGTTGATTGAAGACGTCCGTCCACTCTTTGGAGGTTTTTGTTGCGAACCGAGTGTCCCAGATTCAAAATTCTGAAACGCCTTTGATTTGGAGGCACGTGCCTGGAGATTTGAACCCAGGCGCCGTGGCCTCACGTGGGTGCATGGCACCCCGCTTGATTGCTCACCCCCTATGGTGGGGACCAGACTGGCTGACTCACCCCGAGAATGATTGGCCTCGATCGCCAGTCTTGATGTCGGGTCCTTTGCCCGGGCTCAAGGTGCTCGCTGTTGGAACAAAGGACCCTGAGTTTTGTTGAGTCGATAAAGCTCCCTCGACAAATTGTTGAATTGTTGTTTTGTTGTTGAATTGTTGGTGACTGATCGTCACATTATGAACTCGCATGCCGGTTGCAATGCGCTGTTGGCCATTCTGCAGCGAGAGTTTTGGATATTGTCGGGAGCCGTTAGTAAGTTGAACCCCTTTTGGACGATACGGGTCTTTGTTGTTTGGTTGTTGACGGTTGAGTCACTCTGGCCTTCCTTGTGGGGCCCGTCACCCCCTTTTGTTGCCTAAGGAGGGCCATTTGGTTGTTGTTGTTTGGTTGTTGTTTGGTTGTTTTGTTGTTTGTTACTGTTTTGACCCGCCAGCCTGCCCCCATTGGGGGGTATTTTTGAGGCCGCGGTGAAAGCGGCACAGGGACTCTGGCGCAGATTGTTGGGAGACACCGTTCTCACCTTTAAGGAGTTAGCTTAGGTATTTTGCCGTTTTGGGGCTGTATTGAACTCGCGTCCATTGTGCCCACTGTCTTCGGACCTGAACGTCTTGGAGGCCCTAACCCCGGGCCATTTTTTGACTTGACAGCCACTTGTCGCCCTGCCGGAGCACCCTTTTGTCGATGTGAGCCAAAATTGGCTATCGCGGTTTCAGTTGGTGCAGCAGCTCGCTCAGAGTTTTGGAAGCGTTGGAGCTTGGAGTATTTGCACATCCTCCAGCAGCGCGTCAGGTGGACTGATAAAACGCAACCTTGTCGGGATTGCCAAGTGATTAGCGGACGGGAAGGCCCGTCCGGGGGGGTTAGATGTTCGGTACCGTTTATTATCTGTGCGCCTAACGGAATGCGCGTGTAACAGAGTGAGAACTGACTTGTCAGTTTGACGTTGACACTTGACAGCTCTGTTATTTTGCCGCTAAAATAGGTCCGTTGCCTGTTGGAACCCCGCGACGCGTTTGTTGAAATTAATCCCTTTAAATCGATCCGTTTGTGACAATTAGTCGTGATCCAATTGTATTAATTGTAATAACCCCTATCTTGACGTAATATTACGGGTTACGTTTGTTGAAACTGAAGTTCTTGTGAAGGGATGGCGGTCCAAGTTGCGCGTGCGACCCTGTTGTAAAGTAATCCCTTAATCCCTGAGAACCGGTCGTTTTGTGGACAATCTGTCATGACCCGATGGTTAAGTGTTAGTGACGCTATTGGGAATGAGTGATTTGAAGACCGCGTGCCATGAAGACATCTGGCGGATTGTTGCGGATTGTTCCTGAGAATACTTACTCATAACGTCACAACACAATACAGATACACTCACTTACATACATAACTCCAGGTTGGCACCAGAGCAGTGTCCTTCAACCAACAGGTAAGTTCTTTTGTTGTACTGTAAGTGTTTGATTTGATTGTCTGCTCCGCGTACGGCGGACAGTACGCTAGCCACTCTTGTCTCCAGAGCCCCCCATCAAAAACTTCCACTGCGCAACTGAATTGAGGTTTGGGCTGGCAGCGTACAGTCTTCTAGTTTTGACACCCTAGCAATATGCCAGTGAACAAAGATATCTGTGAACAACCAGTGCGTCAAAACTACTTTCGTCTCCTAGTTTTGACACTCTGGTATTATGCCAGTGAAGAAAGATAGGTGTGAACAACCAGGGCGTCAAAACCAGTGTTGACACCTATGAAGAAATATATGCCTGTGAAGAAATATATCTGTGAATAACCAGGGTGTCAAAACTAGTGTCGTCTTTAAGTTTTGACACCCTGGTAATATGCCTGTGAAGAAAGATAGCTGTGAACAACCAGGGCATCAAAACGAGTGTCGTGTCCTTATTATGACTCCCCGGTACTTCACAGGCGTCAGTATAGTTCGAGTTATGATATCCTGGTACTATGCCAGAGACGAAAGACCTTTGTGAACAACCAGGGCGTCAAAACTTGTGTCGGCATCTAGTTTTGTCACCCTGGTAATATGCCAGTCAACGAAGATATCTTTGAACAACCCGGGCGTCACAACTAGTGTCGTGTTCCAGTTTTGAAACCATGGTACTAAACTTGAGCAGAAAGACTCCTGTGATCAGCCAGGGCGTCAAACTTAATCATCATCATCATCATTTCAGCCGCAAAACGTCCACTGCTGGACTTAGACCTCCCCCAATTTGGGGGGCTTTGCCATAATCGCCACGCTTGGTAGGCGGGTTGGCGATCGCAGTATGCTAGTAAAATACATAGAGAACGCTGCTGCCCATTCTCTAGTAAAAGTCCCTTAGTCGCCTTTTACGACACCCACGGGAAGAAATCAAACTTAATGTCGTGTCCTTATTATAACTCCCTGGTAATATGGCAGTGAAGAAAGATAGCTGTGAACAACCAGAGCATCAAAACGAGTGTCGTGTCCTTATAACTCCCTGGTACTTCACTGGCGTCAGTCTTGTTCGAGTTATGATATCCTGATAACTAGAATAGAAGACGACACTCGTTATGACGTCCTGGTTGTTTACAGATATCTTTGTTCACTGGCATATTACCAGGGTGTCCAAACTAGAAGACGACACTAGTTATGACGCCCTGGTTATTCACAGATATCTTTGTTCACTGGCATATTACCAGGGTGTCAACACTAGAAGACGACACAGGTTTTGATGCCCGGGTTGTTCACAAAGGTCTTACTCCGCAGGCATGTACCAGGAAATCTTAACTTGAACAAGACTTACGCCTATGAAGTACCGAGGTATCATAGCGCGATTTACGCATCTGAAGAACCAGGGAGTTATAATTAGGACACGACATTAAGTTTGATTTCTTCCCGTGGGTGTCGTAAAAGGCGACTATGGGACTTACTAGAGAATGGGCAGCAGCGTTCTCTATGTATTTTACCAGCATACTGCGATCGCCAACCCGCCTGCCAAGCGTGGCGATTATGGCAAAGCCCCCCAAATTGGGGGAGGTCTAAGTCCAGCAGTGGACGTTTTGCGGCTGAAATGATGATGATGATGATTAAGTTTGATGCCCTGGCTGATCACAGGAGTCTTTCTGCTCAAGTTTAGTACCATGGTTTCAAAACTGGAACACGACACTAGTTGTGATGCCCTGGTTGTTCAAAGATATCTTCGTTCACTGGCATATTACCAGGGTGACAAAACTAGATGACGACACAAGTTTTGACGCCCTGGCGTCAGTCTTGTTCGAGTTATGATATCCTGATAACTAGAATAGAAGACGACACTCGTTATGACGTCCTGGTTGTTTACAGATATTTTTGTTCACTGGCATATATTACCAGGGTGTCAACTTAGAATAATAACGCATAGAACCGCAGTAGTTGCACGAAAAGTGAAGCCATTTCAAGGTAGCCTTTTAAGGCTAAGTACGACTTTCGGACCGTTAGTACAAAATACCAAGCGCTATTGTAAAGAGCTCCCGCAATTTCACAAAAAAATGACGTACTGTGTAGTGAAAGGGTGTCACAACTCATCACATAACCACGGAAAACATTTAAAGATCCCATTTCACGGGTAACTATTGCCTAACATCATATATTTTTGGTTAAAACATTCATTGCAACAAATTAAATAAATCGTAAATTTGTCAGACGCCATTACAATAAAAGTGTTGCTAGGCAATGAAAAACATTTTACCCCATTTTTTGTTGTTATAACTATGTACTGCCAATTTTATTGCAAAATCACATTTAAGTAAGTATTTTTATTAGCCTAATACTATTGGGGGTCCCGCTTGCCAACCTAAGAATTTACCTATATTCTACATTCTACCTAAATTCTTGTTACCAAAGAATTCGATTCTTTTATGAATCCAAAAAAGATAATATTTCGCGAATAGCGTCATCAAAGCGGCAGTTGTTTAGAAAACAGTTGCAAATTCAGGGTTATTAAGTAAGGTAGTTTAAGTAATCGATCTTGGTATATAATATTTTTAATTTCATGTTTTATTTAATAGTTTTTCTACTCACGAATCCTGAAACAGTTCTATTTTTCACACTATTTGGGGAAAATGTCATTTACTTGCAACATTACTAATTTGATTCTGTGTGTGTCGGTGAATGTTTTTACGTGCCGCTTATGCACACATTGATTGTGTTGTTGCTTCAATTTTAAACGGAATTTTGAATGAAGCTATCTCTCTATGCATTATTACTCTAAGGGTGTCAATAATAGAAGCCGCCACTAGTTTTGACGCTCTGGTTGGTCAGAGATATTTCTCTTCACATGCATATTACATAGACTGCACTAAAAGTATCGGTAATGGAATATTTCTACTGTTCCTGTCATATTAAAATCTTTTTTTGAAAACTCCTTGGTTTTAAAAATCGAATACCATTTATTTATTTAAAAAAAAAGATTCTCAAGGTCGTCAAAAACTGCAGTCACCCAAGAAAACGTTGATGCTGTGCGTAAGCTGATTGAGGAAGATCGACATGTGACATACCGCGAAATTCAGGCAACTTTAGACATTGGCATGAGTCAAATACAAATAATCTTGCATGAAAAATTAGGTGTACAAAAGTTGTTTTCCCGATGGATACCGCATTCGCTCTGTGAAGAGCAAAAAGCGGCTCGCGTTACAAGTGACGAATCCTGGATATACGCTTACGAACCCGAAACAAAAAACCACGAGTTTGGGTGTTCGAAAATGTTTTACTCATTTTAGCCAACAAAAATTGTTCAGTTGAGTGTTGCAAAAAAAATGGTGGCCACGTTTATCTCCAAAACCAGCCATGTTGTGACTATCCTCTTGAGGGACAAAGAATGGTTAATGCAGAATGGTGTACAAGGCTGATAGCAGTGGACTGTGGGGAATGTTGCTAGGTTGCTGGTAGGGCAGAAGGGCTTCAGTATTTGGTGAAGTAAAACTCTGAAGTTACAGACACGTCAATTTATTGCACCGTCGCGCGTCGTGGTTGGAAGAGAGCGAAATACAGTGCTGTTTCCACAGATAATAAAAACGTCAAATTTACATTAAAGATAATAAAACTTTACATTGAAATGTTGATGTTGGTGTTGCCAACATGCTGCGGCCTGCATAAAGCTATTTAAATAAAGTTATTTGAATTTAAATCTTGAATTTTATTACATAGATAAGTACCTACTAATGTAATTGATGAACAAACTAAAGACAAATTAATTTAGCATTGTGTAAGACAATTTACTTGTTTAGGTATACTTTTATTACTGTGCAACTATGGATCGTACAATTAAACTTACAGAAAGTAAAGTTACTGGAACTATTAACATTACAGAGCTGTTATTGTTATAAGACACAATATGACATTTAAATATTGGTGATATAAGAAACTCTGATAAGAAACAGTTACAAATATTGTTATTTACTATATAGACATTAAATATAGTAATGTTACGTAGATCGTAAAGTCTAGAAGCATCATGCTAACTCCGTCTCAGAAAGGGGCAGTGTGACGTAAATCGAAAAGTCTAGAAACATCACGCTAATTCCATCTAAGTACGGGGCAGTGTTAGAAACTACTGGAAATGACACTCTGATGCCATCTGTTGTCAAGTAGCAAGTACTACACTAAATTGTACGTAGACGCTACCGCCATCTATCGTCTAATAGTGGGATTAAACAGTTGGCTCCCGAAAGGACTCGAAGCTTCTACGCTACTTGTGGACTGTGGCACAGTATAGAATGTTCCCGAATGTTCTGCTCGGAATATAAATAGCGGATTGTGGGGCCGACAGGCAGTTCGATTTCGGAAGCGAGCGAATACGATTCGAGTGAGCGAAACAAGTGATTCCTAGTGACGTTTCTTGTAGTTGCGATATTTGTGTTTATTTAATTAAACTGTGTTGTGTGTTTTGGTAAATTGGTTTAAATTAATTTATCCCGAACCCCAGCTCGTAACATTTGGTGTCAGAAGTAGGGGATAAATTATGCCAGTTTTACCGAAGGAGGATACGGAAGGTATCCGTACCAGGAGTCAGCGCCAGCAGGAGGTGGATCAGAGGCGGTTTGAAGGAACTTCTAGACAGACACCTGGGGGTAATCAGCCGACGACGGAGCCAGTCTCCCAAGCGTCTGGTGTTCCTACAGCATCACCAGCCATGGATCTTTCTGCGCTAATGGCGATGCTGCAGGAGCAGGCCCGCCGACAGGAAGAACAGGCCCGCCGACAGGAAGAACAGGCCCGCCGACAGGAAGAACAGGCCCGCCGCCTACAGGAACAGCTGCAGCTGGACAAAGAGGAGCAAGCTCGCCGACAGGAAGAACAGGCCCGCCAACAGGAAGAACAGGCCCGCCGACAGGAAGAACAGACCCGCCGCCTGCAAGAACAGCTTCAGCGTGATAAAGAGGAGCAGGTTCTCCTTTTGAAAGATCTATACGCGACATTTGGCAAAGAGATCACAGCCATGCAGGAGAAGGTTCAGCTACACGAAAATCGTATCTCCGAGGTCGAAATTCAGGTGGCTGATATAAAAAAAGCGTTGGAAAATCTGAAGACTGGAGATGGGACTGTGGCTTCTGTAGTTGCTGTACCTTCCGCGCGTGGATTTAAAGTGCCAACCTTCGATGGAACATCTTCCTGGTCGGCATACAAAATCCAGTTTGAAGCCGTTATGGATGCAAATGGTTGGACAAAAGGGCAGGCCATGACCGCGCTTACTTTGGCCCTTCGCGACCAGGCTTTAACCGTTTTAGAGGCTCTTGGCAAAAATGTTACCTACGAGCAGCTGGTTGAGGCGTTAGAATCCAGATACGGTGACGCACACCTAGAGCACGTATTTCGCGCCCAGTTGAGGGATCGTGTGCAGCGCAGTGGTGAAAATCTGCAGCAGTGGGCCCTAGAAATTGAAAAGTTGGTCCGAAAGGCGTATCGGTCTGCGCCTGCACTCATCGAAGGGACTTTGACTCAAGTATTTATAGATGGCATACGGGATCTGGAAGTAAGAGCTGCTGTGAGACTTGGGCACCATGAGAAGCTGAAGGACGCCTTGGCCCACGCGTTGGAGGTGGAAGCAGTGAGGCATGATCATCGAGCCCATCGCTTCAGAGAGGTTGTGGAGTCACCTGCTTGTGACCGTATTAGGTACAGCCCTAGATGTTACACTTGTGGAGAAAAGGGCCACCTCCGGTCAAATTGCCCGAAGCGAAACACTGCCAGCGAAAATCACACCCAGGTTAGAAGGGTGTCCGATATCACAGCGCAGCATCAAGAGAAATTAGTAAGTGATAAGTGTGCAGGGCGAGTATTGGTTGGTGTTAATAGAGCCCCAAGGATTTCGATGTCACAGGCCAATGACGGCATATCCCACGGTAACGCGGACGCTTTATCAAGAAGACCTTGTCCTGAAGACTGTAAGCATTGTGTCAGGCAAGAAGCTAAGGAAACAGTACCTGTCAGGATGTTAAGAACGGACCTTAGTGACGAGTGGAAGGAAACCCTACGGCATGCCCAGCAGAGTGACACAGATATTAGGCCAATTCTCGAGTGGATTAAAGCTAATGCCCCCAAACCCAAATGGTGTGATGTTGCAGCGATGAGTACCACCACAAAAAGTTATTGGGCACAGTGGGAGAGCTTGGTGATCCAGGATGGTGTCTTGTGCCGAAAATGGGAAAATGCTCGAGGGAATAGCTGTCACCTGCAAATGGTAGTCCCAAAAACGAAGGTACCAGAAGTTCTACGGCTCTACCACAATGGTTCTTCAGGTGGTCATATGGGAGTAAGAAGGACTCTGTTAAAGATCCGAGAAAGATTTTACTGGATCCATTGTCGAGAAGATGTGGAGGACTGGTGTCGTAGATGTACCAGTTGTGCAGCGGTAAAAGGACCACACACACGCAGCAGGGGTGCAATGAAAGTGTACAACGTGGGAGCCCCCTGGGAACGGATAGCACTAGATGTCGCTGGGCCATTCCCTGAAAGTGAAAGTGGAAATAAATATTTCATGGTTGTTATGGATTACTTCACCAAGTGGCCGGAAGTCTTCGCCATCCCTAATCAAGAAGCTTCAACAGTCGCTGATAAATTAGTCCACGAAGTCTTCTGTCGGTTTGGGGTACCCTTGGAAATCCACAGCGATCAAGGAAGGAATTTCGAGTCTCAAGTGTTTCAGGAAACATGTCGGGTTATGGGTACTCACAAAACCAGAACCACTTCATACCACCCACAATCTGACGGAATGGTGGAGAGATTTAATCAGACGTTGGAAAGATATCTGGCAAAAGTTGTAGCAAGCAGACAAAAGGATTGGGACAAGCACATACAACCGTTTCTTCTGTCATACCGAAGTGCAGTTCACGAGAGTACAACTGTGACACCAGCCTTCGCAAACTTTGGAAGGGAGCTAAGATTACCAGCTGATCTAATAACCGGCATTCCCCCTGATTCACCACGGAGTATAACAGATTATGCAAATGATCTGCGCAACAAGATGAATGACGTATATGAGCATGTTAGAGAATCAGGCCAACAGATGTCCGAAAGAATGAAAACTCGTTATGATCGGAAGATGAACAATACTGGCTTCGACGAAGGTTCGCTAGTGTGGTTGCATAACCCAGTGCGCAGCAAAGGAAAGTCCCCTAAACTACAGGCAAAATGGGACGGGCCGTACCGAATTGTGACCAAGATCAACGACGTCACTTACCGAATACAAAAGGGTATGCGAACTGCACCTAAAATTGTCCATGTAGATCGATTGGCACGATACTACGGGAATAATGATGCTCGGGACGAGCATGTCTAAGGAGGGGGCAGTGTTACGTAGATCGTAAAGTCTAGAAGCATCATGCTAACTCCGTCTCAGAAAGGGGCAGTGTGACGTAAATCGAAAAGTCTAGAAACATCACGCTAATTCCATCTAAGTACGGGGCAGTGTTAGAAACTACTGGAAATGACACTCTGATGCCATCTGTTGTCAAGTAGCAAGTACTACACTAAATTGTACGTAGACGCTACCGCCATCTATCGTCTAATAGTGGGATTAAACAGTTGGCTCCCGAAAGGACTCGAAGCTTCTACGCTACTTGTGGACTGTGGCACAGTATAGAATGTTCCCGAATGTTCTGCTCGGAATATAAATAGCGGATTGTGGGGCCGACAGGCAGTTCGATTTCGGAAGCGAGCGAATACGATTCGAGTGAGCGAAACAAGTGATTCCTAGTGACGTTTCTTGTAGTTGCGATATTTGTGTTTATTTAATTAAACTGTGTTGTGTGTTTTGGTAAATTGGTTTAAATTAATTTATCCCGAACCCCAGCTCGTAACAGTAATAAGAAATGTTTTTTAGGAAATTAGTTAACAACATGCGCTTATATCTATTCTGCTTATTAACTAGTAAACTTAGTAACTATGGACTAAATGTATCATTCTGTTTGGTCTATAGGTAAAACACTAACTTTAGTTATGGAACGTACATGAGTTTTTCCATTAGGAGTTTTTACTTCCACAGTTCTAACTTTCCCATCATGTCCTGGAAATACATTTGTTATTCTAGCCATGGGCCAAGATAAGGGAGGAGTATTATCCTCTCTAAGTATAACCAGACTACCAATTTTAATGTTACACATACTATCTAACCACTTAGGTCTATTTTGCAGTAGATTTAAATACTGTTTTTGCCACATTTTCCAGAATGATTGTTTTAAGTTGGTACATTGTTGCCAAAATTTAAGTCTATTATGAGGAACATTAACAATATCTGGTTCTGGATACATAGTTAAAGATTCTCCTATTTTAAAATGAGCCGGAGTAAGATAACTAAAAACATTCACGTCTGATGCAGACACTGGCAAAAGAGGGCGTGAATTCAACACAGCTTCTATCTCAGTTAAAACAGTATTTAATTGCTCGTATGTTAAAATATTATTTTGTAAAATTCTTTTTAAATGGTACTTTGTACTCTTAACTGCCGCCTCCCAAAGACCTCCAAATGTAGGTGAATAACTTGGAATGAAGTTAAAATTAATGCCTTGCTGAGCTGCATATTCATGAACCTTGCTCTGGTGGTCTTTGGAAGTCTGCAAGTTATAAAGCTCAACCAATTGGTTCCTTGCGCCTTTAAATGTACTAGCATTATCACAGTGGATCTCAGTGGGCAACCGCGTCTTGATATAAGCCTTTTTAAACATGCAAGGAAAGTGTTGGTAGTTAGATCTGAAGCCAATTCCAAGTGAATGGCCTTTGTCGTAAAGCAGACGGAAACGCAGATGTAACCTTTACCTATTATTGCTCGCCTCACACGCGAGTTTTTTATATTGATTGGCCCAGCGAAATCGACACCGACTTTCTTAAAAGGACTGCTGGTTGCAATCACTCTGTCGGCAGGCAAGGATCCCATTAGCTGTCTCGAGGCATGAGCCTTTTGTCGGAAACAAACTATACATTGGTGAGTGATTTTCTTTACAACTCTTGGACCATCAATTATCCAAAATTTTTGATTTAAGTTTGACAGCAAAAGTTTAGGTCCAGCATGAAGAAGTCTTTCATGCTCCTTTCTTATAATAAGATAATTATGTAATCTGAGAACCTTTAGGTAATAATACAGGATGTTTTTGCTCAAATGGAATATTGGCATAATGAAGTCTGCCACCTACTCTTAATAAACCTCGCTCATCCAAAAAGGGATGTAGGCTCTTTAGACTACCCTTAATACTTGAATTATCTTATATCTTTAAACGAGCAATTCTTGTATATATATATATAATCTGAATCTCGGAAACGGCTCCAACGATTTTCATGAAATTTAGTATACAGGGGGTTTCGGGGGCGATAAATCGATCTAGCTGGGATTCATTTTTAGAAAATGTATAATATTCGTAATAATTCGTGTTTTAAATGACCAACTTTATCGATAATCAACTTGAACATAAACTTATTATTTTAAACGCAATTTACCAAAAAATACCGAACAAAGCTCGGTCATCCAGATATTTTATTATTAAATCTATTTCTTTTTTATAACGAATTTGTTGCTCATGTTTAATTATCAACAATAAGGAATGCTTTAGCTCAGTGCTAGTTAAATATGGATGACTAATTTTGGTATTTTTTGATTTAACATTGTTATAAAACTTGAAAATGTATGCTAACACTCTAGTTATTTTATTAATATCAGAAGTGTTGTACAATTTATCAAAAGTGTCGTTGACCTCCTGAGAAGCTGACGCCTGATCGCTGGAGATCGCTGAACAAGATTTCATCTCAGGTACATCAAGAGATGGGTTGCAGGAATTGTGGACCATGCCACCACATATCGCAGCTACTTAAATCTTGAGGATCGACACCTCTGCTGATGAGGTCAGCAGGGTTGTCCCGCGTGTCGACATATCTCCATGTCCAGTCAGCTGTTAGCTGGTTAATCACATTTACTCTGTTCGCGACATAAGCTTTCAAATTAATTGGATCTTTGCTTATCCAAGCTAGAGCTATTTGCGAATCCGAGAATAAATAAACACCGTTAATATTAATTTTAAGCATAAGCGTGCTGTGAACCCTCGCTACTAATTTTGAAAGCAGTAGTGCTGCATTTAGCTCTAGGCGCGGCACGGTCAGACTCTTATTATTTAGCGGATTAATTCTTGATTTCGAACAGTTGAGCTGGAGGCATCTGCAAAGCCAATTAATTGTACAGTGTCCAAATCCATAACCAGAATATTTCTTTTTAAAGAAATTGTGCCCATGGAAGCTAAGCTGTGCACGAACTGAAGCCATTCAAGTGTTATGCTTTCAGGGCGGGGAGTTGTCCAATTCACTTTGCTCAACCGTAGTTTCTGCATAATAGCCTTTGCCTTTACAATGATGGGACTTATAAATCCCATTGGATCATAAAACCTACCGATGCAACTTAATATCCGTTGCTTGGTAATTTCATTGCAGTCATACGGCTGTGGGTTACTTATTTTGAACTGATCCTCATTCATGTTTATGAGAAGCCCTAAAGCCTTAAGATTATGATTTTCCTTTTGCAAATCCACACTATCAAAATGCTGGTCGCTTGAAGGAATGTCAGTCGATATACGAGCGTCATTGGAAGCCCACTTGTGTGTTTGAAACTTACCTAAACTAAGTAAATCGCGTAATTGACTTTTAGCTTCAAGGATTGTTTGCAAGCTATGGTGTGAGTAGATGACGTCATCAACATAAGTTGAATTTTTCAATATAGCTGAGGCTAAAGGAAATTGTTGCTCATACATGCATGCAAGTTCATTCAAGCAAGCCGTAGCTAAATATGTCGAGCTTTTTAAACCATATGTGACGGTATCTAGCCTAATACATTTGACACTCTCATTGGGGTGATCTCGCCACAATATATTTTGCAATGAGGTGTATTCAGAACTGACTTCAACGTTTCTGAACATGCGCCTTATGTCAGTTGTGAATGTGTATTGGCCAAACCTAAATAACATAATGATGTCAAACAGATCTCTTTGGACTGAAGGCCCATTCAGCATTAAGTCATTTAAAGATACCTTTTTGTTTGTTTTCATTGAGCCATCGAATACTGTACGCAGTTTTGTAGTTTTACTTTCTTGTTTAATGACTGCATAGTGTGGTAAAAAATAAATTGCATCTCTACTGAAGTGATATGAGTCTATGTCTACATAGTGACCATGACCTAAAGCTAAGTATTCATGAATAAACTTTTGATATTCTTTATAAAGGGATGAATTTTTGTGTGATTTCTTTTCTAGATTCAAAAACCTTTTTAATGCAAGATGGAATGAATCACCTAGTGTGTCATTTACTTCTGATAGAGGTAATTTTAAGGGTAAAACAACTTGAAATTGATTATTTTTTAACTGAACAGTACTTTTAAAAATGCTTTCGCAGAGCTGATGGCTCTGAGGTTTGCTCGTTGAAAATTTCAGGCACACTTTCTGTTTCCCAGAAATGACTTAATGTCTCACCGAGGTCTGATGTACAATCAATACATTTCAATGTTACCTTATTGCAGACCTGAGATTGGCACTGCTCTGGCAAACCTCCAGCAATGATGTGCCCGAACTGAGTGTTGATGATGCATGGCTCATGCGGGCTGTTGTGCAGCGCTGACTGCTCCTTCATAACAGGAACAGGCCTCTCCAGCGGCATCAGCACCTGAAAAAACACATCAGCACCCAATAGTACTTGAATCTCACTTGGCATATAAAAATGATCATCTGCCAACTTTGTGCCTGTAGGTATATTAAACTCTGAAATGTTTAATTTAGTCTGAGGTAATTTGCACGTTATTTTGTCTACTACTTGGCAAGTAACTGTGGATTTGAACGTGGAATTTAATGAATATGAGGACATTACAGCATGTGTTCGCTACCTTGTTGGTCGGTCATGATGCAACGTGGAGTCCGACTTGAAATAATACACAGGCACTGTTCGGTACACTAAACATTACTGTTTAGAACACTTTACAATTAAAAATAACAAAAGGTTGAAGAGCTATTTTCGGCTTAAAATTAAATAAAATGGAATGTAGTGAGGTTAGCCAAGTTAACCGTTCGTCACCATGATTACAATTTGAATGTGTCAAATGCACAAGTCAACCGCCTTTTTATTCACATCAAAAATGACCAACGATAACTTTAATCGACTAAACACACTCAAGCATTGCCATACCAAAAATCAAATCAAACTAAATTAAAATTAAAAAATGCTTGACATTCCATTATAGGATCTGCGACACGGCCATTTCTGACCTTCACACGACCTCGTGGGATGAGGTATCTGAAAATACAAATAATCCAGAAAAGTGACTAGTTCACTCGGCTGACCCACGTCAGGGACATCATCACAAAAAAATGGGTCAAATTAAACCGTTTAGTTTTACGTTTAATGCTTAATTGATTGTGAACCAAACAAAACAAACAAAAATTAAAGAATAGGGCACATAATAGAAATAGGCTCAAAATTAAGAAAGTATTATGACTCTGCCAAATAAATCCACAGCACTTACCCAGCACCATGCATCACTACTTCCCCAGTAGTATAAATCACAAAAGTACTTAACCAGTACTTAACACTGTAGCGCTTAACCAGCGTTAAAAATCCTATCACTTAACCAGTGATAATAATAACGCTTAACCAGCGATATTAACCCACTAACGCTTAACCAGCGAAAGCACACATCATAACACGCTTAACCAGCGATCCAACAGCTAACGCTTAACCAGCGGAAGCCAACATAATCCGCTTAACCAGCGATTACACTACTAATGCTTAACCAGCGAAAGCACACATCATAACACGCTTAACCAGCGATTCAACAGCTAACGCTTAACCAGCGGAAGCCAACATAATCCGCTTAACCAGCGATTACACTACTAACGCTTAACCAGCGAAAGCACACATCATAACACGCTTAACCAGCGATTCAACAGCTAACGCTTAACCAGCGGAAGCCAACATAATCCGCTTAACCAGCGATTACACTACTAACGCTTAACCAGCGAAAGCACACATCATAACACGCTTAACCAGCGATTCAACAGCTAACGCTTAACCAGCGGAAGCCAACATAATCCGCTTAACCAGCGATTACACTACTAACGCTTAACCAGCGAAAGCACACATCATAACACGCTTAACCAGCGATTACACTACTAACGCTTAACCAGTGAAAGTCAACATAACTCGCTTAACCAGCGATAACACCACTAACGCTTAACCAGCGAAATTCAACATAACTCGCTTAACCAGCGATTACACTACTAACGCTTAACCAGTGAAAGTCAACATAACTCGCTTAACCAGCGATAACACCACTACCGCTTAACCAGCGATAGGTTATTGGGAAAGGGTAATGATAGAAATAAAACATTTACAATATCAAAAATCAACCAGGTTCATTCATTCAGTCTCTACATCATCATTAATATCCATTGGAACATTAGAATCAGGCATTTTCCTAAGACGATCGTGAGCATATTTATAATGGCGATTACTTGTTAACGATTTCAAGTTGTATAGCTGTCACCGTCTTACACTTCAACGACCTTAAATGGACCTTTATACTTAGGGTCAAGTTTTGTCTGATTTCTCTCTTCATTTTTCAAGTGAACAAAATCACCTAAGACAAATCGATCAAACTTAGCTTTATTTGAATCAAATCTTGCTTTCTCATAATGTGCACTCTTATCCATGTTAACGATAGCGTCAGACCTTACTTCATCGATACTTATTTCGGGCTCATCGGAAATCATTAAATCTAGAGGACGTGCGACTTTGCCTATGAGAAGTTCTAGAGGGCTGTGTTTGGTTACTCTATTCATAGTGCAATTAAGAGCTAACTGCACATCCGCCTGCCAAGAACGATCCTTGCTAGTCTTTACTGCCGTGAGCATATTTTTTAGAGTGCTCATAACCCTCTCCACCTGAACATTCGCGCGAGAACTACCAGTAGCAGTTAAATGCAAACTAATATTACGAGAGGAACAAAACTCGCGGAAGTAGGTACTTGCAAAACAACGTCCCTGATCTGCAATTACTCACGTCGGCGCTCCGAAAAAAGTCGCACAATTTTTTAAAGCATGAATAGCATTAGCACTATTTATGTTCAGGGTGTGATGTAGCAGCACATATTTTGTGAATGCGTCAATGAGAACAAAGACGTACTCTTTCTTATCATTTTTGCCACTTAACTTGCCTGTAGCATCAATATGAAGAGTATGCCAAGGTACCGCGATTTTAGGAATGGGATGTAATTCCGCTGAAACTTTGCCTGAGTGCGATTTGGAAATTTTGCAAAAAACACAACTCTCAACAAATTTCCTAACAAATTTAGCCATATGCTCAAACTAATACAAAACGTAAATTTTTTCAAGAGTTTTCTCCCATCCTAGGTGCAAAAGGGACTCGTGAGTAGTGCTAACGATAGATCATCTCAAAGATCTAGGAACTATGGGTCGACATAGACTCCTATTTTTGCGCATCAACAGGAATAAAGTTGAAGTCAAACGACTGCAAAAATGCCCATCACCTATGAACCCTAGGTGTGAGATCCAGCTTTTTACGAGTGGATTCAAGAGCGTGACAATCGGTCATGACTGTAAAATGATTACCGTACAAGTAGTGCCTAAAATGCCTAATCGCATTCACAACTGCGAGAGTCTCCAACTCATATGAGTGGCATTTAGACTCCACAGCTGTAGTGCATTTGCTGTAGTAGGCGACCACACAACGTTTGGAATCCTTTTTCTGGATCAAAATTGCACCATACCCTAACGAACTTGCATCGGTGTGTAATTCAATGGGAATGTTTGGGTCAAATATAGTCAGAACTGGGTGGTTGGTTAAGGCAGAGATCATTGTTTGCCTAACAGTCTCGTGAGAAAGTTCGCTTTTGAGGTTACCTCTAGAGACACTAGTCAGTGCATAAAGAGGTGCCATGATCTGCGAGAACTTTGGGATGAACTGACGAAAGTACGACGCAAGACCAATAAATTTTCGTAACTGAGTTACAGTCTTTGGGGGAGGGAGAGCAACGAGAGCATCTATCTTTTTAGGGTTAGGTCTAATTTCACCACAGCTAACCTCGAAACCTAGGTACTCAACCTTTTGTTTGAGGAACGAACATTTTTTTTTTTAAATTAAATGAAAATTCAGCTTTTGTTAAAACATCCAAAACTAGTTGCAACCTATGTAGAGCTTGGTCGACATTTGAGGCTACGACCATTAAATCGTCCATATAGACCACGACAAACGTATTTGCAAGAGAGCTAGGTATTCCAATAATAAAACTGTTTGAAAATTGACTTCAAATTAAAATTAGTCTTGCTTTGATATCCGGAGAAACGTCGGTATCAATGCCATTAAATTTAACTGTATCTGACTCTACATTTAAAATGGTACGTAATTTCGACACTTGACTCTATATTCGACTCTACATTCGACTCTACATTCGACTCTACATTCGACTCTACTTTCGACTCTACATTTACGGTATTCACGTTAGGTAATTTTTTCGAAAAAGTTAAAGTTCTAGACGTCATGTTAATTACCAAGTTATTAATCAAAATTTCACGTCCAATCACTAAGTCATGTTGAAGATATACATCAGGTAAACATGAAAAACAATATCCAAACTAATGTTACCAATATCAACATTAACTAAAATGTTCAGGTTACTATTCACGGAAGTTTGACCTATACCCGTCGTAGTAACGACACTATAATTATGCTCACCATTAGATTTACACAAAATAGAATCTCTCAATAATTAACACTCTGCTCCAGAATCATAACAAAAACTAAAAGACTCACCAGAGTGACGGAGAATACCGGTAGGCGCGTTAACCACGCACAAGTCCACACGGCGTTGTTCAGGAGCTCCACCAGCGCCACCACCAGCGCCGCCGCTGCCGGAACCCTGGGCTGCTGCTCGACAACGGTTCGCGTAGCAGCTTCGGCTCCTGCACCGGAAGCAAGTGACGGAACTGGTGTCCTTGGGTTTCGCCGGAACAGATGATGTACTCCCATGAGAAGATGAGGAGTGAGGTCTTCTGTCAGTCTTGCTGTCTCTTCTCTGGTAACACGTGGAAGCCTTGTGGCCTGCTTTACTACCTGTAGATTTAGCTATTGGTTTCAAATCTATAAGAAAGTTTATGTGGTCATTAATTATTTTCTCTTCATTATTATACCTACCGTTTAATATTTTCAATGCATGACTATAACTATCACTGACCAATGGTAAGTTTTTTATCAAGTCATATGGTTCCTATCGAACAAAACTCCTAAGATAATACATCTTTTGCACTGCGTCTAGCGATTTATTGTCATTAATCATCGAAGTAAAAACATTGATAAATAGTATGTACTCGCTAAACTTACCCGTGAATGTTTGAATTTGCACCTCAGGCAGTTTTTTTCTTGCGAGCGCAGTGGCAGAATTATTTGAGGGCTTGCCTGAGGGTTAGGAACCGGAATTTTCGAACATTTTAATTTGTGTACGCTGCCAGGCCAAAGCTCACAATACGATTGCGCAGTGGAAGTTTTTGATGGGGGGCTCTGGAGACAAGAGTGGCTAGCGTACTGTCCGCCGTACGCGGAGCAGACAATACAAGTGAACAATTACAAATACAACAAAAGCACTTACCTCATGGTTGAAGGACACTGCTCTGGTGCCAACCTGGAGATATGTATGTAAGTGAGTGTATGTGTATCGTGTCGTGACGTTATGAGTATTCTCCTGGCAACAATCCGCTTCCAATTAGGCTGGAGAAGGTCACAGCATGCGGTCTTCAAATCACTCATTCACAATAGCGTCACTTTGACTTGACCTTCAAACTATTTCAACCAAAGTACAAAGATACACCCGTTCTAGTTCTTCAAAAGGGGTTATTACACAAACAAACTCAGGATCATGACAAATTGTCCACAAACGGATCCATTTACAAGGATTAATTTCAACAAACGCCGCGAGACCCAAAACGGCGGCGTGCTTCCTTGGTCCCACCCGAAAATCAAGAGAAGTGTCAAACGTCAAAATCAAACTTGACAAGTCAGATGTCATTCCGTTACGCGTTGCGTGCGCATAGAGAAACTATTTCAGGACGCAACATCTACCCCCCCCGGACGGGCCTTCCCGTCCGCTAATCACTTGGCAATCCCGACAAGGTTGCGTTTTATCAGTCCACCTGACGCGCTACTGGAGGATGTGCAAATACTCCAAGCTCCAACGCTTCCAAAACTCTGAGCGAGCTGCTGCACCAACTGAAACCGCGATAGCCAATTTTGGCTCACATCGACAAAAGGGTGCTCCGGCAGGGCGGCAAGTGGCTGTCAAATCAAAAAATGGCCCGGGGTTAGGGCCTCCAAGTCGTTCGGGTCCGAAGACAGCGGGCACAATGGACGCGAGTTCAATACAGCTTCAATGCGGCAAAATACCGTAGCTAACTCCTTAAAGGTGAGAACGGTGTCTCCCAACATTCTGCGCCAGAGTCCCTAACCGCCTTCACCGCGGTCTCAAAATACCCCCCCAATGGGGGCAGGCTGGCGGGTCAAAACAATAACAAACAACAAAACAACCAAACAACAATAACAACCAAACAACAACAACAACAATTTAACCAAATGGCCCTCCTTAGGCAACAAAAGGGGGTGACGGACCCCATAAGGAAGGCTAGAGTGACTCAACCGTCAACAACCAAACAACAAAAGACCCGTATCGTCCAAAAAGGGGTTCAACTTAATAACGGCTCCCGACAATATCCAAAACTCTCGCTGCAGAATGGCCAACAGCGCATTGCAACCGGCATGCGAGTTCTTAATGTGACGATCAGTCACCAACAATTCAACAACAGAAAAACAATCCAACAATTTGTCGAGGGAGCCAAATCGACTCAACAAACTCAGGGTCCTTTGTTCCAACAGCGAGCACCTTGAGCCCGGGCAAAGGACCCGACATCAAGACTGGCGATCGAGGCCAATCATCCTCGGGATGAGTCAGCCAGTCTGGTCCCCACCATAGGGGGTAAGCAAACAGGCGGGGTGCCATGCACCTACGTGAGGCCACGGCGCCTGGGTTCAAATCTCCAGGCAAGGGCCTCCAAATCAAAGGCGTATCAAAATTTTGAATCTGGGACACTCGGTACGCAACAAAGACCTCCAAAGAGTGGACGGACGTCTTCAACCAACACAAAACAATTTGACTATCCGTCCAGGCGTAAGAAACCCGAATGTCCACAGTTCCACCCAAAGTGTGAGCAACGTGGTTCAATAGACGCACAAGACGCGCCGCCCCTGACAATTCAACTTAGGGATGGTCAGTGCCGTCCGGAGAGGGGGGGGGGGGCACCTTGCTCTTGGCCAAGACCAGTGACAACTTCACCTGGCCTGTCGCGCTGACGGTGCGCAGATAAACAACAGCTGCATAACCGTGCGAAGACGCATCACAAACAAGGGTAGCAGTGAAGCTCCCAGGGGGGAGGATAGCGCGGGGTAACACGACCTCGTTGACTGCAGGGAGTGCGGAAACAAATTGGAGCCAATCTTCCAACCAGGTGTCCCGAATTGGCTCGTCCCAGCCAAGTCCCGCAGTCCAAAGGCGCTCAAGAAAACAATTTTGCCCAAAACAATACAAACAAACAACAAAACAATAGACAAAAGGCAACCGTGGGCTCCCATGTCCAAAATGGCACGGACCACAACAGAGTCCCCCGTGGGCCCCCAGACCTGACCGATGCCGTTGGCAACAAAACCGTGTCGATCTGAGGGGTACCTTAGCGGGGCAGGCGCCAATGTCCTAACAATGCCTGGGCGGCGACCGATCGCCACACCCAGACCCAAGTCTTTCCCGACGAGGATGGAATTCAAATTCCTCGTACGCGCGGTATCCCGAGCCACGCGCCATCGCTGGATGGGCATATCCCACCGGAGGCCTGAATGGCGGGGGGCGTGACTCCAACCGGGGACGTTCCGCCAAAGGAGGGGAGGGAAGGCGGTGCTGGTCTGGCCAGCGGTGCCTAACAACAATTGCGTAATCGCCTTTACGCGGGGAGACCAAATGGCGGTCGCGCGGCTCCCGATCAACTTGCGCGGGGGGTGGAGTGCGGCGCTCAAAATTGCGGGCCTCTCTTCGGTTCTGAACCGGCGAGGCAGAAGCCCGGTGACTAACTCCATGGTACCCCCCCGTACGCGAACCTTCATCAGAGGCTGGTCTGCCAGCGTGGTTCGCGTTAGCGCACAAAATGTCCAAATGGGACCCCCTACAAATTCTACAAGGGCGGGGGTTGGGGCAGTCCCGATGGAAGTGAGCCCCCAAACAAGAGAAGCACAGGCGGCGTGCATTGGCAATTCGGCGGCGGGCACTCACGTGCAACTTCAAAAAGGCCGCGCAAGTTGCCATGCCATGCCCCGTGTCCCTACAAAACTCACAACCAGGACGACTCTGGGTGCCAGCAAAACGAGCGGCGGGGCAACCATCAACAGGCCCGCGAGCCCTAATCCGTCCCTGGTCTCGTGGCCGGGAAGACGGCTGGCATGACTCAGTGGCAACGCCAGAGTTGTCCACAAACCGACACTCATCCTCCAAAAATTGGACGAGGTCATCAAATGGGGGGAGATGTGTGACACTATCCCCACCATACTTTTGCTCGAAACGAGCCCTCAAATCGGCAGGAAGCCGTTGCAGCACAACGTGCACCAAAAGGTAAGACCATTGGTCCACCGGCAAGTCCAATTGCTTTAAAGCGTTGGTCGCTGCCACCAACGGGTTCAACAGGTCAGTACGCAATGCTGACAAACTAGTAATGACCGGTAACCCCAAAATCAATCCAATATGAACGTCAGCCAAACAACGTTTATTTTGGTACCGCCGGGTGAGTAGTTCCACAGCGGTAGGGTAGGCTGAGTCAGTCAAAGACAGATGCTGCACCAAGGCTCGGGCCTCACCTTCCAGGACGGACAACAAATAGGCCAACTTTTGGGCGGGTCTGAGGTCCGAGCGTGCATCAACCAAACTTTCAAACAGGTTTTGGAAACTTAACCACTGGTCCAAGCGACCGTTAAAGTGTGGCAGTTCCAAGGTAGGCAGTCTACTCAATAGTCCGGGACCTGAAACAACCGAGGTCTCCGGTTTGACCTGGACAGGTGTCCGGCTCTCCAATATTTCCCGAGCACGTTGACCAATGTCATCCCCCAGGTCCAAGATCTGGTCGTAGTCAGCAAGGACCTTGTCACGTGCTGCCTGATCCAGCACTTCCAGAGCCACATCACAAATGTACTCGTTGAAGCGGGTAAGCAGAGCATCAACGTTGCCGAGTCTCACGTTCAACTGCTCGAACCGAGCCAGAGTGACCGCTTCAAGATCCGGGCGCTCAGCGGTTGCTGCAGCTGAAGCGAACCACCGCAGCTGTGTGGTCAATCCACTGATTGCCTCTCTCACCGCTTTGTATGCCATTGCACAAACAATACAATTCAAATAAACCAAATAATTAAATAATCAAATAACAGTTCAATCAATCAATTACAAAATAACTACAAGCAAACAATCAAACTGACTAATCAGCAACTCAAGAAATAACAATATATTGGTTTCAATTCAATTCAACAATAAACTTTTATTTTAATTCAAACCCAATATCAACGTTCAACATTCAACTTCAAATTCAATTCCAAATATTCAAATTCTATCCAATTCCAAAGGTTAAGTTTACAAACCACTTTGTTAATGGTACAACAATAATGAACCTTTATTCCAACTCAAAACAATGGTAATACTCAAAAATGCCAATAATTTTTCAAATATTAATTTTCACAAATAACCATATCAATGGTACAAACTCAATACTTTAATGTCTTCCTGACATTCAATACAACACAGAGGTCAGACACAAAAAGGGGCTACAACAAGGGGGTGCAACACAGCCCAATCCAATCCACTTTATTAGCCCGGCTGACTTTGGCAACATCAGGTTACCCGTCTCAATAAATTCAAACAAATTATTTCAAATACCAATTAATTACCATTAACAAACATTTACAGCGAATTACTACTTCCCTTATAGAGACTGCCAAGTAATTAGCCTACTGTAAATTACCAATCTGTCGGTTATATGTCTCATAACCGCGCTCTGCATACCAAAATGATGTACGCTGCCAGGCCAAAGCTCACAATACGATTGCGCAGTGGAAGTTTTTGATGGGGGGGGCTCTGGAGACAAGAGTGGCTAGCGTACTGTCCGCCGTACGCGGAGCAGACAATACAAGTGAACAATTACAAATACAACAAAAGCACTTACCTCATGGTTGAAGGACACTGCTCTGGTGCCAACCTGGAGATATGTATGTAAGTGAGTGTATGTGTATCGTGTCGTGACGTTATGAGTATTCTCCTGGCAACAATCCGCTTCCAATTAGGCTGGAGGAGGTCACAGCATGCGGTCTTCAAATCACTCATTCACAATAGCGTCACTTTGACTTGACCTTCAAACTATTTCAACCAAAGTACAAAGATACACCCGTTCTAGTGCTTCAAAAGGGGTTATTACACAAACAAACTCAGGATCATGACAAATTGTCCACAAACGGATCCATTTACAAGGATTAATTTCAACAAACGCCGCGAGACCCAAAACGGCGGCGTGCTTCCTTGGTCCCACCCGAAAATCAAGAGAAGTGTCAAACGTCAAAATCAAACTTGACAAGTCAGATGTCATTCCGTTACGCGTTGCGTGCGCATAGAGAAACTATTTCAGGACGCAACAATTTGTTTATCCAAAACCCCAATGATGTGAAAGTATTTTGTCTCAATTTCGTTTACATCTTCTTCGTCGTCGAGGTGAAGACATAAAATTGCCTTGTTAGCTTCTTCGTAATCGTTGAATACCTGATGTGCCCGTATTCTCTTGTTCACAAGCTCTTCGATCGAGGCTGAACCGACGCCCTTGGGGTCACTAATGAAATTATTCAACCGCGTGAGTGAGGTTTTTAGATAGCCTCTTGAAGTCACAAGGCGCTTCAAATCTGGTTCTGCCATTGCACTCGCAAACACTTGAAACTGTTACTGACACAATTATCTGCAGTAATTACGATTACTAAAATTACTTAAATTAGCTAGAAGCTAACAAACAAAGGGATTAAAAGAACGTAAAACAAAATGTCTGCTCGAAAATACCACGTAGCGTAGGTCGTAGGAAAAAACTCGTTGCGTCGCTTGTTTTCGCTAATCGCCTTGCACTTGTCGCGTCGTGATTCGCCGATTCGTCTTGCTGCAACGATTGACCGGATCACCTGTCTCGTTCCTACGCGCAGGAAATCATATTGCTTCCTCAGTCGCGCTTGCCCGCGCTGCGTTTTCGTCACGTCGGAGATCGCTGATTCGTTGACGACGAGTCGAAACGAAGTTAGACGAAGTGTGCACGATGTCCAAACGAATATGTTTCATCAATTCAACCTTCTTGTGTGTGAAGAAAAAATGTCCGCTATAGAAATCTTGCTCCAACTTCACAAATCGCAAATTCTGTTGCCTCCTCCTCTTCAAAATCCAGAAGGACCATGTACAAGGCTGATAGCAGTGGACTATGGGGAATGTTGCTAGGTTGCTGCTAGGGCAGGAGGGCTTCAGTATTTGGTGAAGTAAAACTCTGGAGTTACAGACACGTCCATTTATTGCACCGTCGTGGTTGGAAGAGAGCGAAATACAGTGCTGTTTCCACAGATAATAAAAACGTCAAATTTACATTAAAGATAATAAAACATTACATTGAAATGTTGATGTTGGTGTTGCCAACAAATGGTATGCTAGCATTTGTTTGCCACAGGTCGTTTCTGAACTCCGTAAAGAGAACCGCAACCTCCATCACGACAATGCGAGTTCTCACACCGCGCACAGAACAAAAGAGTTTTTAGAGCAAGAAAACATAGAATTATTAGACCATCCGCCGTACAGCCCAGACCTAAGCCCTAATGATTTCTATACTTTCCCTAAAATAAAGAATAAATTGCATGGCCAGAGATTTTCATCACCTGAAGAAGCTGTGGACGCCTACAAAACGGCTAATTTGGAGGCCCCAACTTCCGAATGGAATGGTTGCTTCAATGATTGGTGCCCATCGTATGGAAAAATATGTCAATTTTCGCGGAGAATACTTCGAAAAGCAATGAATACATTTTTAAATAGTAGGTAATGTTGTGTCATTTCCTTGATTCCCGAAATTTTCAGTGCCACTCTCATACCAGGATGTCAACACTAGAAGACGACACTGGTTTTGACGCCCTAGTTGTTCGCAAAGGTCTTTCGTCACTGGCATAGTACCAGGATATCATAACTCGAACAAGACTGACGCCAGTGAAGTACCGGGGTATCACAGCACGACTTACCGCATCTGAAGAACCAGGGAGTCATAATTAGGAGATAACAGTAGTTTTGACGCCCAGGTTGTTAACAGATATCTTTGTTCACTGGCATATTACCAGGGTGTCGAAATTAGAACACGACACTGTTTGACGCCCTGGTTGCTCACAGATATCTTTGTTCACTGGCATAACCAGGGTGTTATTAACACTAGAAGACGACACTGGTTTTGACGCCCTGGTTGTTCACAAAGGTCTTAGTCCGCAGGCATAGTAACAGGATATCATAACTTGAACAAGACTAACGCCTGTGAAGTACTGAGGTATCAAACACGACTTACGCATCTGAAGAACCAGGGAGTCATAATTAGGACACGACACTAGTTTTGAAGACCTGGTTGACCGCAGGTGTCTTTCTGCTCAAGTTTAGTACCAGGGTTTCAAAACTGGAACACGACACTAGTTGTGACGCCCTGGTTGTTCATAGATATCTTTGTTCACTGGCATTTACCAAGGTGTCAAAACTAGAAGATGACACTTGTTATGACGCCCTGGTTGCTAACTGATATCTTTGTTCACTGGCATATTACCAGGGTGTCAACACTAGAAGACGACACAGGTTTTGATGCCCTGGTTGTTCACAAAAGTGTTACTCCGCAGGCATAGTACCAGGATATTATAACTTGAACAAGACTAACGCCTGAAAAGTACCGAGGTATCATAGCACGACTTACGCAGAACCAGGGAGTCATATATAGGACACGACACTAGTTTTGGAGCCCTGGTTGATCGCAGGTGTCTTTCAGATTAAGTTTAGTACCAGGGTTTCAAAACTGGAACACGACACTAGTTGTGACTAGATTGCAATCCGGATAGTTCGAAATTTGAAAATAACTGAAAAATCTGGATTTTCCTTACGCTTCCTGCGTATTTTGCGTACGGGTGGGAAATCGGTTATTCGATCCACCCCAGCACCTCGAGAAAGGCCAGCAACGCCTAGGTGTTACCGACTACCTCACGTAGGGTACCTGGGTTACCGAAGTACTTGGCCCCGTATGTGGCGATCGCCGGGCAGTTTACTAGTAGAAGCACGTGCGCTGCTGTCTCGTTGTCATGAATGCAGACCCTGCACAGCGGACTGTCTGTAACTCCTATGACAAATAGATGTTTATTAAACGACCCATGGCCAGTTATCGCTGCTGTGACCATACGCAGCTGTCGTTTGTCTAACCGGAGGACCTGTTTTGTGAGGCGGGCATCGATGGTAGGAAGTGCTTCCTTGGCCTGCCTTTACTCCTCTTTGCTGCACTGACTTTGGTCCACCCATAGCTCACAGTGTAGATCCCAGAACCAGGGCGTCAAACAGTGTCGTGTTCTAATTTCGACACCCTGGTAATATGCCAGTGAACAAAGATACATAGACAGCTTCTTCAGGTGATGAAAATCTCTGGCCATGCAATTTATTCTTTATTTTAGGGAAAGTATAGAAATCATTAGGGCTTAGGTCTGGGCTGTACGGCGGATGGTCTAATAATTCTATGTTTTCTTGCTCTAAAAACTCTTTTGTTCTGTGCGCGGTGTGAGAACTCGCATTGTCGTGATGGAGGTTGCGGTTCTCTTTACGGAGTTCAGAAACGACCTGTGGCAAACAAATGCTAGCATACCATTTGTTGGCAACACCAACATCAACATTTCAATGTAATGTTTTATTATCTTTAATGTAAATTTGACGTTTTTATTATCTGTGGAAACAGCACTGTATTTCGCTCTCTTCCAACCACGACGGTGCAATAAATGGACGTGTCTGTAACTCCAGAGTTTTACTTCACCAAATACTGAAGCCCTCCTGCCCTAGCAGCAACCTAGCAACATTCCCCATAGTCCACTGCTATCAGCCTTGTACATGGTCCTTCTGGATTTTGAAGAGGAGGAGGCAACAGAATTTGCGATTTGTGAAGTTGGAGCAAGATTTCTATAGCGGACATTTTTTCTTCACACACAAGAAGGTTGAGTTGATGAAACATATTCGTTTGGACATCGTGCACACTTCGTCTAACTTCGTTTCGACTCGTCGTCAACGAATCAGCGATCTCCGACGTGACGAAAACGCAGCGCGGGCAAGCGCGACTGAGGAAGCAATATGATTTCCTGCGCGTAGGAACGAGACAGGTGATCCGGTCAATCGTTGCAGCAAGACGAATCGGCGAATCACGACGCGACAAGTGCAAGGCGATTAGCGAAAACAAGCGACGCAACGAGTTTTTTCCTACGACCTACGCTACGTGGTATTTTCGAGCAGACATTTTGTTTTACGTTCTTTTAATCCCTTTGTTTGTTAGCTTCTAGCTAATTTAAGTAATTTTAGTAATCGTAATTACTGCAGATAATTGTGTCAGTAACAGTTTCAAGTGTTTGCGAGTGCAATGGCAGAACCAGATTTGAAGCGCCTTGTGGCTTCAAGAGGCTATCTAAAAACCTCACTCACGCGGTTGACTAATTTCATTAGTGAACCCAAGGGCGTCGGTTCAGCCTCGATCGAAGAGCTTGTGAAAAAGAGAATACGGGCACATCAGGTATTCAACGATTACGAAGAAGCTAACAAGGCAATTTTATGTCTTCACCCCGACGACGAAAAAGATGTAAACGAAATTGAGACAAAATACTTTCACATCATTGGGGTTTTGGATAAACAAATTAAAATGTTCGAAAATTCCGGTTCCTCACCCTCAGGCAAGCCCTCAAATAATTCTGCCACTGCGCTCGCAAGAATAAAACTGCCTGAGGTGCAAATTCAAACATTCACGGGTAAGTTTAGCGAGTACATACTATTTATCAATGTTTTTACTTCGATGATTAATGACAATAAATCGCTAGACGCAGTGCAAAAGATGTATTATCTTAGGAGTTTTGTTAGATAGGAACCATATGACTTGATAAAAAACTTACCATTGGTCAGTGATAGTTATAGTCATGCATTGAAAATATTAAACGGTAGGTATAATAATGAAGAGAAAATAATTAATGACCACATAAACTTTCTTATAGATTTGAAACCAATAGCTAAATCTACAGGTAGTAATCTGAGAAACTCTCTGTCTGATGTAAAGCAACAACTAGCCGCTTTAGGAAACATTGAACCTAGCGTTAAATACTGGGATCCTATAGTGTTGTGCATTCTATACCGCAAACTAGATTTGTACACTGCACAAGCCTACCAGCTGGAACGAAAAAAACCTACCAAACCAGTCCTGGCTGACTTCCTAGAATATATTGAGACGCGGGCGCTTGCGCTGGAGAGTGTAGATCAAGAGCGGGGACCACGGCCACAGGGACCTAAAGTGGCCAGTAATGCTGCAGCTGAAAATCAGTCTTCATGCCTGTACTGCAAGGTAACAGATCACAAATTATTTAATTGTAAAAAGTTTAATTTATAATCCACTCATGAGAGAGTGCAATTTGCAACGAGTAATAAACTTTGCAAAATATGTTTAGCTGCGCATTCAGGAAAATGTTAATTTCATTTCCGATGCAAAGAGTGCAAGCAAGAACACAACAATCTATTGCATCACGATCCTGCTGCAAACGCACTTCCTGTCACATCATTGACAGGCAATACTACTAATGATGTACTTCTTCCCACAGCAAAAATCAGGATTGTTACCCATAATGGGTCAGAGCTGCAAGTCAAGGCTCTGCTTGACAGTGGGTCGCAACTGTCATTTGTCACAAGTTCACTTGTGCAAGTTCTAGGTTTGGAACCAAAGCAAATTGACACAAACATCATTGGCATTACTAATATGAAAAGTACAATAAGGTTTTGTTTACCGATAGAGATATATTTGTCGCAGATCCTATAATGGAATGTCAAGCATTTTTTAATTTTAATTTAGTTTGATTTGATTTTTGGTATGGCAATGCTTGAGTGTGTTTAGTCGATTAAAGTTATCGTTGGTCATTTTTGATGTGAATAAAAAGGCGGTTGACTTGTGCATTTGACACATTCAAATTGTAATCATGGTGACGAACGGTTAACTTGGCTAACCTCACTACATTCCATTTTATTTAATTTTAAGCCGAAAATAACTTTTCAACCTTTTGTTATTTTTAATTGTAAAGTGTTATAAACAGTAATGTTTAGTATACCGAACAGTGCCTGTGTATTATTTCAAGTCGGACTCCACGTTGCATCATGACCGACCAACAAGGTAGCGAACACATGCTGTAACTCTCCTCATCAGAAGTGGGGTGCACACGTGCTTCCCGACCTGAACCTAAGTGTGAAACAAACAGCATATTTCTACCGTGCTAGCACACATGTCACACCTTGATCGTCGCGTTCAGCGGCTGGCATTCACTACCGACATCAACACAAGATCCAAGCTACAACAAGAACTCCGTGCGATGTCGTTCCTGAAACGCAAGAACCCGTTTAACCAGGGTGCTCCAAGTGTGGATAGCAAGCATTCCAGGCCTAACCCTACGACTAGTGCAACCAAATGTTACGTATGTGGTAAAGCAGGCCACAAGGCTTCCACGTGTTACCAGAGAAGAGACAGCAAGACTGACAGAAGACCTCACTCCTCATCTTCTCATGGGAGTACATCATCTGTTCCGGCGAAACCCAAGTGTTTAGTATTGCCATACTAATTTACAGTCACATTCATCCATCCCTCTCTCTCACCCTCCTCTCTGGTACGGCCATTTGTGATACATGAACATAAGTTGTGCTATCTTACCGACAGGGCCGGAGAGAAGCAGCCAATAGGCATTCGACATTTTAAGTTGTCGATAAAGCAGACGACACACGGCGGATTCAACCAATCCCACTGTATAATAAATCTATTGAGTGTCTGTGTTTTTCGCTCACACTTCCGGAAAAAAAAAAAAAAAGATTTTTTTTGGTTCCAACGCCGACCGACGCCGTGAACAGTGAAACGTAACGTATATACTAAAATTATATTTGTAATTTTTAACGCAAGTTCGTTCCATAATAGTATAACAGTACAGAAAACATCAATTATTACAGCTCACAAGCATCTTACAATAGTACATAATAGTGTGATTCCATCCAACACAGATGGAAGAAATAGAAAACTTGCGCACGACACGTGCCGCCATTAAAGGTAAAATAACGAGAATATCCAACTATGTGCAGAACTACGATCCTGCAAAGTTTACTAAACGCGACCGGTCAGATCAGAAGAATTAACCAAACTGATGGATCGATATGATGAGATCCAAATCAATATTGAGTTGTTGGACTCGCCCGACCGGCAAGAAGTTAATGAACAGGATCGGGAGACAATCGAATCGAAATATTATTCTACAAAAGCACAAATAGCGTCATTAACAGGAGGTTCGCAACAAGTAATGGATCAGTCCCATTTACATTCTACCACATTACATGATTGTACTGCAAGGAAACCTCGTGTCAAGCTGCCACTGCTGGAGCTTCCGAAATTCGACGGGGATATCCGTGAGTGGCCAGCATTTAAGAACATATTCTACGCCTCCGTTGACAGTATAGACCTTCCAACAGTGAACAAACTTCAATATCTGAAGTCCGCCCTGTCAGGAGAAGCGGCTGGGCTTATTACCTCTCTTCTCATAACTGAGGAAAACTATAGTAAGGCACTAGATATACTAGCAAAAAGGTATGAGAATCAAACTATGATTGTTAATTTTCATTTAAGGGCTATTACTAATTACAATGTTGTTAATAAACATAACCTAAAAGAATTTCTAGTAACTTTACAACAAAGTCTAGATTCTCTTAAGGCTATTAAGCTACCTGTAGACAATTGGGATGTCCTATTAGTGTTCCTAATTTCTCATAAACTGGACAACTCGTTGAGAGCAGCATGGGAATTGAACAAGAAAGCAAATACTCTGGCTACATTGTCTGAGTTACTGGATTTTCTAAACATAAGGCGATCAGCATTTGAATTACTCAATGACAAGTCTTGTGATAGGCCTATAGTTAAAACTACACACGTGTCATCAAGCTCAATGAGACCTCAATTAAATTGTTTATTATGTCAACAAAAGCATGACTTACATAAGTGTCCTAATTATATAGAAATGAGTGTACCTGATCGCATTAACCTTATTAAGTCTAAAACTTTGTGTTTTAACTGTTTACAGCCTTACCATGCAAAACATAAGTGTTCAAAATTGAAGTGTCTGTCATGCCATCGCAAACATCATACAAGTATACATATGGATCGTCCTAAACAAGTAAGTCCTGCCACAGCAGATGTTAACTTACCTGCTGCTGTTGCTTCACTGAAATCTTGCGTGCAACAGCACAACACAACAAATCCAAATATCCATTGTGAAACAAACTCTCAATCTAACCCATCAACGGTTCTAGTCTCTAACACTAAACATCATACTACCTTGCTGTCCACAGCTATCATAAAAATACAGGATTCTTTGGGAAACTGGGTAAATGCACGAGCATTATTAGACTCGGGCAGTGAAGTTAGTGTAATAACACAAAGGCTTGCAAGTGTTTTAAAGATTCCTTATAGCTACCATGCATGCACAATTAAAGGTGTGGGCAACAAAGACAGCCTTTCACAATTAAGCATAAATGCTAACATTTCGCCTCGATACAATAATTATAGCTCTAATCTAACATTTATAGTAATGAACAACATTACAGTGCCATTACCACATGCTTACATAGCTACACACAACTGGGACATACCTCCCATGCTTACACGTAAACTAGCAGACCCCACGTTCTTTATACCTAGCACTATAGACATACTCATAGGGGCCGAGCTTTTCTATTCTCTCTTACTAACAGACCGCATAAAGTTAGGTCACAACCTACCGGTCATGACTGATACAGTATTCGGTTGGATTGTATCAGGCGCACTCACTAGCGACACGTCATTACAGTCATGTAGTCCTGTCCCTCACATTAGCATGTATGTATCTTTATTATCAACAGATAAACTTCTGCAACGCTTCTGGGAACAAGAGGAAATCACACCTCTAAAGCTAATATCTCCACAAGATAAATATTGTGAAACATTATATGAGTCAACTACGTTACAAGATCACTCGGGTAAATACACAGTTAATCTACCCCTACAAACAGACAAACTACAAGATTTAGGTAACTCATTTAATACTGCTTACCGATGCTTATTACAGTTAGAATCTAGATTTCAAAAAGATCCTTCATTATTTACACAATATAAGGAATTTATCAATGAATATATTGCATTGGGTCATGCATATTATGTAAAGGAATTCTCCCCTACACAAAACAATACATATTACTTGCCGCACTTACCTATCATAAAATCGGAAAGTAGATCAACAAAGTTAAGAGTTGTTTTTAATGCTAGTTCCAAGACATCAACAGGCACATCTTTAAATGATATTCTACATGAAGGTCCTAACATTTACAATGATCTTCTTAACATAATATTGAAATTCAGACTATTTAAGTATGCCTTTTCTTGTGATATAGTTAAAATGTTCAGAGGTATATTTGTGAATCCAGATCAAAGATCATTACAGAGGATTTTATGGAGAGAATCTAAATGTGATCCACTCAAATGCATAGAATTAGCAACAGTTACATATGGCACTAAGTGTGCACCTTATCTAGCATGTCGCACTATGATAGACTTAGCTTACAAATATAAAGAGACTCATAGTCTAGCTGCAGAGTGCATAGAAACTTGCAGTTATATGGATGACTATTTATCTGGGCAACAGTCCCTTGAACAGTGTACTCAACTCTGTTTACAACTAATTGATTTGCTTAATAAAGCAGGTTTTCAGTTACACAAGTGGACATCAAACGACCCTCATATTTTAAAAAAGATTGCAAGTCCTGCTACCAACGCATCTAGTGAACATAATTCACAAAATAATTCTAGTTCTCAAAACAATTCGTACGATTTTAACAAGCCAGACTCTGTTAAGACTTTAGGTTTAATGTGGCTACCTACACAGGACATACTCCATACTCACATACCTGAAATCAGAAGCACTTCTCGCACTAAAAGATCTGTATTATCACAGATAGCACAGATGTTTGATCCAATAGGTATTCTAGCACCTGTAATAATTATTCCTAAAATTCTAATGCAAGACATATGGAAAGAAAACATTGATTGGGATAGTCCCATACCTAACAATTTACAAGATCATTGGCAAAAGTTTATTAATCAACTAAATTACTTAAAGTCTATTAATATCCCAAGGTGGTATTTTACAGATATACCTATTACTGTATTCCTTATTGGGTTTTGTGATGCATCTAAGAAAGCCTATGGTGCTTGCTTATATATGAAAGCAAATTATCCTAACAAAAAATCTTCTTGCATTTTGGTCATGGCCAAGTCTAGAGTTGCTCCTTTTAAAAAGCAACAGTCAATTCCTAGACTTGAGTTATGTGGAACACTATTGTTATCAAAAATATATGATAGGTTTATTAACACTACAAAAAATAAAATAGAAATTGATCATAAATATCTATTTACAGACTCATCCATTGTCCTAAGTTGGATAAAATCTCCTTACTCACATAAACATGACACATATGTCTCCCATCGTATAATGCAGGTTATAGAATTAACTGCCACATGTGATTGGTATTACATCAACACCAAACAAAACCCAGCAGATTTAATAACTAGAGGGGTTATGCCTAAACAATTGCCCACTTGTGATTTATGGTGGCAAGGCCCCACCTGGATTAAACAGGATAAATCTACATGGCCAATATTAGTACCCCAAGTAGTTAGTTCTCAAGTAGTTACTCCTATTCAAAATACATGTACACAACAGCTATGTCATACATCCACACATAGGTTGGATAAAATTCCGATTAATTATGAATATTTTTATGACTTGTTTCTTAAAGTATCTAACTTCGAAAAGTTAACAAGAATCATTGCATTCATGTTTAGATTCTTAAATAAACTAAAAAAGAAGGGTCCACACGATTCTCCTTACTTAACTGTACAAGACCTCAAAAGAGCTACTAATTTTATTATTCAAATAACACAACTTAAGTCTTTTTCAAGAGAATATTTGGAATTATCATCATTCAGTCAATCAGATACAGACTTGCCTAAACAAAAACTATATACATTCCAGTCCAGTCCCATAAGGAAACTAAATCCTTTCCTAGACCAAGCCCAGCTTATCAGAGTTGGAGGTCGTATTCAGCAATCAGACGTATCCTATAATCAAGCTCATCCTATTATACTACCTGCTAAAGATTACATAACATCATTAGTTGTTCAACATTATCACCAAAGGTTGTTACACTCTGGAATACAAAACACCTTATATAATATAAGATTAAAATACTGGATTATACATGGTAGGAATGAAGTCAAGAAGATAATTCATTCTTGTACTAAATGCATCAGATTTAGAGCACAAACCTGTGGTCAGCAAATGGCTAGTCTCCCTTCTCCCCGAGTAACCCTAACAAGAGCGTTCCTTCATGTAGGCATTGATTTCAGTGGAGCAATAGCTATTAGGAGTTCAATGACTCGTAACTGTAAGTACATAAAGGGATACATATGTCTATTTGTATGTCTAGCGACTCGAGCTATACACTTAGAGCTTGTTACTGATTTGAGTTCCCAGGCATTTATTTGTGCTTTAAAAAGGTTTGTATCTCGAAGAGGTACTCCAACATGTTTGTATACTGATAATGCTACAAATTTTAGAGGTTCTAAAACTGAATTACACTAGCTTTATAAAATGTTCAAGGCGGATAAGTCTTACAGCCAAATAATTAATTTTTGTGTTTCTAATTTGATTGATCATAAATTTACAATACCTCTCGCCAGTCACATGGGTGGTATTTATGAAGCTGGTATAAAATCAGTAAAGTCATTACTTAAAAGACATTTATTTTCTACTAAATTAACTTACGAATTGTTATATACCACTTTAGTCCAAATAGAGGGCATATTAAATTCAAGACCATTATGTACAATTGCTGATGTTCCGGATGATGTTATTTGTTTAACTCCAGCCCATTTTATCATAGGAACTTCTTTAACAGACATACCAGAACCTAGTGTGTTAGATTTAAATGAATCTAGATTAAGTGTATACCAAAAAATAATGTTAATAAAACAAAGATTTTGGAAGCAATTTTATTTTACTTATATTTCTGAGCTACAAAGTAGAAATAAGTGGTTAGACATCAAGAAAAACTTAAAAGTAGGAGACATTGTAATAATTAAAGACGAATGTACACCTCCTACCTTATGGCCTTTGGGCAAAGTTATATCAACTAATGTCAACAAGAATGATAACTTAATAAGATCTGTAACCATTCATACATCCAAGGGTGATTATACTAGGCCCATAAATAAATTGATTTTGTTACAACAAGGTAATAATAATAACTAGTTTAAGAATATTTAGTACATTAAGAATTATATGTTTAAACTTAAAGTGAAAAAGAATAGTTAGTTGCCAACATAAATAATTATTACTGTAACTTAATTAACATCAATATAATTAATAACTTACCTAACATTGTAAAATAATATACCTATTCACTAAATTAACTGTAAAACAACTTGCATTGTCATCATTGTATAACTTTTAAGTAGAGCAGTTTGTTAAAAGAAGGCGTGAGAATGTTTAGTATTGCCATACTAATTTACAGTCACATTCATCCATCCCTCTCTCTCACCCTCCTCTCTGGTACGGCCATTTGTGATACATGAACATAAGTTGTGCTCCGTACAAATAATATTAAAAACTATATATTAAGTTAATAGATAACGCAAAGAAGTGTTTAAAAGTGAAGTATAAATATATAAAAGTGTTTGTGGATAAGTGTTTTTATTCATATCAGCTCCTAACACAACAAAACTAAACACCAAGGACACCAGTTCCGTCACTTGCTTCCGGTGCAGGAGCCGAAGCTGCTACGCGAACCGTCGTCGAGCAGCAGCCCAGGGTTCCGGCAGCGGCGGCGCTGGTGGTGGCACTGGTGGAGCTCCTGAACAACGCCGTGTGGACTTGTGCGTGGTTAACGCGCCTACCGGTATTCTCCGTCACTCTGGTGAGTCTTTTAGTTTTTGTTATGATTCTGGAGCAGAGTGTTAATTATTGAGAGATTCTATTTTGTGTAAATCTAATGGTGAGCATAATTATAGTGTCGTTACTATGACGGGTATAGGTCAAACTTCCGTGAATAGTAACCTGAACATTTTAGTTAATGTTGATATTGGTAACATTAGTTTGGATATTGTTTTTCATGTTTACCTGATGTATATCTTCAACATGACTTAGTGATTGGACGTGAAATTTTGATTAATAACTTGGTAATTAACATGACGTCTAGAACTTTAACTTTTTCGAAAAAATTACCTAACGTGAATACCGTAAATGTAGAGTCGAAAGTAGAGTCGAATGTAGAGTCGAATGTAGAGTCGAATATAGAGTCAAGTGTCGAAATTACGTACCATTTTAAATGTAGAGTCAGATACAGTTAAATTTAATGGCATTGATACCGACGTTTCTCCGGATATCAAAGCAAGACTAATTTTAATTTGAAGTCAATTTTCAAACAGTTTTATTATTGGAATACCTAGCTCTCTTGCAAATACGTTTGTCGTGGTCTATATGGACGATTTAATGGTCGTAGCCTCAAATGTCGACCAAGCTCTACATAGGTTGCAACTAGTTTTGGATGTTTTAACAAAAGCTGAATTTTCATTTAATTTAAAAAAAAAATGTTCGTTCCTCAAACAAAAGGTTGAGTACCTAGGTTTCGAGGTTAGCTGTGGTGAAATTAGACCTAACCCTAAAAAGATAGATGCTCTCGTTGCTCTCCCTCCCCCAAAGACTGTAACTCAGTTACGAAAATTTATTGGTCTTGCGTCGTACTTTCGTCAGTTCATCCCAAAGTTCTCGCAGATCATGGCACCTCTTTATGCACTGACTAGTGTCTCTAGAGGTAACCTCAAAAGCGAACTTTCTCACGAGACTGTTAGGCAAACAATGATCTCTGCCTTAACCAACCACCCAGTTCTGACTATATTTGACCCAAACATTCCCATTGAATTACACACCGATGCAAGTTCGTTAGGGTATGGTGCAATTTTGATCCAGAAAAAGGATTCCAAACGTTGTGTGGTCGCCTACTACAGCAAATGCACTACAGCTGTGGAGTCTAAATGCCACTCATATGAGTTGGAGACTCTCGCAGTTGTGAATGCGATTAGGCATTTTAGGCACTACTTGTACGGTAATCATTTTACAGTCATGACCGATTGTCACGCTCTTGAATCCACTCGTAAAAAGCTGGATCTCACACCTAGGGTTCATAGGTGATGGGCATTTTTGCAGTCGTTTGACTTCAACTTTATTCCTGTTGATGCGCAAAAATAGGAGTCTATGTCGACCCATAGTTCCTAGATCTTTGAGATGATCTATCGTTAGCACTACTCACGAGTCCCTTTTGCACCTAGGATGGGAGAAAACTCTTGAAAAAATTTACGTTTTGTATTAGTTTGAGCATATGGCTAAATTTGTTAGGAAATTTGTTGAGAGTTGTGTTTTTTGCAAAATTTCCAAATCGCACTCAGGCAAAGTTTCAGCGGAATTACATCCCATTCCTAAAATCGCGGTACCTTGGCATACTCTTCATATTGATGCTACAGGCAAGTTAAGTGGCAAAAATGATAAGAAAGAGTACGTCTTTGTTCTCATTGACGCATTCACAAAATATGTGCTGCTACATCACACCCTGAACATAAATAGTGCTAATGCTATTCATGCTTTAAAAAATTGTGCGACTTTTTTCGGAGCGCCGACGCGAGTAATTGCAGATCAGGGACGTTGTTTTGCAAGTACCTACTTCCGCGAGTTTTGTTCCTCTCGTAATATTAGTTTGCATTTAACTGCTACTGGTAGTTCTCGCGCGAATGGTCAGGTGGAGAGGGTTATGAGCACTCTAAAAATATGCTCACGGCAGTAGAGACTAGCAAGGATCGTTCTTGGCAGGCGGATGTGCAGTTAGCTCTTAATTGCACTATGAATAGAGTAACCAAACACAGCCCTCTAGAACTTCTCATAGGCAAAGTCGCACGTCCTCTAGATTTAATGACTTCCGATGAGCCCGAAATAAGTATCGATGAAGTAAGGTCTGACGCTATCGTTAACATGGATAAGAGTGCACATTATGAGAAAGCAAGATTTGATTCAAATAAAGCTAAGTTTGATCGATTTGTCTTAGGTGATTTTGTTCACTTGAAAAATGAAGAGAGAAATCAGACAAAACTTGACCCTAAGTATAAAGGTCCATTTAAGGTCGTTGAAGTGTAAGACGGTGACAGCTATACAACTTGAAATCGTTAACAATTAACACACTAGATAGGTAGGGGAGGTTGTCTTCCTTCAACAGGACCAAAGAATTCAGCTTCAAGGAGCCCTTACATGCTCGCCATTTTATGCGAAGTTGGAGCTCTGATATGTATTCTTTACTCCATCTGCTCCAAAAATGCTGTCGAAGAAGCTCAATATGCTCAAATCAAGTCAGAGAATTGATGGACTGGTCTCGATAATCAGGTGATGGCAGCGATGTCATAGGACGTCCAATCAAAAAATGTCCGGGTGTGAGCGGCGTTAGATCCTCGGGGTTCGATGATAACGGCGTCAGTGGTCTGGAGTTCAAAATTGCTTCGATCTGAACCATCATGGTGTATACCTCTTCGTAGGTAAGGTTACAAAGGCCCAGCACTCTGACTAAGTGATGCTTGGTTGATTTAACACCAGCTTCGGTAAGGCCAGCTAAATGAGGAGAATATGCAGGAATAAAGTGAAAGGCAATTCCTTCCTTAGCCATCTCCTCGGAAAGCAAGCTGCAATTCGCCTTAAGAAACTTAGAAAGGTTATATGCACCAACAAACGAGGTCCCATTATTCGAGTAGATATAGAAAAACGTTAAAGTTATTTAATTCACTTTTCTTGGGTAATGGTTTATTATTCAGAAGTAATTTATAGTCTTTGAAAGATTGACTTTGAGATAAACATATAATAACGTTTAAGGCCCGTTCTAGTTCATACACAGCAAGGGGACCGCGAATAGGTTGTTTTCTACATGCGTCAATAAAACGTAATACATAGGCTAATGTTCGCTGAAGCCGTAAAATGTTTGAAAACCGTGTAAAACTAATGAATTCATCAAATTCATTATTATTAATTGAAACATGCAAGGCGACATCTAATTTCATTTCAGGCAAAATTGCGTTATTGAAGTTCATTAATTTAGAAGGCCAATCAGACATTTCATTTAATAAAAAACTAGGACCGGACCACCAATCATTTAAACCAGGTAATAAATTAATGTCTAACCCACGAGACAAGTGATCAGCAGGGTTTTGGTCAGTTGGAACATGTCTCCACTCACAGCCACCAGTATTCTCTGAAATCTCGGCAACCCTGTTACGAACGAACGGCTGTAATCTATTCGGTTACATCTTTGGCCACCCTAAGACAATAGTGGAGTCAGTCTAAAAGAAAGTGCGCCGCGCGCTGACTCGTAATGATGCCAGCACCTTTTGAAAGATGCGAACACCTATCAGAGCACCGCATAGCTCAAGTCTGGGTATGGTTGTCGGCTTGAGTGGCGCAACTCTGCGTTTGGCTAACAATAAGCGCACTAAAACCTGACCCTGCTTATCAACGCTTCGTACGTACAGACAAGCGCCGTAGGCGCGTTCTGACGCATCAGTAAAAATGTGAAATTCTAAAAACTCATAACAATCAATTAAAACTCGACGTGGAATATGAATTTCATTTAATTTAGGTAAATTAATAATCAGTTCATTCCAAAGCTTACTAATGTCCGGTGATAGCTGTTCATCCCAAGATAGTTTTTGCAGCCATAACTTCTGAAGTAACATTTTCATAACAATTACACACGGGGCCAATAATCCAAGCGGGTCAAAAACTTGTGAAACTATTGACAGCATGTCACGCTTTGTGTTATTACAATATAATATAATATTCCACAACTATCACACAACGCCATCTAGTCCCAAGCTAAGCAGAGCTTGTGTTATGGGTACTAGACAACTGATAAACATACTTATATATTTCTAAATATATAAGTATGTTTATCAGTATATATATCATATTATAGATAAATTACACCCAGACACAGAACAAATGATCGTGCTCATCACACAAACATTTGTCCTGGGTGGGAATCGAACCCACGACCTCCGGCATAGCAGTCAGGGTCACTAACCACTAGACCAACAGGCCTGTCAATTATGTTATTAAAATTAACTGGCTGACTAATTGGAAAACAAAGATAATCTGACAGTGGCTGCCAACCTAAGCCTAAAGTTTTAGTTGACTCAAATCCACCAACATTTAAATCCAATGAAGACTGGGGAAAATCAGAACCACTTACCAATCGTTGGTCATTTGACTTCCATTTTCTTAGATTCATCTGCGCTGAAGCGAGAGTTGAAGTAACTTTATGATGCAACTCCTTGACTTCATTGATTTCATCTCCTCCACCTGGTGAGCAAGTCATCTACGTAAAAGTCATGGAGGATGACGTCACCAATCTCCTTACCAACACACTCGAGCCCTAACTGCGGAAGACACCGGGTTGCTAGATAAGGAGCGCTGGCCGTGCCGTAGGTCACGGTATTAAGTTGATAAGCGTGTAATGGAGTTGACGGATTATCACGCCAAATAATTTGTTGAAGATAGCTATCGTTTGGATGAACAACTATCTGCCGGTACATCTTCTCAACATCAGCAGCTAGGATGTACTTATGTTGTCTAAAACGCAACAGGATCGACAAAAGATCATCCTGTACCACGGGTCCAATCATCTGGATATTATTAATAGACATACCAGAACTAGTTAAACTACTTGCATTAAACACCACCCTTAACTTAGTGGTGGCGCTGCTTTCGCGCAGAACTCCATGATGCGGAATGTAAAACGCTTGATCTTCAATAGTTTTACATTTAGACATATGACCTAAAGTTTCATATTCCATTAAAAACTCTTTGTACATAGTAGAAAATTGAGTTTTAGATTTAAATCTACGTTCCAGAGAAGCAAAACAGTGTCTGGCTCTTGACAAAGATTCGCCTAAATTGTCCGGGGAACGTTTTAAAGGAATCCTAACACAAAATTGACCATTTGCTAAACGAGTAGTGTTTTTCATGAAATATTCCTCGCATAGCTTCTCCTCTGATGAATACGGAGACGAAGTACATACTTCTTCAAGTTGCCAAAACTTTGTGAGTTGTTGATCAACATTAAAATTCAATTCATCATCACAGTCTGAACGTACCTTTATTAAATTACATTTTAAACTTTTAGAAGAAATCCCATTGTTAATTGGGCCGGAGACCAACCAACCCAATTTAGTCTCACAAAGAATTGGTTGCCCATCGCCTAACTTAATTCGTAGAGATTCCAATAAATCCCAAAAGATGTCAGCACCCAGCAACATATCGATTGGCGCCGGTGAGTTAAAATTGGGATCTGCGAGACAGATATCAAAAGGAATTTTAATTTTGAACAAGTTGACATGTTTACTTGGAATCTTATCTGTGACGGATGGGAGAATAAAACAATTGATATCCGTACCAAAATTATTATTTAAAGATTTTATTGATACCGAACACATTTTGTTGATGAAAGATGACGAATTGTTGATACGTATAACGTATACGTATACGTATAAACAACTGTTTACTGTTTAATCCCACTATTCGACAATAGATGGCTGTGGCGTCTACGTACATTTTCGTGTAGTACTTGCTACTCGATAATAGATGGCGTTAGCGTGTCGCTTCTAGTAGTTTCGAACACTGCCCCATCCTTAGATGGAATTAACTTGACGTTTCTAGACTTTTCGATCTACGCAACACTGCTCCGTCTTCAGATGGAGTTAGCGTGATGTTTCTAGACTTAACGATTTACGTAACCTCCTTAGACATGCTCGTCCCGAGCATCATTATTCCCGTAGTATCGTGCCAATCGATCTACATGATCAATTTTAGGCGCAGTTCGCATACCCTTTTGTATTCGGTAAATGACGTCATTGATCTTGGTCACAATCCAGTACGGCCCGTCCCATCTTGCCTGTAGTTTTGGGGACTTCCTTTTGCTGCGCACTGGGTTATGCAACCACACTAGCGAACCTTCATCGAAGCCAGTATTGTTCATCTTTCGGTCATAGCGAGTTTTCATTCTCTCGGACATCTATTGGCCGGATTCTCTGACATGCTCATATACGTCATTCATCTTGTTGCGCAGATCATTTGCATAATCTGTTATACTGCGTGGTGAATCAGGGGGAATGCCGGTTATTAGATCAGCTGGTAACCTTAACTCCCTTCCAAAGTTCGCAAAAGCTGGCGTCATAGTTGTACTCTCGTGAACTGCACTTCGGTATGACAGAAGAAATGGTTGTATGTGCTTGTCCCAATCCTTTTGTCTGCTTGCTACAACTTTTGCCAGATATCTTTCCAACGTCTGATTAAATCTCTCCACCATTCCGTCAGATTGTGGGTATAAAGTGGTTCTGGTTTTGTGAGTACCCATAATCCGACATGTTTCCTGAAACACTTGAGACTCGAAATTCCTTCCTTGATCGCTGTGGATTTCCAAGGGTACCCCAAACCGACAGAAGACTTCGTGGACTAATTTATCAGTGACTGTTGAAGCTTCTTGATTAGGGATGGCGAAGACTTCCGGCCACTTGGTGAAGTACCATGACAACCATGAAATATTTATTTCCACTTTCACTTTCGGGGAATGGCCCAGCGACATCTAGTGCTATTCGTTCCCAGGGGGCGCCTACGTTGTATACTTTCAATGCACCCCTGCTGCGTGTGTGTGGTCCTTTTACCGCTGCACAACTGGTGCATCTGCAACACCAGTCCTCCACATCCTCTCGACAATGGATCTAGTAAAACCTTTATCGGATCTTCTCTTATTTTTAAAGTAGATAGGAACAGACAAGATTTTGAAGACGTAAACAGTGCACTCTCAATGGTTACGGATTGGTTTACGGCAAATAACTTAGTTCTCAATGCCAAGAAAACGAAATGTGTAAAGTTTTTTTTTTTTTTTTTTCAGGATGGGAAATCATCAAATGACTTCTCCCGCTCTGGGCGGAGCGGGAGGGCGTGTCAGACTTTTACTGACTAAAACCCACCCGTGTTCCATCAGTTGCCCATGTGCCAGGGTCACGGTATCTCTTTCGAACAATCACGCGACCCCCCCGGCAGGCATCGGTCCTAGTAGACCCCTACACTGCTGCTGACATCTCTTTGAGGCGCGCGTGGAACACTGCGCGCCGTCGACCCGAGCTTGGTCCTTACCGGGCGGCGAGCTACCCATTGCTCGCCACCCGCAAGCTCGCGCCTACGGTGGCCGGGAGTCCGCTATTGACTCCCGACGCCCGGGGCGTCTCCTCCTGCGGCGGCTAGGGACGTGAGGGCGCAGAGACTGCCACTCCCTCACGCGCCCCGCCTCCTCCTTCGCGAGCATTACTGCTTCGCAGAAGGAGGTGACGGCTTCCCATTCCCTCTCGCTCCGTACCATGGCTCGCGCCAGGGCCGGACGCGAGAGGTCGCCGCCGCCAATCGCCTCCACGAGGACATGGCGGTGCTCCGCCCAGGCAGGGCACACCTCCACCGTATGCTCCACCGTGTCCTCCAGACGATCCTCGCAATGGAAACACCCGGACGTATCCTCCCGCTTTATCCTGAACAGGAACCCACCGAAGCACCCATGCCCGGTGAGAACCTGCGTCAGGCGGAAGGTGAGGACGCCGTGACGCCTCTCTATCCACTCCTCAAAGAGGGGACTTACCGCCGCAATTGTGGCGTGCCCAGCACTGGGTTGCGACAATCGTACCCGCCATGTCGCCATGAGATCACACCGGAGCTCTGTCCGCCGTGCTGCGATTTGTCGCGGCAGCGGAGTTTCGCCCCGGCGTTTCGCCTCCTCGCGCCACTCCCACATGTGGGCGAGGACCTTTGCCTCCAGATCCCATGGCGGCACTCCGGCAAAGAGGCTCGCTGCCTCGCACGAGACCGTGCGGTATCCCCGGATTAACCGGATGAAATGTGTAAAGTTCGCCTTACCGAATGTTAGAAATCTAGGTCCCGAAATCGTCTTAAATAAAGAGGTTCTTAAAACTGTAGACTCGACAGTTTTCCTGGGCATAGCAGTGGATGGCAAACTACAGTGGGGCCCACATATTTCAAGTCTAGCGGGGAGGCTCAGTTCAGCCGCCTACGCCGTCAGAAAAGTAAGACAATATACTGACGTTGATACAGCTCGGTTAGTCTATTTTAGTTATTTTCACAGCATTATGTCTTACGGTATTCTACTGTGGGGCAAAGCCGCTGATATTCAAAATATTTTTGTCCTTCAGAAACGAGCTGTTCGAGCAATTTACCAGCTAGGTGCCAGAGTTTCTCTAAAGGACTTTTTTAAAGATATTGGTATTCTTACGGTAGCATCACAATTCATCTTCGCCAACATCTTATATATTAGGCAAAATTTACACTTACACGCTAAAAACAGTGATTTTCACACTGTTAACACTAGAAATAAGGACAAACTACGTGTTCCCTTTCACCGGCTTCATAAGGTGCATAACTCATTTGTTGGGCTTGGTATAACATTTTACAACAAGCTACCACCTTATTTACTAGAATTACCTTTTAATGCGTTTAAAGCTCAAGTAAAATCCAACCTTTGTCTAAAGGCATATTATTCCATCAACGACTATTTAAATGACAAAACTAGTTGGTCGCTGTGATTAACTCAAGACAATGTTTGTGTTCTTTCTCCAGTACTAGCGTACCTAGTGATAGGTTATATAGCTGTAATATAATTTTTATTATATATTTTTTTTACTGTGTTAGTCATTTTTTTTTTGTGTATTTATTGGTTTTGACATATTCTATGCTTTGACATATTATAATGATTAGTATTGCATAAAATGATTAGCTAGCGACCTCGACAAGTTGTCATTCAATTCTTGCCTGAGCAACCGGCAGCAAGTTCGTCATGCTCCCTTAGATGTCAATGCTTGCGGTAGCGTCAGGGGTCGGGTTACCCCCTTCCCTCAAATAAGGCGAGGGGGGTAATTTGCGTTATGCTCGTGAACGGGTGCTGCTTGTGGTGACTGGTCGTCTTGCTGACCTTGATGTTGGTATTGTTGTTAATTACCTACCTGTTTATTTGTTTTTACGCCGATGGTCCTAGTTTATCATTTTGAGGCCTCGAGTTGTAACTCGGGTCGTAACAGCTATGTGAACGTGATTCAGCATTGCATATGTAAGCTGTCACGCCCTTATGCCAGGAGGCTTTTATTTTGGTACCTTTATTTACATGATAAAAATATTTTTTGCTTTTGCTTGAGTATAGATTTCATTTTATTTCCTGGATTATTGGGTTGGCTAGCTGACAGATGGCAAATCATTTAATTTAATGTTTTGTGTCTTATAATGTTACCTCCTTACAATTGTATAGAATCAAGTTCTTCTAACTTAACAGACAGCTGTGCTGCTGGGGAGTTTGTTCCGCCACTTCTTCTTCCCAGCTAAAGCACTAGGAAGTGTCGAAGGGCGGGCGTTTTGGGGGGACTGTCTTTTGTAACTTTGACGTTCAAAAAGTGCTGACTCTCAGCCTAGTTTGAATAAATGACTTTTGATTTTGATTTTTTGATTTTTTAACAGAGTCCTTCTTACTCCCATATGACCACCTGAAGAACCATTGTGGTAGAGCCTTAGAACTTCTGGTACCTTCGTTTTTGGGACTACCATTTGCAGGTGACAGCTATTCCCTCGAGCATTTTCCCATTTTCGGCACAAGACACCATCCTGGATAACCAAGCTCTCCCACTGTGCCCAATATTTTTTTGTGGTGGTACTCATCGCTGCAACATCACACCATTTGGGTTTGGGAGCATTAGCTTTAATCCACTCGAGAATTGGCCTGATATCTGTGTCACTCTCCTGGGCATTCCGTAGGGTTTCCTTCCGTTCGTCAATAAGGTCCGTTCTTAACATCCTGACAGGTACTGTTTCCTTAGCTTCTTGCCTGACACAATGCTTGCAGTCTTCAGGACAAGGTCTTCTTTATAAAGCGTCCGCGTTACCGTGAGACTTCCTACTACGATGTTCAATTGCGAAGTCATACTCTTGTAGCAGTTTAATCCATCTCGCCACTTGTCCTTCTGGATTCTTAAATAGCAACAACCACTTTAATGCAGCATGGTCAGTCCGCAGGTGAAATTTACGTCCAAGCAAGTATTTGCTGATATGCTGCAATGTCTTTACGACGGCAAGAAGTTTGCGTCTCGTGACACAATAATTTCTTTCTGGCTTTGATAAAGATTTGCTGAAGTAAGCTATCACAACTTCATAATCTTCTTTCCGTTGAGATAACACACCGCCAATTCCAGTATTACTTGCGTCCGTGTCAACTATAAATTCATTTTCTCTGTCAGGGTAGCCCAAAATTGGGGTATTGCACAAACGTTCCTTTAAATCTCGAAATGCGATGTCACAGTTCTCATCCCAACAGAACGGTCTCTTCTCCTCAGTAAGCTTGTGAAGAGGTTTGGCAATGTCAGCAAAATTCTTGACAAACCGTCGATAATACGAGCACAAACCCAAAAATGCCCTGATCTGCGTCTTGTCTTTCGTGACTGGCCATTCCTTGACGGCGATGATTTTCTCAGAATCTGTTTGCACTCCTTCCTTCGAACCACGTGCCCCAAAAAGCTTACTTGCTGTCTGAAGAATGAGCACTTCTTTGGACTTAGCTTAAGATTGGCTCCTCGGATTTTTGATAGAACACGTTCCAGATTTTGAAGGTGGTCTTCGAATGTGAGGCCCACGATAATGATGTCATCTAAATAGATAAGGCAGGCGTCTCCAATTAGTCCAGTGAGAACTAGCTTCATTAGCCTTTCAAAAGCTGCAGGAGCATTGCACAATCCGAATGGCATAACGTTAAACTGCCATAGTCCCTTTCCCGTAGAAAATGCAGTTTTCTCCTTGTCTTTAGGGTCTGTTTCCACTAGCCAGTAGCCACTTTTTAGGTCTAACGTGGTGAACCACTTCATTCTTGACAACGTGTCCAGTGTTTCGTCGATCCCGAATATTCCCAGTCGCCCCCGCGGGGATTGCCACCGGAGGCAAAAAGGAATAAAAATTCCCAGTCGCCACCGGTGGTGACTGGGAACTCATTGCCTCCACTTCAGTTTCGCTGTACATTGCTTACTCCATCGTAAAGAATAAAAGGATGAGGCAACTTATCCTACACCTGCCTCTTATCTACACTAATATTATACAGAGGAAAATATTGTATTTTTGTTTGTTTGTTTGTAATGGATAAACTCAAAAACCACTGGACCGATTTCACCATTAGAAAGCTACATTATCTGCAATTAACACAGATTATATTTTATTTTAGAAAAAATAGGGGTTCGTAATATATTTCGGTTTTTCGGACCCAAGGTGTAAAAAATCATCCAAAAATTTTCCTTATTAATGTCTTCGAAGTACTAGGTTGTCATAACTTGGTAGGAGCTCACCTAACATACGTGTGTGGTAGCTAGAAAACGCTTTATGTCTTCGAAGTACCAGGTTGTCATAACTTGGTAAGAGCTCACCTAACATGGGTGTGTGGTAGCTAGAAAACGCTTTATGTCTTCGAAGTACCAGGCTGGCATAACTTGGTAGGAGCTCACCTAACATGGGTGTGTGGTAGCTAGAAAATGCTTTATGTCTTGAAATTACTAGATTGGCATAATTTGCAGCCTTGTTTATAATACGTATTTATTAAGAAACTAGCTTCTGCCCGCGACTTCGTACGCGGATCCTGTTGCTTATGCCAGCGACAACGGGGTCGTCAAAATCAAAGATCTGAAACATCTGATGTAGAATTCGTAGGCCCGGGGACGTGAAAACAACGGGATGAGCGAGACGATTGGAGTCGTTCCAGATCTTTCATTTTTGTATGTCTATAGGAAATGCCCATCAGACTAAACAACTTTTGCTAAGACGTCTTGTCTCTCAAGCGCAATTCTCTATCAGTGAACGTCTCCGACTCGCGAAACAATGCGTGACGTTCACGATCAGCGGACAGTCGCGCATCATGTTCCGCACTTGTCTCTAGAGACCTAGCAGCAGATGTGTAGATACGCTGAGAACTCAAGCACAATTCTTTATTCGTAAACGTCTCTGACTCCCGAGACAATGCATGACGTTCACGATCAGCGGACAGTCACGCATCATATTCTTCACTGGTCTCTAGAGACCTGGATGTAGATGTATAGATACGCTGAGAACGTAAGCGAGCTTCGCGATCCGAAGATGTTTCTACGGAGCGAGTTGCAGCCTGATGTTCTCGAACAGCATCAAGTCTATCCTGACGTTCTTCGGTAGATTCTTGGGATCTTATGATCCTTAATCTTTTAGCTCCTTTGGAACGTTGGGAAAGATTTGACCTCTTTCTAGGCATGGTTATAGTTTTATTCTGAGGATACCTGATCAATTAAAATCTAAGTAACTGCTCCCTTGCGTTACCGGGTAGGCTACCGTGTCACGAAGATAAAAGGAAATTAAACACTCAAATAACATAAGCCCGAAGGCAAGTTTCTTCGATAAAATAAAGCCGAGTTTTAGCCAGTAGAGTCAAATTTTCAATGATTCATAGAATTTTCATCTAAAATCAGTCATAAACTGTTACCGCTTTCACCGCGTGGAGGTACTCCCAGCTTATGTTATTTTATAATTATACAGTGAAATTAGTGATAGCTTTGATTTCCACATCAGGTGTTCCAGATCTACAATCTTTATACGTCAACAAAGAGTGCTCATCAGGCTGAACAACTTTTGCTAAGACGTCATTCCTATATATGTTATAGTGTAGCTGGGCTCTTGGAGTTCCACATCAGCTGTTCCAGATCTTCAAATTTTATACGACAACCGAGAGTGCTCATCAAGTTGAACAACTCTTGCTAAGACGTCATTCCTATACACGCTGATTTTTTAATGGTTGTTTTCCCGCGGCAGAGCGATTTGCCCTCAGTCTGTAGTACTATCGATTCATAGAATCAAATTAAAAAAATAAAAATAAATTATTTTCAAATAATTAAAAAAAATATGCTTCAACTCGAAAGCGTGAGAAACAGTAGTATACTACTAGACATAATGTAGGTAGTAAACAAACCGCACGTGCCACCGCCCGATGCCGACAAAGACCCTTTGTCGGTGCCGCGCGTTCATAAATGTTCAGAGCAAAATAAGCTGTCGCGCGTAGTAATACGGCATAATTTAGCCCGCACGCGGCGAGCGCATCAAAGCAGTTCCCGCCCGGGACGCGGGCGCCACCGGCTCAATCAGTCGGGCCGCGACCGCCGTATGCGCATCACAGTGCGAAATCGCGATTTGCTAAAATGAATCGACATTACGTTTATTCGAATTTAGAGTACGTCAAAATCAAAATCAAAATCAAAAGTCATTTATTCAAACTAGGCTGAGAGTCAGCACTTTTTGAACGTCAAAGTTACAAAAGACAGTCCCCCCAAAACGCCCGCCCTTCGACACTTCCTAGTGCTTTAGCTGGGAAGAAGAAGTGGCGGAACAAACTCCCCAGCAGCACAGCTGTCTGTTAAGTTAGAAGAACTTGATTCTATACAATATCGTGTAAGTAATTAATATTATAAAACAAAACAAAACATACATTATTCGCCATATGTCAGCTAGCACACGCCAATATACGAACAAAACATTGAAAAGTAAACTCAAGCTGAAATTAATAATAAAACAAAATCGTAAACAGAACGTAAAACTTAAATAAAGCCTCCAGGCATAAAGGGCGTGCCCGCCTACATATTCAACGACGCAAAATGATACATATACATACATTGATGCATATAGCTAAGTTGAAGTTACAATAGTTAAACTAGGACCTCCGGAGTAAACATAAAATAACAGTTAATACAAATAACAATAACAAAAACCATGGTCAGCAAGTCGACCAGTCACCACAAGCAGCACCCGTTCACGAGCATAACGCAAAGGTCAGCCATTACCCCCCTCGCCATATTTGAGGGAAGGTGGTAACCCGACCCCCGACGCTACCGCAAGCAGTGACATTTAAGGGAGCATGACGAACTTGCTGCCGGTTGGTCAGGCTAGAATATTATGAACAGCTGACGAGGTCGCTAGCTAACTACATGTTGCAATACAACTCATTTAAAATCATTGTAATGAGTAGATTATGTCCACAATAAGTGAAATTAAAAGAAAATAAAAAATTATTAACAAAATCAGTTAAATAAAAAAAAAAAAAAAAAAACAATTATATGAACTACCCATATAAACTGTCAGTAGGAAAGCTAATTCTGGATTGAAAGAACATAAACATTGTCTTGAGTTAATCACAGCGACCAACTATTCTTATCGTTTAAGTAGTCGTTGATAGAATAGTATGCCTTTGAACAAAGGTTGGATTTTACTTTAGCTTTAAACTCATTAAACTGCAAATCTAGCAAAGCAGAGGGCAGCTTGTTATAAAAGGTAATACCAAGACCAACAAAAGAATTATGAACCTAATGAAGCCGGTGAAAAGGAGCACGTAGTTTGTCCTTATTTCTAGTATTAATGTTATGAATATCACTGTTTTTAGTGTACAAGTGTATGTTTTGCCTAATATATAAGATGTTGGCGAAGATGAATTGTGATGCCACCGTAAGAATACCAATATCTTTAAATAAATCTCTCAGAGAAACTCTAGCACCTAGTTGGTAAATCGCTCGAACAGCTCGTTTTTGAAGAACAAAAATATTTTGAATGTCCGCGGCTTTGCCCCACAGCAGAATGCCGTAGGACATTATGCTATGAAAATAACTAAAATAGACTAATCGAGTTGTATCAACGTCCGTGCACTGTCTAACTTTCCTTACGGCGTAGGCGGCCGAACTGAGCCTTCCCGCTAGGCTTGATATATGTGATCCCCACTGAAGTTTGGCGTCTACTGTTATGCCCAGAAAAACTGCCGAGTGTACAGTATCAAGCACCTGATTATTTAAAACGACATTGGGTCCCAGATTCCTAACATTCGGTAAGGCGAACTTTATACATTTCGTTTTCTTAGCATTAAGAACTAGGTTATTTGTGGTAAACCAATCCGTAGCCATTGAGAGCGCACTGTTCACGTCGTCAAAATCTTTTCTATTCCTGTCTACTTTAAAGATAAGTGAGGTGTCATCAGCAAATAGTACAATGTCACAGATATTCTTTAAATAGAATGGTAAGTCATTAATGTACACTAAGAATAAGAATGGACCCAGTATTGAGCCTTGAGGTACACCTAACTGAACTAGTAGCCCGGAAGATTTTACACCATTGACATCTACACATTGGTGCCTATTTTGTAAATAAGAACTTATGACATTAAGAGCTTCGTTTTGAACACCGTAATGACGTAGTTTACGCAAAAGTGTGTCATGGTGAACGCAATCAAAAGCTTTGGAGAGATCACAGAAAACTCCGATAGCATTTTGCGAGTTCTCCCATGCGTTGAAAATGTGTTTCAGCAGAGCAACACCCGCATCTGTTGTCGAACGACCTTTTGTAAAGCCATATTGCTCATTATGAAGGAGGCTATTTAAATTAAAATGTCTTAGCAACTGCTTGAGTATTAACTTTTCAAATATTTTACTAAATGCAGGTAAGATAGAAATGGGCCTAAAATTGCCAACGTTATTTTTATTACCTGTTTTAAATAATGGTATGACTTTACTACTCTTCATGAGGTCAGGAAAAGATCCCGAATCAACACATTTATTAAAAGTTACAGCTAGATAGGGGGCTACGATGTCTATTATATTACTTAACAGTTTAATGGAGATGCCCCAGTAATCTCCAGTGTTTTTTGACTTAAGTGTATTAAAAATATTAACCACGTCACGAGGCGTTACATGTTCGAAACTAAATAAGCGACTACATCTGGGCACACTATTATGCAAAAGGTTTTCAGCTTTAGACGGGGACGAATTTAAGGAGCAAGTCGTAGTTATAGGTATGTTGGCAAAAAACTCATTAAATGCCTCAGCTACATCGGCAGCTTTATTAACCAATTTGTTGTTAATCATAATCTCCAGTTGTTTTTCCTGTTTAACCGATTTACCCGTTTCATTGTTAATGATTTTCCAAGTGGTTTTTATTTTATTGTTTGAATTTTTAATTTGATCGCTTAAAAATTTAGATTTAGCGAAAGCACAATTTTTTTTAAATAACTTTGAATAATTTCTGATATACTCTAGAAAAGGAGTATCAAATATATATTTTTTTAAACCATATAACTCGTATAGTCTCGCTCTACTTTTATAAATACCTGGAGTAGCCCATTGGTTGAAGCTAACAGAGGTGCTATTAATGTCAATAGTTTTGGTCTTGAAAGTAAATTGGTTTTCTTTTTGCACAATATCAAAAAGGGCTCCATAGATTTCATTAGGATTCTCGTGTTCTACTATAGATGGTGTAATCCTATGAGCAATATTATTTTTAAATTTGTTGCAACGACTAACTGTATAGGGCCTACATTCTATTTTATGCGGCTTTTTTAGTAATGGCAAAGGGAAGCTGGCTAATAATCCACAGTGGTCAGACGTAAAGTCACTTAACACTAACTTATTATTGGCATCACAATCACTAAATATATTATCAAAACAAGTCGAAGACGATGCCGTGATCCTAGTAGGTTCGAAAAACAAGTTTATTAATTAAATGACTTAAACAGATTGAGCAGTCTAATACTTAATGGAGTAACATCTAAAATATTAATATTAAAATCTCCACATAAAATTATACATTTATTAATTGATTGTAATTTGTTGAGTGAGTCCTCCATGACCGACTCGAAACGAATAAAATCCCCAGAGGGTGGACGATAAACGCATATTATGACGTAACGCTCTAGTTCAACACAAGACAACTCAATAGTGCGCTCGATGGAAAGATTAACTAAATCTAAACGTTGTTTACATTTCAACTTGTTTGAAACAAGAACTAATGATCCACCGCATATAGCACTTTTTCTCACAAATGCACTTTGCACAGTAAAAAAATCATCATTCATAAACACTATTTCATGTTCTTTCAACCAGTGTTCAGTCAAACATAATACCTGAACATCATGGTTTTCTATAAATAAACTTAACTCTAGTTCTTTGCCGGACAAACCCTGCATATTTTGATGAACAACATTCAACATATGCGGCTTACCTGTTGTCGCACCTAATAGTTTAAACTACTAGGTGTATCAAAAGTGGTGCTAGAACCACTACTAACAGTAATCGCTGGTACCCTACAAGTACCAGTGTCACGGTGTAAATTGTATGCTAAAAGATTAGCAATTTGTCTCCTACAACTAGGTGGCAAATATATAGTATAATTTGTTAATTTGTAATCAGTAATAAACTGATTACAATCAAAATATAAAATAGCGTCACTGTGACAACTAGTCCTATTATAAATTAACATATTTAAATTATAAATGTGCCTGTTTTGCTCCTCAGACAAGTATTGAGAATAAGGCAAGGCACAGAAAATAAATTTACAGTGATTGGTCTCATTGAGATGTAACATCAAATGGACACATTGAATTATTTCTTTTTTTCTAACATTTAAACTATCCCCATATAATAATATTACTGTAGAACCAGGGTTTATTTTTGACAATTTAATTTTACTTAATAATTGGCTAATACTGGCACCAGGTGAACAATTATTAATTACATACTGTTGTGAACACTGATTAAATATGCTACCATAACCTTGACCAAATTTGTCAGAAAAAATATAGGTTGTGTTAATATGGCTATTATCATCAGTAATACGGCTATTTACTGGCTGAGTTGCTGAGGGTGTGGGTGTATCAAGTTGAGGCTGAGGTGCCGTGGAGCAAGTGCAGCTAAAAGAGAGGTTATTTGTAAGAGACTCATACCTCTCTGCATTGCACTTGACCAGGTCTGCCAACTCACAGGCTTCCTACATGCGCTTACTCAGGTCTTGTTGAGTAGCCTCATATTTACTAAATATATCCTTTAGTGCAAATTCCCTAACAAACGATTCATCCCGGAGGTGCTGAGTGTCCGTATCATACAAAGTAGTACATAATTTCAAATCACTATAACACTTCTTCAATTCTTGTATTAAATTTAGATTTTTTGCCTAAGTTTTGTGTTTAATTTATTTACTTTTTGTCATTTCAATGTTTTCTGATACTTTCTAATTAATCTATTAATTTTAATATATTTTTTTAACTTATTGTGGCTAGTAAACAATTCGTTTTTAGAAATGGTATCATCAGTTAAATCTATTGTTACAATTGGCTCAACACATGTAGGTTTGGACCTGATACCAACCAACTCATCATAGAGACTGCTGGTGATCGCAGACTCTTCACCGGCTTTGAGAGTTTCCAAATGGGTTACTGTGTTGTGGGCCCTGCTTAGTTCCAGTTCCAGTTCTGATATCCGTCTCAAAGCCAGTTCGTAGGTGTCACTACAATGCTGGTAATTTGACACTAGTTCACGAAGGTGTTGATGCTGGTCAAGTATGTCCATATGCTGTACATGTAGTTCAGCCAACTGATTCTTAAGGTCACTGTTCTTTTTATTAATTAACTCTATTTCGACCTCGCTGTCTTCCCTTTCCTGTATCAGCTGATTGCATTGCTTTTTACTAGAATGCAATTCCTTTAACGTAGCCCTCAGTTTTTCCTCTAAGGATGCAGCTCTACGGGTCAACATATTGACAGATCAACCCTAGAGGCACCCTGGAATGAGAGAAGAGAAAGCTAAGTGTGTGAAAGGAATAAGAGAGAGGGGTGAGAAGTAGATAGTAAATGACGGGAGTTCAAATTTTATAGAGATAAAATAAAAGAATAATACTAATAAACGAGTGAAATCTCAATTATGAATGAAAATGAGATAATAATTATTAACAACAGTAAAAAGTGAAAATACTAAAAAAATGTTTTCTTTTATTATATGTGCAAATATAACAAAATGGTTGGGGGTACGTACTACTATTATATTGTTCAATTCAGTTTCTAACATTAATTTCTTAAGGTGGTTCTAATTCAGCAATTGAACATAAAAAAGATAAACAAGTGTGAGTCGGACTTGCGCACCGAGGGTTCCGTACAAATCTGTAGGTATTTTCGGTTTAAAAATATATATATTTTTTAATTTTTATATTTCAGTTGATTTAATGTAAGGTAAATTGCGGTTTACGATTTATGACGTTTTAAAAAAAACTACTCACTCGATCTCGTTCAAACCAATTTTCGTTGGTAGTTTACATGGTAATGTATATCATATATTTTTTTTAGTTTTGTCATTCTCTTATTTTAGAAGTTACGGTGGGGGGGGGGGGACACACATTTTACCACTTTGGTAGTGTCTCTCGCGCAAACTATTCAGTTTAGAAAAAAATGATAATAGAAACCTCATTACCATTTTTGAAGACCTATTCATAGATACCCCACACGTATGGGTTTGATGAAAAAAAACATTTTTGAGTTTCAGTTCTATGTATGGGGAACCCCAAAATTTATTGTTTTTTTTCTATTTTAGTGTGAAAATCTTAATGCGGTTCACAGAATACACCTACTTACCAAGTTTCAACAGCATAGCTCTTATAGTTTCGGAATAAAATGGCTGTGACATACGGACGGACAGACAGACAGACAGACAGACAGACAGACATGACGAATCTATAAGGGTTCCGTTTTTTGCCATTTGGCAACGGAACCCTAAAAAGGATGTCTAATGGAACAGTGATTTCTATGGGAACTAACGTTGTTTATGTGATTTTGTCCTAATAGTGCATGAACTTAATGTCAAACGCATTTTGGAGAAATAAAGGGTTATTTACGACATAGATCACTGTTACAAGTAGTATGAACGTTAAAGGGCAAAAGGTGCAATGGGATCGAATAAGATTGTAGTTGGATATGCTTAAATTAAAAGAAATACTCCCCGGGTTAGGTGGTGATTTCAAATCCGTCCGTTGGATGACAGCTGGTACTGATTTATTGATATTTCATTGATTTTGCAACGAAATAACTCACAAACATTAATCCTTATTATTTATCACTATATCTATCGAAATTAAACACGATTTAAACATTTAAACGCAAATTACATTACTTTTACAATTAAATTCTAACACCAAAATTTTTGACGGCCGGCTGCCAGTATTGCCAGCCTAGAAAAAAGTCGCTATGGTGCAGCTGTACGCTAGGGCTAATTACGACTCCCATGCTGCCCGGCGACTTTACGCGGAGCCACAACACTTGGGGTCGCTTCGCCTTCGCGGGGTTCTGAACCCCTAAGTCCCACAGGCCCGGACGATAGTAGCGGCGACACAGCGGCTACTCGACCATGGATAGTTCGAGACACCAGTGCATGCACAGGGCAGAGGTCGACCGGCCGTGTATTCACCAGAGCTCGACGAGGAGATCATCGAGTACTTTGAACGGGATCCTCGTCGAAGTACGCGTATGGCTGCGACTAGGTTTGGCGTAAGCCAAAGAGATTTAAGACAAATAGAGAGGCCATCAGAAGAAATGTCAAAGAAAAATTGTGATCCCAGGACTCAGTAACGCCATCTAGCATAGTATAGCAAAATCAGAACGGCTATGAAAAACATTTTTGTACAAAATTTTATTCTCCAGCGTCAGTAACGCCATCTAGCTTTGAATAGCAAAAATTCAAATACAAAAAACTTGATTAAGGCTGAATTTCATCAATTCTCTATCGATATAATTTATCGATAATATTGAAAAGTGACTACATTTTTTTTCACATTTGCAAAATACCAAACAATTTGGAACGATTACTAGATTCAATGTTTAAGTACAAGTTATTTATTTATAAAAATCTTTTTACAGACTAATTACTAAATTATCATTATTATGGGCACTGTCAAGTGAAAAAATAAAAATAAGATTGATTGATCGTCAATCTTATTTTTTTTTTAATTACATGAGGTCGGCGTTTCCTAACTGACTACTCTGAGAAGAAATGCCGAAACAAACTCAGAAAAAAGAGTCTGTGACCTCATAGACTCTTTCACCGATCACTAATGTTAATGTGATAAATTAAAATTAAAACTTAATTAAAATTAAGGCAAAAGTTAAAACTGATTTTATTTGATGGGACCTAAGTCCCATGACAAGGTACCGATCCTTTTTTTAAATTTGATCGACCCGTCTTTCTAAAGTAAATGTCTCCGCTGTTAAAATGCTTGGAACATAATTTTGACGAAGCAGATGGAAGCCAATTTACTTCTCTACGATCTTTTTGAACAAACTGTATCCACTTTTCACGTTCAACTTTATTTACATTCGGAAACCTAAAATAACAGAAACCAATTTTACGTACGCACATATACAAACAGATAAGAATAGCAAAATACATGTGCATACAAAAATAATGCTTATTTCGAAAAAAAAATATCTTCCAGCATACCTCTGATAGAAGACAAGATAAAAAGATGTAGTCAGCGTGTGTAAAAGTAAAAGAGAAAATAAAAAAAAAACAGTGCACTTAAAAAAATAAAACAAATAATATGAGAATAATACTTACATAGGTACATAAAAACAAACATAATAATATATATACATACAGAGTTCTAAAATAAATATCTACGTGAGCGAACAGCACTATTGTTGCTAAATTGATATTAAAATTACATAAATAAGTTCAAATAGTTTTGAATTTTACTAACTTAACTAAATATTACCGATAACAAAGTCGATAAACATCATAACATCTCTGCAAGGCAGTAGTAAAGCTACTCAGCAATAGAGGGCGTTTATTACAAAATTATCGTATGTTCTAGAACCATCCATGAATATTATTTAATTAAATTACTAAAAAGTATTTACGAAAACAAACCGAAGTTAGGTCCAGACGTTTTACCATAGCGTGATTTGCAATATCGTAAAGCGCAACTCGGCATATTTATTTAAGAAATGTTTTTCTTTTCTTGTTAAACGGACACAAATGCGTGTTGACATGCAGACATGCCATCCTAGACTAAACGCCATATGACCACTAGGACACAAGTATTGGATTACGAGTTTGTTCGTAATGTCCCGTCTATATAATTTAATGTCTTTGGCGTAAGCCAATATTACGTCTGGAAAGTGCTCAATTGCGAAGGATTGCATCCATATCATTTTCGCAAAGTTCATGCCCTACACGAAAACGACGCAACGCAACGCGAAATGTTACGTAATTATGCCGGACTGATTAGACGAAGTTCCGCTAGCAGTCCCCGTGGACAATCTGCACTAGCAGCATGACGGGTGCCCGGCCCATTATCAGCGCGCCGTGCGCGAGCACCTGGACGCGGTGTTTCCCCAGCGCTGGATTGGACGCGGCGGGCCAGTGAATTGGCCAGCTAAAAGCCCAGGCCTGACTTCGCTGGATTTCTACTTGTGGTCTGAGCTCAAGCGCCTAGTGTATCGGGAAGAACACGAAACTCGCGACGCGTCAGTAATTGCGATAGTGGACGCTTTTAATATGGTGCGAAGTGAGAGAGACACTTTAATAAAAATTAAAAGACAATCAAATAAAACGTGCCCGGTTGTGTATCGAACGCAGTGGCTTGCACTTCGAACAATTACTCCGTTACCGGGAAGTGTAAGTACATACCTTTGTAAATAGCGAACATTCTTGTTTAGTTAATTAAAATCGTTGTAAATAAGTTGATTCCATTTTTTTTAAATAAGCCTTAAATACCTACTTCACGATCAGGAAATTATTTTTTGTAAGTTAAACTTGTTTCACAGTTTCGTGTTCAGTAAGTTGTACGATGTAGGTAAAAAGTATTTATGACGGTCCTAAGCCCGTAAAAGTATGGAGGGAAAATTGGAATAACTTTTAGGTAACTTTTGAGTTCCATTAACTCAGGAGTAGGTAATCATCAGCTGTAGGGACAAAGACCGCACATCAATCGCGCCGCGCGCCGGCCGGCCGCCCGGCCTGCAGTCAACCGTTCGCGCTGTAATACCTACATTACCTACTACTATTCGAGATCACTTTCGATTTTGGTTTTTCACATTTGCAAATCTGCCATTTTTTTATATTTTGTTTTTCTTTTTTGACAAATGGATTGTACTACCAAGACCAAACCATGTCGCCACGGGAAAACAACCATTAAAAAATCAGCGTGTATATGTTATAGTGTAGCTGGGCTCTTGGAGTTCCACATCAGCTGTTTCAGATCTTCAAATTTTATACGACAACAGAGAGTGCTCATGAACAACTCTTGCTAAGTCGTCATTCCTATATATGTTATAGTGTAGCTGGGCTGTTGGAGTTCCACATCACGTGTTCCAGATCTTCAAATTTATTCTCTTAACAGAAAATGTTCATCACGTAAAACAATTTTTGCTATGGTACTATTTTTGTATCTCTTATAGTTTAGCTGGTCTGTTGCGGTTCTGCATCAGATGTTCAAGTTTCTAAAATACATTATAGCTTATATGTTGCCCAGACTTAATACTTATACAACAAAAAAAAAATCATTCCAATCCGTCCAGTAGTTCCGAAGATTAGCGTGTACAAACAAACAGACAAACAGACAGATTTTTTTTTTTGGTTTCGTGCTTATTACTATTTCTAAACCCCCCTCAATTTTTTTTTTAATATATTCTATGTACAGACACAGTTTTTTTACTGTTTTATTATATGTATATAGATTATTACTATGTATTACTTTCCTAGTTTAATTACTGTCTATAAGAGTCTGATTATCTGTGATACAAAATATCAGTTCAAATGTAATGGAAAACAGAAGCCAATAACGAGCAGTGGTCTGATAATATAATTCGTATATTTCGTGGTCAATATTTTTACACAAGTGACAAGGCTCATAAAAAACATATGCCGTAACAATATTAATTTGAATCGGTGACAGGCATGTGTAACAGGCCAGTGCATACATATATGCGACCTCTTCCAATACGCCCCCTTAATATAGTTACGCTGCGTATGATCACTTCTGTACTTGTCAGAACTCGGTACATAAAATTCAATAAATCACCAACACTTCTGTGTCCGACTGTACTACGCTGTACCCAAAAGTAGAATACAAAAACAGAAGAAATCTAACAAAATAAAGTATGCATAACGAAACTAAATTATCTATTACACAAAGCACAAAAAAGAACATAAAACGTCAAAACGTCTAACTACTCATCGCCCCCTTAATAGAATAATTTGACAGGGATAAATCCTTTAAAAATTCTCTAAGCTTCGGGCTGTGAACACTTTTAGTTAAGATGTCCGCTATCATCATATCAGTTGACATGTACCTTATTTCAACTTTGTTAGCTAGTACACATTCACGAATAAAATGATACTTGATATCTATATGCTTTGTTCTATTATGCATCATTTTGTTAGCTGCAATTTTATGCGCCGACTGATTGTCATTATAAATTACTACTGCTTTACTATCCACAGCTGTCAAACTGTTAAGTAAACTACGTAAATAAAGAGCTTCCTTCGAAGCTAGACTCAATCCTACGTACTCTGCCTCTGTGGAGGACAAGGATACTGTCGCTTGCTTCCTACTCTCCCATGACACTATATTTTTACCTATCTTGAAAATTAATCCTGTGAAAGATTTTCTATCAAGTGCCCCTCCCCAATCTGCATCAACATAGCCTCGTAAGTCCAAATCTCCCGACTTCCTAAAAGTAAGACAAAGGTTAGACGTACCCTTCAAATACCTTAAGACCCGTTTTGCACATTTAAAGTGTATTTCGTCATAACACGAATTAAATTGTGAAAGTACACTCACCGCATGTGCTATGTCTGGTCGCGTATTACAGGCTAAATAGTTTAGACACCCTATTATGCTTTGATATGGCAGATTACTATGGGAATTTGTCGATCTTTCTAATTTCATGCCGACTTCCATTGGGGTTGAAACTGGCTTAGCGTCTGTCATGTTAAAGTCATTCAAAATTTCCGAAATGAACTGTTGCTGATCTAGACAAATAACATCTTTATCTCTCCTCAGCCTCATGCCTAAAACATGCCTAGCCGCGCCTAAATCTTTCACTTTAAACTTATCAAGCAAATCGGTTTTTAATTTTTGCTTTTCTTGTTCACAATTTCCAAAGATAAAAAGGTCATCTACATAAATAACAACAATTAACTTGTTATTGTTTTTAAGCCGCTTTTGATACAAACACGGTTCTATTTTTGATTGTACAAAGCCTGAGTTCAACATCTCTTTGTCCAATTCCTTGAACCAAGCATTCGAAGCTTGTTTCAATCCATACAAAGAACGCTGCAGCTTACATACTTTGGTTTCTTGACCTTTGACTACTGCTCCTTTCGGTTGGAGCATGTAAATGTCCTCTTTAATCTTGCCATATAAAAAGGCAGTCGTGACATCCCATTGGTCAATAAACCAACCGTATTCAACAGCTAGCGAGAACAACGTTCGCAGAGTAGAACTTCTAACTACTGGAGAATACGTCTCAGTATAGTCTACACCACGTACCTGTGTGAAACCTTTTGCTACTAATCTAGCCTTATACTTTGTTACCTTGCCGTCACTATCTCTCTTGATTTTGAACACCCATTTGCACTGGATAGGCTTCTTATCGATCGGACGATCCACCAACGTCCAAGTCTGGTTCTCCTTTAGTGACATAAGTTCATCATCGATCGCTTTTTGCCATAAGTCACCATCGGGTCTCGCCAACGCTTCATTAATAGTCAATGGATCATCATCAAGATTGCTCTTGGCATACATAACATTGCATCCATACCGATCGACTTGTCTGCGTTCTCTTACAGGATACCTTCTTTCCGATTCAGGTATTGTGACTTCCTCTTCAGTCAATACGTCAATCTCTTGCTCTGGTACTACAGGCTCAGGTTGTATCTCCTCCGATACTTCTACGTTCTCGTCTATAGCATTACGGTACACATCATCGTGAGCCTCCAAGGGTTCCGATCTGCTTGTAGATCTGTTGGGTAAATTGGCATGAACAGAATCTGTATTTAGGTTTATGATAACTTCCGACTTTTCCACGTTTTCTTTTTGGAAAAAGACGTTTTCGAGAAATTTTACATCTTTTGCAGTTTTCACTTCACCTGTCTTAGGATTCATCAGACGATAACCTTTCTGATTATCTGGATATCCAATAAAAATCATCGGTTCCGTCTTCATGTCTAGTTTCCGTCTCTTTTGTTTTGATATCAATCTGTACGCCAAACAACCAAAGATTTTCAGATGACTGACATCCACATCTTTTCCCGTCCAAAGCTTCTCTGGTACCGCATTGTTCAATGCTTTCGTGGGGCTTCTGTTCTTTAGGTAAACAACAGTATTAACAGCCTCGGCCCAATACTTCTTGCTTAAGTTCGATTCTGAGAGTAATGTTCTTGCCTTTTCTATTATAGTCCGATTCGCTCTCTCTGCGACAGAATTTTGTTCCGGCGTGTACGGTACAGTCGTCTGGTGTTTTATACCTGCAGACTTCAAAAATGATTTAAATTTACCATTACAGTACTCTGCGCCGTTGTCAGTTCTCAGACATTTAATGAATTTACTGGTCTCATTCTCAACTTCCGCCTTGTATTCACGGAACTTATCGAAAGTTTCACTTTTGTTCTTCAAAAAGTAAACATGAGTCTTCCGAGTAAAATCGTCGATAAATAGAAGAATATACCTCGAACCTCCGAACGACGGCTCCTCGATTGGTCCGCAAACGTCGCTAAAAACCAGCTGTAAGACCTCGTTCGCTCTCGTACCTTGGTGTTTAAAGGGACTTTTGCAGGTCTTTCCTTCGATACATGGAATACACGGCTCGCATAAATCGGTACTCTTAAATTCCATACCGGTTACTAAAACTTTCATTTTATTCATATAATTACGCGATAAATGAGCTAATCTTTTATGCCAAATGTTCGAAATATTTTCATTTTGTTTTGACAGTGTCACATTCACGACGTTATTTTTATTTTCTGTCAACTCATAAATTCCGTCAACCTCTTGTCATCTTGCAATAATTCGATTCTTATTTTGAATTATGCAACCTCCATTGTCAAAATTCATGCAATAATTCTTCTTGGTCAAATCGCTCACCGAAATAAGGTTCATGGATAAATCAGGAACATGTAAAACGTTTTCTAAAATTAATTTTTCGTTTTCGCTGACTCGTGGCTCAGCATTTCCTCGTCCTTTCACCAACAATTTCTCGCCGTTTGCTACTGCGATCTTCATGTTGCCCTTTTCAGGTTTATAAGACAACAATTTATTTTTATCGTGGGTCATATGATTTGAGCACCCACTGTCTAAATACCACTTATCTTTGTGTATCACCTTCTTCGTATTCAGGCAGATATTCGCGGTTTTGATCCGCTCCTTGCATTCGGACGCCTTGTGTCCTTGCTTGTGGCACTTAAAACACTTGTAGACGAATTTCTGCTTGCGATCGTTAGTTTTTGTGTTAGATCTTGCATCGTTCTGTACTTTACGTGTAACTAAGGCTTGTTCGTACTCTGTATTTAACTTACTCTGTCTACTTCCTTCTTGTAACAATTTCGTTTTGATTTGCTCCAACGTGATCTGTTGTCCACTATTATCTACAGCCATGATGAGAGGGCTGTACTCAGCGGTTAGTCCACCCAGCAATATATCAGCATCAATATCGGACAATTGTTGTGTCAGGAATGTAGTTTTGCTTATGTAGCTTTCCATAGAATCGAAATTCTCTAACTTACAGTTGAAAAGCTCTCGCTGAATATGTATACGTCTTCCCCAACCTTTGTCTTCATATGCTTTTTGTAAGCTGTTCCAGGCTTCTTTCGCAGTCTTCGCATTGTAGACGTGGGTAAAGCACACTGGTTCTAACAACAAACATATTGTCGTTCGTGCCTGCCGGTCTACGTCAGCGTTTGCGACATCTGTAGAAATTACTCCCCACCAGTTTTTATTCTCCAAGTAATTTCGCACCAAGAACTTCCAATTTGGGTAGTCGGACGATCCTTTCAGCTTCTTGATACCACTTATACCAACTTCAGCTGACATAATTAAAATTTCGTAAGTTTTACAGCAAACCACTCATATAAATTATACGCACTATCAAAAAAAAAAAAAACAGCACACTTCTGGGACCATAACCTAATGGAAAACAGAAGCCAATAACGAGCAGTGGTCTGATAATATAATTCGTATATTTCGTGGTCAATATTTTTACACAAGTGACAAGGCTCATAAAAAACATATGCCGTAACAATATTAATTTGAATCGGTGACAGGCATGTGTAACAGGCCAGTGCATACATATATGCGACCTCTTCCAATAAAATGTTTAATTTTAACAAGTTTATTCATATCGAAATCAAAATAAAAAATATTTTAATGCACTTTGTCGTTTTTTCTATAGATTAGGATTAGGTTTAGGATAAGTTGCCTCATCCTTTTATTCTCTACGATGGAGAAAGCAATGTACGCGAAACTGAAGTAGGGGCATTGAGTTCCCAGTCACCACCGGTGGCGACTGGGAATTTTTATTCCCATTTGCCTCCGGTGGCAATCCCCGTGGGGGCGACTGGGAATATTCGGTCGCTCCGGGGTAGTGGATAGCTGTCTTTCTTAGTAACGTCATTCAATCGACGACAGTCTACACAGGACCACAGGAGAACACCATGGACTAGACGAAGGCTCTATAACTCCATCCTTTACCATTCCTTTAATCATGGTATCTACCTCTTTTTCTCTTGCCACTGGTAGTCTTTTTGGTCGCTATCGTATCGGTAACTCATTTCCGGTATTCATTCTGTGTTGAACCAATCCAGTCTTCCCTATGTCAGCATCATTTGTAGAGAATATGTCTGCATACTGAAATAGCATCTTCCTAGCCTTCTCTCTTTCTTCTTTCGATAGATCTTTACGACGGTCTTCCAAAATATTTAACACGTTAAATCTTGCACTTTGGGCGTTATTTTGAAGAGGCCCATGTTGGTATTCACGCATCCAAGCTACTTCCTCACAGGAACCCATCAACGTACTCTTCTTGATTACTTGCTCCTTTTCACTTGGGTTCAGTATGCGTGCGGCTGCAACGTCGATTGCCTTTACCAAGGTCCACGCAATCTTCCATGGGAGGTTATCATCCAATCCTTCAATGAGAATACATCGGTTCTTCCGCCCAGAATTATATGGGAGACTTACTGGAACTATTGTTTCCAATCGGGGAGGAAGAACAATCTTCTTCAAGCAGTACACTTTCCCTGATGGTGCACCTTCCATGAAGACTTCTTCTGATCCACATTTTAGGACTCCTTGATTAACGTTGATCTCGCAACAGTGCTGTCGCATGAAGTCCAAACCTAGGATGCAGTCATCTACTATGTCAGCCATGATGACCTTATTGTGTTTGACCGTAGATTGTGTTACCCAGTTTTAACTCCACCTCCTTCTCACCACGGACGGTTATGTGCTGACCGGTGGCTGTAACAAATTTTACGCCGTCATGCTTACCGAAGAAGTCCCCAAGAAAACGATAAAATGTACAAAATTTCTATTAAAGACTCCAACCATCACTGTATAAGGCATATAGATCAGTTACTGAAGTATACGGGTAGTAATCAGCATACAGAGATAAGAGATATTAAGGTACCACAACAAGAACAATCTCATGACAATTCCAGAACTACTGGTACAAGCCAAAATGAACCATTACCAACAGTATCTAGCGAGCAATTGGCTATAAGTTCACCTGTGGCGACCGAAACGAATGTCGTACCAGTCGCACCAAATGCAGAATGTGTCACAGATGATTGTGATGGGGAAGAATGGGGTGATTGTGAGGCAGTCGAGAGTGAGGGAGGGGCCGCTGAGATTTTAGTACCACCGCGGTCACTGGTAGCGCACCCCAAGATACTTGTGCCCGAGGGCAATCAGTCTCGAAGTGCTGGGCAGGGCAATGCTGATGTGCCGCGCACACCATCACCCATACACTCGCCGCAAAAGCGCAATAGGAAGGAGGTAGATTATAAGAAATACTTTTAACTGTTTGTTGTGTTTTCTGTTACGTTACGTTATAGTTAATTTTAAGAGTATTATAAATTGTCACCAGGTTTCAAAATCTAAGTGTGGAGGAGTGTTGTGTATGTAGCCAGCGCGGTGCGCGCGCGGCGCCCGTCATCTTTTAGTAATAAACTAGTGTGCAAGCAAGACGGTTGTTTCTCTTCCCAATACCCATACATATCAATATTGCTAGGGTGTCAAAACTAGAAGACAACACTAGTCTTGACGCCCTAGTTGTTCAAAGATATCTTTTTCACTGGCATATTACCAGGGTGTCAAAACTTGATGACGACACTAGTTGTGACGCCCTGGTTGTTCACAGATATCTTTGTTCACTGGCATATTACCAGGGTGTCAAAACTTGAAGACGACACTGGTTTTGACGCCCTGGTTGTTCATAAAGGTTTTAGTCCGCAGGCATAGTAGCAGGATATCTTGAACAAGAATGACGCCTGTGAAGTACCGGGGTATCACATCACGACTTACCGCATCTGAAGAACCAGGGAGTCATAATTAGGACATGACAGTAGTTTTGACGTCCTGGTTTTTCACAGAAATCATTCTTCACAGGCAATGTAACCCGTGTATCAATACCTGGACACGACTTTAGTTTACACGGCCTGGTACTTCACTGGCATCAACGTGGTACCATGGTGTCAAAACCAGAACACGGCACTAATATTGACCCCCTGGTTGTTCACTAAGGGTTTTGTTCATTGCATATTACCAGGAGGGTGTCAAATTTTGTCAGTAAAAGTCTGACATGCCCTCCCGCTCCGTCCAGAGCGCAAGACGTCATTTTATGATTCCCAACGCAAAAAAAAGGTTTCAAATCTAAAAGACGACTCTTTTTTAAATGCCCTGGTATTTTTCCGAGTGTTATTATAACTGGAACACGACACTTATTTTGACACCCTACGTAACATAATCTGCAATGTTTTGCCACTGCTGGAACACAGGCCACAATCTACATGTCGTCGAATTTTTCGTTGTAGGACATGCCGGTTTCCTGACGATGTTTTCCTTCACTGTTTTGTGAGCAGTGGTGATGATATTATTACCATTGCTCTTTGCTCTTTGACATCCTGGTTGTTCACAAAGGTCTTTCTTCACTGGCATAGTACCAGGGTGTCATAACTTGAACAAGACTGATGCCTGTGAAGTACCAGGGTGACATAAATAGACCACAACTATAGTTTTGACGCCCTGGTTCTTCATAGGCGTAGTACCAGGGTGAGAGGTAAGGGAAGGAAGTCAAAACTTACAACAGCTGTTAACTAATTGTATTTGGGCGTCCTTTCATAATAAAATTGCAAGACCCCGGTTTCTTTGTGTTACCCGCAGTTCTTGAGAGGTGCCAGCTTCGTGTGGGGAGAAGTATGTCTCTGAGTTCATCCGTTTCTTGTACGTGAGCAATTTGAATGCTTTGATGTGAAAATCCAGCGTCTATTTCGTTATTTAGCTTGTTTCCAGGCCCCGCGACCGGTTTCAACGTTCCGTGCGTTTCTGGGTAAGTGTACCTACTTAATTGTGGTGGAGGTCGGGTTTCGGAGTATTGTGTATCCAGTGTCGTCCGCGATTACGTCTGATAACGGTGTAATTAGTGTGGCTTTTTGTTGCCAATCAGCAGCCTATAATGTTCCCACTGCTGGGACACAGGCTTCGAATTCATTCTTCTAGGACATGTCGGTTTCCTCACGATGTTATCCTTCACCGTTTTGAGAGCAGGGCAGAGCAGTGGTGATGAAATTATTTACACAAAGTAAAGCGCCTGCTTGGGTTTGAAGTCACTTCCTCCTACTACTAAGTCGCGGTGGATACCACTGGGCCAGCACTGCTCTTGTTGTTCGCACAGTGTTATTGAGTTTACTATTTGGGGACTGATTCTTTGAGGCTGGGGTTTCGTGGCTTTTCATGCTCTTCTCCTGTATTGTACCGGTTACCTAAAGGTTTGGTATGATTTGTTGTTTTAGCTTTTTGGTTGAACCTTTTGGTAGGTTTATCCGTGTGTTTTATTTTTTGTTGTTAAACAGGAACAAGCACTATGATAGCTGGCTATCACCGTGCTGGTTCTTGTAGAGGATGTGAATGTTGGAGGTTCCTGGATCGCCAACAGGAGAATACACCTGTGTGTTTCTGTTATTTTTGTCCAGAAAGAAAATGAAACAATTAATCAATTAATTTAAGTGTTATTGGGTTTTTCCATCTGGCATTTCTCAGCCAGTAGCAGCCCGGAGTCTGGATTTGTGCCCGGTTGATGGCAATAGGCTCGCCCCCTATTCCATGGGACTTAAACATAACTGGCGAAATGTGGGTGTACTATAGGTACACCTCTGCCTAACCCTTCGGGGAAACAAGGCGTGATGTTATGTTAGAAAATTAAACAAAATAATTATGAATAAATGTTTTTATTTCAGATCTTTAAAAAAATCAGAGAATAATGTCAAAATAAATAAATGTATTGCGATTAAAAAATGCATTGTCAATGCAACGAAGTGCAGTAAATTGTATACAACATATATATTTAATTTCACGTAAAAAAATTGTAGATAGCTAATCGCACAGAACTAAACACGGACGCGTTGCCCATAGATGATCCATAGACAAAACGCTCTAGCACATTGGAATGGATAATCGGTGAATAGAGAAATACTGTTTAAATTAAAAACTATTTTGCAACAAATGAATTGACTACTCATAACATTTAGCACAAAACAATGAGCAAAATACAAAAATATATTTTTTTTTAAGTTATTTTAGTCTATTACACAGATATTATACCCGTATAGAGTTAATTAAGTCACCAAAAGTTAATTCTTAATTAATAAAATATATTTTGTGACTTAGACTTATGAATCTCACATACACTTACTTGCAAAAAAATTGTACTCACTAATTTTAAATAACATCTTATGTTTTTATGCACGGAAGTGTAACAATTCTTATAAAATGACGGCAACATATAGTTTTTTTTTTCAATGTACGTTATGCGTAAATAGGCCTTAGCTATATAACAATAAGGCATGTTTAGGCTTGACGTTTATGAGTGGACTGTGCGATTCAGCCATTTTTCGAGGGAGAAAGTGGCGTAATCACCGCCCGAAGACCTCCCTTTGAACGTATCTGTAAAATTAATTGTTTGTATTAGTTTTTTTGTATGTTTTGGCGCGAAAGTTAACAGTTAGTAAGCGTTGTAGTGCGGGGACATTCTACAAGGTATTTTGTGGAGTTTTGAATGGATCTAGAAAATTTAAAAAAATATTAGATACTTGTAAAATGTCTAAAAGAAGTGGAGGGGTTACTGTCTGCGAACAGTTTTGTGTAACATTAATATTTAAAATAAAATAAGTTTATTACATATCATTTTAGCGTACATTGCATATCGAGGAGTCTCCATTTAGGCATAGAAATACCTGTAGTTGAAGGCTCCGCTCTTCCCTTGCATTATAAATATGTATACAAATAACAAAAGAGAAAAAAAAAAGTAAGAAAGAAAATACGATCTTTTGTACATATGCGTGAGTGTGATTGTATGTGATGTGAGTGTGATGGTTGTCTAAGTATGTGTGTGAGTGTGCGCGCGCGTGTGTGTGTGTGTGTGTGTGTGAGAGAGAGAGAAGGAGATTTTGAGTGTACATGGTGTGACTAAATAAGGTAATAGCATCACTACATATATAATTTATTATTAAGTCACCCGTTGCAAAAGTAACTCTGTATCATCATAATTTAAATTGTGTAACCATATTGTTAAATCTTTTTTGCATTGAATTTTCTCTTTATCATATATGTATATAAGTTTATTAACTTTGTTGTATAAAAAGGCTGAACGTTTTTTATACTGTCTGCTGGCAAATTCTGTTTTAGTTGAGGGAACATTTACTATGCAGTGCTTTTTTCTCTTTTCTAGTATTTTAGGATCATATGGCGTCTCTTTGTGCGTTTTAAGGATGATAAGAAGGATGTACAATTTTCTCACTGACAGCAGATTACATAATTTGTAGAGCTTTTCAGTGGAGAATATTCTTTTTTTGAAGTACATCACTTTAAGCATCGCTCTTTGAGCGCGTTCCAACACTAGAAAACTAGATTTTGTTGCTCCACCCCATACAGTTATGCAATAAACTAAAACAGACTGGACCAAAGATATTTAAATTTCATTTAATAGATTTCTTTGATTATCTTTATTTTTATTTACATTTATTGTCCTTGGTACAACATATCTCAGCTCTTTAAATATCCAGATCAGTTTTCGTACTCTACTCATGACTTTTTCCAGTTGAGGATAACAGGAAAGACGCTGGTCAAAAATCACTCCCAGATACTTTGCTTGGGTAACTTGTTGAATAGTAGGGCGATTGCAGCAAGTTCCAACGGTAGTAATGTCGCACGTGTGGATTCTTAGATTAAATTCTTTATCTGGTTGAAGCTGATTGTAAATATTAAAGCAAATGAAGTTGGTTTTACTTGTATTCATGGTAAGCAGATTTTTTTTTAACCACGTTGCAACAAGAGCTAGTCCTTCTTCTGCACTATTTTTAACATCATTCCATGATTTCCCTGAGAAAATGACAGCTGTATCATCGGCGTACGAGAATACTTTAGCATTATTAATCCTCATGCTGCAGAGGTCATTTATGTAAATTAGGAAGAGCGTAGGTCCCAGTATACTTCCTTGTGGTACGCCGTATGATACATCTGCGTCCTCACCAACAATTTGTCCAATTTTCACTTTTTGTGTTCTAACAGAAAGATAATCTCTAAAGAGTGTCAGTGGTATTCCATGAATTCCAATAGCCTTAAGCTTGTGTAAAAGAATGGGAGTAGAGACGGTGTCAAAGGCTTTTCTTAGATCCAGAAAGGCAACCATACATTTATTTCCTTTATCGAGTTGTTCGGATACTAAAGAACTTAGTGCTATGATAGCATCTTCAGTTGACTTTTTTTTACCTAAATCCATATTGAGAAGGGGACAGAATATCAAATCTATTTAGATACTGCAAGAGGCGAGTATTTAACAGTTTTTCTATAATTTTTGAAATCGCAGTTAAGACGGAAATAGGTCGATAATTATTCACATCGTCTCTATCACCACCCTTATACACAGGTGTGATAATAATTTTTTTTAATGGGGCAGGGAACGTACCTTTTTGAAAACATAGATTGGCAAGATGCCTGATAATTGGCACAACTTCATTTTTAGCAAGTTTTAAGAAGCAAGTGGGTATATTGTCCCATCCGGGGGCTCTGTCAGATCGTAGTTTCATAAGCGTGGTACAAACTTCATGTTGATCAGTATCTAGAAGTACCATTGAGCTTATGTGTGATGGTGTATTACTAAGGAGTTTGCTAAAATTAGTATCAGTTGTTATGTTTTGGGCCAGATCTCTGCCTATACTTGCAAAATATTTATTAATAAAGTTAGCGGATTCTGTGGGAGATGATTTAACCTGCAATCATTCTGAGTTTTCTGTTCGTGATTTATTAGTATAAGTGATATTTTTTATATTTTTCCAAAGAAGTCTATTGTTATTGCTGGCGTTAGTAATTTGTACCCTATTATATTTTCTTTTTAACTTTTTTATAAGATTATTGCAATAGTTTCTATACCGCGTATATGTCATTTTGGAAATTTCATTGTGAGGATCATTTCGTGCCTTTTTCTGTAACGCATTACGATTCCGAATACATCTCAGAATACCCTGAGTAATCTAGGGTTTTAATAAACGTTTACTGTTGGGTATGGTAATAGTGCGTGTATTAGCAGTCAAAGATTCACTATTTTTTTCTATTAAAGAGATTGTAACCACATTTGGGTCATCAATAAATAGAAATTCAGCTAAATTTTTATTTTGCAAATATAGGAGAGCACTGTCAAAATCTATAGTTGTTTTAGTCTTATCTGGAGCGATTCGGTCTTTCATTTTTGCCAAAGAAAGGAAGGTGGTATAGTGGTCTGTAGTGGTAGTGCGTAAGATAGCTATAAATGCAGAGTTTTTTTTCGGATTAATTTTTAGCATAAAATGATCGAGACAATTCATTTCTCTAGTGGGTAGTGTATGCCCGGCCAGAATTCCGTAAGACGATAACATAGTTAGGTAATTTATTCTATTTTTATGTTCGTAGTATTGTTCACTTTTCTTGGGTCTCAAGTTAATATTAATATCCCCTGTGATCACAATGTTTCTTTTTTGTACATTTAGTGATTCCAAATGTAAGCTTAATGAGTCAATAAAATTATCTGCACTTAAATTTGCTGGAGATCTAAATACACCAAAGACAATGTTATTTAGAACCTCGATTTGAAGACAAGATGCGTGTAAGAGCTTGACTTCTGTAACTTTATGTTTAAAAGATTTTTTCACGTACGCGACGACTCCATCATTTTTATTTGAAAGATTTGTGGTATAATAGCAATTGTAATTTTCAAGTTGAGAAACAGGTTTATTTAAATTAAGTTGGCATTCCGTTAATATTATGGTGTCTGTTTCAAATTTAAGACTAGATAATGTAAGTAAAAAGTCATCGAAATTGCAACAAATGCCTCTAATGTTCTGGGAAATTATAGTGAAATCATTTTTATGTATGGATGTATATTTATCAAGATCTGTACAGTCACATGTGATCGATTTAGCAAGCTGTATGTTATCTATTTCTTGTAGTGTTTGTAATGATTCACACGCTGCAGCCATTTTTTAAATAATAAGAACATAAACACTTGTCCATGCTAGCCATTGCTTAAAATGTGTGTAGTGTCTCGGTATGATGGTTTTGTTTGTCTTATGTGTGTTAATATTTGTTTGGACATGTATTTTAAGAGCTTGTTTATTGTAGTGGTGTGGTCTAGAGTGATTGATGGAATTGTGTGTATTTTTTTGTTTTTTTTAGGTGAGTGTACATTCAAAAGTGATACATTTGAATAGTAAAATTCGTTAAATTCAAAAGTTAGTTTACATTTTCCGAAGTACCGTCACAAACAATAAATATGTTCGAAGGCTGCGAAGGAAATATCTTTTGTTTTACAAATTCAGTTAAATGAAAAATGTTGTATTTGGGAAAAAAGTTTACTTGTGTTTGCTAGATTAAAAAAAAAAAATAACTATATTTCAAAGGCTTTCTTTTATTTTTATCAATTATAAAACCCTATTTTACTGTCTTCCTATTCTCTATATGACATTAAACCTTTATAGCCATTTCCGCGCATATATCCTCTTTGTACTTTGTCCTCATTGTCATATCTAATTTTCAGATCTAATCGAATTGTGGACTGGAAGCGCAAAATGTGTCAGAGGTCGTATTCTTCGAAAATCATCATTATCAGCCGAGCCTTTTCCCAACTATGTTGGGGTCAGCTTCTAGTCTAACCAGATTCAGCTGAATACCAATATTTTACACGGAGCGACTGCCTATCTGACCCCCACAAATAGCTTCTGAGTAAAACGATACCCCTAGGTAAGACTGGTTATCAGACTTTCAGGCTTCTGACGCCCTATAACGACTGTCAAAGATCTAAAAATGACAGCAGGGACCAACTAATTAACGTGCTTTCCGAAGCACGGAGTGGTCTTGGTATGTAAAGATGGTCACCCATCCACGGAGCAACCGCGGCAAGCGTAGCTTAACCTGATCGTTCGATCCATGCGGCTGATATTACTTAGCCACAAAACCCTCGTATTCCTCAAAAATATATAAGTACTTTTAATATTTTTTTTAACTTTTTGCCCTGACAACACTGATGTTTAATTACTGGCAACATTCCTCCACAGCCCATGGAAGGTGAGACAGCGGTACAGTGACGTAATTCCTGTAAGTATATATTACGTGGTGCGTGGCGTGGCCGGCGCCTCTCACTTGTTCCATTGCAGCTCGCGCTCGAGATTCTCGAGTGGCTCGCTGTTCGCTGTTATAGTTATTATTTTTTGTAATAACTTTGTTATAGCACACATTTTTAATTGGACAGTCAAAATCATACTTAGGTAATCATATCCAAAGATTTCAATCGATTAATATTGAAAATATTTCATATAATTTGTACAAAATGAAAAATTTTAACCGATATAATACTTTAGCGGTAGACGACTTCGTTGTGATGTTCACTGTACAATTGTATTTTATAAACCTACTAGATAAATGAAGACATATTTTGATAAATTCTGCGTTTCAGAAACGTACTTACATCGGTGAAAAATAAGTACGAGTATAAACAATGACAAACATTAACTACTTCTTAATTACTTGGGAATCTTATGAGAGCTATATACCAATATCACAAAATCTAGAGACAATTACATTGAATTTGTTCAGCTTCTAATATCGCAAAATATAAAACATATTGTACGGAAATCATGCAGTATACACGTTACAATTCCTCAAAAATAGAAGCAGAATAGTTCTAGCTACACTTCGGTTTAACATTTAAAATTGTTCAAAAACTACCATTCATTAGAAGTTATGAAAATTTCTACTAAACTAATCTTTTTTTTCAACGGTAACCCTATTAAAATAGTAGATACATAGGTGATTTAGAAGCTATTATTTGAAGTAAGTACTTTAATAAAAGAGACACTATTAGATACTTCTTTTTATCTAAATCATTCATTTTCATCTTGTCTAGCTACTCTTACTATTCTCACAATACATTAGCTAAAACTATTTATAAATGAACTAAAAATATTTACTAAAAATTATAATGTTTTGTTCAACTTACCGATCATGGTCTTGAGTAGCACCAAACACATAATGAAATCATCGAACTGAATGTAGCCGTCGGAGGAGCCGTATCTGTTGACACGAACAATAAATGGAGTTAAATATTTTTCTTTTTGTTATTTTTGTACCATGGCAATCTGTTCTAGAAAAATAAGCCATTGCGTTGACCAACGTAAGTAAGTTCGGCTATGACTTTTTTTTAATATGAGAGAGCTTCCAATGATGTGTATATCGACGCTTGAAAGGCGAAATTGACTAAGCGACATAGGGCCACAATGTCGCTTAGTCAATTTTGCCTTTCAAGCGTCGGTATGTATGTCTTCAGATACCGACCGACGACTGTAAAAATTGGTTAATAAAAACCGGCCAAGTGCGAGTCGGACTCGCGCACAAAGGGTTCCGTACAAACCTGTAGGTATTCTCGGTTTATGCAGAAGGTTCATGTTTATGAAAATAAATGTTTTTTTTATTTTTATATTTCTGTTGATTAAATGAAAGGTAAATTGCGGTTTACGATTTATGACGTTTTAAAAAAAAACTACTTACTCGATTTCGTTCAAACCAATTTTCGGTGGTAGTTTACATGGTAATGTACATCATACATTTTTTTTAGTTTTATCATTCTCTTATTTTAGAAGTTACGGGGGGAGGGACACACATTTTACCACTTTGGAAGTGTCTCTCGCGCAAACTATTCAGTTTAGAAAAAAATGATATTAGAAACCTCAATACCATTTTTGAAGACCTATTCATAGATACCCCACACGTATGGGTTAGATGAAAAAAACCATTTTTGAGTTTCAGTTCTATGTATGGGGAACCCCACGATTTATTGTTTTTTTTCTATTTTTGTATGAAAATCTTAATGCGGTTCACAGAATACATCTACTTACCAAGTTTCAACAGCATAGCTCTTGTAGTTTTGGAGAAAAGTGGCTGTGACATACGGACGGACAGACAGACAGACAGACAGACAGACAGACAGACATGACGAATCTATAAGGGTTCCGTTTTTTGCCATTTGGCAACGGAACCCTAAAAAAGAACATTTGGACTTTAATACGTCAACGAAAATGTTACACAAAATTTTTTAATACGTATAGAGAATATTATCTATTCCCTCATAGGTAATATTATTTATATATATCGGAAGAGTCAAGAGTACGGGATGTGAATTGGCAACGAAACGCAAGTGTGAAGTTGGCGTGCTTCGACAGAGTCTAGCCTGACGTTCGTGTGAGTCGAAGAGAGCACCACAGCTCTCTAAACCATCTAATATCTTGCGGGCAAAAAGTGTCTAGAAACTGTCCAACGTTTCGTTTGGCAAGTTCAAATATAACCTAAAAATCAATAATCATCTTTGGAGATTTTCTTCTCACCCGCAAAACACGTCTACGCCCAGTAAAATGTTTAACTGTGAAGAATCCAGCTCCAATCGGCCTCTTGCACTGACATGTATATTACCTATTTACAGACAACTTTATCGCTGTTAGGTTCAAGATTGATTGGCAAAATTTGACAGTTTCGGGTAGCTCTATACGCTGGCGTCTGTACGTTTAACACGTGAGCGTAGTGTATCCAGCGGAGTACAAAGCGTCGCGTAGACTACGGTTTGTGTCCTGTATGTAAAGAGCGGTCACCCATCCAATATGTTACCTATGAGCGAGCACGTTAAGCAGATGAGCGTTGACAGTGTATCCTGCAGAGTCCAAAGCGTCGTGTAGACTATTGTATGTGTCCTATATGTAAAGAGCGGTCACCCATCCAATACGTTACCTATGAGCGAGCACGTTAAGCACGTGAGCGTTGACAGTGTATCCTGCGGAGTGCAGAGCATGGCGGAGGTGGTGAGCAGGGATCGCACCACGGCCGTCTGTGTCGTAGAGACGGAATACAGCCTGCGAAGGAAAGTTTTATATATCCTAGTCATAAAGAGATGAATTTTCGACATGTTGCGTCGATCCCAAATAAACTGGAATAAAGGAGAATGGTGAAAGGGATGAATTTTTGAAATGGCATTTCAGGGTAAAAATATAAGCTGATAAATAAAGTAATCGTTAAGGTAAACTTTACCTTCATTTTGGAGACAACATAAATTGTATTTTTCCTTATATTTGGAAATATCCTTGTTCTAGTCTAGCCAGGAAGCGAACATGATGTTTATTGCAAAGAGAAAAACATTACTGTATTGTCAGCTATAACAGTGCTGCTGGTAAAGTTCCAATGGTATAAAGTTATGTGCAGATATCCCTAGAAAATAATGTGCTTCGGGAAACATCGTGTATCTTCGGAATTACGAACATTGATGAGATGTAATATAGACATGTTACGATCATGGTAGTATTTGTCTTTGTTGCATTACCATGATTACAGTGAGAGCAGTGATGGACCAGTCTTGTCGATCACGAGTTCTAGCTTGTGGGTTTGGAGATTCTGCCGATGCAGGCGCTTTACTTTGTGTAAATAATTTTATCAACCCTGCTCTAAAATCGGTGAAAGAAAACATATTTAGGTAGGTCAACATGTCCTAGAACCAAATTCGATTCATGTGTGTTCACATGTACCCAGTATTTTGTAATATAATATCTTGATTTAAAAGAGTTTCTATTTAGTTTCTAGCCTGTTCATCTCTATACTGATCTAAGTTTTGTAATAAGCAACTAGCTGCAACTTTCTGACTTAACTGATAGACTTTTTGGTAGTTCAAAAGTGCCTGAGAGTTAACTCACCTGCCAGTTTCGCAGATCAATCCACAGGCCCTTGAATTCCTCAAAGCCGAGTCCTCCCGAGCCGTCCTTGTCTAGCATGGCGATCATGCTGCGACATACCTCCTTGGAGAAGCCCTGGCCCTTCAGCTCTGTAACGTTTTGTTGAGGTCAGAAAGGGGAGGTGAGAATGAAGGAAAGCTGTGAGACGTGGCACTGGTTTTATGATTTTTGGAAAGATGGGTAGTCTCTTTTAGATGTGTCTGTAAGTTTAGTAAAAACGAGACCTATTTATTTATTTAGTAATTATGAATAATATAAGTACCGGTATGTATGCCTATTATAGGTACACATAGCTTTAGCTGTAAAATAACATGGCAATCAACAAAAAAAAAAAAAAACTTGTTGTGACAATAGGTATAAGTTTGAATAAAAACGATGATTTTGTTATGTCTAAAAATGTTATGTAATGACGATGATTTTGTATCAGATAATTAAAAAAAAAACTGTTTTTTTATCACAGATTTTTTTTGATTTTTACAATCAATTTTGTTATATAAAAACTCTACCTGATACACAAGTTTATTGGAAAAATTAAAGACATTTATGACACTTAATAATTGTTAGAAACAAATATTTAAAAAAATCATAACTCCCGCTCAAAAATCTGTTCCATAAATTACGAATTCAGTGGAACGTCTTAAAATAAAACTTAAAAATATTTTTATGGAAATGGAGGTGACATAACTACCTACAATGAAATTTTCATAAAATAAAATAATAAATTTATAATGCCCATTTTCGTTCACTTCCGATGTACATAACATGCGTTCAAGCGGAAAAACGTACAAATTTCCAAAAACATACATTTTTGAAAATTCCTACATTTTTAATGTGAGTTAGTAGTGGCATTAAGCAGACATAATGCAAAATATTGCTTATAGATCCATAGATAAGACAATATTGAGCATTATTTGACATTGACATTTGACAGTACAAAAAATAAAAATAAAATTGTGAAAAATATAAATCATAAAAAAGGGGGGAAAAATATTTACAAGCAAATAATAACAAAAACAGACATTTTAAATTGTGCCCTCCATTTCGATAAAATGTGATAGTATTTAAAGTCAAGCTGTGCATGTATCGCTGCTGGAAGCAATCTGAAAAAAATCTTATAGGCATTAGTAATTTGCAAGGAATATTCGATTATCAAAACGTTTTAAATATATGTAAACTATACTCTTTGATTTAAAACCCACACGTGGTAAAAGACTTTTATGAATATCTACTATTTATTTAATTGCATATTTAATTAACAAATCCTAAAATAACGGCTGTTTGATTTTTTATTGCTTTATCCTAAAATCATGTTGCTTTTAGTTTAATCATACAAATTCCAGCAGCCGTGTAACATAAATAAATATCACACAATTGTTTTTGTTCTCAATACACAGTACAGTGTATTCTTTTTGAAGATTCTGCTATCAATACTTTTTTTTTGCATTGCACCCATTATGGAAGGACGTGCTAAGTTATCCCTCGAAATTCCATTTTTCTTTCGTATTTTGTAGTTTGCGGGTCAGTGTCTGGTTTTATATTTATTAAAATATGATTCTACCGCAACAAATATGGTTTTAATATAATCATATAAATATAGATAAATATGTATTGGATATATTTGGATAAAACCTGATGAAACTTCTTCAATAATACATACATTCATTAAATAAAAATAAAATCATACATTTTGCAAAATATATTAAATATTCACACCAATTTTAGTAAAATAAAAAGTTACGTAAAACTACGTCATACGAAAAAAATCTACACTTAAAAAAACGTCTACAAAAACATATTATAATTATTGTTATTTAAATACTTAAAATAAAAAAAAGTTACGTCAAACTATGGGTCGAACGAAAAAAATCTACAATAAAAAAACGTCTACAAAAAATATAATAAAGATCGTTATTTAAATACTTACATATACTATACCGTGGCTCGGTAAGCTTAACGAAACGAAAGCGGCGCGGGCGTTTTACTCGACACAAAGCGTTAACATATTGAGAAGCTCAAAAATGGGCATTTTAGAACAGTGTATGATAAAATTACAGATAAACTAATTATTAAATGTCTGCCTATTATAGAGTCGAATAGATATCTCATCGCACTTTGAAATTACAAGAATATATTTTTTTAAATCTTTTAAATATATAAGGTGTATCTATTCATACACGAAATATTTTAAGAGGTGCACCTATAGGTGGTAAAGAAGCTACAGCATGGAAAAAAAAATTCAATTTTTTTTTTTCAAAATTTAATATTTATGGATTATTTGACGCACATAAGAAATACTGGAAGAAATCCTTCTTATTTTTTATGGCCCGAGACACCTCGGCCATGCTCGTGCCGTCCGGTCACCGCCCTCGCAGCGTCAGGCGGGCCATTCATAGAAATTGGAGTAAAGGTTTTATACAACACGTCTCAAGCAGTTTTAAAATTATAATAATTACGAAAATTCAAAAACGCTTAGATAAAAATTTCTTTTTGCTTCTATAGCTTCTTTACCACCTACAGGTGTACCTCTTAAAATATTTCGTGTATGAATAGCACCTTACACCTTATATATATATTATTTTTTTTTATTAAAATTATTATGAAATATGGGAATGCAATGAAATATGAATTGACTAAAATACATTGTTACTACATTCAAGGAATGAATAAACGTACTTAGGTAGTATATGCAAAATAATTTTTCAGATTAAAAAATGTTTGAAAGACTGTTCCTTGATTATAAAACAATATATTTTGCTGACAAAATAAATTCAAATAAATATAATTTAAGCCTCTTTTAAATAAATTAGATACACTCTAAGCATAAACTGTTTGTATGTATTTTATTATTTGCGTTAACACAATTTTCAATATTTTTAGTATAATTCGTGAGAGCTGTGTTAAGCAAACACATATTTTAAAACTTAATTATAGATTTCTGCCCCAATTATTTTTTATGATATCTATACTAATATTTTAATACGAAAGTAACTCTGCCTGTTGTTGTTGTTACGCTGTTATGACTAAACCACTGAACCGATTTTGATGAAATTTGGTACGGGTAAGTTTGAACCCCAAGAACGAACATAGGCTACTTTTCATTCCGCTAGTTCATCTGCGTCTGCGACAATCGACATTTACGCGGACGAAGTCGCGGGCAAAAGCTAGTATGATATATTTTTCTTTTAAATATAAATATTTATAAATGAATTTAGCAATGCGATGAAATCTGAAACAAAGGCTACTACAACTTTTTACTATACTTTGATTTACCTTTCAAAACAAAATGCCAAAAAAAAAAATAAAAAAAATCATTTGAAAAGTATGTTTGAAATCTCAAATTTATCAAATCTACAGTAAAATCAGCTGATATGAGATTAGAGAATAGACTAAAGCTCTGGCCCCACTGAAACGAATCCCTCGCGGAATGCGGGATGCGTAATGTGCCTGCGCCGATTGTGACAACTAACTTGTATGGAGATTTTCAAAATGGTGCGGTTTGCTAATAATTAAAACAATCGACGCGCGGAGTTGTGACAGGATTCACTTCAATTTTGTCAGAACTTAATAATTAATAAAGCTTACTTTACTTCTTATAAAGTAGCACATAAAAGTCAATTTTATGTATCCTCTTAAAAATCAGAAGTTTCTTTGGATAATACTCCTTATCACGTCGACAATAAAGATGAATATTACGTACCCTCTCGCATGGCATAGTCGAAGAACTTCTTGAGTTCCTGCCAGTCCACCTTGCCGTCGGCACCAGCCAGGCGGTTGAAGGAGTCCTGCACCGGGTCTGCTGGCTCGGGGTTGGGGTTGGGGGCTATTTCTTTTACCTGGGGGGGGAAATATTGTTTTAGGAAGTTGAGTATGTGGCGGCATCTATATCGTCAAATGTGAATAAGACTGATGCCGAGCAAATATTCTACGTCGCGTAAAAGTGTTTACCGAGCAAGTTAGCATATACGGGGTCAAATTCGGTTCGGTTTTAGGTTTAAAGATCTAAATCTAAATTATCTTCAAAAAGACACAGTCACACGAGAACAATGCTTTTTTTTTTTTTTTTTTTTTTTTTCAGGATGGGAAATCATCAAATGACTTCTCCCGCTCTGGGCGGAGCGGGAGGGTGTGTCAGACTTTTACTGACTAAAACCCACCCGTGTTCCATCAGTTGCCCATGTGCCAGGGTCACGGTATCTCTTTCGAACAATCACGCGACCCCGGCAGGCATCGGTCCTAGTAGACCCCTACAACGAGAACAATGCTTACAGTTAATTATTTATACAAAACATTCGTCACAGACGTTACTGTAGTACATACACCCATCCAATACATTCAGCTTTTGGGAAAGGTGGTATTTATATAAGCAGCTAATTGAGTTTTGAATGCATGTTTATTACTATAGGTAGATGTTGTAAGAAACTTTTACACGTCAATATTTTAAAAACCAGATGGCGCTAGCATTTCCTTGCTGACTGTTCCTTGAGAAGAAACGCCAAAACAAACTCAGGGGTCATGGTCTGGGCACGCCACAATTGCGGCGGTAAGTCCCCTCTTTGAGGAGTGGATAGAGGGGCGCCACGGCGTCCTCACCTTCCGTCTGACGCAGGTTCTCACCGGGCATGGTTGCTTCGGTGGGTTCCTGTTCAGGATAAAGCGGGAGGATACGCCCGGGTGTTTCCCTTGTAAGGATCGTCTAGAGGACACGGTGGAGCATACGGTGGAAGTTTGCCCTGCCTGGGCGGAGCACCGCCGTGTCCTCGTGGAGGAGATTGGCGGCGGCGACCTCTCGCGTCCGACCCTGGTGCGAGCCATGGTACGGAGCGAGAGGGCATGGGAAGCCGTCACCTCCTTCTGCGAAGCAGTAATGCTCGCGAAGGAGGAGGTGGGGCGCATGAGGGAGTGGCAGTCACTGTGCCCTCACGTCCCTAGCCGCCGCAGGAGGAGACGCCCCGGGCGTCGGGAGTCCATAGCGGACTCCCGGCCACCGTAGGCGCGAGCTTGCGGGTGGCGAGCAATGGGTAGCTCGCCACCCGGTAAGGACCAAGCTCGGGTCGACGGCGAGTAGTGTTCCACGCGCGCCTCAAAGAGATGTCAGCAAAACTGAAGGGGTCTGCTAGGACCGATGCCTGCCGGGATCGCGTGATTGTTCGAAAGAGATACCGTGACCCTGGCACATGGGCAACTGAAGGAACACGGGTGGGTTTTAGTCAGTAAAAGTCTGAAATGCCCTCCCTCTCCACCCAGAGCGGGAGACGTCATTTGATGATTTCCCACCCAAAAATAAAACCAAAAAATGGTGTCGTGGTCTCGTTCGAACTTTATATTATTACAATATTATGTAAGTTTAACAATGCCGGGCAATGTCTGGAGCGTGTAGGACTTCTGATTGCACTCGTTAAGTGCGTTTCAAGTGAACGGGAAGCCATTTGAACTGGACTCATAGAAGAACAGTACTGACTTTTATATTGTGACGTTTTATTTCTAAACTAATTGACATCATGTAGCAAAGATTTACCATAATTTTGAACGAATGGATAGGGAATTAAACTTACCCGATCATCAACGTCTCCCATGCCGATGTCTTCGTCATTCTCTCTGAAAAAAAAAAGAAAATATTTTAAATAGCCATAATGCCATAATCGTCACGCTTGGCAGGCAACACTAGGGTTACCAGATGACCGGGAAATCCGGGAAAGTCTCGGAATTTTACGTCGTGTCCCGTGTCCACTAATGATCTTTAACTGTCCCGGATTCCGAACACATACTCCTATTTTTTATAAAGTTATAAGTATAATAGAGTTGAAAATTACGTAATATTAAACTGCCTGCTGAAAAATTTGACAGAAGTACAGACTCATCAATATTGTATCTTACTTAGAAATTTTAATTTTTTTGAAAATCCCATGGTGGCCATGGCCCTAAAATCTAATGAAACTGGCAAATATGTATGTAAAAAATCAGTATTTTAAATCAAAGAGAGTTTTTGTTTTGTTGAATTGTCCTGAAAATGATATCCTTGTATCTGGCAATCCTAGGCAACACACGGAACACAGTGACCTATTACGACTGACAAATTACATTGACAAATGACAGCGACTATGTAACTAATGTGTTTTAAATAGTTTTCACTTACGTCATGTTATTGCTCTTCTCAGAGAATACACGTAGTAAGAACTCTCCCTCCTCGTTGGGGTAGAAAGTGGACGGCACGATGACGTAGCTGCCGGGATCCAGTTTGAACCTGAAACATAAAAGTTTTATCAATTTGAGGTTTATAGATATTTTTTATTTATTTACGACTTGCTGCCTGATAGACGTTGTGTTGTCCTCAATTCTCATATAAAAATATTTTCTTTTATCCCCGAATATACTATAGTTACATTACTATCTAACTCTTTGCTAGGGTTAATCAGGCCTGATGAGTTCTTGGGCTACTTTAAAAGAGTATTTTCATATTTTTTTTGTTCTAACGTGCGTCTAGTTTGTGCAAAACGAATAACTTTTCTTTTTTAGCGTGCCAATCCTTCTAATATTATAAATGTAAAGATGTTATTCTTCATGTAAAAACGACTGAAAGGATTTAGATCAAAGGCACACAGATAATTTATAACCCAGATTACCAAAGGGTACATTTTATCCAGTTCATTTTATTAAGTTCCAGAGACTACCGCGTTCAAACAAACAAAGTCTTCAGCTTTATTATATTAGTGTTAGTAAATATATATAACGATAACCTGTGATCAGATATTCGGATGCATATTTACCTAGTGTTACTATTTAGCTGTGAAAGCACGGAAGCGGCTTCGTATTTTTTTATTAAAGGCGGGTTTCTTGGACCATCATATTTACTTAAAATTAATGTTTAACTCCAGATGCAAATACACGGGTGTAGGGTGGTATGTGTTAGTTAAAACAACACACAAAACACGGTAAAAACGCGCATTCCATATTAGCCAACGTTTCAACTTTATGTGAATATGCATCTGAATATCCGATCTCTAATGATAACTTACCTAGCGCTAACTTCTCTCAAGTTAATGAAGGTCTGACTGCGTCCAACCGAGGCGTTGTACTTGAAGAAGTTGATATCCAGAGGCTTGGGCACGTGTCCGTAGTCGGGCAGGCGGTATATGGCGAAGCCTATCGAGAGGAGCTCCAGGCCCTGGTGGCGCTGGGAGCGACGGTTCTTCTGCATCAGGGCTACTATGATCTGGGGACAAGGATAATTGTGTTATAAATGTGGAATTAACGCAACCGACTTCCAAACAAAGTGAAAATTTACTTTAATTTCGGAAGTCCTTTTTTTTGCTACCAACTTCCGAAATTAAAGTTATTTTTGTACTAAGTAGATACATATTTTCATAAAGGTCGGTTGTTTTTATTATTGTTTGAAATATATTTTTTATTTGGCTCTTTTTAGTTGTGTGTTAAGTACCACATTAAAAATGTGAAAATAAAAAGTTACCCACATAAATTTGTGTACTATGGCTTACTTATCAAGCTATACTGGGTGTTAGTGTAAACACCGTTATCTTTGAAACCAGTGATTTGGTTTCGTTAATAGAACGTAAAATCAATGAAAAAAAAACAACTTTTTTTTTAAAGAAAATCTGCATTTTTCCACAAGAATATTTCACCCTATGCGCGAGGGCAACAAACTTCGGGAACCACACCGCGTTGCACGAAGCGACGCCGACACGGGTCGCGACCCCGCAGTCAGTCAGCTGGCAGTCTCGCTAGCGATCGCACGTAATGCCGCGTCTTAGCGTCCGTCGCTCATTTCTCGCGCGTGAATTGAGTGTGTTACGATGTCTTACACAAATGAACAGTGAACCGAAATGGCTCGGCTTTACGCCATTGCGGGTAATAATCTGAACGGGGCGCGTAGGATGTACGCAGAATTGTTCCCAGGACAACCTGTGCCAAACCGTGAAACGATGTTGGCGGCGCGCAACGTACCTACGGCCAGTTCACTGTGCCGGCGGTTCAATTTTCAATGTTTCCCACTGGACACTATGGACAATACTCTCCTCATCGATCGTCCAAGAACTAAATGATAACGATCGCATACCACGGATGGTATTTTCGCAGTGGCTTATCAATAACCTCGATAACAACAGAATGTTAGACGGAGCCCATTTTGAACACGTGTTGAGGTTAATGTAGGTCGGTAAGTGTTGATATTTTATTCAGTCAGTGTAAATTTAATTTAATTTTTAATTAAACTGTACATAAAATTGTGATAAACTTTTTAAATACGCCAAAAGTACCTACCCAATGGTTTGGTTTATTAAAAACAAAATGTTTTCAAATCATTTAGAATCCAAAGCCATTTCGAATCAAATTTACATTTAGACTCGTCACGGTAGGTAGGTATTTGTGGCTGTCCTAAGCCAAGATAAGTATGATGGGAAAGTTACATCACAGGTAATGTGTATTTATGTGTTGTGTGGACGGAACGCCTGGCGATCGTTGTAGTGATTACATCACTGATGCGCATATCCATGAATTTGCGGGCGGTCTGGGATAAAATCCGTACTAAACCTTTTTAGGAAAATAAATATTTTTTTTTTTAACTCGCTCTGTTATTTTATATTTAAGTCAAATTACCCATGGGTTAAGTGACAACGGTGTTTACCCTTACAGTCTGTATATTTCCAGTTTTAGCTGACCACTCACTGTATAGGATTTTCGTTCAATGAGAGGTCAGCTTATGCTGGACATGTATAGCGTTATTTGTCGCCGTGCGTAATTTACTTGTCATAGACATTATGTGGAATAAATACGTATTATTTAAGAACTCAAACACCATTAATCATAATTTGACCAAATTTATATTAGACCACTCTATAAGTATACCCTCAAACACAAGAAAGAAAATCAAATTGGTAATAAATTACTGTAACACACATAAAAAAGAGAAAATTACAAGTGAATTAAAGAAAAAAAATTGAAACTCCTCCTTTTTTGCAGTCAGTAAAAAAATTAGCAACAGCACATTGCTGGCAACATGGAGCCAAAAACAAAATTATTTTTTATCTCAATTTACTCAGTACTCGCGACAATAAACAGTTATACGAAAATATTGCCATAATCACAACTTTTGACGAATGAAATATACCTATAATTTTTTTTATATTTTATCAGGTCATAGTGATTATTACGACCTATTAAAATATTATTTACTGTCCTCTTTTATAATATCGAATTTATATTTCTTAAATTTATCTATGTGAATTATGGTATGGAAATTAGAAAATATAGAAAAGGGGTGACTACTGAGATGACGACTAATAGAGAAGTGTGGAAGAAAAAGACATGTTGCGCCGACCACAAATAAATTGGGATATAGGGCAGGAGAATGGTGATGATTTCTTAAATTTATCAAAGAGTAATTAAAACATTAATAAGTACTTACGGTACACTTGTTCTCGTCGTCTCCTTCGTCAACATCAGTCAACGTGACAGTGTACTGCGGGTTCTTCCAGAACGACTCCAAGAAGTTTGTGCACCCACCAGCCGTTACACCTGTATCACAAAATAAACAAATGTTTTATTATTCAAACAATTAATGAACGCAGCCTATCGCAGCCCACTGCTGGACATGGGCCTCTCTCATGATGCGGTACGACACCCTGTCTTCCACCTTCTGCATCTATTCTGACCCAGCCACCTTTGTATGATATTATTATTTATTTATTTAATACTTTAAGCATACAAATGTACACAGGCGCACTTAATGCCACAGGCATTTTCTACCAGTCAACGTTTTAGAAACAGTGATAGGTGCAAATAATTTGAAGATTTAAATATAAACGTATTCAGATTCGCTGTAATTTCGTCGAATGCTTGAATAGATATGCTGGCTATAATATCTTGTTTCTTTAGCCTACACAGGAGGTTTACGTGAAAGAATGATAAATAAAATTACCTCTGACCCACTCTCCCTCGAAGACTGACATCTCCCACTTCTTGGTGCATCCCTCAGGGCATTCCTCAGGGTCCAACGAATCGGGGTTCAAGTTACAGATCTCCACACTGAAACGAATACAAGACAATATGAACTATTAATAATATGATACATAATATAACCTTTATTTATCCAAAAACATAGTTTAAAATACATTTTGATATTTGATTTTTAAAATATATTTACAGTTTACTAGCTTTTGCTCGCGGCTTCGATCGCGCTAATTTAGTATTTGACAATCAATTCGGGTTGTACTCTGCTTGTCCATACTTAATATTATGAATGCGAAAGTAACTCTGTCTGTTACGCTTTCACGACTTAACCACTGAAACGATTTTGATAATTTTTTTATTAAATTAATATTTGCTTTTGTTCACGACTTTGTCTGCGCAAATGTCGGTTATCGCGGACGCAGACGAAGTCGCGGAATAAAAGGTAGCGTGTGTGTGTGTGTGGGTGGATTACACAAGATAGGTAACCTATTGAATGCTTGTTGATAGAAGTGTCGGCTTACATTACTAAAGTAGTCTTGGTTGATCTGCACGCGTAGCATGACTGCCATAGAAACGGAATTTGTCGACGGAAGAGAAGACAAAATGATAGATTGTATCGTAGAAAAATTGTGTAAAACTGAAAAGAAGGGATGTTTCTATTCTTCAATCGACAAGAGTACGATGTCAAATATAAAAAAAAATGGAATGGATGGTGGTGGAATTAAAATAGATAAGGAACTTTTTTGTTCTTGGTAGAATAGATATAGAATTGGTCATGCTACGTCGGCTGAGGTATATAGGAAAAAAAAGTGTGACAAACCTTGAGAAGTGTTTAACGACGTCATTGAAAGACATCCAGAATTCCCCATCGTCGTCGAAAGTTAGACCCATCTCCTCCTTCTCAGATTCAGGAATAAATCGCCACTTGGGAGATCTGGGAAGAAACAAATATATTTCATTAATTTCTATGCCTTAGCATCGGGCCTAACAAAGCTTAATCTGCAGGAGGAGACGCCCCGGGCGTCGGGAGTCCATAGCGGACTCCCGGCCACCGTAGGCGCGAGCTTGCGGGTGGCGAGCAATGGGTAAATCGCCGCCCGGTAAGGACCAGGCTCGGGTCGACGGCGCGTAGTGTTCCACGCGCGCCTCAAAGAGATGTCAGCAGCAGTGTAGAGGTCTACTAGGACCGATGCCTGCCGGGGTCGCGTGATTGTTCGAAAGAGATAAGCCTAAAAGTCTGACACGCCCTCCCACTCCGCCCAGAGCGGGAGAAGTCATTTGGTGATTTCTCAACCAAAAAAACGAAGGATTTTCTAGCCGTCATTAAAGGCATATTAAGAGAGCAAACATCTCCGTGCCTTATTTACGAAAATGATTTATTTTTTATTTTGAATTTTTTGTATGGAAAAAAAGGGTGAGAAATGATCCACCGCTAATGTATGTGGTTCTACGTACTTATCGCTCCAGGGTCCATTCCACTCGGCCTCATTGCCCCAAGGGTTCCGCAGACGCAGAAGGGGTATCTTCCCCGGGCGGCCGGGAGTCTCAATATCCACATACTTCACTTTTGTTACTGAGTACGCGTGTCCTCGGATGAGACCAACCGGGGTTACGGCTTCCAAAATGTTCGGGTCCGGCTGCGAAAAAAAATGGGGGTTATTTATTTTATACTATATATTTAATACATAACACCAACAGCTTATATAATTAGGAAAGGTTTTACTGCTAATGTAAACACAAATATAAGTGTACATAATCTTTCATTTAAAGCTATAACCTCCTTTGGCTTTGCAGCTGTCGGGTAAAAAAAAAACAGTCATTGCATGGAAGCTGCTTACAAATAAACTTGTAGTAGTCCAAGTAGTGGGGGTAAGGTTAAAATGTGCACTTTATAAGGTAATAAAAGCTTTTTAACAGCGACCGTCCTCCAGGTTGGCTATAATCCTAAGGTGACGTACTACCGTACTACACAAAAAATAGAAGAGTAAAATGTACTTTCCGATATGCGAAGGCGCTGACTAAAGTTAGTTTCATATAAATCTGTCCGATTAAATTAATGATGGAGTGTCTTTACGGGTGGATTAGCAACCTTAAGGAAAACCTATATTCAAGCCAATTCTACAGGATAAGTTTTTAACCAGTGCGCAAATTTTAACAAATTAAACTTAAACGAGTTATAATAACCATGCATTTTTTATTTAGATATATTTTAGTACAACAAACTTAAATGATCGTTAACGAAAGATGTTTATTTTGAAACTGGTTTTTATGGTAACTTGCGCGCGGCACCGGCGCGGCGGTGAAGGTGAACGACCGAGCGCAGCTACAAGTACCTACCAGCTGTTCGATCGATCAAATTCTAAGAAGTTCGAAGTACCTACGTACTGCGTGCGGCTACTGACCTATTTCTATTGTCAATATCATATTACGAAATATGTAGGGTGTCCACAGTTTATTGATTTAAGGTCGGATAAAAATTTAAAAAAGTATTAAAATACTAGTTGAAATGTGTTCTATTACTGATACTGACCACCAAAAAATATTGCGCACCGGTTAATTTTTTCATGTATATTCAATATTTTAACCTAGCGGGCACAAGTTAGTGTTGGGGCATCTAAACCGCCACATGTGAACTACGCATCACACCGCGAACTAGCATATGTGCAACGTCCTGACATCACCCGTCTGATCGGAGGATCCTACGTTTTCTACGGAGGATGAGTGAACTTTAAATCCTGTTCCTCATACCTCCAAACTAGTATGTTAGCATATGATTTATTATTATTTTGAAATGAAATGAAATTTATTTTGCAAGAATTGTAGTACATTACAGATGGTCGGGTTATTTTACAGTATCTAATACAATTCGCTAAACCTAGCATGCAAAGTAATTGATTACACTAATTAAATAAATGAAGATATTAAATTCGAACATAAATCATAGTTATTAAATTAAGAATAATAAAGTCAATCATTTGTCAAATTATAATAGCAATAAATGTCATTGTTAATCTTTACAGTTTAGGTACTCATTCACAGAATATAATGATTTTTCTATAAGCCATTTGAATAAAACTGTTTTAAAGCGATTGACAGGCAGTTCCCTATATAATTTGGGTAATCCACACTATCCACACTATCCACACTAATATTATAAATGCGAAAGTAACTCTGTCTGTCTGTCGGTCTGTCTGTCTGTCTGTCTGTCTCGCTTTCCTGCTAAAACTACTGAACCGATTTAAATGAAATATGGTGCACAGATAGTTTAGAGCCTGAGAAAGGACATAGGCTACTTTTTATCCCGGTAGTACGTTCCCGCGGGATAATTTCCGACCTCCACGCGGGCGAAGCCGCTGGCAAAAGCTAGTTTATTATATAATCCTTATGACCATTGGAAAACAACTTCTGTAATATAATTGGCTTTTCATTTGAGGAATAATTAATCTGTCAGGATATCTTGTGTTAAACGTAACAGTGTCTCCAAGACGTTGAAATAATTCGGAGTGCATTTTAACAAATTTACAGCACTCAAATATGTACATACCGGGAACGGTTAATATATTTAAATCTTTAAAAAGAGGTTTACATGAAGTCAGTGGTGGCACATCACAAAGAGCACGGATACATTGCTTTTGGGCTATAAACACCCTATTAATAAGGACAGAATTCCCCCATAGTACAATGCCGTATCTAATGTTTGAAGCTACATGAATGTGAAGACTATGTGGGTCTTTTTTTATTTTGTTTCTTTCTTTGTCAGTGTGTTGTAATCATGATTTGGCAGTTTGAGTAATTTATGTGGCCTACCCAAATGTCCTTTCTTTGGTATTGTTGGTCAAATCGTTGAGCTTCTTAAAATCTGAGTTAAGCTACACGATTAGTGACAAATGCTTGCATTGACAGGACAGGTCCACTCAATCTGTGTGGGTCTTTCCTCAAAAGACCATTTCAGTCACCAATCTACATGGTCTTCACAAGATGTGACCAAGATTATGTCTAGACTTTAAAAGAGACTGTGACCTCTGAGTTTCTTTCGTCCTTTCTTCTCAGAGTAGTCAGTTAGGAAACGCCAACCTCATCTAGTATAAAAACATATGATTGACGTGTAAAAGTGTCCATTTATGATTTAGGGTCACAGCACACATATCAACTCGTAAACGGATCGTAACCGTATCAACTCGAGCCGTTCAGTATGATTTGTATGAAACTCCCTACTGCAACGCACACTAATTGGAATCGTAACGTAATCGCCTCGCCTCCGGACAAGCTCACGAACCGCGATGTGGCGCGTGGCAACCAGCGGTCCCCGCGCTTACGGCTCTCCGTACCCTAGCTTACGGCTCCCCGTACCCTAGCTTACATCTCTTCGTCCACGCGACACAAAAACGTTCGGATTCAAAATGACTGAACTAGTGCCGCCTAGCTGTCAACCAGGGATGTTAAGGAGCTCCGTAACCGTAATCGAAACTATCGGATATCCGATATAAAAATTTATCCGTAACCGTAACCGAATCCGAAATAAAAGTTTCGGTTAATATCGGATTTGTTATTACATTTTTATTTTAGGTAGATTAGATAACACTCAATATATATTTATAATCATTTTTATTTTAAATAGCTGTAATAATTACTCACGGGCTGATTGTAATTCCTACCAAATGGTGACATATAAATAAAACCATTTTATTAGCTATTTGTATTTTACTTTTGAAATTCCTTAAAAGTTTAATATCCGTAATCGATATTATCCGAAACTAACGGATAATGCGAAATAATTTCATATTCGTAACCGTATCCGTATCCGGTATAATAATCATTCCTACATCCGTATCCAATCCGTATTCGAAATGTCATATCCATAACATCCCTACTGTCAACCAGCGGTCGGCGAGCCGTAAGCGCGTCGTCGCGCGTCGCCTAGTTGTAGCCGAGTCGACGTGCCGGAGCTTCCGATCCGCTTACGTTACGTGGTTACGTTAGGTTGACGCCTGTTTGACGGCGAGGCGAAAAGCGATATGGTGACGATCCCTTTCCGAGTTGATATGTGTGCTGTGACCCTTATAATACTTGCTCACCTCAATACTGCAGCCAATGAGAGAGTTCCTCTCGTACGCCTTCAAGAGGATTGTAAAGAAGTTTGGGGGCAGTTCGGCCATGTCGTACATCTCCGTCACTCCGCCAGTAAAGTCCTCCATTGCCTCTAATGTTGAACCGCCCTTTAGGGACTCGTAGGAGCCGTGAAGTCTGGAAATACAATAGTGTTATTAGAATAAAATAGTTAATTTTCTTTTTTTTTACCTTTATCTGTTGGTAAACAAAAGTGGGGTGTTCATCAGCAGCTTATAATGTTCCCACTGCTGGGACACAGGCCTCATGAGAGAGGGAGTGGGCCATAATCCACCAAGCAGTGTCGGCGCAAGCACGTTTAAGTTCACTGAACAAAAAGTGACATAAATGGACGCGACGATCGCGTATTTCCTCTACCAACGCTACCAATAGGTTCGGACGTGATCTTGTTAAAAACAGTAAATTTTGTGCAAAGTGCAAACATTATTGTAAAGGGTAAAATTATTATAAATAAAATTAAAATAAGCTAAATACGATAGTTAATAAAATGTAGGTATCTGAACTAAATTAATTAAAAAAAGTCTAAAATTAAACGCTCTGCATTTTGGTATGTTACGTACCTATGTGTGCACAATTAAAAGGTAAGACATTTATGTTGTTCTTTCCCCTACATAAATAAAACCATTTTATTAGCTATTTGTATTTTACTTTTGAAATTCCTTACATAAATTCCCTTCCCTTCCCTTCCCTTTCCTACATAAATTCATGCCTTCTCCCTATGCGGGTAGGGGTTTTTCCTGTTGATTTTTAATAATGTTGAAGCTTCCTTGAATAATGGGAAAATGTGTGTGTCTGTTTGTCCTTCTTTCACGGCAAAACGGAGTGACAAATTGACGTGATTTTTTAAGTGGAGATAGTTGAAGGGATGGAGAGTAACATAGGCTACTTTTTGTGTCTTTCTAACCCCCCACTTCCCTAAAATGGGGGGGGGGGGTGGAATTTAATGCAAGCGAAGCCGCGGGCAAAAGCTAGTTACTTATACTTTTGAAAAACAATGACAATATTATTTTCAAATTCGATTAATAATTACTTATTTAGCATAAGGTTAGTGTTATAGCACTTACTTGGCATAAGCCTTCTCTAGTAAGGCGCTCCAGAACTCGTTGTTCTCCGACGAGTGAAGGAACACGAGCTTTCCCCTGTAGGTGGGGAGACGGTCGTCTATGACCACGTCCACCCATCTACCGTACTGCCAGAAACTGAAAGAATAATGAAATAATTATAGCAGTTTATAGTACAGAAACACGAACACGATATATCACTTGATAAATGTGGAATTATTAAATGTTTTTTTATGAATTCATCATCATCATCATTTCAACCGTAAGACGTCCACTGCTGGACTTAGGCCTCCCCCAATTAAGGGGGCTTTGCCATAATCGCCACGCTTGGCAGGCGGGTTGGCGATCGCAGTATGGTGATAAAATGCATAGAGAACGCTGCTGCCCATTCTCTAGTAAGTCCCTTAGTCGCCTTATACGACACCCGCAGGAAGAAATGGGGTGGTGTTATTCTTTACGTCCGGCACCACACGGTACACGTCCGTTTTTATGAATTAATTTCTATTAAAACGAATTTATTTATTTCTTTTTTGATTCTTCTTTATTATTTAGTTAGTTTTTTGGATTAAAATGAGCGGTTCGTCATCACACAGGTAAATCCTTGAGAGGTTTTCGTTGTGTGACTAAAAATAATTTTAAAATAGGTTAAGTGTTTTGAAAATGACGTTAGACACAATTAATAACTTCAATTGACGGTATACGATATAAAAAGTCAGCTATTCAAATTCAGCTGAGAACTAGCACTTTTAGAACGTCAAAATTACTTAAGACAGTCTCCCAAAACGTCCGCCCTACATGAAGATCTGGATAATGATAGCTTACCGGAAATGGAAGACACCGGCATAGTCCTCATCGAAGCTCTGGTCATCTGGCACTACTTGGAAGAACAATCTGAAAAAGAAGTAAAAAAATATTTTAAATATTTTGGCATTAAGATCGGCCAACCTATCACGAATGTCATAAGACGCTCGTACGGGTTTTATGGCGTTATAACAAATAGCTTCTACCCACGACTTCGTCCGCGTAAAATTTTTGCTCCCTTGACCCTTCCCGTCGCATCGATTTGCCTGCTAGTTTTCGTCCATTTTTCGTTGCTGCTCGCTCCTTTTGAGTTATAGTGAGTCAACCTTAAAAGATAGACATATGCTCTCCCGGACTTTTTTTTACAACTTTTTAAAAGGAACAATTCCGTCATACATGATTTTTGCGTTACTTTAACCGTTTACGCAGCGCACGCAACGGAAACTCTCAAAAGGAATACATTTTCTCCGTTTTTGCAACATTTTTCATTACTGCTCCGCTCCTCTTAGTTTTAGCGTAATGTTAAATAGGCTACCCAACTCAAAAATAATTTTTCAATTCGGACTAGTAGTTCCTGAGATTAGCGCGTTCAATCAAACAAACAAACAAACTCTTCAGCTTTATAATATTAAGTATAGATAGATAGATTTTCCTACAGATATTTTGAGCACAAGTATGTTGTGGTTTTGCCACAGTTCGTTCGTAAGAATTGTAACTATCTTTTAAATACCAAGACCCACTCCGTGCTTCGGAAGGCACGTTAAGCCGTTGGTCCCGGCTGTCACACGAGGATCTTTTACAGTAGTTACGGGTCATCAGAAGCCCGAAAATCAGATAGCTGGTCTTACCAAAGGGTACCTATTAACTGTGGGTAGGTAAGGGTATTATCTCTTAACTGGGTTTTTGAGGTCAAATAGGCAGTCGCTCCATGTAAATTACTTTTATTGAGCTGCATCCAGTTAAGACTGGAAGCCGAAACCAACATGGGCTAAAAGGCTAGGTAGATTATCTGCACTGTTATAAGATTTTTATGGTCAGATAACAATATGAATGGAAGGTCAGTCTTATCAAGCACAATTCTAGAACCTTTTAATTTTCCTAGAAATATGTCATATTTTATCACACTAGGTAGGTACTGCTGATATGGTTTGAAGGACACCATATCGAGGAAAAATATTAAAACACAACTTTATAGGCATATCACTGATCAGTGTCCAACTGCATACAGTATCATTATCCTGTTTCAAGTAGGTGTGGTTATTTACTATAGTACCTAGTTTGTTCAGCTGAAGGGTTTTAGATAACTTATCTAGAGCTTGGCACATGACTTTTGGTCCTGTGAAATATAATCTAAACTTTTAATATTTTATTTATTTTAATTTTATTTATTTATTTCAATTCTCCATTACATTCATTTTATAACATATACAATATGATCATTCAAGTTTAATCTAATAAGTTTAAAAGACATCAGTGTCTGAACTATATAAATTAATAACTGTATCTCAGACAACAGGGCTCTTCCCTATAAATGTAGCATTTAAAAGCTAACCAAACTCCACGACATTGAGTTTGCCAAGTATCAAAATGATTTATTCCTATTATACTCAGCGATCACGTAGGGAAACTCCAAGTATCGCTCTCTCCCTGTGGGTGACTTTCAGCCTTCTAATAAGGCCCATTGTAAGCGACCACGTTTGAGTACCATAGGTAGTCAATGGCAACACACACTGGTCAAAGACCTTCTGAAGGCCGCAGGAATCCGTTAAATGCGGGAAGCACCAAACCGGTCGAAGTGGCGGAACTTGGAGACCTTGGAGACCTTTGTCCAGCAGTGGACATCTTTCGGCTGAAATGATGATGATACGCAGCGATACCATAAGCATAATAAGCCCACTAACTGGGACACAGGCCTCCTCTCAAGTAAGAGGGACTGGGGTGTAATCCACCACGCCGGCCCAGTGCGGGTTGGTAGATGTCACATGTCTTAGAATTTTTGGTTCTAGGACATGATAGTTTCCTCACGATGTTTGTCTTCACCGTGAGGAGAGCTGTCGTGAGCTTGTCTGTAATCGAATTTACGTCCTCCAATTCGTAAATCGGAGGCATTATCACTGGGCCACCAATGCTGTGGTGTCATACGCAGTTTTCTTTTTAATTTGCGCGCTTTTTCTCAACCTTTTAAGAGCCAAAGTCTAACTGGCATTATGCATAATTTAATGATTTTCAATCACGAATGCATTTAGAGATATCCTGTTTTTATCTGTAGTTTTATGAGGAAAACTACAACGTGGCGCAGGAAAATACAAGTGATTAGTTGCGCAGAAATAATGTGGATTATGAAGTGGAGCTGCCACGACTGAACGGCAGCAGGGCGTGGCGCTGAATCACAGACTATGCTTAACGTACCAACATTAAATTACGAATATTATGCCGAATCCTCAAGTCAAAACGATAACAGAAATCTAAAGCATCTGAAACATAAAAGTGTAGCCAACATTGATAACCAACATCCAAATGAAAGGTAGGTAACTCACTTTCTGTGGAGCGTGAGATTGGCGACGGCGGCCAACAGCCAACAGTCACCCAACACGCCCTGTTGCACGTCGAAGCGACTGTAGCCCTCCACGAACAGTTGAGGGTCTTCGGCAATTTCCTGCAAAAACACAAAACATATTAGATTTGCTCAGATGTAGCTACTTTACACACGTGTCCACATGTCTCCGCCAACTTTCCTGAAGCACGTCAGTTGGGAGACATTTCTAATGAAATAAGCCGTACACTTTGTCTTGCATCTATAAGAAATTATCTTTTTGAGTGGTTTAACTCATCATAAGTAATACTATATACGTGAAAGTAAGTCTGTTTGTGACGCTTACACGCTAACACGGCTGATCGGATTTTGACGAAACTTGGCACACGAATAGACCATAACTTGGGTAAGGACATGGACTTTTATTCTTGCATTGCAGACGAAGTCGCGGAAGACAGCGAGTATTCTTATAAAGGCCAAAGATTTCATTTTTTGTATAGGTATTTGTTACGCTTTCACGCTACAACAGGTGAACGGATTTGGATGAAATTTTGCGCATATGTAGACTATGGCTTGAATAAAACTCTGGCTCTTGTGATACAGGAATTCTTAGTACATGAGCTAGGGCTGCAATGATGTCTGTAACCTGAAGTGAACAATAAATAACTAAAACAACTAATAAAAAATAAAATAAAAAACTAATAAGGATACTACTAGGACTAATAAGGATATACTATCTATACTAATATTACTGGGTTCTCGTGGGTCGCGCTCGTGAGTGGACGTGTGAGCAATACAGCGCTGTGCCGAAACGTTGCCTTATCGTTGTGTAAAACGCCGTCGCGATGCTAAATATACAAAGAACACCAACTAAAGGTTCCAAATACTTATCGGATCCGAACTTAGCGTCGACCAAAGATAAGGAATGGGTCACCGCGAAGCAGGGAAAGAACAAAAGGGAAGAAGATGAATCGAATAGCGATTCCTCATGAATATCGCACCAGGCTAGAAGATTCAAATCATGCTGTTCAACAAGCGCACTGAATGAAACATTAACCGCATTCCGTGAAGAAATGAAGGCCATGCACACCTTGTTGACCACCATGAAACATAAACAGGATGAGAAATACGCTGCTATTCAAACCGACATAACTTAGATTAAAAAGGAGGTAGTCGAACTAAAAAATAAAAACCAGGAAAAAGAAATCTCAATGCAGAATCTTGAAGATAAACAGAAGGAATTAGATCAGGCACACCTACAGCTGGTTGATTCCAACCATAAAAATGAAAATAGTTTGAGGGACGTGATAGAAAAGGGTATATTTCTGGAAAAATATAATAAGTATCTAGAGGATCGCATAGGATGGCTGGAGCAGAAGGAATTGAAACTAAATATTGTGTTAATTAATGTACTTAAACAGGATGGTGAAAATGTCAAAGAAGTAGTAGAGAAGATTGCGAACGAATTGAAACTGGGAGTAGATGGCATAGAAAAGGTATGGAGAGTCGGAGGCGAGGGTCCAGGTACACCAGTTATAGTGAAAATGTGTAACAAAGAAGCACGCACTCAATGGCATAAAAGTAGAAAAAAAACAGCTGACGAATCACTCGATCTACAACAACAACGACGATACTTCTACATTAATGAAAATCTTACGCGTCAAACGCGTTATCTACTCTGGACAACTAAACAGCAGCTTAACCTTTAAGTTCTGACGTGGTTTAGTCATATCATAAATAGTGACGTGCCGTATGTCAGACAGCTTAATAAATAATCGAAATGGATTATTTTTATTAACTGATTTGCACAATATTTACTTATATTATGATCTGTTCATTGTTATTCTATTAAGGAAGTGCAAAAACAACAACATTTTCAAATGAAATCAGTATTTATTTGAATCAAATTATATAACCTATATTTTGCTTAGCTAAAAAAATATATGTTATAATCTTAGCTACAATATAATTATTTGGACGTTTTTTTGGCAAATTTCTTATATTTAAAATATCAGTCTAAATTAAAGTATTGCTTATGTAGCGATTGCTTCTCAAATCACGTGAATATTTTGGAACAAATTACTTGTTCTCTACACAGTCCACGCATATAGTTTTTGAACATCCAAGACAAATAGGCTTGCGACATTCGATGCAATTGTACTTAGTACGTCTTTTGAGTCTTGATGGACGTTTCTTTTACGGCTATTTTTTGACGTACTTGGTTGGTCCATCTAAAACAATAAGATAAATAATGAGGTGACGTCTTGTAGACACTTAGAAAGATCATCATCATCAGCCTATAAACTTCACACTGCTGGGACACAGGCGTCCTCCCGGTGAGAGGGAGTGGGCCATAATCCACCACGCGGGCTCAGTGCGGGTTGGTAGATGTCACATGTCTTCGAATTTTTTGGTTCTAAGACATGCCGGTCTTAGAAAGATACACACTAATAATGATCTGACGTCTAACAGACTCGCAACATTAATACTGACCTTACGTCTGAGAGACACTGTGCAGCTCCACAGCCGAACGTGTTGTCGCGCCACCAGCGTGCGCTCGACTGAATGATCGACGTGTTCAATCCCGAAGCTACAGGGAAGGGCGCGGGTGTATCTTTAAAGGCTTTGAAATACGGCTTATATTTGTGAACTCACCGTCTATGAGACACCCACGTCAGTAGTTAAAGGTTAAAGATGATTTCAAGTTTATATGGATACAAGATGGTAAAATATTAATAAAAAAGAGTGAGGCCGAAAAAAAAGTACATAATATCTCCTGTGAGAACGACATAAGTAAATATATACCTATTAATAGCGAGAGCAGAGAGTAAACAATATCTAAACAAACCTTACTATAGAATAAAACTAAATAGATAACAAATTACTTAAATAGAAACATGAACGCTATAGACTTACAGGATATTATCTACTCAAAATATGAATATACAGAGCAATGGATAAACCATAATGAATTTATTGTACTTATAAAAGACTGCCTACCAACATTGGATGTAATATGTCTAACTGAAATAAATATAAAAGAAGATGAAGTTTATAATTATGAAATAAATGGCTACTGTTCATACTTCTTAACCAGGAAAGAAAGACGGGAGGTGGAATTATAATGTATGTACAGGAAAAGTTGGAATTTAAAATGATACAAAATTATAACCAATACTGTGAATTATTGCATGGTCAGATAATCATGAAAGAAAAAATAGTTGACTTAATAATTACTTACAGGCCTCCACAAATGAATAAACCACACTTTGTTAATGCACTCAAGAACCTAATACAAACAATACCGGTTAAAAATGACTTGGTGTTCATGGGAGACTGCAACATACACAAATTGCAGGGAGAAACGGACTCACGTGCTAACGAATACGTTGAGTGAGTTAGGCATGGAATGTTGCATACAAGATATTACGCGAGAGGTAGTGTTATCGGAGCGGCGAGTGACATCATGCATCGATCATATTTTTGTGCGAAGTGCGCGACCGGCCGGCGAGCTGCACGCATACGTACTAATGACCAGTGGATAAACAGCTGATGCCTCCTTGTTATCGCACGACGCTTAATAATGAATCGGTCAAAACTAAGTTATGCAATGTAGAATGGAATAATCTCATGTGTATTGAAGACCCTTTGGAGTTGTATAGGCGACTGTGCGATATTTTTGGCAACATATACAGCACGTCGAAAACTGAAAAAATAATCAAACAACGTGAATCTAATATCTGGGTGGATAAAAAGCTGCAAAAACTATTGGAATACAAAAATGTTCTCTTTCTAAAATGGAAAGCAAATCCTAAAAATATGACACTACGATTAGAATACACAAAACATCGAAATAAAACAAATAAAGCTGTAAATGTTGCTAGAAATGCGCACAGGCAACTAAAGATAAAAAAACTGTAATGGAGACATGAGAAAAGTATGGGAGTGTGCGAACAAATGGCTTGGCAGAAAAAAGATGAATATCGATGACGTAATACAAAGGTATTTTATAAGAAGTAACGAGACACTGGATAGCGTATGTAACAATTTTTGTCAAACATTGACTAATGAAATTGGTTCGTTAAAACAAAAACATTTATGTAACCATTTATTCTATGATAGATGTGAATACGTAAAGGAAAGTGATGTGAGTTTCAGATTTAAAAGGGTATGTTCAAGAGATATATGTTTAATAATTGATAAGTTAAAATGCAGCAAGTCCCCTGGTTCCGATGATATTAGAGTACAAGATTTAAAAATAATTAAGTATCCAATTAGCCAAGTCATTGCCCATTTCATAAATAAATGTATCGAGCGAGAAGTGTTCCCTAATGAATTAAAAATTTCCATTATTAGACCAATATTTAAGGGGGGGGGGGGGAATACAAAGAATATACAAACTTTAGGGCTATCGCGATATTGAGCGTAATTAATAAAATTGTCGAGAAAATAATTATGAGCCATATTTCAGTGTTTTTAGAAAATAATAGTATTTTAACTGATACACAACATGGTTTTAGGCCAAATAGAAGCACAGCAATGGCATTAAATACGTTTACTGATTATGTAAATAGCTCATTAAACTCGAAAGAGATGGTTTTATTAACATTTATTGATTTTAAAAAAGCCTTCGATACTTTGGACCATGAGGGGTTGCTGCAGGCCATGGATGAGTGTGGAATACGAGGACCTGTAAAAGGGTGGTTTAGGCAATATCTGAATAACAGGTATCTAAAAGGTAGAGTTAAAGGAACAGACAGTGAACTCGGTAAAATCAATTATGGGGTGCCGACCGGGTCGGTTTATGGACCGGTTAGGTACCTATATCATGCACGTTAATAGTATGGGCAATGTCATTAAAAACTATAATACCTATATGTATGCAGACGACACATGCTTGGCGTACAGTGGACGGGACTGTGAACTGATCCAGTCGGTAATGCAAGAACATCTTGATAATTTAATTAAATGGGCGCACGATAATGGCATCCTTATCAATCTAAGTAAGACCAAATGTATGTTGATATCTTCTCCGTACAACCGTATAGCTAAAAACGCTATCTCAGTAAAGGGTCACTCGTATGAATGCCTTCATGATCACAAAGCAAATTGTTAATGTGAGTGTGTTGAGCGCGTGGCGAACTACAAGTACCTAGGACTGACAATCGATGAATCGTTTACTTGGGACGCACATGTAGACACTGTGTGTGCTAGATTGCGCTCAGTACTAGGGAAACTTAATAATTTAAAATATATAGTTAGTAAGCGAATATTGTACGTTCTCTACCACGCACTCCCAGATGCAACAATAAATTACGGGTTGGCTGCTTATGGGCTGACATTTCCGGTACATTTAAACAAAATAAAAAAATTGCAAATTTGATTATTAAAATTATTATCAAACAAGGCAACCAAAGACAAACTGAGTAAGGAGTAAAAAACTATTTAAAATTTGCCGAATATTACCTATATAAAAAAAAACAAGTTATCTATAATATTAGGACACCACAATAAAAACGAACACAAAATTGAGAGAGTTTATAACCTGCCAACCCGTAAGGTGGTACAAAGAAGCAAATATTTAGTCCCTAAAATAAATAATTATTTTGGTCAAAGGACGCAGCGATGGCTAATTCCAACACTATTAAATGAATTACCTCAAATTGCAACTGAAGTAGTTACTAAAAATGTTTTAAAAAATGTCCTGCGTAAGCACTATTTAGGTTTATGTCCTTAGCGTAAGAAATTAAACTCCATTTATTCATAAGATAGGAAGTTAAATGATTACAATATAGTGTGACCGCTGGTTTATAAGTAGTTTTTAATAATTTTGGCGGTTATCGTAACTGTAACAAGTTTAATGTACTTTTTTTTACAAAGTGTACATTAAAAAGAACCATTTTGACTTCTTTCTAATGCTATTATAAATAGAGTTTGGAGTTTGTGAGGCAGGCGCGGGCCGGCCGCGTATTTACAAAGGCTATACTATTTTAGTCACGAGCCAGACTCTAATGAATGAGCTTTTGTGTATGCATATTACTCAACAATACCTAGTCTATCTCAGTAAAAAAATTGACTCAAATAGACTAGCTTTTTGTTCGAATATTTTCAAAGAAAATGCACTGACAAAATCTAGTTCTATATAATACATATCACTCGAATAGCTAAGGTTTTGGCGAGATATTTTTAAATTTATACTCGCAACAAGTGTGTAGTGTTCTTTACCTAATAAAAGTACTTCTCGTTTGTTAATTCGTTTTATTTTTTAACCGACTTCAAAAAAAGGAGGAGGTTATCAATTCGTCTGTATTTTTTTTTTTTTTATTTTTTTTTTTTATGTTTGTTACCTCATAACTTTTGACTGGGTGAACCGATTTCGATGATTTTTTTTTAGTTTGAAAGCTAGTGCTTCCCGAATGGTCCCATTTAAATTTGGTTTCATTCGGACAATGGGGTCCATGTGAAAACCATATAAGTCTTA